>OW964566.2:32354313-33642788 GCA_943138885.2 Tholera decimalis | reverse complement strand
GATCTTCGGATAAATTTTAAGTGCTCCTTACATAAATTAATTCCTGTTAGGCTTAATATCTTTGAGCGGTGAGTAGGTAAGTAATGTATGTGACATTATAATAAGTAGCGAATACGGGATCAAAACATCTTAAGCGCTTATAAGGAAGTGATAATATCTAATTACTTTGACCACGCATTAACTGGTTCTATCTTATATTTAACCGTACTAAGTACAGGTATTATAATTGATTTTATAACGGTACCTACTTGAAAGTGTGATAAGTAGATAGGTCATGAATATTTTCGAGGCATTTGATGGTTACGTCTTCTCGTTATTTCTTTTTTAAATGTTGTTTGATACTTCTCGTGACCCAGGGGCTGGCTTTTACTTTGGCCTAAGTATTGCCATACAATGTTGGAATATCGCCAGTCTTTTGGGTACATTACCTGCAGACAGTTTATCAGTATTCTTCCTCCTCTCTCCTACATAATATTAGTATGATCTATGCTGTACCCGACAGGGTACATAATTGTGACTTGTATTTTATATCTAACAATATTTCCCTTCCTCTATGTAACATTATGTACGCAATAAAGAATTGAGTATTGACAGCGCTGAGAGCGGATTCATGAAGCTTGTTTTAGTTTGTACTTGTTGGATTAAATACTTCAATCCAAAAACGTTTGATCATTTTTATATGCCATACCTGTTTTGTTTGCGTAGACAGCAAAGGCCAAAATTATTTGAAAAAAAGAAACATAATTATATGCCTACGGAACCAAGTCGCACTTTCATAAAGTTTTTTTATAAATCGAGGGATATTTCATTATAAGTAAATCGACATGTGAATACTTCGATGGACTTTTCTATGAATAACCCTATATGTATACTGTGCCTACTACTTATGGAAATGACTATACACTGACAAATACGTTTTTGTAAATTAATCCTTCATATTTGGGGCTTTCCGCCGCGTTATAGCGAGTAACATTACTAAACTCAGCTACTGCTAGAAAATCTCATAACCTATTTTTTTTATTGATGATAGTCTCGCATTTGACCGCCGTCTCACCTGATGGTAAGTGATGATGTGATCGAAGATGGAGCACGCTTACCTAAAAATAATCTATTCACTCTTGACTTAAAGACACCTAGGTGATAGCTATCGGGAATTCCACTCCTTAGCCGTACGCACAATGAAGGTACTCCCAAAACATTTTGTGCGTATGGGTGGAATGTCCACCATGTAACGATGGCGCATTGCCGTTTGTCTTGTAGTCCGATGATTATGAATTATTCGTTTATTTCGGTTGAGCCCGTTCATGATTGATGGTAAGCGATAGATAAGGTCTATGATGAAATAAGCGAGCCCAGACAATGCCTGTTTACTCTTGCTTTAAAGGCTGGGTCACAAGTGGCAGAGAACACCGAAGCCGGTAGATTGTTTCACATTGAATGTCCGCACAATAAATGTGGAGGAGAAAATACATAATTAAAGTAGCTCATTATTCACGTTTAACTAACTTACCTGCGACTTTCACACATTTTCCCGGAATAAAATAATATTTCCAAGGTTGTGAACTATGTAACTAGTTTTGTCTAACGTCGTTCCTTGAACCATTTTTACGTGACAGAAACTAAAATATCCGAACTTTTACATTTGTATAATTAGTAGGATTCCTCTCAATAAACCCTATAATCTCATTTGAATCGCCATCTTTGAAAGTCTGACATATTGGATTTAAAAGTAATGTTACTTAGGTAACCGTCCCTTGTCAAGGCGTTCGGTTGGGAATAGCTATTTTAAAATTCAGTTTTAAGGGTTGAGCCCTGACCACTACCAATAAAATTTGACAATTCGCCGGGCTAAGTCATCCGAAGTAAATCTCATGCAGATATCTTCCTTTCTGATTTGATCACGCAAGGAGACTCCAATCTCAGGCCTTTTCATTACCCTGGGGGCAACTTTAAGCCTCCTGGTGACGCCCAACTGCTTATCTATACCTGAAGTAGGTATTTTCTATACATTATACACATATATTCCATACATATGTATAAATAAAATTGAAGTATCTGTCTGTGATTACAAAATAACTGTGTTTACGATAATAAAACACAAACTTTTTTAAATAATTGTATGTCTATCATCCTAATTTGTATTTTCCGGCCTAATCTCGGAACAAATCAGTAGAACAGATTTTAATTGAAATTTTACAGGAAGTGAAAGGGCAATATGTGTCCCGGAATTGTCATGGAGTCCCGATGTATGCGTGAAAACCGCGTAAGAAATTATCGCCACCTACGCGGAAGAAATCATGGGCATACCTAGTGATGAATAAAACTAAGTATACAAGAGAACACCACTATATCCGCCTTCATTTGCTACTTAAATAATCACAGTCATTATTGAACAAGCAAGAAATATCATGAATACTGGTTCTCAACGACACTCGGGTTAAGACCTCCTCTAATCCGTTCCGAAACATAAGCATTAACGTTCTCTTTAACAGTTCGCATTAGTTATAATATAACTGTATAAATAACTACATTGATATCATATTAAGTAAGATGTATTGAAGAGACTGTAAACTTTATTATCGTTATGGCAAGCTAAGTATAATTTTATTTCATTTTAGTATTTTCAATTTAGAATAACGTATCATTAATGTCGTGTTTTGTATAGGCGTTTTGTTTTGCTAAATAATGCACCAGATCGGTCTTATTTTGACATAAGCATCAACGACGAAGACGTTTATTTCTTCTTGCTTTACGGATTCTTGAAAACATTGTTATCGTTGTTCTTGAACTGTTGGGTAAATACAAAGCATTTTCCAAACGCTAACTGCCACTTTTGATATTGGCAAGAGAAAAAGATGAAGCGACTTGGTCTATATGTTAGCGTTTTAGATTTTTCACCTAAATGTTTTTTTTTGCTTAGATTCTATTAATTAAACAGAAACTTTTTTTAAGTTGTTTATTTACTTCTACAAAAGAATTGACACATTATTTTGCCAAATACATTGATTTCTTAGAAGTATGAGTAAGTACACAAAAATGTTAGCTGTTGGGGCTGAACTAGGCATAGACCTGTATTTCAACTCTCAATCGTCGTCCTCCTGATTTTACAGTTAAATTGCAGACTTCAGAAAAATACGAAATATATACTTAAAATACTGTACAATAACTTAAAAAAATTATTATAAAAATCAAAATATTAAAATGATATTTCGAATTAAAATGGTATTTAAAAATATTTAAAAATATTAAATTGAAAATCGGAAATTTGCCAGGTAATACTAGAACTTTTGGTTGTTGTTGTAAGATTGTCTGCGAAAGATCGCTTTTAGTTATAACCCCGCCCATTGTAACATTTTTCGTAAAGTCCTTATTTAAATCTGTTACATTGTACAATAAAGAGTATCTATCTATTTTGTTATACATAGGTTGGTTGGTAGACTGCTGTACATTGATTAAAAAAACAAATACATACGCATATTATGCTCTCCAGTCACAGAAAAATATACTTTACTCAAATACTTCGACATAGGGTGATTAAAAAGTACATAGTGATTTAAAATAATATGATTTCCCGTGTCATAAATTAAGAAGAATATTTGTAACTTTGTATTAGATTCAACTGTTTTTTATTACACGTGAGATACCTACACAAATTGAAAGTTAAATATGAACAAGTATTTCCGAAGAAACCTTTCTGTATGAATAACTCTTCAAACATAACACATAAGATTTCACTTGATTTTACGATATGACTCTACATAAACCTGTTTCTTAAGATTTATATCAGTAATGAACGTAGTAATTAGAAGCAAGATGCTAGTTAATACACAGACCTTAATAATTCAATATATTATTGCTGAGTGGTACTTAAGTTTACTATCGCCAGAACTTATATTATAATTGAAGTAGTGTTATTTGAATAGTTCAAAATGGCAGAATTGCAAAATATGTTAACAATCATACGTACTATTTGAAAAGTTGACAGTATCTTTCAAGCGTGCGGTTTTGAAATTAGTCGTCGAACACTTTACCGCGAAGTCTTTTTTATTTATTAGAATCTCCAACAAAAGATATACACAGGACATGACAAATATGAATGGTAAATATTACGTTAGTGTACTCCCTCACTTACAAGAGACCACAGCATGCAAAAAATAATAATACAACTAAGCTAACAAGGTTATCAATAGACGAAATTTACATATAAAAAGATAAACAATCATGGTAAAATAAAAACGAATAAAATTAAAAAGAAAAGTGAAATAACAATTACATTTTCAGAACATCATGGCCTCTCAACGCAAAGCGATATCTGGACATTTATGTATTATCACTTTATCACACAGAACAATGTAACAGAGTCTGTTACATTGTTCTGAGATCTCAACTACCGTTTAATAAATAGCAATAGGATAATCGCTAATTGCAAGACTCTTGCGAGACTCTCGTTTGGGCAACACTAATTATCACCGCAGGGATTTATCAATATTTTATAAAGTCCTAATATGGAGACAGTGATAACTAAATGGTTGAGATGTTCTACGAAAGCTTAGATTTTGCATATTTGTGCAAAATTTGTATGCAGATGATTATTTTACCAAGTAAAATAATCAACTACATACTGATTGGATAGGCAGTTTATCCATATTAAACATTAGTGCTCTGCTGAATACTGATATCTGCACAAACCAGTAACTGGGTAACACTATTGGGTAGCACCAGATTAATTTGTTATAGTTTTCTTTATTTCTCAGTCAATTTTATTTTTCATATATGTATTTAAACATACCTGTACGCGTCCGCATCTTTACTCATAATGTCACTTCGTGGACAATAGTGTGGGTTATACGTTTTTTTACCTTTTAAGATAACCACTTTTTGTAAAATACTTTAATGTATAACTGTTTTTTGTCCCAAATAAATAAAATAAAATAAAATAAAATAAAACTATCAAGACTAATATCAGGTATAATTAAAGTCTTGACTTCTATACATATATACAAAGATCCTCACGCGAAAGCCAGAAACAATACCTTATCATGCTTTTTGTAGCACAAAAGAATTTCACTAAGCAATGACCCATCTCACCCATCTATATTTCGACCTCGGCATGTATTGCATATCTTTAAAGATGGACCTGTGTGGTGGTGATTGTGGAGCCACGAGGTCCTAAAAACTGTTAATAATATACGAGGCCTTTATCCAGCTGTAGGACGGTATATTATACGCAAAATAAAAGGATAAAACTCTACCGGTCAACCAAAGGTCAATTCACATATTTGTTCACAGATATCGAAGCCAATAGCCAACTGGTTTTGATCTTTATTTTTTGTCCTTTAGAGGACCTATATTTTCGAAGAGGTCATTTAAATTCAATAAAAATCTTCGAAAATAGACTAAATATTGATATAGATCGTAACTTTTTTGGTACAAAAGTTTCCGTCCCAAATCATATCATATTTTTATTAATGAATACAAAGTGATTAATAATTTGTTTACCTATAGGTAGAATTCCAAAAGAATTATATTAGTGTGTTCTGTCCCACACTTAATGATGACACAAAATGCTTAAAAAATTTATAAAACCTTACCTAAACCTGTTGCTAGTCGGAAACCACTCAAGTGCAAATGATTGATTCAACAAATACATTATTACTTATACAGATCCGTCAATTATTACTGATAGATGGAATACATGTCTTTATACAACGTGTAATTTAAAGGGTATATACATACCAAGTGCATGGCTTCTTTGGACGATAACAAACGGTATGGCAAGGATTTTGTAATCCTAAGTCTACTTGTGTAGAACTTATTACAAATTCCAATACACTGATACCAGAGACCGAATTTTTCAAAGAAGAACGAAAAGAATTATCGTGTTATTGGCAAGTGACGTGGAAAGTTATTGACCCTCGTAGTGCTATGATACGTTTGTTATGATTGGTATTCAAGAAATATATGAAACCAATAATTTGGTATCAATTCTTTGAGTCAGTTATTTTGTGCTGAAACTGTGCATAGAGACTCCATACCAGATGTTGTCTTCAGCCCTTTTGGATAGATATGGGGTTTCCGTTACACGTTGTATATCCTTTCTCTAGTTATTTTAGACAAATAACAAGAATATTGGTATTTCCCTCATTTGTTAAGTACCTATAAGTTTAAATGAAGATATGATTTCATATACCTAGTTTTTTGAAAGAGAACTTACACTGTGGGTAGAATGAACACATTACTACACAATCTCCTCCAACTACGCTTCATATGCTGGTGTCTGTGAGTGACGGCAATAGTGTAATGGGTGGGGTTCGAACCCGTGACCTCTCGATCATACCTGAGCCATTATGTTATTAACACTTAGATAGCCTAGATTTTATCAATTTATCTATACAGTAAATTCCATAAACTATCATTGTATTAAAATTATATTAAGTTGAATCAGTTACCTACATTATTTCTAAGAGTTACTTTGTAATTTCCAAATTTTACTTTTTGAATAAATATAAATAAAATATATACTAATATATAAATACAACGTGTAATTTAAAGGGTATATACATAGCTAGTGCACGGTTTCTTTGGATGATAACAATCGATATGGCAAGGGTTTTATAATCCTATGTCTACATGTATGAAGTATAATAGAAATTTCAATACATTGATACCAGAGGCAGAATTTTCAAATTAAGAAGAACGAAGAGAATTACCGTGTTATTGGCAAGTGACGTGGAAAGTTATTGACCCTCGTAGTGCTGTGACACATTTGTTATGATTGGTATTCAAGAAACATAATTATGAAACCGATAATTTGGTATCAATTCTTTGTGTCACTTATTTTGAGCTGGAACTGTGCATAGAGACTCCATACCTGATGTTGTCTTCAGACCTTTTGGATAGATATGGGGTTTCTGTTACACATTGTATATACAATTACTGAATTCGATACCTATATGTAATACCGACACCTGAGATACAGGACGTGTCCTAGTTTGGGTGTCGGAAGTTTCAAGTTATGTGTATCGACCTAGCCGAATATAAATATTGTAAAATTGCTTTGTTCCTTGTGTATATGGCTTCAATAAATACTTTACTTTACTTTAATAGCAGCTAAAAGAAATCAATCCATATCGTTGGTTAAAGATACCGATTAGTCCTTTATCGCGACGGTTAATGACTGGAGAATAGTTTGTTTTAGTACATACTTCCTTACTTCGGAAAGCACGGGGCGTAACCATTGATCCTGGGCAATCCGGACATACCAGTCATTTGTACATCTTGGCAGATGTTACGGTTAATCAGAAGCCAGAATATCTGACACCAGTATTACTAAAGTGAATCGTTTTCCATCCTAAGAACAGTACTCAGCTGGTACTCAAACTTTAAACCGACCGCAACATAGTTAGCAAAAAGACTAAGCAAATAAGGATTTCGCTATCATTAAAGACGAAATTCGTCTTTCTGTGATATTACTGATATACAATTTAGAACTCACCTTATACCGGTAAACCGGTATGCTATTGAAAAAAGCTCTCTCCGATGTTGAAATCGTAGCCATCAGCCAATACTTGGCAAACCTCTTTGTCACATCAACCGACATCCCAACAGCCCATGTTTGTCTTTTAGATTACGTCTTCTTCTTTAACGATACGATCCGACATGACTTTGTAAACATAACACAAACCAAAACAACTTCGAACTTTGCTCAAATTCTCTCCTCAACACAACACAGTATATATCAACATATAGAACTGCACCACAACTTATTTATCGACAAACAAAGGTCCACCAACGTCAAGCCCACTTCAGAAAACCTCCGAAAATCAATTAAAAACAACATTTAAATTAATTTAAAATGATTTAAAAATCAGGCAGTGTGTTCAGCACGACACCCCGTCTTGCACTGGTGAGCTAAATGAGAAAGGTTTCCCTATTTCTTCCCATTCGAGAGAGAATATAAAACTCTTTTTCGCCTTTTTTTTTACTTCCAACTTCGTCTTAATATGCCACCCGCTCGGACCTTGGGGTGTAGAGCTAGGAAGTACATAGAGGGGAACAGTGGACAAAAAATCACAGCTTACCCATTTTTATTCATCAATTTTAATTTGGAGATCATCCAATGTCTGCCTTCCGATCTAGGCGAAGCGGGAGGGTGTGCCAGACTTTTACCGACTAAAACCCATCCGGTTCCGTCATTTGCCCTTCGTGTTCCGAGGCCGCGGTAACTGGACCAAAATTTCAAATCCACTGGTCTTTCGTTCGATAATATTATTATTATTCATCTTACTTATATATCAATGTACATAAAAAAGTATCTCAAGATTAGTCTTTACGTAGGAGACACTTTGATTAAAAGGGATTTCAAACGAAACCGGTTGCATTGGTGTTGTGAACCAATTAATACGGCTATTATCTTTTATGACATTTTTATGATGATTTTATAGTCTCTTTGGCCTCGTGATGGTATGCATCGCTTTGGATCGGAGTCATTTCGAAGATATCTAATGCAAAGGTAAGCTAATACATTTAATAAAATGTGTGTAAACTACTAGCAACATCAACTAACCTGTTTAGATTGATCTCTATTTTTTTGGAAGCTTTTAAAACGATGTTCTTACTTTTTAACCGACTTATAAAAAAGGAGGAGGTTCTCAATTCGGATGTTTGTATTTTTTTTTTTTATGTTTGTCCGCGCATAACTCCGTCGCTTGCCAACCGATTTGAAAAATTCTTATCTTGTTAGAAAGGGGATACTTCCCAAATGGTCCCATGAAAATTTTATCGAAATCGGACAACCCGTTTCTGAAAAATCAACAAAAGTCTAAAAATATATTTACGTTGATGATCTTTTCGTTTACTCTGCATTGCGTTTTTTGTTCGCGCATAACTCCGTCATTTACGAACCGATTTGGAAAATTCACTGACCCACTAAAAAGCATGAAAATAAAAACTTTTTTGCAAAAAATAAAACCGACTTCCATATCAAAACACTACAAAGCCAAAAATAATTTTAATTTCGGAAGGCGGTGTGAAAAAAAAGAAAATACAAAACCAATAACACCGACTACCGAAATTAAAATTATTTTTGGCTTTGTAGTGTTTTGATATGGAAGTCGGTTTTATTTTTTGCAAAAAAGTTTTTATATAATTTTGTTGTAGATAAGAACGTGTTTATCCCTCCAAAATTGATGGGCGAAATAGGAGTTTACAATAGAGTATTATATTCTACCTATCTATCTAGCCTCTATTGCCTATTTGGCCAATTCTAATATATTTTAGAATCACTTCTACAAAGGAACAATTTTTTTTTTTCTAATGAATAAGTAATCATATTTTAAGCAGTACATTATTGGTTGAATTTTCATTATAGTAAGTTTAATTATTATAAATGTATCTGTTCATATTTTAGAGCGTATGGAGCTCGTGGGCTGCAACTGAAAATCAGCGTCAGGTGACATTAATATCTTTGTTTTTTGTTGTTTAGTTTTAAGGTATCATTAGAACTTAAAACTCGAAACAATAAAAACACATAGTAAATAATTATGCCATTTTAAGTTTCAATGATACTGTTAGTGACTATGTTATTTTAAAAACTTATTGTTTTAACGTGTTTTAATGGTAATAAACGTACTTTTCTTTCTTTCTTTACTTCCAAATTTCTGTTAGCATTTCTACAAAAGCAAGAAAACATTTGGGAAGATAAGTACCAAGCTAGTTCCATCTCTACGCCACACCATACGTAGTACGTTCGTTGTTTTAGGTACTTAAAGCAATACCGTAAACCTTTAATCTCAAAGTGTGAATAGACATGTATTTACATTTGTTTTGTATTTACACCCTGCGTGCGTATCATAAATCTGTCTATAAAGAAAAGCCACATAGGTTTAAGATATTCAAACATAAACGGGAGATTAAAGCGGAGAATTCAACAATCTCACATGACCTGTGACCTAATGTGTGTCTATCTGATGTCTAAACGTCTGCAATGTGTGCCTACAACAGACAATCTACCGTTAAACCCATCTGTTCACGAATCGTTAGATTTTAATAGTGATACATGAATTTATTGTTCTTGGTATTAAATAAAATAAATGAATAGATATTTTATGTACTTTCCATTTTTACTTCAGGAAGTCTGTCTCTCTTAGGTCTGGAAAACGAATTCTAAATAGTTTTAGACTTCGCTTTTATACAAAAAGTCGCTTTAATTATAGTAAATATCCAGATAGTAATTGAGCAGCCTTAACAAGGATTCATTTCAAATGCAGTAAAATATATCCCTATTTGTGAACCGATGACAGTTTCTATGAAGAGGTCTTAGTATCAAAATGGCTAAGTGTCAACCTTGTGATCGCGAGATCGCGGGTTCGAAAACCACCCAATACACTATTGTTGTGTCCATTCCAGACACAAGCCTATTTAACTTAGTTGGAAGGGTTAAGAGCGCCTTCACACTAGCGTTTGTCCAGCGTAGGCGTTCAATGAACGTAAGCGCAGCACAGACGCCGCGACGTGACGTCTGCACCGCGTTAGCGCAGTGTTTAATTGACTCCAGAGGAAACGCCGCAACAAAGCGACGCCTGCGCCGCGTAGTCGCGGCGTCTGCCCTGCGCATACGTTTATCGACCGCCTACGCTGGACAAACACTAGTGTGAATTCACTCTAACAATATTGCTGGTAATGTGAATTCTACCCACTTTGCTATTACTAGTTTGAAAAACAACCTATTTACTGGGTTGCGGTGTTCAGATACGCAGTCGTTCGATGTTAATTTCTTGTACTCAGAGTCGCATTCTGTTTATTTAGAACCTGACCCTAACATAGTTGGAACAGGCCAGACGTATAATAAAAATGCCTATAATATAATAATATGTTGCTGTCAGTCTTTAAAAAACTGCAACGATGTTCATTGATTATAAATCCGGTATTAAGTAAATAAGGTAGTAAGTTGAGCTATGAGCATAAAACGTTTCACATGCTAGCGATTGTTCATCATTTTAGATCTTTCGGTATATTTTAACTGTAAGTAGGTATGTAATTTTGTGCTATTCAATTATGGGGTAGTGCACACAGATATTCACTTTATATAAAATACTATTGTTTTGCTGCATTTGAGTGGAATCGAGGACACTCAATAATTATGGAACGTAAACTTACCACTGAAGTCTTCCATTATTTTACAATAAGTTTTAACATAATAATGTTTTGCACATTCGCTGTTCAGAGGTACATAAATATATACAATTGTACATATTTACAAAACAATTATATACTTTCTAAATTAATAAATTCTAATTACTTCGTCTTGTTATGTCCGGCTTTACAGTTGCTTTAAATTAATTATTTTTATGTTTTACCTGCATATAATTTGAGTATTAAGTCGGACAAAAGCGATGAGCTATTAACTATTTCTGTTCTACGATCACTGTACCCATATATAATTCTAGACGAAAGTCTTGTTAGAGTCTGCAACAACCTTTAAATTACAATAAAACTAGCGCACCTATCAATCTCAAAAACTTGTATTTCTTCTACTCCTTGTGTTCTTAACAATTCATTAATTTTGTTTATTGCTTAAATTTAATTTAACTAACCGTTCACTGCGTTTTCCTTTATCTGTGATGACAAATCAAAAAGATATTGCCAAATTAATTTTATAGCTGAACATTCATTCTGATAGTTACATGTTACCTCAGTTTTTGCAAATTTTTGCAACCCAGTATAATGCTCAAAATAAGTCTATCTAAAACTATTTTTGGGCATGGAACACTTTTAAGGTAAATAAACTTTACTATACAATAGTCAATAAAACATCTCTTCTCGATTTCTCTTCTACCTCTATTCGACTCGTATCGAACTGATTCTGAGAGTAGGTTTCCTTCATTTAAGCCCGACCAGAGTCTCTTGCATACAACCCTTGCCTGTTACTTTGACCACGTCATTAACACACCTTTTTTTTTCAGGGTAGAAAAATCATTGAATGATTTCTTCCACTCTGGTTGGAGCGGAAGGAAGTGTGAGACTTCTACTGATTAAAAACCCTTAAATTCCGGGGCCGCGGTATCTCGTTAGAACATTCTCGCAACCCCGACAAGCAATGACCCTATGGGTCCCGTCACTAGTGCTGCCGTCTCTTTGAGGCGCGTGTGGAACATGACGCGCCGCAGACCATCATTACCACACCTGGATCCTAATAGTACTACATACATACATAGACTGCTAAAATTAGTTATGACCCTTCTTTTGGCTTTGCCGTAGTTGGGTAAAAAAGTGAGTCTTTCTTTGTTCTTTCTACTCAACATGAACTTTAAAAATTTTACGAACAAGAGTTATATTTATTTCCGTCAATCATGTCATAAAAGTACTTTAAATTAATTTATTTGACTTAAATACGTGGCTACTTTATGCGCAGACGCATCGTCTTATCCTCCAATGAGACCAACCCCTTAGCCAGGTCTATATCTGCATGAGTCTACGTGAAAGGGGCGGTTGTGTTAATCGCGGCGCCACCCCCGTTCTTCGTTAGTCTAGAATTAATTCGTTGATAAGACGCGCGCCTCCCAGCGATGTTGTCTTGAGATCACAGGGTTGCTACGTCAAAGAAAACTCGAGGAAAATTGGTGTTTTTTGGAGATATTTTCTTTTTGATAATGTTTTTAGAAGGGAGATTATTTAAGGTGAGTATTAGAATAGAATAGAATTTTATATACCTATTTCAGATAACTTGGCCCATACAAATAAAATACAGTCTATTACAATGAATATAAATAAACTAATACATACATCACTAATCCAAAACTCATACTATGTTACACGAGTTATTGGCGTCGTGTGTCGCGCGATGTCCGGTAATCGGCCTCGAAAACGCCGGAAAATTACACCTGGCCAAAATTCCTCCTTCATGAAACTCGACAGATGTTTGGTCGGCGCTTTCACTACAAAAGAATTGAAATTAGTTTCATGATGAGACTGTAGCCGTATTGCTGTCGTATAGAGTAATGAATAAGCTAGCCTGATTCTTAAAACGTCCATCTATGTTATAATATCGGTACATATTATACATCAGTCTCCATGTCTATTTGTCTGTCTGTCTGTCTGTTCGAGATAAACTTAAAAACTAAAAATCAGTTTTCATAATGTTTTCACCAACGGATAGAGAAATTCATGAAGAATCTGTTAGTGTAAAATTTATGAAGGTTTTGGTTCTTTCATAATTCATTGATTAAGCTAACCTACTTTAGTAATAAATTCAAATTAGGAGGTACACTATATAGCGCTCTGGCATTGTTTAAAACAAGAGTAGACAAATAAGCCACCTCCGTAAGTCCATGTCACCTGCAACTGGGCTAATGCAACCTGAAACTGAGTGCACTTCAAAGCGAAAATGAAACAGTAATGAAAAAAGGAAATCATAAACTGCTACAAAGGGAAATCCCGAAAGCATTTCTCGTAATGGCACAAAAGGTTTCTTTTATTTACACCAATTTTCCGAACGTAGCCAACCCTGAAATCCAAGAGCAAATTAAAAAGACGACCACAAGATCGCCTCGGGGGGGACAAGGGAGAAATTATACCCTCCAGCCTACGATGACCCTCTTTAATGAACATTGCACCCCATGCTATCTCTTTCCCTCCTCCAGAACCCTCGCTTTATTCCCTTTTCTATCTCTGTCTAATGGTGGAGATTTCACTGTGACATCAATTGCCTGCGTTGCATTTTATACGAAAACATTTTGGTGCGGCGGGTTCGCTTCTTTAAATATTTGAATGGGATACGATTGAGTGCTCGATATGAAAGATGTATTTGCAAATAGTGACTGTATACAGTAATTATTGGCATTTAGTATAGTTTTAGAGTAATACAACTAGTGGACATTTTAAAGAAGACGGTTTTCTCTATTATTTAGAATGTTGAAATACAAAAAAAAAATGCAGAAAGATGCACATTGTAGTGGACCTTAAGAAAATATATGTAGTACAAAATTTTATAGGTCAAGTTTGAAATTAACAAGATGTTGACTTTTCGATTCGATCATATCATATTCAATATAATATTAATGATCCAAACGCGCCCTTTACACACAAACACACACTCAAAACTAATGAATCAATTTAAAATTATCAAAAGACTTTATCTTCCCTTAGATATATTTCCAGATAAAAATGATCTATGGATCAGAAGTCGCTTATTAGTAAAATAAATATGGCAATTCCACACGTTGAAGACCAAAGTACTAGGACGCTATAAATATAAGAAGGTGGTAAGGACACAGGACCAGAATTTATTGACCTAAGATTGTGTTCATGCAACCATTATTTATGGGTTACTCAAGGTATCTTGGTGAGTAGGTACTAGACAAAAAGATCAAAGTAATTAACTCTATAATGTCACGCTGAACCTGATAGATGTCTAGATCGCCTTCGGACCTTTTATGAGAAAAATATTATATTCAAAGGCTTGGCAGGAAGCACTGAATCGATTGCGTACTCTATAAATGACCAAAAATCCGTCTCTGCAACATTGATGACACAGCTTCATCTTCATCTACTACAAAGACTTCTTTTTATGGTAAGCGATGATACACGCTTACCTAGAAGTAGCCTATTCACTCTTGACTTAAAGACACCCAGGTTATAGCTATCAGGAAACACAAACTCCGGCAGAGAATTCAACTCTTTAGCTGTACGTGCAATTGGTGAGAGGTCCACCATGTAACGTTCTTTTTTAATTTTTATTTATTTACTACCTTTTGCCCGCGACTTCGTCCGCGTGGAATAGTTACTTTGGGCTAACGTTAAATTTAACCCCGATTTTGAAGCATTCTTCATTGGCGCTTCGCTCCTAGTGGCCTTAGCGTAATGATATATAGCCTTTCTCTATAAATTGACTATTTAATTAAAAAATAATTTTTCAATTCGAACCAGTAGTTCCTGAGATTATCGCGATCAAACAAACAAACAAACTCTTCAGCCTTATATTATTATTATAGATAGCTGTTGCCCGCGACTTCGTCCGCGTTGCCGTCGTTTTTCGTAAAAAAAAGTAGCCTATGTCCTTCCTCACGGTTCAGTGATTTTGATGTAACAGACAGATTAACTTTCGTAATTTTGTAAGGAAATATAATATGTCAATCTATAATACTGTTGAAAAATATTGCGGAACCTCACAATATTATTGTTAATAGCTGTGCCCGCGACTCTGTCAGCGTGTAACTCCTTGTGTGTTATTAAGTTAATGTATTGGTAATATTGTTTAGATCACGTTCACATGAGGCTTAAGTACCTATAGAACGAAATTTTTACCTTCGGCCGCGACACGCGTCGAGCGCGGCGACCGATTCTCAAAAATAATCCTTATAGCATGATTCAGTATTCACGCGCGATGGCTTATTATTAGCGTATTTCATGTATAACTTTGGTGTTTCTATACCGATTTATATGATTCTTTTTTATGGAATAGTTAATAGTGTTAACTTTTTCAATTAGGGGTGACTGAAAGTGTTATAAACGTAAGAGTAGACAAATATTATAATCAGAAAGCTTCGAACTGCTAAGCTATCGGGAGTTACACGTGTTATTGTGAGTCAACCATAAAAGATAGACATATGCTGTCGTGGGATATTTTTTATATAATTTTAAGGAGAACATTTCCGTCATGAAATTATTTCTGTGTAGCTTTAACCATTAAGGTTACACACGCGACAGAAGCTTAAAAAATGGAGTAACTTCTCCCGTTTTCCCAACATTTCCCTTCACTGCTCTGCTCCTATTGATTGTAGCGTGATGAAAAGTATACTGTAACCAGCTCAGGAGTATGAAAAATAATTGTACCAAGTTTCGTTAAAATCTTACAAAAATTTTACTGATTACATTTTTGGCATCAGTATCAATCCCTAATCACCCCCTGATAGTTATTTTGGAAATATATTTCATGTACAGAATTGACCTCTCTACAGATTTATTATAAGTATAGATTTAGTCAGAAGCAATTTCCATTGTGTGTGAATATTAAAGCCTAACAACACATGCAGTAAAAACTTTTTACCAAAAAATTAAACCGACTCCCAAAAACACTGCAAAGTGAAAAATAACTTTAATTTCGGTAGTCGGTGTCTTTAGTTTTGTATTTTCGTTTTTGGCATCGACTTCCGAAATTAAAGTTATTTTTCACTTTGCAGTGTTTTTGGGAGTCGGTTTAATTTTTTGGTAAAAAGTTTTTATTTCACTCTTTTTAGTTGGTCGATTTTTAATTTACCTAGTTAAAAGAGCCTAAATGTCAACTACTTATAACCTTTTACAAAATATTGCTTTTCCCAATGCTGGGCCGTTAAGTTTTGAGGAGTTCTCCTGGTACTTCACCATCAGCTCTACATCACGATATGCATTGTGACGAGCATAAAGTGCTTAACATCCATATTCAAATAATCGAATCGCAATCCACTCAATACTTATTATTGAGTAGTTTCGGCGGCCATCTGTGGTCTTCATCATCAGTTCCACTTCCTCAAATGGTACTTTTTGAGAGCAACTGCACAAGTTACTATAATAAATACCCAAAACGTCATAGGTGTGCCTATAATATTTGAAGAGTTCCCTCGATTTCTCCAAGATCTCATCATCAGATCCTGACGTTTATAAAAATGGGACCAATTTCGAAGTATACCCTTTCAATCAAAACAAGAATTTTCCAAATCGGTTCAGCCGTCTTCGAGTAATCGATGATCATATAAAAAAAAAAAAATGTACGCGTGGAATTGATAACCTCCTCTTTTGGTCGTCGGTTGAAAACTAATAATCGTTTTGCTTATAATGGAACTGATAAAATAATAAAAAAAATAAAAAAGATGGAGGGTCACCGTTTGTATTGTCTGATGATGGAATGTATTATGTAATTCCAATGCTTACTCCTTGAAATGTGAGCATTAGAAAACCGATGGTATAGACTAATGACGTCATAGAGTACTTCAGGTACTATTCTTTTTCTCCAGTGGGAATATTATCAATTGACTCGTTTCGCTCTGGGTGGAACGGAGGGTCAGACTTGTAGTATATTTACCCTGACGGTGAAATAGTTGGTGTCTCACTATAATTTTAATATCAGTCAGTTGTGTTATGGGCCCAAATAATAGCAATACACGAAGACTTCTGACCGAAGGAGTGGCTTATTATTATTTTTACAATTATCACCTTGTACCGTAACTTGATCCTGACACAGTCATCAGTTGCTTTGCACTAGTAACACTATTTTTTTTTTTTGTTTAGATCCCTTTATTTATGTAAGGGGCTTTTTTTATTAAAAATAGGTTCGCGTTTGACCACCATCTCACCTGATGGTAAGTGATGATGTGGTCGAAGATGGAGCACGCTTACCTAAAAGTAACCTATTCACTCTTGACTTAAAGACTCCTAAGTTATAGCTATCGGGAGACACAGACCCCGGCAGGGAATTCCACTCCTTAGCCGTACGCACAATGAAGAATCAACAATCTTTTTGCCTGACGTAAAGAGTTATTATTACTCAACACAGCGCAATTATGCTGCAAATTTCGTGTGGTCTAGAGTAGACGTATTGTCACAACGGTGGCACATTGTTTTGTCGCTTCTGTCTGTGGGAGACTTTTTTTCTCGCATTTGACTACCGTCTTATTTGATGGTAAGCGATGATATTGGTAGAAGATGAAGTACGCTTTCCTAAAAGTAACCCATATACTCCTCGCCTTTACAGAAACTGACCGCTTAGTCAAACTGAATATATAAAACCATTTTAAAGACAAGGAGGCAGGTTACCATTCATCTGAACCTGTATACATAAGTTTGTATTATTTCCATAAACTATGCCCAATACCAGCTGTTAAATTATTGCAATGACTAGAATCTAGAATAGAATCTTTTTAAAAAACATTGTTTATAACAATATGAGTCAACGGTTATTATATGACTATTATGCGACTGCTACGTTATTATTATACAACTTTATTACCTCATACTTCATATCGTCGCTGTAGAATGAATACCTCGTATGTCAAAAAATATATTTTTCCTTTTTTGCAAAAATCGTGTAGAAACCACGTATTTTCCACTGTGAACCCAGTATATGGCTACAAGTGCCTTCTATGGAGTAAAATGAAAACCTCTTATCTATAGAGATGGGCGTTTAAACAAAAAAATGAGTGTGGCACTCGGGGACTGCCGCGGTAAAGCTATTGCATAGCATTTTTTATCAACTTATGCAATAAATGTACTTTGTTTATTCATATTTAAAACACTTTATCCACTAATTTTACGCGTACAGCTATTCACTGTTATACATAGATGATAGATACCTATACACCTATATACTTTCTCACAAATAGCTGCTTAATTATTCGTCCGATTTCGGAGCAGCTCGTCTCGATCCGTGCGAGCTTCGTACAGTCGTACCATATGTGTACATACTCGTTAAGGTTCAACTAGTCGCGGGCTCGAACTCACTCGTGGACTCAGATTATTTTTATAATCTGAGCCTGTGAAGTCAGAATTTCTGGACATACGAGATTATCATTCTACAGCGACGATATGCGTATGTTCAAAGTGTATACCTATATAATTGAGCTACACGATAACTGATAATGCTTGCACTGTCTGGGCAGGTCCACTCAAATCTGTAAAATAGTTTCCTCAAAAGAGCACCATAGACATAAACCTTTGTACATGGTTCTCAAATGATTTGACCAGTACGAATTGTATGGACTTTAAAAGTGTGTGAAAAACACTCATCTAGTTTAACAATAAAACAAAAAAAAATACTTTTAAAATAATTGTTATTCATAAAATACTTAAAATACAAACTAGAATAAAGCATCAAAAAATTGATCCTCAACGCTGTCGGTTGGCAACGTACCCAAGATACTGGCGCCATTGCCTCGTTGTATGGCAATGCTTAGCCGTTGGCCAAAGAAATAGCCAGCCCTTGGGTCGCGGGAAGCGTCAACGAGCCTTTTCGATATGTCTTTAAAAAGGCTGTGAGCACACGGGCCCCATGGTCAGAGAGTTTCGACCCCAAAAGGCTCGAAAATATAGTTATCACCGAGATGACTATATTTACGCCGCTTGAGGTTTTCCGCAGCCGCAGCAGGAGCGCCAGCACAACATGATGAACTGGGATTTGTATTTTAAGTATTGGTTGCGCTGATATACGATTCTTTTCGTTTATATTTTTAATTATTGGCAACACGCATAATCGCTAATTGGTTAGACATTCCCCTTCCGCATATTATCCTTTCTCCCTTGCACTAGACCTTCGTCTATTCGAAAGTGAGGGAGAGAGACTATACCGCTCTAGAAAAATCGATCGCGTCTGGATCTTCCGATGGACAGGATCGGACCTTCAATGGCTGTCGAGTCGCGTTAGAGCACACACGCATCGAATCGCATTTGAACGGTCGCGTCGTTTTGTGCGACCAATTCGTAGCAGAAGAACGGTTATACTGTGGTGGTGAACTGTGATCAGAGTGCTGGCAGTCCTGAATATCCTGGATTATCAAGGTTAGTGCTGCCTTTCCTATACGACGCTGGACTCTTGTCTTTTGTTCCAACCAGCGCCGGTTCCCGTCAATTGTGTAACCGAAAACTTCTAAGTCGCATACGTTGCATTACCGCCCATCCTTTAATGGTCCTTCGAGCCGGATAATAATCAGCACAGCCATTCCCTAGAATTCGCTAGGTATATCGTAGTTTCGTATTCGTATTTCGTAGTCAACCCCGCATAGATACTTATTTGCCAACGCGTGGCAAGTAAGTACATCGTAATTCATTACGTCGTTTTCGTGTCTTCCTAGCTAATAATCGATTAGTAAGGAATTTCGCAACCCCGCTAGTAGTTAATTATCGTTACTTGTAAATTAAATACCAATCGGTCGAGTCAAGGTTACTCGAGACCGCGTCGCGCACCCGGCCGTTATTTCGCAAAACGGTGGGTAGTTACTAAATATTTCTTATAATAATTAGTTTGATATTCATAGCTCATAAATATGGCACCGACCGATATTACTCTTAAAAGACTGATAGCAAAGAGAGATCGTATCTTTGCTCGCATGCAGAGTATTGCAGATAAAATAAAACACATTCATTCGGATGAAAGCGTTAAGGAATCATTTTTGTGCGACATCTCGTTAGTACAATCACTACGTGTGGATTTTGAAAGTGCTTTGGATGAAATTGTTATTCATGAGCTAAAATTAAACCCTGAATATGTTGTAGATTATCAATCGCTTTCTGCGTTCGAAGACCTTTTAGGGCGCATTTTACGGGCTGAGAAGAACCTGACGGCTCACTCTCATAGTGAGGTCCAAAGGTCACCTCGATTGCCGCCAATTGAAATACCCGAATTCAACGGAGATATTAAGAATTGGCCATTATTCGTCGCTAGTTATCGTAATGTCGTGCATAATAATGTTTCTCTAACAGACTGTGAGAAATTATATTATTTATTAGGTAAATTAACACATAAAGCTCGTACAATTTTCGCTGGTATTACCCCGTCTGCGGATAATTACCCACTCATTTTCGATTTGCTTTGTAAAAAATATGAAGATAGTCGACAATCGGCAACTTCATACTTAACTCAAATATTTGAATTAAAATCTATTACATCAGGTACCCCTAGTAGTTTAGAATTATTTATTGATAAGTTCGCTTCGTCGGTAGTTGCTTTAAAACATACAAAAGTCAGTGACCTGGCTGATTTTATATTATTGCATGTCGCGCTTAAAAAACTGGACCCAGACACCGTTCGTACGTTCGAATCCAATTATCAATTAAAGTCGAATGGATCCGAAATCCCATTGTTTTCCGATTTAGTTAATTTCGTTAGTGATCATATAAAGGTTTTAAAACGAACTTCGATACCTGTTGCTCGAGTCAATACTAATAAAAGGCCTTTAGATCGTAAATCAACTAACGCATATGTGTCCAGTTCTCAACCAGTCGCTTGTAGTTTGTGTAAGGAAAACCATGACTACATTTATAAGTGTACGGTTTTTAAGAGTTATAACCCCGATCAACGTTTTAAATTCGTTAAGTCAAACAACTTGTGTATAAATTGCTTAAGTAGTGGTCATCGCGTGTCTGCGTGTGAGTCGACGTCTACATGTAAAAAATGTAGGTACAAACATCATACATTGCTATGTTTTGGAAATAGGCCTGCGTCAAATATGTCGCCGTCACGCTCAGTCGAAGAGCCGAGCGCGGGTTCGATTCCCGCGAACTCGGATGTAGCATTATGCTCAAGTGCAGTCGGCCCTTATAAAGGCTCTAGAACTGTGTTGTTGGGTACCGCACGTATCGTTATTCTAGATTCTCGTGGTCACGAACATTGCGTTCGTGCATTGTTGGACAGCGCGTCTCAGAGTAGCTTTATTACTCGCGATTGCTGTCAACGTTTAGGATTAAACATAAATAATAGACCTACTTGTTCCACTGTTAGGGGTATAGGAGGTTCGAGTAAACCCATTCAAGGTTCCGTACAATTTAAAATTCATTCTCGTTTCGATCATAATATAACTTATGATATTGAGTCGTTGGTAATAGATAGGATTACCGAACGTCTGCCAACCGCGACAGTCGACACTTCGCGACTGTCTAACTTCGAAGACTTACCGTTGGCAGACGATACATATTATTCATCAGGCCCGATTCACGTATTGATCGGCGCTTCGATTTTTCCGCACCTGCTTTTGTCGAACAGAGTTCAAGGATCGACTTCGAATTTATCGCCGCTCGCCTTAGAAACGGTCCTTGGCTATGTGATCGTAGGTGACGCACCAGCATGTACTGACGGTAATTCGACCGTATCGCATTGCTGTATCGCGGACACATTAGACTCTGCTGTCCGGAAATTCCGGGAATATTTAGAAAAGGGCTACATTTCATCTACGAATCCTGATTCGGCGGGAAGTTCGTATTTTATTCCGCATCATGGTGTGATCCGAGATGATAAGGTCACAACCAAACTTCGTGTCGTTCTCGATGGTAGTTGTAAAACTACTACCCGCATCTCGCTTAATGATCTCTTGTATGGTGGACAGAACCTACAAGGGAACTTGTTCAATATTATTATTGGTTTTCGTTTGTTTTCGATAGCGCTTTCCGCAGACATTCGTCAGATGTTTCTCAGCATTGGAGTCCGAGAATCTGATCGGCGTTTCCAACGCATTTTGTATCGCTTTTCCCCGCAAGAACCTTTACAGGTTTATGAATTTAATCGTGTCGTTTTTGGGCTTAAGTCTAGCCCCTTTCATGCACTTCGAACTATTAAGCAGTTGGCTGAGGATGAGGGTGACTCCTACCCTCAGGCCAAAGATATTGTCGCTGCGGGGTTGTATATGGACGACTACGTCCATTCCGTTCGCACGGAAGACGAGGGCATTTCCACCGCTTCGGAAATGATAGGTCTCATGAAGGCTGGTCAATTTGAGCTAGTTAAGTGGACCAGTAATTCCCAAGTCGTATTAGATTCGATCCCACCCTCGCACCGCCTGCCAGTTGTCAAGGAATTCGATGAGTCCGACCAACATAAAGTACTGGGCTTGTGTTGGTCATCTACGTCGGACAACTTCGGCATGAAAATTAATACTCCCGCTCAGATTTGTACTAAGCGTACAATATTGTCGTGTGTCGCTAAAATATGGGACGTCATGGGATTTGTCGCACCTGTTGTCCTGTACGCTAAACTTCTAATCAAGCAGCTTTGGCTGTCTGATTGTGACTGGGATGATACTCCACCTGAAGATATAGTCAGGCTGTGGATTCGCTTCAAAGAAGAGCTTCCCTTGCTCTGTAATATAAGGATCCCACGTCACGTTGGTATCGTCGGCGATAGTGTGGTTACTATATTGGCTTTCGCGGACGCCAGTGAGAAAGCATACGGGGGGGTTATTTACTTCCACGTTCAAAATAGTGATGGCAATATCGTTAGGTTGTTGACCGCTAAGTCGAAGGTCTCCCCTAAAAAGGTCGTTTCTCTTGCTCGTCTGGAGCTGTGCGCTATTCTTGTGCTAGCTCAACTCATAAAAAATGTCGTAGTCGCTTGTCAAAACCGCATTATATTTCGCAACATATTCGCATTTTCGGATTCAACAGTCGCTCTCTGTTGGGTACATTCGTCGCCCCATCGGTGGAACACCTTCGTGGCCAACAGAGTCTCGAAAATACAGGACGACTTATCGCCACAAAACCTGTATCACGTGTCCGGTACGGACAATCCCGCAGATTGTCTGTCACGTGGGCTCACACCTTCCCAAATCATTGATCATCCGCTTTGGTTCAGTGGTCCTCCGTGGGCCAGCTTAGACGTTTCGAAGTGGCCTGTCGTCCCCTTCAATCCCTCTTCGGTATGCGAAGTGCCCGAAGAGAAGAAACATTCGTTGCTCTCCGCTACACCAACCGAAAGATCTACTATTCTTTCTTTGGTCGATCGTATCTCGTCTTGGAGTAAATTACTTCGAGTAGTAATTTACATTTGTCGTTTCGCTAAACTGTTGCCTATTGGTTACCGCATGGCGGCAGCGGATTACAACTTCGCTGAATTGCTCATACTTCGCGAGCTTCAACGCTTTTATTTCTCCACTGAGTTGGTTAAACTCAGGAAAGGCAAACATTGTAGTCCTGCTTTTCGACACTTAAAACCGTTTCTCGAAGACGGACTCATTAGAGTCGGAGGCCGTTTAAGAAACTCGGATTTAAGTTATGATGGGAAACATCCCATTCTGCTTCCAAGCAAGGACCTCGTTTTGAATTTGTTAGTCGATTATCATCATAAATTGAACTGTCACGCAGGTCCCGACCTGCTAATGTCGCTCTTGCGTCAGAAGTATTGGATCCTTTCTGCACGCAATTTAATTAGGAATAGGATCCATAAGTGCCTTCCCTGCTTTCGGCTGCGCCCTAAGCAGAGCTTTCCTGAGATGGCCGATCATCGCTCTTGTCGTATCGTTCAAACCGCTAAGCCATTCGTCCACACGGGCACGGACTACGCCGGTCCGTTTAAGGTTACGATGTCTCGCGGTCGAGGTGTTCGCTCCACCAAGGCCTACGTGTGTCTGTTCGTCTGCATGACTACACGCGCGGTGCACATAGAGCTCGCTGGGGATCTTAGCACAGCTAGTTTTATGGGCGCCTTTAAACGGTTCCTGTCAAGGCGTGGCCCGGTTAGTAGAGTTTATTCCGATAACGGGACTAATTACATAGGCGCTAAACGGAAACTCTCGGAACTTCACGCATTTCTTTGTTCGAAGTACCATAATTCGGAATATGGTCATACATTAGCTATAAATCGAATAGATTGGTCACTCAATGTCCCGACGGCTAGTCACTTTGGCGGCAATTGGGAAGCTAATATTAAAAGTTTAAAGTCACACCTATATCGGGTCATAGGCGATACTATTCTGTCGTTTGAAGAATTAAGTACCGTTCTTATTCAAATAGAATCGGTAATGAACACTAGACCTCTTTGTAGGACACTCTCTAGTGATCCTTCAGAGCCGCTCGCATTGACTCCAGCGCACTTTTTGAATCTCACGCCTCTGAAATACTTGCCTGCCGAGGAAATAGACGAGAGAACTCTTACTGCTAGACACGAGCTACTAGATAAGTTAGTACAGTCGTTTTGGAAGCGCTGGAGAACTGGATATCTCCATACTTTGCAATCTCGCCGCAAATGGAACACGCCGGTCGATCCGGTCTCTGTCGGCACGGTCGTGATTCTTATATCCGACAACTCGCCCCCACTACACTGGCCTTTGGGTGTCGTGGAGGAAATTTTCCCTGACTCAACCGGAGTCACTCGTATCGTTCGGGTTAAGACAACCACCGGATCCTACTTGCGTCCCGTGGTGCGTCTTTGCCCATTGCCTAACCAGTAGTTTATTTAATTCGTCTTTAAGGTTAGGTTAATATTAGTTATTAGGTATTTAGTTTCGTAGTTATAGGATAGTAATTATCGAATAGATTAGTTTTCTTGTGGTTTGCCTCACTCTTGAAGGCATCCCTTCAAGCCCGGGGGAATGGTTGCGCTGATATACGATTCTTTTCGTTTATATTTTTAATTATTGGCAACACGCATAATCGCTAATTGGTTAGACATTCCCCTTCCGCATATTATCCTTTCTCCCTTGCACTAGACCTTCGTCTATTCGAAAGTGAGGGAGAGAGACTATACCGCTCTAGAAAAATCGATCGCGTCTGGATCTTCCGATGGACAGGATCGGACCTTCAATGGCTGTCGAGTCGCGTTAGAGCACACACGCATCGAATCGCATTTGAACGGTCGCGTCGTTTTGTGCGACCAATTCGTAGCAGAAGAACGGTTATACTGTGGTGGTGAACTGTGATCAGAGTGCTGGCAGTCCTGAATATCCTGGATTATCAAGGTTAGTGCTGCCTTTCCTATACGACGCTGGACTCTTGTCTTTTGTTCCAACCAGCGCCGGTTCCCGTCAATTGTGTAACCGAAAACTTCTAAGTCGCATACGTTGCATTACCGCCCATCCATTTGATGGTCCTTCCCGAGTCGGATAATAATCAGCACAGCCATTCCCTAGAAATCGCTAGGTATATCGTAGTTTCGTATTCGTATTTCGTAGTCAACCCCGCATAGATACTTATTTGCCAACGCGTGGCAAGTAAGTACATCGTAATTCATTACGTCGTTTTCGTGTCTTCCTAGCTAATAATCGATTAGTAAGGAATTTCGCAACCCCGCTTAGTAGTTAATTATCGTTACTTGTAAAGTAAAATACCAATCGGTCGAGTCAAGGTTACTCGAGACCGCGTCGCGCACCCGGCCGTTATTTCGCAAAACGGTGGGTAGTTACTAAATATTTCTTATAATAATTAGTTTGATATTCATAGCTCATAAATATGGCACCGACCGATATTACTCTTAAAAGATTGATAGCAAAGAGAGATCGTATCTTTGCTCGCATGCAGAGTATTGCAGATAAAATAAAACACATTCATTCGGATGAAAGCGTTAAGGAATCATTTTTGTGCGACATCTCGTTAGTACAATCACTACGTGTGGATTTTGAAAGTGCTTTGGATGAAATTGTTATTCATGAGCTAAAATTAAACCCTGAATATGTTGTAGATTATCAATCGCTTTCTGCGTTCGAAGACCTTTTAGGGCGCATTTTACGGGCTGAGAAGAACCTGACGGCTCACTCTCATAGTGAGGTCCAAAGGTCACCTCGATTGCCGCCAATTGAAATACCCGAATTCAACGGAGATATTAAGAATTGGCCATTATTCGTCGCTAGTTATCGTAATGTCGTGCATAATAATGTTTCTCTAACAGACTGTGAGAAATTATATTATTTATTAGGTAAATTAACACATAAAGCTCGTACAATTTTCGCTGGTATTACCCCGTCTGCGGATAATTACCCACTCATTTTCGATTTGCTTTGTAAAAAATATGAAGATAGTCGACAATCGGCAACTTCATACTTAACTCAAATATTTGAATTTAAATCTATTACATCAGGTACCCCTAGTAGTTTAGAATTATTTATTGATAAGTTCGCTTCGTCGGTAGTTGCTTTAAAACATACAAAAGTCAGTGACCTGGCTGATTTTATATTATTGCATGTCGCGCTTAAAAAACTGGACCCAGACACCGTTCGTACGTTCGAATCCAATTATCAATTAAAGTCGAATGGATCCGAAATCCCATTGTTTTCCGATTTAGTTAATTTCGTTAGTGATCATATAAAGGTTTTAGAACGAACTTCGATACCTGTTGCTCGAGTCAATACTAATAAAAGGCCTTTAGATCGTAAATCAACTAACGCATATGTGTCCAGTTCTCAACCAGTCGCTTGTAGTTTGTGTAAGGAAAACCATGACTACATTTATAAGTGTACGGTTTTTAAGAGTTATAACCCCGATCAACGTTTTAAATTCGTTAAGTCAAACAACTTGTGTATAAATTGCTTAAGTAGTGGTCATCGCGTGTCTGCGTGTGAGTCGACGTCTACATGTAAAAAATGTAGGTACAAACATCATACATTGCTATGTTTTGGAAATAGGCCTGCGTCAAATATGTCGCCGTCACGCTCAGTCGAAGAGCCGAGCGCGGGTTCGATTCCCGCGAATTCGGATGTAGCATTATGCTCAAGTGCAGTCGGCCCTTATAAAGGCTCTAGAACTGTGTTGTTGGGTACCGCACGTATCGTTATTCTAGATTCTCGTGGTCACGAACATTGCGTTCGTGCATTGTTGGACAGCGCGTCTCAGAGTAGCTTTATTACTCGCGATTGCTGTCAACGTTTAGGATTAAACATAAATAATAGACCTACTTGTTCCACTGTTAGGGGTATAGGAGGTTCGAGTAAACCCATTCAAGGTTCCGTACAATTTAAAATTCATTCTCGTTTCGATCATAATATAACTTATGATATTGAGTCGTTGGTAATAGATAGGATTACCGAACGTCTGCCAACCGCGACAGTCGACACTTCGCGACTGTCTAACTTCGAAGACTTACCGTTGGCAGACGATACATATTATTCATCAGGCCCGATTCACGTATTGATCGGCGCTTCGATTTTTCCGCACCTGCTTTTGTCGAACAGAGTTCAAGGATCGACTTCGAATTTATCGCCGCTCGCATTAGAAACGGTCCTTGGCTATGTGATCGTAGGTGACGCACCAGCATGTACTGACGGTAATTCGACCGTATCGCATTGCTGTATCGCGGACACATTAGACTCTGCTGTCCGGAAATTCTGGGAATTAGAGGAAGTGAGTGTTCCCCCGGTATTCAGCCCGGACGACCAATTGTGTGAGGAATTTTACACCCGCACTACCACTCGGGATAGTGAGGGACGTTACGTAGTAGCTTTGCCTTTCAAGGCTGATGTCGAATCCCTTGGCAATTCGCGCCAAGCAAGTGAACGGCGGTTTTACTGCTTGGAAAGGAAGATGCAAGCTTCTCCACAATTAAGGGTCGCGTATGACAGTGTCATCCGGGAATATTTAGAAAAGGGCTACATTTCATCTACGAATCCTGATTCGGCGGGAAGTTCTTATTTTATTCCGCATCATGGTGTGATCCGAGATGATAAGGTCACAACCAAACTTCGTGTCGTTCTCGATGGTAGTTGTAAAACTACTACCCGCATCTCGCTTAATGATCTCTTGTATGGTGGACAGAACCTACAAGGGAACTTGTTCAATATTATTATTGGTTTTCGTTTGTTTTCGATAGCGCTTTCCGCAGACATTCGTCAGATGTTTCTCAGCATTGGAGTCCGAGAATCTGATCGGCGTTTCCAACGCATTTTGTATCGCTTTTCCCCGCAAGAACCTTTACAGGTTTATGAATTTAATCGTGTCGTTTTTGGGCTTAAGTCTAGCCCCTTTCATGCACTTCGAACTATTAAGCAGTTGGCTGAGGATGAGGGTGACTCCTACCCTCAGGCCAAAGATATTGTCGCTGCGGGGTTGTATATGGACGACTACGTCCATTCCGTTCGCACGGAAGACGAGGGCATTTCCACCGCTTCGGAAATGATAGGTCTCATGAAGGCTGGTCAATTTGAGCTAGTTAAGTGGACCAGTAATTCCCAAGTCGTATTAGATTCGATCCCATCCTCGCACCGCCTGCCAGTTGTCAAGGAATTCGATGAGTCCGACCAACATAAAGTACTGGGCTTGTGTTGGTCACCTACGTCGGACAACTTCGGCATGAAAATTAATACTCCCGCTCAGATTTGTACTAAGCGTACAATATTGTCGTGTGTCGCTAAAATATGGGACGTCATGGGATTTGTCGCACCTGTTGTCCTGTACGCTAAACTTCTAATCAAGCAGCTTTGGCTGTCTGATTGTGACTGGGATGATACTCCACCTGAAGATATAGTCAGGCTGTGGATTCGCTTCAAAGAAGAGCTTCCCTTGCTCTGTAATATAAGGATCCCACGTCACGTTGGTATCGTCGGCGATAGTGTGGTCACTATATTGGCTTTCGCGGACGCCAGTGAGAAAGCATACGGGGGGGTTATTTACTTCCACGTTCAAAATAGTGATGGCAATATCGTTAGGTTGTTGACCGCTAAGTCGAAGGTCTCCCCTAAAAAGGTCGTTTCTCTTGCTCGTCTGGAGCTGTGCGCTATTCTTGTGCTAGCTCAACTCATAAAAAATGTCGTAGTCGCTTGTCAAAACCGCATTATATTTCGCAACATATTCGCATTTTCGGATTCAACAGTCGCTCTCTGTTGGGTACATTCGTCGCCCCATCGGTGGAACACCTTCGTGGCCAACAGAGTCTCGAAAATACAGGACGACTTATCGCCACAAAACCTGTATCACGTGTCCGGTACGGACAATCCCGCAGATTGTCTGTCACGTGGGCTCACACCTTCCCAAATCATTGATCATCCGCTTTGGTTCAGTGGTCCTCCGTGGGCCAGCTTAGACGTTTCGAAGTGGCCTGTCGTCCCCTTCAATCCCTCTTCGGTATGCGAAGTGCCCGAAGAGAAGAAACATTCGTTGCTCTCCGCTACACCAACCGAAAGATCTACTATTCTTTCTTTGGTCGATCGTATCTCGTCTTGGAGTAAATTACTTCGAGTAGTAATTTACATTTGTCGTTTCGCTAAACTGTTGCCTATTGGTTACCGCATGGTGGCAGCGGATTACAACTTCGCTGAATTGCTCATACTTCGCGAGCTTCAACGCTTTTATTTCTCCACTGAGTTGGTTAAACTCAGGAAAGGCAAACATTGTAGTCCTGCTTTTCGACACTTAAAACCGTTTCTCGAAGACGGACTCATTAGAGTCGGAGGCCGTTTAAGAAACTCGGATTTAAGTTATGATGGGAAACATCCCATTCTGCTTCCAAGCAAGGACCTCGTTTTGAATTTGTTAGTCGATTATCATCATAAATTGAACTGTCACGCAGGTCCCGACCTGCTAATGTCGCTCTTGCGTCAGAAGTATTGGATCCTTTCTGCACGCAATTTAATTAGGAATAGGATCCATAAGTGCCTTCCCTGCTTTCGGCTGCGCCCTAAGCAGAGCTTTCCTGAGATGGCCGATCATCGCTCTTGTCGTATCGTTCAAACCGCTAAGCCATTCGTCCACACGGGCACGGACTACGCCGGTCCGTTTAAGGTTACGATGTCTCGCGGTCGAGGTGTTCGCTCCACCAAGGCCTACGTGTGTCTGTTCGTCTGCATGACTACACGCGCGGTGCACATAGAGCTCGCTGGGGATCTTAGCACAGCTAGTTTTATGGGCGCCTTTAAACGGTTCCTGTCAAGGCGTGGCCCGGTTAGTAGAATTTATTCCGATAACGGGACTAATTACATAGGCGCTAAACGGAAACTCTCGGAACTTCACGCATTTCTTTGTTCGAAGTACCATAATTCGGAATATGGTCATACATTAGCTATAAATCGAATAGATTGGTCACTCAATGTCCCGACGGCTAGTCACTTTGGCGGCAATTGGGAAGCTAATATTAAAAGTTTAAAGTCACACCTATATCGGGTCATAGGCGATACTATTCTGTCGTTTGAAGAATTAAGTACCGTTCTTATTCAAATAGAATCGGTAATGAACACTAGACCTCTTTGTAGGACACTCTCTAGTGATCCTTCAGAGCCGCTCGCATTGACTCCAGCGCACTTTTTGAATCTCACGCCTCTGAAATACTTGCCTGCCGAGGAAATAGACGAGAGAACTCTTACTGCTAGACACGAGCTACTAGATAAGTTAGTACAGTCGTTTTGGAAGCGCTGGAGAACTGGATATCTCCATACTTTGCAATCTCGCCGCAAATGGAACACGCCGGTCGATCCGGTCTCTGTCGGCACGGTCGTGATTCTTATATCCGACAACTCGCCCCCACTACACTGGCCTTTGGGTGTCGTGGAGGAAATTTTCCCTGACTCAACCGGAGTCACTCGTATCGTTCGGGTTAAGACAACCACCGGATCCTACTTGCGTCCCGTGGTGCGTCTTTGCCCATTGCCTAACCAGTAGTTTATTTAATTCGTCTTTAAGGTTAGGTTAATATTAGTTATTAGGTATTTAGTTTCGTAGTTATAGGATAGTAATTATCGAATAGATTAGTTTTCTTGTGGTTTGCCTCACTCTTGAAGGCATCCCTTCAAGCCCGGGGGAATGGTTGCGCTGATATACGATTCTTTTCGTTTATATTTTTAATTATTGGCAACACGCATAATCGCTAATTGGTTAGACATTCCCCTTCCGCATATTATCCTTTCTCCCTTGCACTAGACCTTCGTCTATTCGAGAGTGAGGGAGAGAGACTATACCGCTCTAGAAAAATCGATCGCGTCTGGATCTTCCGATGGACGATCGGACCTTCAATGGCTGTCGAGTCGCGTTTGGGCTTAAGTCTAGCCCCTTTCATGCACTTCGAACTATTAAGCAGTTGGCTGAGGATGAGGGTGACTCCTACCCTCAGGCCAAAGATATTGTCGCTGCGGGGTTGTATATGGACGACTACGTCCATTCCGTTCGCACGGAAGACGAGGGCATTTCCACCGCTTCGGAAATGATAGGTCTCATGAAGGCTGGTCAATTTGAGCTAGTTAAGTGGACCAGTAATTCCCAAGTCGTATTAGATTCGATCCCACCCTCGCACCGCCTGCCAGTTGTCAAGGAATTCGATGAGTCCGACCAACATAAAGTACTGGGCTTGTGTTGGTCACCTACGTCGGACAACTTCGGCATGAAAATTAATACTCCCGCTCAGATTTGTACTAAGCGTACAATATTGTCGTGTGTCGCTAAAATATGGGACGTCATGGGATTTGTCGCACCTGTTGTCCTGTACGCTAAACTTCTAATCAAGCAGCTTTGGCTGTCTGATTGTGACTGGGATGATACTCCACCTGAAGATATAGTCAGGCTGTGGATTCGCTTCAAAGAAGAGCTTCCCTTGCTCTGTAATATAAGGATCCCACGTCACGTTGGTATCGTCGGCGATAGTGTGGTTACTATATTGGCTTTCGCGGACGCCAGTGAGAAAGCATACGGGGGGGTTATTTACTTCCACGTTCAAAATAGTGATGGCAATATCGTTAGGTTGTTGACCGCTAAGTCGAAGGTCTCCCCTAAAAAGGTCGTTTCTCTTGCTCGTCTGGAGCTGTGCGCTATTCTTGTGCTAGCTCAACTCATAAAAAATGTCGTAGTCGCTTGTCAAAACCGCATTATATTTCGCAACATATTCGCATTTTCGGATTCAACAGTCGCTCTCTGTTGGGTACATTCGTCGCCCCATCGGTGGAACACCTTCGTGGCCAACAGAGTCTCGAAAATACAGGACGACTTATCGCCACAAAACCTGTATCACGTGTCCGGTACGGACAATCCCGCAGATTGTCTGTCACGTGGGCTCACACCTTCCCAAATCATTGATCATCCGCTTTGGTTCAGTGGTCCTCCGTGGGCCAGCTTAGACGTTTCGAAGTGGCCTGTTGTCCCCTTCAATCCCTCTTCGGTATGCGAAGTGCCCGAAGAGAAGAAACATTCGTTGCTCTCCGCTACACCAACCGAAAGATCTACTATTCTTTGATTGAAAAGATTGATAGCAAAGAGAGATCGTATCTTTGCTCGCATGCAGAGTATTGCAGATAAAATAAAACACATTCATTCGGATGAAAGCATTAAGGAATCATTTTTGTGCGACATCTCGTTAGTACAATCACTACGTGTGGATTTTGAAAGTGCTTTGGATGAAATTGTTATTCATGAGCTAAAATTAAACCCTGAATATGTTGTAGATTATCAGTCGCTTTCTGCGTTCGAAGACCTTTTAGGGCGCATTTTACGGGCTGAGAAGAACCTCACGGCTCACTCTCATAGTGAGGTCCAAAGGTCACCTCGATTGCCGCCAATTGAAATACCCGAATTCAACGGAGATATTAAGAATTGGCCATTATTCGTCGCTAGTTATCGTAATGTCGTGCATAATAATGTTTCTCTAACAGACTGTGAGAAATTATATTATTTATTAGGTAAATTAACACATAAAGCTCGTACAATTTTCGCTGGTATTAACCCGTCTGCGGATAATTACCCACTCATTTTCGATTTGCTTTGTAAAAAATATGAAGATAGTCGACAATCGGCAACTTCATACTTAACTCAAATATTTGAATTTAAATCTATTACATCAGGTACCCCTAGTAGTTTAGAATTATTTATTGATAAGTTCGCTTCGTCGGTAGTTGCTTTAAAACATACAAAAGTCAGTGACCTGGCTGATTTTATATTATTGCATGTCGCGCTTAAAAAACTGGACCCAGACACCGTTCGTACGTTCGAATCCAATTATCAATTAAAGTCGAATGGATCCGAAATCCCATTGTTTTCCGATTTAGTTAATTTCGTTAGTGATCATATAAAGGTTTTAGAACGAACTTCGATACCTGTTGCTCGAGTCAATACTAATAAAAGGCCTTTAGATCGTAAATCAAGTAACGCATATGTGTCCAGTTCTCAACCAGTCGCTTGTAGTTTGTGTAAGGAAAACCATGACTACATTTATAAGTGTACGGTTTTTAAGAGTTATAACCCCGATCAACGTTTTAAATTCGTTAAGTCAAACAACTTGTGTATAAATTGCTTAAGTAGTGGTCATCGCGTGTCTGCGTGTGAGTCGACGTCTACATGTAAAAAATGTAGGTACAAACATCATACATTGCTATGTTTTGGAAATAGGCCTGCGTCAAATATGTCGCCGTCACGCTCAGTCGAAGAGCCGAGCGCGGGTTCGATTCCCGCGAATTCGGATGTAGCATTATGCTCAAGTGCAGTCGGCCCTTATAAAGGCTCTAGAACTGTGTTGTTGGGTACCGCACGTATCGTTATTCTAGATTCTCGTGGTCACGAACATTGCGTTCGTGCATTGTTGGACAGCGCGTCTCAGAGTAGCTTTATTACTCGCGATTGCTGTCAACGTTTAGGATTAAACATAAATAATAGACCTACTTGTTCCACTGTTAGGGGTATAGGAGGTTCGAGTAAACCCATTCAAGGTTCCGTACAATTTAAAATTCATTCTCGTTTCGATCATAATATAACTTATGATATTGAGTCGTTGGTAATAGATAGGATTACCGAACGTCTGCCAACCGCGACAGTCGACACTTCGCGACTGTCTAACTTCGAAGACTTACCGTTGGCAGACGATACATATTATTCATCAGGCCCGATTCACGTATTGATCGGCGCTTCGATTTTTCCGCACCTGCTTTTGTCGAACAGAGTTCAAGGATCGACTTCGAATTTATCGCCGCTCGCCTTAGAAACGGTCCTTGGCTATGTGATCGTAGGTGACGCACCAGCATGTACTGACGGTAATTCGACCGTATCGCATTGCTGTATCGCGGACACATTAGACTCTGCTGTCCGGAAATTCTGGGAATTAGAGGAAGTGAGTGTTCCCCCGGTATTCAGCCCGGACGACCAATTGTGTGAGGAATTTTACACCCGCACTACCACTCGGGATAGTGAGGGACGTTACGTAGTAGCTTTGCCTTTCAAGGCTGATGTCGAATCCCTTGGCAATTCGCGCACAGGCTTCCTCCCGCTGGTAGACCCATCTTTCCCGTCATTGAGACGGGCAGGGGATGCGCCCCACCGTTGGGGTACGGGTAAGATGGGTCTACCAGCGGGAGGAAGCCTGTGCGCGAATTGCCAAGGGATTCGACATCAGCCTTGAAAGGCAAAGCTACTACGTACGTACTACGAGCTCTATGTGCACCGCGCGTGTAGTCATGCAGACGAACAGACACACGTAGGCCTTGGTGGAGCGAACACCTCGACCGCGAGACATCGTAACCTTAAACGGACCGGCGTAGTCCGTGCCCGTGTGGACGAATGGCTTAGCGGTTTGAACGATACGACAAGAGCGATGATCGGCCATCTCAGGAAAGCTCTGCTTAGGGCGCAGCCGAAAGCAGGGAAGGCACTTATGGATCCTATTCCTAATTAAATTGCGTGCAGAAAGGATCCAATACTTCTGACGCAAGAGCGACATTAGCAGGTCGGGACCTGCGTGACAGTTCAATTTATGATGATAATCGACTAACAAATTCAAAACGAGGTCCTTGCTTGGAAGCAGAATGGGATGTTTCCCATCATAACTTAAATCCGAGTTTCTTAAACGGCCTCCGACTCTAATGAGTCCGTCTTCGAGAAACGGTTTTAAGTGTCGAAAAGCAGGACTACAATGTTTGCCTTTCCTGAGTTTAACCAACTCAGTGGAGAAATAAAAGCGTTGAAGCTCGCGAAGTATGAGCAATTCAGCGAAGTTGTAATCCGCTGCCGCCATGCGGTAACCAATAGGCAACAGTTTAGCGAAACGACAAATGTAAATTACTACTCGAAGTAATTTACTCCAAGACGAGATACGATCGACCAAAGAAAGAATAGTAGATCTTTCGGTTGGTGTAGCGGAGAGCAACGAATGTTTCTTCTCTTCGGGCACTTCGCATACCGAAGAGGGATTGAAGGGGACGACAGGCCACTTCGAAACGTCTAAGCTGGCCCACGGAGGACCACTGAACCAAAGCGGATGATCAATGATTTGGGAAGGTGTGAGCCCACGTGACAGACAATCTGCGGGATTGTCCGTACCGGACACGTGATACAGGTTTTGTGGCGATAAGTCGTCCTGTATTTTCGAGACTCTGTTGGCCACGAAGGTGTTCCACCGATGGGGCGACGAATGTACCCAACAGAGAGCGACTGTTGAATCCGAAAATGCGAATATGTTGCGAAATATAATGCGGTTTTGACAAGCGACTACGACATTTTTTATGAGTTGAGCTAGCACAAGAATAGCGCACAGCTCCAGACGAGCAAGAGAAACGACCTTTTTAGGGGAGACCTTCGACTTAGCGGTCAACAACCTAACGATATTGCCATCACTATTTTGAACGTGGAAGTAAATAACCCCCCCGTATGCTTTCTCACTGGCGTCCGCGAAAGCCAATATAGTAACCACACTATCGCCGACGATACCAACGTGACGTGGGATCCTTATATTACAGAGCAAGGGAAGCTCTTCTTTGAAGCGAATCCACAGCCTGACTATATCTTCAGGTGGAGTATCATCCCAGTCACAATCAGACAGCCAAAGCTGCTTGATTAGAAGTTTAGCGTACAGGACAACAGGTGCGACAAATCCCATGACGTCCCATATTTTAGCGACACACGACAATATTGTACGCTTAGTACAAATCTGAGCGGGAGTATTAATTTTCATGCCGAAGTTGTCCGACGTAGGTGACCAACACAAGCCCAGTACTTTATGTTGGTCGGACTCATCGAATTCCTTGACAACTGGCAGGCGGTGCGAGGGTGGGATCGAATCTAATACGACTTGGGAATTACTGGTCCACTTAACTAGCTCAAATTGACCAGCCTTCATGAGACCTATCATTTCCGAAGCGGTGGAAATGCCCTCGTCTTCCGTGCGAACGGAATGGACGTAGTCGTCCATATACAACCCCGCAGCGACAATATCTTTGGCCTGAGGGTAGGAGTCACCCTCATCCTCAGCCAACTGCTTAATAGTTCGAAGTGCATGAAAGGGGCTAGACTTAAGCCCAAAAACGACCTGCGACTCGGCTTGTATGCCTGTCAACCAAGGCAGTACATTTGGAGCTGGTAACCTCCCTCTCGACAGAGGCCTTTGAGGCGACTTTGGAAAGATTTGTGTCTCGCCGTGGGTTACCTTCCTTGATTGGGTTTGATTGCGGTACGAATTACAAGGGTACAAGTAACTATTTGAAGGAGGTATACGCCTTCCTTAATGAGAGCCAGGTTGATATTGGTAATAGTTTGGCCCGCCGAGGGGTCTCTTGGTTGTTTGACCCGCCAGCCTCCCCCCATTGGGGGGGGTATTTTTGGGGCCGCGGTGAAAGCGGCAAAGGGACGCTGGCGGAGATTGTTGGGAGACACCGTTCTCACCTTTAATGAACTAGCTACGGTATTTGGCCGCATTGAAGCTGTGTTGAATTTGCAACCTTGTCAAGACTTCCAATTGATTAGCGGACGGGTAGGCCCGTCCGGGGGGGGTAGATGTTGCGTCCCAAATGTAATTTTGAACGCTCTTTTTGGTGTGGCAACATTCTATTGTCTTTGATCTTGACATAACCTCTTTGACTTGACAGATTGACTTTGCTTGGAAAAAATGCCGGTCATGGGAACCGCTCTTGTGTTAATATAATTGGTAAAATATTGTTGAATTCGCCTGTTGAGACCGATAATTGGGTCGCGAATTATTTGTTGGTGGAAGTGTATTCCCCATTTGTTGAAATCCCCGGGGTATTGTTGAATCGTACGCCGCCTTGTCGTCGGTTGAGCTGGCACGCGGAATTTGCTGTAAATCGTATTGGATCTCACGAGATATGAACAGATTAATTGTGTTCAGTGAGTGATTGAACTTTGTAGTCTCGGATTAACAAGAATCCAGTGATATTTCTCGGAACACATCGCCTTATGGTCTACCACGCGTAGCGCGCGTTTGTTGGGAACGAGTCGGGTGTGGTGCTGAGTTGGAACCGCGCCATCTGGATATCGGCGCCTTGGGAACGTTCTACAACACTTGACTTACATCACACCTTTCAATTACTCACCCCATTTTACATACATCAACCACACTTAGGGCATGACCTTTGAAGGTCGAACTTGGCGTCCCCAGCAATCAGGTTAGTGGTACATTTTGTTTCTTGAATTAAGGCCTAAGAGCCTACCACAACGTAGGGATCCGCGTAATCGCGGACGGTTCGACATACCAGTTACCGTTGGCTGGGCTTGGGGTCGAACATACTGCCCGAATGTCAACGGTTCCACCCAAGGTGTGCGCAACGTGATTTAGGAGACGCGCAAGAAGCACCGCCCCTGACAACTCCAACTTAGGGATGGTCAATGCCGTCCGGAGGGGGGCCACTTTGCTCTTGGCCATGACCAGCGACAACTTCACCTGGCCCGTAGCATTGACGGTGCGCAGATAAACAACGGCGGCATAACCGTGAGAGGACGCGTCACAAAACCCATGAAGGGTGGCAGCATAAGCCCCAGGGGGGAGGATGGCGCGTGGCAGCGCGACCTTGTTGACCACAGGGAGCACGGATACAAATTGGAGCCAGTCTTCCAACAGAGTTTCCCGAAGTGGCTCGTCCCAACCAAGTTCAGCGGTCCAAAGGCGCTGAAGGAAGCATTTCGCCCAGAACAATACCGGGCAGATCCAACCATTAGGGTCAAAGGTCCTTGCTACAGTAGACAACACCAATCTTTTAGTCCAAGTATGAGGAGACTCCAAGTCGACATCATACGTAAAGGTGTCTTGAACTGGTCGGTACTGAACGCCGAGGACGGCCATCATGGCGGGGTTGTCAACGTTTTCAAACAAATGAGGATCCTGCTTATGATCCTCCAACACACCTTCCAATAGCGCTGGCGAGTTGGACACCCATTTACGCAACTCATAGCCAGCGGAAGCCAGAATCTGGACCAACTCGTCACGCAACAGGATAGCTTCCTCCACCGTAGGAGCTCCAGTACAGACATCGTCGACGTACAGGTCCGTTTTCAAGATGGCGGATGCACGAGGGAACCTCAAACGCTCCCGGTCCGCAAGCTCCCAAAGCGAACGAATAGCAACAAAGGGGCTTGCGGACCGGGAGCGTTTGAGGTTCCCTCGTGCATCCGCCATCTTGAAAACGGACCCCGCTCTGCTACCAGTTTGTTCGACCCCAAGTCCAGCCAACGGTAACTGGTATGTCGAACCGTCCGCGATTACGCGGAGCCCTACGTTGTGGTAGGCTCTTAGGCCTTATTTCGATAACCAAAATGTACCACTAACCTGAATGCTGGGGACGCCAACTTCGACCTTCCAAGGTCACGCTCCAAGTGTGGTTTGTATGTAATATGAGGGTGAGTAATTGTAACGTGTGGTGAAAGACAAGTGTGGATGAACGTTCCCAAGGCGCCGATATCCAGGTAGCGGTCACAACAGCAATCACAGCTTAACTCGTTCCCAACAAACGCGCGCTACGCGTGGTAGACACAATAAGGCGATATGTTTCACGAAATATCAGTGGATTCTTGATAATCCGAGAATACAAAGTTTAATCAAGCACTGAACACAATTAATATGTTAATCTCACGTGAGATCCAAGATGATTTCCAATTATAATGACTAAAACTCAATCTTCCAACCGGAGGTTAGTTTTGCAAGAGAACGGAAACGTCAAAGAGAAAAAAGTTATAGACAATAGAATGTTGCCAACCAAAAGGTGCGTTCGGTTTCACGTTGGACTAAACATCTACCCCCCCCGGACGGGCCTACCCGTCCGCTAATCAATTGGAAGTCTTGACAAAGTTGCGACCGCTCTCTTTATGATGGATCCGTCCACCAAAACTTCAGCAAAACGAGGGACCCCGTCGGTGCCAGTCAACAAATTGAGAATGCGCCCCATGCGCCAATACAAAGGCTTCAGGTTGGCATCCTTAATCAGGACGAGGTCTCCGATCTTGGGCGGATGAGTTTTATCCGTCCACTTGACGCGTTGCTGGAGGATGTGCAGATACTCTAAGCTCCAACGCTTCCAAAAGTTCTGAGCGAGCTGTTGCACCAACTGAAACCGCGAGAGCCGATTTTGGCTCACATCAACAAAGGGGTACTCCGGCAAGGCGACAAGTGGCTGTCCAATCAAGAAGTGGCCCGGTGTTAGAGCCTCCAAGTCATTCGGGTCCGAAGAGAGCGGGCACAATGGGCGCGAATTCAACACAGCTTCAATGCGGCAAAATACCGTAGCTAGTTCCTCAAAGGTGAGAACGGTGTCTCCCAACAATCTCCGCCAGTGTCCCTTTGCCGCTTTCACCGCGGCCTCAAAAATACCCCCCCAATGGGGGCAGGCTGGCGGGTCAAACAACCAAGTGACCCCTCGGCGGGCCAAACTGTTACCAATGTCAACCTGGCTCTCATTAAGGAAGGCGTATACCTCCTTCAAATAGTTACTTGTACCCTTGTAATTCGTACCGCAATCAGACCTAATCAAAGAAGGTAACCCACGGCGAGACACAAATCTGTCCAAGGTCGCCACAAAGGCCTCTGTCGAGAGGGAGGTCACCAGCTCCAAATGTACTGCCTTGGTTGACAGGCAGACGAAAACACACAAATAAGCCTTGACGATTTTACTATTTCGAAGTGTGGACGTCTTCACCGAAAAGGGACCAGCAAAGTCCGTTCCGACGCCAGCAAAGGGCCTCGCCTCATTGACACGATCAGCCGGCAAATCTCCCATTAGGGGCTGCATAGTGGAGGCCTTAGTCCGATAACACGGCATACAGCGGAAGACAATGCTACGAATAGTACGACGAGCCGACAAAATCCAAAATTCTCGCTGCAGAATAGCCAACAGCGCATTGCAACCGGCATGCGAGTTTTTAACGTGACGATCAGTCACCAGCAATTGTACCAAGTGGCCCTCCTTGGGCAACAAAAGGGGGTGACGGGCCCCATAAGGAAGGCTAGAGTGCCTCAACCGTCCTCCAACACGTAAAAGACCCGTCTTATCCAAGAAGGGATTCAGCTTACTAACAGCTCCCGACAACTTAACCCTACCAGACTTCAGAACCTCGATCTCCTTCTCAAAGTGTGCAGCCTGCACAGAGCGGACCCAAAGGAGGAGTGACTCCTGTCGCTCTTGAGGAGAGATTGTTCGACCCCAAGTCCAGCCAACGGTAACTGGTATGTCGAACCGTCCGCGATTACGCGGAGCCCTACGTTGTGGTAGGCTCTTAGGCCTTATTTCGATAAACAAAATGTACCACTAACCTGAATGCTGGGGACGCCAACTTCGACCTTCCAAGGTCACGCTCCAAGTGTGGTTTGTATGTAATATGAGGGTGAGTAATTGTAACGTGTGGTGAAAGACAAGTGTGGATGAACGTTCCCAAGGCGCCGATATCCAGGTAGCGGTCACAACAGCAATCACAGCTTAACTCGTTCCCAACAAACGCGCGCTACGCGTGGTAGACACAATAAGGCGATATGTTGGGCCCACGTTGGGCGGGGAATGGTTGCGCTGATATACGATTCTTTTCGTTTATATTTTTAATTATTGGCAACACGCATAATCGCTAATTGGTTAGACATTCCCCTTCCGCATATTATCCTTTCTCCCTTGCACTAGACCTTCGTCTATTCGAGAGTGAGGGAGAGAGACTATACCGCTCTAGAAAAATCGATCGCGTCTGGATCTTCCGATGGACAGGATCGGACCTTCAATGGCTGTCGAGTCGCGTTAGAGCACAAACGCATCGAATCGCATTCGAACGGTCGCGTCGTTTTGTGCGACCAATTCGTAGCAGAAGAACGGTTATACTGTGGTGGTGAACTGTGATCAGAGTGCTGGCAGTCCTGAATATCCTGGATTATCAAGGTTAGTGCTGCCTTTCCTATACGACGCTGGACTCTTATCTTTTGTTCCAACCAGCGCCGGTTCCCGTCAATTGTGTAACCGAAAACTTCTAAGTCGCATACGTTGCATTATCGCCCATCCATTTGATGGTCCTTCCCGAGTCGGATAATAATCAGCACAGCCATTCCCTAGAATTCGCTAGGTATATCGTAGTTTCGTATTCGTATTTCGTAGTCAACCCCGGATAGATACTTATTTGCCAACGCGTGGCAAGTAAGTACATCGTAATTCATTACGTCGTTTTCGTGTCTTCCTAGCTAATAATCGATTAGTAAGGAATTTCGCAACCCCGCTTAGTAGTTAATTATCGTTACTTGTAAAGTAAATACCAATCGGTCGAGTCAAGGTTACTCGAGACCGCGTCGCGCACCCGGCCGTTATTTCGCAAAACGGTGGGTAGTTACTAAATATTTCTTATAATAATTAGTTTGATTCATAGCTCATAAATATGGCACCGACCGATATTACTCTTAAAAGATTGATAGCAAAGAGAGATCGTATCTTTGCTCGCATGCAGAGTATTGCAGATAAAATAAAACACATTCATTCGGATGAAAGCGTTAAGGAATCATTTTTGTGCGACATCTCGTTAGTACAATCACTACGTGTGGATTTTGAAAGTGCTTTGGATGAAATTGTTATTCATGAGCTAAAATTAAACCCTGAATATGTTGTAGATTATCAATCGCTTTCTGCGTTCGAAGACCTTTTAGGGCGCATTTTACGGGCTGAGAAGAACCTGACGGCTAACTCTCATAGTGAGGTCCAAAGGTCACCTCGATTGCCGCCAATTGAAATACCCGAATTCAACGGAGATATTAAGAATTGGCCATTATTCGTCGCTAGTTATCGTAATGTCGTGCATAATAATGTTTCTCTAACAGACTGTGAGAAATTATATTATTTATTAGGTAAATTAACACATAAAGCTCGTACAATTTTCGCTGGTATTACCCCGTCTGCAGATAATTACCCACTCATTTTCGATTTGCTTTGTAAAAAATATGAAGATAGTCGACAATCGGCAACTTCATACTTAACTCAAATATTTGAATTAAAATCTATTACATCAGGTACCCCTAGTAGTTTAGAATTATTTATTGATAAGTTCGCTTCGTCGGTAGTTGCTTTAAAACATACAAAAGTCAGTGACCTGGCTGATTTTATATTATTGCATGTCGCGCTTAAAAAACTGGACCCAGACACCGTTCGTACGTTCGAATCCAATTATCAATTAAAGTCGAATGGATCCGAAATCCCATTGTTTTCCGATTTAGTTAATTTCGTTAGTGATCATATAAAGGTTTTAGAACGAACTTCGATACCTGTTGCTCGAGTCAATACTAATAAAAGGCCTTTAGATCGTAAATCAACTAACGCATATGTGTCCAGTTCTCAACCAGTCGCTTGTAGTTTGTGTAAGGAAAACCATGACTACATTTATAAGTGTACGGTTTTTAAGAGTTATAACCCCGATCAACGTTTTAAATTCGTTAAGTCAAACAACTTGTGTATAAATTGCTTAAGTAGTGGTCATCGCGTGTCTGCGTGTGAGTCGACGTCTACATGTAAAAAATGTAGGTACAAACATCATACATTGCTATGTTTTGGAAATAGGCCTGCGTCAAATATGTCGCCGTCACGCTCAGTCGAAGAGCCGAGCGCGGGTTCGATTCCCGCGAACTCGGATGTAGCATTATGCTCAAGTGCAGTCGGCCCTTATAAAGGCTCTAGAACTGTGTTGTTGGGTACAGCACGTATCGTTATTCTGGATTCTCGTGGTCACGAACACTGCGTTCGTGCATTGTTGGACAGCGCGTCTCAGAGTAGCTTTATTACTCGCGATTGCTGTCAACGTTTAGGATTAAACATAAATAATAGACCTACTTGTTCCACTGTTAGGGGTATAGGAGGTTCGAGTAAACCCATTCAAGGTTCCGTACAATTTAAAATTCATTCTCGTTTCGATCATAATATAACTTATGATATTGAGTCGTTGGTAATAGATAGGATTACCGAACGTCTGCCAACCGCGACAGTCGACACTTCGCGACTGTCTAACTTCGAAGACTTACCGTTGGCAGACGATACATATTATTCATCAGGCCCGATTCACGTATTGATCGGCGCTTCGATTTTTCCGCACCTGCTTTTGTCGAACAGAGTTCAAGGATCGACTTCGAATTTATCGCCGCTCGCATTAGAAACGGTCCTTGGCTATGTGATCGTAGGTGACGCACCAGCATGTACTGACGGTAATTCGACCGTATCGCATTGCTGTATCGCGGACACATTAGACTCTGCTGTCCGGAAATTCTGGGAATTAGAGGAAGTGAGTGTTCCCCCGGTATTCAGCCCGGACGACCAATTGTGTGAGGAATTTTACACCCGCACTACCACTCGGGATAGTGAGGGACGTTACGTAGTAGCTTTGCCTTTCAAGGCTGATGTCGAATCCCTTGGCAATTCGCGCCAAGCAAGTGAACGTCGGTTTTACTGCTTGGAAAGGAAGATGCAAGCTTCTCCACAATTAAGGGTCGCGTATGACAGTGTCATCCGGGAATATTTAGAAAAGGGCTACATTTCATCTACGAATCCTGATTCGTCGGGAAGTTCGTATTTTATTCCGCATCATGGTGTGATCCGAGATGATAAGGTCACAACCAAACTTCGTGTCGTTCTCGATGGTAGTTGTAAAACTACTACCCGCATCTCGCTTAATGATCTCTTGTATGGTGGACAGAACCTACAAGGGAACTTGTTCAATATTATTATTGGTTTTCGTTTGTTTTCGATAGCGCTTTCCGCAGACATTCGTCAGATGTTTCTCAGCATTGGAGTCCGGGAATCTGATCGGCGTTTCCAACGCATTTTGTATCGCTTTTCCCCGCAAGAACCTTTACAGGTTTATGAATTTAATCGTGTCGTTTTTGGGCTTAAGTCTAGCCCCTTTCATGCACTTCGAACTATTAAGCAGTTGGCTGAGGATGAGGGTGACTCCTACCCTCAGGCCAAAGATATTGTCGCTGCGGGGTTGTATATGGACGACTACGTCCATTCCGTTCGCACGGAAGACGAGGGCATTTCCACCGCTTCGGAAATGATAGGTCTCATGAAGGCTGGTCAATTTGAGCTAGTTAAGTGGACCAGTAATTCCCAAGTCGTATTAGATTCGATCCCACCCTCGCACCGCCTGCCAGTTGTCAAGGAATTCGATGAGTCCGACCAACATAAAGTACTGGGCTTGTGTTGGTCACCTACGTCGGACAACTTCGGCATGAAAATTAATACTCCCGCTCAGATTTGTACTAAGCGTACAATATTGTCGTGTGTCGCTAAAATATGGGACGTCATGGGATTTGTCGCACCTGTTGTCCTGTACGCTAAACTTCTAATCAAGCAGCTTTGGCTGTCTGATTGTGACTGGGATGATACTCCACCTGAAGATATAGTCAGGCTGTGGATTCGCTTCAAAGAAGAGCTTCCCTTGCTCTGTAATATAAGGATCCCACGTCACGTTGGTATCGTCGGCGATAGTGTGGTTACTATATTGGCTTTCGCGGACGCCAGTGAGAAAGCATACGGGGGGGTTATTTACTTCCACGTTCAAAATAGTGATGGCAATATCGTTAGGTTGTTGACCGCTAAGTCGAAGGTCTCCCCTAAAAAGGTCGTTTCTCTTGCTCGTCTGGAGCTGTGCGCTATTCTTGTGCTAGCTCAACTCATAAAAAATGTCGTAGTCGCTTGTCAAAACCGCATTATATTTCGCAACATATTCGCATTTTCGGATTCAACAGTCGCTCTCTGTTGGGTACATTCGTCGCCCCATCGGTGGAACACCTTCGTGGCCAACAGAGTCTCGAAAATACAGGACGACTTATCGCCACAAAACCTGTATCACGTGTCCGGTACGGACAATCCCGCAGATTGTCTGTCACGTGGGCTCACACCTTCCCAAATCATTGATCATCCGCTTTGGTTCAGTGGTCCTCCGTGGGCCAGCTTAGACGTTTCAAAGTGGCCTGTCGTCCCCTTCAATCCCTCTTCGGTATGCGAAGTGCCTGAAGAGAAGAAACATTCGTTGCTCTCCGCTGCACCAACCGAAAGATCTACTATTCTTTCTTTGGTCGATCGTATCTCGTCTTGGAGTAAATTACTTCGAGTAGTAATTTACATTTGTCGTTTCGCTAAACTATTGCCTATTGGTTACCGCATGGCGGCAGCGGATTACAACTTCGCTGAATTGCTCATACTTCGCGAGCTTCAACGCTTTTATTTCTCCACTGAGTTGGTTAAACTCAGGAAAGGCAAACATTGTAGTCCTGCTTTTCGACACTTAAAACCGTTTCTCGAAGACGGACTCATTAGAGTCGGAGGCCGTTTAAGAAACTCGGATTTAAGTTATGATGGGAAACATCCCATTCTGCTTCCAAGCAAGGACCTCGTTTTGAATTTGTTAGTCGATTATCATCATAAATTGAACTGTCACGCAGGTCCCGACCTGCTAATGTCGCTCTTGCGTCAGAAGTATTGGATCCTTTCTGCACGCAATTTAATTAGGAATAGGATCCATAAGTGCCTTCCCTGCTTTCGGCTGCGCCCTAAGCAGAGCTTTCCTGAGATGGCCGATCATCGCTCTTGTCGTATCGTTCAAACCGCTAAGCCATTCGTCCACACGGGCACGGACTACGCCGGTCCGTTTAAGGTTACGATGTCTCGCGGTCGAGGTGTTCGCTCCACCAAGGCCTACGTGTGTCTGTTCGTCTGCATGACTACACGCGCGGTGCACATAGAGCTCGCTGGGGATCTTAGCACAGCTAGTTTTATGGGCGCCTTTAAACGGTTCCTGTCAAGGCGTGGCCCGGTTAGTAGAATTTATTCCGATAACGGGACTAATTACATAGGCGCTAAACGGAAACTCTCGGAACTTCACGCATTTCTTTGTTCGAAGTACCATAATTCGGAATATGGTCATACATTAGCTATAAATCGAATAGATTGGTCACTCAATGTCCCGACGGCTAGTCACTTTGGCGGCAATTGGGAAGCTAATATTAAAAGTTTAAAGTCACACCTATATCGGGTCATAGGCGATACTATTCTGTCGTTTGAAGAATTAAGTACCGTTCTTATTCAAATAGAATCGGTAATGAACACTAGACCTCTTTGTAGGACACTCTCTAGTGATCCTTCAGAGCCGCTCGCATTGACTCCAGCGCACTTTTTGAATCTCACGCCTCTGAAATACTTGCCTGCCGAGGAAATAGACGAGAGAACTCTTACTGCTAGACACGAGCTACTAGATAAGTTAGTACAGTCGTTTTGGAAGCGCTGGAGAACTGGATATCTCCATACTTTGCAATCTCGCCGCAAATGGAACACGCCGGTCGATCCGGTCTCTGTCGGCACGGTCGTGATTCTTATATCCGACAACTCGCCCCCACTACACTGGCCTTTGGGTGTCGTGGAGGAAATTTTCCCTGACTCAACCGGAGTCACTCGTATCGTTCGGGTTAAGACAACCACTGGATCCTACTTGCGTCCCGTGGTGCGTCTTTGCCCATTGCCTAACCAGTAGTTTATTTAATTCGTCTTTAAGGTTAGGTTAATATTAGTTATTAGGTATTTAGTTTCGTAGTTATAGGATAGTAATTATCGAATAGATTCGTTTTCTTGTGGTTTGCCTCACTCTTGAAGGCATCCCTTCAAGCCCGGGGGAATGGTTGCGCTGATATACGATTCTTTTCGTTTATATTTTTAATTATTGGCAACACGCATAATCGCTAATTGGTTAGACATTCCCCTTCCGCATATTATCCTTTCTCCCTTGCACTAGACCTTCGTCTATTCGAGAGTGAGGGAGAGAGACTATACCGCTCTAGAAAAATCGATCGCGTCTGGATCTTCCGATGGACAGGATCGGACCTTCAATGGCTGTCGAGTCGCGTTAGAGCACAAACGCATCGAATCGCATTCGAACGGTCGCGTCGTTTTGTGCGACCAATTCGTAGCAGAAGAACGGTTATACTGTGGTGGTGAACTGTGATCAGAGTGCTGGCAGTCCTGAATATCCTGGATTATCAAGGTTAGTGCTGCCTTTCCTATACGACGCTGGACTCTTATCTTTTGTTCCAACCAGCGCCGGTTCCCGTCAATTGTGTAACCGAAAACTTCTAAGTCGCATACGTTGCATTATCGCCCAACCATTAAATGGATGGGCGGTAATGCAACGTATGCGACTTAGAAGTTTTGCTAATAGAATAGCATATGCAGCTAGCTTGCAAAACTAACCTCCGGTTGGAAGATTGAGTTTTAGTCATTATAATTGGAAATCATCTTGGATCTCACGTGAGATTAACATATTAATTGTGTTCAGTGCTTGATTAAACTTTGTATTCTCGGATTATCAAGAATCCACTGATATTTCGTGAAACATATCGCCTTATTGTGTCTACCACGCGTAGCGCGCGTTTGTTGGGAACGAGTTAAGCTGTGATTGCTGTTGTGACCGCTACCTGGATATCGGCGCCTTGGGAACGTTCATCCACACTTGTCTTTCACCACACGTTACAATTACTCACCCTCATATTACATACAAACCACACTTGGAGCGTGACCTTGGAAGGTCGAAGTTGGCGTCCCCAGCATTCAGGTTAGTGGTACATTTTGTTTATCGAAATAAGGCCTAAGAGCCTACCACAACGTAGGGCTCCGCGTAATCGCGGACGGTTCGACATACCAGTTACCGTTGGCTGGACTTGGGGTCGAACAATCCGGCTCGAAGGACCATTAAATGGATGGGCGGTAATGCAACGTATGCGACTTAGAAGTTTTCGGTTACACAATTGACGGGAACCGGCGCTGGTTGGAACAAAAGATAAGAGTCCAGCGTCGTATAGGAAAGGCAGCACTAACCTTGATAATCCAGGATATTCAGGACTGCCAGCACTCTGATCACAGTTCACCACCACAGTATAACCGTTCTTCTGCTACGAATTGGTCGCACAAAACGACGCGACCGTTCGAATGCGATTCGATGCGTGTGTGCTCTAACGCGACTCGACAGCCATTGAGGGTCCGATCCTGTCCATCGGAAGATCCAGACGCGATCGATTTTTCTAGAGCGGTATAGTCTCTCTCCCTCACTCTCGAATAGACGAAGGTCTAGTGCAAGGGAGAAAGGATAATATGCGGAAGGGGAATGTCTAACCAATTAGCGATTATGCGTGTTGCCAATAATTAAAAATATAAACGAAAAGAATCGTATATCAGCGCAACCATTCCCCCGGGCTTGAAGGGATGCCTTCAAGAGTGAGGCAAACCACAAGAAAACTAATCTATTCGATAATTACTATCCTATAACTACGAAACTAAATACCTAATAAGTAATATTAACCTAACCTTAAAGATGAATTAAATAAACTACTGGTTAGGCAATGGGCAAAGACGCACCACGGGACGCAAGTAGGATCCAGTGGTTGTCTTAACCCGAACGATACGAGTGACTCCGGTTGAGTCAGGGAAAATTTCCTCCACGACACCCAAAGGCCAGTGTAGTGGGGGCGAGTTGTCGGATATAAGAATCACGACCGTGCCGACAGAGACCGGATCGACCGGCGTGTTCCATTTGCGGCGAGATTGCAAAGTATGGAGATATCCAGTTCTCCAGCGCTTCCAAAACGACTGTACTAACTTATCTAGTAGCTCGTGTCTAGCAGTAAGAGTTCTCTCGTCTATTTCCTCGGCAGGCAAGTATTTCAGAGGCGTGAGATTCAAAAAGTGCGCTGGAGTCAATGCGAGCGGCTCTGAAGGATCACTAGAGAGTGTCCTACAAAGAGGTCTAGTGTTCATTACCGATTCTATTTGAATAAGAACGGTACTTAATTCTTCAAACGACAGAATAGTATCGCCTATGACCCGATATAGGTGTGACTTTAAACTTTTAATATTAGCTTCCCAATTGCCGCCAAAGTGACTAGCCGTCGGGACATTGAGTGACCAATCTATTCGATTTATAGCTAATGTATGACCATATTCCGAATTATGGTACTTCGAACAAAGAAATGCGTGAAGTTCCGAGAGTTTCCGTTTAGCGCCTATGTAATTAGTCCCGTTATCGGAATAAACTCTACTAACCGGGCCACGCCTTGACAGGAACCGTTTAAAGGCGCCCATAAAACTAGCTGTGCTAAGATCCCCAGCGAGCTCTATGTGCACCGCGCGTGTAGTCATGCAGACGAACAGACACACGTAGGCCTTGGTGGAGCGAACACCTCGACCGCGAGACATCGTAACCTTAAACGGACCGGCGTAGTCCGTGCCCGTGTGGACGAATGGCTTAGCGGTTTGAACGATACGACAAGAGCGATGATCGGCCATCTCAGGAAAGCTCTGCTTAGGGCGCAGCCGAAAGCAGGGAAGGCACTTATGGATCCTATTCCTAATTAAATTGCGTGCAGAAAGGATCCAATACTTCTGACGCAAGAGCGACATTAGCAGGTCGGGACCTGCGTGACAGTTCAATTTATGATGATAATCGACTAACAAATTCAAAACGAGGTCCTTGCTTGGAAGCAGAATGGGATGTTTCCCATCATAACTTAAATCCGAGTTTCTTAAATAACCAGAATGTTCGACCCCAAGCCCAGCCAACGGTAACTGGTATGTCGAACCGTCCGCGATTACGCGGAGCCCTACGTTGCTTAATAATGATAACAAAAATGTACCACTAACCTGATTGCTGGGGACGCCAAGTTCGACCTTCAAAGGTCATGCCCTAAGTGTGGTTGATGTATGTAAAATGGGGTGAGTAATTGAAAGGTGTGATGTAAGTCAAGTGTTGTAGAACGTTCCCAAGGCGCCGATATCCAGATGGCGCGGTTCCAACAACAATCACAGCTCAACTCGTTCCCAACAAACGCGCGCTACGCGTGGTAGACACAATAAGGCGATATGTTCCGAGAAATATCACTGGATTCTTGTTAATCCGAGCTTACAAAGTTCAATCAATCACTGAACACAATTAATCTGTTCATATTTCGTGAGATCCAATTCGATTTTCAATTAATTCCGCGTGCCAGCTCAACCGACGACAAGGCGGCGTACGATTCAACAATACCCCGGGGATTTCAACAAATGGGGAATACACTTCAACCAACAAATAATTCGCGACCCAATTATCGGTCTCAACAGGCGAATTCAACAATATTTTACCAATTATATTAACACAAGAGCGGTTCCCATGACCGGCATTTTTTCCAAGCAAAGTCAATCTGTCAAGTCAAAAAGGTTATGTCAAGTGACAACGTCAAAGACAATAGAATGTTGCCACACCAAAAAGAGCTTTTTTTTTTTTTTTTTTTTTTTTTTTTAGGTAGGGCCACTTGTAGATCAGCACACTAAGGCTGTGAGTCTACTTAACCGGACTTTTCCAAAAAGAGCGTTCAAAATTACATTTGGGACGCAACATCTACCCCCCCCGGACGGGCCTACCCGTCCGCTAATCAATTGGAAGTCTTGACAAGGTTGCAAATTCAACACAGCTTCAATGCGGCCAAATACCGTAGCTAGTTCGTTAAAGGTGAGAACGGTGTCTCCCAACAATCTCCGCCAGCGTCCCTTTGCCGCTTTCACCGCGGCCCCAAAAATACCCCCCCAATGGGGGGCAGGCTGGCGGGTCAAACAACCAAGTGACCCCTCGGCGGGCCAAACTATTACCAATGTCAACCTGGTTCTCATTAGGAAGGCGTATACCTCCTTCAAATAGTTACTTGTACCCTTGTAATTCGTACCGCAATCAGACCTAATCAACGAAGGTAACCCACGGCGAGACACAAATCTTTGCGATAAACAGCAGCTGAAGATAGAAATCATCTTGGATCTCACGTGAGATTAACATATTAATTGTGTTCAGTGCTTGATTAAACTTTGTATTCTCGGATTATCAAGAATCCACTGATATTTCGTGAAACATATCGCCTTATTGTGTCTACCACGCGTAGCGCGCGTTTGTTGGGAACGAGTTAAGCTGTGATTGCTGTTGTGACCGCTACCTGGATATCGGCGCCTTGGGAACGTTCATCCACACTTGTCTTTCACCACACGTTACAATTACTCACCCTCATATTACATACAAACCACACTTGGAGCGTGACCTTGGAAGGTCGAAGTTGGCGTCCCCAGCATTCAGGTTAGTGGTACATTTTGTTTATCGAAATAAGGCCTAAGAGCCTACCACAACGTAGGGCTCCGCGTAATCGCGGACGGTTCGACATACCAGTTACCGTTGGCTGGACTTGGGGTCGAACAATCTGGTTTGGACCAGAATGTTCGACCCCAAGCCCAGCCAACGGTAACTGGTATGTCGAACCGTCCGCGATTACGCGGAGCCCTACGTTGCTTAATAATGATAACAAAAATGTACCACTAACCTGATTGCTGGGGACGCCAAGTTCGACCTTCAAAGGTCATGCCCTAAGTGTGGTTGATGTATGTAAAATGGGGTGAGTAATTGAAAGGTGTGATGTAAGTCAAGTGTTGTAGAACGTTCCCAAGGCGCCGATATCCAGATGGCGCGGTTCCAACAACAATCACAGCTCAACTCGTTCCCAACAAACGCGCGCTACGCGTGGTAGACACAATAAGGCGATATGTTCCGAGAAATATCACTGGATTCTTGTTAATCCGAGCTTACAAAGTTCAATCAATCACTGAACACAATTAATCTGTTCATATTTCGTGAGATCCAATTCGATTTTCAATTAATTCCGCGTGCCAGCTCAACCGACGACAAGGCGGCGTACGATTCAACAATACCCCGGGGATTTCAACAAATACCAAATTATGTACCAAATTATACCAATAATTCCTAATTTCACAAATAAATCCTGTTTGTCATTCAATTCTAAGGGGCTAGCACTACAAATTACAGTACAAACTACAAGTACTATTTGAGCCCGGCTGACAAAGCAATATATTCAAACTTATCAAGTTATAAGTTGTGTTAAGTAATTAAACTCAAGTTTTAAGTTTTCAACAATATTCAAAACTTCCAATTAAACCAGTGGATCTTATATTATAAGAGCCGCGCTTCTGCTACCAGAATCATACTTCCGGCTCGAAGGACCATTAAATTATCTCTACTGTGTTAGGCACGTGTAGAAACCACGTATTTTCCACTGTGAACCCAGTATATGGCTACAAGTGCCTTCTATGGAGTAAAATGAAAACCTCTTATCTATAGAGATGGGCGTTTAAACAAAAAAATGAGTGTGGCACTCGGGGACTGCCGCGGTAAAGCTATTGCATAGCATTTTTTATAAACTTATGCAATAAATGTACTTTGTTTATTCATATTTAAAACACTTTATCCACTAATTTTACGCGTACAGCTATTCACTGTTATACATAGATGATAGATACCTATACACCTATATACTTTCTCACAAATAGCTGCTTAATTATTCGTCCGATTTCGGAGCAGCTCGTCTCGATCCGTGCGAGCTTCGTACAGTCGTACCATATGTGTACATACTCGTTAAGGTTCAACTAGTCGCGGGCTCGAACTCACTCGTGGACTCAGATTATTTTTATAATCTGAGCCTGTGAAGTCAGAATTTCTGGACATACGAGATTATCATTCTACAGCGACGATATGCGTATGTTCAAAGTGTATACCTATATAATTGAGCTACACGATAACTGATAATGCTTGCACTGTCTGGGCAGGTCCACTCAAATCTGTAAAATAGTTTCCTCAAAAGAGCACCATAGACATAAACCTTTGTACATGGTTCTCAAATGATTTGACCAGTACGAATTGTATGGACTTTAAAAGTGTGTGAAAAACACTCATCTAGTTTAACAATAAAACAAAAAAAAATACTTTTAAAATAATTGTTATTCATAAAATACTTAAAATACAAACTAGAATAAAGCATCAAAAAATTGATCCTCAACGCTGTCGGTTGGCAACGTACCCAAGATACTGGCGCCATTGCCTCGTTGTATGGCAATGCTTAGCCGTTGGCCAAAGAAATAGCCAGCCCTTGGGTCGCGGGAAGCGTCAACGAGCCTTTTCGATATGTCTTTAAAAAGGCTGTGAGCACACGGGCCCCATGGTCAGAGAGTTTCGACCCCAAAAGGCTCGAAAATATAGTTATCACCGAGATGACTATATTTACGCCGCTTGAGGTTTTCCGCAGCCGCAGCAGGAGCGCCAGCACAACATGATGAACTGGGATTTGTATTTTAAGTATTTTAGTACATAATTCTGTATATTTTCTGAAATAAATGTTCTTTATGTTATTCATAATTAATTTGCAAAATAAATATCAATTATGATACAACACTATACAAGCCCAGACATTTTGATACTCAACAAATAAGTGGAATTCCCTGCCGGAGTCTGTGTTTCCCAATAGCTATAACCTGGGATTATTTAAGTCAAGAGAGAGAATAGGTTACTTCAAGGAAAGCGTGCTCCATCTTTGACCACGTCATCACTTACCGTCAAATGAGATGGTGGTCAAACGCGAGCCTATTAATTATCTATAAAAAATGCAGATTTGGAGCTATGGAATCTTTCTCTGTTAAACAATAACTACAGCAAAGGTCCCGCATTTTATTTTAACCCTAAAGTGTCGAATGCACTTCATGCGCTCACTAATGAGACCCCTCGTTTTATAACATCAAATAATTAACGATCTCACGTAACTTCCAAGTTATTTAGAGCTATTAAACTCACACGTCATCGTTGCTAAAGAACTTACAATGCAATATTTAACACCTTAAGTTGCTAATAAGTTTAGGATTAGCTCACACGGGGACGCTTGGCGAAGCCACGTTGCGTGTTTTAAAATAAGCTACGTTTCAGTTACACAATTTGTAAACAGTCCACGAAATAAAAATTCAAAATCATAGTTTAGTACAATTCAAAACCGGCTAAAAATAATTTTAACATGATAAATTCACAAAGTACTGACTTGACGTTTTAAATTCTTTATAGAATAATATAATCTCCTTTTTAGTATTAGAAGTAAGCACGTGTTTTATTTTTAAAGCATAAGCGAAGTTATTAATTGTGTAGCTATCTTATTGCATGGGAGTAGGAGTGGGTGGATAAGTGAATGGCTAAGGTCGATCCTTGGATGAATTGATGATCCTTGACCGTCAATTGCTTACCGAGACTCTTTCGTGACTCTAAAGGAGAAAAGTCGTTATGGCATCTTGGACAGTTGTCTTGGGTAGTGAGAAGCCTGAAAACCTGATAAGTCTGATAACCCAGTTACTGTGTCGGGTGGTCAGATAAGCACTCCATAAAATATTAGACGTATCTGCGTAGATGCGGGCATTGTGAATCCAACATATTTGGGAAAAGACTAGGCAGATCTTGCAAAATAGTAAACAACATCGCGTCGCGTCGCCTATCGGTGTGTGTTCATCCTTTTTCCAGCCAGTAAGTAAAAGCGACAAACGGCCATTTATTTAAAAGTAAAAAATGTTCTTGGTTCAAGTAATTAGGACGCGTATCGAAGACTTTTAATCTTGTTTCGTGTACACGTTAAAATTACTTTGTGAAGAAAGTGTTTTATTGATATAGTTTAGTTTTATTATTGTTTTGTTTTTAACAGCTGCTAAAAGTAATGGCCAGGTACTTAATGACATATTTCTTCATGAATGTAATTAAATACCGATAAAAAAAAACAGAAGCGCAGTCACAACAAAATTAGGCATTTATGTATGTGGTTTGCTCCTGTTACCGTTCTTGATTTTCTTTAAGAACATAATAGAATAGAATAGAATCATTTAATTCAGGAAAACATCCCATACAAAAATCAATACATTACATAAAAATCAATCATTATAGAATATAGTAAAATTAAAATATTATTATTATTAAAATTATTGAAATTACAATTACATAAAACAATGAGAAAAAAATAATAAAAAAAAATAATAATAATAACAATAATAAGAAATATATATCAAAATTCGTTTCACTCATTAAAATTGTATCTGGAATATTAATTGCCATATAGTAAAAGTAATTTACCTCGTATATGGCTCTTAATATTCCATTGTCAGAATCATGTATTCGGCTCATAAAGGAGGCTTGTGCTTTTCTTATAACTGCATAGAAGTCGTCAACCCTATTTGCCGCAAACATACCGGACGCACTACACCGCCAAGGCAGCCCCAGCATGCATCTGAACGCGTTGTTATATTGAACACGCAGCGAGTTGAACGCTCGCTGCGTATACTTGTACCACAGGGCATAAACATACGCATCATGAAGATAGAGAAGCTCGTATGTAAATAATAACGGCCGCACAGGGCTTCAAGGTTAAGCAACGCTTGCCAAGGTTGGCTTTTGGATGGGTGACTATCGTAACATATCGAGAATCCTCCTTGCTTCAAGAGCACGTTCAACAATTGGTCCCGGCTGTCATTTCGACATTTTTGACAGTGGTTATGGGTAGTCAGAAACCAGAATATCAGAGACTATCGTGTTACCCAGTTACTGGGTTGTGGAAGTCAGATAGGCAGTCACTCCTTGTAAAACACTAATACTCAGCTGCATACGGTTAGACTGAAAGCCGACACCAACATCTATACTAATCTTAGAACAACAACGCATAGAAGAGGCGTCTAGAACAAAACACGAGCGATTTCGTGTGTCCACTTTATTTTCTTTGTGTGCGTGAGCCAAATGTGCTTACGTTCCTCAAACGCACACAAATATAGCTTTCAGTGTTACCATTACCAGTACCATTACCACAAAAATGGGAAAACGCACTATTATGTTGCTGGATCAAATCAAGTATTTTATGTTATGAAACTAAATAAGATGATGATTTTTCATGTAATATGACTTATATCACATATATTTACGGAAGGTAAACGAAATGAGATATCGTTTATTGCGTTTAGAATGTTTGATGTGTAATGTGTTATAATGATATTATAGAAATGTATTAATTGCTTGAAAAATCTCGTTTGATATCAATTAAAAGTATGTGTTGTATTTATGAAATAGAAAAATATTACTGAGAACATTACTTAAATGAAAAAAATCTTAATCAATAAAATTGTCATCTTTATGATGCTACTCTTCGAACTAACAGTAACTTTTAGTTATAAAACACTGTAGGTAGTAAATAAATATAGTTTAGTTTGACGCATACATAATTGCCGCCAAAACTATATTTTTTTTTAAACAAAAATAAGCACAAAAGAAATCAATATGGGTATTTTTTTCCTCACGGATAGCAACATTGAATTGTGATAAGTTAGGTTATTAGAATTTTTGTTTGTTGGACGATTTACTTAAATATAATGTATAAAATGTAAGTATTTACTTGTGAAATGTAATTTGATTACACGTTTTTTGTTTTCCTGAAGGACTATGACATCCCTTTACGCTACAAACGGTCGTTTTAAATTATTTACTCGCGAGCTCTGTTCGGCAGAATGTGACCTTGAGTACTGACGGCTCGGCGAGCAAAGTTAGCCAAAAATGGCTAAGTTTTAGTTGCCTCACTTTTTGCACTCGTACTATCCTTCTATGCGTTGTTGTTCTAAGATACTAATATTATAAAGCGGAAAAGTTTGTTTGTTTGTTTGTTTGCTTGAACGCGCTAATCTTCGACAGTACTGGATAGATTTGGATGCAATTTGGTATGGAAGTAGCTTGAAGCTTGAAGAAGGTTATAGGCTACTTTTTACGCGACTGCAAAAATGGAGAGTTATGTTCTTACCGTGATAGAATCCACGGGAGCGAAGCCCCGCATGAGTACTAGTAGCTGATAAAAGGCTAAGCTATGACGATTTTCATGGACTATTAATCAAGCCTTAATGTCCAAGGTCATATAAATCAAGAAAGAAATGAACATCCAAGCTCCTCCTACCAGTACTGAGCTTCTTGATCAATGTTGCAATTAACCATTTTGTCATCCGACTTTATCAACTAGACTTATAAGGATACACTTAACCTTACAACTCCAGTCATCCTAAAAGGCATGAAGTTTAACATTATAAGGCTAACTAGCTTTGCCAGCGGGTTTGCTCGTTCGAAAGTGGAAAAAATTACTGCATAGGCAAAATTACCAGGATAAAAGGAAACATAAAACCAAAATAATACAAGCTAAATCTACCAAGTTTTATCCAAATCCACGGAGACCATGATAGCTGTCATCGACCTGGATGACTTAAAACTTAAGAGCGCGTTTAACATCCAAATGAAACAACTCCCCATACCATAGATAGATATATGCTCTTTATCGTAATACAAAAGCAAGTAAGGACTTAACAATTAAAAAAGGTGATACAGTAGGTGTTCTTATTGCTAAAAGCGATCTTTTACAGACAACCTTTAGTTGAAATTGACGCAGACGGAGAAAATAAATTGTCTTTGAGATGAAAATTTTATTATAACTCCACAATGTTTTTAAAATGTCAACCGATTAAATAACTCAAATTTAAAATCCTACTATGTTTTTTTAAATAAGTTAATTTAAATCATCAAAATCATAATAGTAATTTGACAGGCCCGTTGGTATAGTGGTCAGTGGCCCTGACTGCTGTGCGCAAGGTCGTGGGTTCGATTCCCACCTAGGACAAATGTTTGTGTGATGAGCACGGTCATTTGTTCTTTGTCTGGGTGTAATTTATCTATAATATGTATGTATTTAGAAATATATATGTATGTTTATCAGTTGTCTAGTACCCATACCACAAGCTCTGCTTAGTTTGGGACTAGATGGCGTTGTGTGAAAAGTTGTGGAATATTATTATTATTAAAAAAAAAAAAAAAAAAAAAAAAAAACATATGGTTGAGGATTAAATTGCATAAATCGAGCATTATGATAATGTGTATCAAATTTATTAAACTATGTTTTTATGTAACTATTATTAAAGTACACAGGGAAGACGGAAAAGAAATAGAACAAAGATATTCTGATTTTGTATTTCTTTTTTTATTATTCATGATATGCATCATGATCATTAAAAATAAGCCCTTCTGCCTTCTTTTCATTACAAACTAACAGACTTATCTACAGTGAACAATATTAGCAACATAAGGTGACGTTATTAATGTGTGTAATAAGCGACATTCTCATTAAATTACTTGTAATCTGTAAGGGTTATCTCGTACCTTTCTAATGGCTTAGTTCTGCAGATCTAAGCATTAGCATAACTGCTATAATTGGTATGACCACTCCTATAGGGTCACCAATAACGTTAAGCGATTCCCACGCCTCAAAGATGGAATCAATTTCATTTTATAAAGCACTTGGTTGATCTATAAACTACGTGTCTACCCACTTTCCAAGGTGTGGTATTAGCCCTTTTGGGAATAAGTTATTAAGTGTTATTACAATATTGAAGTTAAATTGCATTTAGTCACGATAGTTTTGAATTGGGTTGCCTCACTGGCCTAGTGGTTTCGGTACCATCTTGGTTGTTGGCTCAAACCCAGGCAGGCATATTGCTTTGTTGTAATTTTATCAACAATGCTCGATAAACGGTGATAAAAATACTGACGACCATAGGTTGGCCTACGGGTACGTGAAATATGTAATGGGAGAAGTAATTTTCATATTTTTATCGACTTCCAAAAGGAAGATGTATATTTTCAGCTGTATGTATTTTTTGTTAAGTATGAACACCAATTAATCCTCTTGTTTTTTTTTTATTTTGTTGTTTATAATTGTCGACCGACTTTCAAAATTATTTTTTAAAGCCAAATGTGGTCCAATCTTCACCAAGTCAAAATCTGATGATATCTCATCATCACCAGGGAAATCGAGGAAAACCGTCAACCGTAAGGTCACTTACGATGGAGCGTATAGTGGAGGTGTTCCCCGCTAGAGCAGAGCGCCGCCGCACAGTGGTCCGGATTTTCAAAATGATGGACTTTCGATCGAAGATGGTTATTTCACTAAACAAAAAATGGTATCGAATAGTATATATAACGTTGATCAATATTTATCACTACAATTTTTCGATAAAATTGCTCCTTCACGTCAAAGAAAATATTGAAAAAAAAATTATATGGGAGAAAATATATTTAATTTTTTTCTCCGGCTAGTATCAAAGTATAGCAACCAAACCTTATGTACTAGTAAGTACTTGTTGCCTTTAATACGACGACATATAATTTGCTTGCGTATCTCTGCGGCCTTGGCGCCTACGATGATTCAAAGTTTCAAATTTTTAAGTCCATTTTTCTTAATATTTTTGACGATTCATCTTAAAAGAAACGGTTAGAAATGGATAAAGCCCTGAAAAGGGCTATTTTCAGAAGTCCTGAAAAGGATTATTTTAATGAAACGACTTATCTTACTAACTCAATTCAAACAATAACAATATCACTAAATCTGTTACGCTATTACGCTAATGGATCGTCAACTCCTGCCTGCAGCTCCTGTAGATCCATATTTTCAGTTTCTTCTGTTGTTACCTCTGGCAACAACAAAAGCTCTTTAACATCTGAAAAAAAATCGAAATGTTTTGAGTTGTTGTATTTTGGTCGAATATGGGATAAATATGGGTCCTAACTAATTAAAAAATTATGCGACAAGTCTTCGTTGGTCTTCATCCTGTTAAATTTTCTTGTGTGATTTTCACGAACTTTTCGAAATTCTTTATTTTTTGCTTCACTGGCTTCTTCGGAAAGAATACCAATTGGTAGGAAGCCAAAGTGTTCGCAAATATCTGCACCATGTATGAGCAGCTTGTGCACACTTGCGGGCATATAAAACCACGAGTATAGATGAACAAACATGTCAGCTGTATCTCGACAATATGTTCTAAATTTTTCAAAATCTATGGCACATCCAGATGAAATTGTTTGAAGAATAACCGCGAAATGCTTTAGTAGGTCTTATTCAATATTGGTAATTTCGGCAGATTTCTCATAATCTCTAAAAAACCTTCTGGCTGTATTTCCGTCGTTTGTGGTTCCAAAGCCTTGCTTAACAAAATCAACAAGAATTCCCATTTGCTGCTTGAATTTTTCTTGTGTCAGTTGTTTTTTCGCAGTTCCCTGTTAGCACCTCGTGCAGCCCACATTTTAAAGTCCATGTTGTATGATATATGTAGAATACACTCCATACAACGAATCCACATATGAAGAGTAGAAAATCCATATTTATAAACATTTTCTCGTACAGGTCTTGAAAATACTCCTGACAGCTTGTTCATCTCAGTCGGCTTAGCAAGGCAAATATTACAGGCAGATGCAGATGAAGTATCAGTTATAATAGTGGCCACTTTTCTGTCGATCATTGTCACATGAAGGTCGTGATTAATCTCCAGCCCGGCACACTTGGTGTATATTCTGCTCTCTTTACAAAATTCAAACTTAATAGGCCTACAATAATGGGTTGAAGGTGTTGGGTTTTCCCAAATGGTGATATTATTAGAAACTAATTTAAGAGAGACAAGACTTGACATAAATACCGATGAATCACTGAAGTTTACATCCTCACTTCTTTGCTTGTAGGTGCTTTGTGAAGAAGCTCTATCGAAACCCCATTTACTGATTACCTTCAATCCTTCATTTGACGAATCAACTTGGGTACCAGTAATCTGAAGAATCTTCTGGACTGTCAGATCCAGTAGGGCTTGAATCTTCACTTGAGCTCCTCTCTCAGTAATTTCTAAATCGGTTGGTTAGCATCTTTTCTTAGCTTCAAGGAGTTTGTGATACGATGGTAAAACTGGAACTTCACAATCTATCAGCACATTCCTTAAACACAAATATTTCCACTTTGACAGATTCAAAGATGTATAAAGACCTAGAGAGTGATCTTCGTCCGAAGATTTTTGCTTACTTTCTTTTTAAACAAAGTGGTTTGAACAATCGCAACACTATCAGGGTTTTTCGTTATGTGATCAATAATATTAGCTAAGTCATTCTTCTTTTACTTTTTCTTATGACTAATGCGAAAGTGAGTTCTTTCGGTGAGTATTCCAGAAGAGACCCTGAACGTCTTTTCTTCTGTTTGTTGCCGAGGTCAACAAACGGTTTTCTAATCTGAACTAAATCCGTAGATGTACCCACGGTTGATGTGGAAGGAATCACAGCTGCTACAGTATCGATATCAACGGAAGTACTCGTAATGTCTGACGATATGTTTTTGATAACTTCATCTTGAGCCAGAAAAATTTCTGATAAATTCACTGTAGTGCAATTTGGACAACCAATATTTGATTGTAACCACTCAGCATGTCTGTTCATGAACGTCTTCTGATTTCTGGAAGCACTTGCCCATCTGCGACTCATATTACTAATATATTTTTTTAAAAGGGTCTTAATTATTTCTGAATCTTCTGAACATATTTCAACTGGGATGCGACAATAATAGCTTCATAGAGTCGTGTCCAATTTTTCATGTCTCCTTCAACACGAAGGAACATAAAAATATCTAAATTCGCAACAAATGCAGCCAGAACGAAACTCACAAAACTTTCACACAGCACGGATAATGATGTTGCTTCCTCAAAGGTTAAGAAAAAAGTGCCCTCAATTGTTACCTGCACATATATTTATAACAAACACAAGTTCGCAAGTAGTGACTGACATAATTAGTACCGCTGCGTTCAACAACCAATCAGCGTCGTCGATATTACCCCTACCACCCTTTGGTGGTGGGGGTTAATTATTATTTTCTCAAAGTAATAGTATTAGTCATTTAGGTATAGATAGTCATCGTCAGCACATAACTGTCTTCAATTACATGCAACAAGTTAAAATTTATTAAAAAAAATACGTAATTTTATTATTGTCATATAAATGAAATGCCTACCAAATGCCTAAATTTATATTTTTTAATTCTTATTGTATTTAAAAAAATATATTTTTAGTTCTTCTTAATTGTTAAATTCGTTAATAGCCATTAGAAAATACAACATAAAAATTTGAAACTTTGAATCATCGTAGGCGCCAAGGCCGCAGGGATACGCAAGCAAATTATATGTCGTCGTATTAAGAGCAACAAGTACTTACTAGAATATAAGGTTTGGTTGCTATACTTTGATACTAGCCGGAGAAAAAAAATAAAATACATTTTCTCCCATACATTTTTTTTTTCAATATTTTTTTTCGACGTGAAGGAGCAATTTTATCGAAAAATTGTAGTAATAAATATTGATCAGCGTTATATATACTATTCGATACCATTTTTTGTTTAGTTAAATAACCATCTTTGATCTAAAGTCCATCATTTTGAGAATCCGGACCACTGTGCGCCGTGTCCTCGTGGAAGTGATCGGTGGCAGCGTGCTCTCGCGTCGGGCCGTGATTCAGGCCATGGTGCGTGGTGATGGGAAATGGGATGCAGTATGCTCCTTCTACGAAGCAGTCCTGCAAGTGAAGGAGGAGGCTAAACGTGTGAGGGAGATAGAACTTTCTTCCTCATGCCCCAGTCGCGCACCGGTCATCGGGGATCGGAAGCCAATCTCAGGCCACCATAAACGCGGTCATGTGGCGAGCATGGGTAGCTCACTGTCCGGTAAAGACCAGGCCCGAATCGGCGGCGCGCCGTGTTCCGCAGCCTCAAAGAGCAATCAGCAGCATTGACGGGGCCCGATAAGGTCTAAAAGTATTGATTCAGATGGGGTTTTCCATCTTGAATTCTTATTTAGGCGGCACCTTTAATTGGTCTGTCCATGGTAATACTTAACAATAACAGTATTATCTAATTACAGTAAATATGGAAAAGTAAAAAACTTTTCAACAAAAAGTTAATCGACATCAATACAAACAAAAACACTAATGCACTAGAAAACGAAAAATTCTATTAAAAACTGTTCCATTGGATGTTTAATTTTGGTTAATAAGAGCTAGGTTCGCATCAGGCTGAAGTCGATTCAAAACCAAATGAATAGGTTGTTTAAGATCTGTTAATTTTTTTGCTAACGTTTTTAAAGTTATTTCTTATATTATTTAATGTAATAATCCCTAACAAATAAAACATATAATAAAAGAACAGTGGTGGCGTAGTGGTTACGTACCCAACTTACGAGTTGGAGGTCGTGAGTTTATACCCAATCGGTGAAAAAGAACATCATGAGGTAACCGGCAGGTCCTAGATCCACAAGTTCAAAGATATATGACATCCACCAACCTACATTGGTTGCGGATGGTAAATAACGACCAATTCGCCCATACAGTAGAAATCTGTGTCACAGAGTAGAAACATAATAGGCTGAATTATTCATCTGTAACATAGCATACACGTTTCTGTTACTAAGCAAATGAGTCCTAGTAGCTTGAATAAATAAATATTAAATTATATTACCACATTTTTTAGCGATTGAATGAATATGTTTTTAGTAAGATTGATACAACTCGCAAAGCAGGATAAGCACTGAAAGGTCTTTAATTATTGATTTTAATATTCCGTAGACCAGACACAATAGCCCGTTTCTGTTTGTCTATTAGCAGCAGATGAAAGCAGCTGATGAGCTAATTACTAATAAATATCACATTATGATGTTAATTTCATCCCACACATAGATGTGTATCCATAGGTTAATTTGAAAGTGGTGTATAACAAGCCCTTAATCCACAGAACAGGGAAACAGCCCAGTGGGCATTGCTTTGACAGCAGACGGCCTTGTCAAAACTTTTTATACAAACAAGTTAGGTCAGTGAGTGCATTTATACCAAGAGTAAATATACTCCAAGGAATTAAGGACCCATTACCAGTTCAATATGGTTGGCAATGGCAATAGGGTACCATCACAATATGGTTGATTTCCGGATATTTACATTTTGTCCGCACATTATTATTTTACCAATAATATTTATTTATTTATTATTTTAGTGCCGAAAGCTTGGAAGCTAGCTAACGTGCAGCCCGTACCCAAGAAGGGCAGTCGTGCAGATCCGGCCAACTACAGCCTATTTCAGTCACGTCAATACTCTGTAAGAGTACCTATGGAGCGTGTACTCAATAGTAAGCTCCTGGCATAGCTAGAAGCCAACGACATCCTCAGTGACCGACAATACGGCTTCCGCAAAAACCGGTCAACTGGGGATCTTCTAGCGTATGCCATTCATGTCTGGAGTGAGGCCATTGAGAAGCAGGAGGAAGCACTTGCTGTTTCCAAGGCTTTCGTAGGGTGTGGCACGATAGCCTTATTGCTAAACTTCCTTCTTTCGGTATACCCACTGAACTTTGCATTTGGATAGAAGACTTCCTGAGAGATCGGTCTATTCGAGTGGTTATTGATGGTTGCTTGTCTGGCCAATTGGCTATTAATGCCGGGGTCCCTCAGGGGTAAGTTCTCTCAGCAATTTTATTCTTGCTGCATATTAACGATCTGCTAATGCCCGGTTCCTTTGGGTATGCAAACGACAGCACTGTTGCTGAGAGATATATCTAGCGCGCGTGCTAGTGGATCACAAGTCCAGTCTCTGCCCGAGAGGCAAATGTGGGGCGCTTGAACTTGACTTTGAAGGCTGTCTCTGAGTGGGGCGACGCCAACTTGGTCAAGTTTAATGCTGCCAAGACCCAGGCGTGTCTTTTCTCCGCAAAAAGGTGCCAATTTCAACCGGCTCCTGCTTTCTGTGGTGTAACCGTGCCGATAACTGGTCGAATCGAACTTCTTGAGGTTACGTTGACATCCACCCTTAATTTTGGTCCGTTGAAAAGTTGAAAAGTTGAGAATCCTAGCAAAGGTAAGACGGTACAGCTGCTTAACCTCTATCAAGCTCAAGTTTGGTCGTTTATGGAGTACTGCTCTCATCTCTGGGACGGATCTGCCAAATACCAGCTTGATGCACTTGAGTCTATAGAGAAACGGGCCAAAAGGCTCATCGGCAACGAGAAACTGGTTGAGACAAGGCTCAAGAGCCTAGAACATCGGCAACGTGTTGCAAGCCTTTCAGTTTTCTATCGGTTACATTTCGGGGAGTGTGCGATGGCATTGCACAGTCTTATTCCACCAAGCCCGTTCCATCATCGGTCTACAAGACAAACGGCGATGCGCCATCGTTACATGATGGAGATCCCACCCATACGCACGAAACGTTTTGGGAATACTTTCATTGTGCATACAGCTAAGGAGTGGAATTCCCTGCCGGAGTATGTGTTTTCTGATAGTTATAACCTGGGAGTCTTTAAATCAAGAGTGAATAGGTTACATCTAAGCAAGCGTACTTCATCTTCGACCACATCATCGCTTAACATCAGGTGAGATGATGGTCAAACGCAAGCCTATCAACTATAAAAAATATATATATATTTACTAGCTTACCTAGAAATGACAACTTCTACTCCTAAAGTTTCATCTTTGTGTTTTTTATTGAGAGAGAGGGCGACGAATGTTACTAGCATAAAGTTTTTTATGTGCTGTTCGATATGGTTTTCCTTGCTCTGTGGCTTAACCTTATCATCGATACGATGGACGCAGGCGCATAAGGGATTAATTCTATTCGCTATTTTAATGAATTCCTTTGTAAAGGTTGAGGTTAGCGGACGTCGTTTATTAATAATTTAATAATACTCGTAGTTATAAAATATGAGCTGTAGAGTTTAAATAATGCAGCAGGTACCTATGTAGACTTAAAGCAGAAATTAATAGGTTTCTATAGACAGGAACGGGCTACATAGAAGATTTATGTTCAATACGAATCGTAACTATTATTTAGATTTAAAGATCTATTATGGAAGACATATAGAAATCAAGAATGGTTAAAAAAGGACTTTTGAAAGTGAATCTACTAAAGTTTGGCATCTTAGGTGAGGTAAAGATTGAAGGGGTATACTTATTATAATCTCTTTTTTTTCAAATATTTTCTGATCTTGGTTTTTGTTCTTGATTATGTATGGAACAGTGTTGGCTAAAAGGGGAAAATTGGGCGGAACTATAAAAAACAGCAATTGGTTTTAAATTCGACTAGGAATCAATTTACGAATTTAAGATTGCGATGGTTACTTCATGTTGTTTTTGTATTAAATATCTAACTCCACATTTCATTTAGTTAATGATATGTGGAGTCATTGTAACGAGCAAGATTTTTTTTTTATTTCGGACGAATCCGCACTTGAGCTCGATCTCGCCTGATGGTAAACAATAGATAATGATGAGCCCAGAAGATTCTGAAGCTGAGAATTTGTTAGAAGTACTGACTTCCTCAGCAAAGCTTACCAAGAAAAATCACTTCATACTTCTGTAAAAAGTACTTCAGAAAGTATTACAATGTTAACTTCTACATTTTAATATCATATATTTTTAAAGCTCTCCCATGAAGGGTTCCGTAGTAACTACGTCAAATAACTTTGTTTTTCATAGTGTTTGTATGAATCACAAAGTTATATTTGCGGTTTTAGAAAATAAGCTGTATCTCAAAAACTGCTGACCCGATCTCATTCAAACCAATTTTGGTTAAAAGTTTAAATTAAGATCTACATCATGTATTTTCTTTTAGATTTTTCACTCTATTATTATAGAAGTTAGAGGGGGGGACATTTCACCACTTTGGAAGCGTATATCTTTTAAATGTTTAACTTTATGAAAATGTGGTTTTTGAAACCTCAATGTCATTTTTAAAGACCTGTCTATAAATACCACACACGCATAGGTTTCATGAAAAAAATATTTTCAGTTTCAGTTGCATGTATGGGGTGTATCCCTTTATATGGTATGGTATCCCTTTATTTTAAATACTTTTTATTTTTTATTTTCTTATAATCGGAATGCGGTTCACAGAATACATCTACTTAACAAGTTTCATATGTATAGTCCTAATAGTTTCGGAATAAAATGGCTGTGACATACGGATGGACGGACAGACAGACATGACGAAACTATAAGAGTTCTGTTTTTTGCCATTCAACGCCTGGACATAAAAGCATCAGTAGGTTATCAACCCATAATGTTCCCACAGCTGGGGCACAGACCTCCATGTTAGAAAATTGACAGTAATCCACTACGTAGGACTAGTGTGGTCACTGTGGATGTTGGATTTTTTTTTCAACTCCAGGGCTTGCCGGTTTCCTCACAATGATTTGCCCCGCCGTTTTGAGAACAGTGGTAAAAATGTAAATTCCACAAAGTAATGTGCCTGTCAAGGATTGAACCCACGCACAACTCAAAGGCTTCAGTAGCCAAGAAACTATTTAATTAAAATAGTTGACTACAAAAAATAGAGTGTGTTGAAAAATAATTATTTATTATTTCCGATGTTAAGACAAGACACTGCATTCATCTGAAGTTAATAACCAACATACCTTAACGGGTTAATTGAATTATATCAGACATTTGCTTTAATTACTAGGTATAAAACGTGATCTGTGTGTATTCCACTGGTAATAATTACTAGGTGTCTAGATGTGACCACTCCTATACACAACACGGTCGGGTCGTATTAAGATTGTGTTCTGATGTTTATGTTAATGAAGGGGATAACTGTTTGTATCGTAAGTATTAATGTTCTTTTGCGGAGGAAGTTTCCAGTGTTAACTCACAATCAGACAATCATTATTTTCTGAATGGTAGGCACCTATCTGCTTCTGCGAAATACTCATGTTTGCGAAGGAGGAGGCGTAACGACTGAGGGAGAGACAGCTTTCTTCCTCACGCCCCAGCCGCCCTAGCATCGGAGATCGCGAGCTGATTCCTAGTCACCATAGCCGTGGGCTTGCGGATGGCGAGCAAGGGTAGCTTACCGTCCGGTAAAGACCCGGCCCGGGTTGACAGTCCGCGTCATATTCCATCTGAACCTCAAAGAGCAGTCAGCAGCATTGACGGGGCCGATAGGGTCATTGCCCGCCAACGTCGTAGTTAAAATTCTTAAGCCTGCAATACATGTTGGCCAAGCGTTGTCGAGTGAAGGCCAATACCAACATGTAGATGGTATATTTGACTTGTCTTGCTATCGCTCGGTGTCACTTGCCTAGTTGGCCGAGTGTAGGCCAGCGCCAACGTGTATAGAGCTCATTTGGTGCAACTTGTCTTCGCTCGGCGTTGCTCGTGATCACTTGCCTCACTTCGGATCGGTGTCGGTTTTTGGTCACAAATCAAAGGCGCTCGCTTGCGCTCGGCCAACGTGTGGGCAGCTCTACAAACCCTCTTCTACATTGGTCGTCTGCATTGGCGTTCGACGAACTTGTCGAACGTGTGGACATTATTTCTTGCCTTGTACCTATTTGCCAACGCTCGCGTTGGCTTACGCTCGGCCAACATGTATTGCAGGCTTTAAGCCTGCAATACATGTTGGCCTAGCGTTGTTCAGTGAAGGCCAATACCAACATGTAGACGGTATATTTACCTTGTCTTGCTATCGCTCGATGTCACTTGCCTAGTTGGTCGAGTGGAGGCCAGCGCCAACGTGTATAGAGCTCATTTGGTGCAACTTTGCTGCGCTCGCCGTTGCTCGTGATCACTTGCCTCACTTCGGATTGGTGTCGGTTTTTGGTCACAAATCAAAGGCGCTCGCCTGCGCTCGCCTGCGCTCGGCCAACGTGTGGGCAGCTCTACAGACCCTCTTCTACATTGGTCATCTACATTGGCGTTCGACGAACTTGTCGAACGTGTGGACATTATTTCTTGCCTTGTACCTATTTGCCAATGCTCGCGTTGGCCTACGCTCGGCCAACGAGATACTGCGGCTGCGGAATGCAAGGGAAACTCAAGGAACAGGGTGGTTATTTAGTCAGTAGAAGTCTGACGCTACTTCCCGCTTCACCCAGAGCGATTTGCATTTGATTTGCAGTTTTATCAACGAACAAAATGAACAGTCCTAACTGGTTACATTACCTGCGCTAAATGGTCTGCTATTATCGAAGAGGATCTTGTGCCAACTAACATCTCGGTCGAACCTGAGAAAAATAGAACGTTGAGCTGTTGTCTCAGTTGTGTTTTCTAGCTAGATCTTTGACAATATTTCGTATTTACATTAGTAGGCTAGGTATCCGCATTGTGGTCAGATTGACAGTTTCTCCATGTAAAATGGTGGCATTCAGTTTCATCCAGCTGGAATGGAGACCGAGTAAACATTCAATTATTTTGAAACAAAAATTCTCCTGAATCGTAGGTGCATTTTTGGCAACCGTCAGACACGAAACAACTAGGTATTTGTAAGTCATACAGATAGTATTTTGTTCCTGTGCGTGTATCTTACCTGCAACACACAGCACAGCAGCCAATTGCTCAACCACTGGTCTACCATTTAGAGTGAGATCGAACTTTTTTTTAAATTGATAATAGGATCGCGTTTGACCACCATCTCACCGGATGCTAAATGATGATGTGGCCGAAGATGGAACACGCTTACCTAAAAGTAACCCAAGACCCCTAGGGGCCTAGGTTATAGCTATCGTGAAACACAGACTCCGGCAGAGAATTCCACTCCTAAGCCGCACGCACAATAAAAGTATTCCCAAAACGTTTTGTGCATATGGGTAGGATGTCCATCATGTAACGATGGCGTGTCGCCATTTTTCTTGTAGTCCGATTATAGGACGGGCTTCGTAGATTTAAATTATGTAGGTAATTCTATCCCACACTCCCCGAAATTTAACCGATAGAAAACCGATACTTTTATGAAAGACTATTCATAACAGAATGTGATTCGCTGATGAAACAAAGACCCACAGAAACAGAGGCTATACGTAAATACGGAATTATCCAAGTACGTACATAGAAACTAAAATACTCAAACCATGACAAGACAAAACATAACACACACCTACTCATCAATATTTTATTTTCAAGAGGTCATTTCCCTCATAAAAGTCAAGCGTAATACCCCGATGAAATCGCACTTTCGTTGGGTAATGAAAATTTTAGTGCTGGCAACATTGTTAGGTATTAACGTGTGGTAAGATCGAGATACTCTCAGGAGGTACAGACCTCCCTGGAGTGAACACGGAGGAGGGCAGGAGCGGAGTCAGGGTGGTTCGGTTTACTTTTGTTTTAACTGCAAGTGCATAATTGATTTAGGTCATAATCCATATCCATACTTTAACTCTGTCTGTCTGTCTGTTACCTTTCACGCCTAAACCGCTGAACCGATTTAGATGAAATTTGGCATGGAAACAGTTTAGGACACTGAGAAGGACATAAGAAAGTTTTTATTCCGATATAAGGTTCCCGTAGGATAGATTTCGAATTGCACGCGGACGCAGTCGCTGGCAAAAGCTAGATGAAATTTGGTATGGGAATAGCTTAAGACCCTGGGAAGGACATAAGATGGTTTTTATCCCAGAAATCATCCCTTAAGGATATAAAAGGGGTGTTGGAACTTTGTATACAATTAGCGATCTTATCGCTAAAAGCGATCTTGTACAGATAAACTTTGGATGGATTTGACACAAAAGGAGAAAATAAATACTCCAGTAGTGTATAATATGTATGATGTACCTACTATTTACTTATATACTCCACGATCCATATCAAACGTGAGTTATAATAATATGAACGAGAATGACGTCACTGGGGTCAAATGGAGCTGAATTCCTTAAAAAAACGTGTTTTGTTATAACAAAAGCTATATTACCCAGTTACTGGGTTATATGGATCAAAAAGCCAGTTCCTCCCCGTAGACCTAAACAATGGTATAAATTGCAGCTGCATATACAATCCAATTTGAAGATGGAACGTATGATATGTAGGTAGTCTGTGTTTCCCGATAGCTATAACCTAGGGGTCTTTAAGTCAATAATGAATAGGTTACTTTTAGGTAAGCGAGCTCCATCTTCGACCACATCATCACTTACCATCAGGTGAGATGGTGGTCAAACGCGAGCCTATTATTATTAATAATAAAATTACATGAATTCAATCAACATTAAAACATCATCATCTTCTGTTTAACCTTTACCTATGATGGGGTCGGCTTACAGGCTAAGTGGATCCAGCTGAGTAGCTGGGTAACACGACAACACTTAGCTAGACTTTGAGACTTTTGATGCCTACGCATTCCACAAAATTTTACGACCAGTCGTTTACGGTGCAGGCTATTCGCTTATGGAATGGATTGCCGGTGTCAGGAAGACAAGCTCAGTCACTCGCTGTTTTTAAAGGCTCGGTTGCCAACCACTTTATTTCTAACTTATGATTATGCCTTTGCTTTCTCCACACGATGTTAAAGAACACATCGCACACCTAGATCTAAAGAGAGCTAACTCAAAAATCTCAATTTTTGAGTTATACATACCATCGAATTCCTTACGTAATAAGGAATTTTTGAGTTAGCTCTCTTTAGATCTAGGTGTGCGAAATTATATATTTATTTATTTTATGTATTTGCATTATATTTATATATATATATATATCTGTATATTTTTATTAGTTTTTCCGTTATTGATGAATATTTGTGCAGTAGTATACTAATATAGCCCTCCCCGTTTTAATTAAAGCTCGTAAAGTCCTTCCAAAGGTTGTCCGGAAGATATCGCTCTCAGCGATAAGACCGCCATTGTAACCAATTTTTTTTACAATATTGTTATTTAAGTATGATTCAATTATTGGTGTACAATAAAGTATATTCTATCTATCTATCTAGACCGGTGTTAGATTTACTGGTTTCTGACTACCCGTAACGACTTTCAAAGACGTACAAATGATAGCCGGGACCGTGCTTTCCGAGGCACGGGGGTACACTACCAACTTCCAAACTCTTTGCTACTACTGATAGCACTTTTTGTCCAACCCGGGAATCGAACCCGAGGCCTCGTTTTCAGCAGTCACGCTTGCGACCACTAGACCAATGAGGCAGTTGTTGCTAATCAATATTAAAACTTTCACACCAATTTTACGTACACCCATTTTATCATAACTTCAAAAAAAAAATCTGATGAGATAAAATTAAAACGCAATTTATTTATAACTAGCTTCTGTCCGTGACTTCGTACGCGTGGGAAGGTTTTCCCGCGCAAATCCCGATTGGTAAATGATCTTTATTTTGCAAATTGGTTATTAAATAACACTTTTACACGTCATTTTTTTCCGTAAATATTAACTAGATGAGGCCGGTGTTTCCTAACTGACTACCCTGAGAAGAAACACCGAAACAAACTCAGGGGTCCGTCTCTTTTAAAGTCCATACAATCTACACTGATTTAATTATATAGGAACCTTGTAGGTTTCAGTCTGAGACGGTCTTTTGAAGAAAGATGCTCACAGATTTGAGTGGGCCTGTCCATACAGTGCAAGCATTTGTCAAATGACGTATAGCTCAACTTAGAACAAGGAGCTTAACGATTTGACGAACAATACCAAGGTAAGGATTCCGTGGGAATTTCGGGATAAAAAGTAGCCTATGTGTTATTCCAGAATGCCAACTATCGACTTACTAAATTTCATTCAGGTCCGTTCAGTAGTTTTAGTTAGAAACTATCCATCCATCCTCACACACTTTCGCATTTATAATATTATAGTAAGAAAGATAATATGTCTAATTACTTATGCATATCACAGATTCTTGTACATGTTTGCATGACAGAACAATAAAGTGATACTCAATGTTTTTCTTTCCATATCAAAATGGTAATGTTCTTCATATGCTTAGCATAAATCTTCATTACAATGACATGCAGTTTCACTAACAACTGTCAATCAAACGAGCATAAAATTATACAAAAATCATTTAGCAGAACGATTTGAGACAGGCAATAAAATTACCTGAAAACCGCACTCGTCATTATTCCACATAAGTATTTGGTATTTAAATTTGAAAACACAACGTAATATGTAAATTTCGGTCGATCGGTACGTTTATTTAAACTATTTAATATGCAGTTCGGCCCTGTCAGATGCGTATCAAAAAAAAAATCAATGGCGAACAGAAAATAATTTTCGTAAGGTATTACAATAATTTATAGCTTCATTCCAATCGATTGCTGGCTCCTTGTAAATATTACATTTTTATGTTAAAATCTCCTTGTAATTAACTCACGTATTTTATTAATAAACTCACTCCGGAGTTAATTTACTACAAAATAATTGACTGCTGGGTGCTTCGGCAATTTTAGCGGGGAACTAATATAGGTCACGTTGCATACATTATTTTAATTGAATATGGGTAGTAAAGTAAAGAGAGTTAATTAAAATCCTGCAGTTAACAGTGCGGTTGCACAACGAAAATTTTGCAGTTGAACGAGCCGTCCTCATAAGCACACTCAATATTATAATAACGTGAAAATGTAATTAGAATAATCTTCCATAAAAATATAAACATATTATAAACTTTTGTAAATTTCTTATTGTAAGTATTTCTATATTTAATAAAAATATATACAGACGAAAATAAAAATAAATTATAGGGCATTGAAAAATTCTTCAACATCGCTATCAATGGGAAAAGTGCCCAGAACACTGGCCGTATTGCCACGTTGAATGGCAATGCTGATTCTCTGTCCAAAGAAAAGGCCAGCCCTCTGGTCACCTGTGGAGTCGATTAATCGTTTGCTGATGTCACGAAAGAGTCTATGCGCACTCGGACCCCATGGTCCTAACGTTTCAACCCCAAACGGCTCAAAGTTTGTAATCAATATGATTCACCATTAGTTTAAAGTACAGTTTTGTAACATATTATTATACAAAGTGTAAAACCCACCGCGTTTTATATTGAAAATCCCGTGTACACACACGACCCCCTTACAAGCGTTCAACTGCTAAATTTTCGATGCGCAACCGCACTGTTTTGTCGCAACTACAGGATTTTAATTAACTCTCTTTACTTTATAAAAAAAATCACCTATGGAGGTGATTTTTTTTTATATTAAAAGAGAACTTACAGTGTGGGTAGAATTCACATTACTAGCAATCTTTTTAACCCCTCAAACTAAGCTAAATATGTTTGTGTCTGATGTGGGTTCACTGTAGTAGTGTAACGGGTTGGGTTCGAACCCGTGACCTCTCGATCACAAGCCTGACACCTTAGCCATTATGCTACTGACGCTTCAAAATCCATACGTGACGTACAGAGGAAGTATACAAACCTTATTTCTCATACAGCACTCGTTCAGTTTCTGGAAAACAATAATTGTGAAAAATTATCAAACGCTCGTTTACTGCAATGATTAATCTTTTTTTATTACGATTGAGCCCGCTTTGACCTCGATCACACCTGATGGTAAGTGTAAGATGAGGTCTACGATCGAACGAGCGAGCCCAGAAAATGCCTATTCACTCTTGCTTTAAAGGCTGACGGGTCATATGCGGCGGGGAACAGAGAAGCCGGCAGAGAGTTCCACACCTTGGCTGTGCGCACAATGAATGTTGAAGAAAAGCGCTTAGTACGACAAGACGGTATATCGACCAAGTGGGGATGGTATCCTGCGGTATGTCTGTAGTCGAATAAACTTTCAACAGCCAATCACAACATTAGACATTTTTTGAGTGGGAAAATCATCAAAAGACTCCTGCCGATGTCGGTGGAGCGGAAGGGAATGACAGACTTCTACTTACTAAAAACCCACCCTGCTCCTTCAGTTGCCCTTGCGTTCCGGGGCCGCGGTATCTCGTTAGAACATTCCCGCAATCCCGGCAGGCAATGACCCTATCAAACCCGGTCAAAGCTGCTGACTACGCGACAGCATTAGACTTGCATTTAATTTCTAACGCGTCGATAATTTATTTTTAGAACCCGGGGTTGTATGTATTTAAGTTATAATGATTTACGATTGCAACAGCATATCTCATCTAGCCCGATTTTGCTCACGGCGCCAAACAGTTCCAGAAAAAAGAACCAATATTTAATTCACAATTCGCTTGCGTTTGCTCGACTCGATCACGAGCCGTTCACTTCCCCATTCATCTTTCAACTGTTCCACACTTATTATAAGACGGAATCGATTCAGCGCAAACGAGATCTCGATTCTCGATTCTCGTTCCCATAAATATTTTTGCGGACGCTTCGGGCGCTCCGTAACCGATTAGTAGGTGCACCTCGGCTATCTGACGCGTGAAACAATTTCCAATGCATTATATAAATTATGACTTCATCGAAGGAACGCGGGTCACGACTCGCGAGGTGGAACAACAGTGAGTTGTGCACAAATGGCAGGGCTGCTCGCTGTAAATGGAATTTGATTGTTTTGTTTTTTTTTTTTTTATTTTGGTTATGATCGGCAGTTGGAGAATTTCGTTTCTGGATTGTTTCCGTAAATTCATCTAAATAAATAGTTGGATTTTCAAAGGTAAAAACTGAGACTGTCACGTGTCGTTACCGTTTTCGTAATTTATTTCAACTGCAATCCTTTTCATAATATACAACGTGTAACAGAATAAACACAATTCCTGAAAGTAGCTGGTTCAGAATCGGCTTCTGAATTGATTTCCGTCATAAAAAATAGGTGTTAAATTTTGACGGATTTTTTTTTAATTTAACTTAATTAATACAATCCTTAATTCAAGGAAATACGCTCATGTGCGTATTGGCCGCTAACATTGCATGTGTATATGCGTCTGCGTTGGATATTGTATAACGCACATACGTTTTGCGTTTAGTAAGGATAACTATTTTATAAAGAAAAAAACTAGGTTTGGTTTCAGTTTATTTAGTTACGGATGTTGTTTTAGACTTACCATTTAATATTCTAATTGGGGTGTCTGAGGCTTAGAACAACAACGCATTGAAGGATAGTACGAGTGCAAAAAGTGAGGCAACTAAAACTTAGCCATTTTTGGCTAACTTTGCTCGACGAGCCGTCAATACTCAAGGTCACATTCTGCCGAACAGAGCTCGCGAGTAAATAATTTAAAACGACCGTTTGTAGCGTAAAGGGATGTCATAGTCCTTCAGGAAAACAAAAAACGTGTAATCAAATTACATTTCACAAGTAAATACTTACATTTTATACATTATATTTAAGTAAATCGACCATCAAACAAAAATTCTAATAACCTAACTTATTACAATTCAATGTTGCTATCCGTGAGGAAAAAAATACCCATATTGATTTCTTTAAAGCTTATTTTTGTTTAAAAAAACATAGTTTTGACGGCAATTATGTATGCGTCAAACTAAACTATATTTATTTACAACTACTACCTACAGTGTATTATAACTAAAAGTTACTGTTAGTTCGAAGAGTGGCATCATAAAGATGACAATTTTATTGATTAAGATTTTTTTCATTTAAGTAATGTTCTCAGTAATATTTTTCTATTTCATAAATACAACACATACTTTTAATTGATATCAAACGAGATTTTTCAAGCAATTAATACATTTCTATAATATCATTATAACACATTACACATCAAACTGGACACACAATGGACTTTAAAAGAGACGTTGACCTCTGAGTTTGTTTCAGTGTTTCTTCTCAGAGTAGTCAGTTAGGAAACACTGGCCTCATCTAGTTTACATTTACGAAAAAAATGACGTGTAATAGTGTTATTTTTAACCCATTTGCAAAATCAACATCATTATTTCATTATAAACATTCTAAACGCAATAAACGATATCTCATTTCATTTACCTTCCGTAAATATAAGTCATATAAGTCATATTACATGAAAAAATATCATCTTATCCAGTTTCATAACATAAAATACTTGATTTGATCCAGCAACATAATAGTGCGTTTTCCCATTTTTGTGGGTAATGGTCTGGTAATGGTACCACTGAAAGCTATATTTGTGTGCGTTTCAAGAACGTAGACACATTCGGCTCACGCACACAAAGAAAATAAAGTGGACACACGAAATCGCTCGTGTCGTTTGTGTTTGTTCTAGACGCCTCTTCTATGCGTTGTTGTTCTAAGTTCTGAGGTATTGCGCTTAATCTGTTACACCTTGCATAGCTACAATTAAAAGCAAGCAAGTAAGCAGTCTAGCAGTCTACAAGCCAGTTAAAACAAAAAAGTAGTTCTGTTTTCTTAAAAGATCAAAAGCATCACAACAACCTTTCATCCAGAAATCCAAAAAGAAAATACACACCAATTTAAAAAATAATTTGGCCACACACATCGTAGAAAAGCATACTGAAAAAAAAGAGTTAAAACTGAAGATTCTAAATTCAAACATTCTCACGATCATGTTCGGCAATCTTCGACCATTCAAAAACGATGACGTCGTTTCCGGTTCCTCCAGACGCCATGGCTGGTGACATTAATTTTGATGACCGTGACAATTGATTTAATTACTACATTAGTCTTGCTTTGTTAGACAGAGGTTCAAATAAAGAACATGTGTGATACAGACAACAAGTTTTGTGAACTTTTGTTTTTATTTTTATGTGAGGAATTGGGCAGTGTGACAAGTGTATTTGGTACCAGTTGATTTGAGACGTGGCAAAAGATTAAAGGTTTTTTATTATAAGGCACTTTTAAATGGCTACAATTAAAATGCTTACCCAGATGGAGAAATGCTTACCAATTTTACTGAAACACTGATATTTCCCTGACGGAAATTTTGATTTATCTATCCCACAAGATGCGTATATTTTTCGGAGACAAAAAGCCTATGTGCCATGGTGGACTATAATAAAAATAAATCCAGACCCGTTCATTAGTTACTCGTCATCTATACATAACATGAAACTATACACTACATATATATTTGAGAGGAGTGTGGTGATATGTACATGTGTATTAATGGTTTTGTATATAATGTCTTGGGTAAATTATATTTTAAATATCTGTACCCAGAGACAAACCTTGTGAACGGTTTTGTGCAGCATTGACTTATTTTTAAGATTCTGACTGTAACCTATATTAATAATTAATATGTATATATATATAACTAGAAGTCGCGCGGAGCTTCGCTGCCGTAGACTCTATCACGAAAAACATAACCCTCCTTTTTTGCAGTTGGGCAAAAAGTAGCCTTCAAGGTCAGACTCATTTTCTTCCGGGTGGAAAAATCATCGAATGACTTCTCCCGCTCTGGATGGAGCGGAAGGGAGTGTCAGACTTCTACTGACTAAAAACCCACCCTGTTCCTTCAGCTGCCCTTCAGTTCCGGGACCGCGGTATCTCGTTAGAACATTCCCGCAACCTGAAGATCGACCCATGCTGTCATATTTAATTAGCCACGTCCATTAATAACTAATATCCATATATACAATGAAATTTTTCGTATTTTTTATACAGATAAACACGTTCTTGAAGAACAAGTAATAGAGACAGATTGTACTTCGGGGATCCCCTCCATCTCCCTTTCACTACCAGTCTACCAGACGCACTGCTGGGTACCATCCACACTTGGTTGATATACCGTCTTGTCGTACCAAGCGCTTCTCCATGACATTTATTGTGTGTACAGCCAAGCTCTGGAACTCCCTGTCGGCTTGTGTTCCCTGCCACTTATGGCCTTTCAGCCTTTAAAGCAAGAGTGAACAGGTATCTTCTGGGCTCGCTTATTCAATTGTAGACCTCATCTATTGCTTTCCATCAGGCGAAATGGAGGTCAAGAGTGAGCTCATCCGGAATTAAAAAAGATAATCGACTTTACCGTGTCCGAATAAAATTGTTAAAGATTCATAGAATAAGCATTTCCTATTATTCACCTATCTAGTCAGATCTTAAATTAACCTCTTTTCCATGGCATAACTCTGCTTCCTGAATATTCTTAGTCATATTCTGTTCGATGTTGCTTGATGGGTAAATAAATAAATTATTTGATCGTTACTTTGTTTTTGTGTTCTTAAAGATTGATGTTAGTTTACTGATGTCATGGTTAGGTTAACCTATAAATCAAACCTCAAATCTTAACAAACCGGTCATTTAATCTGGTTTTAACTACACATTTAAATATTAAACACTAGCTTTTGCCCGCGGCTTCGCCCGCTTTAATTTACACTTGGTCAATAATTCTTGTTGCCATAAAGGTGTACCGCACCTTTGGGTGGTTAAAAACGCATATTATATTTAAAAAACCATCACCAGGGTCCATCCATCCACAAAACGAGACAGACAGTTAGTATTTAAAATTTATCTTTTTAAAATGAAAAACGTAGTTTACAATACATTTTTGTAAACTACGTTTCTAAACTACGATTTTGGTTTTCCCGTTCTTGGCTAAAACGTGCCGATTTTGTGAGCTTGATACTCGTGAGCACGCCATATACAATTGCTCATGGGACAAGCAGTCTTTTTCTAAATGTACACCTGCGACTTTCAGTGTCTATCCTTGAGCTTTGTTTATGGTCATTGCGAATGCTGCTTTTAGGGGAAATTTCAGTTTTATACTGGAATGGTAAATTGGTTGGGATTATTGGAACGCGAGGAATAAATACGGTTTCACCGATTGCTGTTCCTGTCAAAATTATTGCTTGAACAATATTGCATCCAAGGAGTGTAATTTGTAGTCGCGTGCCATTACAAAGCCTTGGTGCATCCAGATTACGCATCAACAGAACTGGGACATCAAGTTTAAGCCTCAAATAATGTGATGGGGTACCCTGATAATTCCAGAGAGTTGATAAACTCTACAGGGTACCACGTCACTTGCTCAATATCCATGACATTGTCGACGGACAGATACTCAAAAACATCACAATCCACATGAGACATAATCTTTTCGTTGATCTGCCCTACAATTTCGTTAGTCGGTGCCAAAACTGCTCTTTCACGCAGCCATACTCTATCCCTCATATTTGTTTTCAAATCCGAATAAACGTGGTTTATTAAATTATCTGTATCTATCTAAATATTACAGAATTCAGAGCTCAAATAAATCATCCCGTTGATATCTGTTGTAATATCACGGTGCTGCTGTACTCACATGTTTGTAGATAGTTTAAAAAAAAATTGTTTCGAGTGGTTCTTGTATACGCAATTTGAATGAATTGGGAGGGGGGAATACAAAGTTTCAACACCTCTTTTACATTCTTTAAGGATGATTTCCGGGATAAAAACTATCCTATGTCTGCCTTAGGGTCCTAAACTATTCCCATAGGTACCAATTTTAAATATCAAATTTAACTTTAATTTAGATTTAATTTAGCTTTTACCAGCGACTGCGTCCACGTGCAGAAATCTATCCCACGGGAACCTTATATCGGGATAAAAACTATCCTATGTCCTTCCCAGGGTCCTAAACTATTCCCATGCCAAATTTCATCTAAATCAGTTCAGCGGTTTAGGTGTGAAAAGGTAACAGACAGACAGACAGAGTTACTTTCGAATTTATAATATTAGTATGGATATGGAAGTAAGACAGGATTTAAATTTCTCTTTAAAATTAAAACAGTAGGATTTCAACTTTTAATATTTTTGAAGAAGAACCCGTTAACAATTAAAATTCCAGCCTTGCACAGAAACTATTTTAACTAACTGAATATTTTTACAGAAATAAAAATTAATGAACTGTAGAAAGTACGTAGCTTGCCAAATGGCCGGTCACATTAAACCTTGATTAGTCAGATGTACGTAATTACACCAATTGGTGAACTCCGACTAATTGCCCAGTACGGCACAGGATCATAAAAATAAGTACAGAGAGGTATTCAACCGGTCCCGAATTCCGTCAATAAAAATTAATCATTTCATTAAAAAAAGTAATAATATTTCTTCGGCGATTTCTCGACTAGTTGTGCTACCATTATTGGTGTTTACATGTACACTCTCATACGCAATTATCAGCTCTCACACCTTTTCTGCCGAGTTTGTTGGACGTCATTCAATTTTATCGCGTAATTAGAGTCCATAAAATCAGTAGATGTCGGCGTCAGTCGCTAGTGAAGACGATGCTCCGGCATTTTTAGGATAGCGGCCGACATTCCGAGCACAGAGAGGTACTCACTTAGCGTCTATAATGAACCACAGTTACGCTTCATAAATCTTAGTGAGTAGGCATAGTTTATTTCAGTGTGAAAATATTTTTTCAAACATTCGCTTGGTTAGTAACTACACAAGGTGTCATTGCATTGTTACATTCTCAAAGCTATTTATTTCGCAATGTGAACTACATTTTACTTGACCAGAGAGCGACCACATCTATGAAAGTGGAACCACAAGTACGCAGCGCACGCAATTAGATGCAACATTGTCGTAGATGTTAATGGTACAAAGCTCTTGACGTTTATTGTCATTACCCTTTAGAATGGACATATACTAGGATAAAACGGGAAGATATAAATAGAATTACACATTTCTGGGTGTAAAAAATGTATGAATATGAGCGTCGGACGCGGCGGGAGATTGCACCATACTGTGCAGCCTTGCCCCATCCCTGTTCGCTCTAGGATGCCGACCGCACCTTCCACGTTATTTAAGCGAGTTTAAAACTAAGATTAAAGTTGTCGCCGCAACAGTTTTTGTGCTATTAACAAGCGTACTCATAAAGCTGTTTTTCTTTGTCGACTTTTTAAAATAACAAGCTTAACCTTTTTAAAACCCGTCTTTAAATAAATAACAAATAGAAATCGTCGTCGAGATATCTCATGTTTTGCGTGGGACATTTATTATTATCGTCAGTTTTTTTTTTAATTAACGAGACCATTGGACCGTTACAGTGTAGTGAGATTATATCTGACCAACCTCTTCCCATTTCTCGGTATGAATTATACATGATAGGTATCTAATTTACATCGCATCAAAAACACTTCGTGGCTCTAAATCTCCGATTTGGCCATGTCGGCGATTTAAACTGTAATTTTCCGGTTTAAGCGATACATTATCATAACCTGATGATTTAGTGCAGAAGAGTTAGGTTCTCGGCCGGATTTGTAACGTAAAGCGTTCATTATAATGTGAATGCGCGTAGATTTGAGTTGCGATTGTGAGCTGTCAAGAAATAGTCGTAAAAATCAAAGGTTTAACAAAAATGACGGAAACGGATTATTTATATTCTTCAGTAACCAATATTTCTTTCACCACGCAACGCCTCCTCACCAAATTTCTTTAAAATACCAATCGAAATTGTGACAACTTTAGAACGCCAAAGTTAAACTACCTAATTAAATCAAAGATAACTCTGAATATAGTAATACTAAAAGTAATGAAACAAAGACTACAAAGGGAGGTATCGCAAATTATACAAAGCTTTACAATCGTGAACTATTGACATTCGAAACAATAAGTTATCGACTTTCGATGCGCCCGCGCAACTAAATAGGGCTGCCTTACTGGAAATTTATTTATTTATTTATTTATTAGGTTCACCAACGACTGTTTACACTGATAATAATTCTTAAAAACGATGGATATCCAAGAGTAATAGTGTAACAACCACTTAAAGGTAAACACCACATGTACATATAATTCTTATTTCTATATATTAAAATAAATATATATATAAATCAAAATATATCATTAGACTTGGTTATTTCCACTATCCCCACAGAAAAAACGTAAATACGGATTTTCTGGGACTAAAAGTACTAGTAAATGTCTAGGTCACTCAGTCATAGTGTTTCTTTTAAATTAATTAGGAAGTCTACAAAAAAATCCCCAAATTTATTGTACAGAGAGCAAAATAGTGTGAGCAGGAAGGGCCAGTGGTTACAGGAACGACTTATAAACTGTAGGTTGTCTTAATTTTAATAACGATTTTTGTTAATCAAAATCTTTTATTAGGTACATGTAAGTATGTATAATCAATACAAATCTTTTTATAACACAGGAAAAAGTACTTACTATTTAAAAATCACACACAGGTAAAAGAATATTTAGATTTAGTGTTCGTCAACAAGAAGTGTGATGCGTAAGTGTAAACACCTAATTAGATAATATTTTAAATTTTAAGTCACAAATAAAACTCAAAGTTTCGGCTATACTCCGTGGTGACTGTTCTAATGATGAAATTGGGTAATGTGCCCAATCCACATACCCAAAATTGAAGCGTCAATGGCTAAGGTCAGACTTGGGATCGAGTGGTCGCGAGTTCGAACCCCAGCCATTATACTATTGTCGTGAACCCACTCCAGACACAAGCATATTTAGTTTAATTGGAGGGATTAACAAGATGCTAGTTATATGAATTCTACCCAAATTGCTAGTGATCTTTAAAAAAAGTGATTTGGTTGAGTGATCTCGCCGGTCCATTTCGAGTGACCCCAGTTGATCAAAGACCACATACTTTCAACACTTGTGAACCCTATATCAGTAAGACAGCTGTACAAGAGGTCTGGTAACCCACCACCTAACTAATGGAACTTATTAGTGCTCCGGTATTGTTTAATTGTTATAAATTACAGCGTGGCGATGCCACTCGTGCGCAATCGCAATTACTTCGCGTTCTTAGACAAGTGAGACGATCTGATCTCGTTTGAAATATAGGAATCATATTGTTTTGTAGGTACCAATGAAATTCATCCGAAGCTTGTCTTTAATAAGCTCGCTTTTGGCTAAGTCCGCCCCTTGTGTCACCCAATGTAAAAAAAATAATAAAGATATGTTTCTGTAAAATTAAGGTACCTACTAATGTGCTAAATGGTGTACATATTGCTACATAATAATGAGTATTCCAATGTATTCCTAGAAGCTCTCTTTGATATTGAAGTTCCCGTTTATTAGAATCATAAACTCTTACAGTAGATTGTATCGTAAAATCATGCAAACAATTATCCCTCACAATGATAAAGAGAGAGATACGGCACAATATGATCTCATATTTAAAATTGATTTATTTAGGTACTTGCGTATAGCACAGAATTTCATATGTGTAACATAATAAATAACAATTCAATCTATTATGTTGCCCAGTGCGGGTTAATAGATGTCACATATCAAGTATATGTATCAAGCCCGGGTTCGGTCGTGTACGGAGTACTGCTCTCATCTTTGGAATAGATCTGCCAAGTACCAACTGGAAGCGCTTGAGTCTATCGAGAAACGAGCCAAAAGACTCATTGGCAACGATGCACTGGTCGAGTCAAAGCTCCAGAGCCTTGAACATCGACGACGAGTTGCTAGTCTATCGGTTTTCTATCGGTTACATTTCGGGGAGTGTACGATGGAATTACACGATCTTATTCCGCCAAGGCCGTTACATCATCGGCTACAAGACAAACGGCGACGCGCCATCATTACATGGTGGACATCCCACCCATACGCACAAAACGTTTTGGGAATACCTTCATTGTGCGTACGGCTTTTTTTTTTTAGCGTGGTAATATTATCAAATAAGTCCTCCCACCCCGGGCAGGGTGGGAGGGACTGTCAGACTTTTACTGACTAAAATCCACGGTGTTCCTTCAATAACCCTTTACGTACCGGGGTCACGGTAATGGGATAAGTCCCATGACCCCGGCAGGCTTCGGCCCTCTGCAGGGGGGGCCTCGTCATGTTGCTGACGCTCTTTGAGGCGCGCGTGGAACACAACGCGCCGTCGACCCGGGCATAGTCCATGGTCGGACAGCGAGTTGCCCTTTACTCGCTGTCCGCATGCCCGCGCCTACGGTGGCCGGAGATCGTCGGCCGACGTCCGACGCCGTGGGCGTCTACCACTGCGGCTGGGCTGGAGGGAGGACGGCATCCTCTCCCTCACGCGGCACGCCTCCTCCTTCGGAAGCATGACTGCTTCGCAGAAGGAGGCGACCGCTTCCCACTCCCACTCGCCCCGCAGCATGGCCTCGACCAATGCCGGGCGCGAGAGGTCTCCGCCTATCGCCGCCGTGAGGACACGTCGGTGCTCTGCCCAGGCGGGGCAGTCTTGCACCGTGTGCTCTACGGTGTCCTCAGGGCGACCCTCGCAGTGGTGACACCCAGGCGTTTCTTCCTTTCCCATCAGACACAGGTACCTCCCGAAACTTTCGTGTCCGGTGAGGACCTGCGTCATGCGGTAGGTCAGGACGCCGTGACGCCGATCGAGTCTGACTCGCACTATCTAGCCACTCCTCAAAGAGGGGTCTTACCGCCGCAATTGCGGCGTGCCCGATTGTGCGTACGGCTAAGGAGTGAAATTCCCTGCCGGAGTCTGTTTTCATCATCGCTTACCATCAGGTGAGATGGTGGTCAAACGCGAGCCTATTCTGTATTAAAAAAAAACATGCCTTCGAACTTCCTACTTCCTTTCTTCTGATCCTAATTAGAACACACCGTTTTCTCATGATGTTTCTCTTCATTAATTTGAAAGCAGTGGTGATGATAGAAATTATGTTATGCGACTACAACTCGCAAGTCGGATCCGTAACCATTTAGCCCCCTCTGATCTTACTGGCAGGTACTAGGTACCTATTTCACATGTGTAGGTACTCCGTTTTCCACTAAAACGCTCCAGTAGTTTCGGAGCAAAATGGCAATGACAAACAGGCAAATGCGTGCTCTTATAAGTATTCAGGTCATTCTTGTTCAGGACCCATAACCAAATACACAGAGGGTATATAAGTAGCTTTTTATACTATCTACTAATACAATATAACTATGTATAATATATATGTATACTAGTAATCTTGTTAACCCCTCCAGCTAAGCTAAATATGCTTGTTCTGGCTTTGATGTTTTAATAATTCATGCAGCTTTATTGAAATATTTTATTCATAATTACTTAAAGGCAAAATGTAATTAAAGATGAACGCATAATCAACGGATTATGTAAAGTAAAACCACTTAATGTTCTCATCTTGATTTACAATCACTGATCACCATAAATACTTAGCATGTGGGCTGTACTTAATGCTAAACCTTCAATTTATAATGTACTGTGTGTCATCACCGAGATTATCTACAGTCAATGATAATTGGAAGATCACGGCTATCATCTTTTAAAGGGCTTAGATCTCTGTGTATCTAAAATAAATTGTCTTAGTTTTTAAACATGGATGATATGGCTACATTATGTATGTATGGACGTTTGGTGACTGCATCGTTGGTCAGTGGCCGCAAGCGACTGCTACGCACGAGGCCTCGGGTTTGGATCCCGGGTTAGACAAAAGTGCTATATAATTTTTCTGTAAAGAAATTCTCAGTGGCAACCCGGAGTTTGGATTTTAGTGGTATGATACCCCTGTGAAATTTTACGCAAACGACATCGCAAATTCTGGTTTAAAAATAAGCTTAAGACACATTACCTACTATGACATATTGTGTCGTGACGTGACAAAAACACTAATCAAACGAGTCTTTTATCCAATGAAATGCATCAGAAAACGATACAATACGACACGACACTGTAAATTATTCCCAGCTTATAATAGACAAAGACTCGTTCACATAGAGTACAGTCTCACACTAGCAAAAGATAGAATTTTGTGGAAAATTAAGAAGATACCCTTTGAATGAGTGTAGGACAAAATGAACTAGGTAGTAAATTGGTTATTTTGCGATTGACAGCTCGTAACATATGTCTTGATTTAACAGGGAGCGCCTGTCACGGACCTCTTATTAAGGGTATTTTTAAGTTTGCAGTAAAGCCCAAAATATTAAAGCGACATTGAATAACGCCATTTTTTATTCCAATTAAAATAGTGACTCCATCTTGACATAACATATTACTTTCCCCGAAGACATTAATATACCCAAGCTGGTCCTCCAACACCGCATTGACATCACATAAATATTCCATCTGCATCCAACAGTTGCAATTGAGCAATTTTGTAATTTAAAAATCGTATCAAACGAACGTACGGACAGAAAGACAGGTGCATTTTATAATGAGCTACGAAAATTGTTTCCGATATTTCATTTGGCACGATACGTTGATGGACGGTCGGCAAAATGAAGTGTTACATCCAACATACACTCATCCGTGTGGGAATCCATTTTTTTTTTGTGCTTGATTTCCCTCGCGTTTTGTTTTCTTTGAACTATTTTGTTCGGTATTCTGTTGAAAGAAGGTGGTATGTGTTTTAATGATTCCAGATTGTGTATTGTAAGACAGGTGTGCAGTAATACATTAAATTAGCTGCGAATGTGTTAATGAGTCGAGATTTATTACTATAATCTGCAACAGTTGTGAGAAAGTTTGCTTTATTTATTGCCTAACTATTGGTAGTCGTTATGTTTATTAGTTGTTGGGAAGACTTGCGAAATTATTGTATCTTGAACGTACAATATACAGAGTGACTGATAAAATTGAGTGCGTTCTTTGAAATAGGTTTTAATAGTGCTGATTTGGAACAGTTTTCACCACAAGAACAAGTCCCAATTTAGTTGATTTGCATCTTTAAGATTTTGAGGATTTTTTTTATTGATAAAAGGCTCGCGTTTGACCACCATCTCACATGATGGTAAATGATGATGTGGTCGAAGAAGGAGCACGCTTATCTAAAAGTAACCTATTCACTCTTGAGTTAAAGCCCCCAGGTTATAGCTATCAGGAAACAGACTACGGCAGGGAATTCCACTAATTAGCCCAAAACGTTTTGTGCGTATGGCTGGGATGTCCACCATGTAAGGAATGTCTGCCTCTAATGAATAATCTATACTAAAAAGCGGAAATTTATGTTGATTTGTTTAAAGCTAATCGAAAGGTCCGTGGCGATTAGGATAAAATTGGGTATAGAAGCAGCTTGAAGCTTAAGGAAAGTTATATGCTTCTTTTTATCCGATTGTAAAAGAAAGAAGTTGATACTTAACGTCAAAAAGTACCCGGGAGCAGAGCCCCGCGTGACTATTAGTAAATTATATATTGAACAATGCATTATTCACAACACCTTAACAAACAAAACCATAAAAGCTGTGTACTACCTTATATTTAAAAGTGAAATAAACTCTGTAAATATTAACGCTCGTAATGGATGGAATTTGGCACACAAGTAGGCTTTGCTAAGATACTAACACTGGATATAAACAAAAATCATCAATGGCTACTTGTTATTATAACGACGCCTCGGATGCGGGTTCTGGGTACACGAACGAATTATTATTGCACCTATATACTGGGTGACCAAAAGTTTTAAGATTCAAGCAGAATCTGACACTTCCTCCTAATATTGTACTAACACCAACTTTTCCCCAAGTCCGCGGCACCCACTATCTGTCGCCATGTTAAGCGCAGGCGTGTAAGCATTAAGTTTAGTGGTCACGAAGCCAATTCGCGGCCCACAATACATCTGACGAAGGCTCTCAATGGGCCTCTCGTTAACCCCACTATAGTAGATCGTGCGAAGCCCACTAGTGACCCCTACTATAAGTCTTCATTATAAAAATCTTTATGTACTCATAGCCTAACCTAGCATTCAACCTTTATTATTTATTTTTTCAGCCTTTAAAGCAGGAGTGAATAGGCATCTTCTGGGCTTCCTCGCTCCGTAGTAGACCTGATCTATCGCCATTAAGTGAGATCGATGTCAACAATGGGTTCATCCAATTAAAAAAAAGTGTCTTATAAATAATAACAGGTGCACTGGTCTCTCTTTAGTTAAGCAACGATTTCCAAAGTCGATTCGAAGATCTTAACATACTTATCGAGTTTCTGATGAAAATGGTAGATTCACCAAATCGCTTAACTTGTGGTGATAAAATAGTATATACTTTATTTTATTTATTTTACGTTTGTCTATCATCTCTTGATGAAGTGCATCAGGAATAGGCCTGAAAAAAACTGTGTCAGTTAAGAAATTACATATAAGTTAAATATAAAAACCTTTATCTAACATTTATTTAGCTAAACCAGTGCCGTTAGAGGCTGTATGATTTATTCATTAGGCACTTTGAAATTTTAATGTCATTAGATAAAACACTAAAGTTACAATTAGATAAAATTTCAAGAAATAGAGGTTTAAAAAAGTATCAAGTCATTACAAAGCTTATGGACATTGATCATTTGGTATAACCTTTTACAATTTTACTACCAAATGCAAACCCAACAATTTTACTACCAACTACCAAATTAGTTTTGGATTTAATAAAAAAACCAGTTTTTACTACAGCAATATAATTATTCAGTAAGAACAAGTTACATAAACATTTAATTAGGAACAAATTTTCACCTAGCAACAATAATTCTTACCATAAACCGTAATTAACAGTTCATTAATTTTTATTTCCAACTGGCAATTAGAAGCGCGGACTAATTAAAGAAATAGCTGAAATCCTCATTAATGATTAAGTTTCATTCGTGATTCACGATTTACATTATTGAATTGTGACCGGATTTATTGAAGTTGTATGTTTGATAACTGTTCTTTCGAAACTTGAAATTGATTTTAACTTATTATGCTCGTGAGCAGTTAATAATAGCCGCTTGGGTGACTCTTCAAATTTACGCAATGCTTAGCAAAGACATATCAAAATTTACGCAATTCTTAGCAAAGACACATCAACATTTACGCAACGCTTAGCAAAGACATATCATTCCTCCGTGACAAATAAAGCTTGCTAAGCCGTTGGACTTGGCTATCCTCTTTACGGATAGGCAAAAAATTTGAGACCAGTCTTGCCATGGGGTATAAATGTTTTCTACGGGGTTATGAAATAAAAAATAAAATAAAATTCATTTATTTCAGGTCCAAGACCCATATAAAATAAAATAAAATAAATACACACAAATTCAAAGAATTGCTCGGCTTCCTAATTTAAAATACAAATGGAGAAATTTACATACAATTAAATTAATAATAAAAAAAATCATGTCAAATTAAATACAAATCAAATGTCAAATTAAATTCCAAATTAAAAATCACATTAAATTACCAGACTATAGCTATTACATATAGTATATTACTATAGTTATTACACACACACAAATGTCAGGTTATTTTTCTTTTATTTACCTTAACAATATACGGTCACAACAGTGCCTCACATATGGACAATCAAACCTCCCCGCAATCATTGCCAGGACAGAGTAGGAGCTGTCTCGCACCCTGCGCACCAAGGACGCGAAGTCAGATAGGCTGTTGCATCTTGTAAAATACTGTTACAATATTTGAAATTTTGTAGGGCTGGAGAGTGAGAAGGGGAACATTTATTTGGCTTCTAAATAGATTCTCAAGCGATCGAAGCCGCAGGCAGAGGCTAGTGCTAGTAGTTTTATATTTCCGTTTCTAATATTTAAAATTATGTTAAATATGTAAATAGAATTAACATAATTCTATTTTAAGTTCTGCGCATCAAAAGGTTGTCTGTAAAAGATTGCCCTGTGCGATAAAAGCGTCCATTATACACTAACTTTTACTTTTTGTATCCATAGAAATATTTTACGTTTACAATAAAGTATATAATAAATTAATAAATAATAATTACGAAATCTGTCTGCCATTCACCATGAATTCCACCCCATCCAATTATAGTCCTTGTGTTGCCGATAGTAGGGGCAATTTCCCATGAGCGTGTCACTTCGTGGAGCTGATAGCATCATGTAGGAGTGATTTTGGTGTCCAATAACCATAAGTTAAGGAGCTCCTCACATTGTCTGGGACAAGGTATTGCTCAGCCATTACTTTGGTGGGACAAGACATTTACAGGTTTTTCGTGCCACGTTAAGAAGAAGGCAAGGCAGGGATGCTAGGACCATTCGAGGGATGTTGATGGAAAACTCGTGTATTTGTCTCCGTGAATTACTAACAACAGCATTGGGACGATTATGTTGGTATACCGCCTATAAAAATAAAAAATCAATGTGTTCTATTAAAAAAAAAAATAACGTTGCCGTTTACTAAGAACGTCTCGCTGCTGTCTCAAAACTGCGCCTACCATGTCGTCAAATGTTATTGAATATTTTTCTTGTATGGTATTCTTAAACCATTGAAACTTTGGCGGGGTGTTCAGATATAGCGTGAGACGGTATCTGGAACAAAAAAGACAGTGAACAATGCCACATTAGATGCTATTTTCCGTGGCATTATAACGCATGCCGGTCGAGTACAGTTAGTTTACGTAAAACGGGCATGCAACTCCTGAACCTTAACGTCTGTAGTCCCAACAGAAATTATATACATAACTAGTGTTTATTATGAAAACGATAGACAAAAAGTTCAAAATTATTAGGATTAATACTAATCATGATGATTTTCAATGTCATATATTTATGACATCGTAAAACATCAAATGACTCCTACTGTTTTGTGTGAAACAAAAGGGGCTATCATACTGATCAAACCCCATCCTGTTACTTCAGTTACCCTTTCGTTCCAAGGTCATGATATCTAGTTAAAACATTCATTCCTGGAAAGGAACCCGTCAATGCTGCTGACTGCTTTTTGAGCCGCGCGTGGAATATGACTCGCTGGCCGCTCCCAACCCGTGTCTGGTAAGGACACGGGTCGGGAGTAGGGTTGCCACCCGTACTTTATAATAAAGTATTGTACGTTATTTCAGGTACTTGTACTCTCTACTTTATGAGAACAATAAAGTACACGAAAATACTTTATTTCGCATGATTCTTTGGGATTTTGAAAACTTTAGTCGTAAAGTCGTAATAAACAAAGCGTCTCTGAATTTGATAAAAAAATGAATTACTTATTTACTTTAATTTAAATGTAGACTGTAAAGACGCTGTGCAATTGTTTAGTAGAGATTCTAATTTGATATAAAGTGCAAAAAGTTATAAGAAATATGTTTTTAAACATAACTAGGTGCCCACCCCGGCTTCGCTCGGGTGCAATTTTTCTTCCGGTATCATACAGTTTTCTCTCCAAACCCTATCCAGACAATTATTACGAACACAACAAAAAAATATTAGTTAAATAAATGCAGCTGTTCTGAACTAATACGCTTACCTACATATACATTGTTCCTTCAACTAGGCTCAAGAAAATTGGGGGCTCATTTAGATGTCAGTGTATACGCTTTTACAATAAACTTCCCAGTCATGTGCAAGAACTAAGCCTCAATAAATTTAAATCAATTGTGAAGCAGAAACTTTGCCAGAAATTTTTATTTTGTTAAAGACTACCCAAGTAGCATTTTGTTCTCTTTTAAAGTTCACATTCAGTTCACTGGTGATTTCTAAGCATTAACAATGGCCACATGTGGTTCATTGACTGCATTAAAGTGAACAAATCCACTTATACCTGTATAAGGCATGTTTAGGAGTGTTAAAATGTCCTATTAAGTAACTATTGGTGTTATAATAGGATAACATTACTCTTCTAGTCAGCTTTCATTTTAAAAGCTGAACAAGAGCATTTTAGGAGGAGAACTATACGGCATTGGCTATTTAATGGTCCACGTGTATGGTGTTATAATGCTGGCATTTTAGTACAACACATGTGAACATTAATGTAGCCAAAAGCTGTTGTGTAGCACCTGTTGTGGACCATTATTCAGCTTGTTGCTGTAAGTGGGTCTAGTCTGTGATATATTAATCAACCTTTATGTTATTTTGTAAAAGAGCGTTTAATGAGTTCACGTGTACGTTTAAGATATATTACACGCACCACTATTGATATCTAGTAACACTGACAGCTGTTTATTTGTTCACGAGTACCACATTTTTATCCTCTAAGCTAAATAATTATGTGAACGTGGTTTTCTTTAACACTTGGACGACGCAACACGGACGTTCATGTAATACCCGGAAAATAATAAAAATGCATAATAACAATTGGAAACAGAGAGTGAGGACCGGTAGAATCAGATGAAAAATCTTAAAAGAATATTTGCAGATAGTAAGACCAAATAATCAATCTAATCAACACATTGAACAATAACCTGTTAGTACTACGACGACATGTGAAGCTGAGACCATCAAACCGATTTCAAGTGCGACTTCAAACTTTATTAATGACGGTTCCGTACATAACACAGAGGAAAAATTACCTGAAACTGAGGCCAGCAATACGATTTCAAGCGTAAATTCAAACTTAATTTATGACGGTTCCGTACACAACGTAGAAAAAACTGAGTGTGATGGTTTCAGTTCTAGTGAAAGTGAATATGAATACAATTATGAAAAACATGTATCCTTTCGTGAAAAATTAAGAATATGGACTGTAAAAAATAATATAAGCCATGTCGCTCTAAATTAACTGTCAGTCATCATTAACGAACTGATTCCAGAAATACTACCAACAGAATCTAGAACAATTTTATGTACTCCCAGACAAATTACTATTAAAAATATTGAAGACGGTCAATATTGGCATAATGGAATAGCAAAACCTCTTGAAAAGATTTTGCAAAATTGGATTGATGTTCCAGATACAATTTCAATAAACATAAATATGGATGGTTTGCCTATATTCAAAAGTTCTTCTAGTGAATTTATTTATGATGAAATTATTTATGATCAAAAGCATGCTCAGATCAGGTAAAAAGCCGCTGTCACAAGTCGCCAAAAGAATGGAGGAAAATATATATATGGACAAATGAATTCATTTGCCAAAAACATTCTGGCAATAAGTATCCGTTTGTTACTACAGCAAACAAAATAAATTTAATAAATTTTGAAAATTTCAAAACTTCTACCAAAAAAAGAGACAGTTATGTACTGACAAAAAGAATCGAGGTTGTTAAAATTAATTACATAGCAAATAACCACAATAAGGTTTCATTAAGAGGTATTAGAATAAATAACACAGAAGATGTTTTTACATATCCAATAAAATCGTCTCATCTTGCAATATACAAATCAAGAAGTCAGCATAATTGTGACCATAATTTGATTGTTTTAGAATCTAACGATATTAAGTGTAAATTAGTGTGTATTGAATACAAAGAATTTCAATACTTTATACCTTTGTTACATACATTAAAAGAATAATACAACTTTACGAATATTGATCATTTTAATTTTTAAATCACATATACTTTGAGCCTCTTACACCTTGTATTTATTTAAATTCACAATTCCCATAAGAATCTTTTTGAAAAAGGTTCAAAAATCTCAAAAATAGCAAAGGTTTTTACAATATAGATTCAAATAATGTATAGTCTTAATAAACTTTTTCATTGCCATCTTTTTCAAAAAGATCATAATATGTAGTAAGTAATAAACTTATTATTATAATTTCAAATCAGTCAGTCGGTTTTAAGGCTCCTACAAACAGGCGCGACACGCGATACAATCGCGTGCGACACAAAGGCACCGCAAGTCGCGCAACGATCGGTGCCTTTGTGTCGCGCGCGATTAAATCGCGTGTCGTGCCTGTTTGAAGGATCCTTTATACAGGACTCAACATCATGGCACTTAATATACTACTTAAAGTATATTAATTCTTTAATCTAATAAATTTTGATTTTCAAACTAACACAATTCGAAAATTAGATAAAACATTTGTTAACTATAAGAAAATAATTCTCCCGCAAAAAATCAACATGATAACTTTCATTATAACGAACATTTTCATAAACATTTAAACTCCATTGACACTAAGATTAGACTAAAACAAACCTTTTTTTACAGTCCCTTCAACCGATTTTGACTTCTATTCCTTAGGCTTAAGGATGATATTAGAGGCAAAAAAGTGGTTACAATAACAACTGTTTACTGAATCTGCCATTTGTCATGCTACCAACGCAATTTAAGTTAAAATCGATTGAACGGACTGTAAAAAAGGTTTGTCTATAAATGTCTAATCTTATTGTAAATGGAGTATAGTACACACGCACTAAGAAACATTTCGTTTCTTGATAAGATTATTGTAATCGTTCAACCAGTCTAGTCAGTTACTATACAACGTGTATAACAGGAGTGATAATACTGAGCTGGGTGATAATATTAGTCGTATTGAACAACTTTCCTCGTGGGACATAATATGGCTAAATCTGAATAAAAAACAATCGGACAATCGGTCATTTTCTATGCTCCTATACCCACCTACTTCTTTTAGGTTTTGCCAAAGTTAAGTCTCATGAGGAAAGTTATTCAGTATGACTAATAATTATTATCGCCCTACCAATATTATTACTTCTTATTTGACACGTAGTTACTCGTTATAATATAACATTGTATTGTAATGTTTTTTTTTTTAGTATTTAGATACTAATAAATCTTGTTTTTCAAAATAATATACAATGTAACAAAAAAAAGCTTAACATGGAACACTCGAGGAAACTATTATTCATATTTAATTTTAATCAACAAAAATAACTTCATATCAAAAGGATTGTTTTCAAAATGATCTAGTTTTTAACACAAATCCTCATCATCAGACTCTTCTATCCCTTTTTCTAATTCCATCGCTATTGATTCGTTTGGAGAGTCGTGATTGTTAGTAGAAGCTTTGCTTGTGGATTGATTCCGTTCTTTTTTTTTAATTGTGCTTTTAGGTTTAGTTTTTCGAATTCGTTTTGTTGAAGATCTTAAATCTTTCATTACTCTTCTTTTCACAGCATTTTTTAAAGATATTTTTAAAATCTTTTCGGTCTGTCCCATGGTAAATGTAGGATCCCATGAACGTATCATGTCACAAAATAATCTAATAAAGTTTTTAAAATCTATTAACGGGATCTTTGAACAATTTCCACGACTTGCTCCAGACCAAGAACATTTACACATAATATCGCGTGTAATCAATGAGTCGAGCAATTTGTAGGCAAATGTTAAGCCATTGCCTTCACAGGGTTGAAACAAAAATGATAACTGTTTTTGTAACTTTGCTCTCACAGCTTTATCCTTTAAAGTATTTTCTAGACTGTCAAGTTGTTGTTTATTGTCAATCTGTTCAAGACGGAACGCCTCATTTTCTTCTGAGTTAGCGTCTTTTAATAAAGTAACGGCCATAGGTTGATCAATTTTTTCCGTAATTGTTGCTATGCCTTCGCTGATTTACACAGACAACATCGCTACCTTCTGGGTGAGTTTTTGCATGTGTTCAACAATATCGTGGAGTATTTTGTCCTGGTTATTATTTTTTTTGTAACAATAGGATTTGATTACCAATAAGTTGATCGCAGTCAAGCGTAGGCAACAAATTCAAAGTTTCATCCGTTATCATTTGATTATTGGCTTCAGAATATGGTCCATCATCTATATTATTGTCATTATGCGTCTGAAAGACAAAAAATACAAAAATTAAACTGAATAACAAAACCATTATAATGTCACCGTCCTGTCTAACAACTCCTAGGCAATTAACAAATTTTAGCGAAATGAAACGAAAAACACGCGCCACCAAAGCCGTATTTTTCGTTTAAAAATCTGAAGATGTTGTAGTTCTCTACTTCTTTGGAGTGGATTGTAAGTTTGACGATCAAACCGACAAACCCTGGTGTCAGTTTTTAAAGTTTTTATCTACTTTAAAGGCATGGCTTCGGAACCCGACCTATGGCGAAACAAAAAACATCTTGTGCCCCTTAATATAACTATGTATCTATATATTTTTTGTTGATTAAATCAGTCCGGATTCTAACAATACCTACTCGTCTATTAAAATTAACGTATTCATTCAATCACACCATCTACTGCATTTACTATCAAAAACTATACACTAACTAACTTGTTGTATTCAAAGAAAATTTACATTTTCAATGCGGATCTCTAAAATTTGATATGCTAAAAAATAACTAAACAGGTAAAATCGTGAACTATTGAAGAACTGCATACCAGCCCAGGGCTGAATATAAGCCTACCTCAGATATGTTGACATTATAATGGTATACGTGTGAACCTTTCTAGAGCTCACGACAATATAATGGTACACATGTGAAACTTGAAAGAGTTCACAGCATTAATTTGGAACTACAATGGTTCACTGTAGTTGAAGAAAATGGCCACCACTTTGTTCACTCATAACCTATAATATCTCTAAATTAATTGTAGTTTTATCACATACTACGGAGTTTTCGTGATTAATTTTATAGTAAGTGTTCAAATAAAAAGCCATAGACTGATTTAAATGCCATAAAAACACAAATATGAAAAATAGCATTGTTCGTCCCTGGTTATTTAGATGTATTTTTTTGATAAAAAGTCATTATTCCTGAGGCACGTGAAGATTTTAACTCTAAATATGTATATAATTTACAATAAATTTAAAATACCCATAATATTAACACAATAGAATAGAATAAATACAAATACTTACCAGTTATAATAAAATCACATTAAAAATTCAAATGGACACTCGCACGACCAGATGTTGCGCGTAGTATTATATTTAAAAAAATATTTATTACAAAATGTGGTACTCAAGTGATAATTTGGAGAAAAAGTAGCCTACTAGTAGTTTTTAGGGCACACTTGTGAGCGTTAATTACTATAGAGGCTGTATAATTGTTCACTCGTTAATTTTTATAACTCTCTTGTCTGTATGAAAAACCATACGGAATCTTATATAGTGCCGTTGATCAGCTTTAAGACCACTGTTCTCTCCTAAACTGCCATTAAAGTGCTACTATTCTGCTACTGTGCAACTTCTTTGAACTTAAGGCTGAATAATTTTTGCCCAAACCGGCGGTATAAGGGCTGTATAGGGTCCTATAGAGCTCTTATACTGCTTACATAGACAGCTTAAAGAATAAATGTGTACCATTAGTCAACCGCTATAGAGCCCCCAGTGCTACTTGGGTATCTTGCGGACAAAAATGCTTGGGATTGAGCTGCTCCAATTACATCTGTTTTGTTTGAATTTTTACTCATTTCTTTTTTTTATAATGATTATTTCATATACATTTTGACATAACAATATTTTCAATTAATAGAATATACTTTTTTTACTTTACCATTTTTAATTTTGATTGTACAAGATGACAACATCATTTTCTTTTCAAGTAATATATTTTATTTTTGTAAAAGCACAACAGTGAATGTGATAGCATTTTGGGATAACAACGAATATTATGAATAGATTACCGCACTCTTTGGCAGTTTGAGCGCTTTATACGGCCCACCCAAATGTCCTTACTTTGGTATTGTTCGTCAAATCGTTCGAGCTCCTTAAGATTTTTTTTTTATTATTATTACTGATGGGCCCACTCTTGACCTCAATCCCGCCTGATGGTAAGCGATAAATGAGGTCTAAGATGGGCAAGCGAGCCCAGAAGATGCCTATTTACACGTGCTTTAAAGGCTGATAGGTCATAAGTGGTAGGGAACACAGAAGTCGGCAAAGAATTCCACAGCTTGGCTATGCGCACAATAAATGTGGAGGAGAAGCGCTTGGTACGACAAGACGGTATATCAACCAAATGTGGGTGGTACCCAGCCGTGCGTCTGGTAGACCGGTAGTGAAAGGGAGATGGAGGAATTAGGTCATGGAGCTCCTGCGCACACTCCCCGAAGTACAAGCTGTAGAAAACCGGCCAGCAACGGTTCGCCGATGAGCCAGGCTATTAGCTTGTCCACCAGCACCTCGTCGCTTTTAGCTCTGCGCTCGATCGAGTCCAATGCAGCAAGTTGGTACTTTGCAGAGCCATTGAGCTACGCGATGTTTGACAAATGCTTGCACTGTTTGTACGGGCCTGCTCAAATCTGTGTGATTCTGTTCTCTAAAGGGCGCCACAGACATAAACCTATATGGCTCTCATATGATTTCATCAGAACAGATTGTATGGACCTTAAAAGAGACGTTGACCTCTGAGTTTGTTTCAATGTTTCTTCTCAGAGTACTCAGTTAGGAAACACTGGCCTCATCTAGTTTCATTTACGGAAAAAAAAAATTACGTGTAAAAGTGTTATTTATAACCCATTTGCAAAATAAACATCAAATAATTTTTAGACATTCGGCAATTAATTTTTAGTAAGCAACCCACCCTGGCTTTGCACAGGTTCTTTACAGAAAATATTAAATAGCCTATGTTACTCCGAGGAGATGTAGCTTTCGGTAAAATTGGTTGAGTAGTTTTTGAGTTAAATCGTAACAAACAAAAAATCAATCATCTTTCCTTGTTATAGGTACATAATATTAATTTAGATGATAAGGATTAATACCGTATTTGTGTAAATACCTTTTACATTACCGCTTTATAATTGCCAATTTTTTAAAGTATTAAAATGGACATAGGTGGGATGTTATCTTTAATATATAGAAATAAGCCATCGCGGACTTCTCTGTAGGCATATATAAGATACACAATTCCACCATACATTAATATGTATGTTAAAGTTTTTTTGGACTCCCTCGGCTGGGAAGCGAGGCGCCCGGTCAAATCACGGTGACACGAAATTAATTTCGTTGCGCATTATTTTGATATTGCTATATCTCCTAAGGTATTCATTTAATTTGGATAGAGTAAAGGAAAAAAAATAATTTTCATGAAATTTTCAAGCCAACTAACGTACTTAAAATGATAAGGATTAATACAGTATTTGTGTAAATAGCTTTCGAATTAGAAATGGACAATTATAAAGCATAATTGTCCATTTTTTAAAGTATTAAAATGAATGTATAGTATGTTATCCGTAAGAGATAGGTATATGCCATTGCGTACTTTTTGTATAAATTTTTAAGGTGTATAGTACTGTAGTACATTATTTTGATCTATCTGGTACTGTTACGCTAGCACTAGCAATGTAAGCGCAAAAAAAAATGTTTATGAAGACATCACATTAGAAACCTCTAAAATTATCATTGTTTCTCTACTACATATATTATGTATGTATTATACAATCATATAAACCTTCCTCTTGAATCATTCTATCTATTAAAAAAAGCGCATCAAAATCCGTTGCGTAGTTTTAAAGATCTAAGCATACATAGGGACAGACACTAGACAGCGGAAAGCGACTTTGAAAATAAATTGTACTTTATTTTGATGCTATGTACTTTTTTTTCGTACCTATTTTAACCCATTGGTTAAAATAGGTACGAAAAAAAAGTACATACTTTAACTGCACAAAAAAAAGGTGGCAACCCTAGTCGGGAGCGGCCAGCAGACGGTGAGTTTCACACATTGCCAGTCCCTGAAAACGGCTTTCGACAATGATTTTCGCTTATAGCATGTAACTTTGTTTTAAAACCACATGTATAAAAACATGTGGAAAGAAAAAGAGGTTAATTTTTATCGAAGACATTTATTTCTCATAAGAACATTATGGTTCACTTACAATGAAATACAAAATATAGCATATAATTAAATAACAATAAGTAGCATTCGCCCCTGCAATGTTAGAGTTCGTACTCCCTCAAACAATTTGCTAAGATTATTTTAATCTTACCTGGTTTCGGAAATTCTTTTGTATTTCCCGACACCTTTTTTGTTTTGTTGCTCGAGTTGAATCACAAATATTTACTTCATGTTTGTGAAATGCTTTTCACTTTCGAAGCTCGTTGGTGCCCATGTTTGCCATAAAAGGTTAGACCCCACAATAACGACAGTACTTTCCAAAAGATATAAAACAATTGAGGATAATTGGGCAATTAAGACGAACAATGATAGCGAGGAAAGGGTGCTTGGTGAAAGGTAACCTCGAGTTAATAAATATATTTTATAAATATATATTTACTTCTCTTTCACAAAGGATACTTTTATTTTTTCGGAGTGATAAATCATCGAATGAGAAGTCATTGTTGCTCTGAATAGAGTGGAAGGGAGTGTCAGACTTCTACTGACTAAATACCTAAAACTCCGGCAGGCAACGCCCTTATCGAGCCCCGTCATTCGTGCTGACTGCTTATTGAGTCATACGTGAATGCAGGCGCACTCGAGTCCACAAAGAAGCCTTACAGACAAAAATATTTTTTACAGATAGTAGAAGACAATATTAGAGATAAAAAATATTTCGTTTCTATGCAATTTTGATAGTCGATATACACGATGAATCAGGACTGGTTTGTCAAATTTAGTGTTGTTTTTTATCTGTCAGGATTGCGTGAATATTCTAACGAGAAACCGCGGCCCTGGAATACAAAGGTGACTGAAGGAGCAGAGTGGGTTTTTAGTGAGTACAAGTCACTCCCATCCGTACGTACCCACTTCTGGGTCACGCCCTCTTCGTGATAGAGAGTGGTCCTCACTTGGATCCAAAGCGAATTGATGACAAACCCAAGTCATCGAAGTTTTTGATAGCCTGTTACAGAAAAGATAATAACATTATAATGGTTTAATAGAAACTACATTTTCTCTTCACATTATTAGCATACAAGCCACGCATTCGACGTTACCTGGATGTTTTACGCGCCCATCAACAATTTTATGTCCTGGTTACATCTCAACGTTTCGTGAGAACACACGCTATAACTTTATTACGGCCTTTAATTTTATAAGCATTTGCTTATCTTGTCCTGGCCAAAAGATTTAAAGCATTAAATTTGCTCGTAATACTTTATTGCGACATTTTATACATACTCTAATGTCAGTGAAAACTTGTAATCGGCCATCTTTCAATATATTACAACTTTTTTTTTAACAGGCTTGCTTTTGACTACCATCTCGCCTGATGTTAAGCGATGATGACGTGGTCGAAGATGAAGCACGCTTGTCTAAGAAGTATTCTATTCACCCTTGACTTAAAGACTCCCAGGTTATAGCTATCTCAATCCTAGCTGTTGGATTCTTAAAATAATAAAGTCCCAGTCCAGTCCACCCTTTGAATACTGTAATATAAGCGAATATTGTAACATTATAATTAATAACTTATTCATTGTAACAAATTGTTAAATCTTACAATTGTGGTGGAAAATAAACGTTTTATTTATTAGTATTATTTATTTATTATAAAGTACTGAGAAAAGTGCAGCACAATAGGCTCAGGCAGTAGTGGCCCACTTGTTACAGAAATAACTTACGAATTGTAGGAGGTGGGTTCTAACCAGTGGCGAAGGGTGAATTTTCATAAAAGGGAAGCCGGACCAAAAAATGCTTACCTTGCTCAAGTGTGATGCGTGAATTCCAGTAGGTAACTGTGGCCCTGTGGCTGACTTCGAAATCATGTAACTTCGTAAATAATTATTTGTTTAATTGAAAATAATAGATTACTATCTATATACGCATATATAAAATAATAGACTAATATTTGCCATATTTCAAAAGGGAAGCCGGTAGGAATCGAGTTGCATGGAGCCTTCGCCACTGGTTCGAACCTAGGTAGGCACATATTTTGTGTAATTTTCATCATCACCATGGTTTCAAAACGAAAACATTATGAAGAGAAATGATTAAGGGCCGAAAAATCCGAAGACATGACGGTAGATCCGCCAACCCCATAGCCCGCGTGGTTGATTACGGACTATTTCCTCTCATAGATAAGAGCAATATGTAGCAGCAGTGGAAATATTGGCTGATTATGATATATATATATATTCCACTACTTTCACACAACGCCATCTAGTCTCAAACTAAGCAGAGCTTGTGCTATGAGTACTAGACAACTGATAAACATACATATATATTTCTAAATACATACATATTATAGATAAATTACACCCAGACAAAGAACAAATGATGGTGCTCATCACACAAACATTTGTCCTGGGTGGGAATCGAATCCACGACCTTGTGCATAGCAGTCAGGGCCACTGACCACTAGACCAACAGGCCTGTCGATTATGTTGTGACCTTTCAATGACAGTCCCGTCACACAATATCACAGTAACTAGTGTCACATTGTGTGTGTCAGAGATGTCAAAATGACACAAACGTGGCCTTCTTTTGTTAACGCAGTATAGCGAATCGAACGATTTAAATCATAGGTGTTGTCTAACTTCTGTGATTTCTTTTCAATTTCTGTAGTCATTTTCAAATATTTTTTGTGAAAATTAATGCTTATACACTTACCTATATCTGTGATTATTTTATTTTCAACAGAGGTGGCTGTATACCAGTTGGTATGATCGTTCAGCCAGGAATTGCAGGAACATAGGTCTCTATGAGAAGAATGGGCCATACTTAATCCTCCACGCGGGCCCAGTGCTAGCTCGGATTTTTGATTTCACATCTCATTCTTGAAATTTAATGTATCGATTATATGTATAATGCAGGCTAATAATATTTATTTATTTAATTAAGTGAACTTTTTAGTGTCTTCTAAGTGAAGTTTAGAGAAATAGAAAGACTAACTATAAGTTTTCGTCAGAAAATGTTTTATCTCTTGCCATTTGATTGTTTTTTAACCGACTTTCGGCGGTGTGAAAAAAAAGGAAAATCCAAAACCAATAACACCGACTTCCGATATTAAAGTTATTTTTGGCTTTGTAGTGTTTTGATATGGAAGTCGGTTCTATTTATTGCAATAAAATTTTTTTTGAAATAGTTGATTACAGCCATTACATTACTGCTGAGACAGAGCCGCAATCAACTTGTAATATTTAATGCCTGTAAGTATAGCTTTCATAACGCGTATTTACTTGTTTAAAACAGAGTTTCGATGTAATCAACTTGTAATTTCCTTGGAAGTGGCGGGGGACCCCTTTTTATCCTGGGTGGGTAAATCATCGAATGACTTCTCCTGCTCTGGGTAAAGCGGAAAGGGGTATCAAACTTCTACTGACTAAAAACCCACCCTGTTCCTTCAGCTGCCCTTAAGTTTCGTGGCCGCGGTATCTCGTTAGAACATTATCGGGGTTGTGCCCCGGCAGGTAATGGCCTTATGGGGCCCCGTCACTGGTGCTGACAGCTCTTTGAGACGCGCGTGGAACAGGATACGCCGCTGATCCGGGCCCGCAGGGGCCGGGCGCGAGAGGTCACCGCCGCCGATAGCCTCAACGAGGAAACGGCGATGCTCTGCCCAAGCGGGGCACACCTCCACCGTATACTGCACCATGTTCTCCGGTTGGTCCACGCAATGTCGACATCCGGGCGTGTCCTCCCGCTGAATCCGAAATAGATACCTCCCAAAACACCCGTGTCCAGTAAGCACCTGCGTCAGGTGGAAGGTGAGGACGCCGTGGCGTCTCTCCAGCCACTCCTCAAAGACGGGAATTATCACTGAGATTGCGGCGTGCCCAACCTTCGGTTGCGACAGTCACTTTTTCCATGCTGCCGTGAGATCGCGGGCGGGAGACTCCTGGCCATATGTTTTCCACACTAGCATTGACTATGGATATAATCAAGTCTACGGTACCAGCCTGCTTCCAATAAATCGGTTTACGTAATAATGGCCAGACATAACCTCTAAAACTTCTTCAACGAATATCTTTTTTTCAAGAGTTCCTTTAATAGTGGATCTTAAGGCAAAAGTGATCATGAGCTGAAACTTTTTCCATTAATAGACGCTACAAAATTATGCCAACAAAAATTTGTTAGAGGATCCGCCATTGTTCTTTTGAATCTCAAAACAGTTGAAAGTATTAAGATTAATGCTATTGTTTAGTCACAGCGTCGATTGGAATCTGTCAGGTTATGTACGAAAATGAATCTTTCTAAGGAAAATGTTCGTGCAATAATTTTCTACAACATTAGAAGAGGCCTGACATGGCTTCAGTGTTTTGAAGAGCTAACATCTGTGTTCAGTGATGAAGCTCCATGTCTGCGGATTGTCGAAAGCTGGTATTTAGAATTCCAGCGTGGACATACTAGTGTTAGTGACAAATCTCAAGGACGCCCAAAATCCGCCTTCACTGAAGATAACACATTCATTCACTCTTTCACACATCATTGCTGTGGGACAACTAATTCTCGAAGATCGTCATGTGACGTATCGAGAGATAGAGGCTCTATTAGGCATCTCAGGGACAACCATTCAGAAGATCTTGCATGAAGCACTTGGTGTGAGAAAGCTAGTTTGCCGTTGGACACCGCATCTGCTTTCCGACGACCACAAGGCGGCCCGCGTCAGATGGTGTAAGAAAAACTCTGCAAAGGTTCAACCGAGGAGAGTCAAATCACATCTACGACATCATCAGTGGTGACGAATCTTGGATCTATGCCTACGCTCCTAATTCCAAACAACAATCTACAATCTGGGTCTTTCAAGACGAGCCAAAGCCGACTAAAGTTGTTCGTTCTCGAAGCACTTCAAAGAAGATGGTGGCCGCGTTCGTTGGAAAAACCGGCCATGTTGCGACTATTGCACTTGAAGATCGTAGAACGGTTAACGCAGAGTGGTATACCACAGTTTGTTTACCACGAGTCATCGCCGAACTTCGAAAATCTAACTCAAAGCGACGCATCATCCTGCACCACGACAATGCAAGCTCATACAGCGCTCGTCAAACGATTGAGTATTTGAAGCAGGAAAAAGTAGAAATTCTTGACCATCCTCCATACATTCCTGACCTAAGCCCTAACGATTTCTTTACATTTCCTAAAATTATGAAAAGTCTTCGTGGTCAAAGGTTCCAGTCCGGTGAAGAAGCAGGCGACGCTTTCAAGTCAGCCATTTTGAACACCCCAACTTTAGAGTGGAATAAATGTTATAATAACTGGTTTGAGCGAATGGAAAAGTGTATTAAGCTACGTGATGAATACTTTGAAAAACAATAAAAAGTACTAAAATAAAAGGTTCTAGTTGTGTTTTTTTCTTCAAACGATAAAACTTAAAAGGCATGCCTCATAGGCCGCAAATAGCACTCAAACTGCCAGACAATCATGTATAACTCGAATAAAATAACCTACGTAGTTCACATATTCACAATAGTTTATGAGGATTATGTAAATTAGTCTGAAATGGCCTTTTGAGGAAAGAACCACGCAGATTTGAGTACCTAGACGCGTCCTGTCAGTGCAAGCCATTGTAGTTAGCAATTTTGGACTACTAAGGGACATTGAAGTAGGTCACGAAAGTACTCAAATTGCTAGACATCGTCGTAAGAAAGAGTAATAAACGGAAAAAAAGTTTAAATACATAATTACTAAAAATAAATTTAAAAAATATTATACTTTACAAAGTAAATATCCATGTGAAAATAAATAATAAAAAAATGATATGTCAATTTGTATAAAAATAAAATACAAGAAATTATGATTGTAAACAACAACGACGTACAAGTATAATAACTAATTTGCAAAACTTTTGAAGAGTTTTGGCTAAAAGGTGCCGTGTATATCGGCGATTCCGCGGAAGGCTACTGCACGACACCCTTGGTGTGAAATATGTAGTTTTACAAACATAGTTTATAATTTTATTTTCTAGCACACTACCATTATTATACACATATATGTATACTTAGGTTAGATAAAAAAATGTCAAGATAATCTATGGGTCTTTGTTACCTGAAAATAAATATTTTATTATTAAGAGTTCCTTAAAGCCCATAAACCGGAAATGTAAGTCTTCTACAAGGCAATTCTGATTGTCACCTCGAATTCCTCAATGCTATGATAATGTATTGAGTATATAGGTTATTACTTATTTATTGTATATACACCATGGAAAAGATCGCTTTTAGCGAAAGGTTGTTTGTAAAAGATCGCTTTTAGCGATAAGACCACGCATTGTAACACCCTTTGTAGTTTTTAAGTCCTTATTTAATTCTGTTATGGTGTACAATTAAGAGAATATCTATCTATCTTGTGATCAGCTACTAAACAGTAAACTGACACCTACAACTACTATTCTGATGCCCACACGATTGTTGATACTAAAGTGTGCCTTTAAGTTAAGAATACCTATAAGACATCTACACTTTATGCTTCCCATGCTTGTAAGTAAAAATACGTATTAAGGTGGAATATACTATTCTGCATACAAGTAAGAAGTGCTAATTACCATACAACTTTATGGAAAGGACAAACAATTTATGGGAAACGTGCTCCGTTTTATCTTCATTCCCATAAAGTGAATCATGACAGGAGAGTTTAATCTCTCCGTCTCAGTCGACAATGCTGTTGTTACGCACCCCCACTCTACTGATCATCAAACAGAGCGTTTTGCGCATGATGTAATGGAAGTCTTATATGTATATGGGCCTTCGCAAACATCTATGATGCACTACAGAAGCGAGGTAGTCTCAACAGCATTCTATAGCTATTACTGTATTAGATGGGCAAGACAAGCAACGCCTTCTTGGTATCCAAAATACAAAAGCTTCTCACAAATAAACCAGATACTTACCTCATCGAAAAAGTATATTGAACAACAATTGTACATTATTTAACAACCCAATATGTTTGAACACTGTCATTCACATGTCACCATATCACTTTTTAACATCTAAGATATCAACAATTGTACGTCGATAAATCCGTACCTAGCACAACACTACGCCTCGTTCACACCATTCAAAACAATCGTCACATCCCACACAGGCTGTCGCAACTGCATATAAATTCAACATCTGACACGCACTCCCTAACCTTTATCGATATCAATCGTTTGAATATTTCGCCACTAGATTTATTTATAGCTAATCCCGAATTTACAGCCAGCGCTATTGTCTCTAATTTGACTGGTGCAGTGTGGAATAAATCTTAGGCCGTGTTTACAACTTCGTTAAAACACTTAATGGTATGCGTTAAAGTCAAGTTATAATTTATGTGGTGCTAAGCTATTGTCGTCGCGTTAATGGTAGCCAAAGGTTAGCTTGGCTTATGTTTCAATAATTGGCAGGAAATATTTGGTTTACTGTGTCAAAGCTTTAGTCGAAACAAATGGAAACTGCGCTGCGCGTGTCTAAAGTCACAGATAATATAATAATAACAGTTTAGTCATTTTCTCGCGATTATCACATAATCCATACTAATATTATAGATGCGAAAGTAACTCTGTCTGTCTGTATGTTACCTTTTCACGCCTAAACCGTTAAACTGATTTAGATGAAATTTGGCAAGGGAATAGTTTAGGACCCTGAGAAGGATATAGGATTTTATCCCCGAATTCCTACGGGATCGAAAATTACGCGGGAAAAACCTGCCACGTGAACGAAGTCGTGGTCAAAAGCTAGTATGCAGATATATAAAAAACTAACGACATTCAGAGTCTAAACAAATCTAACGATTAATGAAGGTACATTCAGCACATCTCTTCTTACCCATATAAACACTGCCTTACCGATTAACATAATGTTATAGTACGATTTCACAATATTTATATAAGTTACCCATGTTATGTTTTGTAAGATATCTGTAATTTTATTCTAACAAATTGCGTAGGTGACTTGGTAGCAAGTTTCTCAGTAAATCATTTGCGACTAGCTCGATCAAGAATTTGTATCAAAACATATTAATTTCAGACTTGAGTATGTATATTGCTTAATTCGACTATTAAGTCTATGCTTATAGGCCTTGAACTATAAAGATAGTCTGCTACTCGTATAAAAGCTGAAAGTTTGCATTGCCTGCATGCATTTCTTCGGGCTTCTAATATATCCTTTGTATGGAAGTTTCCCCCCATGTATACTGAAAATTGTTTTGAGATTAGGATTTCTGTCGTCTTTCTTTCATTATGAGTTTAAAATTATATTACCAATCTTGTGTAGTGCCTTTTTGTGAAAATAACATAACGAACGTTTTTTTCAACACAAAATTAATATCCCGTTGTATGACAAGTCGACACGTTTGACAGCTTTGAGAAAAATGACGTTACACTATTCGTGATTGCCGTTTGCGGTCACGTGACACACAGATTAAAAATTATAATTTTTATTATATGAAAATATAAAAATTAATTATTTTAAAAAATAAAAATGTTGTTTAAATTTCCTGGCATCTAAACTAACTACATATTATATATGCAAAACATCGTCTATTTTTACTACTCCTGGCAAATACCCTATTTCCCTGAATTACCGGTAATTTAATCATCATAATCTATAGATGGATTATGATTATTAATTTAGCGGTAATCCCACTGCTGGAACATAGACCTCCTCTTCTTTTTTTTTTCTTAGCGTGCCGATGGCAAGAATATTTTAAATAAGTTCGGCCAAAAACTCAACCTCGCGGATTCGGCTCGCTGATGCAGACATATTTATTTATTTATTTTTCGCCCACAAGATACATAAAACAAAATTTCTTTAAACAATTTTTTTGGTAGGGAGACAAGAGCCCATACTAAGAAAACTTGTGTTATGGGATTCCTGGCCACCAACCCAGACACATTACAGAACAGGTCAAATTGGAAACTTAGAAGGGAGTGTGTTAGTTACGAAAACGTTTTCGTGCATGTGTGAATGTGTGTGAGTTTTGTGTGTGTGTGTGTGTTTGTGTGTGTCATGTGCTAGTACGTTTGTACATAAGATCATCAATAGTGCAGGTGACAGGGCATGCGGAGCAAGATAGATGGCGCAATTTCATTGGTCGTTAACTCGTTCGGTATACAGCATACGGGGAGTCCCCGCAGGCGAGATAACAACCAATGAAAGTTACAAGTCGATACGTGTTCGTTACACCGTCTGCAAGGATTCCCCGCTTGCTTTATACCGATCGTGATATCGACCAATGAAATTCATCGGTCGTTATACAGCTTGCGGGTCGTGAGTCAAATACTTTTCTTGCTTGTTGGATTAGAAAGACGCTGCGCAAAATGGCTGATCGCTTTACGGATTCGCAAATGTTAAAACTTGTGGAAATCTATCAAGATTACGATTGTTTATGGAATGTGACTAGTACGTTGTATAGAAACCCAGATGCAAGAGAAAGTGCGTACAAACAAATTGCGGAAAGGCTAAATATTACAGGCATCTCAAATAAAGAAATACCAAAAAAAAAAACTCAGATCATCCTACTATCAAGAATTAAAAAGGATTGAAGCAAGTAGTCGATCAGGTGATAGCCAGGATTCCGTATATAGAACCAAAGGTTTCGTGGTTTACAACTGCCGATGCATGTAATGTGACCTCAAGTTTTAATGTTGGAGATAATGCCTCACGAAATGGAGTGTCTCTTTTCTGAGTTCGTGTTTCTATTTTATTTAATAAATCTTCAAAAAAGTCATTAGATAATCTGAAAAAAATATCATGATCTTCTACATCACACTCCAAATCCAATTATAACTCTTTACACAATGTTTCTGACGTGCCATGCCTCTTTCTATTTTTTAGTAAATTTCGCATCCAAAATCTTTTTCTTTTTCTTCAGTGAGGCTAATAGTTTCTTCTTCAATAAGACACAGACAGTCAACATTGCTCCACATAACAATCCATGGCAAGAACGTCTGTTCCAGTGCCACTCTTGTTAATAACTGGCGACGAACATGGAGGTTCTCCTACACCCCGCACGCGGACCCTATCGACTAATGAAAACGGTTCCCCGAATGCGGGCCTTGTGGCACGCGTTTCAGAAATCTCTCGCACTCGGAATGCGGGCCCTATCGACTAATGAAATTGCGCCAAGAAGGTGGGCATTTTCTGTGGGGTCACACCGCATAAACATTTGAGATCTAAGCCATCTGCGAATCCCCATCTATAGAGATTATCTTTGCTACGGTCGACTTTATCCACATGGATATGCCAACCCCATCATACCCTATTAATTTTAATTATATACATATTTATTTCTATAAAAAAACACAATTAAATAACAAATCGAATGAGAGAGACCCATTAATTAGTTAGCTTTGCTAGTCTACCTGCGATTTTGGACTTGTTAAAGTTGTGTGGGTAGATGGAACCCATGTCTTTGTATTATTTATTATTATTATTATTTTCGATCCAAAGACACGCCAGAAATTTTCCATCACTGTGTTGCGAGCAGTGATGAAAATGAAATTACTCAAAGTCATGAACCTGTCTGGGTTCGAACTCATAACCTACAAATCTCAAGTCGTACCTAGAACCACTGGGCAACCGCTACTTTAACCTGCACTGGATAACTAATAATAAACACATAACCATTATCCTTGAAGTAATTTGACATGATTACTAAAGTAACCGTTCGTTCGACGGATCGTAGCTACTACGAGTAGTTATCGGTATAAATAACGATCGCGTGAACGTTTCTCTGTCTGTCGCGACAGAGTTTGTCAAACTTGTGCCATAGAATACATCGGTATAGAACTGTGAATCACGTCTATATTTTTTAATCAAGAGCAGCGGTAGTCCTGTGGTTACGGACCCAACTTGCGAATTGCAGGTCGTGAATTCGAACCCCGTCAGACACATTACTTTGTGTAATTTGTCTCATCAATGTCAATCATGTAAATTTGTTTCATCGATAAATGCTATTATTACACATTGAATGAATTTTTTGACTCTGACTTTACAATGTAGTACCGAAAGACATTTGCATTTTTATTATTATCCTTTTTGTGACATAGTACAAGCGTAATGAAATTACATATTTGACTCTACGGTATACTGACATTGCTATTTTAATTTGATACTTATTTAAATTTCCTAACTTTATTTGACATTTATTTAAAATACCTATTTTAATTTGACTGTGGAATTATTCCATTTAGAGCTTTGCAACATGAATTACTGTGATTATTTTTATTTGATTTTCTAGTTTGTATAAAGGCACTCTTATCTTTATAATATATTAAATTGTTGTGCCCCACAGGGTCCATGTGAGGCCACCTATATATTAAGATCTTGTTAACACATGTTATTGCAATAAAGATTGAATTGAATTAATTTATTTCTTCACCACTGCTCTCAAATTGGTGAAGGAAAATATCGTAAAGAAACCGGTCTCTCCTACGACCAAAAAATCGAAGACATGCGACATCCACCAACCCGCACCGGGACCGCGTGGTGGATTCATTTCATTCATTCATTCATTCACTCATTTCCTCTCATAAAGAGGAGGCCGGTGTCCCAGCAGCAGGAACGTAAACGTATTTCTGTCCTAGAACACAACAGCCGGTTTCCTCATACAATTTTCCTTCATCTTTTTGTAGAGCAGTGTAAATTACACAAACTATCTCCTTTTCTATACTCCTTTTTTTTTTTCTTTTTTCTTTTTTTTTATTGAAAATAGGTTCACGTTTGACCACCATCTCACCTGATGGTAAGTGCCACAAAGGCGCGGTTTTAGTAGCATCAAATACGCCACTTACGCCGTCGTTACAAAAAAAATTGGCCAAGTGCGAGTCGGACTCGCCCATGAAGGGTTCCGTAGTAACTATAATAATATAATATATATAATATATTTATTTGAAAAAAAAAAAAAACAAAAACCTTACAAATTTCTTAAAACTAGCTTATTTACAATTTTTACAGCTACGCTAAATAACTTTGTTTTTCATAGTATTTGTATGAGTTACAAAGTTATATTTGCGGTTTTAGAAAATATACTATATCTCAAAAACTGCCTACTCGATCTGGTTGAAACCAATTTTGGTTGAAAGTTTACATTAAGATCTACAACATATGGCTTTTTAGATTTTTCACTTCATTATTATAGAAGTTAGAGGGGGGGACACACATTTTACCACTTTGGAAGCGTATATCTTTTAAACGATTAACTTTATTAAAAAGTCATTTTAGAAACCTTAATGTCATTTTTAAGGACCTGTCTATAGATACCACACACGTATAGGTTTCATGAAAAAAAAAATATTCAGTTTCAGTTCCCCATATATGGGGAGCCCCCTTTATTTTAAATTTTCTCTTAAAATCGGAAAGCGGTTCACAGAATACATCTACCTACCAAGTTTTACATGTATAGTCCTAATAGTTTCGGAATAAAATGGCTGTGACATACGGACGGACGGACAGACAGACAGACGGACAGACATGTCGAAACTATAAGGGTTCCGTTTTTTGCCATTCGGCTACGGAACCCTAAAAACCTCAGAACATTGTGATGGTGTTAAATTACCTACTGATTAATTTTCTCGAACGGTAGACCGACATTGTTAGTCAATTTCAGTCTTATTACAAAAAACTAAATAAACCTTGGTTTAAACCTGGACTATTAAGTCCAGGCTTATCTTCAGAACCATGGTTTAAATTTGTTCGTATTACAAAACTTAAAAAAACCATGGACTTCTTAGTCCCTTCATTTGAACCATTGTTCAAATATCAACCACAGATTAATGCAAATATCATTCGTTCACCATGATGTCATTCTATTGCAACGTTCCGTATGCCCAGAAAAGAAAACATTTTGATAATATGCTAATGATTAGATGATGTTTAGGAGTGTTAAAAATATTGAGACCTGGTTATTTTGTATGGATATAAACATTATTTAGTTATTTCGTCAATTGCAGTTTTGAGCATATTACTTAATGTCGTATTAATTTCTAAAAACACATCCAAGTACGTGTATCGAAACGTAACATTCTCGCGCGATATAAATATGAAACCATAACATTAAACAAAACCATCGCAAGTTGAACAAAGTTCATTTAGCTTTGGAATTTAAAGTCTTTATTAGTTCAAGTGCCTCTTTGTTTAACTTCATAATTTTAATAATTTATTGTGCTGGACCAACAAAAAAAAAAACACGATCTGAGAATTGGCGACGAAAAAGTAAGCAAGCATACATTACTTAGATTAACTTGTAATCCGTCTATAGTTTATTGATTTTAAGCTTACCTACTCAAATTTTAAATATTATAATACTACGATGGGATTGACTCGAACACGATTTCTGTTGTGTCGGCGTTGCATTTCAAACAACTCAGCGGCTTCAATATCCTCAATATCAATTAAATCGACCATATTAATGTCCATTTTCGAGTTAAAACAACACAACACAATGAAAAATATGATTTAACCTAAATTAAAATTACCAATTAAAATAGTGACTCCATCTTGACATAACATATTACTTTCCCCGAAGACATTAATATACCCAAGCTGGTCCTCCAACACCGCATTGACATCACATAAATATTCCATCTGCATCCAACAGTTGCAATTGAGAAATTTTGTAATTAAAAAATTTTAACAAACGAACGTACGGACAGAAAGACAGGTGCATTTTATAATGAGCTACGAAAATTGTTTCCGATATTTCATTTGGCACGATACGTTGATGGACGGTCGGCAAAATGAAGTGTTACATCCAACATACACTCATCCGTGTGGGAATCCATTTTTTTTTTTGTGCTTGATTTCCCTCGCGTTTTGTTTTCTTTGAACTATTTTGTTCGGTATTCTGTTGAAAGAAGGTGGTATGTGTTTTAATGATTCCAGATTGTGTATTGTAAGACAGGTGTGCAGTAATACATTAAATTAGCTGCGAATGTGTTAATGAGTCGAGATTTATTACTATAATCTGCAACAGTTGTGAGAAAGTTTGCTTTATTTATTGCCTAACTATTGGTAGTCGTTATGTTTATTAGTTGTTGGGAAGACTTGCGAAATTATTGTATCTTGAACGTACAATATACAGAGTGACTGATAAAATTGAGTGCGTTCTTTGAAATAGGTTTTAATAGTGCTGATTTGGAACAGTTTTCGCCACAAGAACAAGTCCCAATTTAGTTGATTTGCATCTTTAAGATTTTGAGGATTTTTTTTATTGATAAAAGGCTCGCGTTTGACCACCATCTCACATGATGGTAAATGATGATGTGGTCGAAGAAGGAGCACGCTTATCTAAAAGTAACCTATTCACTCTTGAGTTAAAGCCCCCAGGTTATAGCTATCAGGAAACAGACTACGGCAGGGAATTCCACTAATTAGCCCAAAACGTTTTGTGCGTATGGCTGGGATGTCCACCATGTAAGGAGTATATGTTTCTGGCTCTAATGAATAATCTATACTAAAAAGCGGAAATTTATGTTGATTTGTTTAAAGCTAATCGAAAGGTCCGTGGCGATTAGGATAAAATTGGGTATAGAAGCAGCTTGAAGCTTAAGGAAAGTTATATGCTTCTTTTTATCCGATTGTAAAAGAAAGAAGTTGATACTTAACGTCAAAAAGTACCCGGGAGCAGAGCCCCGCGTGACTATTAGTAAATTATATATTGAACAATGCATTATTCACAACACCTTAACAAACAAAACCATAAAAGCTGTGTACTACCTTATATTTAAAAGTGAAATAAACTCTGTAAATATTAACGCTCGTAATGGATGGAATTTGGCACACAAGTAGGCTTTGCCTTGGGCTAAGATACTAACACTGGATATAAACAAAAATCATCAATGGCTACTTGTTATTATAACGACGCCTCGGATGCGGGTTCTGGGTACACGAACGAATTATTATTGCACCTATATACTGGGTGACCAAAAGTTTTAAGATTCAAGCAGAATCTGACACTTCCTCCTAATATTGTACTAACACCAACTTTTCCCCAAGTCCGCGGCACCCACTATCTGTCGCCATGTTAAGCGCAGGCGTGTGAGCATTAAGTTTAGTGGTCACGAAGCCAATTCGCGGCCCACAATACATCTGACGAAGGCTCTCAATGGGCCTCTCGTTAACCCCACTATAGTAGATCGTGCGAAGCCCACTAGTGACCCCTACTATAAGTCTTCATTATAAAAATCTTTATGTACTCATAGCCTAACCTAGCATTCAACCTTTATTATTTATTTTTTCAGCCTTTAAAGCAGGAGTGAATAGGCATCTTCTGGGCTTCCTCGCTCCGTAGTAGACCTGATCTATCGCCATTAAGTGAGATCGATGTCAACAATGGGTTCATCCAATTAAAAAAAGTGTCTTATAAATAATAACAGGTGCACTGGTCTCTCTTTAGTTAAGCAACGATTTCCAAAGTCGATTCGAAGATCTTAACATACTTATCGAGTTTCTGATGAAAATGGTAGATTCACCAAATCGCTTAACTTGTGGTGATAAAATAGTATATACTTTATTTTATTTATTTTACGTTTGTCTATCATCTCTTGATGAAGTGCATCAGGAATAGGCCTGAAAAAAACTGCGTCAGTTAAGAAATTACATATAAGTTAAATATAAAAACCTTTATCTAACATTTATTTAGCTAAACCAGTGCCGTTAGAGGCTGTATGATTTATTCATTAGGCACTTTGAAATTTTAATGTCATTAGATAAAACACTAAAGTTACAATTAGATAAAATTTCAAGAAATAGAGGTTTAAAAAAGTATCAAGTCATTACAAAGCTTATGGACATTGATCATTTGGTATAACTTTTTACAATTTTACTACCAAATGCAAACCCAACAATTTTACTACCAACTCCCAAATTAGTTTTGGATTTAATAAAAAAACCAGTTTTTACTACAGCAATATAATTATTCAGTAAGAACAAGTTACATAAACATTTAATTAGGAACAAATTTTCACCTAGCAACAATAATTCTTACCATAAACCGTAATTAACAGTTCATTAATTTTTATTTCCGACTGGCAATTAGAAGCGCGGACTAATTAAAGAAATAGCTGAAATCCTCATTAATGATTAAGTTTCATTCGTGATTCACGATTTACATTATTGAATTGTGACCGGATTTATTGAAGTTGTATGTTTGATAACTGTTCTTTCGAAACTTGAAATTGATTTTAACTTATTATGCTCGTGAGCAGTTAATAATAGCCGCTTGGGTGACTCTTCAAATTTACGCAATGCTTAGCAAAGACATATCAAAATTTACGCAATTCTTAGCAAAGACACATCAACATTTACGCAACGCTTAGCAAAGACATATCATTCCTCCGTGACAAATAAAGCTTGCTAAGCCGTTGGACTTGGCTATCCTCTTTACGGATAGGCAAAACATTTGAGACCAGTCTTGCCATGGCGTATAAATGTTTTCTACGGGGTTATGAAATAAAAAATAAAATAAAATTCATTTATTTCAGGTCCAAGACCCATATAAAATAAAATAAAATAAATACACACAAATTCAAACAATTGCTCGGCTTCCTAATTTAAAATACAAATGGAGAAATTTACATACAATTAAATTAATAATAAAAAAAATCATGTCAAATTAAATACAAATCAAATGTCAAATTAAAAGTCAAATTAAATTCCAAATTAAAAATCACATTAAATTACCAGACTATAGCTATTACATAGAAAATGTCAGGTTATTTTTCTTTTATTTACCTTAACAATATACGGTCACAACAGTGCCTCACATATGGACAATCAAACCTCCCCGCAATCATTGCCAGGACAGAGTAGGAGCTGTCTCGCACCCTGCGCACCAAGGACGCGAAGTCAGATAGGCTGTTGCATCTTGTAAAATACTGTTACAATATTTGAAATTTTGTAGGGCTGGAGAGTGAGAAGGGGAACATTTATTTGGCTTCTAAATAGATTCTCAAGCGATCGAAGCCGCAGGCAGAGGCTAGTGCTAGTAGTTTTATATTTCCGTTTCTAATATTTAAAATTATGTTAAATATGTAAATAGAATTAACATAATTCTCTTTTAAGTTCTGCGCATCAAAAGGTTGTCTGTAAAAGATTGCCCTGTGCGATAAAAGCGTCCATTATACACTAACTTTTACTTTTTGTATCCATAGAAATATTTTACGTTTACAATAAAGTATATAATAAATTAATAAATAATAATTACGAAATCTGTCTGCCATTCACCATGAATTCCACCCCATCCAATTATAGTCCTTGTGTTGCCGATAGTAGGGGCAATTTCCCATGAGCATGTCACTTCGTGGAGCTGATAGCATCATGTAGGAGTGATTTTGGTGTCCAATAACCATAAGTTAAGGAGCTCCTCACATTGTCTGGGACAAGGTATTGCTCAGCCATTACTTTGGTGGGACAAGACATTTACAGGTTTTTCGTGCCACGTTAAGAAGAAGGCAAGGCAGGGATGCTAGGACCATTCGAGGGATGTTGATGGAAAACTCGTGTATTTGTCTCCGTGAATTACTAACAACAGCATTGGGACGATTATGTTGGTATACCGCCTATAAAAATAAAAAATCAATGTGTTCTATTAAAAAAAAAATAACGTTGCCGTTTACTAAGAACGTCTCGCTGCTGTCTCAAAACTGCGCCTACCATGTCGTCAAATGTTATTGAATATTTTTCTTGTATGGTATTCTTAAACCATTGAAACTTTGGCGGGGTGTTCAGATATAGCGTGAGACGGTATCTGGAACAAAAAAGACAGTGAACAATGCCACATTAGATGCTATTTTCCGTGGCATTATAACGCATGCCGGTCGAGTACAGTTAGTTTACGTAAAACGGGCATGCAACTCCTGAACCTTAACGTCTGTAGTCCCAACAGAAATTATATACATAACTAGTGTTTATTATGAAAACGATAGACAAAAAGTTCAAAATTATTAGGATTAATACTAATCATGATGATTTTCAATGTCATATATTTATGACATCGTAAAACATCAAATGACTCCTACTGTTTTGCGTGAAACAAAAGGGGCTATCATACTGATCAAACCCCATCCTGTTACTTCAGTTACCCTTTCGTTCCGAGGTCATGATATCTAGTTAAAACATTCATTCCTGGAAAGGAACCCGTCAATGCTGCTGACTGCTTTTTGAGCCGCGCGTGGAATATGACTCGCTGACCGCTCCCGACCCGTGTCTGGTCCTTACCAGACGGTGAGTTTCACACATTGCCAGTCCCTGAAAATGGCTTTCGACAATGATTTTCGCTTATAGCATGTAACTTTGTTTTAAAACCACATGTATAAAAACATGTGGAAAGAAAAAGTGGTTAATTTTTATCGAAGACATTTATTTCTCATAAAAACATTATGGTTCACTTACAATGAAATACAAAATATAGCATATAATTAAATAACAATAAGTAGCATTCGCCCCTGCAATGTTAGAGTTCGTACTCCCTCAAACAATTTGCTAAGATTATTTTAATCTTACCTGGTTTCGGAAATTCTTTTGTATTTCCCGATACCTTTTTTGTTTTGTTGCTTGAGTTGAATCACAAATATTTACTTCATGTTTGTGAAAAGCTTTTCACTTTCGAAGCTCGTTGGTGCCCATGTTTGCCATAAAAGGTTAGACCCCACAATAACGACAGTACTTTCCAAAAGATATAAAACAATTGAGGATAATTGGGCAGTTAAGACGAACAATGATAGCGAGGAAAGGGTGCTTGGTGAAAGGTAACCTCGAGTTTATTAATATATTTTATAAATATATTTACTTCTCTTTCACAAAGGATATTTTTATTTTTGGAGTGATAAATCATCGAATGAGAAGTCATTGTTCCTCTGAATAGAGCGGAAGGGAGTGTCAGGCTTCTTCTGACTAAATACCTAAAACTCCGGCAGGCAACGCCCTTATCGAGCCCCGTCATTCGTGCTGACTGCTCATTGAGTCATACGTGAATGCAGGCGCACTCGAGTCCACAAAGAAGCCTTACAGACAAAAATATTTTTTACAGATAGTAGAAGACAATATTAGAGAAAAAAAAATATTTTCGTTTCTATGCTTTGATAGTCGATATACACGGTGAATCAGGACGGTTTGTCAAATTTAGTGTTGTTTTTTATCTGTCAGAATTGCGTGAATATTCTAAAGAGAAACCGCGGCCCTGGAATACAAAGGTGACTGAAGGAGCAGAGTGGGTTTTTAGTGAGTACAAGTCACTCCCATCCATACGTACCCACTTCTGGGTCACGCCCTCTTCGTGATAGAGAGTGGTTCTCACTTGGATCCAAAGCGAATTGATGACAAACCCAAGTCATCGAAGTTTTTGATAGCCTGTTACAGAAAAGATAATAACATTATAATGGTTTAATAGAAACTACATTTTCTCTTCACATTATTAGCATACAAGCCACGCATTCGACGTTACCTGGATGTTTTACGCGCCCGTCAACAATTTTATGTCCTGGTTACATCTCAACGTTTCGTGAGAACACACGCTATAACTTTATTACGGCCTTTAATTTTATAAGCATTTGCTTATCTTTTCCTGGCCAAAAGATTTAAAGCATTAAATTTGCTCGTAATACTTTATTGCGACATTTTATACATACTCTAATGTCAGTGAAAACTTGTAATCGGCCATCTTTCAATATATTACAACTTTTTTTTTAACAGACTTGCTTTTGACTACCATCTCGCCTGATGTTAAGCGATGATGACGTGGTCGAAGATGAAGCACGCTTGTCTAAGAAGTATTCTATTCACCCTTGACTTAAAGACTCCCAGGTTATAGCTATCTGAATCCTAGCTGTTGGATTCTTAAAATAATAAAGTCCCAGTCCAGTCCACCCTTTGAATACTGTAATATAAGTGAATATTGTAACATTATAATGAATACCTTATTAATTGTAACAAATTGTTAAATCTTACAATTGTGGTGGAAAATAAACGTTTTATTTATTAGTATTATTTATTTATTATAAAGTACTGAGAAAAGTGCAGCACAATAGGCTCAGGCAGTAGTGGCCACTTGTTACAGAAATAACTTACGAATTGTACGACGTGGGTTCGAACCAGTGGCGAAGGGTGAATTTTCATAAAAGGGAAGCCGGACCAAAAAATGCTTACCTTGCTCAAGTGTGATGCGTGAATTCCAGTAACTGTGGCCCTGTGAGTGACTTCGAAATCTTGTAACTTCGTAAATAATTATTTGTTTAATTGAAAATAATAGATTACTATCTATATACGCATATATAAAAGAATAGACTAATATTTGCCATATTTCAAAAGGGAAGCCGGTAGGAATCGAGTTGCATGGAGCCTTCGCCACTGGTTCGAACCTAGGTAGGCACATATTTTGTGTAATTTTCATCATCACCATGGTCTCAAAACGAAAACATCATGAAGAAAAATGTTTAAGGACCGAAAAATCCGAAGACATGACGGTAAATCCACCAACCCCATAACCCGCGTGGTTGATTACGGACCATTCCCTCTTTTTTTTTTTTGCGTGTGGCATCTCGCAGGTCAACCTCTGAGGTTGTCGGCTGCTTAACCGGGCTTGCCTGTGGTTGCCTTAATTAATTAATTAATTAAAGCCTCCAGCCAGGGCTTATTAGAAAACTTACAAACTAGGCGACTACACGCTAAGGGCACCCCCTGTGGGGTACGGACCTCGGCTTAGGGCGTCGCAGTGGGAAGGCAGCTTGGGACAGGCTGGATCATATCATTTTTATTATTAATAAGGGAATTTAAAGCTACTGGCTCAGCGTCGCGGGCTGGCTCTGGCAAGGGTCGGGGCGGACTATTACGGGGACGTCGCGGCGGGCCTCGGCGGCGAGGACGGAAGGACGGTCGGTTTTTGTTTTTGTGTGCCACTGTACTTGTTTCCCTACGGCTCTCTTGGAGCAGGGTGATTGCGTCATCGGGAGTGACAAGGGTGTGCCTTGGTCGGCGAATCTTAGAGATACGCGAGGGTTCGTATTGGGCGGCCGATACGATAAGGGGATTCCTATGTTGGATTGCAGTATCAAAGAAACGCTTGGAGACACGTTTCATGAACTGCTGGATGGTGGGCATCTTAAGGTCTACGTGAAGAAGCTCATTTCGAACATAAAAGGGGGCTCCCGTGACTCTACGGAGGAATCGGTTTTGAAGGGTCTGCATCTTGTGGAGGAGGTAGGGCTTTGCGTGTGCGAAAACAACGCAGGCGTAGGTCATGATGGGACGGATGACCGCGGTGAAAATACGCAGCTTGCACCTGAGTGATAACTTGCTGCGGGAGCTAAGAATGAAGTGGAGCCTACCTAGAGCGAAAGCGGCGCGCGAACGTGCCTGCTTTATGTGCTCAGCGAAGGAAAGGTGTTTATCGAGGACCACGCCTAAGTATTTGGCTTGCTTTTCCCAGGGGATCGGCTTGCCGTACATGGTAATCGGACGGGGGGAGGGTGGGTTTATCCGCGGCTTAGAAAAGAGGACTGCCTGGCTTTTGTCTGGATTGACTTCGATTCTCCATTTCCGGAACCACTTGGCCAGAGTGTTTGCCGAAGTTTGGAGAGTGCGAGCGATGGCATCGGGTTTAAGATCGGTATAATAGATAGCCGTATCGTCGGCAAATAGGGCTAGCTGAGTATTTTTATGCTTGGGGATATCGCTAGTGAATAGCGTGAAAACGAGGGGGGATAGTACGGAGCCTTGAGGAACTCCTGCGCGAATGGGATGGGGGGAGGAAAGCTCCCCCTCAATTCGGTAACGAAAAGTGCGATTCGATAAAAAGTCCCGTAGGATGAGCACGAGACGGTCAGGCACGCCGAGTTGGTATAGCTTATAGATTAAGCCATTGTGCCAGACTTTGTCGAACGCTTTCGCTATGTCGAAGAATAAGGCTCCCGTTATTGCGCCCCGTTGGAAGCCGGCGCTGACGTGTTCTATGATGCGGTGGACTTGTTGGATACATGAGTGTTCGGTTCTAAATCCAAACTGCTCATTGGGTATAAGACTCTTTGCTTCTGCAAAATCTTTGAGCCGCTTATATATAAGCCTTTCATAGATTTTACCAAGGACGTTGAGTAAGCTAATGGGACGGTAGCTAGACGGGTCAGACTTGGGCTTGCCTGGTTTGGGAATACCTATGACGGTGGCCTGTTTCCAGGTTGCGGGGAACATATTATTGCTCAATGCGCCATTGAAGATGGCAGTCATTAGCACTATAAGCTGGGCGGGGAAAAGTTTGAAAACCCTATTGGTGATGCCGTCGGAGCCAGGGGCTTTTCGCGGTTGGAGACTTTTAATGATATCCTGGACCTCATCAGGAGTGATGGGGGCCAGTGGATTATCGGGATCTTCGACGGGCGGAAGGGAAGTTCTACGTTCGACTTCGGCGTTCACCATATCGAGGTGGGCTTGGTCTACTGGTTGAGAGCTGGGAGAACACTGGGACTCTAGGCTGTCGGCTAGGCATTCTGCTTTTTCAGAGTTATCGAAGGCGACACTCTTATCGGGACGAATGAGAGGAGGCATTGTGGCCTCTTCAGTCGATCGTAACTTCCTCTGAAGCTGCCAGAAGGCAAGATGGGTGGGCTCAAGTTCGCTCAGCATCTTGTCCCAGCTCGCATTACGCTGCTCGGTAATGCGTTTCCTTACAGCACGCTGTAAGTTGCGCATGTGAGCTTTGTTTGCGGCGCAGGGAAAAGCGCTGTACGCACGGATGGCTGCGTTCTTCTCGGTTATCAGATTCCGTACATCGTCCGGGAGTTTCCAGCGGTGGTCTTCCACTACAGGAACTTCCCTTGAACAATCGTTCAGGACGGATTGTACGTGATTTGTAAGCGAGTCGATCGCCGCCGTCGTGTCAGCGACTGAGACTATGTGGTCAGGAATGGTGTCCAATTGAGGCGATGTGGTGGATTTCAGTTTTTCACTTACTTTCCTCCAGTCGGTGATCAATTGGGTCGGAGGAGGTTGGGTAGGATCATGGTTACCCGAGCGGGAACCTAGGTGTAGGATAACGGGACGGTGATCCGAGTTGAGCTCGTGAAGCGCTTCTATGGAGTGTAAACGGAGGTTTACATTCTTTAGGAGCGCCACATCGAGGACATCGGGGTTATGGTTGGGGTCGTGTGGGTAGTGGGTGGGAGTCATCGGAGCGATGACGTCGTAGTTTAGGGTCGCGCCTAGGTTATACACGATTCTGCCTCTGGCATTTGTCGTGTTGCTGTTCCAAGCGGGGTGTTTGGCGTTGAGATCGCCCGCTAGTAAGACGGAGTCACTCAGGCCGAAGAGAGTCGTGAAATCGCTGGTGAGCGCGATAGGATCTTCTGAAGCAAGAGACGCGACCGATGGTGGCGGATGGTAGGCAGAGATGATGGTTATCGGAGGATGACCAGTCATGCCTAGTCGACAGGCAGAGTACTCTAGGTGAGAGAGAGGCGTGGGTGGGGTCAGAGGGATGCAGTATAACTCCTTTCTATAATAAATAAGGGTACCGCCGCCGTGGCAACGTGTTCTGTCATTGCGAACTAGACGGTAATTCGCAATTTTGGGATCAGCGCGGTGGGGTTTCAAAAGGGTCTCCTGTATAAGGAGGACGTCTAATTGGTGGTCGCGGAGGAATTTAGTTATTTCGGCGCGTTGGTTGAAAATTCCATTGGCGTTGAAAAAACCTAATTTGAGGGATCGAGGCCTAGTGTGGTTTGTGCGTTGGGAATCCATTGGATCAGTCCATCGCATCCATCTGGTCGAGACCTAGCACCACATCACTGTGTGTGCTGAATATTTGGCTGTACATTGCCGTCGTAATTTTGCCGTTATTCTGCTGTTCGGCAGCCAGAAGGGCATCGCGGAGAGATCTGGCTTGGCGGGTCATAAATAACCTATAATGGCGCAGTATAGTCTGGGCGCAAGCCTCGCCATGCGCGACGGGTGAGGGATTGGGCGGTTGTTTGACCGCAGGAGCAGCAGTGGTTTGAGGCGCGGGTTTGTGACTGGCTGTGGGCTCTGTAGCCACGGCTATAGGCAGGATCTGCGCTGCGATGGGTATATCCATCAGTGCCTGCAAAGGTTTGGCAGGGGCCAAGGAGGGAAAGGCTTTTTCGTGGTTTAGCCTGTTCCACGGGGACGGTCTCTGAGGAGCGAGACGTTGGGGAATTTGAGAAGAAGGTGCCTCTCTCTGTTGGCGGGCGTTGGCGCGCTTCGCTAATTTAGGAGCGAGTTTGGGGGCTTTGGGACAGCCGCGGTAGTTTGCCGGGTGACCGGTCTGGCCGCAGAGAACGCAGCTGGGTGGTTCCGAACAGAGGGTTCGGTCTTTAGGCCGTGGGCAGTCCGCAGTGCTATGCTCGCCCAGACACTTGACGCATCTGGGAGTCGCATAGCAGTTGCTCTGCGCATGGCCATACAGTTGGCAACGGTGGCATTGTCCCACTGTTGCGGTTTTGTAGGGCTTTTCTATTGAGATACCGGATAGGGAGCAAATAGACTTAATCTTAAATATTGGGTGATGACCTTCGGTTGGTTCACAAATGACAAGAACCATGTCGTACAATTCACCGCCTCTCGCTTTATGTAAGCGATGGACGGCGATCACTGGTATACCTTGATCGGCAAGGTCGTCTTTAATATCCTGTACTAGGATTTCTTTAGGGACACGTTTAATAATAACACGAGTGGGCGTGTCCTCGGGGAAGGAGAAAGTGTGAAAGGAAATATTCCTTTCACGGAGGGCGCAATATAGTTCCCTATAGTCGTTCGACGTAGGGACGGTGACTTTAATGCCATTTTGGCAGGCACGGGCGTTTGTGTAGTTGATCTTTCGATCAACACACATCTTGGACACATCAGTCCATTTACCCTTGTCCTGGATGTAAAAGGGGGGCGGAGGGCGTTGCTTCCTTTGGGCTGAGGAAGTTTGGGCTATCGGGCTGGCGGGACGACTATTCTGCGCTCGAGCAGAGGTAGTTGGGGCGGGGCTAGCGGGTCGAACGGGCGTTTGAGTTGGGGACGGGGGCAACGCGGTGGTCTTTTTGGCCTTGCTGGCCTGGGAGGTTTTCCCTTTCTTCCTCTTGCCACCGGTGACGACTTGAAAGTCGTCTTCCGAGGACGAGGGGCATGATGACAAATCATTGTCAGAGTTGTTATTGGACACAGGTTCGGTGGTGTCCATTTCACGGAATTCAGGTGCAGCGCACACCTGCGCGGCGTCCATTGTTTTAGGAACAATGGGATTAGCAGGTGGGCCGGAAACAATGGGTGATTTCGGGAATCGGGCGATCGGCACGACTTTGTCGGCGGGCGGGGGCAATAAAGGGCTATCTACCTGGAAGTCGTTCGTTGTTTGACGAACAATGGGATCGGAGTTAATAAATACTTCCGTGAACTGACCTACCGGGATGCCTTGATCGGCAAGCGGGGGAGATAATGGGCTGTCAAGCGCGTCACTAAAATCAGCGACGTTGGCTTCGGTAGCCGGGGGACAATTAGCGATTTCACGCTGGATTTTTCCGCCATATTTGGCGGAAATAGCAGGGTTTTCCCTAAGGATTTCTAACAGTATCTCCAAAATATTGGAGTTTGCCATGATTGGCGAATGGATTAAAAATTTAATTGGGAAATTTTGGAGATTTCTCTCCCGCGGGGGGCCTATTTAAAGCCTAACTGGCCTAACTCCCCGGATGGATGGGTCCGGGGATGTGTAACCCTCCCAGTCGGGTAGAGACTGGGAGGTGAGTACCTAATGGTGAGCCCTAAGCTTGTAACCGGTCGCCAGTCTTATTGTGCGAACCGGGCCCTATTGGGTCTAGTGCGAAGGGGTAGACACACCCAACCGACACTAGGTGTGTAGCTGAAAAGGAAACTCAGTAACTAGGTTTGACTAGGAGATCCCCCAAGGCCAAAACCTAGCACTCGACTCCAATTTACTGCTTCACCCTGAAGGGGATCAGCGGGTGCGTCGGGTCAGCACCCCCTTGGTATTGTTGACACCGTGAGGTTTCCAACCAAGGACCACGAAACTGTGGTTTTACCCTGAAGGGGCCAAACCAAATTGTTTTTGACGATACTCTGTTATAGAAACAGGATATCCTTCACCGCCTCGAAAAAGGCGGATCCGGACCAGGCGTCGTAGTCGGCGACTACGAGTGACGTCACGGCGAGCGTGACGAAGCGTAGCGATGACTCAGGCACGGAACGATCGAGAGCGCGGAGCGGTACGACCGTCGCGGGCGAGCGTCGGAAGCGGAATGTTGAAAAAGGACCATTCCCTCTCATAGATAAGAGCACTATGTACCAGCCGTGGAAATATTGGCTGATTATGATATAATAATATTCCACTACCTTCACAAAACGCCATCTAGTCTCAAACTAAGCAGAGCTTGTGCTATGAGTACTAGACAACTGATAAACATACATATTTATTTCTAAATACATACATATCTATACAACGTGTAACGGAAACCCCATATCTATCCAAAAGGACTGAAGACAACATTTGGTATGGAGTCTCTATGCAAAGTTTCAGCTTAAAACTATTGACACACAGAATTGACCCCAAATTATTGGTTTCATAATTATGTTTCTTGAATACCAGTAATAACAAACGTGTCACAGCACTATGAGGGTCATCACTTTCCACGTCACTTGCCAATAAAATGATAATTCTCTTCGTTCTTCTTAATTTGAAAAATTCGGTCTCTGGTATCAACGTATTGAAATTTCTAATAAGCTCCACACATGTAGACATAGGATTACAAAACCCTTGCCATATCGTTTATTATCATCCAAAGAAGCCGTGCACTTGGTATGTATATACCCTTTAAATTACACGTTGTATATACCTATAAAAGAAAGTCGTGTTAGTTACACTATTTATAACTCAAGAACGGCTGAACCGATTTAGCTGAAAATTGGTAGGGAGGTAGCTTAGAACCAGACTGACATAGGAAATTTTTTATCCCGGAATTCCGACGGTTTTTCCGTGGGAAAAACCTCCCACGCGAACGAAGTCGCGGGCAAAAGCTAGTTATAGATAAATTACACCCAGACAAAGAACAAATGATCGTGCTCATCACACAAACATTTGTCCTGGGTGGGAATCGAATCCACGACCTTGTGCATAGCAGTCAGGGCCACTGACCACTAGACCAACAGGCCTGTCGATTATGTTGTGACCTTTCAATGACAATCCCGTCACACAATATCACAGTAACTAGTGTCACATTGTGTGTGTCAGAGATGTCAAAATGACACAAACGTGGCCTTCTTTTGTTAACGTAGTATAGCGAATCGAACGATTTAAATCATAGGTGTTGTCTAACTTAAATGTGATTTCTTTTCAATTTCTATAGTCAATTTAAAATTTTTTTTGCGAATATTAATGCTTGGACACTTACCTATATCTGTCATTATTTTATTTTCAGCAGAGGTGGCTGTATACCAGTCGATATGATCGTTCAGCCAATAACGTTCCCAGGAATTGCTGAGACACAGGTCTCTATGAGAGGAATGGACCGTAATCCTCCTCCTCTAATCCTCCACGCGGGCCCAGTGCTAGTTCGGATTTTTTATTTTATGTCTCATTCTTGAAATTTAATGTATCGATTATATGTATAATGCAAGCTAATAATATTTATTTATTTAATTAAGTGAACTTTTTAGTGTCTTCGAAGCGAAGTTTAGAGAAATAGAAAGACCAACTGTAAGTTTTCGTCAGAAAATTATTCATCTCTTGCCATTTGATTGTTTTTTGAAATAGTTGATAACTATTATACCTCACAAATTTAATGTGTAATTAATATTAGTACGAGGCATGCCTTTTAAGTTCTATTGTTTGCATATTTCCCGGCTGTTTAGTCCAACGTGAAATCGAACGCACCTTTGGATTGGCAACATTATTCTATAGTCTTTGACTTTTTTCACTTTGACGTTTGCTTTTCTCTTGAAAAACTAACCTTCGCTTGGGAGATTGAGTTTTATTGATTAGAATTGGAAATCGGATTGGATCTCACGTGTTATTAACAGATTAATTGTGCTCAGTGATTGATTGAACTTAGTAATCCCGGATTGACGAGAATCCAGGGATATTTCTCCGAACAATTACGCCATATTGACGCCATACCAAGGCACGCGCATTGTTGGAATTAAGTTGTGACCGCGGCATTGGGAGGACTGCATCTTGGAGAACCTTCGTCCAACCACTTGACTTTCACTATACGTTTCAATTACTCACCTCATTACCTACACACACACACACACGGACGCGGCCTCAAGAAAGGTCGTAGCTTGTCGTCATCAGCCCTTGGGTAAGTGATTATAATTATTAACCTCTAAGGGGAAGCCCAGAGGGCTATAGGGTAACCTTGTTTATTGTAAGCAACGTTAAGCTCCACGTACCGTGGACCGTTCAGCATACCAGCCCCGTTGCGCTGGCTTGGGACTGAACATTTGGTAAGCAGAGCGTGGATTTTAATAATAAATCCACATAATAAATTGGAAGTTTTGAATAACTTTAGTTAATTACTTAATATAACTTATAACCTTATAAGTTTTGAATATATTGCTTTGTCAGCCGGGCTCAAATAGTACTTGTAGTTTACTGTAAGTTGTAGTGCTAGTCTCTTGGTATTGCACTGACAAGTAAGGTTGTTTGAGAAATTGGGAATCCGCGAGTTGACAGTATGTTTAAAAATTTAAAATAACTATTTAATTATGTAAATCTATTGATATGAAGCACAAACTAGTACAAATGAAGAAAAGATTATTAATTATTTATTTTATTTTCCCTTCAGAAAAATGAGACTTTATCTGTGAGTCACGTGATTAGAAACACCAATCAGAAAACGAGACGTCATCGTTCAATATTTTAACAGCTGACTGGTTATCTTTGGTTGGTGCGTAAGACAAAATAAGTAAAGAATAACTAACAACTGCTTGCACTGTCTGGACAGGTCCGCTCAAATTTGCGTGGTTATTTCCTCAAAAGAATACCAAAGACATGAACCTACATGCTTCTCATATACAAATACAAATTGTCTGGACTTTAAAAGAGACGTTGACGACAAACTCAGAGTTTGTTTCGATGTTTCTACTCAGAGTAGTCAGTTAGGAAATACCGGCCTCATTTAACTAAACTAAACACGCAAAAAAACATGATGTGTAAAAGTGTTATTTATAACCAATTTACAAATAAATATTTCATTTCATTTCATAACTAACTCTCTCTCTTCTGGTTCATTTGTCTTATCGTCCTGTAATAGTTGTTCGATGAGTTCCTTTTTTTGTCTTTTTAAAAAAGCAGATAGATAGATATATTCTTTATTGTATACCATAACAGTAAAACAAATATGGACTTAACAACTAAAAAGGGTGATACAATGGGCGGTCTTATCGCTAAAAGCGATCTTTTACAGACAACCTTTGGATGGATTTGACACAGAAGTTCTAACCACTTCTTGCGAATATCTCTTTTTAAAGGGACATGAATAAATAGTTTCGTTGGCGTTTTTATAGTAGTATTCCCACAACAAGGTACTGCACAGCACTGATAATAATTTTTCACGTTCATTATAGAGTAAAATATCATAAAATACCCGAAGTACATTTATGTGCCAAATGCCAGGAAAGTTGTTTTTTGAACGATGACGTCATACGTAGTCACGTGACCACAATGCCACGATTTAGGCCATAGATTTTTAATAAATTAAAAAATTACTTATATTTTAATTGAAAGGTTAAGCGATGAATAAAATATTATTTTACGAGTACACATGAAGCGTTTCGAAGCGTTTCAAACAATTTTTACAAAGTTGTCAACTCGCGGATTATCAGGTTAATTTGATATTTATTGTAAAAGCTGTTTGGTATATTCGTTGTGATTAATAATTGAATGTCACTAGTCTGAAGTTAAAAGTTTATCTAAATAATAATCACATAGTCTAACATAATAAGACTTGAATTGTGTGTATTGGTTATTGTTTATAGTGTGATTATTGGATTGTGTTATTGGAGGTTGTCCGGAGCAATATTACACATCCTATTGTTGTACTTATTTGAGGTTGATCCAGCATTGTATTATACATTCAATTGTTATTTCTTTGTAACTAGCCATCCTTAGCAGGCTAGATTCATACTTGGAATAAGTACAGGGTCGGATTTGGACTTTAAATAATTGAATTTGAATTTTTATTTTGTTGAAATTATTTGGCCGGCTAACAAGTCATTGTTGTTTGTTTAGTTGATTTTAGCCTGTTGTATTAATATTTGATTGTTGCAATGGCCTCATTAAAGGCAGTCAGGGAGTCTGCTGCCGTATTGGTCTCACAGTTGAGATGGTTCGCATCGGCGGTAGCAACGGTTGAGCGTCCGGACTTGGAGGAGCTCACCCTTGCTCGGAACAAGCAAGTGGATGAGAGGATCAAGTCAGCTGATGCTGCGCTCACACGCTTCAATGAGTACATCATGGACGTGGATTTGGCGGTGATGGACCAGGCAGCCCGCGATAAGGTTTTGGGTGACTATGACCAGATTGTCAACCTGGGGGATGTCATAGGTCAACGAGCCCGGGAAAATTTGAGGAGCCGGATGCCTGAGGAGGCCAAGCCTCAGACCTCCGTTGTCAAGGGCCCTGGACTGTTGGGTAGGCTGCCCACCCTGGAGCTGCCACATTTTGACGGTCGTTTGGACCACTGGCTGGGCTTCATTAATCTCTTTGAGAGTCTTGTGGATGCACGCTCGGACCTCGGACCTGCTCAGAAGTTGGCCTACTTGTTGTCCGTTTTGGAGGGCGAAGCCAGAGCCTTGGTGCAGCACTTGCCGGTGACGGACTCTTCTTACCCTACCGCTCTGGAGCTTCTCTCCAGACGGTATCAGAATAAGCGCTGCCTGGCTGATGTGCACATCGACCAGATTTTGGGGCTACCGGCTATTGCCAGCATGTCGGCGTTGCGCACTTACCTGCTGAACCCGTTGGTCTCAGCGACCCACGCCTTGCGACGCTTGCAGTTGCCGGTGGATCATTGGTCCTACCTGTTGGTGCACATAGTGCTGCGGTTGCTCCCTGCAGAGTTGAGGTCCCGCTTTGAGCAGAAGTATGGTGGGGACAGTGCCACCCATCTTCCCCCCTTTGAAGACCTCCTCAAATTCTTGGAAGACGAGTGTCGGTTTTTGGACAACACTCGTGGCGCCACGGGATCACGCCCACCACCTTCTCGGCCTAGAGACCAGGGACGGACTAGGGCTCGGGGGCCTGTTGAGGTTCGCCCCGCCCCCCATTTGGCTGGTGCCCGGAGTCCTCGGGCTAGGGGGCCTGTTGATGATCGCCCCGCCCCCCGTTTTGCTGGAGCCCGGAGTTCTCACGATTGCCACTTTTGCAAGTCCACGGGACATGTCATGGCACGTTGCTCGGCTTTTTTGAACTTGCACGTAAGTGTCCGCCGCCGTATTGCCAACGCACGCCGTTTGTGCTTCTCGTGTTTGGGAGCCCATTTCCATCGGGACTGCCCCGACCCCCGTCCGTGTAGAATTTGCACGGGGTCCCACCTGGAGATTTTGTGTGCCAACGCGAACCGCTCCAGCAGACCTTCTTCTGAGGAGGGTTCGCGCAGGGGGGGGTATTCCGGAGATGAGCACCAGGCTGAGGCCCGCAATTCTGCACGCCGCTCTCCACCCCCCGTGCAAGTTGTACGGCAGCCCCGTGACCGAGATTTGGTCTCCCCTTGTCAGGGAGAACGCGCGTTGGCTGCTAGGCAGCAGTGGCCGGACCAGCACCGCCACCTCTCCCCTCCGTTGGCGGAACGTCCCCGGTTGGAGTCACGCCCTCCGCCATTCAGGCATCCGGTAGGATATGCCCTTCCAGCGATGGCGAGCGGCTTGGGACACCGCGCGGACGAACCATTCCAACCTTACCCTCGTCGTGGAAGAGGACAGCCTGGATGCGGCGATCGGTCGCCGCCCAGGCACCGCTAGGAAATTGGCGCCTGCCCCGCTAAAGGACCCCCCCCGATCGAGTCGATTTTGTTGCCAACGGCCTCGGTCAGGGTCTGGGGACCCTTGGGTGACTCGATTGTGGTCCGTGCCATGTTGGACACGGGAGCCCAGGGTACCCTTTTGTCGTCTTGGTTAGCGGGACAGGTTGGCCTGGAGGTGAAAGACTTTTCAGGCAAGATTCATGGAGTTGGCGAAGCGGCTGTCACCACTGTTGAGGGAGAGACCTGGTTTGAAATCACCGCTGTGAGTTGTCCTTACCCTAAAATTGGTGCTCCTGCCCTTGTTCTACCGACTATAATGGGTAACCTTCCCGATTGTCAGTTGTCTTTGGATGTTCTACGGTTGACGTCAGGTCTGAATTTGGCTGACACCCGGTTTGATTCCCCTTGTACGGTGCATTTGTTGTTGGGTTCCGATGTTTTAGGGAAAATATTGTTGGGAAATATGACGGTCTTGCAGCCGGAGACCCCAGGGTGCCACCCGAGGGGCCTGGTGGCGGTCTCAACCATCTTCGGCTTTGCGATTATGGGCCCAGTGTTGAACGTGCCCCCTCCACCTGAACCTGTCTTTGCGTTGGTGTCCGGCTCAGCCCTCTCTGACGCCGTTCAGAGGTTTTGGGAGGTTGAGGTGCCCCCTCAGGTGGCCCGCTTGAATCCGGAACACGAAGAGTGCGAGTTGTTCTATCAGAACAACACCGATCGACTCCGCTCCGGTCGGCCGGTGCTGCGGCAAAAATATGTAGAGTTTATGCGTGAGTATGCAGACTTGGGACACATGTCGGTGTCAGATTTGGATTGGCGCTCAGTAGAGCATTTCTTCTTGCCACATCACGCGGTCCTCAAGCCATCCACTGGTAAACTGCGCACAGTGTTTGATGGGTCTGCGCGGACTTCTTCCGGCGTCTCCTTGAATGATTGCCTGCATTCCGGCCCCAAATTGTTGAGGGATCTTTGTGACGTCATCACGTCTTTTCGTCGTCATCAAGTAGTCTTTGTGGCCGACATCAAAATGATGTTCCGGCAAACGGTTATTCACCGGGATGACAGACGTTATCAGTTGATCCTGTGGCGGGAACATCCCCAGGATCCCATGATTGTGTATGAGCTCAACACGAATACTTACGGCCTTCGGTCAAGCCCCTTTGTTGCTATTCGTTCGCTTTGGGAGCTTGCGGACCGGGAGCGTTTGAGGTTCCCTCGTGCATCCGCCATCTTGAAAACGGACCTGTACGTCGACGATGTCTGTACTGGAGCTCCTACGGTTGAGGAAGCTATCCTGTTGCGTGACGAGTTGGTCCAGATTCTGGCTTCCGCTGGCTATGAGTTGCGTAAATGGGTGTCCAACTCGCCAGCGCTATTGGAAGGTGTGTTGGAGGATCATAAGCAGGATCCTCATTTGTTTGAAAACGTTGACAACCCCGCCATGATGGCCGTCCTCGGCGTTCAGTACCGACCAGTTCAAGACACCTTTACGTATGATGGCGACTTGGAGTCTCCTCATACTTGGACTAAACGACTGGTGTTGTCTACTGTAGCAAGGACCTTTGACCCTAATGGTTGGATCTGCCCGGTATTGTTTTGGGCGAAATGCTTCCTTCAGCGCCTTTGGACCGCTGAACTTGGTTGGGACGAGCCACTTCGGGAAACCCTGTTGGAAGACTGGCTCCAATTTGTATCCGTGCTCCCTGTGGTCAATGAGGTCGCGCTGCCACGCGCCATCCTCCCCCCTGGGGCTTATGCTGCCACCCTTCATGGGTTTTGTGACGCGTCCTCTCACGGTTATGCCGCCGTTGTTTATCTGCGCACCGTCAGTGCCACGGGCCAGGTGAAGTTGTCACTGGTCATGGCCAAGAGCAAAGTGGCCCCCCTCCGGACGGCATTGACCATCCCTAAGTTGGAGTTGTCAGGGGCGGTGCTTCTTGTGCGTCTCCTAAATCACGTTGCGCACACCTTGGGTGGAACTGTTGACATTCGGGCTTCTTACGCCTGGACGGACAGTCAAATTGTTTTGTGTTGGTTGAAGACGTCCGTCCACTCTTTGGAGGTCTTTGTTGCGAACCGAGTGTCGCAGATTCAGGGCTCTGAAACGCCTTTGATTTGGAGACACGTGCCTGGTGACCTGAGGGTTCAGGTCACCAGGCACGTGTCTCCAAATCAAAGGCGTTTCAGAGCCCTGCGGCCACGTCGCCCGGGTGGGCGACGTGGCCTCACGCGGGTGCATGGCCCCCCACTTGATTGCTCACCCCCTCTGGTGGGGGCCGGACTGGCTGACTCGCCTCGAGGACGTTTGGCCTCGAACGCCAGTCTTGATGTCGGATCCTTTGCCCGGACTTAAGGTGTTCGCTGTTGGAACGAAGGATCCTCCGTTTGATCCTGACCTTTTGTTGAATCGATACAGCTCCCTCGACAAATTGTTGAACGTCACCTCGTGGATCCGGCGTTTTGGCCATAATTCTAGGAATCCAGGGGACAAGCACCTGTCACCAGTTCTCTCTCCTCAAGGGCGACAGGAGTCACTCCTCTTTTGGGTCCGCTCTGTGCAGGCTGCACACTTTGAGAAGGAGATCGAGGTCCTGAAGTCTGGTAGGGTTAAGTTGTCGGGAGCTGTTAGTAAGCTGAATCCCTTCTTGGATAAGACGGGTCTTTTACGTGTTGGAGGACGGTTGAGGCACTCTAGCCTTCCTTATGGGGCCCGTCACCCCCTTTTGTTGCCCAAGGAGGGCCACTTGGTACAATTGTTGGTGACTGATCGTCACACTAAGAACTCGCATGCCGGTTGCAATGCGCTGTTGGCCGTTCTGCAGCGAGAATTTTGGATTTTGTCGGCTGATCGCGTCAATGAGGCGAGGCCCTTTGCTGGCGTCGTAACGGATTTTGTTGGTCCCCCTTTGTTGAAGACGTCCACCCTTCGTAATAGTAAGATTGTTAAGGCTTATTTGTGTGTTTGTCTGCCTGTCAACCAAGGCAGTACATTTGGAGCTGGTAACCTCCCTCTCGACAGAGGCCTTTGTGGCGACTTTGGACAGATTTGTGTCTCGCCGTGGGTTACCTTCTTTGATTAGGTCTGATTGCGGTACGAATTACAAGGGTACAAGTAACTATTTGAAGGAGGTATACGCCTTCCTTAATGAGAGCCAGGTTGACATTGGTAACAGTTTGGCCCGCCGAGGGGTCACTTGGTTGTTTGACCCGCCAGCCTGCCCCCATTGGGGGGGTATTTTTGAGGCCGCGGTGAAAGCGGCAAAGGGACACTGGCGGAGATTGTTGGGAGACACCGTTCTCACCTTTGAGGAACTAGCTACGGTATTTTGCCGCATTGAAGCTGTGTTGAATTCGCGCCCATTGTGCCCGCTCTCTTCGGACCCGAATGACTTGGAGGCTCTAACACCGGGCCACTTCTTGATTGGACAGCCACTTGTCGCCTTGCCGGAGTACCCCTTTGTTGATGTGAGCCAAAATCGGCTCTCGCGGTTTCAGTTGGTGCAACAGCTCGCTCAGAACTTTTGGAAGCGTTGGAGCTTAGAGTATCTGCACATCCTCCAGCAACGCGTCAAGTGAACGGATAAAACTCATCCGCCCAAGATCGGAGACCTCGTCCTGATTAAGGATGCCAACCTGAAGCCATTGTATTGGCGCATGGGGCGCATTCTCAATTTGGTGGCTGGCACCGACGGGGTCCCTCGTTTTGCTGAAGTTTTGGTGGACGGATCCATCATAAAGAGAGCGGTCGCAACTTTGTCAAGACTTCCAATTGATTAGCAGATGGGTAGGCCCGTCCGGGGGGGGTAGATGTTTAGTCCAACGTGAAATCGAACGCACCTTTGGATTGGCAACATTATTCTATAGTCTTTGACTTTTTTCACTTTGACGTTTGCTTTTCTCTTGAAAAACTAACCTTCGCTTGGGAGATTGAGTTTTATTGATTAGAATTGGAAATCGGATTGGATCTCACGTGTTATTAACAGATTAATTGTGCTCAGTGATTGATTGAACTTAGTAATCCCGGATTGACGAGAATCCAGGGATATTTCTCCGAACAATTACGCCATATTGACGCCATACCAAGGCACGCGCATTGTTGGAATTAAGTTGTGACCGCGGCATTGGGAGGACTGCATCTTGGAGAACCTTCGTCCAACCACTTGACTTTCACTATACGTTTCAATTACTCACCTCATTACCTACACACACACACACACGGACGCGGCCTCAAGAAAGGTCGTAGCTTGTCGTCATCAGCCCTTGGGTAAGTGATTATAATTATTAACCTCTAAGGGGAAGCCCAGAGGGCTATAGGGTAACCTTGTTTATTGTAAGCAACGTTAAGCTCCACGTACCGTGGACCGTTCAGCATACCAGCCCCGTTGCGCTGGCTTGGGACTGAACACCGGCAATTTTGAATCTGGAACTGTTCTATATTCGAATGTGTTTAAATTTTGAATCTCAAAACAGTTGAAAGTATTAGGATTAATGCTATTGTTTAGTCACGCGTTGATTGGAATCTGTCAGGTTACGTACGAAAATGAATCTTTCTGAAGAAAATGTTCGTGCAATAATTTCCTACAACTTTAGAAGAGGCCTGACACGGCTTCAGTGTTTTGAAGAGCTAACATCTGTGTTCAGTGATGAAGCCCCATGTCTGCGGACTGTCGAATGCTGGTATTTAGAATTCCAGCGTGGACATACTAGTGTTAGTGACAAATCTCGCGAAGGACGCCCAAAATCCGCCTTCACTGAAGATAACATCATTGCTGTGAGACAACTAATTCTCGAAGATCGTCGTGACGTATCGAGAGATAGAGGCTCTATTAGGCATCTCAGGGACAACCATTCAGAAGATCTTGCATGAAGCGCTTGGTGTGAGAAAGCTAGTTTGCCGTTGGATACTGCATCTGCTTTCCGACGATCACAAGGCGGCCTGCGTCAGATGGTGTAAGAAAACTCTGCAAAGGTTCAACCGAGGAGAGTCAAATCACGTCTACGACATCATCAGTCGTGATGAATCTTGGATCTATGCCTACGATCCTGATTCCAAACAACAATCTACAATCTGGGTCTTTCAAGACAAGCCAAAGCCGACTAAAGTTGTTCGTTCTCGAAGCACTTCAAAGAATATGGTGGCCAATTTCGTTGGAAAAACCGGCCATGTTGCGACGATTGCACTTGAAGATCGTAGAACGGTTAACGCAGAGTGGTATACCACAGTTTGTTTACCACAAGTCATCGCCGAACTTCGAAAATCTAACTCAAAGCGACGCATCATCCTGCACCACGACAACGCAATCTCACACAGCGCTCGTCAAACGATTGAGTATTTGAAGCAGGACAAAGTAGAAATTCTTGACTATTCTCCATACAGTCCTGACCTAAGCCCTAACGATTTCTTTACATTTCCTACAGTTAAGAAAAGTCTTCGTCGTCAAAGGTTCCAGTCCGGTGAAGAAGAAGTCGACGCTTTCAAGTCAGCCATTTTGAACACCCCCACTTTAGAGTGGAATAAATTTTATAATAACTGGTTTGAGCGAATGGAAAAGTGTATTAAGCTACGTGGTGAATACTTTGAAAAACAATAAAAAGTACTATAAGGTTCTAGTTGTGTTTTTTTCTTCAAACGATAAAACTTAAAAGGCATGCCTCGTACGCTGCAAATAGCACTCAAACTGGAAGACAATCATGTTTAACTCGAATAAAATAACTTACATAGTTCACATATTCACAATAGTTTATGAGGATTATGTAAATTAGTCTGAAATGGCCTTTTGAGGAAAGAACCACGCAGATTTGAGTACCTAGACGCGTCCTGTCAGTGTAAGCCATTGTAAGTTAGTATAATTATAAGCTCAATTTACTAAGGGACATTTGAGTAGGTCACGAAAGTACTCAAATTGCTAGACATCGTCGTAAGAAAGAGAGACAAAAAAGAAATTTAAAAAATTAATAATTAACGAAAAAAAAACGTGTAAATACATAATTGATAAAACTAAATTTAAAAATATTATACTTAAGAAAGTAAATATCCATGTGAAAATAAATAATTTAAAAAATTAAATGTCAATTTGTATAAAAATAAAATACAAGAAATTGTGATTGTAAACAACAACGACGTACAAGTATAATAATAACTAATTTGCAAAACTTTTGAAGAGTTTTGGCCAAAAGGTGCCGTGTATATCGGCGATTCCGCGGAAGGCTACACGACACCCTTCGTGTGAAATATGTAGTTTTACAGACATAGTTTATAATTTTATTTTCTAGCACACTACCATTATTATATACACAGATGTATATAATAATGGTTAGATAGTATATATAATAATGATTAGGTAGGTTAGATAAAAAAATGTCAAGATAATCTATGGGTCTTTGTTACCTGAAAATAAATATTGTATTATTAAAAACTAGCGTTTGTCCGCGACTTCGTTCGCGTGGGAGGTTTTTCCCGCGTAAATCCCGATCCCGTGGGAATTCCGAGATAAAAATATATAGCCTATGTCCGTCTCCTGGTTCTAAGCTACCTCCCTACCAATTTTCATCTAAATCGGTTTGGAGGATATGCGGAACAGGGTGTAAAGTCCCGCATTCCCATTGAAAAGGGAGGATCCTCCGACCAAAGAGGTGTTTTGTCTGGTGAGCAACTGCCCGATGTTTAAAATCGGGTGATTTGTATGTATGCTAGTTGTGCGCTAAACTCTGCTTGCGCGATACAGGATTTCTATAGTTTTTAGTTTGTATGTAGCTAGATAGAAGTCACTACAAATTCCTAAGCCGAAAATGTAAGTCTTCTACAAGGCAATTCTGATTGTCACCTCGAATTCCTCAATGCTTGTGATCAGCTACTAAACAGTAAACTGACACCTACAACTACTATTCTGATGCCCACACGACTGTTCATACTAAAGTGTACCTTTAAGTTAAGAATACCTATAAGACAGCACTTTATGTTTCCCATGCTTGTAAGTAAAAATACTTGTTAAGGTGGAACTCCTAATTTACTATTCTGCATACAAGTAAGAAGTGCTAACTACCAACTAACTTTATGGAAAGGACAAACAATTTATGGGAAACGTGCTCCGTTTTATCTTCATTCTCATAAAGTGAATCATGATAGGAGAGTTTAATCTCTCTGTCTCAGTCGACAGAATGCTGTTTTTACGCACCCACACTATACTGACCAGCAAACAGAGCGTTTTGCGCATGATGTAATGGAAGTCTTATATGTATATGGGCCTTCGCAAACATCTATGATGCACTACAGAAGTGGGGTAGTCTCAACAGCATTCTAAAGCTATTACTGTATTAGATGGGCAAGACAAGCAACGCCTTCTTGGTATCCAAAATACAAAAGCTTCTCACAAATAAACCAGATACTTACCTCATCGAAAAAGTATATTGAACAACAATTGTACATTATTTAACAACCCAATATGTTTGAACACTGTCATTCACATGTCAACATTTCACTTTTTAACATCTAAGATATCAACAATTGTACGTCGATAAATCCGTACCTAGCACAACACTACGCCTCGTTCACACCATTCAAAACAATCGTCACATCCCACACAGGCTGTCGCAACTGCATATAAATTCAACATCTGACACGCACTCCCTAACCTTTATCGATATCAATCGTTTGAATATTTCGCCACTAGATTTATAGCTAATCCCGAATTTACAGCCAGCGCTATTGTCTCTAATTTGACTGGTGCAGTGTGGAATAAATCTTAGGCCGTGTTTACAACTTCGTTAAAACACTTAATGGTATGCGTTAAAGTCAAGTTATTATTTATGTGGTGCTAAGCTATTGTCGTCGCGTTAATGGTAGCCAAAGGTTAGCTTGGCTTATGTTTCAATAATTGGCAGGAAATATTTGGTTTACTGTGTCAAAGCTTTAGTCGAAACAAATGGAAACTGCGCTGCGCGTGTCTAAAGCCACAGATAATATAATAATAGCAGTTTAGTAATTTTCTCTCGATTATCACATAATCCATACTAATATTATAAATGCGAAAGTAACTCTGTCTGTCTGTATGTTACCTTTTCACGCCTAAACCGCTAAACCGATTTAGATGAAATTAGGCAAGGGAATAGTTTAGAACCCTGGGAAGGACATAGGATAGTTTTTATCCCAGAATTCCCAAGGGGTCGGGAATTACGTGGGAAAAACCTCCCACGTGAACGAAGTCGTGGTCAAAAGCTAGAATGCAGATATATAAAAAACTAACGACATTCAGAGTAGTAGTAGTAAACAAATCTAACGATTAATGAAGGTGAAGGAATGTCTCTTCTTACCCATATAAACACTGCCTTACAGATTAACATAATGTTATAGTACGATTTCACAATATTTATATAAGTTACCCATGTAATGTTTTGTAAGATATCTGTAATTTTATTCTAACAAATTGCGTAGGTGATTTGGTAGCAAGTTTCTCAGTAAATCATTTGCGACTAGCTCGATCAAGAATTTATATCAAAACATATTAATTTCAGACTTGAGTATGTAAGTATATTGCTTAATTTGACTATTAAATCTATGCTTGAATGAACTATAAAAATAGTCTGGCGTTGTTATGCTACTCGTATAAAAGCTGAAAGATTGCATTGCCTGCATGCATTTCTTCGGGAATCTAATATATCCTTTGTATGGAAGTTTCACCCCATGTAAAGTATCTTGTTCTACTTGAATGTAGTTAAAATATTAGTTAAGCACCTTCAACTTTCTAAGTAACTCACGCCGCCATCTACATAATACTACAAAGCAATATCAACAACCTGTCTAAAAAAGGCTACAATTTACCTGGATTACCGGTAATTTAATCATCATAATCTATAGACGGATTATGATTATAATTTAGCAGTAATCCCACAGACCTCCTCTTCTTTTTTTTATTCTTAGCGTGTCGATGGCACGAATATTTTAAATAAGTTCAGCCCAAAACTCCCGCGGATTCCGCTCGCTGATGCAGAAAAAAGTTCAGCAATAGTGCAGGTGATACGGAGCATGATAGAAGGTGGGCATTTTCTGTGGGGTCACGCCGCATAAACATTTGAGATCTAAGCCATCTGCGAATCCCCATCTATAGGGATTATCTTTGCTACGGCCGACTTCGGTTCGCAGACCTACTCTGTATGAGAGGGAATGCGCCGTATTTCACCTCGAAGGCCCAGTGTGGGTAATTTTTTTCTTTTCTATGAATTTAACGGGGTTTTTATCCACATGGATATGCCAACCCCATCGTACCCTATTAATTTGAATTATACAACGTGTAACGGAAACCCCATATCTATCCGAAAGGGCTGAAGACAACATCTGATATGGAGTCTCTATGCACAGTTTCAGCACAAAATAAGTGACTCAAAGAATTGATACCAAATTATCGGTTTCATATATTTCTTGAATACCAATCATAACAAACGTGTTACAGCACTACGAGGGTCAATAACTTTCCAAGTCACTTGCCAATAACACGAAAATTCTCTTCGTTCTTCTTAATTTGAAAAATTCGGTCTCTGGTATCAGTGTATTGAAATTTGTAATAAGTTCCACACATGTAGACTTAGGATTGTAAAACCCTTGCCATATCGTTTGTTTTCATCCAAAGAAGCCATGCACTTGGTATGTACATACCCTTTAAATTACACGTTGTATACACATTTATTTCTATAAAAAAACACAATTAAATAACAAATTGAATGAGAGAGACCCATTAATTAGTTAGCTTTGCTAGTCTACCTGCGATTTTGGACTTGTTAAAGTTGTGTGGGTAGATGGAACCCATGTCTTTGTATTTTATATCCTAAGACACGCCAGAAATTTTCCATCACTGTGTTGCGAGCAGTGATGAAAATGAAATTACTCAAAGTCATGAACCTGTCTGGGTTCGATCTCATAACCTCTAACTCATACGTCGTACCTATAACCACTGGGCCACCGCTACTTAAACCTGCACTGGATACTTAATAATAAACACATAACCATTATCCTTGAAGTAATTTGGCATGATTACTAAAGTAACCGTTCGTTCGACGGATCGTAGCTACTACGAGTAGTTATCGGTATAAATAACGATCGCGTGAACGTTTCTCTGTCTGTCGCGACAGAGTTTGTCAAACTTGTGCCATAGAATACATCGGTATAGAACTGTGAATCACGAATTTTTTTTTTTATTAAGAGCAGCGGTAGTTCTATGGTTACGGACCCAACTTGCGAATTGCAGGTCGTGAATTCGAACCCCGTCAGACACATTACTTTGTGTAATATGTCTCATCAATGTACCGAAAGACGTTTGCATTTTTATTATTATCCTTTTTGTGACATAGTACAAGCGTAATGAAATTACATATTTGACTCTACGGTATACTGACATTGCCATTTTAATTTGATACTTATTTAAATTTCCTAATTTGATTTGACATTTATTTAAAATACCTATTTTAATTTGACTGTGGAATTATTCCATTTAGAGCTTTGCAACATGAATTACTGTGATTATTTTTATTTGATTTTCTAGTTTGTATAAAGGCACTCTTATCTTTATAATATATTAAATTGTTGTGCCCCACAGGGTCCATGTGAGGCCACCTATATATTAAGATCTTGTTAACACATGTTATTGCAATAAAGATTGAATTGAATTAATTTATTTCTTCACCACTGCTCTCAAATTGGTGAAGGAAAATATCGTAAAGAAACCGGTCTCTCCTACGACCAAAAAATCGAAGACATGCGACATCCACCAACCCGCACCGGGACCGCGTGGTGGATTCATTTCATTCATTCATTCATTCACTCATTTCCTCTCATAAAGAGGAGGCCGGTGTCCCAGCAGCAGGAACGTAAACGTATTTCTGTCCTAGAACACAACAGCCGGTTTCCTCATACAATTTTCCTTCATCTTTTTGTAGAGCAGTGTAAATTACACAAACTATCTCCTTTTCTATACTCCTTTTTTTTTTTCTTTTTTCTTTTTTTTTATTGAAAATAGGTTCACGTTTGACCACCATCTCACCTGATGGTAAGTGCCACAAATGCGCGGTTTTAGTAGCATCAAATACGCCACTTACAAAAAAAAATTGGCCAAGTGCGAGTCGGACTCGCCCATGAAGGGTTCCGTAGTAACTATAATAATATAATATATATATTTGAAAAAAAAAAACAAAAAACCTTACAAATTTCTTAAAACTAGCTTATTTACAATTTTTACAGCTACGCTAAATAACTTTGTTTTTCATAGTATTTGTATGAATTACAAAGTTATATTTGCGGTTTTAGAAAATATACTATATCTCAAAAACTGCTGACTCGATCTCGTTGAAACCAATTTTGGTTGAAAGTTTACATTAAGATCTACACCATATGGTTTTTTTTAGATTTTTCACTTAATTATTATAGAAGTTAGAGGGGGGACACACACATTTTACCACTTTGGAAGCGTATATCTTTTAAACGATTAACTTTATTAAAAAGTCATTTTAGAAACCTTAATGTCATTTTTAAGGACCTGTCTATAGATACCACATACGTATAGGTTTCATGAAAAAAAATATTTTCAGTTTCAGTTCCATATATGGGGAGCCCCCTTTATTTTAAATATTTTTTTTTTCTCTTAAAATCGGAAAGCGGTTCACAGAATAAGTTTACATGTATAGTCCCAATAGTTTCGGAATAAAATGGCTGTGACATACGGACGGACGGACAGACAGACAGACGGACAGACATGTCGAAACTATAAGGGTTCCGTTTTTTGCCATTCGGCTACGGAACCCTAAAAACCTCAGAACATTGTGATGGTGTTAAATTACCTACTGATTAATTTTCTCGAACGGTAGACCGACATTGTTAGTCAATTAGGGTTCAAGAACGTCGCTTCTATACCGTTCTAATTCTATGCTGTGCCCCGAGGGATTTGACTACTCCGCTGATTAGTGGGCACGGCAACGAGACAAAGATATTTTGAATTACGAATGTTTTTGTTTTCGTGCTTTTTGTGCTATCCGCTGAATTATGAGCTTATGTTAATCCTGTTATAAATGACGAAGTTCGTGTGCAAGAGATTAGGTGTTTATTTTTTATAAATTAGGTGTGTTTCCTCCAATAACAGTCGTTTGATGACGTCAAGTGTATGTGAAGTGTGAGTGTAGATAAATGGTGGGACCTCATAGCCTGATAAAAGCTTTATACAGTGACTTTCAAGTACGCCTTTCATCTTATGTAGTGTTGCCCAAAAGAGAGTCTCGCAAGAGTCTTGCAATTAGCGATTATCCTATTGCTATTTATTAAACGGTAGTTGAGATCTTCGAACAATGTAACAGAGCGCTAATTGCAAGACTTGCGAGACTCTCGTTTGGGCAACACTAATCTTATGGGCTACTGGGGAAGCGAAAAAGAAAGAAATAAATATGTCCGTGTGTAAGTTAGATTAAGAGATATCTTTTTCAGTACTCTACCGTAACCATAGTAGTAGTAACCGTCTCTAAATGTGTTAAATAACTGGTTGTGGTATACAACGTGTAACGGAAACCCTATATCTATCCACAAGGGCTGAAGACAACATCTGGTATGGAGACTCTAGAAAACTAGATGAGGCTAGCGTTTCCTAACTGACTACTCTGAGAAGAAACACTGAAATAAACTCAGAGGTCAACGTCTCTTTTAAAGTCAATACAATCAGTAGTGATCAAATCTTATAAGAGCCATACAGGTTTATGTCTGTGGCGCCCTTTAGAGAACAGAATCACACAGATTTGAGCAGGCCCGTCCAAACAGTGCAAGCATTTGTCAACTTAGAACCTTAAGGAGCTCGAATTTAAACAAGAGAAAGAAGATAAATTCACACAAGACTTTTTCATTGGATGACTACTCACGTTTATACTAAGGGATAGGTTCCTATTTACGTGGTTGAAATCGATGCCAAGGCAAATGAAGGCAGTCGACTTGATAAAAGTTTTTAAACTGACATGGTTACTAACAGTATCATTTGAACTTAAAACGGGATTTATAGCAAGTTTCTTCTATTCGTTACAAGCGCCATTATCAGGGATCTGATACACGTAAATATCCCATTCTGATATGTTTGTTAACCTCTCAATTTTTAAAGTTTGTTAAAAAAATATCTCTGTGCCTAGTAAAAAATTTAACAAAACGCGTTCAGTTATAGTTTAACAATATCTGTCTATGAACATTACCAAGAAACCGTGCGCGGGCCGAGTGCTCCCTATTCCCCGCAATACCCCACTCTTAAGGTAATTACACACTAGCCAGATAAGTGCCCCGATAACACTTCATAACCCGCATGCACTAAAAGTACTCAACACAAAAGAAAATGCCAAATTATACCCCTAAATAATTAAGTTATTTATGTCCGTTTTAAAATTTTAAACCGAGAATGTGAAGTTTGTTTTTGAATAACGACTTCCTGCGCTAAGGTAAATGTTAAACAGCCTACTTTAAAACGAGGTGGAATTCTTCAATTAGGTGTGCACATTGTGGCGAGCTTTACGAACTCATAAATAATAATATTGCTTTTAATTATTACATTCTGGCTGTATGACTCGACGGTACTGGTATTTCTTCCTCAATACAATACCGTATAATGAAAATAATCAAAACACCTGTTAGACAATCGCGGCGTATCAAACGCCGGGGTCATAAGCCACCTATTCCAACACTACTTGACGTAATAAATCGAAATATTACCCTACGAACCATACGTAGATATTAAAACGTGGGCGGGGTTTAATTAGAAATTTAACCTGTTAATAAATTACCGATGGTCTGCCGCCACCCAGGGTGTGGCAACACTCAGCGTATTTCCCTAGAGAAATAACGACGGTGTTGCCAACGCAAACTCGAATTCTGGATATTTTCGGAACGCGTTCGTGATGTTTATTATGTCATTTCCCCCAAAAACGAATTGTTACCCATTAGTGTCCTGCGCGTTTGTATATTTCCATTTTTATTTTCACTAACTAATTTAAATTTTCTTATAAACGACACTACTTTTATTATGTATATGGTTGCTATAATTTTAAATTAATGGATGTAACTAATATAAGTTAAAATGAATAAACCTATCAGGAATGTTCTGAAAATAAACGGTGGATAATGGGATCCATTAATAAGCCGTTGCATTGTTTAAGAGTTAAGTTTGGAGTTTATACTTTTGTTAGTAGTTAACACAGTGGCCAATTAGATTAGTAAAATTGATTGGAATACTTGGATTTAGACACAGATAATAATTTGAAATCGGCAATCATTGTAGGCGCTATTGACTTAATAGCCACGAGCCGCGACCAACACGTAAGTATGCTCTTTTTAGGTAGCTGAATCAAGGTCTTGATTCAGGGTTTGTTCCTCCTCCGGGGTTGCGGAAATGTTCTAACGAGATACCGCGTCCCTGGAAAGCAAGGGCAACTGAAGGAGCTTAGTGAGTTTGTAGTCAGTAGAAGTCTGACACTCCCTTCCTCTCCACCCAGAGCGGGAGAAGTCAGTCAATGTTTTTCCCACAAGGAAAAAAAATGGTTCGTTTCTTCTGGACACGACTTATACGTTAAGTATTTCATCTCTCTGAAGCCCTCATAAATCTTTTTTTTTATTGAAAATAGGTTCGCGTTTGACCACTATCTCACCTGATGGTAAGTGATGATGTGATCGAAGATGGAGCACGCTTACCTAAAAGTAACCTATTCACTCTGGACTTAAAGACTCCTAGGTTGTAGCTGTCGGGAAACACAGACTGCGGCAGGGAATTCCACTCCTTAGCCGTCCGCACAATGAAGGTATTCCCAAAACGTTTTGTGCGTATGGTGGTATATATTCAGCTGATCGCCGCCGGTGGCTTGGAACTTGTTCCTGATACCGGTGAGCTACTATTTTTTACATTCAAATATTTCATTGATTTTTTCTGTACCACGAATAAATGAAATAGTAAAACTTATTAAGACTGTTGTTATATTTTCGGGATTTTTCCAAACGACTTCATTATTTTTATTGAAGTCATTTCCTATGCCTTTGTTTCTATATTAAGAATTTTTCACGCGTTATTTAATAACACCAAAGTAGGTGTATTGATACTATTAATTCATTAACTCTTATTAATCTCTTATCTACATTCAAAAGTAGATCCCCACATTAAGAAACATAGTATGATAATGGTTAAATAATCTACCAGCATTTTAGACCTAAATAACACTAGATACCTACACCGAATACTGCATTGTAACAAAACTAGCACGAACTGATAACCTTCTCCTTTTTTTAAGTCGGTTAATAAGTAGCTTATGTGTTATTCCAAGATGTCAACCATCTACTTACCAAATTTCATTCAGGTTTGTTATTTAGTTTTGGCGTGATTGAGTAACAAACATCCATCCATCATAAAATCCAACAATACATTTGAGAACACGCAGAAATACATTTGAAAACATTCGAAAGTTCTATTCCAATCTCAAACGAAATTCAAACTTCGGAAAAAAAACAATTAAGAATATTCCCGCGCCAAGTAACTGTTAATCAAGTACCGGTATCGATTATTCGTTTAAATTGATAAACTCGATACTACATTATATCGAAGCGCCTCTAGCTTCGTTAAGGACGGTGTAATCGGCTTAGACATGCATCATGGCTAATTCATGTGTTATCCGATTTTAAGAAACGATAGCCGATGGGTTTTGGGTTCCGCTGTAAAGGAATGAAATCCATTTCGATCTAGATTTGTCGGGATACATTATTATACAGTGTTAATATTAGAAAACTGTACCTGTATTCTGAAATGGGAAGATAAAAAGAAGGTTACCTACTATTGTGATCCTATAACCCATGGGAGTGAACTAATTAGTTCCGATAGTGCTCGCGCTGTTTTATAGAGCTGTGATTTTGAAGCATAGCGTACATGTTACCTGTCGTCATTGCCTTTAATAATGTACATTATCAATAACTGAGAATTATTACATAAATTATATTTTTTTATTGTTTATAGGATTGCGTTTGACACCATCTCAACCTAATGGTAAGACATGATGTAGTCGAAGATGGAGCACGCTTACCTAGAAGTAACCTATTTACTCTTGACTAAACTAAAGTAAATAACAAAATCGCAATGTCATTTACAAATGAATTTAATTCCAGATTCACTGCTTTGTATGTTTAACAAATCATCTGCTCGACAGCGAGAAAAACGTAATGAATACGATCGTAACTTCAAAATGGAAAATTATGCGCCGGATTAGGCTACGTTCATTTTTGTAATTTAGTTAAGATTTAATAGTTTGTATAAGAAAATACATGATATTAATACCTAACATACAGTCGAATTAAAAACCAACTTGTAGTGTATACGGAACCCATTATTTCACACTCAGTCGCTTACTATGTATGTTTGAAACGATACCACAGTGTGACCACATTCGTTTAGCTACACGTAATCCTACTCAAATCTACGCAATTAGAGTAACAACGTGAATAGAATAGGTACCATAATATGGTACCTATTTGGTATAAATATAGTGCCGATGTTAAATGTCGAATGTGTCTTGAAATGAATTTGTAAAATTTATTTTATATTTTTGATTTTGTTTGTCATGTTGTGCGATTACGCTCTGGGTCATAATCAGCCCAAAACCTATGATGCGTATTTTTTATTATAAATTGATTGTAACCTGTTGTATGTAGTGTAATGCATATTTTGTAACTATTACATAATTTGTATATTTTTAATAGAGATACTGTTTGTATTCTTTATTGTTAGCCGTAAAAAATAACGTTTTTATTGTTTACCGTAAACATATGCATAAAAGAGATGCTTAAACATAAATTCAAGTTATAGGTAAGTACATAATATTTGAATTTTGAACTTCAGTATGTTCTTTATTAATGGTCGAAGTTCAGTACCGATTCTTTTAGCACCTTTGCTCAAAAAGGAGTGTTATACGTCGCTGCGCCTGCCAAATTCCATTTGTGCATTTTTTCATTTTTTGGTTTTTTTGCTGAACATAATCTCAGTTTCGTTCTGTATGTGCCGATAAAATCCTTTTTGTGATATTCCATCTAGAAAGAAATATGACAAATACCGTATGTATTTTGACCGTTTAGAAAAATTCGTATGTGCCGTGACGACGCGTTGTGGTGTAAACAACATTATAAAAATAGTAATTATAAAAGGCTAAAGCGATTTTGGTGTAGCTATACAACGTGTAATTTAAAGGGTATATATACGTGTAATTTAAAGGGTATATACATACCGAGTGCACGGCTTCTTTGGATGATAACAAACGATATATCAAGGGTTTTGTAATCCTGTCTACATGTCTGGAGCTTATTAGAAATTTCAATACATTGATACCAGAGACCGAATTTTACGAAGAGAATTATCGTTTTATTGGCAAGTGACGTGTAAAGTGATGACCCTCATAGTGCTGTGACACGTTTGTTATTACTGGTATTCAAGAAACATATGAAACCAATAATTTGGGGTCAATTCTGTGAGTCACTTATTTTGAGCTGAAACTTTGCATAGAGACTCCATACCAGATGTTGTCTTCAGTCTTTTTGGATAGATATGGGGTGTCCGTTACACGTTGTATATACCAAGTGCATGGCTTCTTTGGATGATAACAAACGATATGGCAAGGGTTTTGTAATCCTAAGTTTACGTGTGTAGAACTTATTACAAATTCCAATACACAATACCAGAAACCGAATTTTTCAAATTAAGAAGAACGTAAAGAATTATCGTGTTATTGGCAACTAACGTCGAAAGTTATTGACCCTCGTAGTGCTGTGACACGTTTGTTATTACTGGTATTCAAGAAACATATGAAACCAATAATTTGGTATCAATTCTTTGAGTCAGTTATTTTGTGCTGAAACTGTGCATAGAGACTCCATACCAGATGTTGTCTTCAGTCCTTTTGGATAGATATGGGGTTTCCGTTACACGTTGTATAATTACGCTGAAGTGACTGCCTGTCTGATTTTAACAATACAGTAGCTGATTAATACAATATCCCTTGGCAAGATTTGTGTCAGGTTTTCTGGCTTTTGACTACTTGTAAAAACTGTCAACTGTCAACATGTTCATATGGCAGCCGGGACGAACGTCTTGCAAGGCACGAAGGAATTTCGATATGTTTAGATGATCAATCATCCACGGTAAGCAGAATTTGCTGAGGTCGCGTCGGTACCTCAGCAAACTCTGCTTACCCGTGCGGACATTATTATTTAGCCATAAATTCGTTCGAAGCACGAATAAGTCGTAGTATATAAAACATGGTCACTCATTCAACATTTTCATCTTCATAATTTTTTTATAATCTTTTTTTATTATTGTTCAACTTTGTAAAAATTATTATAATTAGTATTTGTAACTTTATTTTATCGCGCACTTTTTTTAACGTTTTTCTTTTTTGTCTAGCTGTACTGTGTCAAACTGAAGTTACGAGTAGATTCAGTCAACCTCTGTTGTCAATATTGGGCCACCAAGATACAGGCTTCAGGCTCAGGCTTTACTCAAACTAGGCACAGCCTAGTTTGGGGCCCATTGCTGACTCTTTTGTGTTTTGTAACTTTATGTATTGTATTTTCTGTCTGTATGTCTTTCAACTTGTGGGTGTAAATAAATAACTTTAAAAAAATCCACGCTGCTAAATCTTGCAGATGATTGTTACTGCTTTTATAATTAAACCACGATCCGAATTAGTCTTATGTACCGATTACAGCCATATTATTAGTTAGTAACATAAGACATGGTAGTACCGAGTATCTACCAATTATTCTAGACAAATTCAAGATACTCTTCAACAAACTGACTCGAGAACTGGCTCCTAATTCACAGTTATTATGATTATATTATTGCTTATAACTTATTATAATAAAAAGGATAAATTGGCGACACATGGTAGCCTCTTTTGGTAGTCAGTAACGTCATGGCTCCGCATAGCTTACTTAAAAATTTCTTAATACTCAATGCATTTATTGCAATCCATAATGTGGAAAAATTAGGAAAAACGAAGAGTGCTATAATAATTATTACAAATAAAATATTTTTACTACTACTACATTGATTTTACAATCAGGATTCTAGTATTAACTCCCTCGCTTTACTCCTGAGGTGAATTCTAAAAGCTACGCTTGGGAGTGAAATCTGGTGCAGTACAGTGCTGTATGATTACATAGCACTGTCGGAATTCAATGAGGCGCCTGTGATATAACACACTGCTTTCGTAAGCTAGTTAATAGTTCTGAGTAAAATATGATAGCCGTTAATATTTAATCGTTATTACACTCTGCAAAATATGACTCCTGCAATAAAAGTCCAATAAATCATGTTCGCTGAACGCTGATTTTATAATCTTCCCAAAAATGTATAAACAAATTGATAGTATCAAGAGTAAATTAATCATCTATGAGTGATTAATAAATCACAGTTTAAACTTAACAATCATGATTAATAACTAAGAATTTTGATATTTATTGGAATGCTAGTTTGGCGCCACAACGAATTAGTCTTAAGACTAATAAATTACTGTTTAAGTTAATTGGTTAAGCTTAGGTAATACAGCGATTTTATAAGCGAGGCAGCACGATGTTTGTGTTACTAATTTTAAACGTTCTACATACATCTTTAGCCCATATTTTTATGAAAGCAGGTACTTGATCATATGATGATATCTCGCTCCGGGTAGAGTGGAAGAGAGTGTCTAACTCCAATTAATTAAGGACACATCCTGTTGCTCACCAGTTGCCCTTACGTGCAGGCTTTAGCGTAGAACATGACAGGCCGTCTACTCCGGTCTGGTCCTAACCAGACGGTGAGCTCACCTGCTCGCCGTCCCGCATCCGCATAACTTAAAGATTATACATCTTTTTAGGGTTCCGTATCCGAATGGCAAAACACGGAACCCTTACAGTTTCATCATGTCCGTCTGTCCGTCCGTCCATATGTCCCAGCCATTTTATTCCTAAACTATTAAGACTATACATGTGAAACTTGGTAGGTAGATGTATTCTGTAAACCGCTTTCCGATAAAAAAAAGAAAATTAAGGGGGCTCTCCATACATAGAACTAAAACTGAAAATATTTTTGACACACGCATGTAACCTATGCGTGTGTAGTATCTATAGACAGGTCTTTAAAAATGACATCGAGGTCTCTAAAATCACTTTTTCGTAAAGTCAATCGTTGAAAAGGTATACGCTTCGAAACTGGTAAAATGTATGTCCCCCCCCCCCTTCTAACTTCTATAATAATGGAGGGAAAAATAAAAAAAAAATATATGCTATAGATCTTAATGTAAAATTTCAACGAAAATTGGTTTGAACGAGATCGGGTGAGCAATTTTTGAGATATAATATATTTTCTAAAACCGCAAATATAACTTTGTAATTCATACAAATATTATGAAAAACAAAGTTATTTGGCGTATATACTAAGGAACCCTTCATGGACGAGTCTGACTCGCATTTGGCCAACTTTTTCAAATTTCTATGGTAAACAGGTGAAACTATAAATAATAAGACTCATAGCAAAATATTAAACGACAAAAAGCCATTTAATTAATTAACGCTGTCTATGTTAGTTAGTTATTTATTAACCGACGAAAAAAAACGGAGGAGGTTATCAAGTCAACGCGTATACTTTTTTTATGTATGATCATTGATAACTCGAAAACGGCAGTATAGGGTATACTTTGAAGTTAGTCCCATTGTCGCCAAGTCAGTCTCTGATGATGGGATCCTGGAGAAATCGAGGGAACTCTTCAAATATTATAGGCACACCTATAGTGATTTCAGTATTTCTTATAGTAATTTGTGCAGTTGCTGAAACACTGGTGAAGCGGAACTGATGATGAAGACCACAGATGGCCAACGGAACTACTCAATAAAAAGTATTTCATAGGTTCCGCTTTGATTAATAGGATATGGTTATTAAGCACAATATGCTCGTCACAATGCATATGGTGAAGCGAAGCTGATGGAGAAGTACCAGGAGAACTACTCAACTATTAAAGGCCCAGCATTGGGAAAAGCAATATTTTGTAAAAGGTTATAAGTAGTTGACTTAGGCTTTGGTAACTAATATAGATAAATTCAAAACGACCAACTAAAAAGAGATAAATAAAACCTTTTTAACAAAAAATTAAACTGACTTCCAAAAACACCGTAAAGTAAATCAATCGTTTTTACAGGACCATCAGCTGATCAAGGAAAAGAGCACAAAAGAAAACCGTTACTTAGTGGTAACTATGAACCACCCACTGGTGGGCAAAGCTCCTCTTAGTCATGACGATCTTCTAGTCTTCAGATTATGATATGTGGTCTTTCTTTAGTAAATCTCTCACAAGTAGGTACACCTATGAGGTTGTCAGTTGCTTAAGAGGGTGTCGAGCCTACGAGACGCGCGGAAAATAGGTATTTACTGCAGCGGGCTAGTCGTGTGCGTTGTCACACACACAATGACAAGTTCGCTTGAGGCCCGCTTGCCGTTGCACGACGAAGTTTGCTAACTTTGCATTTTTTAATTTTTTGTCGTTATGTTGAATAAACTTTCGATAGAAATCCTTTCTTAGTTGCAACTAGAGAATACAATCCCGAGCATGTTTTTCAATCCCGGGATTACGTGATTCTTGATGCTGATTCCTGGGACCCCAGGGTCCCAGGGCTATCCCCGGATTAGACTATGTGGTTTCTAATTGGTCTTAAATGTAAAAAATTGGCCAAGTGCGAGTCAGACTCGCGCATGAAGGGTTCCGTGTGTAACTATAATAATATAATATGTATATTTATTTGACGAAAAAAACCTTACAAATTTGATATTTATTGGAATGCTAGTTTGGCGCCACAACGAATTAGTCTTAAGACTAATAAATTACTGTTTAAGTTAATTGGTTAAGCTTAGGTAATACAGCGATTTTATAAGCGAGGCAGCACGATGTTTGTGTTACTAATTTTAAACGTTCTACATACATCTTTAGCCCATATTTTTATGAAAGCAGGTACTTGATCATATGATGATATCTCGCTCCGGGTAGAGTGGAAGAGAGTGTCTAACTCCGATTAATTAAGGACACATCCTGTTGCTCACCAGTTGCCCTTACGTGCAGGCTTTAGCGTAGAACATGACAGGCCGTCTACTCCGGTCTGGTCCTAACCAGACGGTGAGCTCACCTGCTCGCCGTCCCGCATCCGCATAACTTAAAGATTATACATCTTTTTAGGGTTCCGTATCCGAATGGCAAAACACGGAACCCTTACAGTTTCATCATGTCCGTCTGTCCGTCCGTCCATATGTCCCAGCCATTTTATTCCTAAACTATTAAGACTATACATGTGAAACTTGGTAGGTAGATGTATTCTGTAAACCGCTTTCCGATAAAAAAAAGAAAATTAAGGGGGCTCTCCATACATAGAACTAAAACTGAAAATATTTTTGACACACGCATGTAACCTATGCGTGTGTAGTATCTATAGACAGGTCTTTAAAAATGACATCGAGGTCTCTAAAATCACTTTTTCGTAAAGTCAATCGTTGAAAAGGTATACGCTTCGAAACTGGTAAAATGTATGTCCCCCCCCCTTCTAACTTCTATAATAATGGAGGGAAAAATAAAAAAAAAATATATGCTATAGATCTTAATGTAAAATTTCAACGAAAATTGGTTTGAACGAGATCGGGTGAGCAATTTTTGAGATATAATATATTTTCTAAAACCGCAAATATAACTTTGTAATTCATACAAATATTATGAAAAACAAAGTTATTTGGCGTATATACTAAGGAACCCTTCATGGACGAGTCTGACTCGCATTTGGCCAACTTTTTCAAATTTCTATGGTAAACAGGTGAAACTATAAATAATAAGACTCATAGCAAAATATTAAACGACAAAAAGCCATTTAATTAATTAACGCTGTCTATGTTAGTTAGTTATTTATTAACCGACGAAAAAAAACGGAGGAGGTTATCAAGTCAACGCGTATACTTTTTTTATGTATGATCATTGATAACTCGAAAACGGCAGTATAGGGTATACTTTGAAGTTAGTCCCATTGTCGCCAAGTCAGTCTCTGATGATGGGATCCTGGAGAAATCGAGGGAACTCTTCAAATATTATAGGCACACCTATAGTGATTTCAGTATTTCTTATAGTAATTTGTGCAGTTGCTGAAACACTGGTGAAGCGGAACTGATGATGAAGACCACAGATGGCCAACGGAACTACTCAATAAAAAGTATTTCATAGGTTCCGCTTTGATTAATAGGATATGGTTATTAAGCACAATATGCTCGTCACAATGCATATGGTGAAGCGAAGCTGATGGAGAAGTACCAGGAGAACTACTCAACTATTAAAGGCCCAGCATTGGGAAAAGCAATATTTTGTAAAAGGTTATAAGTAGTTGACTTAGGCTTTGGTAACTAATATAGATAAATTCAAAACGACCAACTAAAAAGAGATAAATAAAACCTTTTTAACAAAAAATTAAACTGACTTCCAAAAACACCGTAAAGTAAATCAATCGTTTTTACAGGACCATCAGCTGATCAAGGAAAAGAGCACAAAAGAAAACCGTTACTTAGTGGTAACTATGAACCACCCACTGGTGGGCAAAGCTCCTCTTAGTCATGACGATCTTCTAGTCTTCAGATTATGATATGTGGTCTTTCTTTAGTAAATCTCTCACAAGTAGGTACACCTATGAGGTTGTCAGTTGCTTAAGAGGGTGTCGAGCCTACGAGACGCGCGGAAAATAGGTATTTACTGCAGCGGGCTAGTCGTGTGCGTTGTCACACACACAATGACAAGTTCGCTTGAGGCCCGCTTGCCGTTGCACGACGAAGTTTGCTAACTTTGCATTTTTTAATTTTTTGTCGTTATGTTGAATAAACTTTCGATAGAAATCCTTTCTTAGTTGCAACTAGAGAATACAATCCCGAGCATGTTTTTCAATCCCGGGATTACGTGATTCTTGATGCTGATTCCTGGGACCCCAGGGTCCCAGGGCTATCCCCGGATTAGACTATGTGGTTTCTAATTGGTCTTAAATGTAAAAAATTGGCCAAGTGCGAGTCAGACTCGCGCATGAAGGGTTCCGTGTGTAACTATAATAATATAATATGTATATTTATTTGACGAAAAAAACCTTACAAATTTCTTAAAACTAGCTTATTTACATTTTTTACAACTACGCTAGATAACTTTGTTTTTCATAGTGTTTGTATGAATTACAAAGTTATATTTGCGGTTTTAGAAAATATGCTATATCTCAAAAACTGCTGACCCGATCTCATTTAAACCAATTTTCGCTGAAAGTTTACAAGATCTACAACACATATTTATTTTATATTTTTAACTCCATTATTATAGAAGTTAGAGGGGGAGACACACATTTTACCACTTTGGAAGCGTATATCTTTTAAACGTTTGACTTTATGAATAAGTTGTTTTAGAAATCCCCATGTCATTTTTAAAGACCTGTCTATAAATACCACACACGCATAGGTTTCATGAAAAAAAAAATATTTTCATTTTTAGTTCCATGTATGGGGTAGTAGTATGTTCCTTTATTTTAAATGATTTTTAATTTTTTTCTCAATATCGGAAAGCGTTTCATAGAATACATCTACTTACCAAGTTTCACATGTATAGTCTTAATAGTTTTGGAATAAAATAGCTGTGACATACGGACGGACGGACAGACAGAATGACAGACAGACAGACGGACAGACATGACGAAACTATAAGGGTTCCGTTTTTTGCCATTCGGCAACTGAACTCTAAAAAACGAGTAATTTCTTAAAATATATATTTTTAATTTAAGAAAAAATGAAAAAAAGATACTATACTTTGTAAGAAATAAAAAGACAATAAAACTTATTTCGAATTTTGAAAATACAATCGTAGAAATATCAATGCATCCAAGGTTTGACTTCCAAGCCTGCTTCGTTTATTACCAACATAAGCAGCAGCTGAAAACGCTCGTTTAGGTTTTACACTGGTTGGAGGAATAGACAATAGATACTTATATGCTGTTTCTAAGTGATATCCACTAATTCCTCCATTTTCAAACAGGCTTATTTCACGTATATTTTGCCAACCCCGATTAATTTTGTATTTGTACTTCACGATCTGGGGATTTCATACTCTTATCAATTTCCAGCTATAACTTTTCCTTTAGTGTCAATTGGGGTTGGGATTGGGAGGTTTTTGGCCTTAAGTCATCATCTGTTTGTGATCCTGATCTTCCTTCTTCTTCTTCCGTGTCACCTCGACTTTTAAGTTTTTTAACAATACACTTTATTTGCTTCCAAACTAAAGCCTGTGTAGAAACTGGAAATAAGTCATGCCATTCCAAATCCGATAATAACTGATTTTCATCATCTTTTCATGGATTTTGTAATTAATTCAACACACCAGTCAAATCATCACTTCGTCGTTGCTTCATACGTTCCACTAAGGATGTTTTCATTTTTTGACAAGTGTCAGCACTTGCCAAAAAATGATTATGCTAGATAGCTGTTTTATAAGAAATTTCAAAGCGGAATCAGCTGTGCATAAATTAGCATCTCGCCCACAGATTGCTTCTACTGTCAATTTAATTGGGGTCAGCACATCAACAATTTTATTTACCAATTCAAAATCAACTTCTTCCAAACGAATTGGATGATTGAGATCTATAAGAGCTTTAAGAATGAAGGTTTTTAAAAGATAAAATCGCTCCAGCATTGTTAAAAGACTATTCAGACTGGTTTTACAGCCCAAAAGAAGTGACAGCTCTTTTCCATGTTCAATTTTCATTTATTTTTGAAGTACTGTTTCATTTTTCAATTGTGATCTTTTGAAATACACTCTACAACTTTGCGGATTTTCTTTATCAGCTCATTAATGTCTTCATCTTGTGTTAACTCTGGTATGTGTTATAGCGCAAGGTCATTTTGTGACATTAAGATTAAGTCTGATTCTGGACTGTCTAAGTCTTCTAAATGTTCATCATCATGGATGTCGTCCATATGATCAACAGCCACAGGTGGTTCATTTATAGTATCATCTGAGGTAGAGCTGTCTTGCAAATAATTATGTTTTTCATAAAGCCAGTATCCAGGGAAATATCAAATATACTTAGACGCTCTTTCAATATACGAAGACAATTTTCAGCCATACTTTCATACTTCCATAAATAGGAACAAGTCCTAAATTCCATATTTTTTTTATATGAATGAACGTTGACAGCTATGTATGGTTTATTGGATGTTGAAGTCCACTTGTCGAAAGAAAGACTAAATCTTTCACCTGCACTTTTCAAATGTTTCAATTCTGCAGTTACTTGCTTTCTGATTTTTTCACTTTAATTCATGACACGTTTTTGAATGGTGACGGCTGACTTTGGTAAATCCGTGTATTTTGCAAAGACAAATTTTCTCGAATCATCTGAAGTTATGAATATACTGAATGGAAATCCATCTAATGCAATCATTCTTGCCAAAACATCATCGAGGCTATCATCGGCACTTTTAGTAAAATAATCATTTAACTTTCGCTTGGCTGGCGGCGGTGCTGTGTTCCGATTATCAGAATCTAGACTTGTTGAAGCTGATATAAGCTTGATGTTATGTTTTGATGACAAATGTGTATGTAATCCCTTAGTCGATCCATCCAAAGTCTTGAGAATGGCTGAGCATCGGTTACATTTGGCACTATTCCTATCCTTCGCAACAAAAAATAGCTCCACATTGACGTCGTATCACTGTGTTTTTATGTTTAACAAAGTCTCCCGCCATTTGAAATACTTAATTTCAGATAAAAGACTTTTAAATTTAAATGACGTAGGTCATGGGTTTAAATTTAGAAAATATCTTGTAATGACCAAAGTTTTCAATATAATTAAGCATATCTTAAAACTGGAAACATATCTTACAACTATACAATAATATAGGTTATCCATCAGAATTCAGACAGGCTTTAATGTCCTCTCATACCTAATTAACCTGTATTATAGATACATTGTAATAATGATATTTTAAAAGAGTAACTGTGGAGTTTCTTGCTGGATCTTCTCCATAGAAAACGACCAATTTCGAACCGTGCCCTGCTTCAAACTGCTGACGTTTTATAAGTGCCCATGTAGGCCTATGTGAAATAAAACATTTTGAGTTTGAATTAATTTTTTTCTTAAAATTCAAACGCGAGCCAAAAATAAAATAAAATCACAAGAAACAGTAGTAGGTATCTCTACTACTATTTTTTAAGAGATAACATAGAGCAATCATGCCAGTAGCGTGCAACCAGCGCACCACGCACCATGAGACCATAAGTCTAGTTTAAGCATATACTAACAGGAACCCGTGTGAAATTAGTACTTCCCACAATATGATTATAAATTAAAGCCTGTCTGAATTCTGATGGATAACCTATATTATTATATAGTTGTAAGATATGTTTCCAGTTCTAAGATATGCTTAATTATATTTAAAACTTTGGTCTATACTGTCGTATAGACCAATTAATACAGCACAATGGAATTACAAATAAAAAATATCCGATAAGTTGGCCATCATGTATGTCATTGATATACACTATAAAAAGGAAAGGGCCAAGAATTGAACCTTGCGGAGCAATCATCTTGGCTAGGGATCCTGCAGATGTCGCTCCATTAACAATAACTTTTTGTTGCCTGTTTGATAAATATGAAAGAACAAGGTCAGCAGAACACGAATCCGCGAACTCCGTAATGGTGTAATTTACAGATCAGTGTTTTGTGGTCAACGCAATCAAAAGCTTTGGAGAGGTCACAAAATATGCCAATTGCATCCTGAGATTTCTCCCAAGATTCCAGAATGTGACGGATGAGCGCTACTCCTGCGTCTGTTGTTGAGGTTGACCTACCTTTCGTGAAACCAAACTGCCGACTATGCAGAATTCCATTTGAGTTAAAATATGATAGCATCTGGTCCAGCATGATTTTTTCGTATATTTTGCTTAATGCTGGAAGCACATATATCGGTCTATATTTAGAGGGATCACTCTTACATCCCGACTTAAAAATTAGTACTACTTTACTATGTTTCATTAAATCGGGAAAATTACCGCTGTCATTAATTAAATGTGCCTGTTAGGATAACAGCAATTGAGTCAATAATATTACCAAGAACCCTAACAGATGCACTCCATAAGTCATCAGTGTTTGTTATGTTAAGACTTTGGAATGCTTTTTAATTACATCAATAGAAATGGGCTTAAATGAAAATGTTGGTATATCCTTATTGAAGTTTTCCTTTAAAAAAGATTCTGCTAATAATGGCGAAGAATGTAGAGATTTAGTAACCTCTACTGGAATATTGGTAAAGTAATTTTCCAACTTCTCAGCCACTTTTGACTTATCTGAGATGACCTGATCATCGATGTTCAAAGTCAAATCATTCTAACCCTGTTGGTTTGTGTTTCCAGTTTCTTTATTTATCACCTTCAACACAGTTTTTATTTTATTGTTAGAAATGCTAATTTTATTACTTTCTGATTTAGATTTAGCTTAGGGCGCATACTCTTTTTAATATCTTTGAGTAGTTTCTTACATAATTATGGAAGGCTTCATCGGAAGTCAATGATTTTTCATGGTATAAGTTGTATAAATTGTCTCAGCTTATTCTTATTCCAGCAGTGGCCCATTCATTAAATTTAGATTTATTACTCATTTGAAATTTTTTAACTGGACATGCCTTACTAAATTCGTGGCATAGTGAAGAAAATAATATCCTGTAATTTTCATTGGGGTCATGGGAGTCAAAATTGGCCATTGAAAGATTACTTAACATGTTATCATTAAAAACATTAATTTCTTTTTAGTTAGTGGCCTAAACTTAATAGTCTTATTTAATTGCCGCTTTGTAACCAACTCAAAGGATACTAGTTGACCTGTATGGTCAGACCTAACTCCACTAATTTGAGACGAGTATTTTATGGCACAATTAGTATAAATATTATCTATGCATTGAGCTGATGTTGCTGTTATTCTTGTTGCTTCCTTGTATGTGCATTTTAAGTTAAATGAACCAAACAATGAAGTAAGCTTGCAGTGTTCAGGTGAATTTACTAACAAATCAATATTTAGGTGACCACAAACGAAAACTAATTTATTATCTCTTATAAGCTTAGGTACTTAAAATTTCTCCCATTATCATTAAGAATGATGACAAGTTTGATGCTGGTGGTCTATAAACACTTAAGAAAGTTTGGCCTTCAACTTCTGTACATGCTACCTCACACAAGCAATCAACAGAGCAAGCGGTGATATATTTTTGTTCCTTATATCTAAGAGAATTACTACGTAATATTAAAGTACCACCTCCTACTGAGGACCTGTTGTATACACTAGTAACAGAAAAATATTAATTTTAAACAACATTATATCTGGTTTTAGCCAGGTTTCATAAAAACATAAGATATTTATATCATATTTATCTATTAACATTTCCTCATCTAATATTTTGCCGGAGAAACGATTTATATTCGGATGATATAGTAAAATTGTGTTATTATAACTCTCCTTTGTCACATCTAAGGGTTTAAACAATTAATTTCAGTATTATTAGATACCCTAGATAATACTGAATAGTCACTTAACCTAGGATCAGTTAAATTGTCAATAACCCAGTGTAAATTGTAAGCTAACAAAGTAGACAATGAACTTTCGTCGTAAATTCTAAAATGAATGTCAGGATTGCAATCGGTATGCCCAAAAACCTATTACACGATGTTTGATGCAATATTTTGCAATCGACTACGTTTGCTGAGCAAGCGATATAATGCGGTCGCACTAAGTTCGCCGCGAGCTTAGTGTATTTCGAACAGCAACCGGGTGCACTCATTTTCATCATTTAGCGATAATTTTAGCTCTTACGTTACTTTCTTAATTATACTTAGCAATAAACCCTTGAAGGTTATCAGTGTATTTAACTTAGTAGACACACGCGATATCCATATTGAATGTTGGAGAAAAAATTGCATCCTTGGTGGATATATCGTATGTGTTTTAAATTGGATTTCAAAATGAAAGCCAGATTTGCAATCACCACCCCCAAAAATCCATTACACGATACCCATATCGAATATGTGAGAAAAAGTTGCATCCGCCATCTTGGATTTTAAAATGAATGCCAGATTTGCAATCACCACCCCCAAAAACCCGTTACACGGTACCCATATCAAATGTTTGAGAAAAAGTTGCATCCGCCATCTTCGATTTTAAAATGAATGCCAGATTTGCAATCACCACCCCCAAAAACCCATTACACGATACCTATATCGAATGTTTGAGAAAAAGTTGCATCCGCCATCTTGGATTTTAAAATGAATGCCAGATTTGCAATCACCACCCCCAAAAACCCATTACACGATACCTATATCGAATGTTTGAGAAAAAGTTGCATCCGCCATCTTGGATTTTAAAATGAATGCCAGATTTGCAATCACCACCCCCAAAAACCCATTATACGATACCCATATCGAATGTTTGAGAAAAAGTTGCATCCGCCATCTTGGATTTTAAAATGAATGTCAGATTTGCAATCACCACCCCCAAAAACCTATTACACGGTACCCATATCGAATTTATGAGAAAAAGTTGCATACGCCATCTTGAATTTAAAAATAAATTCCAGATTTGCAATCACCACCCCCAAAAACTCATTACACGATACCCATATCGAATGTTTGAAAAAGTCTTCATCATCACTTTCACTTCCTCAAATGGTGCTTTTCGGAAGCAACTGCACAAGGTACTATTAGAAATACCCAAAACGCTATAGGTGTGCCTATAATATTTAAAGAGTTCCCTCGCTTTCTCCAGGATCCCATCATCAGATCCTGATTTCATAACAATGGAACCAACTAGAAAGTATACCCTTTCAAACGAAAAAAAAAATTCCAAATCGGTCCAGCCGTCTTCGAGTTTGAGGATACATACATAAAAAAAAGTTTAAGACGAACTGAGAACCTTCTCCTTTTTTTTGAAGTCGGTTAAAAAGCAAAATAGAAATACGTACTTTTTATGAGAATGGCTTATTTTTTCGAAAATTTGCGCCAACTTTCTTCTAATAATATTTTTTTTTTTATATTTTCCCATAATAAAACAAATATTGAAAAAAAAAATGTTATAGAAATATATTGTTGCGTCCCAAATGTAATTTTGAACGCTCTTTTTGGTGTGGCAACATTCTATTGTCTTTGACGTTGCACTTGACATAACCTCTCTTGACTTGACAGATAGACTTTTTGTTGGAAAAATGTCCGCACGTTTGGGACTTTGATTTGATTATAATTGGAAATCAGCTTGGATCTCACGTGAGATTAACATATTAATTGTGTTCAGTGATAGATGGAACTTTGTAATATCGGATTACCAAGAATCCAGTGATATTTCTTGAAACATATCGCCTTATTGCGTCATCTCGTGTGGCACGCGTTTGTTGGGAACGAGTTAAGCTGTGATTGCTGTTGTGACCGCGTCAGCTGGATATCGGCGCCTTGGGAACGTTCGAAAACACTTGACTTACATCACACCTTTCAATTACTCACCCCATTTTACATACATCAACCACACTTAGGGCGTGGCCTTTGAAGGTCGAACTTGGCGTCCCCAGCACTCAGGTTAGTGGTACATTTTGTTATTGAAATAAGGCCTAAGAGCCTACTACAACGTAGGGCTCCGCGTAATCGCGGACAGTTCGACATACCAGTTACCGTTGGCTGGGCTTGGGGTCGAACATATATATTGAACAATAAAAAGTAATTTTTGGGTATGCATAATAAATCGTACTCAAAAAAACAAAAAATATGACTTATGTTATTCAACGGATTCCTGCAATACATACGTACACAATAGATCGCGAATTATCGTTACCGGCGAAACGCTCCACGATGAGACGTAACCCCTCTCTGAGCTCCCGTGGACGACTGAATTTTCGACCGGTGTACGTTGCGTATGGTTCAAAATAGCGCGCAAATTAGAAGAAAAAATTAAAATTAAAACAACCAAGCGACATTTTTGAAATGTTAAAGCTGTAAATGATAGTATGATAATTAGAGAATAATATGAATTGAAGTTTATGAAAAAATTCAACAGTTTACTATCAAAATTCAGCGACGCACGAGCATGTTTTGTAAGGATTTTCGTCCAACTTTATGTATTTTTGTTTAATAAACTACAAAATATTTTTAAATTTTGCCAACTATGTTTGCTAACACAGTTATTCTAGTGTTCATTACATATTTTTGTATGGTAATTAAAGTACTATTATAGGTTAAACTCCTTTAGTTGTGAAGACCGTTTTGAGTTATTTTACTCGGCGCAGGCTTAACCGAACTTGCCTATGGTGGCCTTAGTGATATTAATTAAAGCCTTCAGCCAAGTCTATGATAATTTTATAATTCTGTCTATATATTTAAGTAGCCTTTAAACTGTCCCACTGTTGGGTCAAGTCCCTCTTCCTGTCTCATCACCTCTTTATTCTGCTATTTACCAGTTTAGAAAGGAGGTAGTGTGACACTTGTATCATAGAATGCATAAACTACCAATAAACTTAGTGTAAACTTCTTTATTTATCTTTTAAATATGTTGTATAAGATGCGATTGTCTATTACACTTTTGAGTGCAGTGTTCTTTGACAAAAAAATATAATTTAAAACAAAGTAAGAATAAGATATTAAGAATAAGATAATAAATAAGAGATTAACATATTAATTGTGTTCAGTGATAGATGGAACTTTGTAATATCGGATTACCAAGAATCCAGTGATATTTCTTGAAACATATCGCCTTATTGCGTCATCTCGTGTGGCACGCGTTTGTTGGGAACGAGTTAAGCTGTGATTGCTGTTGTGACCGCGTCAGCTGGATATCGGCGCCTTGGGAACGTTCGAAAACACTTGACTTACATCACACCTTTCAATTACTCACCCCATTTTACATACATCAACCACACTTAGGGCGTGGCCTTTGAAGGTCGAACTTGGCGTCCCCAGCACTCAGGTTAGTGGTACATTTTGTTATTGAAATAAGGCCTAAGAGCCTACTACAACGTAGGGCTCCGCGTAATCGCGGACAGTTCGACATACCAGTTACCGTTGGCTGGGCTTGGGGTCGAACAAATTGGTAGCAGAAGCGCGGCTCTTATAATATAAGATCCACTGGTTTAATTGGAAGTTTTGAATATTGTTGAAAACTTAAAACTTGAGTTTAATTACTTAACACAACTTATAACTTGATAAGTTTGAATATATTGCTTTGTCAGCCGGGCTCAAATAGTACTTGTAGTTTGTACTGTAATTTGTAGTGCTAGCCCCTTAGAATTGAATGACAAACAGGATTTATTTGTGAAATTAGGAATTATTGGTATAATTTGGTACATAATTTGGTATTTGTTGAAATTAATAATTGAATGTCATTGATCTGAATTTGAAGGGTTATCTAAATAATAGTTACACATAGTCTAACATAATAGGACTTGAATGGTGTGGATTGACTTATTGCATTTATTTGTATTTATTGGATTTTGTTAGAGATTCTCCGGCTCAATATTATACAGACAATTGTTGTGCTTATTGATGTTTAATTTGAGGTTGATCCAGCATTGTATTATACATTCAATTGTTATTTATTTTGTAACTAGCCATCCTTAGCAAGCTAGATTCACACTTGGAATAAGTACAGGGTCGGATTGGGACTTGAAATAATTGAATTTGAATTTTTATTTTGTTGAAACTATTTGGTCGGCTAACAAGTCATTGCTGTTTGTTTAATATTTGATTGTTGGTTGTTGATTGTTGTTTTGTATTAATATTTGATTGTTGCAATGGCCTCATTAAGGGCAGTCAGGGAGGCTGCTGCGGGATTGACCTCACAGTTGAGATGGTTCACATCGGCAGCTGCAACTGTTGAGCGTGTGGAATTGGAAGAGCTCACCCTTGCTCGGTATGGGCAAGTGATTGAGAGGATCAAGTCAGCTGATGCTGCGCTCACGCGCTTCAACGAGTACATCATGGACGTGGATTTGGGGGTGATGGATCAGACGGCCCGCGATAGGATTTTGGGTGACTATGACCAGATTATCCACCTGGGGGATGTCATATGTCTGCGAGCGCGGGAAATTTTGAAGAGCCGGGTGCCTGATGCGGCCAAGCCGCAGACCCCTGTTGTTGCAGGCCCTGGACTATTGAGTAGGCTGCCCACCCTGGAGCTGCCACGTTTTGACGGTCGCTTGGACCACTGGCTGGGCTTCCTAGATCTCTTTGAGAGTCTTGTCGATGCACGTTTGGACCTCGGACCTGCCCAGAAGCTGGCCTATTTGTTGTCTGTCCTGGAGGGCGAAGCCAGAGCCTTGGTGCAGCACTTGCCGGTGACGGATTCCTCTTACCCGACCGCTCTGGAGCTTCTCTCCCGACGGTATCAGAACAAGCGCTGCCTGGCTGAGGTGCACATCGACCAAATTTTGGGGCTACCGGCCATTGTCAGCACGTCGACGTTGCGCACTGACTTGCTGAACCCGTTGGTTTCAGCGACCAACGCTTTGAGACGCTTGGAGTTACCGGTAGAACATTGGTCCTACTTGTTGGTGCACATAGTGCTGCAGTTGCTCCCCGCGGAGTTGAGGTCACGTTTTGAGCAGAAGTATGGTGGGGATAGTGCCACCCATCTTCCCCCCTTTGACGACCTCCTCAAATTTTTGGAAGACGAGTGTCGGTTTGCGGATAACACTCGTGGCGCCACGGGGACACCCCCACTACCTTCTCGGCCCAGAGACCAGGGACGGACTAGGGCCCGGGGGCCTGTTGATGTTCCCCCCGCCCCCCGTTTTGCTGGCGCCCGGAGTCCTCGGGCTAGGGGGCCTGTTGATGATCGCCCTGCCCCCCGTTTTGCTGGCGCCCGGAGTCCTCGGGCTAGGGGGCCTGTTGATGATCGCCCCGCCCCCCGTTTGGCTGGCGCCCAGAGTCCTCGGGCTAGGGGGCCTGTTGATGTTCGCCCCGCCCCCCGTTTTGATGGTGCCCGGAGTCCTCATCATTGTGACTTTTGTAAGGCAACCGGGCATGTCATGGCGCGTTGCCCGGATTTTTTGAATTTGCACGTAAGTTCCCGCCGCCGCATTGTCAACGCACGCCGTTTGTGCTTTTCGTGCTTGGGGGCCCACTTCCATCGGGACTGCCCCGACCCCCGCCCGTGTAGAATTTGTGAAGGGTCCCACCTTGAGATTTTGTGCGCCAACGCGAACCGCTCCAGCAGACCAGCTTCTGAGGGGGGTTCGCGCAGGGGGGGGTACCCCAGAGACGAGCACCGGGCTGAGACCCGCGATTCTGTACGCCGCACTCCACCCCCCGCGCAAGTTGAACGGGAGCCCCACGAGCGCCATTTGGTCTTCCCTCGTCAGGGAGAACGCGCATTGGCTGCTAGGCAGCAGTGGCCGGGTCGGCGCCGCTGCCTTTCCCCTCCGTTGGCGGAACGTCCCCGGCTGGAGTCGCGCCCTCCGCCATTCGGGCATCCGGTGGGATATGCCCCTCCAGTGATGGCGAGCGGCTTGGGACACCGCGCGGACGAATGGTTTGATTGTTGGCCTCGTCGTGAACGAAGGCAGCCTGGAAGCGGCGATCGGTCGCCGCCCAGGCATCACTAAGAGATTGACGCCTGCCCCGCTAAAGGAACCCCCTGATCAAGACGGTTTTGTTGCCAACGGCCTCGGTCACGGTCTGGGGACCCTTGGGTGACTCGATTGTGGTCTGTGCCATTTTGGAGACGGGAGTCCGGGGTTGCCTTTTGTCTTCTTGGTTAGCGGGACAGGTTGGCCTGAAGGTGAACGACCTTTCAGGCAAGATTTGGGGAATTGGCGAACCGGCTGACACCACTGTTGAGGGAAGGACCTGGTTTGAGGTCACCCTTGTGAGTTGTCCTTACCCTAAAATTGGTGCTCCTGCCCTTGTTGTAACTGAACTTGGTACAATTGTTGGTGACTGATCGTCACACTAAGAACTCGCATGCCGGTTGCAATGCGCTGTTGGCCGTTCTGCAGCGAGAATTTTGGATTTTGTCGGCTGATCGCGTCAATGAGGCGAGGCCCTTTGCTGGCGTCGTAACGGATTTTGTTGGTCCCCCTTTGTTGAAGACGTCCACCCTTCGTAATAGTAAGATTGTTAAGGCTTATTTGTGTGTTTGTCTGCCTGTCAACCAAGGCAGTACATTTGGAGCTGGTAACCTCCCTCTCGACAGAGGCCTTTGAGGCGACTTTGGAAAGATTTGTGTCTCGCCGTGGGTTACCTTCGTTGATTAGGTCTGATTGCGGTACGAATTACAAGGGTACAAGTAACTATTTGAGGGAGGTATACGCCTTCCTTAATGAGAACCAGGTTGACATTGGTAATAGTTCGGCCCGCCGAGGGGTCACTTGGTTGTTTGACCCGCCAGCCTGCCCCCCATTGGGGGGGTATTTTTGGGGCCGCGGTGAAGGCGGCAAAGGGACGCTGGCGGAGATTGTTGGGAGACACCGTTCTCACATTTAATGAACTAGCTACGGTATTTGGCCGCATTGAAGCTGTGTTGAATTTGCAACCTTGTCAAGACTTCCAATTGATTAGCGGACGGGTAGGCCCGTCCGGGGGGGGTAGATGTTGCGTCCCAAATGTAATTTTGAACGCTCTTTTTGGTGTGGCAACATTCTATTGTCTTTGACGTTGCACTTGACATAACCTCTCTTGACTTGACAGATAGACTTTTTGTTGGAAAAATGTCCGCACGTTTGGGACTTTGATTTGATTATAATTGGAAATCAGCTTGGATCTCACGTGAGATTAACATATTAATTGTGTTCAGTGATAGATGGAACTTTGTAATATCGGATTACCAAGAATCCAGTGATATTTCTTGAAACATATCGCCTTATTGCGTCATCTCGTGTGGCACGCGTTTGTTGGGAACGAGTTAAGCTGTGATTGCTGTTGTGACCGCGTCAGCTGGATATCGGCGCCTTGGGAACGTTCGAAAACACTTGACTTACATCACACCTTTCAATTACTCACCCCATTTTACATACATCAACCACACTTAGGGCGTGGCCTTTGAAGGTCGAACTTGGCGTCCCCAGCGCTCAGGTTAGTGGTACATTTTGTTATTGAAATAAGGCCTAAGAGCCTACTACAACGTAGGGCTCCGCGTAATCGCGGACAGTTCGACATACCAGTTACCGTTGGCTGGGCTTGGGGTCGAACATATATATTGAACAATAAAAAGTAATTTTTGGGTATGCATAATAAATCGTACTCAAAAAAACAAAAAATATGACTTATGTTATTCAACGGATTCCTGCAATACATACGTACACAATAGATCGCGAATTATCGTTACCGGCGAAACGCTCCACGATGAGACGTAACCCCTCTCTGAGCTCCCGTGGACGACTGAATTTTCGACCGGTGTACGTTGCGTATGGTTCAAAATAGCGCGCAAATTAGAAGAAAAAATTAAAATTAAAACAACCAAGCGACATTTTTGAAATGTTAAAGCTGTAAATGATAGTATGATAATTAGAGAATAATATGAATTGAAGTTTATGAAAAAATTCAACAGTTTACTATCAAAATTCAGCGACGCACGAGCATGTTTTGTAAGGATTTTTGTCCAACTTTATGTATTTTTGTTTAATAAACTACAAAATATTTTTAAATTTTGCCAACTATGTTTGCTAACACAGTTATTCTAGTGTTCATTACATATTTTTGTATGGTAATTAAAGTACTATTATAGGTTAAACTCCTTTAGTTGTGAAGACCGTTTTGAGTTATTTTACTCGGCGCAGGCTTAACCGAACTTGCCTATGGTGGCCTTAGTGATATTAATTAAAGCCTTCAGCCAAGTCTATGATAATTTTATAATTCTGTCTATATATTTAAGTAGCCTTTAAACTGTCCCACTGTTGGGTCAAGTCCCTCTTCCTGTCTCATCACCTCTTTATTCTGCTATTTACCAGTTTAGAAAGGAGGTAGTGTGACACTTGTATCATAGAATGCATAAACTACCAATAAACTTAGTGTAAACTTCTTTATTTATCTTTTAAATATGTTGTATAAGATGCGATTGTCTATTACACTTTTGAGTGCAGTGTTCTTTGACAAAAAAATATAATTTAAAACAAAGTAAGAATAAGAAAAACATGAAAGCTATCTTAACCACTTCTTGCTTTAGCCGTCAGAGTTACGATTTTCATAATGAAATTACAAGATCAAATAACTAATTATTCTAGATAGTGCTTTACTCTTTCGACCTACATTCACAAAGGAAGCTAGGAAATATTACATGTTACAATGAAGAAAACGTGCCATAAAACAATCCAAGCTTGGTATTATTACGTCTAGCTAGTAACTAGACTTACTATTCTCTACGCGAAACGACGGTTTTGTTTCAGTAATATTCAGAGCAGGCATAATGTGGGCGCCATGTCGCTCATTAGGCACTTGTAGAAGCTCGTTTTATTACTAACAACCGATATTTAGGTATACAGCCCGATGCGTATTTTATGTACCTATTATCGATGAAATAGCAGAGCTGTTTATAGCTGTTTGAGGATTTTTCTTCGAATGATAGCGTGGAATGATTGTCATGTGACCTAATATCTCTCGAATTGATAACTCCTCTTAAATAAAGCTAGTGGTCGTAAATCATTATTATAAAAAATGAGTTTCTGCACTCCTCCATATAATCTTTTACTATGCCAAATTTCATACTCGTCTGCCTGCATAATTTTCCCAAAAAAGGTATGATGATTTTGCTTTACTGTAATATGATAAAATACAAAGTTATATTTGCGGTTTTACAAAATGTGCTATAATATCTCAAAATCTACTGACCCGATCTCGTTCAAACTAATTTTCTTTGAAAGTTTCATTAAGACCTACATCACATTATATATACATATTTTTTTTACTTACGAATATGTATAAATTTAATTGCCATTTTTTTTTTTTTCTGTTATATGTAGATTAATAAAACATGAGAAGACTGCTTCTTTAGTCTAATGGTCTGTGACTGCTGAGGATGAGGTCTCGGGTTCAATTCCCGAGTCGGGCAAAAAGCGCTAATGGGTTTTTCTTTTGAAATTTCTCATTTTTATCCAGGAGCTTGGAAGTTGGAGGTATTCCTCGAAGCGCTACCATTTTGAAGCGCACCTAATGAAGCGCTCCTTTTTTTTAGTAGCGCTCCCGATACCATGTTATCGGAAAAGGAGCGCTCCGAGGAATAAAAAAGGAGCACTTCATTAGGTGCGCTTCAAAATGGTAGCGCTTCGAGGAATACCTCGAAAGTTGGCGCTGTGATATCCCTGTGATTCGGCAAGCACGTTAAGTCATTGGTTTCGACTGGCATTGAATCTAACACTAAACTGGCCAACGGGTATTGCTTTACCCATATACTGGGTGGTTGTAGAAATCAGATAGGCTCACGGCACTCAGCTGTAATTATCCACACAGTTTCAAAAAGCCAACAAGCCAAATAAACTACTATACTCCTGATTTCTTTAGCTTAAAACTTACCCAAAGATAGATACCACTTTGGAACATCTGTGTACAGACATTAAAAGAAAAACTCAAACCACAGTTGCAAAATACAATTTATAACTGTAATGGGTCGCTATAATTTACCTTATTGAGTACAAACAGAGCCTGGGGGCAAATACTCACTATCTGAGTGACGCACAGACAGACAAAGAAAAATTATCCGCTGCTCTCGCGACATGACACTTACAATAAAAATAAATTAACTGCGCACTCTTCTAATGAGTGACGTAGGGCTGCCATGAATTTTACACCGGTTATAGGTATTAATTCTTTTTTGTGTCTTTACCTACATAGTTTGGCTTATTGACGAAGGTTTTTTTAAAGAGCAATGTAAAAATAATAAAATAAAAATTGTTTAGTGGCACATGTAAATACATTCAGTCTTGATGTAAGTGAATTGGCTCATTCAAATGTATTAATCAAAAACTACCGATGCTGATTCCCAAACTAAGCTATAGCTTGTGTTTTGGAAGACATTGTTACAGTCATTAACTCATTACATATGATACAAAATGAATTCAGAATGATGTACAATTGTGGGTAGAAGGTATTACTAGCAATCTTGTTAACCCCTCCAACTAAGCTAAATATGGTTGTGTCTGGAGTGGGGTCACAGCAATAGTGTAATGGGTGGGGTTAGACAAATGAATGACCTAACCTAACCTACAAGGTTCCTATAAATTTTAACCAGTAAAGATTGTATGGACTTTAAAAGAGATGGACCCCTGAGTTTGTTTCGGTATTTCTTCTCAAAGTACCTAGTCAGTTAGGAAACATCGACCTCATCTAGTTAATATTTACGAAAAAAATGACGTGTAAAAGTGTTATTTAATAACGAATTTCCTAAATAAAGATCATTTGTCATTAAAATTTATCATAAGTGTTGGAAAATGTTATTTTGAATTTAATCTTCGTTTGAAGCAGTCAACCCTATTGGCGAGTAGTGTCGCCAGTCATCTTAGATGAGCCGAGACATTTCCCGAAGCATGTTGTAAGAAACGAAGTAAGATGCTTCTAATTTCGTCATTAACTCCTCCTATATTCCCGTTCCCACACTGATTTCGTGATAAACGGGAACAAGACACATGGCGCTGTGACTTCTAAGTGATCTTCATAACGTCTTGATCAAGGCTACTGAGATACTTACTTACTTACTATTAGTAAGAAGCTATAAGATTTCGTTTTGTCTGTTTTGATCGGATAGCACGTTTTTTTAGGGTTCTGTACCAATAAACCCACGACCATAGTAATTAGAAATTTGTTTTACGTAATAAGAGCAAAATGTGATGAAGGGGTTGGGGGGTGGTGCGAGATTCTGTGCAAAATTATAAGTCTTGTTATATAAGTCCCTCTGTGTCCCTAACCATCTACTACGGTTTTCAGCTTGATGGAGAGTACTCGAAACTTATTTCATGTGTGTTAGATTTTAAGGCTATCCGCAAAATAATCCCAATTATGAAAAGAGTAGTTACGTTAAGGACTTGTAATATTATTTGTCTGTGTACGTTATTTCTGCAAAGTTTTATCTATAAATGTAAAGACTAAAAAATACATCATTATCTGATTATCTATTCCATTGAGGATATCACAAATCAAACTGTTACCCATACATGTCATATTTATGCATAAAATAATGACTGTGGCTGCCACGAGCCCATGAATCATCAACCCTGACTCACACATTGCAGTCTATCATACAAATATTACGAATAACAAAGAAAATATCCTTTGTCTGTTTGTGTTCTTTGTCTCAGCTCAAAATAACTTATTCTCATAAAACTTGCTGCGTAATTGTGTTATGTCAAGAGAAGAAACAAGTTTAAATTAGTAAGTTGATAGATAAATTATATTTGTTTTGAAAATTGGTTATAAATAACGTTTTACACGTCAGTTCGATTTTTAATTTGAATTTTAAACTAGGTATGAGGTCGGTATTTCCTAACTGACTACCCTGAGAAGAAATACCGGAACAAACGCAGACGTCAAAGTCTCTTTTAAAGATTATACGATAATTATGTAAGTACTAGTCAAGTCATATGAGAATCATGTAGGTTAATGTCTGAGAAAATCTTTTAAGGAAAAATGCACAAAGATTTAAATGGGCCTGTCCAGACAGTGCAAGCGTTAACAGTCGGCATCCTCAACTTATTCTTAATTCATTTCCTTTTCAATTTTCGTTTTCAAATCTTCCAGGGTTTTTAGTTTGATATGATAACCATTTAAAAAGACTCTAAAGAAAAACATCTGTCGCCAAGAGATTCTGCAAACTGGCCGCACAATTTAAATCTTTAAACCTTCACAATTCTTAGTTGATGCATCAGATTTGTGACACATTTAATTGTAATAATTATCCTACGTTATTGATTATTTATTTTGATTTGTAATCATTTTTAATTTCAATATGATTTGATACCGTTTGTTTTTCTGTCTTATTATTTTAATTTTATTTTGACGCTAATTTTTTCTGTTTTTTTATTAATATCGTGACTTTTTTATTTTATTTATATAATTATTATTTTTGTTTTGTGAGTGTTGTAACCTTATCACGTCGTTATCTGTGGATAACGCAGTGGGTTACATATGTGTTATTGTTTGCTTAATGATACTAGAGACTAAGTGCTTTGTGTAACTGTTTGTTTTCCCGAAATAAATAAATAAATCGCCGGAACGGTTCGGTAAATTCGGTAATAATTACCTGGGGGTCTTTAAGTCAAGAGTGAATAGGTTACTTCTAGGTAAGCATTCTTCATCTTCAACCACATCATCGCTTACCATCAGGTGAGATGGTGGTAAATCGCCTCTTTACTATCGATACTAATGTAATAAATATGGAAGCAACTCGATCTGTCTATCTGTACGTTACCCATTCACGTCTTAAAAGAGAGAGTCAATAAGGCGATTAACTTTTTTTTTTCGGATACAAAGATATTCTCTTTATTGATATAGATTCTCTTAACGGCTGAACGGATTCGGATGAAACAAGGCACAAAGGGATCCACATCTTGGATGTATCCCTTTTTATCCCAGGAGTATGCTTCCTTGGGATATAACTTCCAACTTAAAGTGCGAGTGAAGCAGAAACAAACTAATAATAAGAAAATTTTAATGATTGATTGTACTTCTAGGTAAGCGTGCTACATCTACGATCATATCATCGCTTACCGTTAGGTGAGACGGCGATCTAAGGCGAGCCTTTTTTCGGTGGGAAAATCATCTAACGACTCCCCCGCTCTGGCGGAAAGGAGTGTCAGACTTCTTCTGACTAAAAACTCAACCTGTTCCTTAAGCTACCTTTGCGTTTCAGTGTCGTAGTACCTCGTTAAAACATTCCCACAACCGTGATGAATTTTTGTTATTAAGAGTTTTGTTGTTTTTTTCATTACCTCATATATTTTACTGAAGTTTCTCAGTTTCACCAGGTCATCTGCTACGGATGGCCAATCTTGGATTTTATCTACTTGGAGTTTTCAAGCCAGCTTAAAAAAACGCGAAACAATTCTGTCTGTGTCCTTGATACATTTTCGCATCCTTTAAAAGAATGAAACTTAGCAGCGCGCAGCGTGTCCTTGATTAGGAACACACAATACTTTTTATTCCCGGTGTATGTTTGCTTGTTGATATTCACACGAATAAATACAATTAAAATAAATTTTGAATTTCCGATATTCACACGAGCGAAGTCGCTCATAGAAGCTAGTATTACTCCATGTCACGGATACTTACCGTTCATAGTTAAAATTCCATTAAATATTCAATAGTTATCATAATTATCTCTTTGATCAGTATCGATGAATTCCATAAAATGTCCTGGCAATATAAGGTAACCTGGATAGGAAGGCCTTACCATACCTTACAGGGATGGTAAAAAACATGTAGATATCGTAGCCAATCGATCTAGAACTGTGCAAATAAAATTACAAGTTTAACGTGCAGTAATCTGTATCCTGTTTGTGTATTTTTACTGGTACTGGTGGTAAATACACAAACGGGGTTACGACTATACTTATAGAATTAATTAGGAGATGTATCATAAAATAGTAGCCTATGTAGGATTTTTGTTTTGTGTACTAGTATTTTTGACGATATCTGGCAGTTTGAGTACTTTATGAGGTCTACCCAAAGGTAGTGTAAAAAGTACTCGCCCCTTAATTTGGTATTGTTCGTCAAATCTTTGAGTTTCCCAATAAATATTTCAGTCGTATAAGTAAAAGTTACGCGACTCAAAATCCTATAAACATTGTATTGAAGTAATTTTAGTGTGTAATACGACTTAGTGCCTCTAAGTTTTATACAACTTGTACCTAGTCGTATATAGACATCTTATAAACTTCTATACGACTGTTATATATGACCATTACACAACTTTCAGTAGTGTAATCAGTGCTGTCGTCTCAGTAACGTCTATACGACTTTATTACCAACATTAAACATATAAGAGTCGCGAGATCTACTTTTATGTGACCATCGTGTAAGAGTGATAAATTTCACTCTTATACGATTTTAAGTCAATCGTATTAGAGACGCGAGATCTACTTCTACGTGACGATCGTAAAACTAATTCGAATACGATTTTAAATCAATTTGAAGAATTTTATGCTACTATTACATGACTGAAATAAAAAAAGAATATTTCTACACGACAAGTCAACTGTAATCAAACTGGAGTTGGTTCCGCACAAAATTTAATTTTGGACTCAAGAGAATTGAGATCGGTGCAGAATAGGTCTAAAAATATGATTTTGCTCAAAGAGTAGTAAAAGGTGTAAATGAAAAATAAAGTAGATGGTTTAATTTATTAAAAATAAATACAATCATAAGTGTATCATTCATAATTTTAAACGTAATTCCTCAGTCACTATAAAATGTGTAAGTTTGGTTTCATCGCTTGCTAGACCAAAATAACGATCTGCACGTATAAAGTGTGTAGATATATCCATGGCCATCTCAAACGCATACGTATAAATATGATAAAATCTGATTTGGTTAAAAACTTATTACTGTCCATTATACCTACAGTCACACCTTCTAATAATCATAATTATTTATTAACAGTTTTTTGTAATACATTCAAGAATTCGCTAGCTCCTGCGCTAGTATTAACTATAGGTATTACAGGAGCCAGTTTGTTCCTACTAACTATTAGGACTATACACATGAAACTTGGTAGGTATGTGTATTCTGTGAACAGCTTTCCGATTTTAAGAAAAAAATAAAAAAAAAATATTTAAAATTAAGGGAGGCTCCTCATACATGGAACTGAAACTAAAAATATATTTTTTTCATGAAACCTATGCATGTGTGGTTTCTATAGCATGGTCTTTAAAAATGGTTTCTAAAACCACTTTTTCATAAAGTCAATCGCTTAAAAGATATACGCTTCCAAAGTGGTAAAATGTGTGTCCCCCTCTAACTTCTACAGCGTGTAATTTAAAGGGTATATACATACCAAGTGCACGGCTTCTTTCGATGATAACAAACGATATAGCAAGGGTTTTGTAATCCTATGTATGATATGTGTGGAACTTATTAGAAATTTCAATACATTGATACCAGAGACAGAATTTTTCAAATTAAGAAGAACGAAGACTATTATCGTTTTATTGGCAAGTGACGTGGAAAGTGATGACCCTCAAAGTGCTGTGACACGTTTGTTATTATTGGTATTCAAGAAACATATGAATCCGATAATTTGGTGCCAATTCTGTGTGTCAATAGTTTTAAGCTGAAACTTTGCATAGAGACTCCATACCAGAATTTGTCTTCAGTCCTTTTGGATAGATATGGGGTTTCCGTTACACGTTATAAAATAATGGAGAGAAAAATCTATAAAAAAAATATATGCTATAGATCTTAATGTAAACTTTCAACGCAAATTGGTTATAACAGCAGTCTTTGAGATATACCATATTTTTTAAAACACAACTCGCAGTCTGATGATAGCATGAATAGTCTATTTCATGATCTGCTTAAAAAATAAATATATAAAATAAAAATAAATGCATTTAATTCAAGTAACGTAACTCATATCAGATTAACATAATTAGAAATACACACCAAATATTATTTTCAAAGAATAAATAAAAATAAAAATGACAATTACAAAAAAAAAAAAACTAAATGAAATATAAATGTCAATAAACAAAATAAAATTTATAAAATAAAATTGTCATAATATTTTTTTCTATAATTAAACTATGCTATAATCGTTTCCCAAACTATGTTCAGGTCAGCTTCTAGTCTCACCAAATGCAGCTAGTGTTTTGCATGGAGCCCATCTGACCTTACAACCCAGTAGCTGAATAGCACAATGTTCCTTGGTAAGACTGAAGTCAGATTTTCTGGATTCTGAATACTCGTAAAGACTGTCAAACATGTACAAATGAAATTGACACCAACAGCTTAACGCACTTTCTGAAGCTACGTGCTTCGAAAAGCGCGTTTTTGGAGTTGGATCTCGATACATTGAGCCCATCCATGAACTGACCTCGGCAACCATTGCTTATCCTTGAAGATCGACACCGAAGGAATGTAATTATGTAGCCTCGAGCTCCTCCGTTCATAGTCTATTAAAAAAAAAAAAAAAAAAAATATCTAAGAAGTGCTTAATGAAGGAAGTTCTCTCCTCTCGAAACGACTCAGAAGCATAACAAGAAAAAAACAATTAAAAAATAACAAGCCATAACTGTCAATTTGATTGACTCGAGTGGGGAATATTACTCAGTATAGGTCGCCTAGCTGTCGAGTTTCAAACAAAATTATTAATTTAAATATTATGTTATTACAACGATGTGCTTTCTGCACTCTTCCTCTGTATTAACTTTTACTGCACCAAATCTCAAACTCCTCTGTAAAATGTCTTTGTTCAAAGTTTATCTATGTACAGACGCCAGCATATCAAGCTACAACAATCTGTCAAATTTCTTTAATAGATTTTCAACTTTATTGTTAAAAAAATTAGGTTCTAGGTTGATTGGGAAATTTTGATAGTTTTGGGTAGCTTCATGAGCTGCCTTCTGTACTAGCCGTTGCGCTGTACTTCGCTCCCATGGACTTTATCACGATAAAAGAAACACACACACATGCACAAAAACGTTTTTTAAACTAACACACTCCCTTAATTCTAAGTTTCCAATTTGACCTTTTCTGTAATGCGTCTGGGTAAAGGTGGCCAGGATACCCATAACACAAGTTTTCTAAGTACGGGCTCCTATCCAAAAAAAATTTAAAAAAAAAATTGTTTTATGTATCTTGTGGGAAAAAATAAATGAAAATTAAAACATTACCTCCTTCTTTTGAAGTCGGGTAAAAAAGCCTATAACCTTTCTCAAGTTTCAATCTACTTCCATACCAAATTTAATCCAAATACACTCAGTACTTTCGAATATCAGCGCATTTAAACAAACTAACTTGTCCGCTTTGTAATGTAATAGTATAGATATATTAATACCTATAGATAAAGAGATTATGCAAACAGACTTTCCTTATTGACTTTCTTAGTAATTTAAATTAATAAATTAATAATCTTTATTCAATAATCATAATAGGTAAATTACAAAATTAATCTTAATTAAACTATGTGAGTCTTACAATGTTATTCCTGGCCTGTACTAGTACTATTTGAATTTAAAATTGACAGATGTAACGTGTAATAGAATATGTAGTTACTTGAGTATTGCAAGTGTATACATAAACATTTTCCAATATTTCCTGAAACTAAGCTGCGGTTCATAATAATATATTGAACAGAAGCAATATTTTGTTCAACATGAGGCTTCCACACAATGCTCTTTGTATTGACAAAGAGAAAATTTCATTACTTGCAGTATTACGGAAATAGTTTAAACAATAAAACAAACGTAAACCACTTGATATATTTTAGCTTTTATTGTTTGTTTCACCAATATTATTCAAGCTAGAAATTTAAGTTGTATTTAAGTTGCTGTGTGCTGTTTTAAACATAAATTGTTTTACATAAATATTGTTTTTTATTATATATTTTCTATCATAGAAATAGCTTTTGAGCTCCCAGCAAACTAATCCTACGAATACCTACAAAATAATTAGTAGTTTACTAAAAATACCTATTTTCTTTTTCTTTCTTTATAATATGAATGGTTTACGTTTGTAACATTAATTACAGATTCTAAACACAAATTCTTATCGATAATTTGAATTTAGAATGATCTCTTCTTCTTCTTAATCGTTTCATTCTTGACAGAGTGGTCGTGGTCGTCAATGAGGAACTGTTTGAGTGACAAGTTCTATTATACGGCGCTTGTTGGATCGCAGTCTGTCTGGTACACTCACGAACAGGGCAGTTTGTTGCCGACTTAATTTGGTCTGTCCATCTCATCGGGTTTGCCCCACGCTCTGGTACCTTCAACTTTTCCCTGCACTACCAGACGTTCCACGGAATCATTGTTGCATCATAATACATGGCCAAAACTTTTTTTTTACCAATCGAACATTAACCTTCCACTATTGTGATAAGGTTGAAAATCTATTAAAGAAATTTGACAGATTGACGTAGGTTGATGTGCTGGCGTCTGTACTATAAACGACTGGCGACGTCTGTCGCCGAGTTCATTCAGTATAAATGTTTTAATGAGAATATAAACAAGGTTCATCATCGTCTACTTAGCCTTTTCCTATGTTAGGGTCAGCTTCCAGTCTAAATGGATACAGTTATATTAGTGTTTTTCATGAAGAGAATGCCTATCTGCAGGGCCGGATTAACCACTAGGCGGAGTAGGCAACTGCCTATGGGCCCCGCATCAACTAGGGGCCCAGGCCCAGTGCACGCACCAAGAAAACATGTTTCTTCGAACGAGAATTTAATGTGCGTGTGAACCCCTAAGTTCACACACACACCTCACTGTTATCTCACAAAATGCAAATCGTTAGATTTAGTAGTAGAACTAAAACAATTTTAGAACAAATCTGGGAATAAGTAAACAAATATATTAAAAACCACAGCCCTTAATGTGCGTTTCCTCAGTTCACACACGATTTGGTCAGTCAAAGTAAGGAAAGGGGCCCCGAGAATGCCATTACCTTAGGGCCTCTGACAGGGTTAATCTGGCTCTGCCTATCTGACATCCACAACTCAGTAGCTGGGTAACATGATACCCCTTGGCTAGACCAGTGTCAAATTTACTGGCTTCTGACTACCCGTAACAACTGTTAAAGATGTCCTAATGACAGTCGGGACCAAGGGCTTAACGTGCTTTCAGAGGCACGTGGGTACCACACCGCTAACTTCCAAACTCCGGGGTCCTACTCAGAGCCGGATTAATCCTGTCAGAGGCCCTAAGGCAATGGCATTCTCGGGGCCCCTTTTCTTACTTTGACTGACCAAATCGTGTGTGAACTGAGGAAACGCACATTAAGGGCTATGTTTTTTAGATTTGATATGAAATAAATTGTTTTAATTCTACTACTAAATCTAACGATTTGTATTTTGTGAGATAACAGTGAGGTCCCTAAATTCACACACATCACACATCAAATTCTCGTTAGAAGAAACATGTTTTCTTGGTGCGTGCACTGGGCCTGGGCCCCTAGCTGATGCGGGGCCCCTAGGCAGTTGCCTACTCCGCCTAATGGTTAATCCGGCCCTGGTCCTACTGAGAAATTTCTTACAGAAAAATCATATAACATTTTTTGCCCGACCCGGGCATTGAACCCGAGACCTCGTGCTCAGCAGTCCCACTTGCGACCACTCAACCAACGAGGCACTCCACATAGTTATAAAGTTTAAATAAATAAGGCCAAACCAGCAAAGAAATTATACATTTTTTTCCAGGAATTATTCAAAACCTATATTGCAGCTGCAACAAACAAATAACATACATAATCCCGTTCCCGCGTATCTTCGCATCGGCTAACTGCCTCCATTCTATCCTAGGCCTATAATCAAAGACGCGAGCGATGTCGCCGTGAGCACCAGTCCTAATATAAGACTGCAACCGACCATAAAGTCAACAAAGCTGGCTATTTCAAGACTCATCAATAATAATGATAATAATAATGTTAAATACTTAGGTGTGTTTAAATTTTGGTGTACAATAAAGTATATTCTATTCTATTCTACCATCGTTTGGTTGACAGATATTGTGAGGAATTCTTAATTAATTGCAAGATGTCTGTCTGAGACTCATTACCAAGACGTATGAGATAATTAGTAGCATTTGTACGAAGTACCCTATCTATCTAAACTAATGTAATAAAGCGAAAATTTCGTTTAAACGCACTAATTTTTGAAAGTACTGGGTGGATTTGGACTGATATGGATTTAGCTTGAAGAAGAAGGAACGTATACTAAGGCTACGTTTTACCCGACTGCAAAAGAAGAAGGGTATTTTTTAGGGTTCCGTAGCCAAATGGAAAAAAACGGAAGCCTTGTAGTTTCGTCATGTCTGTCTGTCTGTCTGTCCGTCCGTCCGTATGTCGCAGCCATTTTATTCCGAAACTATTAAGACTACAGTTGTGAAACTTAATAGGTAGATGTATTCTGTTAACCGCTTTCCGATTTTTATTAAAAATTAAAATTATATATAAAATTGAGGGCCCCCCTTAATTTTATATATTTATTCGCATACACAGAACTGAAACAATTTTTTTTTTCATCAAACCTATACGTGTGTGGTATCTATAGACGGGTCTTTAAAAATGACATTGGGGTTTCTAAAATCACTTTTTCTTAAAGTCAATCGTTTCAAAGTACGCTGCTAAAATGGCAAAATTCTATAATAATGGAGTGAAAAATCTAAAACGAATATATGCTATAGTTAGTAGTTATATTGTCAGTAGTTTTTGAGATATAGCACATTTACTAAAACCGCAAATATAACTTTATATTTCATACAAACACTATGAAAAACAAAATTATTTTTCGTAGTTACTACGGAACTCTTCATGGGCGAGTCTGACTCGCACTTTTTCTTTTTTTTTCCGTGGTAAAATCATCAGATGAGTCCTCCCACCCCGGGCAGGGCCGGAGGGACTGTCAGACTTGTACTGACTAAAATCCACGGTGTTCCTTCAATAGCCCTTTACGTTCCGGGGTCACGGTAATGAGATAAGTCCCACGACCCCGGCAGGCTTCGATCCTCTACAGGGGGGGCCTCGTCATCTTGCTGACGCTCTTTGAGGCGCGCGTGGAACACAACGCGCCGTCGACCCGGGCATGGTCCATGGTCGGACAGCGAGTTGCCCTTTACTCGCTGTCCGCATGCCCGCGCCTACGGTGGCCGGAGATCGTCGGCCGACGTCCGACGCCGTGGGCGTCTACCACTGCGGCTGGGCTGGAGGGAGGACGCTATCCTCTCCCACGCGCGGCCCGCCTCCTCCTTCGATAGCATGACTGCTTCGCAGAAGGAGGCGACCGCTTCCCACTCCGTCTCGCCCCGCAGCATGGCCTCGACCAATGCCGCGTGCGAGAGGTCTCCGCCTATCGCCGCCGTGAGGACACGTCGGTGCTCTGCCCAAGCGGGGCAGTCTTGCACCGTATGCTCTACTGTGTCCTCAGGGCTATCCTCGCAGTGGTGACACCTAGGCGTTCTTCCTTCCTCATCAGACACAGGTACCTCCCGAAACTTCCGTGTCCGGTGAGGACCTGCGTCATGCGGTAGGTCAGGACGCCGTGACGCCGATCTAGCCACTCCTCAAAGAGCTGGGTCTTACCGCCGCAATTGCGGCGTGCTTGAAGTCTGACTCGCACTTGGCCAAATTTTATCGTGATTAAGTCCACGAGATAAAGCCCCGCGTGACTTTTAGTTTAGAATATAGTGGAAACTCAATTTTGCGGAATTATAAGGTAGTTTCCTTTTCAAATTAATACAATTTTAGAAATATCAAAAGCTTCAAAGTTCTCTTTAACTTTGCTGACGAAACATAGTGCTTAGCACTGTATTTTTTTTATTATAAGACGTTTATTTACACAGATCATAATACAACAAAACATTTTAATTCTACCTCTTTTTTTTTTTTTTTTAACGTGGTAAAATTATCAAATAAGTCCTCCCACTCCGGGCAGGGTGGGAGGGACTGTCAGACTTTTACTGACTAAAATCCACGGTGTTCCTTCAATATCCCTTTACATACCGGGGCCACGGTAACGGGATGAGTCCCACGACCCCGGCAGGCTTCGGCCCTCTGCAGAGGGGGCCTCGTCATGTTGCTGACGCTCTTTGACGCGCGCGTGGAACACGACGCGCCGTCGACCCGGGCATGGTCCATGGTCGGACAGCGAGTTGCCCTTTACTCGCTGTCCGCATGCCCGCGCCTACGGTGGCCGGAGATCGTCGGCCGACGTCCGACGCCGTGGGCGTCTACCACTGCGGCTGGGCTGGAGGGAGGACGCCATCCTCTCCCTCGCGCGGCCCGCCTCCTCCTTCGGAAGCATGACTGCTTCGCAGAAGGAGGCGACCGCTTCCCACTCCCTCTCGCCCCGCAGCATGGCCTCGACCAAGGCCGGGCGCGAGAGGTCTCCGCCTATTTTCGCCGTGAGGACACGTCGGTGCTCTGCCCAAGCTGGGCAGTCCTGCACCGTGTGCTCGACTGTGTCCTCAGGGCGACCCTCGCAGTGGTGACATCCAGGCGTCTCTTCCTTACCCATCAGACACAGGTACCTCCCGAAACTTCCGTGTCCGGTGAGGACCTGCGTCATGCGGTAGGTCAGGACGCCGTGACGCCGATCGAGCCACTCCTCAAAGACCTCTTAAATTAGGAGTTATCCTGTATCTTAAGAGGTAGTTGCGAATTATATAATACAAAATTTATACAGCAATGACCTGGCTCAAGTGGACTGTGTCAGTCAGCCAATTACATAATTATGTTACCGGATGTAAATAAATAATATAATTCTATTAACAGAAACCAATTAAAAATAGTTGAAATATAAACCTAAATTAACTACGATAATAGTTTTTACGAATTAATTACTGACAATGAGTATAAGTATAAGAGTGTGTATGTGTGTGTAATCGTGTGCGTGTTTGCTTGAGCATTAGGTTTGATAAGTAAGTAAAGATAAGATAAGAGAGTCGTGTAAGTGTAGTCCTTCTGTAGAAGTCACTCAGTTAACTTTGTTTTGAGAGCATGTGTATTTAGGGTTATTATAAAATAATAAAGTAGTACATGAGCGGACTTAATGCAGCAAGGCCTTTTTTACCAGTCAACCTTTACTTACTGTATCCTGCATATAATATTCCACAACTTTTCACACAACGCCATCTAGTCCCAAACTAAGCAGAGCTTGTGGTATGGGTACTAGACAACAGATAAACATACATATATATTTCTAAATACATACATATTATAGATAAATTACACCCAGACAAAGAACAAATGACCGTGCTCATCACACAAACATTTGTCCTAGGTGGGAATCGAACCCACGACCTTGCGCACAGCAGTCAGGGCCACTGACCACTATACCAACGGGCCTGTCAAGACTATAATAATAATCCTATTTAAGACTTTATTAATTTTGGCATAAACATAAGTACTGAGAATATAAAACTGGTGTTTCACGAAGGTCGTATGATTTTGAGTGTTTGGTCGCATGTATGTACGTTTTCCCGGTTTTGGCAGTGGAAGACTAGTGTGCTTTTTAAGAGTGGACCGTAGCACGAAGAGTTGGCGTACTGTTAGCACTTTGCAGTCAGAGTATATACTCTTAGTTTAGTGATTGGGTACTTATAGGGCTTCTTTGTCATGACTTTGAGTATGGCTCTTTATGCTCTCTCCACTCGAAGAAAGCCGGTTTTCATAGCACCCCCCATGCTGTAATGCAATATGCAATGACTGATTGGCAGAGTGCAAAGTAAACCATCTTCAGAGTGTTGAGCCTGGTTGAATCTCTAAGTGATTTAAATATGTCAATGAGGCGCAACGTTCTGGTAGTGATGGCGTCAATTTGTTTGTCCCATCTTAGGGCGTCATCTATCTGAACTCCAAGATACTTGACATTCTCTGTTCTTGTGAGTGAAGGGCAAGTACACTGAGTCGACATGTTTGAGCATGAATGTGCAGTTAATGTAAAGGATGGGGGAGGTTTTGTGTGTTACCTACGCATTGAAAATGTACTGCCGTCGACAAGTATTGCGGTATCATCTGCGTATGCAAAAATATTACTGTTAGGTATACTCAAAGATCGTTCACATAGATCAGGAATAACGTGGAGGAGAGTATACCCCCTTGGGGCACACCGTAAGACACGGAGAACTCAACACTAAGGTGCGTCTCGGTTTTAATGCGTTGCTTACGGTTTTTTAGATAATCTTTAAAGATTTCAAGAGGCATTCCACGCACCTCTATGCGTTCCAACTTTGAGATAAGAGAGGAAACAGAAACCGTGTCGAAAGCCTTGGAAAGATCCAGAAATATACCTAAGCACTTAGTTTTTTTGTCTAGATTTGAGGCTACCAGTTGTATAAAGTCTAATACTGCATCATCCGTAGATAGCTAAGTACGGAAACCGTACTGGTTGTTTGAGATAATTTGGTGTTTGTCTAGGATGCTTCGCAAACAATTATTAAGGATCTTTTCAAGGATCTTGGACAGTGCAGGTAATACTGATATCGGTCCATAGTTATCAACACAGTCTCTGTTCCCTCCCTTATAAATAGGATGGACAATGGCTTTTTTAAATGCCTCCGGGAACACACCCTCCTGTAAGCAACGATTAAAAAGGTAGGTAATTAGAGGGGTCAGTGTTTCCCGACCATATTTCAGCACCTACGATGGTATTTCATCCCAGTCCACAGCACAGTCGTTCCGTAACTGTAAAATTAAGGATTCAATTTCGCCTTCTTCTACTTCCAAAATTGTGAGTGAGTTTGCAGATGAGATTTGCGTAAGGTCCGGAGTCTCAAAGGGGTGTTGACTAGCTAGGATTGACGAAGCATGTCTATCGGTAATAATTTTTGTTGCCAGGGTCTTCCCTGCATTGCTCAAGATATGGCCCACTTCATTAATTGAAGATTTATGAGTGTGTCTTATTTTAAGAAGTTCTACTGGACTAGATTTAAATTGTTGGGTATTGGTTATTTGTTTTATTGTTTTCCACAGGGCTTTTGGGTTGTTTTTAGCTTTCTCAAGTTCACTGGATTCAAAGGATATTTTTAATTTCCTTAGTAAATTGTTCGAATTTCGATAGCGTATACAGGTTTAAATGTAAAACACTGAAAACCTCTCAGGACTATATTACTAACATCATAATCAACAACTTTTGTTCTATGACTTTTAAGAATTCGTCATATTTTAGTTCACCAGATTTTCATCCAAAAATAAAAATATTTTGAACGCCCTAAATGTTACGAACTCTATGCGAAGCAAAAGAAAGCAATGTATACTATCGCTTTCTTTTGCCCTGCATAGACGCTACATGCGTTTAGGGCGTTCAATTTAAATACTTTTAGTTTTGTCTGAAAATCTGGTGAACTAAAATATGTCAATTTTTTAAAAGTCATAGAACAAAAGTTGTTGATTATGATGTTAGTAACATAGTCCTGAGAGGTTTTTGGTGTTTTACAATTAACCCTGTATAAGTTGTCTTGAGAATTATATTTTCGGGTGAATTTTTTGATTGTATGTGCAATTTATCTGTTTTTTATGCATTTTAGAAGGCCATGGGTAAGCCAAGGCTTAATTAATCTATTTTTCCTAGGGATTTTGATTGCTTTGAATGTTTAAATATTGCCGATTGAATTAAACTTATAAATTTATTTACAGCCTCGTTAATGTCGTCTATTTGATATAATAATTTAAAATCAGTTTTCTCTAACTCAAGGATAATTGCTTCTCAGTTTAGGCTCTTAGTGACGTATGTTTTACAAAGTGGCTTCTTCGTGGTTTCCAAAGATAGCAGTATGGGTTTGTGGTCCGTTATATGTGCCTCTAAAACAAGTGTGGTTGCCGTGAGATTAGACTTTAAGAAGATGTGGTCTATGCAATTTTCACAACGAGTGGGAAACAAGTGGGTTAGTAATAGCCCATTAGAGGCGTTAAGAGTGAGATACTGTATAGTTCGGTCATTCATTACTTTTTGTCGAATATCAATGCTTAGATCACCCATAAGGACAGTATTAGGGCAAGTTCTTTTGATATTACCATAAACATTTATTAGGCTAGTTGCAAAATTATCAAAGTTTTCTTTAGAATTTAGAGACGGTGACCGATAGATTGCTACAATGGATATAGTTTTGTCTATTTCACAAACAAGACAGTTCCCGCCCGTAAACGTTGGCTCCCATACTGAAATTTGTAAACCTGATTTTGTATACATAATGACTCCATCATTTTGATTATAGTTAGAGACCGTTGAGTGGGAGTCAAAGCCATCTAATATTGGTAGATTATTGACCTTACTAAGCCAACACTCAGTTAGGACAATAATATCGAGATCAAATTTTTAACAAATTTAAAAGTACTTAAAACTGAAAAAATTTGAAAAAAATCTTGCTATCGGGCATATTTATATAGCTTAAATATTCGTCTGGATTGCAAATAAAGGCCTTACCGAGGGTTAATTGGTCGAGTTCATCGTTAACATTATTTCTGGTAGCCATTTATGAATATAAGAATAATAAACAAATAATAGTATAGGGCGGTACATAAAGTACACTACAGGGATCTTATTAGTGGTAATAAATTTTAGAGGCGTGTTAGGAGTCTTAGAGAGTAAGTGAGTATTTTTTTGTGTGGATTTGTAAGTGTAGATTGAGTGGTAGTGAATTGTTAATTGATTTGCTATATTTATTTTTATATGTAAACTATGCAAGTGAGTGTATATACAGAGAGATAAAACAGATTTTGTATTTTTTTTTAATATTTAACTTGTAGGGCAAGATTTCTAGCATACATAATAATATCAATAGTCAATTACTAGGTTTAGGTAGACCAGTGCTAAGATCTTCAAGACATTTTTCAGAATGAATCAGTATTTGTTTGTCACCTACTTGTCTGCGAAGAAATATATTTCCATTGCTGATCCAGCAGAACTTGTACTGATGGTTTTTTGCAAATTGTCGCGCCAGGTAAAACAGACTCTTCGAACTGGCGGGCAGGCGGTCTGCTACATAAATGGCCTGGCGTTTTCCTGGTATACCAATGAGTTCCGTGTTCAACTTATCTTCATTCGAGGTTTTTGTTTTGTTGTACGAGCGTGTAGCCAGCAAGAAATTTTGCTTGGCACGTACTGTTGTGAACTCCGCTACAATTGGGCGTAGTGTCGGGGTTGGGCTGGGTTTGCCAGCTAGACGGTATATGTCACGAATTTCAGATTGCGATATTGGCACTCCAACAAGCTGGCTAATGTTGCAGATAGTATTTGTTGATTGAGCTGTACTTTCATTTCCTTCTTGCGGTATGTTTCTTATTTCTACGCAAGATGAGCGGGACTTATATTGCAAATCCATAATTTTGTTTTGAAGTGCTTATATATAACATTGCTACTCTTTTCTCACCTTTTTAAGTCTTCTACTTCTTTCTTAATCTCTTCAAATTTATGGTTTTTGAGATGCATTGAGCTTATTATTTCAGCATTTGTTTTATGGATTTCGGAATTTGATTCTTGTATCTCAGTCTTTTGCGCCTTAATGTCATTAACGTCGGCCATTAATTGTTTAATTAGAGTCGTTTGTGGCTCAAGTATCTTAGACATTCAACTGTCCTGATCATTTCTCCAGCTTGTAAGCAGATCAGTTAGCTCTAGCTTATTTAACACTGACACGCTGTTAGGGAAGAGTTCTTGTCTTGGGCGTTTGTGTCTACTTGTTACGTGTTCACTTATTTCAATCGCCGCACCTATATCAGGTTCTGATTGAGTCTGAATTAGATTTGTTGTTTTTGAGGTGGGGTACGCTGAACATTCGCCATAGTATACAAAAAGTCACACAACGAATGAGATAGGAAATGGTAGATAGTTTCTGCGTATGTAGCCAAACGCCGGCCGTGCGCTTAAAGTTCATACTACTATATATATTACGGACGGACTAAATAAAATATTTTAAGAAAATATCTTATTGTTAGCCATTAGGTTTTCGGATAATCAGATATTCGGATAAGTGAACTGAGAATAGATTGTTATACTTATTACTGCATAATACTATTTTACCAATAAAAGGACGAGATTTTTGTTACTGTTGATTGGCACGCGTTTGACTACCTCGCCTAATAGTAAGTGATGATGTGGGCGAAGTAAAAGCACGCTTATTTTTTATTTATTTATTTTATTATTTATGTACACACAGTATACACAGTATTAGGATACAACATAATTATAATATTTGAGTTTTTTCTTAAGAAATTTCTTACAGCAGACCTGCGAAAGGAGAAGTGAAAAAGAAATGTAGACAATAGTGTGTGAGAACAAGAACAGAAATAAATATGAATATGTGAAGTCTAAAACTAAAATATTAAATGATGAAAAATATTATGATTATGAAAATACATATAATGCAATAAAAATAACATATACTTAAATAAATACATAATGTTAGAATATATAAACATATTATATAAATATATACATAAATAATTAACACAGTTAAGAGGAAAGGTAATGCTCTTTTAAGTTTACCTAGAAGTTACCTATTCACTCTTAACTTAAAGACCTTGTTTTTCCCTTTTAAAGCTGTTATCAAGTGCGTACTAACATTATGTCCGAATGTTGCATGCGCTAACAAAATGATACATTGCAGACACCCTTGCGGCTATAAATATATCGCACAAATTAAACACGACACTAAATACACAGTACACTCAGTGCTTAAATAAGCAATCATTGCACACAGTTTAGAATGAGTTATTAAGGAAAACAATGACAGAATGAGTTAAAAGTCCCCCAGTGGACGAAATTCATCAAAAATGTAAATCAATACATTATTATAAAAAAAGTAGCTTTCTACACTCTTTCTTCATGAGTTAATTTAACTGTGCCAAATTTATACTTCTCCGTGTGCATAATTTTCGTAAAAAGGTAACAAAAGTTTTGCCCACGTATTAAATTATATGGAAAATTTAAAGCAATTTCTTAGTGAGTTATAGAAAAGTAACGATTTATGTCCTTTCTCTTTTCCATTTTACTTCGAGGCTATTGTTGAGGAAAACAATACTATAAACTAGCTTAGCATGTCAGTACCTACCTAGTTTTAAACAATACGATTGAAATTATATCTTTTTCTTGGACCATTGAGTACTTATACGAAAGCAAAGCTTCGATTCGGCGTGAGGTCACGGTTTTCCTACATAGGTTTGTTGCCCCTAAATTAGGAGATGAGTGATGAATAAATACTTAAGTGCAAGTTTTGATTGCGCCAAAAACTACGTAGTTAATTTATGTTTGAATACACCGCCCTCCTGTCCCCTAATTTGTACGTGTTATGCGTATTTGAGATGAGGTGTGATAACGTTTTTAAGCGTACCATAAATATTGTGCTAAAATCTTCATTTATTTATTTATTTTATTATTTATGTACACACAGTAAAATACATTAGGATACAACATAATTATAATATTTGAGTACAAAGGTACTGCTTATTTCTTAAAAAAAATCTTCTAGCAGATCTGCATAAGGAGAAGTGAACCGAAAAAAACGCATGATTCCATTCCCTAGGTAAATGATTAATTTAAAATACCTACACACACACACTAAAGCGATGTATCTACAAATAAAAGGCAAACATTTTGTTTACGCGTTTGTGTTCGGCGAACACATGATATCGCATGATAATTGATTTCAAATGCATACTTTTCTTGTAATTTATAAAAAAAAAAACCATAAATATCATATCATCATATCATTATATCATATCATATCATATATTTATTTGCATTCCACAATGTTGTTTTAGATGTTACAATAATTGCTTAAAGCTTGGATACAATCATGGACCCCGAAGGGCACAGCAAATCATAAAATTAATTCAATTTACAACAATAATTAAAGATGTCAATACATATTATATTCCCAAACTTATCAAAAGAATACTAAAAATGTCAATAGATTATTAAAAAAATCGATAGATAAAAAAAAAAACAAAAGTGTCACAAAAAAATTCATAATATAAACCAGTCAAAATGTTAAATGTTAATATGTCTAACTGTCAACTATAAAAGACATGTGAAAATTTACTATTAACTATGCGGTTACAGTCAAAATAAAATACAAAAGGTCACAATTTCAATAAGTCAATACATACTTCGTTTACAGGTCTATATTAAGTCTTGAAGTTAAAAAATTCACCTAGGGTATAAAAACAGTTCTCTATTAACCATTGTTTCAATTGCTTTTGGAACTTATGTAAGGGAAGTTCTCTTAACCGACGCGGAATATGGTTGTATACTTTAATGGACATCCTATAGCAATTTTTTTTATGTAATGCGCTTCTGCAAGTAGTGTGAATGTTCAATTTCGTGGGGTCTCTTGAAATATATTTACGGTTTTCATTATCGTCAACAAATAAATGTAATTGGTTTCTAACAAACATCTCAATTTCCATTATGTACATAGATACAAGAGTAAGCACTCCTAGTTTTTTGAAAAGCGGCCTGCATGTTTCAAAAGGTCCGACGTTACTTATAGCTCGGACACACTTTTTCTGTATAATGAAAGCTCTATTAATGTGTGTTGAATTACCCCATAACAATAACCCATACCTTAAGATGGAGCTTACGTGGCCGTGATAAGCAGTAAGAGCTGCTGTCTCACTAACTGTTCTTCTTAACTGTCTTAAGGCGTAAACAAATCTATTTAGTTTCTTGCATACTGTTTCCACATGAAGTTTCCAATTGCAGTTTTCGTCTAAGGTAATACCAAGAAATCTTATATTTTCGTCTCTATGTAGTATTTCTTCTTCGAATATTAAGTTGAAATTATGTTTATTAATTCGATTGTAGTTGCTAAAGTGTACATATTTTGTTTTGGATAAATTCACCCTAAGGTAATTATACTTATCACTTCAATAATAACAAGTTTTTCATATATTTTAAACCTTACTACGTAATTATGATCCACCAGAAAATACACAGCTTACGCGTCGAATAAATCCTCTATCAAATAAATCCTCCGAATAAACCCGGAATTTGCCCAGAACACTAGCAGCATTGCCACGTTGAATGGCAAAGCTTATTTTTTGGGCTGAGCCAGCCTTCTTGTGACGCAGTGTGGATTAGTCTGGCCTCTTCTTCGTGTCTATGATAAATCATTGGTTTAAATACCTACCTACCCAACATGGGTAGGTAGCAACGTTTATCAGGTCTTCAAACCTGGTTTGCTCAGGAGTACCGGATTCGCACTGGATATTACTATGGTCTATGATCACTTTTCACACTACATTCTTGGAAATAATACGAGCAAAAGAACTCCAGAGGACTTACACAGGAAATTTACAAAAGCTTGGGTCATCCTTTTGTAAATTTCCTCTGTAAACACTCTGTAAATACTGTTCCCTCTATAAATCCTCTTTGGCTAAATCATTAACTGAATGGCTTTCGGCATCCCAGGTCTATTTCGTTCAAAAGACCTGTTTTAACCTTCAAACAATGTGAGTTTTAAAAAAAATTTTTTGCAAAAAATATAACCGACTTCCATATCAAAACACTATAAAGCCAAAAATAACTTTAATTTCGGAAGTCGGTGTTATTGGTTTTGGATTTTCTTTTTATTTCACATCGCCTTCCGAAATTAAAGTTATTTTTGGCTTTATAGTGTTTTGATATGGAAGTCGGTTATATTGTTTGCAAAAAAAAAAAATTTCACGCTTTTTAGTGGGTCGGTTTGTAATTTATCTAGTTACAAAAGCCATAATGTCAACAACTTATCACCTTTTACAACATATTGCTTTTCCCGATGCATAACCGTTAATTTTTGAGGAGTTCTCCTGGTACTTGACCATCAGCTCTACATCACTATATGTGTTGTGACGAGCATAAAGTGTTTAACATCCGTACTCAAGTAATCGAAACGCAATCCACGAAATATTTATTATTGAGGAGTTTCAGTGGCCATCTGTGGTATTCATCATCAGTTCAACTTCCCCAAATGGTACTTTTCGGAAGCAACTGCTCAAGGTACTATAAGAAATACCCAAAACGATATAGGTGTGCCTATAATATTTGAAGAGTTCCCTCGATTTCTCCAGGATCCCATCATCAGATCCTGATTTCGTAACAATGGGACCAACTAGAAAGTATACACATTCAAACGCAAAAAGAATTTTTCAAATCGGTCCCGCCGTCTCCGAGTTATGAGGTAATATATTTAAAAAAAAAAAATACAAGACGAATTGAGAACCTCTTTTTTTGAAGTCGGTTAAAAACAAAACACCTTATGCAACTAATTTCTCCTATGCAAGCACCCAGACCCGGAGCAACTAAGTATATGTAGGCCATACAAACATACAAATGTGGGAATCAAAGCAGGTACACATGGAGTAGTAGCCAATCGCTCAGCCTCTGCACCAACGGTGTCTAAAAATATTGATAATTTGACGTCAAGTTACCAATATTTTGAAATGAAGTATTTCTTAGTTCGTCTGACTGTATAATACTTTTGTCCACAATGTCAATCAACAACAGATTCTGAGAAGCATTACAATTTATTATGCGTCGCATTCTCTCAGTCTCAGTTTCTAGAAACAACTCTATTATAAGAACTACTGGATAGGCAATTTACTTTTATGAACAAACATTTGGTCGCCATGCTTTGCGTTGCTCGCTCATTATGGTGTCCGCTAACTACCTTGAAAGACAAGGTCATTTAGGAACTAGTCACATATTATGTATGTATTGCTGATTGGTTGATGGAGATTATTTTGACCTTTAATATTGCATTTGTGATGCTGCCTCTTTGGTCTAGTAGTAGCAATCGCGTCTGCTGAGAGAGGTCTCAGTTTCGATTTCTTCGAAAAAGTGATATTGGGATTTTCTACTAGAAATTTACACTAGCAGCCCGGAGTTTGGAGGTCGGAATTAGTGTTGCCAGACGTTCTGTATTTCACGGGACGTCCCGTATTTCAGGCATAAATTCAAATGTCCCGCCAGGACCGACTGTCCCGTATATTAATTCCATTTCGCATGTATCACTCGCTCATGAAGCTCTATACTGCGTACATCCACTTGGTTCAGCTTCGCGCGAGCGACAGGTCAGAGCTGAGTCTGTATATACCGATGTGAAAGGGTTTTTAAATTTGTCAAATACAAAAAAAAATATGTTAAAACATGCGCGTTCTTCTGAAAAATATTCAAAAAATAAAACATCTTACCGGAAAAATATTTAAATCCCGTATTTTTTTGCCTAAGCGTTTGTCCCTTACAGGCTGTAAAAAAATCTGGCAACCCTACTCGGACTGCATGTTAAGGCGAAAGGATACGTCAAACTACGAAATAGACCTCTCTTTGAAGGACTACTACTACTAGACGGATGGACCAAATAGATAAAAAAAAAATACCTAATACGCGTAACATATTTGACTTTAAATTTTAAATTTAATTTTTTTGTTATTGTTCATACTTTTCTCGGAAAAAAATCGAATATATCCTCTTTATTTTTGCAATAATTTGCTTACTGCTTTCAAATAACTAGACCGATGTAAATATTTCTTTCACATTATTATAGAGAATTTATTGCTTTATAAAATTTAAATTCAAAATTTTACAAAATTATTACTTACGTGCCGTTAAATCAATAATACTATATTATTACATTCGCGCTCGGCGCGCGCGCTCGCTCATACGCAAGGACCAGTCTCACCCTAGCGTTCGCACGGGGAGGCTGTGTCGCATGTTAGCGCGCCCGCTCTTTAAACTTTGCGTCAAAGAGTAAACAGCGTAGATAGTACGTTTGGTACAGTGGTACGGTTGAGCTATTTAAAAATGGGACATTTCGTTTGCGCTTGGACGTATGTGAATATTTAGTTTTAGTGTTGATTGCGAGTGGACTAAACTAAATGTTAAGTAAATACAGATAGATAGATTTTATATTTTAGTTTTTATTGTTTCGTAGCCAAATGATACAAACCATTTTTTATCCAAGTCAATTGTTTGAAATATTATTATTATTTAGCCTGCACTGTACCACTGCTGGGCAAAGGCCTCCCTTCATTCCTTCCAATGGTCCCGGCTGTGCGGCAATTCTTTCCAATTCTCAAGGAAGACATCAAGTTTGTCCCACCATCTCCTTCGTGGTCTGCCGCGACCTTGTGTCCCTGTTTCAGGGCACCAATCTTGAGGTTTACGGGCCCACAGCTCGTTCGGCATGCATATCGTTCGTTTGAAATATATTTATTTATTTTATTAACACTATGAAAAACAAAGTTGAAAGCAAAACTGCTTGCTACTATGGAACTCTTCATGGGCGAGTCCGACTCGCACTCGGACAGTTTTTTATTAGGGCTCCGTAGCAGAATGACTTGAATGACAAAAAACGGAACCCTTATAGTTTCGATATGTCTGTCCGTTTGTCTGTCTTTCTGTCTGTCCGTCCGTCCGTATGTTACAGCCATTTTATTCCGAAACTATTAAGAATATACATGTGAAACTTAGTAGATAGATGTATTCTGTAAATCGCTTTCTTATTTTAAGAAAAAAATTAAAATATATTTAAAATAAAGGGAAGCCCCATACATGGAACTAGAACTGAAAATATTTTTTTTCATGAAACCTATGCGTATGTGGTATCCATAGACAGGTCTTTAAAAATGATATGAGGGTTTCTAAAACCACTTTTTCATAAAGTCAATAGTTTAAAAGATATAAGCTTCCAAAGTGGTAAAATGTGTGTGTCTCCCCTCTAACTTCTATAATAATGGAGTGAAAAATCTAAAAAAAATATATGTCTGTAGACCTTAATGTAAACTTTCAACCAAAATTAGTTTGAATGAAATCGGGTCAGCAATTTTTAAGATACAGCATATTTTCTAAAACCGCAAATATAACTTTGTAATTCATACAAACACTATGAAAAACCAAGTTATTTAGCGTAGTTGTAAAAATGTAAATAAGATAGTTTTAAAAAAAAATTGTAGGTTTTTTTTTATTCGTCAAATAAATATACATAATTATTATATTATTATAGTTACTACGGAACCCTTCATGGGTGAGTCTGACTCGCACTTGGCCAATTTTTTTAGTACATTAAAAAAAAATTACCAAAAATTAAACCGACTCCCAAAAAACACTGCAAAGTGAAAAATAACTAACCACATTCAAGTAATCGAAGCGGAACACATGAAATACTTATTATTTCTACTTATATATTGAGTAGTTCCAGTGGCCATCTGTTGTATTCATCATCAGGTCCACTTCACAAATTGTGCATTTCGAATGCGACTACACAAGTTACTATAAAAAATACTCAAATCACTATAGCTGTGCCTATAATATTTGAAGAGTTTCCTCGATTTCTCCAGGATTCCATCATCAGATCCTGACTAAGTGACAATGGGACCAATTTTGAAGTACCTATACCCTTTCAAACCAAAAAAGAATTTTCCAAATCGGTTCAGCCGTCTTTGAGTAATCGGTGAAAATACATTACAAAAAATATATACGCGTCAAATTGATAACCTCCTCCTTTTTTGTCGTCGGTTGATAAAAGCGTTATTATTTATTTTCAAAAAAACAAATTGATATTTTTTATATTTTGATTCACTCTAACTACAATAACTGTACTCACTAAAGAATATTTTGTTCTCAAAACAAGCATTGCAAATGTTCTGAGTCCGACTATATTCAATCGATTTCATGATGATAAAAGCTAATAGGTAGCGACAAAAATGCTTCGAACGTATCTGCGTCCGGTGATACCTATGACGTTCGGGGGAGCGCGCGGGCGCTCGGGGTGGTCAGCACTGGCCGCTTGTTTCACGTTCAATGCTCAAGGACGTTGGGCTATCCTTTCACCTTAAGTTGTAGGTCTTGGCTGGCATTTGGACATCTTTGACAGTCAAAATCCAGAAAATCGGACACTGGTCTGACCAAGGGGTCTCGTGTTACCTAGCTGCTGAGTTGTGAAGGTCAGATAATAATAATATTGCTTTTGTGATTATTTTTTCGAGCATATTGTATATTATTACATTATTTCATCTTTTCGGAACAGAGAGCAATACTTTGTATTAAACGATCATGTCTCTTTTCAGATAGGGTGAAAAAGCATTTTCAAAGCATCAGAATAGTTTCTTAATTGTTTAAAGAGGCTTCGTTGTACAGACGAACGAATAAGTATTGGGTGATATTAACAATCTTATTTACCAAAGTACAACGTTTGCTTTATTTAATTAATATTTTAATACGTTACACTATGGATTTGTAAAAATGTATTAAAATATAGGTATATCCTTTTCAACCGACTTCAAAAAGGAGGTTCTGTTTTCGACCAGTATGTATGTATGTATATATGTATGTATGTTTGTATATCCGCGATGTTCTCAAAAACTACTGATCCGATTTCGATCGCGTTTTCGTTGTTTGAAAGCATATTTTACAAAAGTTTTAGTATATAACACATCAGGTTCTGATGAAGATCTTCGGAGATTAGTGATGGAACTCTTCAAATATAAACAGCAATTTTCCCACGATCGCGATTTAATCGACTTCAAAACAAACAAAAACACTACTGCTCTATAAAGTGAAAAATAATCTTAAAGATTGTTTCACTGGATGTCCTATTCCGTTTAAATTAAAGGCTACGTATCTACTCACATGGCTGAAGTCGGTGCCGAGATAAATGAATAGGTTTGATCACCTCGGGCGTGCCCCAGAATGCGGCGTACTTAGCCTATCAAAACTATTCATTAGCTTGGCACCGACTTACCGACTACGCACAATGAAAGTATTTCCAAAACGTTTCGTGCGTATGGGTGGGACGTCCACCATGCAGGTTACGATGGCGCATGGCCGTTCGACTTATACATGACTATTACATAAATAATATAATATTTCACAACTTTCACAGAACGCCATCTAGTCCCAAACTAAGCAGAGCTTGTGCTATGAGTACTAGACAACTGATAAACATACATATATATTTCTAAATACATACGTATTATAGATAAATTACACCCAGACAAAGGACAAATGATCGCGGTAACACACAAACATTTATCCTGGGTGGGAATCGAACCCACGACCTTGGGCATAGCAGTCAGGGCCACTGACCACTAGACCAACAGGTCTGTCTAAATAAATAAATAAATCTGTTCTTTTCATTTTTATTTAGTTTACTTTTATATAATCACTTAGCATTTGGAACAGCCCATATGGCTATGCTCTTCTACATTTTTCCACAGCGTTGGAAGTTTGCAGCTCGTATATTTTTTTCTTTGTAACTTGAGTATGGCCGCTTCTTTCAGCGATCCATAAAGCTTATTACACACCAGTGGCGAAGGCTCCATACAACTCGATTCCCACCGGCTTTCCTTTTGAAATATGGCAAATATTAGTCTATTATTTTATATATGAAAATATAAATAGTAATCTATTATTTTCAATTAAACAAATAATTATTTACGAAGTTACAAGATTTCGAAGTCAGCCACAGGGCCACAGTTACTGGAATTCACGCATCACACTTGAGCAAGGTAAGCATTTTTTGGTCCGGCTTCCCTTTTATGAAAATTCACCCTTCGCCACTAATACACACCAAGCTATTGAGAAGCCGTGCCATTTGTTAATTTTAGTATTATTACAAGTCATTTGTGCCCACTTCAGGGCAAAGGCTTTCTCTCCCCCACTTATCACTGTTTGTTCTAGTTTACCATTTAAATAAGTGCAATACAACAATTTATTGATCTGGCTGATTTGAATCTTCATTTAATAAAACAAATGTTAAAACTAAGCAAAAGACCTAAAGTAAAAAATATGAATAACCGAATGATTATAAATTTCAAATAAAAAAAATTGGTCATAGGTGAGTCTACTCGCATATGACCAATATTTTTTTATTTCCTTAGTAACTATGCCAAATAACTTTGTTTCCATAGTGTTTGTATGAGTTACAAAGTTATATTTGCGGTTTTAGAAAATATGCTATATCTCAAAAACTGCTGACCCGATCTCATTTAAACCAATTTTCGCTGAAAGTTTACAAGATCTACAACATATATTTATTTTATATTTTTAACTCCATTATTATAGAAGTTAGAGGGGAGACACACATTTTACCACTTTGGAAGCGTATATCTTTGAAACGATTGACTTTATGAAAAAGTTGCTTTAGAAACCTCAATGTCATTTTTAAAGACCTGTTTATAAATACCACACACGCATAGGTATCATGAAAAAAATTCAGTTTCAGTTCCATGTATGGACAGCCCCCTTAATTCTAAATATTTTTATGTTTTTCTTAAAATTGGAAAGCGGTTCACAGAATACATCTACTTACCTACCAAATTTCACATGTGAAGTCCTCATAGTTTCGGAATAAAATGGCTGTGACATACCGACGGACGGACAGACAGACAGACAGACAAACATGACGAAACTATAAGGGTTCTGTTTTTTGCCATTCGGCTACGGAACCCTAAAAATCGGTATACAAAATAATAATTGAAGCACAGGGTGAATCGCAAGGTTGTGTCAGACTTTTACTGACTAAACCTATCCTGTTTCTTCCTATGCCCTTGCGGTCTTGTTAGAACACCCCCAAAACCTCGAAAATGGGAATTTACCTTGTTAAAGTATAATTTAACGACACGCACTTTATGTCACGGGTTCGATTACCGTACCAGGTCCAATATTTCTATTGCCTACAAATAGTTATTCAGAGTCTGGGTGTTTAAAAGAAACTCACGATACCGGAGAGATTCCTAATTAAGAGTAAAGTTTCAAAAACTTATAAAGATATGTTTTTCGATGAGTATATTGAGACAAACTGAAGGACCATTCTCCAGATATATTGTTACATAATGTTTCCCACAGGCTCTTCTAGGCATTTCTTACTAGGACCGGTTGACGCAAGGAGCAGTCAGCATCATTAACAGGGCCTGACAGGCCCATTGCCTGCCGAGGTCGTGGTAATGTTCTAACGGTATACCGCGGCCCCGGACTATAAGGGAAACTGAAGAAACAGGGTGAGATTTTAGTCAATAGAAGTCTGACACCTCCTGGACGCAAATAAAAAAAAACAAGTATTTTTTACTAGCCTAGTGTAAACGCAGCTTACAGTGTTTGGTGTGCATGCCTGTGCCGAAAGCAAGCGGTCGCTTTGATCGCGATAGCGGCACCTCTGATGTCCGCACGGCCCGTTTAACGCGATGTATGGAAGCCTATTTACTGGTCAGGGATGCCACGGTTTATGTTACTGATTTGAAATGCACTGATAGTGAGCAGACTTGATTGTAACTGGAGAATTTGTAAAGCTGTCCTCAGTATCTTATTTGCTGTTTGTTTGTGGCTGTAAGTTAGCCTTGATAGTGGATGTAAGATCCTTACAGACTAAGATACTTCAAGGTAAGCTACAGGTTTATTTTGATAACATTTCTAAAATATCAAGCACTAGTACTCTCGCGGGGCTTCGCTCCCGTGGTTTCTATCACGGTAAAAACATAACTCTCCTTTATTGCAGTCGCGTAAAATGTAGCCTATAACCGTCCTCAAGCTTCAAGCTACTTCCATACCAAATTGCATCCAAATCCACCCAGTACTTTCGAAGATTAGCGCGTTCAAGCAAACAAACAAACAAACTTTTCCGCTTTATAATATTAGTATAGATTAATAACACATTGCGAAAGCAGATTTTCAAGATTTTGATTAATTCTTAGTTTTAAGGACCTTAAAATATAATGCAATGGTAATCCTCGACAACTTTTTCCAGAAAAGCGCAAAGTAGTCACCAATAAAATAGGCTTATTCATAAAAAAGTCTAAGCGAATGCTTAGTATATATTCTAATTACCAGAAATTTGAAATTCAAATTCTATAACTACCAGGTTTTCTTATGAAAAAAGAATTGTCTCGTTTAATTTTCTGGAATCAAACCCACAACACGCAGCTCAATAGCCAATTGCACCACTGTGACAACCGTGTCTTCTATATAATGTAAATAGAATCGACAAATAAGTATAATATTGTAGTAGATTTACTTAAAAAGTTTGTGTGAAAGACAAACATTTTTATAAAATTAATTAGGCTTTTTACTCAGAACCTCGACAGTCTAACAGCAGTCTGCGAAAGCGTAACAAAGCCAATACGCCACTTTATGTAAAACTAAAAAAAAAAACAAAAACTAAAGTATGCCCAGCCCTACAACTCTAAACGTATGTAAGTACTTACAAAGACAGTCATGCTAGTGCCAAAAACATCGTTATAGATATAACGGTGCAGATCGTTGACACTGCAAGAAGCTTGCCAGACCAACTGTACTTACTAAAACCGTGTGTGATAGCAGGCAGTTGTTTTTTTTATCTGTAATGTTGGAAGGAGATGTCTTTTTATATTTTTTGTAGCCAGTAGCGGCCAGTGGCTACCGTTTGGGGCCCTTTGGTTTGAATATGGAATTGTTTATTTTGTTTGTAAGCTTGTAGTGTATTCTTTGATTTCTGGGTTCGTGCAATGCACTACAGTTTTTTTCTTTGCTTTTAAAAAGAGAACTAGCTATATGGGTACTAAGAATCTTGTTGACCCCTCCAACTAAGCTAAATATGTTTGTGTCTGGAGTGGGTTCACAGCAATAGTGTAACGGGTGCGGTTCGAAGCTTTGACCTCTCGATCACAAGTCCGACTCCTTAGCCATTAGGATATTGAAGCTTTAAATTAGCATATGTTTGCTTTTCAATATTATCTTCCTTAGTTGACGCTCAATAATGGACGTACGAACCAGTTTCAAGAATATCTCCAATGTTGGTGTTGTCAATCGTTCTAAAAATTAATGATTTATTTACTTGAGTTTATTGGTCAATTTATTGTAAAATATTGGTATTGTAAACCATTAAAACAAATTTCCAATTAGAGATCTAACAATTAACACGAACTCAGCCCACTGAACAACAATAAATAATTTTACGGTTGTCAGCTCGTTACCTGACTACCCTTCCCCATCAATTCGATGCCTTAATAAATATCAATTAAAACAATCAAAAGCACAGTTTCCAATCAGTTAAATTAACAGCGTCATTAATCTCCTCACACTCAGCGGTTTACGACGCACATCCATTCGCCCCATAAACCCAACCAGAATCGGCATCACAAAAGTAAGGGTCAATTCGAGATCGATATCAAATCGATTAAAACAAATCGATAAGCTTATCCTGAGAATTCTCCTTCTGCGGGATTCATAGCAATAAATACAAGTAGCCTCAATTTGTCGACCATAAAGTCCTTTAAGATGCAATTTGTCAATGTCAACTCGCAATGCGTATCGATGCATTGGAATGGAGCGATCGAGATCGATATCTCGATGCAGCCGATTATCCGATTCTCGATTGTGTAGTTGATTTTGCGCGCATGCAACATGAATGTTAAATCGAGGAAGCTATATTCAAATGCAAAGAGGACTGTTTTATTTATTCAAATTTCGAATAACAATAACTGTTGTTAGTGCGTTAGGAATACAGATGTCTGCATGCTGATCGTATCGAGTGAGCGTCCACTATTATACTAATGAAGATATGACAGGGAACGAGGTAGGGCTGATCGGCTCATTCATATTGGTAAATAGAACAGGAATCGCATAATAATATAAGTTTTATAACAAATGTATGTTCTTTATCAGCCAGACCATTTGCCAATTATGTTGATCGGCTTCCTGTATATCTGGATGCAGCTGATTACTATTATTTTACATAAATCGATGACATGTTTATTTGGGCAAGTTTGGTATTAGATTTTCTGCTGTTACACTGCCCATGAAGACTGCCAAAGATGTAGGTACAGTCGCCAGCACATCAAGCTATCAGAATCTGTCTTTACCCAATTAAGTTTGAACCTTATCATGTTGTAATAAAGTTGTAAATCTGTTAAATTATTTTGACAGATTGGAGTAGGTTGATGTGCCGGCCACCGTACCCATCGATGGACCAAACTCGGCAGGCATTGCTTAACCTTTAAGCATCAGCAAGCAGTTATTATTTTAGCCACAAACTGACATATAAAAATACGTCAGCTGATTCTTGAAAATAAGCTACGTATCTTATGTGATATCTATGTATTAATTTCCTAAGCAAAAACTTTGTACCGACCCCCTTTGTATCGAACTTAGGGTTCCGTAGCCGAATAGCAAAAAACGGAATCCTTATAGTTTCGTCATGTCAGTCTGTCTAACTTCTACAACGTGTAATTTAAAGGCTATATACATACCAAGTGCACGGCTTCCTTGGATGATAACAAACGATATGACAAGGGTTTTGTAATCCTATGTCTTCATGTGTGGAACTAATTAGAAACTTCAATACATTGATACCAGAGACTGAATTTTTCAAATTAAGAAGATTGAAGAGAATTATCGTGTTATAGGCAAGTGACGTGGAAAGTTATTGACCCTCGTAGTGCTGTGACACGTTTGTTATGATTGGTATTCAAGAAACATATGAAACCGATAATTTCGTATCAATTCTTTGAGTCACTTATTTTGTGCTGAAACTGGGCATAGAGACTCCATACCAGATGTTGTCTTCAGCCCTTTTGGATTGATATGGGGTTTCCGTTACACGTTGTATAATAATGGTGTGAAAAATCTAAAAAAAAATATGTGTCTGTAGATCTTAATGTAAACTTTAAACCAAAATTAGTTTGAACGAGATCGGGTCAGCAGTTTTTGAGATACAGCATATTTTCTAAAACCGCAAATATAACTTTGTAATTCATACAAAAACTATGTAATTGATACAACAAAGTTATTTGGCGTAATTGTAAAAAAATGTAAATAAGCTTGTTTTAAGAAATTTGTAAGGTTTTTTGTCTAATAAATATACATATTATATTATTATAGTTACTACGGAACTCTTCATGGGCGAGTCTGACTCGCACTTGGCCAATTTTTAGGTACTACCATACGAAAATGACGCGTTCGTAATAGTAGGAATTTGGGCACAGTTAAAATTTCTATTGAGAAGGAGTGCAGAAAGCTTATCTTACTGATCTTATCTTACTATAGTATCATAAGTAAGAAGGCCTTGTTTGATGTTTGGATTGATGTTTGTGATTCAATCAAGACAAAAGGGCGGATACCGATATGGATGAAATTTGGTAAGCAAATAGCTGAAGTCCTCGAATACTAGGCTGAATAAACTACGTTTTGTATGGAAATGTTGTTAATTCAACATATAGTCGCGACTCGCGGGCAATAGCTAGTATTTTGATATATAATAATACATTCGATATTATTTAAATTACAAGCAAATCTCGAAGTTTACACCACACATATTCACACATTCACATTCTGTCAATAAGTCGATACTTCTCATTTGCATCATAAAATAATACTCGGTACAAGTATCGGTGTTGCCATGTATATTTAATTTTTCCACGAGTTTATCTCTAACACGTGTATAACGGGAGACCACATAACAAAATCCAAGATGAAGTTAAATCGCTTCTCATTAATACTTAACTCGTCAACTATCTATTTTATTAATACTCTCTTACCGGAAGATTCATTCACCGATAAAGTATACAAATTGAAAGTTTTATAAATTGAATAAACGTTGGGTTTGGTTCAATTTGAGTGTAATAAATATTAGTTTTAACAGGGTTAGAAGGTAACAGAGTGTCTTCCATATTTATGTTGAACTTCAAAGGCTCGTGACAACGTATGAGAGGACCCGCCGCTGATCAAATTATCACAAACTAACTTAGAACAGACTGGAAGCTGGACTTCAAAGGGCAGAGGAAGAGACTTATTAATATCTATAAAATTATGGTCGATGGAAATTAGCGGTAGGCTAAAATTGAATCCAGGTGAGGACGTTAGAGGTTTTAAAAGACTCACCTGTCAATCGGTATTACTGTACGAGTATATTTTGAGGGAAACATACTTACGTTAAAAGGGCTTATACTGAGGGATGTTTGGGTGAGGCATATATCTAGCTATGTATGATACAGCTGATGGATGGATGGATGCTAGCTATGTTAAGTTTAATCAAAATACAAATAGGAAGAGAAACCTTTACCAATGATATCAATTGATATATCTACAACTAGCTAGCTATAAGAAAGTCTGTTATTTATATTTTCCAACTAATGATATGATGTATATACTGACCGCCTCGTTGATCTAGTTATCGCAAGCGCAACCGCTGAGCATGAAGGTCTTGGGTTCGATTCTCAGGTAAGGAAATAAAGAAAAGAAAGAAAAATATTTATTCGGCGCATGCCACAAAGCACACAAAAGGAAAGCAATTTTAAAAACAAAAATACTTAAGTACATATTTGCAAACACGAAAAAAACACGAGAAATTTCTCAATAGTAGCCCAAAGTGGGGGCATGGTGGTGTGCGTGGGGTACCCCCGTGCCTCGGAAACCACGTCAAGGTATTGTTCCCGGCTGTCATTGGAACATCTTTAATAGTCGCTACGAGTAAACAAAAGACCGAAAATCTATGACCTGTTCAGAAAATTTGCAGCATTTGTGGTATTATGTGGCTCAACTAAGAACTTGGAGCTCAACGATTTGACGAACAATACCGAAATACCTAAGGACGTATGGGTAGACCGCGCGAAGCGATACATCATCGAAATACAAGATGAAGGGCGATGGGCCATCGTAACATGGTGAACATCCCACACATACGCAATATTATTATTCAATTATTTTGATATGTAAATCTATCCCTCGCGAATCGTACTTTTTCTTGGGATAAAAAATAGTCTATATCCTATTCCAGACTTCAGTCTCAGTGCCAAATTGTATCCAGATCAGTTAAGTACTTTGCATATCATGTGTAGTTTGGCGAAATATTGACAAAAAGAAACGGCGATGTTTACATAGTGGATATCACACCCATACGCACAAAACGTTTTGGGAATACTTTCATTGTGAGTAGAGCTAAGGAATGGAATTCCCTGCCGGAGTCTGTATTCCCCGATAGCTATGACCTGGAGGTTTTTAAGTCAAGTGTGTATAGGTTACTTCGAGGTAACCGTGCTTCATCTTCGATCACCTCATCACTTACTATCAGATGAGATGGTGGTCAAACGCGAGCTTATTAATAATAAATATATATATATATATATTTATTGTTAACAATAAATATATATATATACATATATATATTTATTGTTAATAAGCTCGCGTTTGACATATCTACAGATGGTCTTTGTAGAATGAACCACACAGATTTGAGAACTAAACCACAATAGACACCTAACGGTCCAACCTATCATCGTTTATGTCTTCAATAAGGTAATGTATCTTAAGGCCTCAGTGAAACAAACATTAATTGCCAGCCTATTGCAAATCACGAAGTCACGAAGGCCAAATAAACATAAAAAAGACAGAAACACAGACTTCATCTGGCGCCATGTTGTATAATAGCTAGTGATTAAATCCGTAGCAAGATTTGAAAGGGAAACATTAATTTACAATCAGCTGCAGAACATCCATCATGGTATGCAACGAAGGAAAACAGTCATAATCCATTTCCTATGACTACTTTATTAATTATCGCCCTAAGGCGATCGGTAAGCAACCTCATTGTGGTGTAAATGCAACGGAATAACAAATTAATGGAATGCAAATTGTAATGTAGGTAAAGCTACGCTAAGAATTGGTTCGTTAACCCAAGGCCTGTTCTTATTTGCTCCGTTAATGATAGCGACAATGATTTTAACAAAAGGTTTATAGAAAACTAGCTTTTGCCCGCGACTTCGTTTTACGCGTAAATTCCGGGATAAAAACTATTCAATGTCCGTCTCTTGGTTTTAAGTTCTTCTCTACCAATTTTCAGCCAAATCAGTGCAGCCGTTCTTGGGTTATAAATAGTGTAACTAACACTTTCACACACGTTCTTTTATATATATATAGATTAGTATTTGCGTGTTGCGCGAGGTGCAAGCAAATCGCGTGATTGTTCAATTCAAAAAAAAAAATGTGGGGGGTGGTGATGGGGGGGGTTGCACAATTATTTCGACTAAAGCATTGCCCCTCTAAATGAATCTGAAAAAAAAATGTTCCAAGTCTCTTAATTTCCGAGATCCGCCTAAAGGGGGTAAGAAGGGGGGCAAGAAGGGCGACTTTGAAAAATGGTTTTTACTTTACCGAGCCTCAGTTTCCGAGATACGCGAGGGGCGAGAAGGGGGGTGAAAAGGGAAGGTTTGGCACTTTTCCCGTAGGTTTGAGAGTTACTTGTTTACGAATCTGTCAAAATATACCCACCTCCCCATCCACCATCTGGAAGAAGTGAGTGATAATTTAGCTTTATATAGTATAAATAGTATTCGCGTGTTGCGCGAGGTGCAAGCACATCGCGTGCTTGTTCAAATTAAAAAAAAAAATGGGGGGGGGTTGCACAATTATTTCGACTAAAGCATTGCCCCTCTAAATGAATCTGAAAAAAAAATGTTCTAAGTCTCTTAATTTCCGAGATCCGCCTAAAGGGGGTGAGAAGGGGGGCAAGGGGGGCGACTTTGAAAAATGGTTTTTACTTTACCGAGCTTCCTCTGTAAGAATCCGTAAAAAAAAAATACAGGTCTCGTAGTTTCCGAGATACGATAGGGAGGGGAGAGAAGGGGGGTGAAAAGGGGAGGTTTGGCACTTTTCCCGTAGGTTTGAGAGTTACTTGTTTACGAATCTGTCAAAATATACCCATCTCCCCATCCACCATCTGGGAGAACAATTATGTCAATGAGTGAGTGAGTCAGTCAGTCAGTCAGTGGTAATTTAGCTTTATATAGTATAACTAGTATTTGCGTGTTGCGCGAGGTGCAAGCACCTCGCGTGCTTGTGAAAAAAAAAAAGTGGGGGGGAGATGGGGGGGGTTTAGTATTTGCGTGTTGCGCGAGGTGCAAGCACCTCGCGTGCTTGTGAAAAAAACTAAAGCATTGCCCCTCTAAATCAAGTATTTGCGTGTTGCGCGAGGTGCAAGCACCTAGCGTGCTTGTGAAAAAAAAAAAAATAAGAGAAGGGGGGGTGATGGTGGGAGTTGGGGGTGTTTAGTTTTTGCGTGTTGCGCGAGGTGCAAGCACCTCGCGTGCTTGTGAAAAAAACTAAAGCATTGCCCCTCTAAATCAAGTATTTGCGTGTTGCGCGAGGTGCAAGCACCTCGCGTGCTTGTGAAAAAAAAAAAAAAAAAAAGAGGTGGGAGGGGGTGATGGGGGGGGGGTTGCACAAGTATTTCGACTAAAGCATTGCCCCTCTAAATGAATCTGAAAAAAAAAATGTTCCAAGTCTCTTAGATTCCGAGATCCGCCTAAAGGGGGGGAGAAGGGGGGCGGGGGGGGACTTTGAAAAATGTTTTTTACTTTACCGAGCCTCCTAGATTTGAATAGGCCTAAACTGAGCAAGCATTTATCAGTACTCGCTATGTGTATTATGTATATTTGATTTGGTTTGCAGATAACGTCTGTTATACTATTTTATGGACTCAGTATTGCCATACTGTCAATGATACTATTTTCCAAAATTACAATGCGGCACTTTCAATTCTATACTACAGATTTAATTTACATGATATAGAATGAACAGTACACAAAAAAGTAAATGCGAAATGAATTATGTCATTGACTAGTTATTCGTTTTCAATCTATTAAATATACATTACGTAGTTTTATATGCCGTAGTGTTCTGTTCTTGTAAAATTATGCGCATGCGTATAAACGTCTCGATTGTACAAGAAATATATTTATAAACTGAGCTTAAAATAAGTTCGAGAGATCACCATCATTCTGACAACGTATGGATCCGAAATCAAGATAAAAACAATTTATTCGTAACACTTCATCCACCGATAGCCCATGTCAATATATCCTTAAAAGGAAGTGTTGGAGAAAACTGTTCCACTGACTTGGCTAGACAGATGTCTTCGACTTGACAAATCTAGACTGCTTCAGAACCCGTTGATCAACGGCACCATGCCTATATATACTTTTATGTAAATATTTTATCACTTAATAATGATTTTGTAATTGTTACACGTTGTAGCGTTGTAGTCGATTAAACTAGAAGTTGACTACCACACTACTCTCTAATGTCTATGGTTTCACGAAGTGACAACACTTATGCGGTGACCGGCTATAAATTCTAACCTCCGGTTGGCTTAGTTCTATTTCACTTAATATAGAAACCCCTCTGTGCCCAAGGGTAAGTGCTCGTCGTATCTGCCATTTTCTCTCCATCTTGCCAAATCGTAATCCGCTTATTTCACCATAATCTGCAGCGTTTGTAAATTAATATAATTGCCCGGCTGTCAAGATGTCTTCCGCCTGGAACATAACTGTGTTATTTCATTGTCATCTGTTTTCCACTAGTGTTTCTAAATTTGTGAAGCGTAAGCATGTTGCAGCATACCTTTCCTGCTGTGTCATAGCAGCTACGAGCTTAAACGCTTTGTCACGCGGTTATCTTTTATATCGTTGCACGCGGCATACTTGCGCTTATCTATAATCTTTGTGAACCGCCGCGATGGTGAGTTTTCCATCCGTTTCCCGGGTACTGTTCTTTGGGTTCACGGCTGGGAGACGCACGCATCGCTGGCGCTCGCGATTCCTGGCACCACGCTCACGGAAGCACCCTTCGTGTTGATTCCAGGGTTTTTTTTCTCCTTCTTCATTTCTACTATCAACTAAGGTCTACGTCCGCCGCTCGACGGGTGTCACGCTGCCTCTGTGACTGTCTGCGTGCTATTGCGTGGCCTGCCCGCATAACCTCTGCGCCCGTCTGCGCGCTATTGCGTGGTCTGCCCGCATAACCTCTGCACCCGTCTGCGCGCGAGCTGCCTGCTACGGGGTCGGCCCGCCGGTCTGCGTGCGTCGCGGCCTGAGCCCAGGGCAGTACCTCCCTTAATCCATCGACCAGTGGAGGATCTTGTGAACTGAACCCACCCCCCTTATCAAATAAATGCTGTAAACCTGTGGTCTATTAGTTTTTTTATTCCACCTAAACCACTACGCCACAGTGGCGCCCACTCGGTAAGGTTCACTAAGGTTATCTTCACTGGTCGCTATTTACCTTTTCTCACACATCGTGGCGCTAAGTACTAGTGTAATTACCATATTTTCTAGTGCGTGTAGTGTGTACTTACTAGTGTGTTCTTACTGTATTTTTTTTTTAAATTTGTTAATTTTGTTTCTGCTAGGGTTGATCTCAATAATTGTAAAGATTACAATGAGCGCTAACCCAATTAATTCTATCCACCTAACAAAGGCCGAATTAGAATATGAGGTCATCATTAGAGGCGGTGAAAAGGGCACAGTCACTGACTTTAGAAAACAAATTAATAAAGCTCTCCTGAGTAAACTCACCCCTAGTACATCACATAGTTCTGCCAGTTGTCAGCAGGCTGAAGCAAGTGCCACAAGAATCCCAATTCTAAATATAATATAATCTAATCTAATAGATATATTAAATCTAATAAACATAATACAATCTGATAAACATAATACAATCTAATAAATATAATATAATCTAATTATAATATAATCTAGGCCTAAAGTTGTTGTTGACAACCATGCAGAACCCACGTCAGGTCATCTAGGCATTTTTTTTTTAAATACTTATAAAAGACTAACTCTTCGTTACTACTGGCCAGGAATGCACAGTGACGTAGTGAAAGCTGTAACTTCATGTAAAATCTGTCTAGCTCATAAACAAGTAAACCATGCCCCACTGGAGGTCATGGGGAAACCTAAAGAATGCTCTCAACCATTCCAGATGCTCAGTATTGATATTGTTGGTCCTCTGCCTGTCTCTAGACGCCAAAACGCATATCTTTTTGTAGTGACATGTTGTTTCTCTAAGTATTGTCTTCTTTTCGCTATGAGGAATGCTAACGCTAAAACTATCTGTAAACTAATGGAGGATAATGTATTTTTGGTACAGGGAATACCTCAATATACAATTTTAGACAATGGCACTCAGTTCACTTCAAATGAAACTAAAAACTTATTCAGTAAATACAACGTACCTAGCATACACTTTACTCCAAGGTATGCACCACAGATTAACACCGTGGAAAGGTACAATAAGACAATCATAACAGCTGTTTCTACCTACATAAATAATGACCAACGCTCTTGGGATCTCATATCCCAGCAGTACAATTTGCATTAAATAGCTCAACTAGCGAAGTTATTGGTTTCACTCCTGCATTCCCGTAGGCCTAGCTAACTAACTAGTGTTTGACCCCATACAGGGTCACACGATGCCAAGGGAACAGACACCCACGCACCCCCTGATCGTATCGGCCGCCCGATACAGACCCTCCAAGATTTCTCGGGTTCGTCGCCCGCGTAACATCCTAGACGAGCCTGACGACCCCACCACCATCCGACAAGAGAGCAGTAGGGAAACCAGCACTCTTAGAAGACACAGATACAGAACGCGTTCCTTATTCCGGCCTCGCCGACGAGGCCCATCGCGACGTCCGCGTACTTGTAATGAAAATCCTCCCCGACCTTTGCCAAACGAGCCAGCCCGCGATGCTGAGCCAGTAGCAATAAATACTCCCGTAAATAATATGACCCAGCCTGTCCCTTTGCTGCCCTCCCAAAATGACCCCGCTATGCCGAGGCCCGTACTCCACAGGGAGTGCCCTTAGCGTGCGGTCATTAGTTTTTAAGTATATTTTAGTTTGTAAGCCCTGGCTGGGGGCCTTTAATTTATTAGAGGTCACCACAGGAAAGTCCGGTTAAGTAGACTCACAGCCTTAGTGTGCTGATCTACAAGTGGCCCTACCTAAAAAAAAAAAAAAAAAAAAAAAAAAAAAAAAAAAAAAAAAAAAAAGACACCCACGACTGCCTACCATACTGGTTGTGGAGGGTCGACTTGTACCTAACTACCTAAGTTAAGTATCACTCTGGTTATAGCTATCCTAGTATCATATTTCACACCCACCTAAAGTGTGGTAATCCTAATTAAAACCTACTGACTAAAGTTACCAAACTATTATTCTAAAATTCACTATATTTAATTATCTTTTAACAGAACTAAATACCTTGACTGCATGGTTATAAGCCAACATAACTTCAGTTCTATTACCACCTTTCTGCTGACCACACATACATACACTACACACCTAATTTCTTTTATTATTTTTCCCTTTACGGCGTGACTATGAGAGCCTACATAGTGGGCCTTCAGGGCGATTCTTTAGTATCATGGCAGAGTAGTCTCCATAGTACACTACCTTTAACTTTTATTTATGTTATTATGTCCTCATGGATGTCTTAAAGACGGCCCCCTGAAACATGGGTGTCCGCACACTAGTTAATTTACATTAATTCCTAAACCTACTGTTCTGAAAACAGCTTCAAGCCGGTAAATTTCTATACAAATACCGTACCTACCCATTAAACTACTTGCATAGTAGCCTATAACTTTATAGTCTAATTATAACTGTAAAACTTTCTCACTACTAACCTTAAAACTATTCATAAAACAATATATAGCATAGTCCATTGTATTGTTTTCAACTAAACTGTTGGTGATCTGCCACCACAGTTAAACTATATTCCAGCCTACCCTGGTAACAAATCTAACCTTAATCTAAGCACTAAACCCGTACCTAACTGGCACATCATCAATCGTTTAATAATAGCATCTACATGAAATATTCTAACAACATTTAGTCTACAAACTTATCTGATTTCTTTTACCTAAACACCAAACTAGAAACCTAACTTTAACTTCATAACACCTTTTAGTATTGAACACGCCTATCCTGAATATCACTTAGATTCAACCTGCCCTAATTAAATTAATTAATTCTCTTAGAAAATAATTCCGCGTGTTTCATAACATAACCTAATTAATTCAAGATCATTTATATTTTGACGTTTACGTACTGACTTTGACATCTCGACGTAGTTACCAACCTTGGATACTTGTCTTTTAGAATTACGTCTATAACGTTCGGATATTCTCGCAACAGTATGGATATGGACTTGATTTATTTTTTTTTAAATTTCACTCACGTTCGGAAACTCACTCGAATAGACTTTGACATAAGATGCGCGTTCCAGTAATGAAACTTAAACCAATTTGAACATATACATGGACCATTACCAAAATTTTTTTTTAACCATAACAAATTTTTTTAATTTCTTTTAAATACTCTTAGCTTTGAGCTTTAACATAATTTAATTTTAAACCTAAACATAAAATAGAACTTAAACTTATTATTAAATTGTTGTTAGAACTTTGATAATTTAAAATTCAACGATGAACTTACTTCTTGCTTTGAAACCTAACATTAGCTATAGCCTGCAACAGTCCACCAAGTTTACCTAACCCTATGGAGATACACTTGCTTTATCTTGCTGTTTTTCCTACTGACTGTCTCGAGTTAAACTACTCTATAATTAGCTTACCTCTCGTATGTAATTGTACGTCACTGACTTAGGACTACTTCCAGGTCAGGGATGGACATAGAATGGATGGATGAATGATTGATAGTATGGAAGCACATGAATGGGATGTATGAATGTATAGGTAGTCAGTAATAGTGGTTTAGGCCTTCTAGCGGATTTATCCTAGGGAAAATCCTTCGCTAACATGCGGGGTACTGTAGCGTTGTAGTCGATTAAACTAGAAGTCGACTACCACACTACTCTCTAATGTCTATGGTTTCACGAAGTGACAACACTTATGCGGTGACCGGCTATAAATTCTAACCTCCGGTTGGCTTAGTTCTATTTCACCGCCTAAAGTTGCAAGTAACTAATATAGAAACCCCTCTGTGCCCAAGGGTAAGTGCTCGTCGTATCTGCCATTTTCTCTCCATCTTGCCAAATCGTAATCCGCTTATTTCACCATAATCTGCAGCGTTTGTAAATTAATATAATTGCCCGGTTGTCAAGATGTCTTCCGCCTGGAACATAACTGTGTTATTTCATTGTCATCTGTTTTCCACTAGTGTTTCTAAATTTGTGAAGCGTAAGCATGTCGCAGCATACCTTTCCTGCTGTGTCATAGCAGCTACGAGCTTAAACGCTTTGTCACGCGGTTATCTTTTATATCGTTGCACGCGGCATGCTTGCGCTTATCTATAATCTTTGTGAACCGCCGCGATGGTGAGTTTTCCATCCGTTTCCCGGGTACTGTTCTTTGGGTTCACGGCTGGGAGACGCACGCATCGCTGGCGCTCGCGATTCCTGGCACCACGCTTACGGAAGCACCCTTCGTGTTGATTCCAGGGTTTTTTTTCTCCTTCTTCATTTCTACTATCAACTACCTCTACGTCCGCCGCTCGACGGGTGTCACGCTGCCTCTGTGACTGTCTGCGTGCTATTGCGTGGCCTGCCCGCATAACCTCTGGGCCCGTCTGCTAGCTATTGCGTGGTCTGCCCGCATAACCTCTGCACCCGTCTGCGCGCGAGCTGCCTGCTACGGGGTCGGCCCGCCGGTCTGCGTGCGTCGCGGCCTGAGCCCAGGGCAGTACCTCCCTTAATCCATCGACCAGTGGAGGATCTTGTGAACTGAACCCACCCCCCTTATCAAATAAATGCTGTAAACCTGTGGTCTATTAGTTTTTTTATTCCACCTAAACCACTACGCCACAACGTACCTTGCGATTAGATTTTCTTTTTTATAAACTTCTATGTCTATCTGTGCATACCACGGACGTAGTGAGTTCTATTATAGTCAAACCTCAATTTTGTTAATAAAATTTGTAAGTTTTTATTATGTAACTGTTTGTTCTTCCTTCTAATAAAAATAAGTGAAGATATATTTTTTTAAATTTTATGAGGTTCGATTTATGAGATCATGTTTTTTAAGAAAGCATTCCATTTAGTAGCTCCTCTGTGTCTAAATAGTTATTGTGATCATAAACTGTATACGTTATTGCAGCTGCCTCTAAGCTATTCTACAATATATTGCAAACAGTTAATGAACGAGCAATATTTCCACTGTTGCACATAATGCAATAAAAATTAACGCCCAAATAAATCTTAGGGCTAAAGTATTTGAGATACGTTCATATCCTCTCGTTATTTTTCTTTATGTTGGGAGTAAAATCCTAAGTATCAGCGCCTGTACCTTGATGGCTTACAAGGCCATATGTAACTAGAACCAGTTGGGTTAGCACAATGGCTCATGCAGGAAGAAATATTAACTAAGGAGTAAGGAAATAGCTATCGATTTCTATTATAAAACTGTACTGTTAAAAAAAGCTCTATTAAAAAAAATATTTATTATTAGCAAAATAATTAAAATAAATATATTTAATATTTGTCATAATATTGTCTATAATTTGGCTTTGGAATCACATTCCTAGCTCTATTAGTTTTAGAGAACGAAAATTTTAAAAAATTTGCTGTTATTAGGTCATTTTTCAAGGTCACGCAATGACAGTAAGAGATCGGCAGTCAAACACTACATAAATATAAATGTAAATGAGTAACGTACATAACAATATGATATTCATTACATTTGGCTCTGGGGGCACATTCTTAATTGTTTTGAAAAAGTAAAATGAGAGATCGATTCCATCCAGTATTTTGATGTTAAGTTCTTATTTTTACCTCTGCTTAGAACTGGTAAAAGTGATGACAGATATGTAGCCATACCTTGTCTTACGGGGTTGCGGGAATGTTCTAACGAGATACCGCGGCCCCGGAATGCAAGGGCAACTGAAGGAGCAGGGTGGGGTTTCAGTCAGTAGAAGTCTACTTATACTCCCTTCCTCCACTCCACCACACAGCGTGTGTTCATTTGATGATTTTACCACCTAAAAGAAAGTCATACCTACCTTGTCTACATAAAAACACAATGGCAAAAATGATAAAAAAAAAGTATTGTTCGATACTCATCGAACACATCATCATCAGCAGTTTTGGCTCAAGTAGGTCACGCTGCGGCACCAGCGGACAGTGCGATCTACGCGAACCAGTGCGCGATCGACCGGCATACTTGTAGCACTCATTATCATCGTTAGCATTAATAAGCGTAAAGTGTCGAAATAAACTTCTCTAAAATCTTACCTTAGACTTATCATTTAGCACCCGCAATATCTAGCAGCTCGAACATTATCGTTCAAGTATGGTGTTTTGTTAAAATTCTATCCTATATTACAATTTCGTGTCTGACAGTAAAACCGCCCTTTGTAACACCATTTAAGTGGCCAGTCCTTATTTAATTCTGCTATTATATTAAATAAAGTGTATATATATGTATCTATAAAAACGCATACAAGTCCTACAAAGTTGATGAGTCGCATAAATCCAGAACAGGTCCCAGAAACGAGATATCTCATAGCCAAACGATATCCTAGATACGTTAAATGCAAATTGCAAAAAATACCCCATTGGCATCCGAGAGATTTGTCGGAAGATACGCACTGTGTCAACGATGACCGCGTTCCTTTATTTTGCGTGTCTGCATATTTTGCGTATACTGCAGTAAATAATAGCAAACTTTAAACCGTATCAGAAGGAATATAAGAGTTATATTCCCTTGTGAGGTTTCCTTACCAGGTTTGCTAATAAATTTGTTACTTTATATCCAACTAGATGTGCCCCGCGGTTTCACCCGCGTATAAACTTACTACCTACTGTTATTAACTCGATGATTTCTGAATATTAATGAATAGATGTTATTTAAGTATACCTATCTAATTCGCACTGGATAGAGAATCGATATTTATAGGTATATTTATTATAGGTGCACACGAAGTAAAGATAGTTGTTAATTATATTATTAAGAATAGATTTATAGTATTTCGGTATATACAATATTTTAGTCCTACTGTCTTTGGTGGTCGGGCACGCCGCAATTGCGGCGGTAAGACCCCTCTTTGAGGAGTGGCTAGATCGGCGTCACGGCGTCCTGACCTACCGCATGACGCAGGTCCTCACCGGACACGGAAGTTTCGGGAGGTACCTGTGTCTGATGGGAAAGGAGGAAACGCCTGGGTGTCACCACTGTGAGGGTCGCCTTGAGGACACAGTAGAGCATACGGTGCAAGACTGCCCCGCCTGGGCAGATCACCGACGTGTCCTCACGGCGGCGATAGGCGGAGACCTCTCGCGCCCGGCATTGGTCGAGGCCATGCTGCGGGGCGAGAGGGAGTGGGAAGCGGTCGCCTCCTTCTGCAAAGCAGTCATGCTTCCGAAGGAGGAGGCGGGCCGTGTGAGGGAGAGGATGGCGTCCTCTCTCCAGCCCAGCCGCAGTGGTAGACGCCCACGGCGTCGGACGTCGGCCGACGATCTCCGGCCACCGTAGGCGCGGGCATGCGGACAGCGAGTAAAGGGCAACTCGCTGTCCGACCATGGACCATGCCCGGGTCGACGGCGCGTTGTGTTCCACGCGCGCCTCAAAGAGCGTCAGCAACATGACGAGGCCCCCCCCTGTAGAGGGCCGAAGCCTGCTGGGGTCGTGGCACTTATGCCATTACCGTGACCCCGGTACGTAAAGGGTTATTGAAGGAAAACCGTGGATTTTGGTCAGTAAAAGTCTGACAGTCCCTCCCGCCCTGCCCGGGGTGGGAGGACTTATTTGATAATTTTACCACGTTAAAAAAAAAAAACTTTCTTTGGTGGTATAAGTATGTTTTTGTTTTCCTTGCGTCCGGATCTGCATAGATAAAGCAACATATAATTGGCCATGTGAAATAAAATTGGCCAAGTGCGAGTCAGACTCGCCCATGACGCGTACCGTAGTGGCTACGCCAAATAAATTTGTTTACTCCACAGAAATCTTAACAATTATTAAGATGAATGTGGTTTATTCATAGTGTTTGTATAAGTAACAAAGTTCAAACGATCCATATTTAAAAAAAATAACACTACTTCTCAATCACCCCGTAATTTTATATTTTATTTGTATAAATATATTTTTACAGTATTAATATTAATACATATAGATATGTATTTTACCTCTATGTATGTTCATATTTGTTTATTGTATCTTTATAATTTATTTTATTAGTTACGTATGTTGTTTTAGTAATTTACGTAATTAATATTTATTCACACTGTGTCCATCATCTCTTATTCAACTCTCCTGTCGCAGGTCTGCTGGATGAAATTTCTTATGAAGTAAGCAGCACCTTTGTGCTCTTTGTCTGTATTTCTTTTTCTCTTTTAAGTCTTATGTGTTTACATAAAGAAATACATATATTTGCGGTTTCGGCTATATCTCAAAACTGACTGTATCTCGTTCAAACCAATTTTAGTGAAAATATATATTTCATTAAAATACGCGGTAATATACCTATATTTTTTTATTTTGGACTTTATTATTTTAAAAGTTAGAGTGGACACATTTTACTACTTTGGAAGTGTATAGGTATGTTCTAAATGACTGTATTTGAGGAAAAATTATTTTAGGAAACTTAATTTCATTTTTAAAGATCTATCTGTAGACACCCGCACGAACAGGTTTGTTGAACCAAATATTTTTTAGTTCCAGTTCCATGTATGGGGAGCCTACCCTTAATGTTTTTTTTTTTATTTAAATCAGAGAGTGGTTTGCAGATTACATCTATATACTAAGTTTCAACTCGTTAATCTTAATAGTTTTGGACAGACAGACGGACAGACATCAATGACGAATCTTTAAGGGTTCCGTTTTTGCCATTTGGCTATGGAAATCTAACAACATCGCAATCATCGAATAACTTCTCTCGCTCTAGAGCAGAAAGGAGTGCCAGACTTATACTGACAAAAATCCCACACTGTTCTTTCAGCTGCCCTTGCCGTCCGGGGTCGCGGTATCTCATTAGCACATTCCCGCAACTCCGGCGCTTTATTTATTGTGACTTCGAAAGATACCTTTGCAGGAAATTGTGTCTTTTTAAACCCAAAAGGTAAATCTGTAGGTACCATGAAGATTCCAGGTCTAATACCTGCCGTTTGTCTAGCCACTGGTCCAGTAAAAACTATAGCAACTATGACATTGCTTCGAAGGTATTTTAATAAAAGTAACGACTTAATTACACCCTATATTACCTACAATAAATAGGAATTGAACCCCTATTATATTATAGGAGCACATGAAATTAAGAATCGTAAGATATAGACTACAAATACGCATTTTTAAACTGTATACATCAACGGAACCAAAATAAAACAAAATGAATAAACTAACTATAAACTTTAAATGAAACGATGACATAAAATTTGGATAAACGAAACATCGTTCGAAATTATTGAAAATATAATAAATTTAAAGAATGTAGGTACGTGAAATCTGGTCTTATCTGAACCCACTATTAAGTTGTATTGTTTGATTATAAAATTAATTAAGTTAAGATCGTAGTTGTAAGTTATTTTTTACTCATTTTGTAAACCTACGGGGCTAACTAATCACTCTGCGATTAAAGTCTTTTTCCAAATAAATATTAAAAATAGCCTACCAAAATTACTTATTCAACTAAACAGAAAGAAAAATAAAATTATTCAAATGTATAGATACAAAAATACACATCTGACGTAAAAAAGCTGAAACAATTTTACATAGGAAGTCTCTTAGCAAAGAAGTCGAAATGAAACCAAGTTTAGGTACACTATCAGTGCGGTATTTATCGCGGAGTAGTAGAGTAGGTACGCGAGTTATACTCGACGTGCCGTGCAACCGCGCGCCGTTTCGGTGAATAGCGTTGTTGAATAATTTTAATTTTACCTTTTCTCCTAAACTATAAGTCCAAATTACATACTTTAAAAGGCAAAGTTTATCTTCATAAAATTTTCTTGAGGATGAAATTACTTTCGAACGTAAATATTAATATGGCCGCATAATAATAATACTACAAAGTCATGCCTTATTTTTTAAATATTTTCTTTACATAATTTGCCTTATTGTGGATTATTTATAAAAGTTAGATATGTAGTACCGAGGACTTTTTTTTGATCTACATAAACCCTACATTTTTGTAATACACGATCTTTACGTATATCTCAGCATTTCGCCAGCGCACGCGATTATAGTAATTTAGCGGCGTATTTTCTTCCGACTTACTTTACTAACACCCTTATTTTAGGAAAACCCAGAGCAGTAGCGTAATGTTAGTAGCCTATAGCCTTCCTCATGAAACTGCCTATCATAATCAGAAAGAATTTTTGAAATCCAGTAAACGCAGTACTTTCGAAGATTAGCGCGTTCAAACAAACAAACAAACTTTTCCGCTCTATAATATTAGTATAGATATCGGAATAATGCGTCGGGTAAACTAGCTGCATCAGATAAAATGCGAGCGGAGACACGCGAATAAGTTATGTGTGTTGCGCGTACGCAGCCTTGAGGCTCATATTACTCTACAATGTAATACTATAAACCATGCGCTTTTTTAATTAGACCAGAACCATATTCTATTCTATAATTGCCAACCAATAATTAAAACGAATGGTATAAACGAACACTGCTCTAATTTGTAAAACAAAATGAGATGTAAATTTTAAAATTAAAACCTTTATGTTCAATGCATTACTTTTAATGGCTGTAATTAAAATAAGTGCACAATTTAATGCACGACTCGTTGACATGTCCACTCGACTCGGGCTAGACAAAGACTACCGTTATCTGATTGATCTTTGTCGTGAATGGTAAAATAGAAGGAACAGTCTTTTTGCCATTTTTTTTTATTGTTTTGATAAGATTGTGACAAACGACAAAGGGGATTGGCCTTTTTAGAGACAAGGAGGCCCTTCTGTGAGCTAGTGGTGATCACCGAGATGGTTTTAATTCAGTAAACACCCCGAATACTTTAAGCGCCTTTTGAAGGTAACCTACCGAAACAAAAAAAATTGCAGTCGCTCGTAGCTTTGTTTCTATGGATTTTATCACGATAAATACATAACTTCCTTCTTTTGCAGTCGATTAAAAGCCTAGCCTATAACCTTCCTCAAGCTTCAAGCTACTTCCATACCAAATTCCATCGAAATCAGCCCAATACTTTCGTAGATTAGTGCGTTCAAACAAACAAACAAACTTTTCCTCTTTATAATATTAAGTGTAGATTAATGGGAGATGATGTGACTTTCTTTTCGAAGGCAAAATCAAACGCTTCTTGGTGAAACGGAATAGAGAGACAGACTTCTTCCGACTTAAGAGTCACTATGTTCCTTCAGATACACATACCTTTTTAAACAAAAAATTACTATCAATGTGGGAAAAATTCAATCTTGTTAACCCTACCAGTTGGTAACCAGCTTAGTTAAGCTAGATATGCTTATGTCTGGAGTGGATTCATCACAAGTCCGACAGGCTATTGACGTTTCTCGCGTTCCGGGAACGCGGCATCTCGTTACGTTGCCAAAATGTGAGAACTTCCAATATAATGAATATGACGAAGACCAATCTTAGTGTGATAGACTCTTAAGTAATTCATACTACCTACCAAAAGCGCTTGCATGAAATTATTATGCAAATTATTTTGCGGTCTGCGAAAATGTTCACTTTACAAACAATAATAATTTCAACAACACACATACTCCTTCTATCACTCACAACAGTGACAGAAGACTGACAAATGCAAATAATAAAATACATAATTCACATCGAGAATTAGGCAATGACTAACAAAACATGCAAGCATGCACCACCGCTACTTAGCCATTTAAAAACAACGTGCACTTAACTGTACTGACAGTTGGCATGCTACCAATACTACCTATGTACTCGACAGTGGCGTGGATAGGCGTGGGTGAGGGGGCCCTCGCCAATGGCCTCACACTTCAAAGGGGCCCCTTAAATTGCGATTTTTTTTTCGTTGGGACAATCATCAAATGACTCCTCCTGCTCTGGGTGGAGCACAAGGTAATGACTTCTACTTACTAAAAACCCACCCTCAGTTGCCCTTGCGTTCCAGGGCCGCGGTATCTAGATAGGGTATTCTCATAATCCCGACTAAAATGTGACTACTACGACTACTACTCTGACTTTAATTGTGGTGACTAAAAATAATAGGTTTATACTCACATCGCGAATTTATATGTTTTCATTCATTATGATTCAAGGCAAGTGATGATCCAACACGTTTCATCAAGAAAAATTTAAATGTGCCTTGTAAATTAACGATACCAAACTTATTGTCCAGTTGTAGGTAGACTTCAGTTAACCACTTCCCATCGGCTTGCTAAGACAAAGAAATTAATTTGTTTATTCACACACAACTATCGTTATAGTTACTAACCCAATGTACCAGCGCGGTGTAGCAAAAAGGAAAACAATACATTCTAGTGCAGTAGGGTAAAACCCAAAAGACATAAGTACACGAATAAACTTTAACTAACATAGTTAAGGTATTAGATATTAGAAACAGTGCTGTCTTTGTACAATCACCCAGAAAACTAAAAAATAGTCTGTTTCCCTATCTAGAAGGTTAACTGTGCTGAATGCACGCGTTAAAGGCATCAGAAGATTATCATGAGCGAGTGAGGAACGAAAGAAAAGGGGCTTTGCTGATGCGACTTCACCCACGTTTATATCCGTCCACGCTACGTCACTAGTACTCGAGTGATTCAGGGATGCAAATATATTATTAAAACAATAGAGTGACGCATCCCGTCTTCCTTGTTTACCATCCTGGTAAAATTTATTGCTCAGCAAGTGCTGGGTCTACAAGTAAACCAGCTCTGATGTATCTTTAGATATGTGATGGAGTAAACAGTTGCATGAATCAATGTTGATGTCCTTGAGTTAGTGATGTGACAATGTCGAGATTCTGTTGGGAGTTTATTTTTATAAATAGTTTACTTATAACCTAATATTTGCTTAGGATTAACCTAATATTTATTGAAGGAAGATGGTACATGTTAATTAATTAAGGTATATTATACCTGCCAGGGTTGCAGGAGTGTTCTGGACTTTCAAGTTCGAGTTATTGTGATGAAAGGGTTACTGAAGGAACAGAGCTGGGTTTTAGTCAGTAAAAGTCTGAAACTCCCTTCCCCACCTCCCAGAGTGGGAGTGAGGAGCAGTCGTTTGATGATTTCTCTGCGAAAAGAACAAGAAAAAATATATGTACTTTAAAACATGTTTACTTTTTCATATACTACTTCGTAACTTATCTCATCATTTTAATTAGCTGCTAATAGTATCTCTTAAAAATACTTTTCGATTTTAATACGAACACAAAAAAGATATGGTGGGGCTCCCCATACATGTAACTGAAACATATTTATAATAAATTGTTATTGAGATATATAAAATTTTTAAAAACCGCAATATGACTTTGTCATTTATGAACAACAAACACTATGAAAAACCAAGTTATTTTTCGATAATCTACGCTTGCTACTACGGAACCCTTTATGGGCGAGATTGATAAGTTTTTAGGGTATCGTACCCAAAGGGTAAAAACGGGTCCCTATTACTAAGGCTCTGCTGTCCGTTCGTCTGTCTGTCCGTCTTCACCAGGCTGTATCTCATGAACCGTGATAGTTAGACAGTTGAAATTTTCACAGATGATGTATATCTGGTGCCGCTATAACAGCAAATACTAAAACACAGAATAAAATAAATATTGAATGGGGCTCCCATATAACAAACGTGGTTTTTTATCGTTTTTATAGATAATGGTACGGAACCCTTCGTGTGCGAGTCTGAGTCCGGCTCGCACTTGGCCGGTTTTTATTGATAGCCAATATTCAACTTCTGCACGTGACTAAAGATGACTAACTGAACTCATTTACATTAAAATGACATAAAAATAAATCACGATAAAACGCAACTCGTGTATCATTAAACTTGTGAAAGCTCATCACTAGGTATTAAACGTGTTTTAATCTGTGACTAACTAGCTGTTTATATTGAGTCACCAAGAGGCTTTTTTCACCAGTTGAGGAAATCATTGAATGATTTCTCCCGCTCTGGGTAGAGTGGAAGGGAGTGTTAGACTTCTACTGACTAAAACCGACTCTGTTCCTTCAGCTGTCCTTATGCTAATTCTTTGAGGAGCGCGAGAAAACGACGCGCTGCCGTGCCGGTCCGGGCCTGGTCCTTACCGGACGGTGAGCTATCCACCAAGAGATAGATATCCACAGAGAGATACAGGCTGTACCTAGTTTGGGGCTCATTGCTAATTCTTTTGTCTTCTATAACTCTGTTCATTGTATTTTCAGTCTGGTGTGTTGTTGGGTCTTCTCGTCGTTGATGGGTAACCCGGTCGTTGTTTAAAAAAACACCAAACCACTGTTAAATTCCAGAGTTTATTCTAAACAGTTTAGGAGTGTTTAGTAATCTGAGCCGCACTTAATGTTATGTTTTTCCGCACATTAACGCGTGTCGGAGGTTTAGTTACGACTTGATTCATAAGTGATATCAATGAGTACTTATATACGTAGTTTTGCTGTATGAGCATTATTGGCTCGTACATGCTCCCGAGGGAAAGGTATAGGCACGTGTTCAGATCACCAAACATGCGTTACAAGTTAAATATTTAGGTAATTGTTAAATTATGTAAAAACAAAAGCAATCAAAACAATAAGCAAGACTTAAATATAAATTCTTAAATAATTATTTAAAGTCTAAATCTTGATCCAATTGCTGGTTGCTGAGGACGGCAGTTTGATGTATGTCCACTTCGTATTTTAGCGTAGGCAGGAATCTCCTTTAGCTCTATATCTTCTGTTTCTTGAGTGTTGTTTGATGTAGGGGTATTGCTCTCCTTGCGTGCTTGTAGATACCTTCTGATTCGCCACACTATTATAGCGGCAATAGTTCCTCCCACCAGCAAAGTGCTCATAGCGTAGTTGCTAATGTCGTGGACACTTAAGTCGCTAGGTAGATTCTCTTGTCCCTTTTGTGCGGTTATCTGGTCATCTAATAATTTGTGTTCACTTGATACGCTTTGTTTTGATAATACAAATTTTGTATTTTTGAACGTATTCCACATATCATTTGGTGAGTCTATAGTTGGTACTTCCAAAGTTGTTCCAATATTGGTACTACTACTCAGAACGTTATGGGAATAGATCGTCGCATCTTTGTGCTGAAGTATGCAATCTTGACCTAGGGCAAGGAGCCCCGTCTTTGTTATGATTGTTGTTGTAATGCGATTCTCGCATACAATGCGAGTCGTACACTCATTGATACAATTATACAGCCATATGTTTGGCCTCTGTAATTTTGTCCAATGGTCAGAGCATTTTTGTGGTACCCAATCACATGTAATGTTATTCACATTCTGGCTTAGTATTTGGGCTTCGCAAGATGCCGTGGCTCCATGCAGGTTGCTGATAGTTGTGGAGGCATGGCAGATGTGGTTGTCCGCTGTCATTGTTGAACATTGCTGTAGATCAACCTCGTCCATCTGTATGTAGGTATTCTTTGCGAAGTTAACTCCAATATACTGAGTTCTTGTCGCTATTACCTGACACAGGTTAGGAGTTTGTTGTCTAGGTATAGCTATATTGTGATATAATGTATACTCATCATCGCTTAGTAATGGTATGTGTAATTCGAAGAGTAGGTATTGTTCGTTGAGCCGGGCTTTGACATAAATAATGTTGTAAATACTCTTATCGGCTCCATTGCTGTTTTTGATTGGTAGTGTCAATCTTTTCGGTATAATACCTGCAATGTAGTGCATTTGTTCATATAGTTGCTCTGGAGTGAATAATTTCATATCCAGATGACCTCTATAGATATCGGTCAATGCATCTAGGAGCATTTGTTGGTTTCTTCTCAGTACTGAGATAAGCAAGCTAGCAGTTATGGCTCCAGAATTGACGTCAGTCATTGTTTTCATTATTTGAAATCTGTTTTCTATCACTGCTGTATTATATTTCGTTTCATTCATGAATCGCTGAATTACTTCCAGTTGCGTTTTTACGAAGTCTTCATTTTTCTTTATGACATTGTTTTCTGCCTCGATAATCAGTGTTTGATTTCTTATGAGCTGCAGTAAATATTGTTCGTTCGATTTTATTTTTTGTATGTCTTGAGCGTATTTTTCAGCAAAATCGCTGTCGAGGACACCAAATAGGGCTCGTGCGAGGTTTCCTACGCCGTTAACGTAGCCCCGTTGCTTTCGTTGTTGATGTTGAGAACGTAACAATATGTTGTACTCGTTCAACTGGTTCATTTCGAACTTGAGTTGTTGTGTCGTAGCGTGACATGGTTCGTTAGGCATCGTATCACATAATTGTGCTAAACGATTCACGAATTTCTCCACCTTTGTTGTACTTTGCCAGAATGTTGTCAGGTTATAGTAAACCAGAAGTTTCCATTCGTCGTGAATTAGTTGGATATTTCCGACTGGATCAAAGTACATTGGTTGGATTTCAGGCAGTTTTGTTATTTTAAAATGTTGCAGGGGTGTTGCTAGTCCACATGATAGCGTTGTAAACACTACTAGTAACACCATAAGCAAGCTGTTCACCCTCTTCTGGGTTTTGTTAGTCCTTTTACCTTGCTTGCAAGGCTCAGTTTCCGGACTCACTTTCTGTGATTCAGTGCCTCCACATACCTCGTTTATAGGTAGCGGGGCTATTTTAGTTATGGGTCTCTTGAGTAAACCATTTTGTGTCTTGAGCGTGACCACTCGAACTAAATTGTCACTGCCTGGATGTAGTTCCACTACGCGGCCCATTGCCCACCTGCTTGGAGGTAGATTACTTTCTTTGATGAGAACTAGTTGCTCCTTCTGTATGTTTTCCTTAGTTTGTTGCCATTTGTTCCGGTTTTGTAATAAATGAAGGTATTCTTTCGACCAGCGTTCCCAATAGTGTCGACGCATGAGCTCAATGAGTTTCCATTTGTTTCTGATGTCTATAGCTTTTATTTCTTCAGGTTCGTTGAGTGGTAGCGTTAGTGCTGGACCTCCCGTGAGGAAGTGACCGGGAGTAAGATAATCCAGGTCGTCCACATCCTCTGATAAAGGGCACAATGGCCTGCTGTTCATGCACGCTTCGATTTCTGTCAAAAGCGTTGCAAATTGTTCATAGGTAAGCTTTGTTTGTCCGATTACCCGTTTCAGGTGTGCTTTCATGGAACGTACAGCAGCTTCCCATAGGCCACCTGCTGAAGGCCAGGATGGAGCGTTGAAGTGCCACTCAATTTGAAGGTTGTTGATTTCCTTAAAGAACTCTGAGGATAGCATTGTTTTGTATAGTTGGAACTCTTCCTGTAAGACTCTTGCGGCTCCGACGAAGTTGGTTCCGTTATCGGAGTAGATATGTTTTGGGGTTCTTTTTCTAGCGCACATTCTTTTTAGTGCTGCAATGAAGGTTTGTGTCGATAGGTCCGAAACGAGTTCGATATGTACTGCTTTTGTGCACATACATATAAATATGGCTATGTAGCCCTTGCAGGTTTTTATCCCACGGCCTTTGTTTATCTTTATATCCACATGGCCTGTAAAATCAATGCCAGTATGTGAAAACGGCCTCGAAGGAGTGATTCTTTCTTTAGGAAGGTTGCCCATCAGCTGTTCAGTTTGGCTAGTTGCGTATCGCCGGCATCGGATGCATTGTCGTAATATTTTCTTGACGGTTCGATTGCCGCTGATAATCCAGTAATTGTTTCGAGTGTCGGCCAGTGTCAATCTTGCTCCGCCGTGTAAGGTTCGCTGATGTGCCTTTTCAACGATGAGTTGAGTTAATCTTCCCTCTCCTGGGACGAGGATGGGGTGTTTGGTCTCCACTGGCAAGTTTGAGTGGTTAAGACGTCCTCCAACACGTAAAACTCCATTAGTATCCAAAAATGGGTTTAGTTTCAAAATGGTGCTTCTTTTTGGAAGTTTTTCACCTTTACTGAGACAATTTATTTCATTTTCAAAATAATTCCCTTGCACTGATTTGGTAATTATACATAGTGCGTTATTTATTTCATTCAAGTTGAGCTCATGCCACTCGGTTGATCTACGTTTGTTTCGTAATGCATCAGCAAAACGTATCACTAAGGCGAGTATTCTTGTAATACGATCCATGTTGCTATGTCGCTCAAGTAATGAATGAATTAATTCATTTTTATTTGACATGGGTTCCGTACTGTTAATCGTGTAACAGTTAGATAAGAAGCCCTCTTTTGTGGTATAAGTTTCTTTTGCGTTAAGGGCTTGTGTTTCTTGCTCCTTAAGCCATTTAGGGCCTTCCCACCACAGGGTAAAATCAACCAGTTTTTTCGGTGAGAGTCCTCTTGTTGCACAGTCGGCAGGGTTTTCGTTTGTCTTTACATAACCCCAGTTTATCGCAGGCACGATGTTTAATATTTGAGCCGTTCTGTTAGTTATATACTTTTCGTATTTAGTTTGACTGCCCTGAAGCCATGCTAAAACGACCTTAGAATCGGTCCAGCATGTAATTTTTAGATGGTTTTCTTTCAGGATCATAGTTACCCTTTCTAAGAGTTTTGCTAGCAAAACTGCGGCGCATAATTCCAACTTCGGTATCGAAGTTTTCTTTTTGAGTGGCGCGGCCTTAGTTTTTGCTGCCAGTAGTGTAGTTTCGTACGCGCCGGTAGGTGACGTAGTTCGGCTGTAGATAACGCATGCGTAGGCTTTTTCGCTCGCGTCACAGAAGGCTTGCAATTCGATCGTCTGATTGTTTTCGTTTTTTATCCATCTTGGTAAACTTATGTTGTTTATGTTTGGTAGATCGGATTTAATTTGCCTCCATTCTTTTTCTATGTTATCTGGTACATTTTCATCCCAGCCAATGTTATGATAGTTGTCACTCCACAATTTTTGGAAAAGCAGTTTCGCTTGGAGGGTCATTGGAGCTAACCAACCAAGCGGATCGTAAATCTTGCTTATTTCTGACAATAATCGGCGTTTACTGTATGGTGCATTTTTGTTATTGTTAGGCGCTTCGCTAATAAAATGGAATGTGTCACTTGCATCATTCCATGCGAGCCCAAGTGTTTCGCTGAACTCTTGTTGCTTGAAATTAAATTCGTTGTTATTTCTTTTCTCCTTCTTTTGCAGTTCTTTGAGAATAGATGATTCGTTCGTGGACCATTTCCGTAAAACAAAACCACCTTTCTTTAAGAGTTCGGTTAGCTCCTTTTGAAGTTGTTTTGTTGTTTCTACAGTATGGTGACCTGTGATGGCGTCATCCATGTAAAAAGCGTTTTGTAGCGCCTTTTGGGCTAGCGGGAAAGCGTTGCCTTCATCTTTGGCTAGCTGTTGGAGAGTGCGCATCGCTATGAATGGTGCGACTTTTGTCCCGTATGTTAGGGTACACAGCTGCATCTCTCGAAGTGGTTCTCTCATGGAGTCTCTCCAAATAATTTTTTGAAGACATTGCTGATCTTGATGAATAAGGATTTGACGGTACATTTTCTCAATGTCCGCCGTTAGAACATATTTATAGCTCCGCCATTTTATGATCAGAGTTAAAATGTCCTTTTGAAGATTTGGCCCTTTTTCCATCAAGTCATTTAGGCTGTATCCGGAGTCGGTTTTCATCGATGCGTTGAAAACAGCTCGTAGTTTGGTTGTCGTTGAGTACTCCCTGACTACGCCACGGTGTGGTAGGTAGGCTTGTACTTGACCTTCGGAATCTGACACTGGTTTCATGTGGCCCAGTTCAATGTATTCTCTAATGAACTCTTTGTATAATTTAGCAAAGTGTTCTTGTCTCGACATTTTCTTTTCTAAATGAAGAAATTGAGCTGTAGCTTGAGGTTTCGAGTTTCCTATGTTTTACTCGTAGTTAGCCTTCATGGGCATCTTGACCTCATAACGCCCATCGCTTAATCGCTTTGTTGTTTCTGTGTAATATTTTTACAGTATTCGTTTTTCGAGGTAAGTTCGGCTTCCGGAGGAATGTCCTCTACTTCCCAAAATTTTGTTAAGTTTTCTAGCTCTGTTAGAGTAACAAAGGTGCGACAAAGCAGTTTAACTGTCTAGTACAGTTAAACTGCTTTGTCGCACCGCACAGTATCCAGCCCAACTTTGTTTGTTGCGCTACTGGCGAGTCATTATTGTGTTTGATTATTCCTCCTAAGATCACATCGGAGTAAACATCAGCTCCAAGCAGAATATCGATAGGTCCAGAGATGTTGTAGGCTGGATCGGCCAACTTGATATTCTGAAGATGCGTCCAGCTCTCTGTGTTGATCGTTGAGTTAGGCAGATTATTGACGAGCTTACTCATTACCAAGGCTTCAGTTTGGAATGTATAATCCGAGTGGATTGATCTACATTCTAATTTTATCATCCCTTTACTTCTGCCCATTGTAGTGCCAACGCCAGTGAAAGAAGCGTTCATTTTGTTTCGGGGTAAATTCAACCGTTGAGCAGCATTTTCTGTGATTAAGGTCACTTGAGATCCTTGATCCAGTAATGCCCGAAGGAAGACGTAATCTCCTTCCCTATTTTTGACCCTAAGTTGAAGAGTCGTTAAGAGAATCTCTTCTGTAGCAGCACCGATTTGCTAACGTATCTGGGTTATGCCACGTTAAATACTCTGCCTGATGCCTGCACGATGATTCTCACGTTGTGTTTCCGTGGACCCGTGACCTCCGGTTCGAAGGACCAAAAGATGTTGGGTCTTCTCGTCGTTGACGGGTAACCCGGTCGTTGTTTAAAGGAACACCAAACCACTGTTAAATTCCAGAGTTTATTCTAAACAGTTTAGGAGTGTTTAGTAATCTGAGCCGCACTTAATGTTATGTTTTTCCGCACATTAACGCGTGTCGGAGGTTTAGTTACGACTTGATTCATAAGTGATATCAATGAGTACTTATATACGTAGTTTTGCTGTATGAGCATTATTGGCTCGTACATGTGTACTTGGTTGTGTACTGGGTGACTTTTGTGTAAAATAATTATAATTCATTTTTCATTAGAACTTAAAACGGAATATTTACCATGTGTGTATTTTGTTTCGAGTTTCGGTTATTTCGGCACTGTTGCAAGCGCCATGATCACGGATGAACTGAAGTAATTGCGGGTAGACGTTTATAAGCAGACGAATCGGTCTACCCTCTTTCTCGTTCGTTTTTTTTGTGATCGACACCGCTACCACTGTCACATGTATCACTAAACACTCGATTCTGTTCCCGACACACAAAACTCACCGTGTCGACTCGCGAAATTTTTGAACCATTCCAGGCCCTCGACAGTGGAAACCCATCCTCACGGTTGAAATTGTCGTATTTGGTAATCACAATCACTTCCCTTACCAGTCTTTGTATATAGTAGCTAATGATACTGGAAGTGACCATGTTAGCTTAAAAACTTAAATTCATTTTTCGTTTCCTCATCCTGTCGATGCCTTTTGTAGAACCCACTTTGAGCTCCATCTCAATTTTCCATCGCATAAAATACTTTCCTATGGGAATGGAAGGAGATGGATAGGTTCTCCATTTCTTTCATGCAGTACGGCTGTGGGTCGTTCTAAGACACAAGACATACATACTACATATATACAGACATAAGACAAAATATATATCTCTTCAAAAAACATTACATTTTATAATTTTGTAAGTACCTACTAAGACTACGTGCCCGGTTTTTACGGTTATTTCTTAACTGCAATACTCGCAGTAAACATATTTTCCTAAATTGAAGTACACCAAAAACTCCTCCAAATTACACCAAACTATTCCCATAACTTTTACACGTGTAAAATAACAAACAAAATTACCCATTACAGGAACATTAAAATATAAATAAATCACTGTATCGATAACGTCATGCGCCCGCGCATCACTAAGGCGCAGTTATAACACGTGTAATGTATTGGTGACTAACCAAACTCAGTTTATAGAGCAGCTAGTCTGTATTATGAGTACTAAGAGTAGGTTAGGTAGGTACAGTCAACATCACAAATACCTTACACTATCGCAAAATCCAACTTACTTAGAGAAATGATGTAGAATGATAGTGTTGATTTGAAATGATTTGTTTGACATACTTTCAATGCTTGTTAACAAATCAAAGGTTTTGAGTCTTGAATTGCCACATATTCATGGTCTTAACTGTACTTTGACGTTAAGCTAAGTAATTTAGGCAGTAATTTTCCAGAAAATCTAACACCAGTTTTACGAAGGGGACTGGGTGTTACCCAGTTATTGGGTTGTAGAGAACAGATGGTCCGTTGTTCCATGTACAATACTGGTACTCTGCTGCATGTGGTAAGAATGGAAGCTGAACCTATCATAGTAAGGAAATGGCTAGGCAGTTGATGAGTGTACTATGAGTATTAGTAGTACTTAACACGTTCGCTGACAGTACGTCGCGTCGTTAGGCGGGAAATTATAAAAACTTTTTACCAAAAAATTAAACCGTCTCCCAAAAAACACTGCAAAGTGAAAAATAACTTTAATTTCGGTAGTCGGTGTCTTTAGTTTGTATTTTCGTTTTTGGCACCGACTTCCGAAATTAAAGTTATTTTTCACTTTGCAGTGTTTTTTGGGAGTCGGTTTAATTTTTTTATTTCACTCTTTTTAGTTGGTATATTTTAATTTACCTAGTTACAAGAGCCTAAATGTCAACTACTTATAACATTTTATAAAATATTGCTTTTCCCAATGCTGGGCCGTTAATTTTTGAGGAGTTCTCCTGGTACTTCACCATCAGCTATACATTGTAACGATACCTTCTACTTCTCCAATAAAAGAGGGTAAAATAGATGTACCATTAAATTTAATATATTAATAATATACAGTATTTTATAAAAAACCTGCCTACCTATCTACCTATCCTAGAAACCGGCCTACCTACCTATCTGACACACTCTCAGGAGAGAAGAGGAGGAGGTTTAGAGTATAGTACTTGCGGGACGGCTTGGCAGACCACTCCAGGATCGCCTTCTACTCCACGATGTCTTCGTCGTACAGCAGCTCGAGCAAGGCGGTCTGGCAGTAGGCTCCCAACAAGGCGTCTGGGCAGCAGGCTCTCAGCAAGGCGTCAGGGCAGCAGGCTCCCAGCAAGGCGTCAGGGCAGCAGGATCGCAGCAAGGCGTCAGGGCAGCTGGCTCTCAGCAAGGCGTCAGGGCAGTAGGCTCCCAGTAAGGCGTCAGGGCAGCAGGCTCCCAACAAGGCGTCAAGGCAGCAGGCTCCCAACAAGGAGTCAGGGCAGCGGGTACTGCACTTCCTCTTCCATCACTCTTCGTCGAAACTCGTCGAGAACTAAACTCTTCAAAAACTGGTCAAAGACTGAACTCCCGGAGATGGCCCCCAGCGCCTTTTATACCCAGCTCAGCGTTCAAAATCCATTCCATTCTCATTCTGTACCAGAATTCGAATTGTAGAGTCCAAAATAGTCCATCTTGCCAGTTATTTGATCAGCCAGTTATATTCGAGCATAATTTATTAAACCTCTTCGATAAAATCTGAGAGTGTGTTTTAGAAATTTATAATTATAATTTAAAATGCCGTTAATCAGTAGACAACCACAATATAATATACAATATTAAGCTAGTCCTATCGATAAAAGTGAATAACAATTATATAATAAAAGTATGAACAACCTTTTTAGTCTATTAGCCATTCAGTGACTACAAAGAAGAAGAAATTACAGTTTGTCAGCCTTGACGTAAAAAATGTCATGACAAGAAAATATTTGTTTTGATGGATGAATTATGGATTATGATTACAAAGAAAATGTAAGTTATTTGGTATTTGTAATAACAGATACTATATTTCCCCATCGACCCCGAGAGAATTTTTGGTCTAGAACAAAAATTTTGTAAGGTTAAAGTTTATCCACATTCATATAACTTACATGCCTCATTCAATCACACCAACAACTCACGAAGTTGGGTCAGGTAGGATTCACATTCAATTATCACTACTCGACCTGATTAGTACATGACAGTAGGCTTGTTTTCGGAGTCTGTCAGTCCGCTCGCGTCGAAAACCCATCAAATAAAAAACAAGATTTAGCAAAGGCTTATTTTTACGAAGTTGCTAGCCGCTTCGATCAACTTTAGAGTCGATAACATAAAAAACAAGGTTTAGCAAAGGCTTATTTTTACGAAGTTGCTAGCCGCTTCGATCAACTTTAGAGTCGATAACATAAAAAACAAGGTTTAGCAAAGGCTTATTTTTACGAAGTTGCTAGCCGCTTCGATCAACTTTAGAGTCGATAAATAGTAATAAACTAACTTGGAGAGTTAGAAAGGGAGAAGGTTTGGTAATATGTACCTAAACGCACTTCTAAGTGATATCTGATTAGTTCAGATAGAAGAGAAAAAATAAAAATTAAGAGAAGCCTCTTAAAGTTTAAGAACAAAGTTAAAGAAAGAAATAAAATAAACTATTGAGTTTCAATAAGCCGAAAAGAACTCGATAGTTAAAAGAAGAGAAGAAGATAGAGATGAGTCATGAATATAGTACGAAAGATGAATATATTTACATAATTATATACTTAAATCGTTGTTTAGTTTTTGACGATGAGTGGAGTATAATACTATCCATGACTGAAAATTAATATTATAGATAGCAAAAGAAGGTAAAGAGGGAGAGGGCAGGTAAATGAGAGGGTTAAAGAGTGCTAAAAAAAAACTCAAGAGGATAAATTAAATATAAGAAAGAGGTTGAGTAAGAGTAAGATCACAAAAAAATAAAAAAAAGTGTTATAAGAGGTTAAAGAGGGAATAAACTAGTGGTAAAAGAGGTGATAAACTAGTGTTCGTGTGAAGAGGAAGTCTAGTATAGTGTTAGTGTAAAGAGTGAGTCTCCTATCCTAGAACTTAATATTAAAAAAGAGTCTAAGCCAAAAAGTGAGTCCAAAGAAAAAAGTTACTAGTAATAGTTTTTTTGGAATTTTGAAAAAAAAATTAAACCGACTAGCTATGATTTTACGTTGGGCGCCAAACTGTAACGATACCTTCTACTTCTCCAATAAAAGAGGGTAAAATAGATGTACCATTAAATTTAATATATTAATAATATACAGTATTTTATAAAAAACCTGCCTACCTATCTACCTATCCTAGAAACCGGCCTACCTACCTATCTGACACACTCTCAGGAGAGAAGAGGAGGAGGTTTAGAGTATAGTACTTGCGGGACGGCTTGGCAGACCACTCCAGGATCGCCTTCTACTCCACGATGTCTTCGTCGTATAGCAGCTCGAGCAAGGCGGTCTGGCAGTAGGCTCCCAACAAGGCGTCTGGGCAGCAGGCTCTCAGCAAGGCGTCAGGGCAGCAGGCTCCCAGCAAGGCGTCAGGGCAGCAGGATCGCAGCAAGGCGTCAGGGCAGCTGGCTCTCAGCAAGGCGTCAGGGCAGTAGGCTCCCAGTAAGGCGTCAGGGCAGCAGGCTCCCAACAAGGCGTCAAGGCAGCAGGCTCCCAACAAGGAGTCAGGGCAGCGGGTACTGCACAGGGGGGTGAAACTCCCGAAGAAACTTCAGACACAAAATTTGCCAAAAAAACTAGTGACATCTTATGTCTGGGGTCAACTTAGTTTTGTACGTAATGCGTTTGTTTTGCTAATAGATGGCAGCAGCTAGGATATATTTATACATATATGATAATCAAAATTAATAAAATAATATTATTTGTATCGAAAAATTCATAAAGCATTATTTAATGTATTTAGGCACCTAATTCACTAAATCACTAAATTAAATTGCATTATAATTTTACTGCATCATAGACTCTATACACCTCGCTTGTTTATGAAAAACAAAGAAAAAAGAAAAATATAAAACTGTCAAAAACATTTTGACAAATTTCGATTAATTAATAAATTAACAGAAAAACATGTGATGAGTAATAAAATACCTAAAATGAAGGTAAAATATGCAGCACAAGTGTTCAGCCAGAGGGTGTCTAGCGCTTTACGTTTTTTATCGAGTTAGTATGTATATAATTTCACATATTTGCATCATTATTGTTACCTAGCAAATTTTGCAAAATGTTATTAACCAACCTTAATATTTTGTTTCAGAACACAACATTCTGCCCGAAGAATGCAGAGATTTATTATTTGATAAGCTCTTCGAATCATTTAATGGTCATTCTTACAAGGGGTCATCAAAAATATATAAGCAGTGCTTAAAAAATAACTCGCTCCATTTCCAATTGTGGTATGATTTGTTGCCTATTTTAGACTCAATTAAATTTAAATCAGTAGTTCGTTCGTTCGTTATGTTTCGTTGATTTATAATGAATCCAAAAAATCACAAATATAAAAAATAATTAAATCCATCTTCACCGTGTTTTAATTTTTGCCAGCCTCTAAAATCTAATCATTAGATTTTGGAAGTACTAGATTGATTGAAATAAATATTCTAAAATCAAAGATTTAACTTTATTTCTTTTGTCGATTAGAATATTTATTTCAATCAATCTAGTACTTCTAAAATCTTTAAAATAAGAAAATATTATTAACATGTCAGGTAGACGCCACCTATCGGATTGTTTCGGTATTAAACTACCGTTACGCTACCTGGCGATCAGGGTCAAAATCTCAATTTTCGAATCATAGAGTGGCGCATCTATCTCAGTATTTATATGTATCATCTATGGTACTGCACTTCCTCTTCCATCACTCTTCGTCGAAACTCGTCGAGAACTAAACTCTTCAAAAACTGGTCAAAGACTGAACTCCCGGAGATGGCCCCCAGCGCCTTTTATACCCAGCTCAGCGTTCAAAATCCATTCCATTCTCATTCTGTACCAGAATTCGAATTGTAGAGTCCAAAATAGTCCATCTTGCCAGTTATTTGATCAGCCAGTTATATTCGAGCATAATTTATTAAACCTCTTCGATAAAATCTGAGAGTGTGTTTTAGAAATTTATAATTATAATTTAAAATGCCGTTAATCAGTAGACAACCACAATATAATATACAATATTAAGCTAGTCCTATCGATAAAAGTGAATAACAATTATATAATAAAAGTATGAACAACCTTTTTAGTCTATTAGCCATTCAGTGACTACAAAGAAGAAGAAATTACAGTTTGTCAGCCTTGACGTAAAAAATGTCATGACAAGAAAATATTTGTTTTGATGGATGAATTATGGATTATGATTACAAAGAAAATGTAAGTTATTTGGTATTTGTAATAACAGATACTATAACATCACCATATGCATTATGACGAGCATAAAGTGCTTAATATCCATATTCAAGTAATCGAATCGCAATCCACGAAATACTTATTATTGAGTAGTTTCGGAGGCCATCTGTGGTCTTCATCATCAGTTCCACTTCCCCAAATGGTACTTTTTGAGAGCAACTGCACAAGTTACTATAAGAAATACCCAAAACGCCATAGGTGTGCCTATAATATTTGAAGAGTTCCCTTGATTTCTCCAGGATCCCATCATCAGATCCTGACTTGGTGACAAATGGTACCAATTTCGAAGTATACCCTATCAAACAAAAAAAGAATTTTCCAAATCGGTTCAGCCGTCTTCGAGTACTCGATGACCACACATTAAAAAAATATATATATACGTGTCGAATTGATAACCTCCTCCATTTTTTTGTCGTCGGTTTAAAATAGTGCGTTATGAACTTATGACAGTACATCGAAGGACGGGCCTTTTATTTTTAAGAGTACGTCGTCTCACGATAATTTTTCATATAAGTATTATGAAGACCAGTATCCACTGTCATATTATGAGCAATTTCATATTTCTTACTGCCATAACACGAGTATTTTGTGGGTAGTTTCATATTACTTGCTTGTGCACGAGTACTACGTTGATTCGTCATTTAGTATGGAAAATTCTACTGTCGTAATGTGGTGTCAGGGTAAGTGCTCACTGTCAGCGAACGTGTTAAATGCGCTCGTTCATGAGCTTATGTGATGTAACTATGTAAATATTTTGATAGTAAACAATATTGAGAATTCGATCATTTTTTAATATAAAATACATAAGTGAATCATAAAACTAGCAGTGTGTAAGTACATTTAAAAACTGCTTCCTATGCATTGATATAATAAAAACCCAAGATGCACACTCAACGTCTCAAAACCATCCGCATAAAAACCAACCCACTTAAAAGTGTAAAAAAATTTTTTTTTGCAAAAAATAGAACCGACTTTCATATCAAAACACTACAAAGCCAAAAATAACTTTAATTTCGGAAGTCGGTGTTATTGGTTTTGGATTTTCTTTTTTTTCACACCGCCTTCCGAAATTAAAGTTATTTTTACCCGACTACGGCAAAGCCAAAGGAGTGTTATGATTTTGACAGGCTATGTATGTATGTATGTATGTATGTACATATGTATGTGTGTATGTTCATCTGTTCCCTCATAGCTCCAAAGCTGCTTATCGGAACTCGACAAATGAGGTATCTTTAGAACCGTCTTGACCGTCCGCTGAACATAGGCTACGTGACGTGTCACAAAACCCAATGTGGCGCCCTCTAGGGCCCAAAAAGTGTTGTGTTAAAAAATAAAAATAAGATAAACACACCGTGTTTGGTATCATTTGAAAGGGCGTCACATGCACATTTCCAAAACATTGCTTAAATTTAAAGTGGCGCCCTCTAGTGGACAAAAAATCACGTGTAAAAAAATAAAAATAAGATAGATACACCGTGTTTGGTATCATTTGAAAGGGCTTCACTTGTACTTATCAAAAATATTATTTAAATTTAACGTGGCGCCCTCTAGCGGTCAAAAAGTCATGTGTAAAAAATAGAAGTAAGATAGATATACCGTGTTTGGTATCATTTGAAAGGGATTCACTTGAACTTATAAAAAATAAAGTAAATAGTATAGAAGCACAGAGATTTTACACCAAAATAGTTTAAATAATAAAAAGTAAAAAAACTAAAACCCGACTACGACAAAAAAATCGATGCTAAAAAGGATGAAACAAGATTTTCAGGATGCTGAAATAAACAAGGTTACTGGAAAAACAAGAACAGAACAAAAATAAAAGCCGTAGTCACACGTTATATAGAATATCAACCATAACAAAACAATTAATAACGTAACGTGTGACTACGGCTTTTATTTTTGTTCTGTTCTTGTTTTTCCAGTAAACTTGTTTATTTCAGCATCCTGAAAATCTTGTTTCATCCTTTTTAGCATCGATTTTTTTGTCGTAGTCGGGTTTTAGTTTTTTTGGCTTTGCAGTGTTTTGATATGAAAGTCGGATCTATTTTTTGCAAAAAAAAAATTTACACTTTTAAGTGGGTCGGTTTGTAATTTATCTAGTTCCAAAAGCCAATGTCAAGAACTTATCACCTTTTACAAAATATTGCTTTTCCCGATGCATAGCCGTTAATTTTTGAAGAGTTCTGCTGGTACTTGACCATCAGCTCTACATCACCCTATGTATTGTGACGAGCATAAAGTGTTTAACATCCGTACTCAAGTAATCGAATCGCAATCCACGAAATACTTATTATTGAGGAGTTTCAGTGGCCATCTGTGGTCTTCATCATCAGTTCAACTTCCCCAAATGGTACTTTTCGGAAGCAACTGCTCAAGGTACTATAAGAAACACCCAAAACACTATAGGTGTGCCTATAATATTTGAAGAGTTCCCTCGATTTATCCAGGATCCCATCATCAGATCCTGATTTCGTAACAATGGGACCAACTAAAAAGTATACCCATTCAAACGCAAAAAGAATTTTTCAAATCGGTCCAGCTGTCTCCGAGTTACGAAGTAACATACATAAAAAAAAAGGTTCAATACGAATTGAGAACCTCCTTTTTTTGAAGTCGGTTATAAAGAGTGCTTAATTCAAAATTATACGCTCATTTTGAGCGTCACTTTTATTCGAGACTGTGCATTTTGGGTTTTTTGTAAATCAATGTTCCTATGCAAATATATTCATTAGCAAATTGCAGTGTTCTTATTGCATCTTTATTTACAGAGCTGTAGCCTGTGGCTTCTCTCGCTTGATCTTTCTTAAAAGCTGTCATTCCCTTACAGATGTTTGATAAATAAATAGGTAAAATGTTGACCCCTGGGCTCATACATAGCTTCATGCCGAATTTCATAAAAAAAACTATTAGCGATATAGCTATGAAAGCGTAAGAGATAGGTCGATAGACCAATATTTGCAAATTTTATAATAATATGCAATGATTTCAATTATATTTATTTATATAGAACGATATTTAGTAACCTAATACAGAAGGCAATCAATAATAATTGTGGGAGCTCAGCGTTATTATAAGTTACCGAAATGCATTTACTCTTTAACTTTGTTTAGATTTTTATAAGTAATTGTTTAATGCCAACTAGTTTTTGCTAGCGACTTCGTTCACGTGGGAGGGCGGATTCCCGCGTAAACCCCGATCCCGTGAGAATTCCAGGATAAAAAGTAGCCTATGTATTATTCCGGGATGTTAACTATATACTTACCAAATTTCATTCAATTCCGTAGTCTTTATGTGAAAGAGTAACAAACATTCATACATCCATCCACACAAACTTTCTCATTTATAATACCAGTACTCACGCGGGGCTTCGCTCCCGTGGATTCTATCACGGTAAAAACATAACTCTCCTTTTTTGCAGTCGCGTAAAAAGTAGCCTACAACCTTCCTCAAGCTTCAAGCTACTTCCATACCAAATTGCATCCAAATCCACCCAGTACTTTCGAAGATTAGCGTGTTCAAACAAGCAAACAAACAAACAAACTTTTCCGCTTTATAATTTTAGTATAGATTAGTAAGAAGTAAGATACTTATATTCAACTAGTACTCACCCGGGGCTTCGCTCCCGTGGATTCTATCACGGTAAAAAAATAACTCTCCTTTTTTGCAGTCGGGTAAAAAGTAGCCTATAACCTTCCTCAAGCTTCAAGCTACTTCCATACCAAATTTCATCCAAATCCACCCAGTACTTTCGAAGATTAGCGCGTTCAAGCAAACAAACAAACAAACAAACAAACTTTTCCGCTTTATAATATTAGTATAGATGACCACTGTCATACTTTTTAGATATTTATTAATATTATCACTTTAAGTGAACTTGAGAATTTAAAATTTAAAGGGGTTCCATATTGCTATTTGTTAAAATGTATTGGCTTTTCAGATGCCATTTTAGATCGGGTTAAAGAAACATGGTTTCAGATGTGTTTTTGTTATTTACAATTAAAGGTTCTGTTTATTACAAACGATATAATTTGATCCCTCTACTAAGTGCAAAAGCATTTACTTTCTACGACTGTTACATCTGCAATTTCAGTAAACAGTAGAGGTGAAATGTAAAACCGATCGTTAATATGTTGGCATACCGAGAATTTATGATGTTGTAAAGAATATATATATTTGTTTCAAAATACAACTAATAAAAGAGAAAATAATCTACACAAAAAATTATAAACACGTTCAATATAAAATTCTGTTATATTCAAGAAAGGATAATCTTTGAATTTTTTGTTCAATTATAGCTCCTAAAAGAAGTAAGTATTTTTTTTTAATTCAGAATGAACCCACTCATGACCGCCATCTTGCCTGATGGTAAGCGATAGATGAGGTCTACGATGTGACGAGCGAGCCCAGAAGATGCCTGTTCACTCTTGCTTTAAAGGCTGAAAGGTCATAAGTGGCAGGGAACACAGAAGCACGTATCTTAATAAAATATGTAGCATGATATGTTAGCAAGTTTTGTTTTTATTGCGATAAACGGTACTTTCAAAAATCGAAAAGCGCGTTCAACAAACTATTCCGCTTTATAATACAGGGTAGCAGGGACATCGACGCGTAACCGCTTACTATAGATTCAGAACATGATTCTGGATCCCCTAGCGTTGAAAGATTTCGTCGGCTTTTTCTTAATTTAATAAAATTAAGAAAAATCCGACGCAAAAAAAACAGTAAATTCACTTGTTTCACTTAAAACAGTAATGTAAATAAAACTCGGAACCTTGTGAGTGTAGAACTCGCAAATTAACTCTAGCAGAACAGCTGATCAGGTTGCCCTTCCGAGTTTTATTTACATTGCTGTTTTAGGTGAAACAAGTGAATTTTATGTTTTAATTAAAACCTCATTAGGTTAGATAGAAACTTGATATTATACAGCTTTCAGTAAAAAAAAATTGCTGTAAAAACATGAAAATTTAAGAAAAAGCCAACGAAAAATTCCAACGCATAGGGGTTCAAGAATCATGTCCCGAATCCCTGGTAAGCGTTTGTGTGTCGATGTCGATGTGATTAATATACAGTATGTTAACTAACAGAGGGTCGACTTCCAGTCTAACCGGATACCGCTGACTACTAATGTTTTACATGTAGCGACTGCCTATCTGACCTCCACAACCCAGTAACTGGGTAACACGATACCCCTGCCAAAACAAGTGTCAGATATTCTAACTTCTGACTACCAGTAACGACTGTCAAAGATGTACAAATGACAGCCAGGTCGGCTGTCATTTGTACATCTTTGACAGTCGTTCAACGGCTTAACGTACTTTCCGAGGCACGAAGAAATAATATGGATGAAATAAAATGAAATAAAATATTTATTTTGTAAATCTTCTTACTAATACTAATACTAATATACTTATACTAATACTTCGTACTTCGTACTAATATTATAAATGTGAAAGTTTGTGAGGATGGATGGATGTTTGTTACTCTTTCACGCAAAAACTACTGATCGGATTTGAATGAAATTTGGCAAGTAGATAGTTTACATCCTGGAATAACACATAGGCTACTTTTTATCCCGAAATTCTCACGGGATCAGGAATTTACGCGGGAAAACCCTCCTACGCGAACGATGTCGCGGGTAAAAGCTAGTTGGTTATAAATATAAAAACAATTTACAAAATAACTAAAATAACTTAACACGCAAAAAAACATGACGTGTAATAACACGTCATGTTTTTTGCGTGTTACGTTTAGTTTAGCTAGACAAGGCCGGTATTTCCTTACTGACTACTCTGAGAAGAAAAACCGACACAAACTCAGAGGAGAGGCAAGAAGAATAACCAACATAGTCCTCACGTTAACAATAATGAAGTAATTATATAAAAAAAAAACAAAATAAATAGGTATGTACAATACCTAACAAAGCAAAAATTTAAATCAATAAAAATAAATCAAAATTTAAAAATAAAAAACGCTCACGTATATCACTGGAGCAGCTCATTCCCAAGCCTTCTTGCTGTGTAAGAAGCTTTACGTTTTATAAATAATTTGAATTTATTAATACCTACTTAGTTCTTGAATATGGCTAGGAATTTTATTATAAGAAAGTATACATTGGCATCTAAACGGATATATTACGATGGTCAGCCAATCTCAGATCGACCGCGGCTACCGTTGCTTAACCTTGAGAATTGACCCTGTTGTTCCTCGCTCTCCACGATACTACTATAACTTAATATTCCTCTAAAGTAAATGACGTGAAAAGCATTCTAAACACGGGTATGACGAAAGAAACACAGTACCTATGAATTGCATCAATATTCATAAATAAATAGATAAAGATCACGGTCTACATCGCGTGCATCCTATATGAGATGTTGTCACTTCCATTTATATCTTTCAAGTTTGAAACAAAGATGCTTAAGTTTTCTTTTTTTATATTCCGGACTAGCTTTTGCTCGCGACTTCGTCCGCGTGGAATAGTTACTTTGGGCTAACGTTAAATTTAACCCCGATTTTGAAGCATTCTTCATTGGCGCTCCGTTCCTATTGGCCTTAGCGTAATGATATATAGCCTATAGCCTTTCTCTATAAATTGACTATTTAATTAAAAAATATTTTTCAATTCGAACCAGTAGTTCCTGAGATTATTGCGTTCAAACAAACAAACAAACTCTTCAGCATTATATTATTAGTATAGATAGCTGTTGCCCGCGACTTCCTCCACGTTTCCGTCGTTTTTCATAAAAAAAGTAGCCTATGTCCTTCCTCACGGTTCAGTGATTTTGATGTAACAGACAGATTAACTTTCGTAATTTAGTAGGGAAATATAATATGTCAATCTATAATACTGTTGAAAAATATCGCAATACCGAACCGCACAATATTATTGTTAATAGCTGTGCCCGCGACTCCGTCAGCGTGTAACTCCTTGTGTGTTATTAAGTTAATGTATTGGTAATATTGTTTAAATCACGTTCACATGAGGCTTAAGTACCTATAGAACGAAAATACTTCAGCGCATAGCTTCCGGGTAAACTATGTTGAAAGTTGACCCGTCCGGCACGTGAACATAAAGATTTCTAGAACTGCTAACCCGGGAAAGAGCAACGTACAACTGACCATGCGAGAAACAACTGACACCGAGATCTACTCCGTCAACACGAAAAGTCTGCCCTTGAGCCTTATTAATTGTCATTGCATAACACACCGACACTGGGAATTGCGTTCTTTTAAATTGGAATGGAAAATTATTTGGAATTATGGGAATTCTGGGAATAAAGACGGTTTCTCCTGCACCGCAACCTGTTAAAATTTGAGCCTCGATTATATTTTGTTGCAACTGGGTTACTTTTAGCCGAGTGCCATTGCAAAGTTGTGGTGGTTTTAAATTTCGGAGCAGAATAATAATCAGAAAGCTTCGAACTGCTAAGCTATCGGGAGTTACACGTGTTATTGTGAATCAACCATAAAAGATAGATATATGCTGTCGTGGGATATTTTTTATATAATTTTAAGGAGAATATTTCCGTCAGAAATGATTTCTGTGTAGCTTTAACAATTAAGGTTGCACTCGCGACGGAAGCTTAAAAAATGGAGTAACTTCTCCCGTTTTCCCAACATTTCCCTTTACTGCTCTGCTCCTATTGATTGTAGCGTGATGAAAAGTATACTATAACCAGCTCAGGAGTATGAAAAATAATTGTACCAAGTTTCGTTAAGATCCGTCGAGTAGTTTTTGTTTCTATAACGGTTATACAGACAGACAGACAGACAAAAATTTTACTGATTGCATTTTTGACATCAGTATCGATCCCTAATCACCCCCTGATAGTTATTTTGTAAATATATTTCATGTACAGAATTGACCTCTCTACAGATTTATTATAAGTATAGATGAGCTCACTCTTGACCTTGGTCTCGCCTGACGGTAAGCGATAGATCAGGTCTACGATGGAACGAGAGGGTCCAGAAGATGCCTGTTCACTCCTACTTCAAAGGCTGAAAGATCATAAGTGGCAGGGAACACAGAAGCCGGCAGAGAGTTCCACAGCTTGGCTGACAAGAAGGTATATCGACCTAGTGTGGATGGTACCCAGCATTGCATCTGGTAGACCGGTATTTTAAGGGAGATGGAGGGATCAGGTCATGGAGCTGATACTGATTTATTAAAACGTTATGCAACATAGATTAGGTACAGACGCCAGCACATTAAGCTACCCGAAACTGCCAAATTTTCCCAATCAACCTTGAACCTAATTACTTTAACAATAAAGTTGAAAATCTATTAAAGAAATTTGACAGATTGTTGTAGCTTGGTGTGCTGGCGTCTGTACAATGGTGAACTTACTGCCTTAGGCATTCTCTACCAGTCAACCATGGGTGGTGAAGAGATAACATGGGAGGGGCTTAAAAAATATTGAGCAGATTACACGCGGCAGCTACAACAGCATTTTGAATATGATTGCATCCCCTAACGATTGCCCTATCTAGGCACACTAGGTCGGGATCGTTAGGGGAAAATAGGTATTATCTTTTTTTATTATTATTATTCTTTATTGTTTTGTACTATTTACTAACATAGACCGTAAGAAAATTGTTAAGAGCTTAATGGTGTGAGGAATGAGGAGAGTGTAATGGGTGAGGTCCATAAAAGTGTTAGAACACTTTTATGGACCTCACCCATTACACTATTGCCATGAACCCACTCCAGACACAAGCATATTTAGCTTAGTTGGAGGGGTTAACAGGGTTGCTAGTAATGTGAATTCCACCGACATTGCTAATAATCTCTTTAAAAAAAATTCTTTTATTTTTATTTTAGGTAAATGGTTTATCATAACATCATATTCAAATAGTATTCTTGTATGGCGTTGACATAATACGACGCCAGTATGTGCCAAAGGGTTACATTGGGTTGCATCTATAGTACACATCTATAGTACATTTTAACTGTGATAAAAGGCAGGGTGATCTTTATCTGGATTTGGAATTCACGAAAATGACTAAATCTTGGAACACGTCCTCTTTTAGGGTTTTTCAAATAAAATGGCATTCAACAATCAACTAAAATACACTTCGCTAAACTTAATCTTTTAGATAATAATATTAATAATAATAATGATCAAGGGCTTGTCAAAAAATTTTCTTCGCGATTCTTTTTGAATAAATATGTATTAAATTACAATGCACCATGTTCAACAAAACCAAATCAGTTAAAAAAAAAAACTAACAGAAATGCATAACATACCAGTTTGGTAAAAACCCCATATGAAGCAATACGAACGAAGATCGAATAGAATACAGACGATGATATAATGTTGACAAGACGCCGGGCACAATTACAACAACCCACACGCCCAACACCTGCGGAATCGTCGCTCAGCTCCGCCTCGCAGCCGCCGGGACCTGCTCCAGCCGTGAGTGAAGAGACTCCGGCCGCTGCAGCTGCGTCGAGCTCGAGCGACGAATACTTCTCGTCGCCGACGACACCACCACCTGCGCGTCGGCGAGGAAGAGGCCGCCCTCCGGTCGGCTTAGGACTTCGAGGCCCACCGGCCTCCGATGGGGTCCCCGCTGCCGGTGGAAGTGTGCAGCGCATGCGATGGACACATTCCATCAATGAAAATGTCATACGCTCATACTTTGGGGCTACAGAGGGGGGAACTAACCTGACTGCGTACCGTGGTCGGATGCTCTCTCTGTTTCAGGTACTGGAACCAGCTGTTAACGTTTCGGCCCAACGACTATCGGATCAGGTGCGCGTCATCCAGCGTAACCGTATGTTGGATGACGCCGTACTTGATAGACTACGCCTCGAATCACGGTGCAGCCGTGTCTCATCTGCTTCGCCACTGGCCGCGGTGCAACTACAACCCAGTATTTCACCGCGACCCGACCACGTCGGTGAAGATGATGATGACGAGGCTATAACCGTGAGTACCCAGTGCAGTGAACGATTGAGGAGTGCTTTGGAGTGTGCATTACGGGAGTATCGCACCATACTGCCTGAGCTTAGACCTCGTTTGCCTCGTTTACCCATGCATAAGAAAAATAGGGCGCTAGTGTGTGCTCTAGATTCACTGCTGTCAAATTATTTTGACAATAGTGAAGACCTCACCGATACTCATTCGATCCTATACTGTGCAGCTGTAGCGGCTTGTCGCGTAGCTCATGTCAAGTTTCCAAAGACTGACAGAGTTATACGACCAGCTGTACCAGCTTGGCAGGGCAGGATCGAACGTCGTATTGCTGAGGCTAGAGCACTCATTGGTAAACTTATCTGCTTCAGGCAGGGCAACACTCGTCCTCGAGTGATGCGCTTTGTGAGGCGGGTGTTCGCGGGGACTGATGTTAGTCCTCGAGATTATCTGACCCGGGTAGTGTATCGACTTCCTGAAGCAGGAAGTCTATGCATGGGCAAATCGAATACGCAGATATAAGCGGCGGGTGGAGCGATACACTCAGAATCGCACATTCCAAAGCAATGAAAGGTGGGTTTATAGGGCCTGGGAGCGACCTGACCAAGGTGTGACTGATACGTGCCTACCGGATGATGACGCCATGTGTTCGTTCTGGCGCAGCATCTGGTCGGTGCCTGTCAGCCACATCGAGAGTGACTGGATGAGTGAGATCAGGCGCACGTGCGATCTTATACTAGAAATGGGGGCAATTACTATCAGCCCCCAAGATGTAACCCGTGCAGTCTGTCCGTTATCCAACTGGAAATCTCCAGGGCCGGACGGGCTGCACAATTTCTGGATAAAATGGTTACAAAGATCGCACGCTCGCTTGGCCGCTCAGTTCCAGTCCGCCTTAGAGTCAGGATCGCTACCTCAATTCCTAACTACAGGAATAACCCACCTGCTCCATAAATCAGGTAGTACTGCGGAACCTAAAAATTATAGACCGATCACGTGCTTACCGACGGTCTATAAAGTTCTTACTTCCATTTTGAGAGCCAAAATTAATAATCATATTGATAAAAATTCAATCATGTCTGCTTCTCAGAATGGATGTAGGAACGGGTCCCGCGGTACTAAGGAGCTTCTCCTCATTGATATTGCCATTAACCAACAGGTTCGTCGTTCCCGAAAGAATCTGTCGACATGTTGGATAGATTATAAGAAGGCCTATGACTCGGTTCCACATACATGGCTCATGAAGGTGTTGGAGTTGTACAAAATAAATCCAATACTCCGCACTTTCCTTGAGCCATGTATGGGGCAATGGAAGACGGTCCTCTGCTACCCAGAATGTCGACAGATCCAGGAAAACAGCGAACCGATTAGGATTGAGCGTGGTATTTTTCAGGGCGACAGTCTGAGCCCACTGTGGTTTTGTCTGGCTCTCAACCCTCTCAGTACACTGCTGGAGGGTTTGGGGCTAGGCTACCAGTTGAGAAGAGGTGGTCAGGTCATATCACACTTGCTTTACATGGATGATTTGAAACTTTTTGCCCCCAGCAACTTGCAACTCATGGAGCTACTGAAGGTAACGGAAAGCTTCAGTAGCGCCATCAGGATAGAATTTGGAGTGGACAAATGTGCGGTCATGCATGTAAAGCGAGGGGAGATTATGGAATCCGTGGGAACTCAACTCTCGGGTTCCATACACCTAAGATCCCTCGGCTCAACTGAAACCTACAAATATTTGGGTATGTCAGAGGCACTAGGCATCAATGTTGCTTATGTTAAACAGTCATTGAAGGAACGCTTCTTTGCCCGCCTGAATAAAGTACTGAATAGTCTTCTATCAGGCGGAAACAAGGTGCGTGCCTTCAATGGTTGGGTCATGCCAGTATTGATGTACTCTTTTGGCATACTCAAATGGACTCAGACTGAACTTGACGCCTTGGACAGGCGGGTCCGCACAACGCTAACTGCAAATCGAATGCATCACCCACGTTCATCGGTGATGAGGCTGTATATCCCGCGGAAGTACGGGGGTCGTGGCATTTTAAATGCAAAGACCCTACACAACCGCGAGGTATCCAGCCTTAGGGAATATTTCCTAGAAGCCGACGTGGGTATGCATCGAGATGTGGTAGCGGTGGACAAAGGCCTCACTCCGCTCTCCTTAGGTACCGAGAATTGGCGCAAACCTGTAGTATTAGATACTAATGACCGCAGAGAAGTATGGCAGAGCAAGGAGCTTCACGGGCGCTATTACCGGGCCCTTCATGGGTCTGACGTAGACACACTAGCGTCCGTAGCCTGGCTACGTTTTGGTGACCTCTTCGGGGAAACCGAAGGTTTTGTCTGTGCGATTATGGACGAAGTTATGTTGACGAATAACTATCGGAAATATATTGTGAAGGATGGTACGGTAGACATATGTCGGGCATGTCACAAACCGGGAGAATCCATTCGTCACATTATCTCCGGTTGTTCTCGTCTGGCTAACGGAGAATACTTGCATAGACACAACCTCGTAGCCAGGATTATTCACCAGCAACTTGCTCTTAAATACAATCTTGTGGAATCAGAAGTACCATACTATAGGTATGTGCCCGACCCAGTTCTCGATAATGGCAATATTACACTGTATTGGGATCGGTCTATCATCACTGACAGGACTATTGTTGCCAATAAGCCTGACATAGTGGTGATAGACCGATTAGAGCGTCACACAATGATTGTTGATATAGCAGTCCCCCATGACGAGAACCTCGTGAAAGCTGAGATAGATAAAAAAAATAAGTATCTTGACCTGGCGCGCGAGGTTGTCGACATGTTGGATGTGGAGACAGCAATCATAGTGCCGATAGTCGTCACAGCCAATGGCATAATAGCCAAGAGCCTTGACATACATCTAAGGAGGCTCTCGTTGGGCAGCTGGATCAAGGGCTTGATCCAGAAAGCAGTACTCCTGGAAACGGCGCGTATTGTGAGGAGGTTCCTCTCTATGGAGCCCTGACCACCGGTAGCTTGGACCCTGTTCCCGATACCGGTGGGCTACTATTTTTTTATATTTTTAAATGTTTTTATTTTTTATATTAATATTTAAAAATGTAATTGATATGTACATAGATTAAATAAATGAAATAATAATAATATTCCACAACTTTTTCACACAACGCCATCTAGTCCCAAACTAAGCAGAGCTTGTGGTATGGGTACTAGACAACTGATACATATATATTTCTAAATACATACATATTATAGATAAATTACACCCAGACAAAGAACAAATGACCGTGCTCATCACACAAACATTTGTCCTAGGTGGGAATCGAACCCACGACGTTGCGCATAGCAGTCAGGGCCACTGACCACTATACCAACGGGCCTGTCAGTGGCCTTCTTGTCAGATGGTATGGATCAATGAATTAAAATCAACTCGAATCATAAATTCAAGTACAGTACGAAACCATATATTTTGTTGCCCACGCCGTGCAATAAAATCCGTTTAAGAATTTCCTAGATATCTATCTTGACACCCTACAGGAAGACAACTAGCCTATTTTTAGCCAGGAAACCGGAGAAATAAAATATGTATAATTTCTTCAGCAATACCTAATTCTCTGGAAAATTGTCGCCTCTAAGTGGCGTAATTGCAATCTCAAACTCTTAGAAAAAGATCGAGGCACAAGATGAACTGATACTTGCAACCGTTATTTCAAAACGTGAGTAGGGAAAGTGTGACAGATGTACAAACAAACCGACGGAACCCTTAAAAGGAGCGTTTTACCAATCGCAGTACGGAACTCGAGTTTGTCGATAATATCAGCGTGTCTTGGTATACTGCTTCTAGATCAGATGGTGGTACTAAAATTAATAGCTAAGTGTACTGTGTCTGTGAGGTAACTTTACGATTCAATGTTGATATGTAAGTACCAAGTTGATGATGTTAACGATATACTGAATGGTCTTGTTTTAATGATAGTTAAGTTATTTTTACTTTTCTTGCAATATAAAGGGCCGTTCGTCTTAGGGTCTTACCCATCAAAAAGTTCCTATAGGTAAATTGTTATTTTGTACAATGTCGAAAAACCACCAAAAACACAACCTCGAAAAGCTCATCGTGACCGGCAAAGTAGACTGGAAAAGGCCTCGTGGACGTAGCCCAATACGCTGGTCTGACCAGATCCGCACCGCTCTCGACTCTACGGTTCACAATGCCTTTCACACCGCCAGAGACAGAAACATCTGGAGGAAAATAATACGGGAGAAGGTGATGGAGAAGGGTGGTTTATGAGGAAAACGACGCAAGGAGGAACTCGTCTCTCCTCGTGCATGTGTAGGGCTGGTTATTCTTTCAATAAAAACTTTATCGAAATGGTAATGAAATGAAATGAAATATGCAATGAAATATTTATTTTGTAAATTGATTATAAATAACACTTTCACACGTCATTTTTTTTGTGTTTTAAATTGAGCTAGATGAAGCCGGTGTTTCCTAACTGACTACTATAAGAAGAAACACCGAACCGAACTCGAAGATCAACGTCTCTTTTAAAGTCCACTCAATTCGTATTGGTCAAATCATATGAGAAGCATGAAGGTTCATGTCTGTTGTGTCTCCTGTGGAAAACAATAAACCTAAAAACATTTAACCAAATTAATGGGTTATATAAGTAGCCAATAAAGACAAATTAATAAATAAAATAAATTAATAAAATTCTTTATGATTATTTAAAGCCTTATATTAATTTATTTTATTTATTAATTTATAATTACTGGGCAAGCAATCATTGTTTACACTCACAAAATAGTTAAATACACAATAAATATAGCTGTCGTAAGTGTAACAATTAATTATAGGTTAGCACCACATGCACAATAACAGTTATGGAAATAATGAAATAATTATATTTATTTTGCAAATAGGTTATAAATAACACTTTCACACGTCATTTTTTTCGAAAATGCAAACGAGATGAAGCGATGGGGCCACAAGCACTATGGAACATTAGGTATTATTCAGAACAATTCAAAATAATATTTGTTTCTTATTAACTAACTAAGAAAGGCTTGCACTAACGGGGCAGGCCCACTCAAATCTGTGTGCAAATCTTTCTTCAAAAAATCGCCTCAGACATTAATTATAATTAGGTTCTCATAATTAGGATTTGGCCAGTACAAATTGTATGGACTTGTAGAGACTTTGTCCTATGAGTTTATTTCGATGTTTCTTCTCAGGGTAGTCGGTTAGGAAACACTCATGCTTCATCTAGTTTTACAAAAGAAGTGATGTGTAAGTAGGGTTGCCAGATCAAAAAATCAAAAATCCGGAGTAAATTCCGGACATTTGATGAAAATTCCTGACTTTCTTTAATTTGAAATAAAAACATTTTTTTATACAGTTTTTTATGTTGCACTCTTTCATTCAATTATAGAAATTCCGGATGGTTTAGGATTCCCTCCGCATTCCGGACAAAGACCTAGGTATATTTCCGGACATGTCCGGAAAATTCCGGACGTTTGGCAAGCCTATGTGTAAGTCATATTATTTTAATATCCAATTTGCAAAACAGATATAATTATTCATTATACTATGTTCATATAGCATAACCCTCTGCTTGGTGTGTCTTACAGCATAGGCCTCCCTTATACTCTTTTACTGTTTTCAATCAGCCGCCACTCTTAGTCAAAAGGAACCTAGGGTCAGCTTTAGTTCATCTTCCCATCAAATTAATCCTAAAAAGGTCGGTCGAATTGATAAGAGTAATAACGATCAACGATCGATATACATATATCGGTATTATCCAAGCTTTTTTGGAAGAGGGCCTTGACTTGAAAATGATTCTAACACTGACTGTCAGATTCTAAATTCTAATTCTCCATTGATTTGAGTTAAATATGTGTTAAACATTATTTTAATGGCTGTAGGTATTTAATTCTATTTATTTCAAAATTATTACTAAATATTTATCATAAATACCTACGTTTTAATTCCACAGTCGGTAATAATTGAGTGGCATCCAGTTATTATTAGTCTGTCGAACCTGTCAATAGGTTTAAAAGATATTCTGTTGATCAACATAATAATTGTAAATAAGTAGCACCATGTAAGCAGCTATAACCAATTACTACACCCGTCTGCTTTTACAGCCTAAAAATAGTACGTTCTTGCAGTCCAACAATTATAGAAATTGCCTTTTTTCGCGAGTTCGAGCTTTGGGTTTAACTGCGCGCCCGTTCGTGACACTTCGACCGAAAGCGAGTCTATGGCCGCGGAAGCGAATTCTGGTCACGTCAAAACATTATCCGAACCGCTAGCCTAAACGATCTACACCATAAAAGGCATCAAAACGATACGAACAAATAGCCATATTGTAAAGTAAATTGGTATTTTACAACAACAACGTTAAGTGTTGCGGTACCTTATACGACCTTCTCAATTTTACTTTTACACCTGTAACTATTTTATTATTTTCGCAAAGGATTTTCAAACTTACTCTTTGTAAAATAAGGTCGTTAATGGGTATTTTATACGAATTATATGCAAGATAAAGGGTTTCTAAAATTAAATGTCATTTTGAATGACAGTTGTTAAAATGACATCTAGCGGTCAGATCACGAACAAACTTTGATGGTCTATTAATAATTTTGCAACGACATGCGCTAATTTCAAGTTGTTGCGGAAATTCAATTTTCTATTTTATTATAATAACTACAAATGGGTGACAGGATAACTATACTTCGCACACTGCATTATTACCGGTAGCTAGTAATGCCAGGGAATTAAATTGAATATCTGCCTCTAATCTCAAAATAACTGTGTTTTCTCAAGTGCCTATACTCAAATAAACTTTTTTGTCTGTCGGGCTTAACTCTGGAACGGCTGATCTGAATACTCATGGGACTTTCACAGAAAGATAAAGCAGGTCATAGGGCAACTTTGATCCCGGATTTATCACACGTTCGGGATTTACGCTGGAAAAACTGCGAGGAAAGCTAATATTTACGTAATATTATACAGCGGTTTTTTTTTGTAACTTTCTTTATAGGTATGGGGTAATCTCTGGCACTGATGATCCAATTCTAATATTGAGTAAGTGCTTGAGACTACAAATTATGTCGAGATCCGCGCGGATGAAGTCGCGTGTGGAGTGCTAGTTTAAAATAAAAGACTCACATATTAAGGATAGCTTTTACCCGCGACTTCGTTCGCGTTGGAGGTGTTTCCCGATCTAAACTATCTAATGTCCTTCCCAGGATCCTAAACTATTTCCATGCCAAATTTCATCTAAATCGGTTCAGCGATTTAGACGTGAAAAGGTAACAAACAGACAGACAGACAGAGTTACTTTCGCATTTATAATATTAGAATGGAAGAATGGATTTACGTGAACATTACAAATGATAGTCGCGTATAATTTACCTACTGCAAACGGTAACCAATTTGGTGCATCCTAGGCGACAATTTGCCGTTTTACATCTGTAGTTTGTCAACCCGTAAAATTGAATGGAACTTTGACTGCTTGGATCTTATATTAAAAGTCCTGTACTTCCTTTCTTTCTTTGAAATTAGGGCTTCAATTACGTAGCCCTTTTCTCCTTCATCTTTAAAATATCTCCCACTAACAAGAAAACAGAAGCCAGATTAAAAACTAAAGATATTTCAATAATAAACGAATAAACAACATTGCTACATGTACAATGAGTGGTTTACGATCAATTTTTTACCCCCAACATCGTAACTCAGCAACTGGAAGTCGCAGTCCCCTGCAAATTGTTACCGACTCCTGAGCAACAAAAACATACTTTATTTCGACGCCTCCTACATTAAAAACGTTGAGTACGCATGAAAAATATAGAATACCATTTGATGCATTAATTCCTACCTATAATGTCCCCCACTCCCACTATCCAACGAAAATGTCAATGAACAACAAATTGTCATAAACAATTCATTTACATGACATTTATTGCAGCTGTCTCTTACCTACTAGTAATAGACTACTGATTCGGTTAAAAGGTAAAATAATCCAAGCTAAAGACCTTAGATAACTTTTTAAAGGACATAACAGGTACGAAGAATAATTTTATGCTAGTTCTTCACATGCGAATGAATATGGATCAAATTTTGTGTGTATGTTATGCTTAAATACCGGTAATTTTATACATACAATAGCAGGGACAGCTCAACTAGTAGGGATATAATACACAGGCAGCTTCTTGACTGTAGTTTGTTTGCCATTTTTGTGCACCTTGCACTTGCGCTACATCCCAGGCAGCACACAAGTCAGATAACTGGCCAACAATTAAACCGTATGCAGGTTTAAGCTTTATTATATATTTATAGAAGCTGTGTGTATTACGAAGTTCTGTATTAAAGTTTTTTTTTTGCTATAATAATACTATTTAGCTGAGTTAGTTTAGTAATTTGCAGATTTTATTTCTTAAAACTGAATAATCATCATAAAAAGCACTCAAGAGTTGTTAATCAAGAGTTTGTGTAACCTTTTGTATAACATGGGTATAAAATTCCATTATCTAGCATGATACTGGATAAATTATATTCTGATCTCTTTTAGTTATATTACACACCACATCTTAACAGTTATGCAGCTGCTGTATAAAATAGGCGTTATTTCTGTTATGAAGCATATGGTAACTTAACAGAAATTAAGATAGCTGTTATAACTACTTTATACCGCTATAAGTACGAAATTACCGTCATGTGCAGCTAACCAGGTTAAAGCAATTGTAACAGATTCTTATGGAGAAGTTTGCTGGGTATTCACAAAAAGATAAAAAACTCTGTTTGTGCCAATACAAAACGACTGAAACAAGTTCTTCCAGTTTATCTAATCCAAGTAAAAGTCAAGTGCGAAAACATTCGATAGAAATGGGTTCCGTAAGAAATTATTATGAATCTACATTGTATGAAGATCATGAATCAATTCAGACGTATGACGATAGTGATGCGAGTTCCAATAATTTTGAAAAAAAGTGAAACAGAATATGACAAAAAATTTATCTTTCGTAATAACTTAAAACAATGGACCAAAAATAAAAGTATTTCTCTAGAAGCCTTCAGAAGATTATTAGTTGTCGTCAATCAAAGATTGCCAGGAGTTTTGCCAGTAGATCCGAGAACATTAAATTATTACAGACTAAGAAAAATGTAATAAAAAATAATTTAAGGTGAAAAATACTGGCACACAAAGGACTTATTGAACCTTTAAAAGATATAATTAATTTTGTATGGCTGGAAATCCCTGAATCTATACAATTAATTTTAAATTTTGATGGTGATGGTGTGATGCATGTGTTTGGTTTTCTTTGTGCAATAAAGAATTTTGTATTGTATACAAACTGTAAATGCAGATTATTGATGAGTAACCTGATCTTGAACAGCGTTGGATGTTTGACTAAATATTATAAAAGGTATTTAAGATAATTCCAATAAAACAATTATGTTATTCAATCAGTCTTCTTTTTATTTTTAGTTCAAAAATTACTGGAGAATAATGACCTGATAAATCGCTACCTATCAAACGATTATAAATCTGATTATTGAGTAAACGCAAGTGTTTTACTCGGGATTTTGATTGACAGAACGTTTATTGAAATTCTAGCAACTAAAATCAAAATTGTAATAAAGAAATCAACAAAATAGAATTTAACGTATAGCGTTACACATTATAGGAACACAATACTTTCATATAGAAACATCTTAATTTTTTTTTAATATTAAAAGTAATAATAATGTAAAAAATATTAAAACAGAACAAAATCTATTCATCTTCTTCAATTATAGCTTCGTTTTCATTACTTGGATTATTTTCGCCATCATTGTTTGTATTATTATTGCCATCATTATTTGTATTTTTGTCGCCAGCATCATCTGGATTATGGTTACCATCATCATCATTTATATTAACTTCACCATCATTATTTATATTATCTTCATCATCATTATTCATAATATCTTCGTAGTCATTATTATTAGCTGCACTTCTTTGATTCTGAAGCTTACGTGGGACTCTTTTGGGTTGTGATTTCCTTCTTTTCTTGCTCCACTGAACATTAAAACAAAGCTTTATACAAAATAAAGCTTTATAACAAAAAATACTTATCGACTTTAACGCTAAAACGTTAAAAATAAGTAATTACTTAGGAGTCGGTACCACTTTGAGTAGTATATTAGGTATCTCATATTTATTATCACTAGCACAAAGTGGACTCCAAAATCATTATTTTTAACGTTTTAGTATTGAAGTATTTGTTATAAAGCTTTTTTTTTACATTGAATATTAAATAATTATCTGAATTTGATAAGAGCTAAAGATAACAAATAATATACTTATACTGCGGGTTTTAATTACTATATGACTAAATCCTAATTGTTTGATTTACAGTACATATGTGTATGATTATAGAACAGTTATCGAAAAATGTTGAGTGCAGACCACTTTTAACCAGAGCACAACTTAATAAGTGGACACATAAGGTCTGTTATGCAGACATAAGACGATAAGCCGCTGTGCAATCATATTTTATTCAAATACTCAATTTTAATAACGAAATCGGTATAATATTCTTATAAAAGTATTACATGGTTATTTTTGAACCCTTAAACTGCATAAAACATAAAAAAATGTTGTTTATTTCTGTAAAACCCGGCTTATCAGACAGCGCGTGAAAATTTTACACGAAATGTATATATAAATACACGGTAAAATTGCATGCGCACCAACAATTTCTTTTTTAAGCATAAATAAGGGTTAAATTTAAATTATATTTGGCCATATTATATTATATGTTAATGTCGCAGTCACGATATTCGGATTTGTCAATTTCAATTAAATTTGATTAACTTTTTTATAAAATATACTGAAATAAGCCAAACGCTGTGTATCATTTGAATATCTGAGCTTTGAAGGACTTAACCATATAGTTCATTCATCATCTGGCTAACAGAGCTGTAATACTTGTATTAAAGAACAAAATGCTTTTATGCAGAATATACTCAGCTTGTCGTACAATTATTCAAAACTTGTTCATCTGTTACGTTGCTATCACACAGCTACTAGCAGTATAATTTTATGCCCAAATTGCTTGAATAACGTATGAGTAAGCGCCTAATCAGCTAATTACGGTTGTCTTATTCAGCGATTAGTTCCTATGAATGCTGTTAAACAAAACTTACTCAGAAGGTTTGTGCTGGCTGGGATGCGCTCTACAGCATCTACGTACCCCAAAATACCAATTCCCTCACCCGCTGTGCAATGTTTAGGTAAAATTTATGTATGCTAACATACTAGGAAAGCATAAATATAATATAAGCATGAAATGAGGCAAGATCGTAAATAGGATATTCTGTTGCCAATTAAAGTAAATTTCTCAATGTCCTCTTGGTTGTAAAAGCTAGGTCTTCACTGATAAGTAATAATTTAGTTCCTTCTTACGCGAAATAATGGCGGCACGCATTCCTACAAATATGTACCGTAGGTAGCTTTAGCCTGTTAGGTTTACCATGCAGGCAAATTTTAGTAACTCGAGCAATATTCTTACACATGTTATAGTCAGTTTTTGCGTTGAAATCACTGACAGTAATCTTCAGTATCGAACTTAATTAATATCTCGGAATCTACAGCAGGTATCCGAAGTAAGACTTCTTGTGATTGATGATCATATTTTTTTAAATAATCATAATATAATCCACCCAGTAGGGGGGAAATAAAGGAAAACTTGTAACATTAAAAAGATCTCGGTAATCTTCATCCTGAATTCCTGACTTTACTATAATAGAGGAAAAAAACAGTCACTTCTAAATAACAATAATAGTTGAGCCTATTGAGCACAGCTGAGACACAGGCCTTACTAGGAGTTATATTTAGGAGTTATATTTGACCATAAATTAACATTTTCTGAACACGTAGTTCATGTTGTTACAAAAGCGTAAAAGAACTTAGGATTTGTTCTTAGGTCATATAAAATATTTAAAAATATTGAGGCTCTTAAATGAGTATATTTTGCATATGTGCGCAGTGTCCTAGAACATGCGTGTCCGATTTGGTGCCCCCAATATATCATATACAAGAATCAATTAGAACGTATTCAAAGAAAATTCGTTAACCACCTTAACTATCGCCTCCGTAAAGCTCCGATGTCTTACGAAGATAGCTGTAGGGAATATGGTATGCTAACACTCGATGAAAGGCGAAAAGTACTGGATATGTTTTTACTTTTCGATATAATTAATGGGCGTTTGGATTGCCTGGAGTTGGTCGAACAGATAATGTTTAATACGCCTATAAAGCGCACACGTCACACGCCAATGTTACATGTACCTCGGCACTCGTCTAATTACGCTAAGAATTGTGTACTGACCCACATTGCTCGAACATATAACACAAATTTCGCATAAATAGATTTATTCAGTTCTACACATTCTATAATTTGTTTAATGTATCGCTGTTGCTTTTCTAAATAAATAAAATAAAATAAAATTATCTCTATGAGAAGAAATGGGCCATTATCCACCACGCAGGCGCAGTACGGGTTGGTGAATCTCACATGTCTTTGATTTTTTTGTTCCTTGGGCATACCGGTTACTTCACAATATTTTTAATGGTCGTTTTTCTTGATCGTTTGAGAGCAGTGGTGATGATATAAATTACCTTTAGTAATACATGAGACTGTATTCGAACTCCCAACTTACAACTCGAAAGTCGAACCCATAACCAATACCTCCACTATTCGGTCACTCCTTGTTTTGTAAAAAAGTTCCCCATATACGCAGTTTCTGAACAGACCACCTTCGAAGTACACGAAAACAATTTAATTCTCGGTATAATCTTTCCTGCCACGCTATTTACACAGATTTCCCTAATATTTACCACCCAACATGGCCGCCCTACTCCGTCAAACCACGAACACCTGGCTGAACCAATAATTTCGCGCACACTGCTTCATGTTCCATTTCTCCCGCTATTATCCGCAATCCTTAACTTCCGTATTACTACAAACGCCTATTGTCTGTGGCATAGACAACGTCAGCATAGACTCTAAGCTGTCATTATAGTTTCTCAAATACATAAATAGTTTAAGTATCTACTGGTTTAGAGGTGTTTATAGTTTCGATGATAAAAGAGGGGGAATTTGGGTTAAATGCACAAGTTTCGTCAAACGTAGTAGGCATATTATAATCGATACGAGTAGTTGTATTGTGTGAATAATAAATAAAAATAAACGCAGCCAGAGATAGCGTGACGGTTGTCCGGACAGGTGAATTAAAAGAGCATGTTGTGAGGACCCCAAACAATTTGGGATCAAAGCACAAAGACAATGACTACTAAACAATTTTTAATTAGCATATTTATATATACTTGTATGTTTTATTAGACAGTACCAATTACATATATGACTCGTTAAGTCACAGGATTACCTGGTTTGGGGGGCAGAGTTTCCCCTATCTGTACAACCCTAATTATTCATTAGGTTAATGTTCCTAGTCTTAAGCAGTGAAAGGGTTTTATTTTATTATTTAACTGCAATAAAGATTCTCGGCTTCTGTGTTCCCTGCCACTTATGACCTTTCAGCCTTTAAAGCAAGAGAAAACAGGCATCTTCTGGGCTCGCTCGTTCCATCGTAGACCTCATATTTCGCTTACCATCAGGCGAGATCGAGGTCAAAAGTGGGCTTATTATTTTTATATTATATACCAGCTTCTGCCCGCGGCTTCGCGCGCTATAAATCAATTTTTTCCCCAAAAAAAACATCCGAGCGAATGAAATCCTGGGCAACAGCTAGTATCGAAATATATCACATTTTTATTGGATTTTTCTTATATACTAATCTTTAAAACGTTGCATATAACATTACCACGCATGCAAATATTATTAAGTCTGTACAAACAGCTAACTCGTGCGACTGCTAATGAGAAAAACATCCACTTTACATTAATTTAACTCTACACGTGGTATTCATCAACTTAGCTGATATGTGTGTTGTTTCAACAGAAACTCGATACCTAAAAGACGGTTTGTACCTAATACCTATCTTAAGCCTGCAATACATGTTGGCCGAGCGTAGGCCAACGCGAGCGTTGGCAAATAGGTACAAGGCAAGAAATAATGTCCACAATGTCCACACGTTCGACAAGTTCGTCGAACGCCAATGCAGACGACCAATGTAGAAGAGGGTCTGTAGAGCTGCCCACACGTTGGCCGAGCGCAGGCGAGCGCCTTTGATTTGTAACCAAAAACCGTCACCGATCCGAAGTGAGGCAAGTGATCACGAGCAACGGCGAGCGAAGACAAGTTGCACCAAATGAGCTCTATACACGTTGGCGCTGGCCTCCACTCGGCCAACTAGGCAAGTGACACCGAGCGATAGCAAGACAAGGCAAATATACCGTCTACATGTTGGTATTGGCTTTCACTCGACAACGCTCGGCCAACATATATTGCAGGCTTAAAGAAGATGGGGGATTTTTTGACAAGAATATCACTAATAGTTTTAGCTAGTCTAGACCTAGCCTCTTCACAACTATCTTGAGGTCAGCTTCCAGCCTAACAGGATACAACTGACTAGTATTTTACATGCGACAGTCTATCTAACCTCCAAAACCTAGCAGCGGGGAAACCAGGAGAAGACCAATGTCAGATTTATAAAAAATTGGCCAGTCAGACTCGCCCATGAAGGGTTCCGTAGTAACTATAATAATTTAATATAATATGTATAAATACTTGACAAAAAGAAAACAAAAACCTTAGAAATTTCTTAAAACTAGCTTATTTAGGTACATTTTTTACAACTACGCCAAATAACTTTGTTTTTCACACTTTTTCAGTAATTGTTCCTACTAACTACATACATATCTAAAGCTTGCAATACATGTTGGCCGAGTGTTGTCGAGTGAATGCCAATACCAACATGTAGACGGTATATTTGCCTTGTCTTGCTATCGCTCGGTGTCACTTGCCTAGTCGGCCGAGTGTAGGCCAGCGCCAACGTGTATAGAGCTCATTTGGTGCAACTTGTCTTCGCTCGCCGTTGCTCGTGATCACTTGCCTCACTTCGGATCGGTGTCGGTTTTTGGTCACAAATCAAAGGCGCTCGGCCAACGTGTGGGCAGCTCTACAGACCCTCTTCTACATTGGTCGTCTGCATTGGCGTTCGACGAACTTGTCGAACGTGTGGACATTATTTCTTGCCTTGTACCTATTTGCCAATGCTCGCGTTGGCCTACGCTCGGCCAACATGTATTGCAGGCTTAATAATTCATCAAACAACATTAAAAAGCATAAAACTTCCTATCTAAGTCACCTTTCCTTTTTTCGGGTAAAATCATAAAATCATCAAATGTCTACTCCCGCTCTTTTTTTCCTTGAGTTGGAAAATTATCGAATGACTTCTCCTGATCTGGGTGGAGCGGAAGGGAGTGTCAGACTTCTACTGACTAAAAACCCACCCTGTTCCTTCAGCTGCCCTTAAGTTCCGGGGCCGCGGTATCTCGTTAGAACATTCCCGCAACCCCGACAGGCAATGGCCGTATGGGACCCCGTCACTATTGCTGACAGCTCTTTGAGGCACGCGAGGAACACGACGCGCCGCCGACCCGGGCCTGGTCCTTACCGGACGGTAAGCTACCCCTGCTCGCCATCCGCAAGACTTATACTAACTAAAAACCCAAACTGTTTGGTTGCCCCTAAGGTTCCATGCCGCGCTTTCTCGTCAGACATTGGCACTATCGGGCCCCGTCATTAGTGATGCGTCATGCATGACTATTAGGAGCTCTTTTACGAGCACATAGGACTTGAGATATTATTATAATCTCAATAAAAAATAAAAGAATGGGGCATTGTGTGATTTATATATTGCTATAACACTGTCAAGTGTATATAAAGAAAATCTGTCAGAAGTCAGAACCGAGTTCGGCCAAAAATAGATCGATTATAATTATTGTATCTTATTTACTGAACGTTATGTATGTCTCTTAATTTCATTTTTTATTTTTTTGTTATTTTTAATAATCTCTTCAATATTGACGACTGATAAAAATTTATGCATCAAAGGTGTAGAAGTAAGAATTTACATAACAATTGCATTACGTCACTGAAAAAAGCTCACATTGCTATCAACATCACATTAAATAAAATTATCCCTTTACGTTTAGAGATGCCAATTGCGGACAAAACAATAATTTTGATTTCAATGACAAAAACCACTAGTAATCTTTAAATCAATGTTGAATATGTTACTTCTAGGTATAATTCGTTTAAGCCGTCTTCATTAGTCTGAATATTACCTACTAGTACTCACGCGGGGCTTCGCTCCCGTGGATTCTATCACGGTAAAAACATAACTCTCCTTTTTTGCAGTCGAGTAAAAAGTAGCCTATAACCTTCCTCAAGCTTCAAGCTACTTCCATACCAAATTGCATCCAAATCCACCCAGTACTTTCGAAGATTAGCGCGTTCAAGCAAACAAACAAACAAACAAACTTTTCCGCTTTATAATATTAGTATAGATATAATTATATGTATATCCTCAGCTGTACGCACAATAAGAGTATACCAAAAATGTTTTGTGCGTATGGATAGTATTTAAATCAAATCTTATAACCCGGTTGATGGTCTAACATATCCTTAAACAAGGAGTAGGGCGGAGCATCGCTCCTGTAGACTTTATCATAAATAGATAAAAAATAATTGTCCTTCCTCAAGCTTCAAGCCATAGCAAAATTCATCCAAATCCACCCAGTACTTTCGAAGATTAGCGCGTTCAAAATAAACAAACTTTTCCGCTTTTTTTAGGGTTCCGTAGTCGAATGGCAAAAAAAGGAACCCTTATAGTTTCGTCATGTCTGTCTGTCAGTCCGTCCGTATGTCGCAGCCATTTTATTCCGAAACTATTAAGACTACACATGTGAAACTTGGTAGTTACATGTATTCGGTTAACCGCTTTCCGATTTTTAAAAAATATATAAAATTAAGGGGGGTGCCCCATACATACAACTGAAACTAAAAGTTGTTTTTTTTTTCATCAAACCTGTACGTGTTATCTATAGACAGGTCTTTAAAAATGACATTGAGGTTTCTTAAACCACTTTTTCTTAAAAGTCAATTGTTTAAAAAATATACGCTTCCAAAGTCGTAAAATGTGTCCCCCCCCCCCCCCTCTAACTTTTATAATAATGAAGTGAAAAATCTAAAAAAAATATGTACTCTAGATCTTAATAAAAACTTTCATCGAAAATTGGTTTGAACTAGATCAGGTTAGTAGTTTTTGAGATATAGTACATTTTCTAAAACCGCAAATATAACTTTGTATTTCATACAAACACTATGAAAAACAAAGTTATTGAGCGTAGTAACTACGCCCAATAACTTTTATGAGCGAGTCGGACTTGGTCCGGCTTGGTTGGCACTTGGCCAATTTTTTTGTTAAAACGATAACTAGCGATGTGGGTAGAATTCACATTACTAGCAATTTTAATACCCGTCCAACTAAGCTAAACATGCTTGTGTCTGGAGTGGATTCACGACAATAGTATGGGGTTCGAACTCGTGACCTCTCTCGATCACAAGTCCGACACCTTATCCATTAAGCTATTGACGCTTAAAATATTAGTATAGATATAACTAGTGTCGTCCCGTATTTCAGGCATAAATACAAATGTCCCGCCGGTACCGACTCTGTCCCGTATATCAATTCGATTTCACATGTATCATGCGCTCATGAAGCTGAGGTCTAAGCTGAGCTGAGCTGTTTATACCGAAGTACTCGGCTTTCTAAATATGTCAAATACAACAAAAATATGTTAAAACATGCGCGTTCCTCAGAAAAATGTTCAAAAAATAAAACATCTTATTTAATAATTTGATTTTTTATTTATCCCGGATAAAAAATATTTTTTTGCCTATTTAAGCATTTGCCCCTTACAGGCTGAAAAAAAATCTGGCAACCCTAGATATAGCATATCCATAACATATCCTTAAATCCCACTACCACGAACCACAAGCAGCTGTGCAGTGTGCATGGCTCTCAGTGTCAATTGAGGGTAACTGATTTAATGGTGCTCATGGCAGATGGCTCACAAATTCCTTTCCTCATAAACTATTCTAATCTCTCATCTCAGTGACGTTGTTGCAGATGGATAGTTAATGTGTCCTGTTATGAATGCTGTTGACGCATTTGCACTTGAAAATGTATTAAGGCTACTTGGCGTTTGATGGTTTCATGACTAACTAGACTAGACGTCATTGATCATCTATATCTCTACTTCTATACATATAATAAAACAGTAAAAAAGTGTCTACTTTTTAATTATATACAAAAATAATAGAGGTGAGTTAAGAAACGGTAACATATCAAAAAAAAATTAAAATGTCTGTCTGTTTGTCTGTTTGTATACGCTAACCTCCAGACCTACTGAATGGATTTTAATGGAATTTGGTAAGTGGATAGTTGACATCCTGGAATAACATATAGGCTACTTTTTATCCCGAAATTCCCACGGGATCGGGATTTAGGCGGGAAATCCTCCCACGCGAACGAAGTTGCAGGCAGCAGTTAGTATATTATAAATACAAAAGTAACTCTGCCTGTTTCACGTCGCAACCACCTTACCAGTTTCTATGGAATTTGGTGCAGAGATAGATTAGAACCTGGAAAAATATTTAGGGTATTTTTGTATGGGTAGAATTGTTTTCATGTACGTTACTCTGCAGGCAATGCCAATATATAATTTGCTGTAACATCTTAAATTAAAAAGAAAACAGTAATTTTGTTCTACATGTAGTTTTTTGTTACATTATTTATGTCAAAAGCTTTACAAATAAGTAGGTACTGCACCTAAGCTCAATTCACCAAGCCTAATCATAAATAATTGAATCAATCAATATGTATTACAGTAAGTAATACTAAATTAGATGAGGATACCCAACTTTTTATATGAATTCTTCTCGATTTACCAAAATAAATTACAACTACACCAAAGGACATAGAAGCTAAATCTAATTAATATAAATTAAGGGTAATTTATATTAATTAGATTTAGCTTAAAGAAAGGTTTTCAAAATTGTCCTTAAAATTGCCAATTAAAGCTTCTCTCATTTATGGATTTTAACATATCTCACAAAATTTTCAGCACAGCCCTACGTTCCAGGAATACAGTATTTATGTAAACAAGTATTCACTAGCTCTGCTGACCCCTGGTCAATGATAGGTTGAGATAAGCGCTCATAATAGCGTGCCTGGGCTGCAGGTGTGGACCTAGCACTCACACTGCGCTTGCGACACCGAGGACTTTCTCTCTGCGGAATGTAGGGCTAGGCATTGTTTTGTTGGATGTGGCAGTTCGGGTAACTTTGATTTTCTTTTTCTTTTTTGGAAGAGCCCGCTCTTCGCCTCATGGTAAGCAATAGATGAGGTCTACAATGGGACGAACGTTCCCACAAAATACGACTGGAATAGACTGTTCACTCTTGCTTTAAAGGATGATGGATCATATTATGTGGTAGGGAAGCTGGCAGAGACCCACACTTTGGCCATATCTAAATATACAACGTGTAATTTAAAGGGTATATACATACCAAGTGCATGGCTTCTCTGGATGATAAAAAACGATATGGCAAGGGTTTTGTAATCCTAAGTCTACGTGTGTAAAACTTATTACAAATTCCAATACACTGATACCAGAGACCGAATTTTTCAAATTAAGAAGAACGAAAAGAATTATCGTGTTATTGGCAAGTGTCGTGGAAAGTTATTGACCCTCGTAGTGCTGTGACACGTTTGTTATGATTGGTATTCAAGAAATATATGAAACCAATAATTTGGTATCAATTCTTTGAGTCAGTTATTTTGTTCTGAAACTATGCATAGAGACTCCATACTAGATGTTGTCTTCAGCCCTTTTGGATATATATGGCGTTTCCGTTACACGTTGTATATAACTTAAAGGTGACTGACTGACTGACTGACGCACATAGTGATCTATCAACGCACAGCCTAAACCACTGGACGGATCGGGCTGAAATTTGGCATGCAGGTAGATGTTATAACGTAGGCATCCGCTAAGAAAGGATTTTGCAAATTCCCACGGGATCGGGATTTACACGGGAAAAACTTCCCACGCGGGCGAAGCCGCTGGCACAAGCTAGTGCACAATAAAAGTGGAGGAAAAGTGCTTAGTACGCCAAAATGGTATATCAACCAAGTGTGGATGGTACCCTGCTGTACGTCTGGTAGTCTGTTCTCGTGTCCCGTGAACGGAATAGGTACATATAAACCTAACAAAACCAAAATAAATCACAAATCAAGTAAACTACCAATGCTAGTCCTACTACACTGTAGATTTAATTGATATGTAGATAAAGTCAGGTCGGATAATGTCTCCAACAAACAATACTCCAAAAGAAATTAATGGAATCCATCTTACTTGTAGTTTATATTAGTAATCGTATTTGAAAATAAGTACTTTGAAAAAGTTATCAATAAGAAAAAATATTTTTTTCATTGTAGTTCTTTCGGTGGTCAACTTTGCCAATAATCCCGCTTGGTAAAGCATTTTATTTTAAATTAATGATAGGCTCGCCTTTGACCACCATCTCACCTGATGGTAAGCGATGATGTGGTCGAAGATGCAGCACGCTTTCCTTGAAGTAACCTATTCACTCTTGACTTAAAGAACCCGCAGGTTATAGCTACTAAGAGCACGCTTCTAAAATCATGAATCAAATAATTTAATTATTATTTCACACAACTACTTAACTACAAATGCCTCCGTCGCCGTCTATAAAACCAGGTATTGAACAGCCAGCAATCAACTAATGAACCGGTGCAATTCTAATCTTCTACTTATGAAAATGGTGTTTGCATAAACTGTATAAATTACTTAGTTCAACCTGTGACCCCATAAATTTAGCGTTTCAATAGAATATTACTAATGGCTTGTAATCTGGAAGCTAGTAATAAATTACCTTTATGTGCCTATGAAAATATCAAGAAAACCAGCTTCATAATTCTACTAAGCCACGACGTGCAGAATACAAAAACATTACCCTTCTCTAAAGACAGTCGGGTAAAAATAGTTAAACACACCTTTGCTAGCAAACCTATTCAAAACCCTTTATAACCACATTACCATATTTAACTAACTGCCTACAATGATATTATTTGCAAGCAACAACTTTGATATTTACTAAAGGTGTTTGTATATCAAAATGATTGAAGTCTTTACGCCCCATGACAGCGGCCCGACAGCCATCGACCCTCACTCATTAAGCAACACCATGTATATAAATAAGTCACGGGGTACACCGAGACCAACAATGCTTCAATACTTACTTATACCCGTTACAGCCCGCAATCAAACTCCGCTCGAGGCTACGTCGACCCACCGATTGTTATCTGTCATTTTCATAGAATCGAAGCGGTAATGGAATGAGTCAACTTCTACATAATTATGGTAGCCTGGTAGCCAGATAATTATTTCATATTTATATTACATACTAGCTTTCGCCCGCGACTTCGTCCGCGTGGAAAAAAAATCCCCCGATTTTGAAACATTCTTCATTAGTGCTCCGCTCCTATTGGTCTTAGCGTGATGATATATAGCCTATAGCCTTCCTCGATAAATAGGCTATCTAACACTGAAGAAGAATTTTTCAAATCAGAACCGTAGTTCCTGAGATTAGCGCGTTCAAGCAAACAAACAAACAAACAAACTCTTCAGCTTTATAATATTAGTATAGATTCATTTCAAAAGTTCCGTGCAACAACGATCACTGTAATTGTGGTAATTTAAAAATATTAAAATTTGCCAATAAATTGGTCACGTTTTCGAATGTAAGGAAGGGTGTGTACAAAGAAACGCGATTGTCGATTAATAAATATAATATTTAAATAATAATGTCCAATTTCAATTGTTAATAAAAGATATTATAACATTCAATATGAACACCCGGATGGTGACCTCACACCTTTGGCCTTCGACCTCCTAATGGTTCATTTTCACAGCAACATATAGCGTAAATATGACCCATTAAACGGCGATCAAACTCAGATAAATCCCTATAACAGACACCCAGTGTACCTTGGGGGTTAATAGACAACTAACCTGTGACATTGAGTAGGGAGGGCGATGATTATCGCGCTCACAACGCCCCGAGGACTATGAGCCACAACTAAGATCATAGCTGCATCATCAAGATTGATGACCTCGCATCCAACGTATGTTCTGCATAATAATAAAGTTTTTCAATCGCTATTGACGTTCTCTGCACCTTTTATGGTAACAACTGGTTGCATGTAAATTGTACGACAATTATATTTGAATATTTTTTCACCTAGGTGTGCCCTTGGCTTTGCGTCTTCAACTTTAGATGTACTCTGAGGATTTAATTAAAGTCCACGTGTAATTCGACCCAGAAACTTTGTAGTATCATAAATTGTATGGGAACTACACGAATCATTTTTAATTGCAAAGAAAGTAGGTAACTGCTTTCTCAATAGACAAAAGAATTGGATTCTACTAAATTAACATTTGATGAGCCCATTCAAGAAGACTTCATTCAACCAACGCAACAAAAGTAATAAAACAAGAACACCGGTAGTTGACTTTCGATCAAACATAATCGCGTTTTAAATCGCCAAAAAGGACGAATGAAAAACGCAAAGGAAAACAATTTAGCCTTCCGACTACCTAGAAAGTCATTATCTCCGGTCATAAATCTTCACGGAGTCAAATTGTTCTCATTTCACACCAAATAAGTTACGGGGAAGAGGCTTGCGTATGCGCAGGCGGCGTACAATTACTCATGGTAATAACGCCCGGGGCCAACGTTGAAATACAATAATTCATTGTAGCACCGTCTGGTCTGTGGTTACCGTCGATTGGTTCAAACCTAACGATAATTGGGCTTACTTAGCTTCTTTAGTTCGCCAGTTTCCACTTTTGGGCAGTTGATTTTTTGTCGACAGAAAGAATTTGGACATCGATAAAACAGTCTACCATTAGCTTTGAGTTTGTCAGGTAGCGACAGGTTGGAGGTTGTTCATTTTACATTCTCACTATTGTAGAAGACATTGCAATAAATTCCAGGTATACTTAGTAACTAGCTTATGTTTTATAGTAAAGTCGACTGTCAAGAAAACGTTAAGGTGCCAAAAACCATATACAACGTGTAATTTAAAGGGTATATACATACCAAGTGCATGGCTTCTTTGGATGATAACAAACGATATGGCAAGGGTTTTGCAATCCTAAGTCTACGTGTGTAGAACTTATTACAAATTCCAATACACTGATACCAGAGACCGAATTTTTCAAATTAAGAAGAACGAAAAGAATAATTATCGTGTTATTGGCAAGTGACGTGGAATGTTATTGACCCTCGTAGTGCTGTGACACGTTTGTTATGATTGGTATTCAAGAAATATATGAAACCAATAATTTGGTATCAATTCTTTGAGTCAGTTATTTTGTGCTGAAACTGTGCATAGAGACTCCATACCAGATATTGTCTTCAGCCCTTTTGGATAGATATGGGGTTTCCGTTACACGTTGTATATCAAAGCCATAATTCGATCCACCAAATGATAGATTATAGATAGATATATAGAATATACTTTATTATACACCAAAATTATTATCCAACCTTTTGCTTCATATCTCAATCAGACAGTAAATGCGCGTTTGTTTTTTTGCAACAAAATTACAGCGTTTTAAATCTAAATGATAATGAGATTTTAATCTTTAATTTCGTCTTGTCCATTTTAATTGGAACGCACGTAAAGGTCAAAAGTTTTGAGCTTTTGAGTTTAAATCGACCTAGGTTTAAATTTACAATTAGGTATTTAAAAGACAAAAAAAATGAGAACACGTCACAGTTTTTACTTCGTTTTAATATTATCCAGGTATCCAATATAATATTCGGTTGCCACTACATAATTAGTGGCAACCGAATATTATATTGTAAGTCCGGCTGCCAACAAATTGATAAAGTTCATGAATAAAGATGGTTGTTCATGCGCATGCGCAAGAGGTGCTTTCTTTGTCCAGTATATTACACCTCGGGACTCGTTTGGAATGGCATGCAAGGTGCACGCCGACCCACATATAAATTCTACTTTTCGGGCTTAATTTCGCTTTTAGTTCCAGTAATCCGCACACGATCTTGTAAACGCGTGTCATATCCATTTATCCGTAGGCTGTTGAAATATGGACTTTAGATCTTATTTAATTAGTGCCTTTTAAAGAAAAGAATAATTCCAGTTTAAGTTGCGTTTTTTTCTACATTTTTTCGTATCTTCCATGTAACAGAAAATAGAGAAATATAAAAAGACGACCAATTGAAATCATAAATTATTTGTGTAGTGAATAAGGTCTGATGAAAGATATAATTAATTTGGCTCAAAATGGCGGAACCGTTGACAGGCCCTCGTAAAACATGTCATTAGCATTACCCACCACATTAAAAATCCAGCTTGCACATCAGAAACGCGTAAAATGTTCAGAACATGAAACAAATACGACTGTCTTGTAATAAAACATTAAATGGAGGGAATAAGTAAACTAAAATATAGCCCGATTTTAAATGCAGCCGGTCAATAATAAGCGTGGCATAGGATTATTTCATCGTCCTATAAGTTTCCGCACGTACCCGTGATCACTCAGCTCGGGCAGGTGCGCGAAGAGCCGATCAAAACACGTGATTTATACGAAACATCTTACAGCAAACAATACTGCAACGAAAAACAAACCTTACACTATACTTGGTAAAGTTTAAATTCAACGGTAGGAGAAATGGCCGTTGTATAATTTAAATTACGAATTATATATTTTATCGACGTACGCTCACCAAGCAATTGCGGTAGCGACTACCGTCCATGTATGCGTGAAGAATGACAAACTAGCTTAGAACTAGTATAGTTTAATACTTATGGCACGCCCTTCGGCTTTGCTGCTCCCAACGTTAACTTTTATTTCATTTGGGGAATTGAAAACAATGAGAAACACTTCCTTTTTTGATATCTACTAATTGACGGCTCGACGACAAATGTCTTGTTGAAAAAATTGTTTTAATCTTTTTTTGCGCAGGCAGTTGTTACATTACAACCTTGTTACAACATTACTCTTTGATACAGAATCGGTATACGTTCGATTTAGTCGACTTGAGACTCTGTTTGCCAATTTGTAGTAATAGGGCTTTACTTCTATATCGTCCAGGCAAGTAGGTATCATCATAATCTATGGCTCATTATAATCTATGGTGTAATTATAGACAATATTCTCTCAGCTGCGAACCTATTAAAATCTCCGAGCATTGAACGAGTGACAGAAACTTTACGAAAATATCCTGTATGTTCCGCATATCAACTACGAAATAAGTCCGCCCATTGTACACCAGTTTTATTATTTGTATCCTTAAGTGTATTGTAGGGTGTACAATAAAATATATAATAAATTTAAAAGACATTAAAGTAGCAGCGCCTTATACCACACTAAAACGCTGGAGTTAATCAATATTTTATGACCAATCTTACAATCGTAAGACAAGTCATAATATATTAAAGTAATAAATAAAAATAATAGGATTATAAAAATAATTTTACAAAGATTTAAAAAAAATTGTTGTTAAAAAAATTGTTGTTGTTGTTGTTGCATTGTTAAAAAATAATTAGTTTCTGAATTATGAAAATCAATCGATATCTCTCGATATTGAAAAATATAGACATAGTCATTCCAATAATCAACTTGTACTTTACAACATAACATTAAAATTTTACAAATATAATTACTACCAGCCATTGAATATCAACGGACCAACAGACTAAGTTTATATTGATATAGTAGTGATAAATTAATCGGTAGGAGACGAAAGCATACCCACTGCATCCTGTATTTGCTATTTATTTTATTGGCAACACACACATAGCATAGACTACCGTAAAAATCTAGGACAAAACGGCGGCCTTCTCCGCATGTGACTGTAGTACTGTGAAAGAGAATATCCGTTGTGACTTGGTAAATACAATACTGCTGCATCATACAAATATTATAAATGCGGAAGTTTGTGAGGATGGCTGTTTAGATGTATGGATGTTTTTTACTCTTTCACGCAAAAACTACCACACAGATCTGAATTAAATTTGGTAAGTAGATAGTTGACATCCTGGAATAAGACATAGGCTACTTTTTATCCCGAAATTCTGACGAGATCGGGATTTACGCGGGCAAACCGTCTCACGAGAACAAAATCGCGGGCAGAAACTAGTATAAATATAATGCATAAATTAATTTAAATTTTATATTATTATGTTCAATAAATATTATTTATGTTGTTTGTACACTGACAGCCCTTAATCTGCTTCCTTTAATTTTTGTCCATCCAAAGGTAGTCTGTAAGAGATCGCCCTGTGCGATAAGATCGCCCATTGTATAATACTTTAAATTTTTGTATCCATAGAAATATTATGAGGTGTACAATAAAGTATATAATAAATAAATAAAGCTTTAGAAGAGACTCACGGAAAAGATATCTAAAGCTAAGCAGATTTGGAGAGATTTTTCAACTGGACATCGCCTGCTGGGCGCCACAAACTGTTAATAAATATTCGGTTTATCTACCAACTTGCTGTGAACGGTCACTGCAAGTTGGTAGATAAACCGAATATTTATCTAAATTTAACTTTGTTCGTGTTGAATTCCGAAATAAAAGCCTATTTATTGCCCTATAACCCCTCTAACTTCCAGTAAAAATCGCTTCAGCCACTCCAGAGCATTCCATAGCTCGGGCAAAGAGAAAGACAAAATGACAATGTTTTTAAATAAAGTTTGTGTTTTAGTATCGTTTGAATAAGTGGTAAGCACTGGAAGAAACACTTATTTTGAACTTACTGACATACAATTTCAATTTTATTTATAACTAGCTTTTGCCCGCGACTTCGTCCGCGTGGAATAGTTACTTTGGGCTAACGTTAAATTTAACCCCGATTTTGAAGCATTCTTTATTGGCGCTCCGCTTCTATTGGCCTTAGCGTAATTATATATAGCCTTTCTCTATAAATTGACTATTTTATTAAAAAAATATTTTTCAATTCGAACCAGTAGTTCCTGAGATTATCGCGTTCAAACAAACTAACAAACTCTTCAGCCTTATATTATTAGTATAGATAGCTGTTGCCCGCGACTTCGTCCGCGTTTCCGTCGTTTTTCGTAAAAAAAAAGTAGCCTATGTCCTTCCTCACTGTTGAGTGGTTTTGATGTAAGAAACAGAATAACTTTCGTAATTTAGTAAGGAAATATAATATGTCAATCTATAATACTGTTGAAAAATATCGCAATACGGTACCTCACAATATTATTGTTAATAGCTTTGCCCGCGACTCCGTCAGCGTGTAACTCCTTGTGTGTTATTAAGTTAATGTATTGGTAATATTGTTTAGATCACGTTCACATGAGGCTTAAGTACCTATTGAACGAAATTTTATACCTTCGGGCGAGAGACGCGTCGAGCACGGCGACCGATTCTCAAAAATAATCCTTATAGCATGATTCAGTATTCACGCGCGATGGCTTATTATTAGCGTATTTCATGTATAACTTTGGTGTTTCTGTACCGATTTATATGATTCTTTTTTATGGAATAGTTAATAATATTAAATTTTTCAATTAGGGGTGATTGAGAGTGTTATAAACGTAAGAGTAGACAAATATTATAATCAGAAAGCTTCGAACTGCTAAGCTATCGGGAGTTACACGTGTTATTGTGAGTCAACCATAAAAGATAGATTATATGCTGTCGTGGAATATTTTTTATATAATTTTAAGGAGAACATTTCCGTCATGAAGTGATTTGTGTAGCTTTAACCATTAAGGTTGCACACGCGACGGAAGCTTAAAAAATGGAGTAACTTCTCCCGTTTTCCCAACATTTCCCTTCACTGCTCTGCTCCTATTGATTGTAGCGTGATTGTACCCGCTCAGGAGTATGAAAAATAATTGTACCAAGTTTCGTTAAAATCCGTCGAGTAGTTTTTGTTTCTATAACGGTTATACAGACAGACAGACAGACAGACAGACAAAAATCTAACTCATTGCATTTTTGGCATCAGTATCGATCCTTAATCACCCCTTGATAGTTATTTTGGAAATATATTTCATGTACAGAATTGACCTCTCTACAGATTTATTATAAGTATATGTGAGGATAATTTTAAATAATGGGATAATTACAAAGACGTACAGCGAAACTTCACAAAACCATTAATTAAATGTCAATTTTATATTATTGATAAAATACTTACAAGGTAATAAAATAAAAAACCATTGCGTACATAAATGGAATCAATCTCTTTAAGACTTAATTAACCATTATCGCGCCATTCGCCTTAGTAAGCTTCTAAGGAAACGACTGTCTCTGTAAACCCCATCCATTCATGTCATTCGAAGTGAATGTGTAATTTAATCACAAAGATGTTCCGTAAATATTTATTTAATAAGCTGTAGAAGCAGGGCCGGTTTAACCATTAGGCAGAGTAGGCAACTGCCTAGGGGCCCCGCATCCACTAGGGGCCCAGTGCAAGCGACAAGATTTTTTTTATCGAACGAAAATTTTTATTTGCGTATGAATCTAAATATTTGTATTTACAAATTCTGGGAATTTGTAAACAAATATATGTACGTATGTGTAAGTTGGTTAAAATCATCCAGACTTAAGACAACAGTCTATGTCAAGAATCGTACCCAGGCCCACGAGGTGACACCGATTTTATCGACACCCGATTCGGTCAGTCAAAGTAAGAAAGGGGGCCCGAGAATTCCATTGCCTACGGGCCCCTGACAGGGTTAATCCGGCTCTGTGTAGAAGCAGCTCCCAGTTTACCGTGTGAATTATAACGGGTATAACATTAAACCTGCCAACTACCCACGCCTATAAAATAAATAAAGTGCTTAAAGGAGGACAAGGAAACGAGAAGAGATTCTTAAATAATATATGGCAAGAATAGATTACAATAATCTTTATGTATACTACATAAGTTACAGATAGAAGCACAAAACGTTATCTATATCTATACTTATAATAAATCTGTAGAGAGGTCAATTCTGTACATGAAATATATTTACAAAATAACTATCAGGGGGTGATTAGGGATCGATACTGATGCCAAAAATGCAATCAGTAAAATTTTTGTCTGTCTGTCTGTCTGTCTGTATAACCGTTATAGAAACAAAAACTACTCGACGGATTTTAACGAAACTTGGTACAATTATTTTTCATACTCCTGAGATGGTTATAGTATACTTTTCATCACGCTACAATCAATAGGAGCAGAGCAGTGAAGGGAAATGTTGGGAAAACGGGAGAAGTTACTCCATTTTTTAAGCTTCCGTCGCGAGTGCAAACTTAATGGTTAAAGCTACACAGAAATCATTTATGACGGAAATGTTAACCTTAAAATTATATAAAAAATATCCTACGACAGCATATATCTATCTTTTATGGTTGACTCACAATAACATGTGTAACTCCCGATAGCTTAGCAGTTCGAAGCTTTCTGATTATTATTCTGCTCCGAAATTTAAAACCACCACAACTTTGCAATGGAACTCGGCTAAAAGTAACCCAGTTGCAACAAAATATAATCGAGGCTCAATTTTTTACAGGTTGCGGTGCAGGACAAACCGTCTTTATTCCCAGAATTCCCATAATACCAAATAATTTTCCATTCCAATTTAAAAGAACGCAATTCCCAGTATCGGTGTGTTATGCAATGACAATTAATAAGGCTCAAGGGCAGACTTTTCGTGTTGCTGGAGTAGACCTCGGTGTCAGTTGTTTCTCGCATGATCAGTTGTACGTCGCTCTTTCCCGGGTTAGCAGTTCTAGAAATCTTTATGTTCACGTGCCGGACGGGTCAACTTTCAACATAGTTTACCCGGAAGCTTTGCGCTGAAGTATTTTCGTTCTATAGGTACTTAAGCCTCATGTGAACGTGATCAAACAATATTACCGATACATTAACTTAATAACACACAAGGAGTTACACGCTGACAGAGTCGCGGGCACAGCTATTAACAATAATATTGTGCGGTTTGGTATTGCGATATTTTTCAACAGTATTATAGATTGACATATTATATTTCCCTACTAAATTACGAAAGTTAATCTGTCTGTTATATCAAAATCACTGAACCGTGAGGAAGGACATAGGCTACGTTTTTTTTTTTACGAAAATTGACGGAAGCGTGGACGAAGTCGCGGGCAACAGCTACCTATACTAATAATATAAGGCTGAAGAGTTTGTTTGTTTGTTTGAACGCGATAATCTCAGGAACTACTGGTTCGAATTGAAAAATTATTTTTTTAATTTAATAGCCAATTTATAGAGAAAGGCTATAGGCTATATATCATTACGCTAAGGCCAATAGGAGCGGAGCGCCAATGAAGATTGCTTTAAAATCGGGGTTAAATTTAACGTTAGCCCAAAGTAACTATTCCACGCGGACGAGGTCGCGGGCAAAAGCTAGTATTTATATATGACACAATAAGCGGCATTTCAAAAGCAATCTTATAACGTGAATTTTTGGATTGATTTTAGAGTACAATGTACAATGTTATACTTATATATTTATTAGCAATTGCCCGCGCCTTCGTGCGCGTGGACATTTTCATAAATCTATCCCACGGAAATTATACTTTCTCCTGGTATAAAAAATAGTCTGTGTGGTATTCCAGAGTATCATTTGTGCCAAATTTCATCCAGATCCTTCAATTTAGAAACAAGAAGACCTGGTGGGGATTGTTACTTATTTTTCCAAAAATCCCCACTAGGCTCAGTTTATATAACTGAGGGGAGTTGGAATTATTGGAAAAAAAATAATGATCCCTATTTTGGATTTGTCGGTGGGGATTTCTGGAATAGATCATTCACCTTAACTTTCGTATTTATGATATTCGTATAGACAAATAATTATATGTATACATAGCTGAAATACTAATTTAATTCACGACGATTTTATTTTTTATTTAATTTCAAACGTATAAGCCACTTATTTATTCGTGATTTGCTCTTGTGTCATTCAAACCACAGCCCTGAATATGGACTTCCAAATCCATTTTGAAACGGTTATGATATTAAACGATTGCTTAAAATGAAAAATGGTGAAGATACCTTAAAATCATTTTTAAATACATATTCAACGAAACCCACTTGACTTAGATTGACGATTTTATTTTTATTGACAAAATGGTGTCTGGATGTCGTTGTGGTGAATTTTGATAACTGCGATGTCTTTGGTGACACTCGCAAGGTTAAGACGAATCGTTAGAAATCGAAGAATTATTTAAATCGGCCCACGCGTTTGGCCTCTACGACGCCACAAAGGTACAAACATGTACAACGTGTAATTATAAGGGTATATACATACCAAGTGCACGGCTTCTTTGGATGATAACAAACGACATGGCAAGGGTTTTGTAATCCTATGTCTACATGTGTGGAACTTATTACAAATTTCAATACATTAATACCAGATACTGAATTTTTCAAATTAAGAAGAACGGAGAGAATTATCGTGTTATTGGCAAGTGACGTGGAAAGTTATTAACCCTCGTAGTGCTGTGCCACGTTTGTTATGATTGCTATTTATGAAACATACATATGAAACCGATAATTTGGTATCAATTCTTTGAGTCACTTATTTTGATATGAAACTGTGCATAGATACTCCGTACCAGATGTTGTCTCGAGCACTTTTTGGATAGATAAGGGGTTTCCGTTACATGTAAAAAAGGGTATAGTGTTTATTAGTCTATGTATGTATACAACATATACTGATAAACACTTTACCCTTTTTTACATCGAGCAGTCAGGTAAAACTTTAATTAGAAAATATAAACAAAAAGAAAATTTTTCTAATGAAATGGTCAAATTTTAGTATCAGAAACCTAGGTTAGTTACGGAGATATTCTTGATTAAGCCCAATTTAACAGAAGCTGACCTACGCTACGAAATACTACTGATAATTTGCAATTGTACAATTCCTGAAGCATAAATCCTGTATTACATGTGAAGGTAAACAAATAACGTGGCTACACGGGGGCTTCGTTAGCGCAGGGGCAAAGGGTACTGTTACACAAGATCGTTATTGTACAGTCGGACACAAACATATACGGCGGAATGGCCTGTTCAAAACACCGCACGACACAAAAGGATTTTCAAAAGAAAGACGAGAGCGGGATTTTATTATTTTTTTAGGTGGTATGACTATTTGCTGTGAGTTATACAGTTTTATGATACTAGGGCTTTTGAGTTATTACGATTATTATATTTTTTTTTTCTAATTTTACTTTTCACGTACATTTTGCATCTCCCACACTATCTCTTCACCACTCATAGTTGACTGGTAGAGAATGTACATAAAGTGTAAATAAATAAATAGACTGGAAGCCTATTCCAACAAGATGGAAAAAGACTGAGAAGATGATCTCCAACGTACATACCACACATACACGTAGTAGACCAGTAGGAACACCACACATGATCCCTAACCGAATCATTCAGAATATAAAAAAAAATTAGGTGGAACGCGATTCTATCAACAATAATACAATTTCTCATTTATCTCTCAAACAACCTTAGTACTAGTTTACAAAATTATAGTTTGACAGTTTATAAATTCGTAAAAATGGTTTTAACTATCGTCATCGTACCAGGCAATACAGTGTGTTTCGGTTCTCAATACCATTTTCTAAGAGTTTTAGTAAAAATAATCGTCAACAATGTGTTTCGATATGTTGGAGTACTTTCAGTTATGGTGAAAATATAACATTAATTACAAACAAGTTAGTTAGAGTGAAGTTATTATGAGGGTGCGTGCAGTATATGTGGAGTTTGAGTGATGTATGTGGTCGCGGTGTGTGTGTAATATAATAATATAAAGTTTATTGAAAAAAAAAGTACAAAAAAAATACAAACATTTTTACATAGGCTGAAATTTCATGTATGTATAATATAGCCATCTGTAGCCGCACTAAGCACAGTCTGTATTACGGCTACCAGCGCCAAACCCCTCGAATATTATTCATATACAAAGCTATTTCTATTAATAAAGTTTAATAACTGATACACAATTTTATTTAACTATTCTCTATTTAATATGATAAAATAATGTGTGGATCCTCACATTGTGTGGGAAGATAGCGTATGTATATTTTGGTATGTACGGGAGTGGTGTTATAATACATACCTATCTACCGATCAACAGCAAAAAACGATGGGTTTTATTTATCTTTATACATATGTATGTTTGCCTCCGTCTGTACCTGCACCGTCTCTATCCACTACAGTAATGTTCTCCTTTAGGAGCCGCCTAGCTGCGAGATTTACAACGTGTTGGTACAGTAACCGCTTTGTATTGCGTTAATTTAAGACGCAATGCTCTCCGTATTGTAACGTGATGTTGCTGTAGCTTTTTGTATCCCACGGTCTTGTTGACCATTCTAATGTTTGGAGAATACTCTCATTAGTGGATACAAGCCTTCCGCCCTGACACGAACTGCAGTGGCCAATCTGGAATCATTTAACCGATTGCGGGCCTAGCCGCTGTAAATACAATCTAACCAAATGGAGTCTCCTTGACTCACCGCAGACGCAATGTCAGTGTGGAGCCCCTTTACAAGATATAGCCCACCTCTTGTTATGTCCATCGTGCACAGCCACGTGGGCCTTGCAGGATCTTAACGAGGCCAAGAGCTGTGCAGGTAGCTACATAATGGTCCAAAGATGCCTAATTAGTCTCTCAATGTTACTATACTATGTTCATTAACACGAAGAAACACCGATTGTCAGATTGATTATAAAGTCACTGACTGACTATTTAAAATAACCGTATCACATCATCACATGACAGTCGAGAGATGTGGCTACCCAATTAACTTCAAAAGATTTCATTTACTTTGAACGCTCATACATTAAACCACACATCAATTTTAATTTGAAACCCATATAATACAATACAACAAAAGATTTACTAACCGCATGGATTGGAATTTTAATACCACATACATCCTAACATTTGCTTTCGCCATGCATCCCATTCACTAGCGCAACACTTCCACATAACACATGTTACATCCACATTACCTTTCTATCACGTACAAACTAACATAGCCTTTATTTCAACGCGTTTTTGTGCCTGATTGCAACACACTTTGAATGGTGAATATGTGCGAAAAAGCTGTAAGTATCTGCGAAACGAGCCGTTACTGTAATAACGTAACGTAGCTATATTAAATAACCGTTATTTCCAACTTTAACACATAAATAATAACGTGTGTAGGGTTACCACTGCAACTATTGTAGGAACAAAAAGAAAACGTGCTTAGGTCAAGCTTATGCCATAATGCTGATGTAGATCTCGCAGATTTAAACCTAGAGAAATGAAGATATTATATTCAATTAAATATTGCAGTATATAATGTACAAGGAATTGTTACTTTTTAATTGTATACAATTATAAAAGTAACAATTATGAACCCTGTGGGACACAACAACATTTAAAATAAGTAAGAGACAAGAAGAGCGCTTTAATTGATCTCCCATAATACTAAAATTAATTAATCATTAAGTTATTGTCTGTTTTAATTTAATATATCATATATTTGTGTTTTATGATATTAATGATATTATCAATAGTCAACTAATAAGAAAGTTTGTTATTAGTAGCAACATAATCTTTGACCTACCGAGAACATTTACTCCTCGCTCCTACATAGAATGTGAAAAATTACTCTATACTTTAATCTGAACTCTTTTTCGGGAAAGTTCTTAACTATTGAGCCCTTTTGTCTCGGGGAATGGAGTTGACATTTCATGTTATCCATAAAACACATTCCATTAAATTCAAAGGTTGTATTCTTAGTCAAAGTGGTTCTGTAAGTTAATTTCGATTTTCATAATGAAGTTCCAACTTGTAGTTCCAAAACGGAAAAAGTGGATATTGGTAAGATGGCAGCTAGGCTGAAATGGGATTGGGTGTGCCACGTTAGCCGCATGCACGAGAACTACTGGCCGAAAGTCTCCACATAATGGGGGCCGGAGAATGGACGGCGCCAGGCCAGCCAAGGAAGAAGTGGCGAGACGAACTGAACCTGTGCCACGAGGGCTGAAGTGGCGCGGGAAATGAAGGAATTCCCCCAAGGCCTTTGTGCTCAGCAGTGGGACAGTAGGCTAGACTGCTCGAGAATAAAATAATACTGACAAAGGTAATATTTTGCAGTCTGAACAAGTGTAGTACGTGACACTGCTTGATGCATGTCACTGCTCACTGCTTGCGAAGCAAATCGTAAAGTAGAGAAGAGTGGAAATAAAAAGAGCTTAGCCATAAAATGAGCGACACTTGTGTAAGTGAAGAGATTGATTCATTCGAAATTCACTGACCAATCTCTTTTTTAAACATAAATAGGTTCTTAGAACTCATAGGGATGTCATACCTACTCATATGCATTGTATGGACTTCAAAAGTGACTTTGACCTCTGAGTTTGTAACGGTGTTTCTTCTCAGGGAACTCCGGCCTCATCTAGTGATAAAAGTGTTATTTAATAAACCAATATGCAAAATAAAGATCATTTATCATTTATTCTATTGAATTGAATTCCATTTAAGCACGTAAGTAGGAAATCTTTAAACCGCTGTCAAATAACAGTGATATGTTGACATGACGAACAGACAGCCTTAATAGATTTAGCCGCAAGTGTTATTAGTTATTGAATCGTGTTTCAGCATATTTCAAGAACAGGTAAACGTATGTTGTAACACTCAGTTGCACAATAGGTCCCATCTACCAAATGACAGCCCTAAGCCAGGTACACACTTATCTTGCTGCGTAGCAACTTATAAATTCGCAACGGTAAGTACACTGGTGGCCGAGAAATTAACTGCATCTAAGACAATAAATAATTGTTCGAAATTATCGTCCGCCATTTTGCCGACACCGCCGCAACCAGCGTGCACGACACCTAAGTCCAACTAAAGAACTAAATAAGAAAATTTGCAAATATTTTGGCTTTCACCATCGACAGTTTATCTTAGAACTATAATTTAATGACAATCGTAATAATTTGTAGTATCGGTTTTTAGATGCAAAACATTGTTACAATAATTCACGTTTATTTGCAATATATTTACAGCAAAAGGCTGTTATTTAAACAAAGATGTCATCTAAATGTTCTGTGTTGGTAAAGCTACATTCAAATGTAAAATACTGCGAGAAACACCTGTGCCATTTGTGCTTCTTGAATTTATTTTACATAGAATTGAATGCAGATATAATGTTCTTAAAACATATTGTACATGTTGGCATTCGGATACAGGCTTACTGAATAAATTATGGTAGCTGCGGGTCAGATTGTAATTAAACTCATGCTAAAACAAAGTGAGAGCCATATAAATGTAAAGTGTTGCATAACGCCACAATCTTTATAAATGCGAAAGTTATAATCATGTTTAGTTGTTTAGTTGTTTGTTACTCAATCACGTCAAAATATTGAACAAATCGAATTGAAATTAAGTATGTAGCTGAAATCCTGGAATAAGATATTCGCCAGTTTTTATATTTAGAGAGCGAAGTCGCGGGCACTGCTAGTATATAATAAATTTCAACGCCAATGATCATAATTATGTTTCTTATACAGCCTGTACATATGTAGATCCTTACAAAATAAACTTTTTTTTATAGTAGTATGCGTAACTTAATTTTGTAGTAAATTTTACGAACTTTAAAAAAAGAACGGAAAAATAGGAAGAGTATGAATCAGATCTCATGATTATTTCATGAGATCTGATTCATACTCTTATATTGAACGGTGTCCGCTCGACACTTTATCTTCAGCACTCACTTCGTCATAGCAGGAGATGGATGGGAAAACCTAACATATGTTTACGTGTTGTTGCCAGATGAACTACACAACGATATTGCTAATATTATTCTAACGATTACATTTTAAGATTATGAAGATGGAGAAAGTTCATATTTTTCATCGTCATAAATATTCTGATAAGCTCATTAGGACAACATTGAGACGCTCATTGAATTCACACCCAAATCCAAACATAAAACACTGATAGCTTTACATTTCAATAGATATTGCCATCTCTCATCAAATATAGCCCTATGTATAATCTTAGAAAATAATCTCGCGCAAATTTATTTTCAGACTTCCCTATTCCTTTATATCGGGGTGACAGCTAGGCTCTTACTCTCGGAGATAGCCACTACGAACTTAATTGAATGTCAGCGTCGGTGAATTTATGTCAAACATCGAAGCAATCAACCTCTAAGATGCTGCGGAACAATGGGCATAAAACTGCAATTTCAACTGACGGTGCCCGTGGTTTATGCGAAGGAGAAGGGAACCCACAACCTCGCGGTCAGAGGTCGCAGCTTTATGAGTCGTGGCCAGTAGGATGAGTTACGTTCCTCAATAGATGTGAGCAAGCATTCTTGATAGATATTTATTGTTTCTCCTTTATAATAGCGTCATTACGTCGTTAATTTATGAACTTAGCTTCGAGAAAGTTTGTTCCAACGGTTTTCTAGCTGGTACTTACAGAGTGAGTGTCGAGTTAGTTTATACGTTACGATAAGTTAATTGTGGCTTAAACTTAAAAGCAACAATAAGTACTGGGTTTTCATTTAGTGCTCTTAGCATAAATGCCATAAAGCTGTGTTTTATCAAATAGTTATTATTGCTATTATTGCTATTATTTTAAAAGAATGGTCGACACTGCCTTTTGTTCTAAGAAACCCACCTTCTTGATCAAACTTTGAACATAATTGGGATGAAATTCATCCTGCCTTTATCATAAACGGTTTTTTTTAATTTTTTTTTAATGACTTGAAGCATGACAGACAGATGTGTTGTTGGGAAGCACTGAGATAGAAAAAGTACCTATGGGAAGTTTGTTGTGACACTTCTTTCAAAATTATGAGTGAGCATTTTGGGAACTATCTTTATCGTACATGAAGTGCGAAAAAGATATTTTGTTCAGGCTAGTTTGAATATGACAACTTTAATACCAACTTAGTTAAGCAAAATTAATAAAATCCAGAATAAATTTCTTTGCAAATTATTCCGTCTATTTCTCTTGAAAAGTGGCTAAAAGAAAATGTATGGCATCATTAAGTACCAAACTATAATGTCTCATCAATTTAACCGAACTATTGATCAATGTGTAAGAAAATATATGACTCTCCCACGGCCGAATTTTACGAGTTTTTATGTAAGAACATAAGTTACTGCCAAACAAAATCTATTTATCTTTCCCTGGCCTGGGAAGCGAGCTGACGTCCAAATTACGTGGAAAACTATAAATAACAAGGGGCTATTACGCAGCTTTATGTCATCAACTATAAATCGAACGGTTTGGGCGTGATTAGAATACCAACAAAAGTCGTCACTTCGTCAATTACATGTGTAAGATAGAAATAAGTAGGTACCGTCATGTGCATGAGTACAGACGTGTAAAATATCGGATAACCAACCAACATTTAAAATACTGGTAGCTAATTATTTTATATAAAATAAACAACAAATTTAAACACGGGACAAAAAAATTCGGTGACTGACGGCATTGTCACTAGGGCTTTCATCCGTCCAACATCCAACTTTTGAGACTTCAGTAACATAAAAACTGTATTAAATAATTTATTAAACCAACAGTATTATCTGTGGTGGTTTTTTTTTTTTTTTTTTAGCTTTTCCCCGGTCGTGAGACCACCAGGACCTTGTGTAACTAACTATCTCATTCATTCTAGTTCTTCTTTTATGCCTCTCGCACTTTCATTCTTCATACTATATCTTTCTTTTATACAACCTTTCATACTTCGTCGGGTGGGACTCCCGCATATGATAATCTACTCTACTATGTTTGTTTTTATTTATTCAGGGGTAATTTAGTGTACAAATTTGTTTTATTTACATAGTTCCTTATGTCTATTACTTACTAACATGTTTTATTTACTAATATTATATATCTAAACTTCTCATTTCTAAGTAACATTTTATATAACATAAACATCTTATTATTGTTTACTTGTACATTTTTATATGCTACTATTCTACGATCCAGGCTTCCTATTTCTATCTAAAGTCTATACATATGATTAGGTTAATACACTTCCATTTAATATTATTTTCTAAAACAAAGTATAAAACAAGAAGTAAGGTCTGAACAATAGTTTACCACAAGGTGTTGTACTTTATATTTTATATCACTCTAATATACTTCCAATTTTGATCTACTTAACATTATTTTCTAAGACAACAATCAAATACAAGAAGTAGGATTTAACTATAGTCTAATAGCTGTACAGCTAAGTAAAGTTAAGTTAAGTTGTTCTATTTAGGGCACGTACCGCATGAATTTCCAGTGTGTTTATTTATTCCCTCGTTATTTCGGCAATAATATATGTAGGAATGGAACGTTATGACAGGATAGTGGAATGAGACGTGAAGATGAATGACAGATGTGAAGCATAAACGATTGAGAGAGATGGATATACGAAATAGTCAAGGAGTGAAAGAGATAGCGAATGAATGTTAAAGATGTAGAATAAGTAAAGGATATAGAATGGGAGAACTAGGACGATACCAAGACGATAAGACGTGTAATTTTGTAAGGAGAAATAAATAGAGTTTTTAAGAAGAAATCAGCGGTTTAATTGGAAATCCATTGAGCTAATCCCACAACTTTTTGGGGGCTCGTCCGGGATAGCTCATTATTTCCAGTTTCCGTTGAAAAGAAGCAAAAAATCAAGACGGCACAAGGGTTGCACGAAAGACGTTAAGACGCTATTACGGAAAGAAGACGGTTAACATTACATCCTGTTTGAAGACGGTAACAATAGTTACAAAAGACAAGGAAAGAAAAGACGAAAAATGGAAAAGTCGCCGCGACAAGGGAAAAATCGCCGCCAAGCCAACGACGGTGAAGACGAACATGACGCATCCACATCGGCTAGGCAAGGGTTTAACCGTGATCAGGCTATTTTCCATGAGAGCTTTGTCCCAAATTTCAGTGGGCAAGACAAGACATTTTCAGTAGCGAAATGGGCGCAGGACATTGACGACAATGCCGAGATTTTTCAATGGACGGCCCTGCAAACTCTGATCGTAGCCAGAAGGGCTTTGGTCGGAACTGCTGCGCTGTGGCTCAGATCTGAAAAACCTTATAAGAGTTGGGAGGATTTAAAGGCTGGATTACTTAAGGAGTTTCCAGATACGGTGGATAGTAAAACCATCCACGAGATGATGGCCGCCAGAAAGAAAAAAAAGGACGAACGGTGTCTAGATTACATGTTAGTCATGAAGGAAATGGGAAAACGCGGCAAGATGCCAGATTATGTTGCCATTAAGTATATAATTGACGGCATAATCGACTCGGAAGTTAATAAAATGTTGTTGTACGGAGTTACGACGTATGCGGACCTAAAAGAAAAGATTAAGATTTACGAGACTATCAAAGATAAAATGAGGACGGAAAACAACGATCATAGTCGACACAGGAAGTTTGAAAATCAAGAAAATGGCGCGGGGATCAAGAGATGTTACAGCTGTGGTGAAAAAAATCATCAATCATCAAAGTGTCCAAATAAAGAAAAAGGTATGAAGTGTTTTAAGTGCAATGAGTTTGGACACATTTCTACTCAATGCATTCGTTCAACAAATAATACGAATACGAATGAAAAGACCTATAACCGAGAACGTGAACGGCAAGGCGGAAAACCGAACATTCACGAAGATAAGCGAATGATGTGTGTGACTAACTTCACTCCGAACATTCGTGAGTCTGCGGTTGGTGATACTGATGACATTGACAGGAGTACCAACATCAGCGACGGCGACAAGATGGCGATGCCAGTGGGAACTGACGCCAACTTCACTGATGTTTACGTCGAAGAAAAAACGCCGGCACAGTTTCGATTCGAAAATTCTTGCAAAACAGTTTTAGTGAATAAGTGCGAAGTTAAAGCATTAATTGACTCCGGTAGTGAGATAAACTTGGTGTGTACCGAACTTTACGATCATCTTGGGGCTCCTAAGTCTGTGAACACTGTCACGAATCTGGTGGGTTTAGGCGGCAGTGTAAGGTCGATGCAAAAGTTTACTGCTTGTGTGTTATTAGATGGACACGAATATAAAGATATTGCATTTCATGTTGTTCCTAGGCGTTGTATGCCGTGTAGCGTAATATTGGGTCAAGAATTCCTTAAAGATGTTTTTACCATTATGTCAAAGGGGTCAATACTAATTACTCCAAATGTAAACAGTTGGTTGTCAAAGCTTGTGTGCGTGGTAAGTCTGGATGAGTTTGTTTTAGGTACTATTCAAGATAAGCAGGTGCAACAAGAAGTCATTGACTGTGTGAAGAATTATACACCAGTACAGGTAAAGGAGGCGCCGATAGAATTGCATATTGTACTCAAGGATGATATACCAGTGACTCAACGACCAAGGCGTATATCTTTGGCTGAACAAGAGATTGTTGAAAAGCAAGTATCAGAGTGGCTTAAGGATGGGATCATTCGTGTAAGTTTTTCAGAATATTCCTCACCCTTGGTGTTAGTAAAGAAAAAAGATGGCAGTACTAGAGTGTGTGTAGACTATAGACCTATAAACAAAAAAATGATTAAAGATGAATTTCCTCTGCCTATTATTGATGATCTGATAGATAAACTTAAAGGTGCTCGTGTTTTTAGTGTGTTAGATTTAAAAAATAGTTTCTTTCATTTGAGAGTCAGTAAAGAAAGCATAAAGTACACTGCTTTTGTTACACACAATGGACAGTATGAGTTTCTGAGGGCTCCGTTTGGTTTGTCGGTTTGCCCGAAGTATTTTATGAGATTTGTAACGATGGTGTTTCAGGAACTTATAGCAAAGGGAATATTGGTGATATTCATTGACGATTTATTAATACCTGCTATGGATGAATGTCAGGCATTGCAACGGTTAAAAGAAGTGTTAGCTGTCGCATCACAATATGGCTTGCAGATTAATTGGAAGAAGGCGCAATTGTTATGTCGAAGAATAGAGTACCTAGGACACATTATAGAAGATGGAAAAGTTCAACCTTCTCAGGACAAAACAGATGCTGTAACCAGGTACCCTGAACCCAAGACTTTAAAGCAACTTCATAGTTTTGTTGGATTAACTTCATATTTTAGGAAATATATTAAAGATTTTGCATTGATAGCTAAACCATTAACTGATTTATTGAAGAAGGAGGCTAACTTTGTGTTTGAAGATGTTCAGAGAAGTGCATTTAACATGTTGAAGAATGCTTTAGCTAGTAGCCCAGTGTTAAGGATTTATGATCCTCAGTTATTAACTGAATTGCATACTGATGCCTCTGCAATAGCATACGGTGCTATTTTGCTTCAGAGAGACTATGCAAATGAGTTACATCCTGTACACTACTACAGTAGGAAGACCAGTGATGCTGAGAAGAAGTATAGTAGCTATGAGTTGGAAGCTTTGGCTATTATTGAGGGTGTAAAGAAGTTTAGGCATTACTTGTACGGAAAACACTTTAAAATTGTTACAGACTGTCAAGCCTTTCAGAAGACATTGAATAAGAAGGACCTAACAACTAGAGTAGCCAGATGGGTATTATTGCTTGAAGAGTATGATTACGTGGTTGAACATCGATCAGGAGGCAAAATGCAACATGCGGACGCTTTGAGCAGAAATCCATTTGTTGGAGCTGTCGAGTTAAGCCTACATGATCAAGTCAAGCAAGCACAGATGTTGGATGAAGGTATAAAGGCGATTATAGAGATAGTAAAACTTCAGCCATATGAAGACTATGTCTACAGCGATGGTTTATTGTACAAAGGACTAGAAAGAAGGTTAGTAATACCAAGAAATTTAGAATTTGAGATTTTACGAAGAATACACCAGAAGGGACATTTTGGGAAAAGGAAAATGATACAACTGGTGGAACAAGAATATTATATCAAAAATATTAACAAGAAGATTGAAGAGTTTTTACTGTCGTGCATAACATGTCTGCTAGCGACCAAAAAAGAAGGTAAACAGGAGGGATTCTTAAATTGCATTGATAAAGAAAGCATTCCGTTGCATACTATTCATTGTGATCATATTGGACCTCTTTCAGAGACGAGGAAGATGTATAATTACATTCTAACTGTTGTAGATGGATTTACAAAGTTTGTGTGGTTGTTTCCAGTGAAGGGGACTACCAGTAAGGAGACTATAGACAAGTTACAGATTCATCAGCAAACGTTTGGGAATCCTATACGTTTGATTTCAGATCGTGGTAGCGCATTTACCAGCAACGACTTTAAGGAGTATTGTGAGAAGGAGAGTATTCAACATATAACCATAACAACAGGTGTGCCCAGAGGGAATGGTCAAGTGGAGCGCATTCACAGAATAATTATAGCGGTTTTAGCAAAGCTATGCATTGAGGAGCCATCTCAGTGGTACAAGCAGGTCAGCCGGGTGCAAAAAGCATTAAATAGCACATATCAAAGAAGCATTGACACTACTCCCTTTGAACTCATGTTGGGTACAAAAATGAAAACTAAAGAAGATATTGAAATTTATGATTTGCTTCAGCAAGAGCATAGAAGTAATTTCATGCAGAATAGAGAAGACTTAAAGATGAAGGCTAAAGAACAAATAAGAAAAGTTCAAGATGAAAATTGTAAGACGTATAATAGAAGAAGAAAAGAAAGTCGAAAATATGTAGTAGGAGATGTTGTAGCCATCAAACGTACACAGTTCGGTACTAGATTGAAGCTTAAGCCGAAGTATCTAGGACCATACAGAATTACCAAAGTAAAAAGAAATGATCGATATGATGTGGAGAAGATGGATCACAGAACAGATGGTTCTCGAGTGACTTCTTCCTCTGCAGATAATATGAAACCATGGCCAGTGTTTGGCAATACTGTTGAGTTAGGTGAGTAAGTTTCGTTAGTTGTTGTTTGTTAGGTTGGGGACCTTTGGGGTTTGTTCTTGACCTAATATTTCATTATGATGGTATTAGTATAAGTTGTGTTATGTGATAACCTGAAATTTATTTGTATTCACATTTGATTTGTATTTTAAAGTTGTCGTGTTAGCATTTTATTGTTTTAAAGTTGTTGTGTTAACAATTTATTGTTTTAAAGTAAGGTGTTATCTACTAGGATGATGTAAAGTATGTATTGAAGAGGAGGGTTACTTTAAGTTAATAGTTTTGTTGTCAATTAGAAAATAAGATGTACTTTCTACAGATGTACTTTGTACAGATGTGAAGCATAAACGAGTGAGAGAGATGGATATACGAAATAGTCAAGGAGTGAAAGAGATAGCGAATGAATGTTAAAGATGTAGAATAAGTAAAGGATATAGAATGGGAGAACTAGGACGATACCAAGACGATAAGACGTGTAATTTTGTAAGGAGAAATAAATAGAGTTTTTAAGAAGAAATCAGCGGTTTAATTGGAAATCCATTGAGCTAATCCCACATATATGTATATTCTTATAATATGATATCTATTACCTTTCCTATTCCTTATGTTTGTTGATCTGTATGCGTTCTCGGTTTGTGTGTAGTGCATGTTAAGTGTTTCGTGCGTGTTTTGATATATGCTTATATATTTATAATATATATTATATATCTGTGTTTGTGTTTGTGTTCTGAGGGGTGTTGTGCAGTGCATGTTTTGTGTTTTGTGCGTGTTTAGATATATTACTATATATTTACTATACGTTTTGTATATCTTGTGTGTTAATGTGCGTGTTATGTATGTAATGTGTGTGTTGTACGTCCCAGGAAACGGCTCAGGCATACGCCGTTGTCGTCCGAGCCAGGTAGTCCCACTTCTTGCGCACCGGACACTCCACGCTAAAAGCGTTGTGGCCGGTCCTTTGGAACTTCGAGTGCAGGCAGTTGCAGCACCGCGGTTCATTGCCCGCAATGAACTCCGCACACTTCTCGCGAAGGTGCGGACCCCCGCAGTGACTGCACCTGTCTGCACTCTCGGTACAAAATTTCCGGCCGTGTCCGAATGCCAAGCACTTCGTGCATTGGATGAGCGGAGACTGGTCCTCGACCCTGACCCTTTGCAGGTCAAGGTAGAGGGCCCCAGCCGCCGTCATCCTCTGCCATACTTTGGGCCTGACTTAGACGACAACGTGCGCCGTCCTGGGGTTCCTGGTCCTCTTCTTGTATTTGATGGCATGGCATCTCTTCCAGGTCTAGGTCCCTAAATATATTATCGTTCTGGGAGTAGATCGCCTTTACCAGCTCGTCGTCCTCACTGTCCAAAAAGACCTCCTTTAGGACGACGAGCGGGTTTTTATTTTGCATAGGCGCCACTGTTAGTCCTCCGCCTCGGCTCTCGATCCTGTCCCTCACTCTTTGGAGTTCCTCCTCAGAGTCGCATCCCAGTATTACGGTCTGGTTTTTCGCCTTGCGTACCTTATTTATTCTGAGGCCAGTTACCCTGGCATCGACCGCCTTCTTCACCCTGGCGAGCACCTCGTCCGCAGTCTCCTGGCTGCCTTCCAAGGTGATCGCCACCGAGTGAAGAGCCGGCCGGTGCCAGGGTTTGGCTGCCGTGACGCTGGCGTACGTCGGCGGGTCGGTTTTAGGTTCGACTACAACCTCCCGCATGACCTCCTTTAGCCGGTCGGTCCTGACGGCGACATCCTCGGAAAGATCAACGATATGGTCCTCGAGCCTGGTCACAGCACAACCGAGGGTCCTCACCCCCTCCGTCGTGTGGTCCATGCCCGCTTGGACGGTGTCGATCTTTGAACCGACCTCGTCGAACCTATCGAAGACCTTGTCGAGGATGTCGGCGCCGCACTCATTATATTCATCTTTCATGTCTAAGTATCCTTTCGAGAGCCTCTCCTCAAATTTAATGAGCTGCGAGGACAAACTAGCCTCCACCTTCGCCAGCCTTTCCAGGATCTCTCCTTGCGGTTCGGGTGGTGTGGGCGTGGTGTTTGTCCTTGTAGGTGGAGATTTGGGCGCCGTTTCTAAGCTCTTGACTCGCCTGCTTATCTCGAAAAGGACCCGCAATCCCCTGTCCGACTGGACCTCCAGGAAGGTCTTTATGTCTCTACGCATCTGGGGGTAGTCTTTGACTGAATAACCTTATTGACAAATAACACAGATTTTGTCAACATATTATAAATGTAAATTGCTGTGCCCGAAATGGTCCATGTGAGCTACTAGAGTCTGGCTAACGAAAGCGTGACCTGAGAAAACGCGGCAAATTCAAAAAATCTTTATGTGGTATTACTGACTATAGTAGGGGAAAAACGTTTTGATACTTGGAAATTTTATGTATTTACGACAATCAATTTGTATAATAGTTGTTTACGTACTTCATTTCTAATTTAAGGATAATACCTCATAATGTTTTTAAAGACTCCGTTTGGTGTCATGGATCCTTGACTGTCATGGGTTGAATAAAAAAACGAATGCGTAGATTTATTTATTTATTTACATAATATTTTGTTTAATTGTATAATTTGTTTAATCAACTACAGGCGTTTTGAGTATGATAATTATTTAACCATCGTACTCAAAATCTGAGTCCAAAAATTCAACCACTAAGGATTTTTCTGCATCAGTAGACTCGTCATCACCTACACTTGTTATGAATTTTTCCATGATTTGTCTTTTCCAATCTTCTGAAGTTATTCGGCCAAATGTGGTTTTTATCAGTGTTTCTATTTCTTTTACGGGCAGATTAATGTTTTTTTTTTGCCACCATACGCTAAGCTGAACTCCATATAAGCTCAATCGGGTTGAGATCGCAGTGGTAAGGTGGCAGTCTCAGTACCTCATGGCCGCATTGTTTCAAAAGTTCGTCAGCTACGTACAGGGGCTCGGGTTTATGTTTGTTAACTAATCATAACAATTCTGCTTTTGTTAGGCAATCTTCGTTATTTATTCTGATGTGCAGTGTGGTAGCTCACATTATTCATCACAATGACACTGGGCTCATTCAAATTAGGTATCAATTTTTCTTTTAACCATTTATTGAAGTTTTCGGCATTCATGTCATGGTGGTAATCGTACTGAAATCCAACAATGCATTTGGTACAAACCCTGTTTCAGAGCCAGCATGTACTATATCTTTTCCCTGTAGAGATTTGTTACAGCGGGCTTGATTGCGGGGAAGCACTCGTTGTTGGACCTTACCATGACATTTTAGGCTTATAATTTTTGTGTACATATATTTCATCTAAATAGATGATTGGTTTTCCTTCCGTTCGTTTGGCAGCAATTTCTCGTAGATAACGATGTCTCCAAGCAGCAATATCAAAACGTTTGACAAGAACCATTCGTTCATTTTTATTTTTCTTCAACTCAATCCCATTAGCAATTAATATTTTACGTAGTTTCTCTGCATCCACTATAGCCAATGCTAGAATGTAATTCTTACAACAATGTTCACAATGTCCAAACCTCCTTTCTCACAATATAAAATTCATTGATTTTATAACTTATTGCATCAATATCAAAACTGTCTAAATCCGACCCTGAGCTTTTGTGAGGGCGTTTTTTTTCCTAGAGTGCTCCACATCCCTTCATTCACAGATCCTTCCTTTTTATTTTTATTAGTGTTATGACACCAACCTCTGCAAAACATAGAATAAAATGCATATTAAGAAATTAAGGTACCCAAACAGTTTCATAATATCAAATAACACAACTTTGTGAAATGGAACAATCAAATAAAACATTCTTAACCGTAACATACATACCAGTTTATGAAGATATTTCTTCCAAGAACTTAGTCTGAGTTTCTATTAAAGTTTTTTCTCTAAATTTGTTAACGTTTCAACATGGTTTTTAACATCGCAGATTCCTTGAATATCTCCAATATTATCTATAAAGATAAGAAAAAGTATCATAATATCGTAAATATATCTAATAATCAGCCACCAAGGATCAACATTACAAAGTCGTACTAACCTAAAAAATCACAGACTTTGACAACTTAATAATGTTGCCATATTAAACTTTTAAGAAAACTCCAGGACACGCTTTCGTTAGCCAGACTCTACTTATATTAAGATCTTGTTAACACATAATTATGATTGCAATAAAGATTGAATTATGGAACTATTCAGATTAAATTGAAAGGCGTTCGAACTTTTTTGTATGAAGACTGGCATGTCGACCCAGCGCCATTTTGTTTTTTTTTTTCTTGAAATCGTGGCGCATGCTGAAAGTGGCATGTATGTAACAAAAAATATCAGTAACAAAATGCCCCAAAATGTCACATTACCAAGATATTTGAAGGTAAACATCGACATATGACTACAACGAAAATCATTAAAAGTAGACTTATTACGTGTCTAGCATCAGATTGTATCTAAATAATCGTTCCCAGGTTGATTATGATTACTAATGTTTATTGAAAGAGAGTAGGTACATTACACGCTACTAGGAAGGAGCACGAGAATACTACTATAAATAATTATTTATCCACTAAACCGCATCGCAATGAAACGCAGTCGACGTGTCACTATCGTGTGGCGGATCATGTGACATGTTACTCAGCTTGAAAATGTTTTTAAGCTGTAGTTAAACAAAAGGCAAAAGGTAAGTCATGTACATTAACATTTATTTATAACTGTAAGTATAATATCAAACATAAGCGAATATTAATTCAAATTCTTCAAATTCTAATTCTTTATACTAAGATGTGACATTTTAAAAGATTTATAATATATCTAACACGTATCATAAATACTACTATACTACATAATCCATAAATTGAGCAGGAGGACGGATAGAGGTTCTTGATGCCGAGCCTAATCCATGTACCAAAGAAAGACATGTACCAAAACACTTATTGTTCATTTTATAATACGGTGGGATGAAAGACGGCCAACACGCGCGTGTGGTATTCTTTGACATGTGTTTTATTGCGATGCGATGCGATTTAGTAGGCAAATAATTAATTATAGTAGCGGTTTTGTCGTACTGCTAGACTAATAAGCTAAATACTAATAAGCGTATGGACGCGTAATGAGTCTATTTTGTAATGTTTTTCGTTGAAGTTATATGCCGATGTTTACCTTCAAACGTTTACGTGACACTTTGGGGTACCGTGTTACTGGAAATTTTTGTTCCTCTAGCCATGCATACCACACTTTCATCATGCGCAGTGATTAAAAAAAAAAACAAAATGGTGACGTCGATACGCCAGATCGGTTCTATCCCCTTTCATTGTGAAAGCGCGAAGTGGTACTAAGTAGTATCCCTCTAGCGTACAAGCAGAAAGATCTCTTTCTAATGCGGACTTCTTTTGTAATAAAATTAGGGTTAAATGCCCTTTGTTTTTTACGTGCCCACTACAAAAATTAAAATAAAAAAGTTATTTAAAAAATTTAAAAAACCCGACTGCTGAACTGAAATGCAAGAGACAAGCACATTTTTATTTTAAAAAGTGACAAGCAGGCGAGACCCAATTGAACTTTTTTATTACTGGGATGGGTCCACCTGCTTGTCACTTTTTAAAATAAAAATGTGCTTGTCTCTTGCATTTCAGTTCAGCAGTCGGGTTTTTTAAATTTTTTAAATAACTTTTTTTTTACTTTTTAGTTAAAATATTAATTAACATTTTTATAGTTTTCCTGGTCGTGATACAATGGCACCCCACCGGATTCAGAAAGCGAAAGAGCTAAGTCCTTATTTTTAAACTTTCGCTTTGTATTATTTTTGCTAGTATTACACTAATGATAAATATTATATACCTTTTTGAAATTCTTGTGTTAAGCCCTTTAATTTGATACCCATATTACAGTACTCCAAAAAAAATTTTTTTTTTCATTGTGTATAATGGCTTCGCACAGCCGCCATGTTTGATTTTTTCAAATGTCACCTATCTAAGGCCGTGCGCGCACTGCCTGCGGTGGCCGCAATTCCGGTAGTTCTACCGCACCGGTAGACTGACCGCAGTGCGCGCACTTCTATGACACTCCATACTTCACAAATTTTGCGGTGCGGTAGAACTACCGGAATTGCGGTGCCGCAAAATTTGTGAAGTATGGAGTGTCATAGAAGTGCGCGCACTGCGGTCAGTCTACCGGTGCGGTAGATCTACCGGAATTGCGGCCACCGCAAGGCAGTGCGCGCACGGCCTAAGAACACTTGGGCTGCTAAGACGAATCTAACGATACGTTAATTATGTGAATCCGTTTAGCGGTTCTGGAGATATGAGGTAATAAAGAATATTACATACATACATACATACATACATACATACATACAAGATACGCGCAAAAAACATAACCCTTCCTTTGCAGTCGGGAAAAAAACTGTAACAAATGTTTTTTTTATATGCGTTTGTTTATGAAAGTAACAACTTGATTAAAATATCTTGATTTTTATAAATAAGAAACCTAGTTTTGAAATAGTCTCGAAAGTCTCGATTTTCCCGGGAATTTCGAGACCACACCTAGTCTCGTTTTTTTTTCCCGGGACTCAGTAATGCATCGAGACTGAAAGCCCTAATTGTCACATTGTACGGTATGCCTTTGGCCAAGTAAAAGCTAGACCTTGGGTTCCGGGAAAGCGGACTAGCCGTCAAATCCATTTTGGAACTTTGACAACCACAATTTTCACAAGCGTTCACTTCATTCTGGACTAAAAAAGAAGATCTAATTATAAAAACAGCATTTTATCTATAAATCAAGATTTATAAAAAGAACTAGCAATGTGCATAGAATTCACATAACTAGCAATCTTACTCAACCCCACCAACTAAGCTAAATATGCTTGTGTATTCATAGTGGGTTCATGACAAAAGTGTAATGGGTGGGATTCGAACCCCTCGATCTCTCGATTACAAGTCCGACATCTTAGCCATTAGGCATGACCAAACAACCATAATTACATTTATAATATTAGTAGTAAAATGGTGTTTATCTGGTCCGTGTGAAGTGCGGAACAGCGCTTTAGTATACAACGTGTAATTTAAAGGGTATATACATACCAAGTGCATGGCTTCTTTGAATGATAACAAACGATATGGCAAGGGTTTTGCAATCCTAAATCTACGTGAGTAGAACTTATTACAAATACCAATACACTGATACCAGAGACCGAATTTTTCAAATTAAGAAGAGCGAAGAGAATTATCGTGTTATTGGCAAGTGACGTGGAAAGTTATTGACCCTCGTAGTGCTGTGATACGTTTGTTATGATTGGTATTCAAGAAATATATGAAACCGATAACTTGGTATCAATTCTTTGAGTCAGTTATTTTGAGCTGAAACTGTGCATAGAGACTCCATACCAGAGGTTGTATTCAGCCCTTTTGGATAGATATGGGGCTTCCGTTACACATTGTATACACAATAAATACTCGTATACATTCCAAGTGTAACCTTAAATGGTAGATTAACTATACGCCTATAATTTTCAACAGCAAAAAGTATGAAAAAACAACACATTCTTTGTTCCGTATAGCTTGGTACTTAAATACAAAGTATAGTGCAAATTAGATAGACCCGATATAAGTTCAATAACATGCTATCATGTAATATTGTAACCAACGTTCTTGCGGACTGTACGTGAGTACTGGCAACAAAAAACATAAGTGATGATGTGTAAGCGATAGGTCACCACCTATTATTACAAACTTAATAGTTACTTACTGGCACATACATACATACGTGTTATTTTTACCGACTTCGCTCGTTGCAATTATTTTAATAGAAGTACTTACAAATGACCCACTTAGGAAGCTTTTTGTACGGTTTGCAGGTCGGTTATTACGTGATAATTATTTAGTAGATATAATTATGTGCCAATGCTCTTTTTTACTGAACACGATATTAATAATCTCTAAATGTACTCAATCGTCGTAAACAAAAATCTGTTTACATTACTTTCATCATCATCACCATCTTAATCAGACTCCTCCACGACTCCAGGACTGGCCACTCTCATTCCCGTACCGATTCCGAAGCGTCAGTGCTGTGCTCAAATAGATTTTAACCCTTACAACAAAAATGTCACCTATCCATCTCGCTGCTGCACTACCAACATTCTTTCTAGTTTTTCAACCGACGACCAAAAGAGGAGGTTATCAATTCGAAGCTTATATATTTAATTTTTTTACGTATGGTCACCGATTACTCGAAGACGGCTGAACCGATTTGGAAAATTCTATTTTTGTTTGAAAGGGTATACTTCGAAATTGGTCCCATTGTCACCAGGTCAGGATCTGATGATGGGATCCTGGAGAAATCGAGGGAACTCTTCAAATATTATAGGCACATCTATGGCGTTTTGGGTATTTATTATAATAACTTGTGCAGTTGCTCTCAAAAAATACCATTTGGGGAAATGGAACTGATGATGAAGACCACAGATGGCAATGGAACCTACTCAATAATAAGTATTTCGTGGATTGCGATTCGATTACTTGAATATGGATGTTAAGCACTTTATGTTCGTCACAATGCATATGGTGATGTAGAGCTGATGGTGAAGTACCAGGAGAACTCCTCAACAATTAACGGCCCAGCATTGGGAAAAGCAATATTTTGTAAAAGGTTATAAGTAGTTGACATTTAGGCACTTTTAACTAGGTAAATTAAAAATCGACCAACTACTCACTAATATAAAATAGAATGTAACATCTTGTCGACCTGTGTTATGCAAATAAATGTTTTGATTTGATTTGATTTGATTTGGTTTAAAAAGAGTGAAATAAAAACTTTTTGTTTTTCGGTAATTTCGGTAGCTGGTGTCTAGTTTTGTCATTTCGTTTTTGGCACCGACTTCCGAAATTAAAGTTATTTTTCACTTTGCAGTGTTTTTGGGAGTCGGTTTAATTTTTTGGAAAAAAGTTTTTATCTAGCGAAATGTTTAATTTATTTTTAGACTAATACTGGTTTCTCTGCTTGTAGTTAAATATACCTACCGCTGTAACTCAACTTGTTTACTATCTTGTAGGGTAGTTTGGGAGGCCTGAAGCCCTGTCCACAACATTAATGTAAACATGTATTTTTTTGTTTGTTTTGTTTTATTTTATATTGTATTATGTGGTGAGATTGTGGAAATAAATATTAATTTTATTTAATTTATATCAACCAGTTTTTGAACACCTTATTCCACCTGTCATCAAGGTGCCTTATGTTCTACCGATATTCGAACACCTTCGTACATATTCGGGTGTCGTCGATTGAAATTCTCAACTCTCTTGGTCTTTAGATGTTGTTTGGAGCTTGTCAGCTGAAGCAGCACTTGGCAAAACTGGGTTTCCCAACTATGCAGCTGAGTATTAGTGTTTTACATAGAACAACTGCCTATCTGACCTCCACAACCCAGTAACTGGGTAACACGATAGTCTTTGGTAAGACTGGTGTCATATTTACGGGCTGACTACCCGTAACGACTGTCAAAGATGTCCAAATGACAGCTTAGCAAAACTGATTGATGATCATATAATAAAGAATAATAATAAAATCTTTATTGTTCTAAGAGCATAGGATCCCCTGTGTCGTGAAGGCTAGTCGCCTTCGTCTTACATAAGTACCTACTATAAGTATTATTAGGAGTACATTCGTGTGAAGACCAACTGGACTTTGAGGGTTGTGAAGTTGGAGCCGCGCCACAATATGAATTTCAAATCGTTCGTGGTACGAGTTCCAACCCTCCAACTGGAGACTTTTCTCAAAGAAGAGTTTTGGCCAAAGGGTGTCGTGTATCGACGATTTCGTGGGAGACTCCGTGACACCCCGCAGCGTAACACGACGCCGCCACTTCGTGCATAGTGAATATGTGTTAGTATGTAGTTTATTTTGTAATAGAATGTATTTTTTTTGTATGAATTAGAAAAATATGTATTAGTCTATTGTTACTTATTATGTATGTATATTTTCTATGGGCCTTAGAAGCCTGAAATAAATAAATAAAATAAAATAAATTATTCAACTAGTACTCACGCTGGGCTTCGCTCCCGTGGATTCTATCACGGTAAAAACATAACTCTCCTTTTTTGCAGTCGCGTAAAAAGTAGCCTATAACCTTCCTCAAGCTTCAAGCTACTTTCATACCAAATTGCATCCAAATCCACCCAGTACTTTCGAAGATTAGCGCGTTCAAGCAAACAAACAAACTTTTCCGCTTTATAATATTAGTATAGATTATACAAAACAAACATCGGACATGATTTGGACATTTCTAAATAACATTAAACCAAGAAAAAAGAAAAATAATTAAATTAAATATATATATATATTAAGCGCTCGTATGTGTGTGTGTGTTGAAAATATTTCATCATGATTTCGTAATAATCACCGTTTCGATTAAAAGACCTCTATTCTAATATAGTAATAACTCTAAAGGTCCGGGCTTGGCGAAATTGTTTGTTTTCAAATCTAGATAGATAGATACAATATACTTTATTGTACACCAATAAATGAATCACACTTAAATAACAATATTGTAAAAAAAATTGGTAACAATGGCGGTCTTATCGCTGGGAGCGATATCTTCCAGACAACCTTTGGAAGGACTTTACGAGCTTTAATTATGTAGGCCATTGTTAGCTGTATTCCGCATCACGAGACATGATGGTCGATAAAACAGCGGATTTCTGCGGCCCTCTCCTGGTGCTTGAGGAAATCTGAACACGTATGGTTTAGTTATCCTCCTTCCACGTCAAAACGGAGCAACTGACCGCCGTGTTTTAGATGGGGAAATTTTTAAAATTAGCATGCATGCAACGCGGCGAAGCAGTCGACGAGTCAACATCTTCTGAGGATGAACTGTAGAGGGGCCAAACACGTGTTGACTGTGGTTTGTTTGCATGTGGTATGTTTTTTATTGCATCCCTTCTGCATGCGCATATATTTGTGGGCAGTGCTGCATACTGCATGCAAGATTGATCATCTAGTTTTTGGCAAGTATTAGTTTGGTATGGATTTCCGCAAAATAACGCCTGATTCCACTCTGTATCTTAATAAAATATACTCCTCCTAGAATGAGAGATTCTTGTTAAGAACGGATCTTAAACAAAACAGACAAACAACAAGAGGTTTATATGAGCAATCATTATAGTTATGGCTGGCAGCCCATAAGTTGAAACTATAAGTGCCTTCAACATTAATAACTCGCAGCATGTAATTGCATTAGCCTCTAATCTGTAATTTATTGTGGATCCGGATGTACAGACCTGTTCGCCCTTAGGCGGAGTACACACGATACACTTAATCGGTATCGACGGAAACAGGACCTATGAACGATATTCTTTGGTCTTTAAATACATACTATTAAGCAACTTTGTTTCCAGCCTGTCTATTGTATCTTGACTTATTTCTTCTGTTTCTAGTTACAGGGTTCGGTTTCCGCAGTTAGTCCTTATGTTGAACCATTGTGTGTGGGTTTATTCCAACCAGCTTAAACCCGTTGTGGTCTTGGGTATTTTTTCACGATAGCTCCGTCGATACGTATTTAGGTAACACTTGAGCACTCTAAAAGCACGGGGGCTACCGTTTCCTCTACATTCAGTTTATTTTTACCCAAGAAAAACTGTTCATAAATTGATGAACCTTAGAAAGTAAATAAACTTACGCACACCGCACTGCTTATCAATGATAAATGATGAATGAATAATCTTTATTTTGCCAGTTGACTTTACACTTAATTTTTACGTTAATTAAAACTAGATGAAGTCACAAGTCAAAGTCTCGTACATTCAAGTCCGATCATGTAAACATGAAGATATTGTTAAACCTTTTTATAGTTTAACATACCTACTACCACTGATACTGAATAAATAAAAATATACCAAAGCTATCGTGTCGTAAATCATGTAGCAGGTATGTAACTAGCCTTACAAATTACTAGCTGTTGCTCGCGGCTTTTCCCGTTTCAATTAGTCCATGTACTTAATTTAGAATCAAAAATCGATTTGTAATACGTTTCCTTAATTATGCACGAAATAATTGCTTCATTCGCCGCTATTTTACTTAGTTTTCATGCAAATGTGAGGAATTACTAGAAAAATGTAGTATTGACTTTTATGGTTAGTGTTTGGGTCATAAACTTTGTAGTTTTAAAGCATTAATTATATAGTTAATCGTATGCGTGGAAGAAATACACTGGATTAAGGGTGCTTTCCTACCAAAGCTGAGCGAGATACTTACATAGTGTGAGAATAAGTTGCGAGGAAGCAAAACTGTGAAACTCGTCCAGCTGTGGGCGCTTAAACACTTTCCTCGTTAGCTTCTTTCGCATATTCGCCATCTCACCTGATGTTAAGCGATGATTTGGTCGAATATGAAGCACGCTTGCCTAGAAGTAACCTATTCACTCTTGAGTTAAAGACTCCTACGCTGACAAACTCCGGCAGGGAATTCCACTCCTAAGCTGTACATACGATGAAAGTATTACATAATCATAATCATAATCATCATTTATTGCATTCATGTAGTTTACAAGTTGTTACAAATAGGTTATATAGGTTTCATACATGAACCCTGCTAGGGCACAACAATATAAATAATTTAAAGTACTAGAGTCCATAATGAACAAACAACTCAAAAATTGATACTAAATTTAACATGAAGTAAATGTCACAATCACAGTGTTAATACTAAAACAAACCACTTGAAATAAAATACTAAATTTAAAATTAAATAAATGTCACATATTACAGAGTCACTAATAATAATAACAAAAAAAACACTTAAACAAGGATACTAAATTTAACATGAAATAAATATGAAATAAATGTCACAGTCACAATTGGTCAAATTTCCATTCATAAATTTAAATATAATAAATTAGAGCTTAGATAAAAATAGTCAATAATAGTATGTCGAAATTGTATGTGCTGTGTATGCATTGTGTACATGTATGAATTTCAATGTCAAAGTTTACTTATCGTCAAAGAATTCCTTTAGAGTGCAATATGATTTTAATGTAAGGTATTTTTGGAGATTGTTTTTGAATTTATTTTCATACTTGTTGCGTCCCAAATGTAATTTTGAACGCTCTTTTTGGTGTGGCAACATTCTATTGTCTTTGATGTTGACACTTGACATTACTTGACTTGACAGATAGACTTTGCTTGTTGGAAAAAATGCCGGTCATCGGGCCCTCTTGAGCTAAAATATAATTGGTAAAATATTGTTGGATTCGCCTGTTGAGACCGATAATTGGGTCGCGAATTATCTAATTGTTGAAGTGTATTCCCCATTTGCCGAAAACCCCGGGATATTGTTGAATCATACGCCGCCTTGTCGTCGGTCGGGCTGGCACGCGGAATTTGTTGGAAATCGGATTGGATCTCACGAGATATGAACAGATTAATTGTGAACAGTGTTTGGTTGAACTTTGTAATTCCAAATTGACTAGAATACAGTGATATTTCTTGGAACATATCGCCTTATTGCGTCACCTCGTGTGGCACGCGCTTGGTGGGAACGAGTTGTGCTGTGATTGCTGTTGTGACCGCGCCATCTGGAGACCGGTGCCTTGTGAACGTTCTACAACACTTGACTTACATCACACCTTTCAATTACTCACCCCATTGTACATACAAACCACACTTAGGGCGTGACCTTTGAAGGTCGAAGTTGGCGAACCCAGCACATCAGGTTAGTGGTATCATTATTGAGTAACCTTGTTTATTGAAAGCAACGTTTATGACTCCACGTATCGTGGAAAAGTTCCGGACACGTCCAGTTACCGTTGGCTGGCCTATTGCACTCCTGAACAAATTGGTAGCAGAAGCGTGGTCTTATAAAATCCACTGGTTTAATTGGAAGTTTTGAATATTGTTGAAAACTTAGAACTTGAGTTCAATTACTTAACATAACTTGTAACTTGATAAGTTTTGAATATATTACCATGTCATCCGGGCTATCTAATTGAAGTTGAATCAATTGAAGTTGTATTTGTAATTTGTACTGTAGCCTCTTTCATTGCATTGACAGGTAGGATTTATTTGTGAAATTAGGAATTATTGGTATAATTTGGTACATAATTTGGTACATAATTTGGTATTTGTTGAAATTAATAATTGAATGTCATTGATCTGAATTTGAAAGGTTATCTAAATAATAATTACACATAGTCTAACATAACAAGACTTGAATGGTGTGGATTGACTTATTGCATTTATAGTAATTATTGGATTGTTGATAGAGATTCTCCGGCTCAATATTATACAGACAATTGTTGTGCTTATTGATGTATATAATTGGTGTGATCCTGCACAAGATATACATTGAATTGTTATTTATTTTGTAACTAGCCATCTGTACCAGGCTAGATTCATATTTGGAATAAGTACAGGGTCGGATTTGGACTTGAAATAATTGAATTTGAATTTTTATTTTGTTGAGATTGCTTGGAGGCTAACAAGTCATTGCTGTTTGTTTAATATTTGATTGTTGGTTGTTGATTGTTGTTTTGTATTAATATTTGATTGTTGCAATGGCCTCATTAAGGGCAGTCAGGGAGGCTGCTGCGGGATTGACCTCACAGTTGAGATGGTTCACATCGGCAGCTGCAACTGTTGAGCGTGTGGAATTGGAAGAGCTCACCCTTGCTCGGTATGGGCAAGTGATTGAGAGGATCAAGTCAGCTGATGCTGCGCTCACACGCTTCAACGAGTACATCATGGACGTGGATTTGGGGGTGTTGGATCAGACAGCCCGCGATAAGATTTTGGGTGACTATGACCAGATTATCCACCTGGGGGATGTCATATGTCTACGAGCGCGGGAAATTTTGAAGAGCCGGGTGCCTGATGCGGCCAAGCCGCAGACCCCTGTTGTTGCAGGCCCTGGACTATTGAGTAGGCTGCCCACCCTGGAGCTGCCACATTTTGACGGTCGCTTGGACCACTGGCTGGGCTTCCTAGATCTCTTTGAGAGTCTTGTCGATGCACGCTTGGACCTCGGACCTGCCCAGAAGCTGGCCTATTTGTTGTCTGTCCTGGAGGGCGAAGCCAGAGCCTTGGTGCAGCACTTGCCGGTGACGGATTCCTCTTACCCGACCGCTCTGGAGCTTCTCTCCCGACGGTATCAGAACAAGCGCTGCCTGGCTGATGTGCACATCGACCAGATTTTGGGGCTACCGGCCATTGTCAGCACGTCGACGTTGCGCACTGACTTGCTGAACCCGTTGGTTTCAGCGACCAACGCTTTGAGACGCTTGGAGTTACCGGTAGAACATTGGTCCTACTTGTTGGTGCACATAGTGCTGCAGTTGCTCCCCGCGGAGTTGAGGTCACGTTTTGAGCAGAAGTATGGTGGGGATAGTACCACCCATCTTCCCCCCTTTGACGACCTCCTCAAATTTTTGGAAGTCGGTTTGCGGATAACACTCGTGGCGCTACGGGGTCGCCCCCACTACCTTCTCAGCCCAGAGACCAGGGACGGACTAGGGCCCGGGGGCCTGTTGATGATCGCCCCGCCCCCCGTTTGGCTGGCGCCCGGAGTCCTCGGGCCAGGGGGCCTGTTGATGATCGCCCCGCCCCCCGTTTGGCTGGCGCCCGGAGTCCTCGGGCTAGGGGGCCTGTTGATGATCGCCCCGCCCCCCGTTTGGCTGGCGCCCGGAGTCCTCGGGCCAGGAGGCCTGTTGATGATCGCCCCGCCCCCCGTTTTGCTGGCGCCCGGAGTCCTCGGGCTAGGGGGCCTGTTGATGATCGCCCCGCCCCCCGTTTGGCTGGCGCCCGGAGTCCTCGGGCCAGGGGGCCTGTTGATGATCGCCCCGCCCCCCGTTTGGCTGGCGCCCGGAGTCCTCGGGTTAGGGGGCCTGTTGATGTTCGCCCCGCCCCCCGTTTTGATGGTGCCCGGAGTCCTCATCATTGTGACTTTTGTAAGGCAACCGGGCATGTCATGGCGCGTTGCCCGGATTTTTTGAATTTGCACGTAAGTGCCCGCCGCCGTATTGTCAACGCACGCCGTTTGTGCTTTTCGTGCTTGGGGGCCCACTTCCATCGGGACTGCCCCGACCCCCGCCCGTGTAGAATTTGTGAAGGGTCCCACCTTGAGATTTTGTGCGCCAACGCGAACCGCTCCAGCAGACCAGCTTCTGAGGGGGGTTCGCGCAGGGGGGGGTACCCCAGAGACGAGCACCGGGCTGAGACCCGCGATTCTGTACGCCGCACTCCACCCCCCGCGCAAGTTGAACGGGAGCCCCACGAGCGCCATTTGGTCTTCCCTCGTCAGGGAGAACGCGCATTGGCTGCTAGACAGCAGTGGCCGGGTCGGCGCCGCTGCCTTTCCCCTCCGTTGGCGGAACGTCCCCGGCTGGAGTCGCGCCCTCCGCCATTCGGGCATCCGGTGGGATATGCCCCTCCAGTGATGGCGAGCGGCTTGGGACACCGCGCGGACGAATATTTGGATTGTTGGCCTCGTCGTGAACGAAGGCAGCCTGGAAGCGGCGATCGGTCGCCGCCCAGGCATCACTAAGAGATTGACGCCTGCCCGCTAAAGGACCCCCCGATCAAGACGGTTTTGTTGCCAACGGCCTCGGTCACGGTCTGGGGACCCTTGGGTGACTCGATTGTGGTCTGTGCCATTTTGGAGACGGGAGTCCGGGGTTGCCTTTTGTCTTCTTGGTTAGCGGGACAGGTTGGCCTGAAGGTGAACGACCTTTCAGGCAAGATTTGGGGAATTGGCGAACCGGCTGACACCACTGTTGAGGGAAGGACCTGGTTTGAGGTCACCCTTGTGAGTTGTCCTTACCCTAAAATTGGTGCTCCTGCCCTTGTTGTAACTGAACTTGGTACAATTGTTGGTGACTGATCGTCACACTAAGAACTCGCATGCCGGTTGCAATGCGCTGTTGGCCATTCTGCAGCGAGAATTTTGGATTTTGTCGGCTGATCGCGTCAATGAGACGAGGCCCTTTGCTGGCGTCGTAACGGATTTTGTTGGTCCCCCCTTGTTGAAGACGTCCACCCTTCGTAATAGCAAGATTGTTAGGGCTTATTTGTGTGTTTGTCTGCCTGTCAACCAAGGCAGTACATTTGGAGCTGGTAACCTCCCTCTCGACAGAGGCCTTTGAGGCGACTTTGGAAAGACTTGTGTCTCGCCGTGGGTTACCTTCGTTGATTAGGTCTGATTGCGGTACGAATTACAAGGGTACAAGTAACTATTTGAAGGAGGTATACGCCTTCCTTAATGAGAGCCAGGTTGACATTGGTAATAGTTTGGCCCGCCGAGGGGTCACTTGGTTGTTTGACCCGCCAGCCTGCCCCCCATTGGGGGGGTATTTTTGGGGCCGCGGTGAAAGCGGCAAAGGGACGCTGGCGGAGATTGTTGGGAGACACCGTTCTCACCTTTAATGAACTAGCTACGGTATTTGGCCGCATTGAAGCTGTGTTGAATTTGCAACCTTGTCAAGACTTCCAATTGATTAGCGGACGGGTAGGCCCGTCCGGGGGGGGTAGATGTTGCGTCCCAAATGTAATTTTGAACGCTCTTTTTGGTGTGGCAACATTCTATTGTCTTTGATGTTGACACTTGACATTACTTGACTTGACAGATAGACTTTGCTTGTTGGAAAAAATGCCGGTCATCGGGCCCTCTTGAGCTAAAATATAATTGGTAAAATATTGTTGGATTCGCCTGTTGAGACCGATAATTGGGTCGCGAATTATCTAATTGTTGAAGTGTATTCCCCATTTGCCGAAAACCCCGGGATATTGTTGAATCATACGCCGCCTTGTCGTCGGTCGGGCTGGCACGCGGAATTTGTTGGAAATCGGATTGGATCTCACGAGATATGAACAGATTAATTGTGAACAGTGTTTGGTTGAACTTTGTAATTCCAAATTGACTAGAATACAGTGATATTTCTTGGAACATATCGCCTTATTGCGTCACCTCGTGTGGCACGCGCTTGGTGGGAACGAGTTGTGCTGTGATTGCTGTTGTGACCGCGCCATCTGGAGACCGGCGCCTTGTGAACGTTCTACAACACTTGACTTACATCACACCTTTCAATTACTCACCCCATTGTACATACAAACCACACTTAGGGCGTGACCTTTGAAGGTCGAAGTTGGCGAACCCAGCACATCAGGTTAGTGGTATCATTATTGAGTAACCTTGTTTATTGAAAGCAACGTTTATGACTCCACGTATCGTGGAAAAGTTCCGGACACGTCCAGTTACCGTTGGCTGGCCTATTGCACTCCTGAACAATACTCTATGTCCTTAATTGAGTTTGGAAGCCTATTATATATTTTAACGCACATGGCTAAAGGTCCTGAATGGAACATAGTTAATTTAGAGCTTGGTAAGGCTAATTCCTTTTTGTTTTGGCGTCTAGCCAAAACGTTTTGTGCGTATGGGTTGTGGGAGTTCGTTTAAACGAGCTAATTCGAAAGTACTAGGTGGATTACGATGATATGGAAGTAGTTTGGGGAAGGTTATAGGCTTTTTACCTGACTGCAAAAGAAGGAGGGTTATGTTTTATCGTAATAAAGTCCCGCGCAGCTGTTAGTTCGCTAATGAAGTGTTCCCTATTATTGGTGGATAATTTCCAGCGCACAAACTCACTACCTCGCATTTACTTCTATAGAAAAGCAGCCTTACGATTAGAAAAGCTAATTGATTAGCTTAATGACTCAACAATTATTTGTACGTAAAACAACTATTTATTTTCTGTGGAATGAATGTGTTTACTTCGTTAGTACATTAGTCTATGTTTATTTCTGTTTAATTGGCTAGATACTCATTTACAAAAGGAAGAACTAAATAAAATCTACCTCTGCACATAGTTTTAATATAAATATTTTATTGAATAAACATTTTATTCTTTTATTTTTTATAAACACTGAGCCGGTGGTCCCGGCTGTCTTTTCAACATATTTAATACCAGTCACAGGTAGTCAGAAGCCAGCAAAACTGACAGCTGTCGCATTACCTAGTTACTGGGTTGTGGCTATTACATTATGCTGTCTCTTCTATATCTTTGATAGTCGTCACAGGTTGTCAGAAGCCAGAAAATCTAACATCAGTCTTGCCAAGGGGTCGTGTTGCTCAGTTACTGGGTTGTGGCGATCATATACAACGTGTAATTTAAAGAGTATATACATACCAAGTGCATGGCTTCTTTGTATGATAACAAGCGATATGGCAAGGGTTTTGTGATCCTAAGTCTACGTGTGTAGAACTTATTACAAATTCCAATACACTGATACCAGAGACCAAATTTTTCAAATTAAGAAGAATGAAAAGAATTATCGTGTTATTGGCAAGTGACGTGGAAAGTTATTGACCCTCGTAGTGCTGTGACACGTTTGTTATGATTGGTATTCAATAAATATATGAAACCAATAATTTGGTATCAATTCTTTGAGTCAGTCATTTTGTGCTGAAACTGTGCATAGAGACTCCATACCAGATGTTGTCTTCAGCCCTTTTGGATAGATATGGGGTTTCCGTTACACGTTGTACAGGCATAGTTGACTTTTTAGCTGCACCTATTTAGATTGGAAACAGACTCAAACAATATGAGGAAAAGCTTCGCAGATTAGGACTTACTTTTAGTATCTAAACTTGTTTTATAATTTAAGTATAACCCCGTTCACCTAATTCGCCCTCTAGTTTTTTTTTTATTCAGAATTGGCTCGCGCTAGACCACCATCTCACCTGATGGCAAGTGATGATGTGGTCGAAGATGGAGCACGCCTACCTAGAAGTAACTCTTAACTTAAAGACTCCCAGGTTATAGCGATCAGGAAACACAGACTCTGGCAGGGAATTCCACTCCTTAGCCGTACGCACAATGAAAGTATTGCCAAAAAGTTTTGTGTGTAAAGCAAAATTTCTTTTTATACGGAACCCCAATCTGAACCTTGATACCATTTCTATCTCTATTCGCAGATGGCGATGATGATCGTACTTAAATTGTATAAGTGTACAGCATTAAGTGGAGCCTCTAATAAACCCCAGCCAAGCATTACGCGATAACATAGCATTATGCTTAGCGGAGAGCGGTTTGATTGAAGGTAACAACTGGTCACCATCACACGTTTGTTGCGAAACGTAGCATCACTACATAGAAACATAATTATAAAGAAGGTTCACTGGTTTCCACAGTGTACCTACTTATCAAGCAATCTTCAGTCACAAGATAGACAGTCCTAAGATAGAAGATAATAAAAACAACTTTTAGTAAAAAAAATGTATGTATGCAGAAAACTACTATACTTATAATAGTTTAGTAGTGTAAGTGTGTACAGTATTAGTAGTGTATATTGTATGAACATTCACATCTGATGAATGTTCATACAATATATACTACTAATACTGTGAATACAGTGAAACAGTAATTATTAATTAATAATTTATTCTTTACTGTTTACATAAAAACATATAAATACAAAAACAACAGGACAGCGTATGTATTTACAAATACTAGCTTAACCAAGATTTTCATTTATGACCTATTTATGGGTAAGGTTAAAAAGGAAAAGCAGATTTAAGAATGTTGAGAACTTAGAAAAGTTTTTACATATGAATCTTCTTTGTAATTCTCTGACTTATTTTCTCTGAATTTTCTGACCTTAGATTACCTATGTTTGAAAATATTTAAGTACCCCCAAATATTGATCTGTTGATAAAAAAAACATGCTTAAATAACTCATCAGATAACCCTCAACTAATATAAATCTGCAAAATCAAATTCGAAATTATAGGCATAAATTTAGTTATTAGAATTTAAAACGGGATATTTATTTATTGTTTCGAGGAACACAAGGGAAAATCCCGTTTTAAGTTCTAATAATACTGCTAGTGACCATATTACCTTAAAAACTTTTATAAATTGAGTTCTTTTTAAACACTTCTAATGAAATATACCTTCTGTTCATCTTTCTTTACTGTGATGGCTATGCAGTAAGATGTTCTAGATAAACTTTGGCGTAAACGCGGCCCGTTAATTTAAACATAACTGTGTGTACTGTGTATAGAACAATACGAGCAACGTGGAAATATGCGAGATGAGTGATAATGGGAGTTTGTCGAGCAAGTCCAGGAAGTGAAGAGATTTTGGTAAATAAAATCTAGTGTTATTAGTCACCCGCACTGCTCTGAACATTCCCTATCATACGATGGAGACCTGTGACCCAGCAGTAGGAATTTTATAGGCTGGGTATATTTTTAGGGTTCCGTAGCTGAATGGCAAAAAACGGAACCCTTATAGTTTCGTCTGTCTGTCTGTCTGTCCGTCCGTCCATCCGTAAGTCACAGCCATTTTATTCCGAAAGTATTAAGACTATACATGTGAAACTTGGTAGGTAGATGTATTCTGTGAACCGCTTTCCGATTTTAAGAAAAAAAATTAAAAAGTGACGAGGTTCTGGCAGGCAAGCTTCACCGGCGAAACGTTGCTTGCCTGTCTATCTTCTACAGATTGTACTTCGGAGAGTGTGCGCAGGAGCTCCACGAGACCACGACCTAATCCCTTCATCCCCTTTTACTACCGGTCTACCAGACGTACCGCAGGATACCATACACACTTGGTCGATATACCGTCTTGTCGTACTAAGCGCTTTTCTTCAACATTCATTGTGCGCACAGCCAAGGTGTGGAACTCTCGGGAATCAATCTCAATGTTCCCGGCCACATATGACCCGTCAGCCTTTAAACCAAGAGTGAATAGGCATTTTATGGGCTCGCTCGTTTGATCGTAGACCTCATCTTACACTTACCATCAGGTGTGATCGGGGTCAAGCGCGGGCTCATTCGTAATAATAAAAAAATATTTAAAATAAAGGGGACTCCCCATACATGGAACTAAAAATAAAAATATTTTTTTTTCACGAAACCTATACGTGTGTGGTATCTATAGACAGGTCTTTAAAAATGACATTAAGATTTCTATTGCCACTTTTTCATAAAGTCAATCGTTTAAAAGATATACGCTTCCAAAGTGGTAAAATGTGTGTCCTCCTCCTGTAACTTCTATAATAATGGAGGGAAAAATCTAAAAAATATATGCATCTGTAGATCTTAAGGTAAACTTTCAACCAAAATTGGTTTAAACGAGATCAGGTTAGCAGTTTTTGAGATACAGCATATTTGCTAAAACCGCAAATATAACTTTGTAATTCATACAAACACTATGAAAAACAGAGTTAATTGTAAAAAATGTAAATAAGCTAGTTTTAAGAAATTTTTAAGTTTTTTTGTCAAATATATATACATATTATATTATTATAGTTACTACGGAACCCTTCATGGGCGAGTCTGACTCGCACTTGGCTAATTTTTATTTGTTATTTACACTCACAAGAATCTCAAAGAAAGAAGAAAATGTATTTATTGTCACCCTCCACAGAGGAGGGTGGGTTTTTACGTTTTTAGTCAGTTGCCCTTGCGTTACAAGGCCGCGGTATCTCGTTAGTGGTCCCGCAATCTTGGAGTATTATTAGTACTCAAATTATGTTAAAGAGGACTATTTTAAGATTAACGTTTGACTTGTCTAACGGATAAAATGGAATCATTAAAAACAAGACATATAATGCACGTTAGGCCGTTGGTACTAATGTTTATTAAATTTAGTGTTAATAACAACAGAGCACCGGTTACATCAGTCCATCTTCAGCCTGTCATCATACAGAACATTACGAGTACTCTAACTTTTAGAACACTAACTGCAGTGGCCAATCTGTAAAAAATCACTTACCCGATGCGGGCCCATGTTGGCCGATCTAAATGTAATCAAGCCAAATAGGGTTTCCTTTACCCATCAAAGTTGTAATGTGAGTGTGGAGCCCCTGTACAAGATATGGCCCACCTCTAGTCATGTCCATCGTGCTTGGCCGCCTGTACCTTGAAAGATCTGAACGAGGCCAATGAAAGAGCTGTGCAAGTAGCTGCATATTGGAACGAAGATGTCATCATGAGCATCATCTTGAAAAAATGAAGAAGACTTAAATTTGGGTTAAAGTAGATTTTTTATTTATAAAAGGACCACCTTTACTCTAAAAATACGTAACGTACTTATAAAGAAAAAAATGCATTTATCTGACTAATGACTGATGAATATGTTGTATTATATAGAATTACGAGATATGATAGAACAGCATGTGTTACTCCAGAATTTCAGCTATCTAATAACAAACTTTATTCAGCTCCGTTCGTTTTAGCGTGATTAAATAATAAACAGTACAAACGTCTGTGAACATCTTATTTACTATTTGACAAATTTGACTATACTCAAAACTTTACTGCAAATGCGGTTCCCATGGTATCACAACAAAATAACTTCAACACGTCCCATTACGAATAATATTCACTTTACTTAGCAAACACTCGTTGAAAGGTCGCAGTTCCACTCGCTCTCGGCAGTGATTGCATTAAACCATGATTTCCTCCAGAACTCGGCTAACAGATGACATTGACTCTAAATTCCTGCGAAACCCCATTTATTCCAATTAGCAGCATTTAATGCTGCTTGGTAAATACTCCGACATAGATCAAATACTTCCATTTAAATTATTATCTATTCAATGTACATGTTTCTATGTGGCTTGTTATGGAAAGGTGTTTCATTTCGGTGCTAATATTGATAGATAGATTATTTTTTTATTTCTTGCCACCATCTAATGATGGTACGCGATCATTTGGTCGAAGATGAAGCACGCTTACCTAGAAGTAACCGATTCACTCTTGACTTTCAGACGCCCAGGTCCCAGGTTATAGCTATCACGAAACCGGTCGAGAATTCCACTCTTCAACTGTGCGCACAATGAAAGTATTCCCAAAACGTTTTATGCGTATGGGTGGGATGACCACCATGTAACGATGGCGCATCGCTGTTCGTTGATAGATAGAATATTCTTTATTGTACACCAATAATTTAAACTCATCTGTTTCACAATATTACTTAACAGTCTTATCGCTATTCTATACAAGTTTTGGTTGGACTTTATGAACATAAAGTAAAGAGGGGAGAGGAGAGTCAATGTCCTTCAAATATTAAACTAAGTAATTTGTATAAGTTTTAAACCGACACGGTCACTTACAGTATGATTACCAACTAAATAGCCCATTTCAAGTTCTGATGATGCTAATATTGATGTTTTTATAAGACGCTTGCCGTAAAGTACTCGTATGCAAGTAAGGAAAGAAGACTTGATCCAATAGTGGATCATTTCAGCGGGATATAATGATGAAGTTTGTAATATAAATAATTTAAATTATAGAGATTAAAATGTAAAATATCGATAAGCATTTGTATGAGTAATATATAAATAATTTAATAAAATAAGCCAGAAGGGCCGTGTCCTAATTTTATTCGTTAGAATGTGCTGCTTCAGTGCTTAGAGGTTGATTTTCTATGACCAAAAACTCCCTAACAAACGTTGCTGATATTATGATATCAAAATCTGTAAACCTTTTCAATATTTCGCGAAATATAGACACAATAACGTTTAGTTTCATAACGTTGTAAGTTTTTAAACTGATATGGTTACTAACAGCTTTTAGCATAGCCACAGCCACGCATCGCCACCATGCTACGATGCGTGGCTGTAGCTATGCTAAAAATCTATAAAAGAAAAAGTTTTTGTGACCGATTACTCCGCCGCATACCCTGTCATAATCCTGTGCACGCGCCTGCTAACAGTATCATTAGAATATCGTAAAATGGAAACAATTTATAAACGTGGTAGTATATCCTGTTTTAAGTTTTCAAGACGTTACCATTATTATGACCTTTCAGCCTTTAAAGCATGGGTCTTCAACCCGCGGCCCGCGGGCCGCTTGCGGCCCGCAGTGGCTTTCTTGGCGGCCCGGACGCTTGCTTGACAAGCCCAAAATCTATTTGTTACATATATACTTACCTATGTACATACTAGGCATGCGGCGAGGTGCTAACGCACATTTATTCTACGTGAAACGCAAACGACATTATGATTCCAAACATTCCAGTAAGTTTGCACATCTTCAAGGACAATTACGCATTGATAAGGTGGACTCCCTGAAGAAACAACTTCAAAGACTAAGCATTCATTTTACAAACAGAATGAAGACAGTGAAGCAAGTGTAAGTAAGTAAGCTACATTATTTCAGAGAAAATTACACGTAAGTCAAAACCATTTACTGACGGCGAATTCATAAAAGAATGTATGGAGGCTGCAGCAGACGTTTTACGCCCCTCGCAAAAGCAACTTTTCTCGAAAGTCTCTCTGGCATTACAGTACCAAGGAGGATAGAAGAGTTGGCTGGGGATATCGAAAGAACATTAATGGAACGCGTGCCGCAATTTGTTTACTATTCCGTTGCACTCGACGAAAGTAAAGACTTAAGTGACACCGCACAGCTGGCCGTTTTTATTCGCGGCGTTGACGTTATTTTTGATATTATAGAAGAAATAGCTGCTCTAGTTCCAATGAAAGGCAGCACAAGAGGATGTGATTTGTTGGAGTCGTTTAATTCCGTCTTAGACAGATATAACCTCAAATTATCAAATTTGCCTGGGATCACCACAAACGGCCCACCTTCTATGGTTGGCAAAAATGAAGGACTAATCCCGAAATCTAATAAAATAATCCCGATGTCTCCTATGTACAGTACTACTGCATTTTACATCAAGAAAATGTATGTGCAAAGTCCCTTAATATTCAAGATGTCATGAGTGTTGTGGTAAAAACTGTAACTTTATCAAATCTCGGGGCCTAAACCACAGGCAATTTCAGGAGTTTTTAAAAGAAACGAATGCTGAATATGGTGACATAACTTATTTATGTGATGTTCGTTGGCTCAGCAGAGGAAAGATGTTAAAACGTGTTTGATTTGCAGAAGGAAATTGCAGCATTTATGCAAAGTAAGGATAAAGCTGTTCGGCAGTTCACTGATGAAGCATGGCTGAGTGATTTGGGTTTTCTCACTGATATTACGTTACATCTCAATGATTTAAATAAGAAACTGCAAGGAAAAGATAATTTGATTCATGAGCTATTAGACGCTTTAAAAGCGTTTGACAGGAAGATGGATTTATGGATACGTCAATAAAAAAAAAATGTTACCACTCATTTTCCACATATGTCTTCTTGCGAAATTTCAAACATGGACAAATATGTTACTGCGCTGCAAGATCTGAAAACTCAATTCGACTCACGTTATACCGATTTTCGAAAAAATTAAATGATCCTGAATTTGTTTGCTCGCCCATTCAACGTTTCTATCGAAGAGGTTCAGATGTGATTGATAGAGTTACAGTGCAACTCTACTTTGAAAGATAAATTTAATTTATGTTTGCTAGAGTTCTACTCAAAATAAATAAGTTCCGATTTTCCTAAAATCAGAGATCATGCACTGAAAATGGCATGTCTGTTTGGCATAACTTATCTATGTGAGCAGTTATTTTCTCGAATGAAAAATGTGAAGTCCCGGGCAAGAACCAGAATCACCGATGTTCACCTTGAGAACAGTTTAAGAATTTCAACGACTTCTATAAAGGCAGATATTGACAAATTAATAAAAAAAAAAACAATGTCAAACATCTGATTGATTATATTTGATTCCTTTTCATGTAATTTTTGTGAATTTGAATAGTGTTTTTATTTACTTTTGAAATTAGCTGCACCCTGCGGTTTAACCTATGTAAGTCCTGATCCCGTAGAAATATCAGCTATCTGCATTCCAAGTTTCATCGCAATCCGTTTAGCCGCTTACGCGGTAGATGGTAACAAACATACAGACACACACAAACTTTCGCATTTGTAGTGTTCGTAGGATGTTTCCCTTGTGTTACGGCCCGCCGAACCAAAATTAAAGTATTTTTGGCCCTTTACTTTAAAAAGGTTGAAGACCCCTGCTTTAAAGCAAGAGTAAATAGGCGTCTTCTGGGCTCGCTCGTCACATCGTAGACTCCATCTATCGCTTATCATCAGGCGAGATCGAGGTCAAGAGCGGGCTCATCCGTAATAATAAAATAATTAAGTATATAGTAAATACTTACAAATAAAAACGTCATTTAATGTGCACAACAAATTAACTTACGACCATCGTCTTGGGTAGTGTAGTTTGGTAGAGAAATCATTTACCATTTATTTTTACGTTTACTCGAAAAGTTCTTTTTGGAGATAGGGACTTTAAATGCATTGGTATATAGTATATGGATTCACACAGTTAGTTCGCAAATAAAATCATCGAACCGAATCCCAATTTTTCCTCACACAAAAAGACCCCTTCCCTAACGCAGCGGGTAGCCCTGACCACACCTTGCGATGTCTCACCGCTAGATACGCGAATATTTCAATGAATACATTACACGTTAGGCCCTTATAAGTGCATTATTCACTAACGGGTGGTAATAAAGGTTTATCTGCTCGATCGCGTACATACAATGGTCGCTTCGTTCGTTGGCGGAAAAACTCGATGGTCACTAGTGCGATAATAGCGCAGTTATGGCCGTGTGCTGATCATAATGATGATAAATGAAGGAAGAGGCGAGGGTTGAGATTAACTGATATTGGAAAAGCAGATGGCTGGAGACTGTGTCTGATAATACCGGAATGTTAGGCCTTAGACAAGTGAGATTCTCTTAGCAAAAGCGCGGTAAAGGCAATTGAATAAGAATAAAAAATTAACCACCATAATTTTGGAAATAACACACACTTACAATGAGAGAATATAATATAACGCTGGACGTTGTTCAGACAAATCTAATTTGGACAGTAAAAAGTATGTTATGTCCTTCTGGCCCGGTCGGTTAAGAAACTATGTCATAGACAAGTCATAGATAAACGCTGCAGAAATGTCACGTGATCAATCTCTTCCATTTTTCAATTTGTAAATTCGCAGTAGCTGTTCGCATGTGATGGATTATTCAAATAATTTCATTTGGTTTATTACATTAACTCAAGTTTATTTCTTTAATTGAACACAAATTAAAATATCACTATAATAATTATAACCTTTTTAACATGTGATACACAAAATTTAACTATTTATTATCAAAACGTTGTAAACACTATTACGAAACCTATTTATAAGGTAAGAGTTTAAACTGTTCTTTCATTGTTGTCTTGTATAACAAAATATTTAAACGTTATTTAAAAAATAACGTTGCTTGTTTACTAATTCTGTCATCGTAAGACTAATATGTAATTGAACTAATTAATTTCAACATATTTACTGTATTTTTATATCATTTAATCATAGTTTAATGTTAAAATACAAGGTTAACAAATCTGTTTTAAAATCGTACGATATGACGTCACTTGTTTACCACTGTGTATAAAAGCCGCCGCTCAGTCGTTCTAGACACACATGGATGATTCTGCTCCGACGCTCGCCCGCGACAGTCGTGCCGCTCCGCGCTCTCGATCGTTCCGTGCCTGAGTCATCGCTCCGTTCGTCACGCCCGCCGTGACGTCACTCGTAGTCGCCGACTACGACGCCTGGTCCGGATCCGCCTTTTTCGAGGCGGTGAAGGATATCGTGCTTCTCTAACAGAGATTGTCAAAAACAATTTGGTTTGGCCCCTTCAGGGTAAAACCACAGTTTCGTGGTCCTTGGTTGGAAACCTCACGGTGTCAACAATACCAAGGGGGTGCTGACCCGACGCACCCGCTGATCCCCTTCAGGGTGAAGCAGTCAATTGGAGTCGAGTGCTAGGTTTTGGCCTTGGGGGATCTCCTAGTCAAACCTAGTTACTGAGTTCTCTTCACAGCATACACACCTAGTGTCGGTTGGGTGTATCTACCCCTTCGCACTAGACCCAATAGGGCCCGGTACGCACATTGAGATTGGCGACCGGATTACAAGCTTAGGGCTCACCATTAGGCACACACCTCCCTGCTATCCCCGCAGGGAGCGAACTCACCTCCGGGTCATTCCCGCCCGGAGGGTTAGGCAAATAGGGCCCCTCAGGCCACATCAGACGGCAACACAGCTACCGAGTTTGTCTGGGTTTCTCTTCTCGGTAGTGAAGTGTTAGGAGAAACTCCGGGGCAGGGCTCTTTGGGGACCGTCTGCTCGGGGAGCTCACGTTTGACGTGTCTCCTCGAGGCGCTTATGTTAGGGTTAGGAGATTAGGATGCCCACCTTTGTCGCCTCCAATATGGAGGACAAGATGGAGGATCTCATGTCCAAAGTCGAATCCCTATCGGCTCGGTTAAATAGAACAACCGATATATTAGGAAAGATCCTATTTGAAAACCCCGCCCTACAAAGGAAATATGGGGAGGAGATTGACTCCTTACCCCCCGCGGTGTTTCCCGCCCCACAGCCAGATTTAGGTCCCACCCCCGCGCCCAACGCAGATAGGTCCCCCTCCCCCCCAGACGTCGAAATGGACTCTGAGGAGGAGGAACAAGAAAAAGAGGGCTCGGAAGGCGAGCGCTCGGAGCGCGCAGAGAGCATACACTCTGAGCGCTCGGAGCGAGCGGAGTCCGAGCACTCCTCCTCCGATCAAACCTCTTCCTCCGACGAGTTTATCCTCGTCGAGGGAAAGAGGAAGAAGAGGTCGCAGGCCTCGTCCTCCACCCAGGCCCCTAAGGCCAAGAAACCCTCCCCTCCCGAGCCAGCACGCTTAGTGCAGAGCCAGCCCTCCACTTCCTCGGCCACTAGGCCCAGCCCTACTCAAACCCCAGTCGTCAGCGCCTCAGTGCGCAAGACCATCCCTCCCCCACCCATCTTCATACATGATAAGGGGGCTTGGACAAACGTGTCCAAAGCGTGTGGCGAGCAACGCATCGCCTACACGAATGCCCGCGCCGTTCAGAACGGCATAAAAGTAGGGTTAGCGACAGCTAACGACCACCGCGCGCTTTCGAAGCTACTCAAGGCTCGAAATATCCCCCACCACACTTATACGCTCCATGAGAGCAAGCCCGTTCGGGTGGTCCTCTGCCGGATCCCCAGTGAGATCCCCACCACCGAGATCGTCTGCGACCTAGAGTCACAGAACATCCCGGTGATTGAGGTGCACCGTATGCACGGCAGAGGTGGCAGGGCGTCTAACAACGTCCTCGTCATTTGCCACCCCGTCTCCGAAGGTCCCCACCCCATCTTTGCGCTGAAGACTGTATGCAGTCTTTCAGGAATTTTAATTGAGAAGCCACACAAAAGTGGCACGGTAGGCCAATGCCACCGTTGCCAGTTATACGGCCACGCGCAACGGAATTGCTTCGGCAAACCCCGGTGCGTAAAGTGCCTGGGCGATCACGGCACCGCGGAGTGCAGTCGCCCAAAAGATAGGTCCCAGTGCCCAGACCCGCCCAGCTGCGTGCTGTGCGGGCAATCCGGCCACCCCGCCAACTACCGAGGCTGTCCGAAAGCCCCGAAAACCTCCGCCCCTAAACTGGCAACGCGCGCTAGCGCACGCCAGGGACGAGAGTGTCCTACACTCTCGTCTGAGCTCCCCCAGACCCTCAGTCCCCAGCGTCCAACTCCTTGGACGGCGGCGAATCACGCCCAAAACTTCCCGGCACTAAGGCCGAAAGTCCCTGGGCTGATGGATCAACCCATCATGCCCTCCGCTCCGGTTGTTGTGGCTTCTCAGCCCCCACCTCCTCCCCAGTCACTCCCTCGCTCGGATGAGCCGGAACTCGATGCGTTCCTCATCCTTGGGAAAACATTCAGTTTCTTCCAGTCCCCCCGCGCCATCCAAATGGCAAAGGAGGTCGTGGCCTGCAAAAGCATTGAATCCCTGATTCAGGTATACTATAAGTATTCTGATGTAAAAAGCCATTTTGACAACCTCTTTAAACAGCCATAATGTATAACACGGCTAGTAAAAGATTAAAGCCCCGATCCCTAAAGCTAGGTTACTTCAATGCCAATGGCATCACTAATCAACGGGACGAGATCGCGACTTTCCTTCGCGATCATAGTCTCGACATCCTTCTGGTCCAAGAGACCTTCCTCAAACCCCACCTTAGGGATCCCAAGGTAGCCAACTACCGGCTAGTTAGGAACGATAGGACTAGATGCCACAGAGGTGGCACTCTAATATATTATAGGAACTCCCTGCACTGCATCCCTATGGATCCGCCGCCCCTTGCCCACTTAGAGGTATCCGTTTGCCGGCTAGGCATGACGGGCCATCCCTCTATCACAATAGTATCCGCGTATCTCCCACCGCACAGCGACGTAGATTCAAATTCTTCGATAAACGCCTCACTACGAAGCGACCTTACAGCCCTTCTTGACATGAGTGACTCCGTCCTTATAGCGGGGGATCTCAATGCCAAACATCCCGCATGGTGTAGTCGTATTACCAACCCCCGTGGGAAGGTACTATACGACCTTTGCACACCTCTCCACATAGATATCATAGGTCCTATGCGGCCTACTCATTATCCGTTCGAGCCATCCCACTTGCCCGACGTACTCGACATTGCCCTCCTGAAGAATGTGAACTTACGTTTGCACTCTTTAGAGACGGTAGACGAACTTGACTCTGACCATAGACCGGTGATCTTGGAGTTAACTCCGAGATCGGGTCCCTATGACCCTAACCGCCCCCCTCCCACACAGGTGATCACTGACTGGAGGAAAGTAGGCGAATTGCTGAAATCCAACACGTCTCCTCACCTGGACAAGATCCCCGACCACATCCAGTCCGCCGCCGACACGACGGCTGCGATCGACTCACTCACGGAGCACGTACAATCTGTCTTGAACGACTGTTCAAAGGAGATTCCGGTGTCAGAGCACTGGCGCCGGAAACTCCCGGACGATGTACGGGCCCTGCTGACTGAGAAGAACGCAGCAGTCCGTGCCTACAGATCTTTCCCCTGCCAGAATAACAAAACTTTCATGCGGTACTTACAGCGCAAAGTAAGTAACAGCATCAGAGAGTGGCGTGAAGCCGGCTGGGACAAGACCCTTAGCGAACTGGAACCCACCCACCATGCCTTCTGGCAACTTCAGCGGAATATGCGCGCCACTGAGGTTGCCTCAATGCCTCCCCTTATCCGCCCGGACAAAAGCATTGCCTTCGACGACGAAGACAAAGCCGAATGCCTAGCCGACAGCCTGGAGGCACAGTGCTCTCCCAGCTCCCAACCAGTCGACCCAGCCCACCTTGCCCACGTGGATGCTGAGGTCGAACGTAGATCTGCCCTACCCCCTGTCGAGGACCCTGATGCTCCCCTCCCCCCCGTCACGGAGGACGAGGTGGAGGAGATCATCAAGAAACTCAAACCTAGGAAAGCTCCCGGGACTGACAGACTGACCACTAGGGCACTTAAACTCCTCCCACGTACGATCTTAGTCCTACTGACTGCCATCTTCAATGGCGCCTTGTCCAACAACTTGTTTCCACAAGCTTGGAAAGAGGCTATAGTGATAGGTATCCCAAAACCCAAAAAGCCCAAGAACCTCCCGACTAGCTATAGACCCATTAGTCTGCTCAGCGCCCTCGGCAAGGTCTACGAGCGGATTATTCTTAATCGGCTCAAGGACTTTGTCGAGGCCAAGAGCCTAATCCCTAACGAACAGTTTGGCTTTAGAGCCCATCATTCCAGTGTCCACCAAGCCCACCGCATCGTAGAGCACATTAGCGGCCGTTTTCAACGCGGTCTGGTGACGGGGGCCCTATTCTTTGATATAGCAAAGGCTTTCGACAAAGTCTGGCACAATGGCTTAATTTATAAGCTTTACCAACTAGGTGTGCCGGACCGTCTCGTGCTCATCATTCGAGACTTCCTGTCAAACCGCTCCTTCAGATATCGTATCGAAGGAGCGCTTTCCACTCCCCGCCCTATCAGAGCCGGCGTCCCTCAGGGCGCCGTGCTCTCCCCCCCACTCTTCACGCTATTCACTAGCGATATCCCCAAAAAGCCCCCAGTAGAGTTATCCCTGTTTGCCGACGACACGGCCATCTACTACTCGGGACATAATCCCGTTAGCATCGCTCATACCCTCCAGACCTCAGCCAACGCACTAGGCGATTGGTTTAGGAAATGGAGGATTGAGGTAAATCCCGACAAAAGTCAAGCAGTCCTGTTTCGCAGGGCTCGCCAGCATAAAAAGTTCACCCCCCCACGCCCGATCACTATGTTCGGCAAGCCAATCCCTTGGGAGAAGCGAGCCAAATACTTAGGTGTGATCCTCGACCAGTTCCTGAATTTCAGTGAGCACATAAAGTCGGTTCGCTCGCGAGCCGCTTTCGCTCTCGGTAGGCTCCACGCCCTGCTGAATAAACACAGCAAGCTCTCCCTTAAATGTAAAATCCGAATATACACGACATGCATACGTCCTATCATGACGTATGCCTGTCCGGTGTTTGCTCATGCCAGTCCCAATCAGATCCATAGGATGCAAGTCGTTCAGAACCGTTTTCTCCGAAAGGCCACGGGCGCGCCCTGGTTCTGTAGGAACGAGGATCTCCACGTAGACCTCAAACTCCCGACCATAAAGCAAGTGTTGAAACGCATGTCAGTGCGTTACTTCACCTCTGCTGAGACCCACACTAACCCCCTGATCGTATCGGCCGCCCGATACAGACCCTCCAAGATTTCTCGGGTTCGTCGCCCGCGTAACATCCTAGACGAGCCTGACGACCCCACCACCATCCGACAAGAGAGCAGTAGGGAAACCAGCACTCTTAGAAGACACAGATACAGAACGCGTTCCTTATTCCGGCCTCGCCGACGAGGCCCATCGCGACGTCCGCGTACTGGTAATGAAAATCCTCCCCGACCTTTGCCAAACGAGCCAGCCCGCGATGCTGAGCCAGTAGCAATAAATACTCCCGTAAATAATATGACCCAGCCTGTCCCTTTGCTGCCCTCCCGAAATGACCCCGCTATGCCGAGGCCCGTACTCCACAGGGAGTGCCCTTAGCGTGCGGTCATTAGTTTTTAAGTATATTTTAGTTTGTAAGCCCTGGCTGGGGGCCTTTAATTTATTAGAGGTCACCACAGGAAAGTCCGGTTAAGTAGACTCACAGCCTTAGTGTGCTGATCTACAAGTGGCCCTACCTAAAAAAAAAAAAAAAAAAAAAAAAAAAAAAAAGTTCTAGACACAGTCACTCACAGTCGCTCTGGAGCAGTCACACCGAACGGACCTAAGTTAAGTGAACTTGTGTTGTTTCTAACTTTTGTTAATATTTATATGTGTAGAATTGGTATAAAAATCCTATCGTATTGCTATTGTATTTGAATATAAATTAATTATTTTGTATTTGTTACTTTAATGTGACAGTGTTATTAATTGATAATTGTGTGATAATTTAATGAACATTTCTTGACTTATATAATATGTAATGGAGTAATGAAATAGTAGATACACAAGTAAATAAAGCTAAAGTTATAACGATAGTAATCACATTGTGGTAATATTGTAAAGTACATATAGTGAATTGATGTTTATGTGAAAATGAATTATGTTTTGAAAAGAGTAACTGTGGAGTTTCTTGCCGGCTCTTCTCCATAGATAACTACTTTCCGAACCGGTGGTAAATTAATAAACTGATATTGCTATACAGACTACTAATTATTTCTATAAAACGCCTAGTAATCATGGTAATACCGATTAATAGGTAATTAATCGGTAAATACGTAATAAATAGATATTGATAATTAATTAATTCTAGAAATAACAACATTCTCTATATATCTTTATATTTATATATCTTCCAGTTCTGACATCAGAAGTGGGATTGTTCACAGCCCACTTATTTTGTTTCGGTTTATTGAGTCTTGGTTCATAGTCCATGTGATTTTATTTTATGAATAAAATATTCAAGTACCCTCGTACTTGAATATAAGTCACGATTGTCCGATTGTTTAACTGTACATTTGTTTTAGGCCTTGATGTTATTTCAAGTAGAGGGTACATGTATGTCACTATTGCCCTAATTCTAATGCATTGTGTGAAAAGTTTCAGAATGGATCCCGCAATATTGGAAGGCCTGTTCATCCGTGATGCTGTTTCGGGCTATTGCCGCCGTTCAGATGATGATTTGGTGCTTCCGGACCTTGATCCAGTAGCCAGTGACAGCAATTCAGCCTGATGGTGCCATAACATCAAGGAACCTTGTGAATAACCTTGATGGACCAGCATGAAAACAGTTACAAAAGCCGATGATAACGGGAGTCAAGTAAGAAAAAAAACAATTAAATAAGTTTGAACTAATTTTAGCAGTTAGAACGATATGTATTCACTGTAACTAAATGCCTTAGTATGTTTTGTAGTATGTTTGCTGAATAGTCAGATTGGCCGAACGGTCTATGTATAATTCAAGGATTGGTTATCACAATGATACAAACATTTACCGTTTTCTCTCCTTTGCGTATACCAAATCATGTTAAATAATAAGTAACCTTTATTTTGCTACTACCAAGTTTCTGTTCTAAAACATGTTAAAAAAAAAAATTACTTAATAACGTCACTTTTTTTTTTTCTCTCGATAATTTGATTTGGATGAGGCAGTTGTGTATTAAAGCAGATACCTGCTGTCCAGATCCGTTAATAAAAATAAAATTCATTTCATTATGACAAACTGAATTTGAAATTGAACTGAATTTGTAATTGAACTGAATTTGTAATTGAACTGAATTTGTAATTGAACTGAATTTGTAATTGAACTGAATTTGAAATTGAACTGAATTTGAAATTGAACTGAATTTGAAATTGAACTGAATTTGAAATTGAACTGAATTAACATGAATTAAATTAAATCTAAATAAATTAAATGAACATGAATTAAATTAAATCTAAATAAATTAAATGAACATGAATTAAATTAAATCTAAATAAATTAAATGAACATGAATTAAATTAAATCTAAATAAATTAAATTAAAATAAATTAAATTAAATCTAAATTAATTAAATCTAAATAAACTAGATTAAAATAAATACAATAAATTAAATTAAAATATATTTAAAAAAATAAATTAAAAGAATTAAAATAAATACGAAAAAATTTAAAAGAATTAAAATAAATACAAAAAAATAAATTAAAAAACATTAAAATAAATACAATAAATTAAATTACAAAAAAATACAATAAATTAAAAAAAAATACTGTAAATAAATTAAACTAAATACAATAAATAAATTCAATAAATTAATTAATATAATAAAATAAATAAATACTGTCGGTCATAAAATTCATTAATACTTATGTCTTTTCAACTAGAAATAAAAGTGAATTTACGCTTAAAATGGCTGACGTTTCCCTCATTCTTCTTCTTCTTCACCCTTTGGCAATGTAATATATAGTTTTGGAGCCATTAAACTATTTGTAACTGGTCACAACGACGTTTTCTATTTACTCTAGAAAATTTATGTAAATTATTTTTGACGAACATGTATATTTCGTATATATATATAATGAGGGAACTGTTAATATTTTAGTATCTTTAAAGAGTATTTTGCAACTGTCTGTACTCTTTAAATTACAAATCGCTCTAATGCATCTTTTTTGGAACTTAAATACCGTATCTTTATCTGTTGCATTACCCCAAAATATAATTCCGTATCTCAATGTTGAGGTAACCAGGCCGTGATATGCTGTTAAGACTATTGTTTGATTTGTTATTTTACTTAACATATGCAAGGCATATTAATTTTTCTTTAATTTAGTACACACATTGTAAATATGTTTATGCCATTTTAATGTGCTTTCTATATTTAATCCGAGCAATTTCGTCACTTTGGTCTCATTAATAGTTTTGTCATCGTAACTAATTGAAGTTCAGATTCCGGAAAAGCCTCTGTTGGAAATTCATTATAACTGTCTTGTCTAGATTTATTACCAAAATTATTATTCTGTAGCCAATTTACATCCGATTTTATGCTAGAATCAATATCCGTCTCTAGTGCACTTAATTCATCACTATTAAAAAGTAAAGTACTATCATCTCCAAACTAGTCATTGGATAAATGGAAGCTGTTGAAAAGTCATTAGTGTAACCAAACGTTACAGTTCTCTGGTCAGATTTGAAAAATATATCTGTTTTTTCTTTTCACTACTCCTGACTACTACAGTTATTTGCTGCCTATTACTAAAATAAGATTCGATTAAATTTAATACGTTTCCTTTTGTTCCATATTCGTTAAGTTTATTTACTAGTATTTTATGATCTACGCGATCAAAAGCTTTTGACATATCCATGTAAAGCGCTAGAGTTGGTAGTTATTTTGTCGACTCTGCTGCTGTTTGCAAGAAATCGTATATGGCTACATCAATAGATTTTTTTTTCTAAAGCCTTTCTGGATTATCAACTAGTAAATATATTCCTCAAAGTATGGAGTAAGTTGGTTAGATATTGCTGAATTAGAATGAATTTAAATAAATTTAATTTTATTTATTTATTTATTAGGGAATAACAAACAGTAACACATTTTTATAAAATCATAACAAATAAAACTAAAGTGTGCTATATTATACAAAACAATATTACTTACTTAATAATGCATATTATTTTGTTATCATTATTATTTGTTTGTCACTTATTACCGGAGAAACGATAAGCTTTACGAATGAGTAAAGTTAGCAAAAGTAAATAAATTCAATAATAACAAGAAAATCAATAAAATTAGTGTTAATATTAATTAAATTATTTCTTATAATTCTATCATAATATTAAAAAATAAAAATATAATAATATAAAATATAATAACATAAAATTGGATTGTAGTTAAATAATTAAATATAAATGGTTACTATGGTTTCCTGGGAAATAAAAATATCTATATAAACAAAAAGAGAAGTCCTTACTGACCGACTCATCAACGCCTAGCCCAAACCCTTGGACCTAACAGCTGAGATTTTGCTCAGAGGTTCCCTTTTTATTGTAAACAAGGAATAGGGAAGGTTTTTTTTTTTTGAAATTCATAATTTCCCCAGAGGTTACGTGAAAATTAATTTAAATAGAGGATCAAAGTTTGTATTGTTGAGGTAACCATGATTTTTGTTTTAAAATCTTTATTATAATCATAAGTCATTATAGTTTGTTTGTAATGTTGAATGTGATTAATAATATATTTCTAATGACCATAATTGGAACACAATGAGTTAAATGATAGTTAGATATGTTTCCGCTGGTCGCTCTTTTGTTCGGTGCTTGCCTATCCCACTAGCAGCGGGTGGAGGGGGCATGACACATCTATGCAATTGGCAAAACAAACAAACTCATAATTAAAACATAGAAAATAAGAATGAAATGAAAAGACGTTGAGGTAAGAAAATATTATTAATCACACTTGACAATTCTTTGTACTTCAAGACCAAAATCGTTAATGACGTATAATGAAATAAGTGTTGAAACTATATACATCGTTTCTAATTTGTGTTCAATTAACGATGTTTGTTTGAAATTATTGAATATAATCTTATAAAAACTATAGAGGTTATTATAGACTGCTTAGGCCCTGCTCTGATACCTTTCTGAAATTCATGCACAGCAGGTGATAGGACTGGTATCTCAAGGACAGAGGCTGTTGTAGACTGCTGAGGCCCTGCCCTGATACCTTTCTGAAATCCATGCGCAGCAGGTGGTAGGACTGGTATGTCAAGGCCAGCGGCCATATGTAGACTGCTTGGCAGCCCTGCCCTGATACCTTTCTGAAACTCATGCGCCGCAGGTGATAGGACTGGTATGTCAAGGCCAGAGGCTATTGTATTGATTATAATTAGTTGGTACTTCGAGAGCGAAGTACAGGTCAGTTTGGCCGTGATGGATTATTCAAATAATTTCATTTGGTTTATTACATTAACTCAAGTTTATTTCTTTAATTGAACACAAATTAAAATATCACTATAATAATTATAACCTTTTTAACATGTGATACACAAAATTTAACTATTTATTATCAAAACGTTGTAAACACTATTACGAAACCTATTTATAAGGTAAGAGTTTAAACTGTTCTTTCATTGTTGTCTTGTATAACAAAATATTTAAACGTTATTTAAAAAATAACGTTGCTTGTTTACTAATTCTGTCATCGTAAGACTAATATGTAATTGAACTAATTAATTTCAACATATTTACTGTATTTTTATATCATTTAATCATAGTTTAATGTTAAAATACAAGGTTAACAAATCTGTTTTAAAATCGTACGATATGACGTCACTTGTTTACCACTGTGTATAAAAGCCGCCGCTCAGTCGTTCTAGACACAGTCACTCACAGTCGCTCTGGAGCAGTCACACCGAACGGACCTAAGTTAAGTGAACTTGTGTTGTTTCTAACTTTTGTTAATATTTATATGTGTAGAATTGGTATAAAAATCCTATCGTATTGCTATTGTATTTGAATATAAATTAATTATTTTGTATTTGTTACTTTAATGTGACAGTGTTATTAATTGATAATTGTGTGATAATTTAATGAACATTTCTTGACTTATATAATATGTAATGGAGTAATGAAATAGTAGATACACAAGTAAATAAAGCTAAAGTTATAACGATAGTAATCACATTGTGGTAATATTGTAAAGTACATATAGTGAATTGATGTTTATGTGAAAATGAATTATGTTTTGAAAAGAGTAACTGTGGAGTTTCTTGCCGGCTCTTCTCCATAGATAACTACTTTCCGAACCGGTGGTAAATTAATAAACTGATATTGCTATACAGACTACTAATTATTTCTATAAAACGCCTAGTAATCATGGTAATACCGATTAATAGGTAATTAATCGGTAAATACGTAATAAATAGATATTGATAATTAATTAATTCTAGAAATAACAACATTCTCTATATATCTTTATATTTATATATCTTCCAGTTCTGACACATGCAACTTAGTTTAAAGCCTCTTAAGAGATCTTCTAACGTGTTGGTAAATGTGCTAAACGGAGATGACGGTAAAGGAATAAGAAAGTGAGAACCTGAGATTTGGTTCCGAACACGTTCTAAAAGTAAATGTAAGGTTAATTTGAACCTGAGACCTATAGTTTTTCATGACCGAAAGTGTTCTTAAGGTAACATCTTTAAGGCGTTTAAATAGTAGTAGGTATTTATACTATGTATTTATATGAAAACTTTACTGTACAGAAACAACCATGATTTAAAAGCTTCGATAATTGCACCTTTGAGAGACAAAACCACAGGGCCAATTCTTGCCAATTATGAGGCACATGCACACGCAGACTCAATTTGTAAAAATGTAGAGGAATTAGAAAAGTTCTGACGTTCCATTAGAAGTAAGGGCATTGTCTCTCGGTTTTACAGCAATTAACAAAGCACTGCTAAGCTAGTCCTGAGATTAGTTTCTTCTCCGGCTAGCTTTCTCAAGGGCGTAGTAAACGTCTCCTTTGACTAATTTAACTCATTAATAAAGTGTGTAGCGATCTGTATACACAATGGCCCATTGTGTGACGTTGCTGGAATTCGATGGTCATTTGTGCCTGCAGCACGTAACGGGTTGATCGCTATTTCGCGATTAAACGAATGCCTAAGTAATAAGCATAGTGTGCTTGGTTTATTTTTAGATTTGGTTGTCGATAGAAAAATATGTTTTTTTCTATCTGTAACCAAATCTTAAAAGTTGGGAAGTTATTGTTCTGCTGCGGTTTAATGAAGACAGCAAACACTTGGACTATAAGAATTCGTTGTTATGTAAAGAACATCACAAATCCTTTTATCATTTCTGAGCGTGATATGAAATTAAAGAAAATATCGTCTTACACTAATGAATTTCTAGAACAGATCTGTTTTTAATTTTCAGAATTCTAATTTTAGTTATATTTTGAAACGTTATGCAACACAAATAGTTCAACGGTAGACGTAATGTCTTAGGCAATCTCTGTTAGTCAATCACGGGTAGTTAGGCGATAACAAGGTAGGTTCATAAAAAATAACTAAAAATCTATCCAAACGTATATATTTTGGCATTCTATCTATAGTGATAGGTCAATATTCTTGATTTGATTCAATTTTCGTTTGGTCTAACATGACTCAGATTTACAGTAACTATTTATTCTTTAACTACTAGAAATATAACCAGCTCTAGCCTCATCAATTTGTAACACAAACAAAACCCCCATTACCATTACCTACCCACCTGTAACTACTCATTAGACTATCAGCCAATCAGTCTATCAGGCCATCAGCCTATCAGGTCTCCGACACACGTCGAAGGTCCGTGCCCTGATGAGATCACCACGCGTGACTTCCTGGGCTGATGGAAATGGACGCGACCAAGTGGGTGGATCTGATAGGCCTAGTTAGATGGAAGTAGACACTATTTTTAACTTGCTTGTTAAAATTATCTGTAGTGGATTTTAATTGATGGTAATTATTTATTATTTTTTTAATTTGTGGCAGTTGTTGGTAATAAATATGGAAAAGTAGAAATAGAACACGTTTTATTCTTTCAATACTTTTCGATATTAATTCTAAATATCCTGGAATATCTACGGTATAGTCGGTATCAGCGCATGAGTCTTTTTTAGAATAACTTCTTTCTTTTTTCCTCGGCAATGTAGTTCGTTGAAATTGTTAAAATCTGTAAAAATTTTCTTCCTGTTTACAATTACTTTTTAATTGGCAAAGTTGGTTTGTTAAAACTCTATAAATGCGTGTAAGTACATACGTACATGCAAGGAGTAAAAACTCTACCGAAGCTCTTTTCAATCACAAAATAATTGTGGACATCAATCACTTCGCAAATGGTGCGTATTTAAGTAAATTTAAAAATGGTTTAAGAAACTCAATTTAATAAAACTTGTTTAAAAAAAACATAAAGCAAAATTAAAAATTGATACTCAAAATGCCGAGAAAGAAAATACCTATATTGAAGAAAATACCTACACTTGGTTTCAATTTCATTTCATTTCACAACAAGGGTATCGCCATTCCACTTCCAAACAAACACGATAACTACGTACATCGACTAAATTTTTAAACAAAGTCCAAAACACTTCAGTCACCTATCAAACGTAACTGCATTAACTCCAGAGTATAATTACTAAAATGGCGGTACAAACAATGCTAATTGAACACTAAACAAAAAGAGTGGCAGACGCAACCCTCAAACGGCGAGCAGGTCCGTCGGACCCACGTCAAGTGAACAATTATATCGGTCGAGGGGTACGCTGTGACCTTAAAAAAAGTTAAAATGCTACAGTAATTGACACCGATGGGACATTTATATGACATGGCAAAATGTACGGATAATTAATATTTTATAGGTATTAACGCTAGAAAGGTGACAGTGAAAGGGTTAAATTTTTTAGTCAACCGTTTTAACCTAACCTGTCCCTGTGCACTGCATTGTCGTCCGTTTTTTAATCGGTCAAAAATTTTCTCTAAATATTATCCCGTAGATACTTTTTATAGGTGAAATTTGTCAGATGAAGCTCATTCTATCATCAAAATTGCTACATTTTTTTTAAATTGATAATAGGCAGAGAATTCCTCTCCTTAGCTGTATGCACAATGAATTCGAGATGATTCGAGATAGCGCTATCGTTACATGGTGGACATCCCACCCATACGCACAAAACGTTTTGGGAATACCTTCATTGTGCGTACGACTAAGGAGTGGAATTCCCTGCCGGAGTCTATGTTTCCCGACAGCTACAACCTAGGAGGCTTTAAGTCAAGAGTGAATAGGTTACATTTAGGTAAGCGTGCTCCATCTTCGACCACATCATCACTTACCTTCAGGTGAGATAGTGGTCAAACGCGAAACCAATTTTCAATAAAAAAAATGTTAGTTAAAATAATAACTTTAAAACCGTTTTATGGATCTAAAGTTTCTGGCTGGTATAACACAAACAAGATTTCTGTCTGACTTAAAACGGGTAGTATAAAACATATCTACATGTGTCTGAAATACGCGTCGCATTGATTTGATTTAACCGTACGTAGTTTTTCATTTACGTTAACTACTAAGATATTCATTTGAATTGCATGCTCTGAAGTGTGTGAATTACATGCTATATGCTTACTATGCTTGAAATGTAGTGAAGACCGCCACCAGTTGTCAAGTAAGGTTTAAACTGAACTTAGGCCTCTGCATAATATTAATATATCACTCACTGCTGTAGTATCGCACTTTTTAACAGACTTCAAAAAAAGGAGGAGGTTCTCAATTCGTCTTGAACTTTTTTTTAGGGTTCCGTAGTCGACAAGGAACCCTTATAGTTTCGCCATGTCCGTCTGTCTGTCCGTCTGTCCGCGGTTTAGCTCAAAAACTATTGGTACTAAAAAGTTGTACTTTGGCATGAGTATACATGTTAATGACGCCGAAAAAGTGGTAAAATAAAATTTTGAAAAAAAATAACTAGTTAGGGTACCTCCCATACATGTAAAGTGGGATGATAATGATTTTTTTTCGTTCATCCCATAGTGTGGGATATCGTTGGATAGGTCTTTCAAAAATATTAGGGGTTTGGTAAGACCGTTTTTAGATTAAGTAAACTGTTCGTGACTTATCAAGCTTTAAAATACCAATTTTCGTTAGAGTCAAGTGTCCCCCCTCTATCAACTAAACGGTTGTAGTTAGAAATTCAAATGTCACGGCAGTAGTACTTATATATAACGAAATTTAAAGGAAAACTATCACACATAAGTGGGCTTTACAAGTTTACGAGTAATAGTCGACCAATTGTATTTGACTCGAAAATTTCGAACAACTCTACAGAAATGTCGATAAATGGCGCTAAGCGCCAGTTATATCATGCTAGTTTCTTGTGACGATTGAGTAGTGTAGCTCTGTGTCCGTATTTAAATTCAAAACACCAGCTATGACAAGTTTTATACAAATCTCTAAAAAAAATTATAACTTTTCGTGCAAAATTGTCGGATCAGGTGAGGATTTGTATAGGAAGTCAAATTAGTTAGGTAGTCATGTTTGGCTTTTAGTTAGAGCATGGTACGAAACGATCAGTCAGCGAATACGACACGCACTTGGCTGTTATAAAAACTACGGAACCCTACACTGCGCGTGGCCCGACACGCACATGACCGGTTTTTTAATGTATGTTACCTCATAACTCGAACACGGCTGGACCGATTTAGAAAATTCTTTTTTTCGTTTGAAAGGGTATACTTTTTATTTGGTCCCATTGTTATGAAATCAGGATCTGATGATGGGATCCTGGAGTAATCGAGGGGACTCTTCAAATATTATAGGCACAACTACAGTGTTTTGGTTATTTCTTATAGTACCTTGCGCAGTTGCTCTCGAAAAGCACCAATTGGGGAAATGGAACAGATGATGAAGACCACAGATGGCCACCGAAACTACTCAATAACAAGTATTTTTTGGATTCCGATTCTATTACTTGACCATGTTCAAGTACTAAAAAGCGTGAAAAATAATTTTTTTTTGCAAAAAATAAAACCGACTTCCATATCAAAACACTACAAAGCCAAAAATAACTTTAATTTCGGAAGGCGATGTGAAAAAAAAAAGGAAATACAAAACCAATAACACCGACTACCGAAATTAAAGTTATTTTTGGGTTTGTAGTTTTGTAGTGTTTTGATATGGAAGTCGATTTTATTTTTTGCAAAAGAGTTTTTTTTATAGTGCAAACTTGACGGACACAATACCGTGCGTCTAAGCGTGATCTTTATTCTCATGTCAGTTTACTCAATCTTCGGCAACTACTTCATTCACATTGACAGATGATGGAAATGTTGAGCGACACCTCAATTTTCAAGACACTAGACTTAAAATTAACATAGTTTATGATGGGTATAGAAACAACAGTTTCTAAACCCTGTATCTGTTACGCATCATGGAGTGTCTACGACAATTTTATGTCTCTCTATAACTCAGAGATACAATCCATGCAGTAAAAGGTTTCGCCAGTAATTCAAAACAACTGTATAATTCATTACGACCCCATCGCTATTGTAAAATAGACGTCTCTAAGCTTTGCCTACGTGTGAATATTTTCTTAGATTTATAGATTTTGATTATACCTTGTTATTTTTTAAGGAAATCAGTCGTGGATAGGTAAAATTCCTCTGTGCCTTGGGAAACACGTTAAGTCATTGTTCCCGGCTGTCATTTGCACATCTTTGACAGCCGTTACGGTAGTCATACGCCAGAAAATCTGACACTGGTCTTGCCCAGGGGTGTCGTGCTACCCAGTTACTGGGTTGTTGAGGTCGAATAGGCAGTCGCTCCATATACAGGCCTGTTGGTCTAGTGGTCAGTGGCCCTGACTGCTATGCACAAGGTCGTGGGTTCGATTTCCACCCAGGACAAATGTTTGTGTGATGAGCACGATCATTTGTTCTTTGTCTGAGTGTAATTTATCTATAATATGTATGTATTTAGAAATATATATGTATATTTATCAGTTGTCTAGTACTCATAGCACAAGCTCTGCTTAGTTTGAGACTAGATGGCGTTGTGTGAAAGTTGTGGAATATTATTATCTCCTTTATTTTATATACCTCTCAAAAATTACATTTCTAAATATTTTTCTATAAAAAAGTGACAATAAAAAAAACATTTAAAAATAAATAATATAAAATATTTTAATATATATATTTTTTTAATTATTAATATTATTATAAAACATCCATTCAGCCATATCCGGTTAGACTGGAAGCCGATCCCAACAAAGAAGGAAAAAGTACTTAGGAGGTAATTGTAATAAAACTTTACTTTTAATATTTTATTTACTTAGTTTATTTTTTACTAGCGACGCGGCCAGGCTTCGCTCGGGTAATAAAGTTTATATTTGCTTATACAACGTGTAATTTAAAGGGTATATACATACCAAGTGCACGGTTTCTTTGGATGATAATAAACGATATGGCAAGGGTTTTATAATCCTATGTGTAGACATAGGATTATAAAACCCTTGCCATAAATTTCAAATAATTTTAATTTAAGTTTTTGCTTAAATTTCTATTATACTTCACACATGTAGATGTGTGAAGTATAATAGAAATTTTGATACATTGATACCAGAGGCAGAATTTTCAAATTAAGAAGAACGAAGTTATTGGCAAGTGACGTGGAAAGTTATCGACCCTCGTAGTGCTGTGACACGTTTGTTATGATTGGTATTCAAGAAACATATGAAACCGATAATTTGGTAGCAATTCTATATTCATAGAGATTCCATACCAGATGTTGTCTTCAGCCCCTTTGGATAGATATGGGGTTTCCGTTACACGTTGTATATGATTTTGCTTAATCAATTTCTCTTCCAGTAATTTGTCACACTCATATATCGGCGATAACTCATAAGATATTTCATATTCATTTTATTGGTATAGTGTAAAAAAGCAATTTTAATCTACATTAAATCCTCAACATATCTGACGTATTTAATTGGATAAGGAATAATACTGTACTGTTAAAAAAAGATTCGTAAATCCCATCATTTTATTGTAATTTCTAAAAGAAAAATGGCTATTGTGAGTTATTCTTGGGAGATAGACATATGCCATCGCGGACTTTTTTGTAGATCTATAAAAGAGAAACTACACTAAAACCTTCCTCAGGAATCACTCTATCTAGTAAAAAAATCCGCATCAAAATCCGTTGCGATCAAAGCATACATAGGGACAGACAGATAGGTAAGCGACTTTGTTTTATACTATGTAGTGATGCACCTACCATGTTATTTCTTCACCACCAGAGAGTGTATTGTTCACCACCCATGGTTGACTGGTAGAGAATGCGTCAGGCATTAAGTCTGCCTTTGTACATTTTGTGTTGCATAAAGTTTATATATAAAGGCTAAGTAGATGATGTTACTCCTTCACATTCCTTCTCACCGCATCAGGTTTCTTCTAATTCTTACGCTATTTCTACTATTAAACTCTGGAATTTGCTACCCCTTGACATCAAGAAGGCCGAGTCAAAATTTTCTTTTATGCGTAAAATTAAAAACCACTACTTAAGGGGCTGTTATTCTTAGTTTGGTCTTCGTCATAATTATTATGAGCTCTCTTAATCAGAATGAATATTATAAAGCATCGTATTTATTAGTTTATTATTTTAGCATATACAACATGTATCGTAATTAACGCACACCCTCAAACACCCCAATTAGAAAATTATGTTATTATCATAATACATACTCTGATTTTTTAGTTTTACTTGTTTAAACAGTTTTTTTAAGACTTTAACTTCCTTTAAATGAGATTTTTTTTTCAGTAATGTGTAATGAACAGTGATCGGAGTAGGTAGATTTAAATGGGGTCATTGATCCGAAACGTATATATTAATATGGACATTCCTCCGGAATTGGTGGATTATTAAAAAAAAACCGGAACTTATGTAGGAATTTTATTCTGCCAGAGTGGAAGGAGTAATTTGATGATTTGCCATCCTCAAAAAAAAGGTAGGAATTGTAATAAAATGAGCAATATTATTACAGATAAAAATAAAATTACATATAAACAATAAAAATTACAGATAAATAATGAATTAATTTAGTTTTTATACCTTCCTTTAAATTTTGAATTGAGTAGGAATAATATCACTACCAACATTAACAATGTTTAATTGAATCCGGAAATACCGGAATTACTTTCCGGAAAAATGGCTAATCCATGTTATTCTTTCTGTGTGCATTTATGATACAAGTACCAAAAATCAATCTACCTACACCGACCACTGGTAATGAATGACGGAATTTATTTAAATCTGCATTTAAAAAGTTACTACTTTAATTTACGGTCAATAGATAGTTTGTTTTTACTATACAGCGAAAGTGTAATTTGTAATTTACGTAGATTTCATTGTTTTGGCATAGAAATTTCGATTTTTTTTTTTATTAAAAACGATGAAAATCGATTCAGTAAACGATTCTGAACAAACTAATTTCAGGATGTACATTAATTATGTTACATGTTGTATATGTATTTTATTAGTATTAAATAAATAATTTCATTCCATTTTCTCGTACACCTACCACAATGTGTTTTTTTAACCCAAAGGTTGACTGGTAGAGAACGCCTTGCTGCATTAAGTCCGTCCATCTAACACCATTGTGCATAAAGTTTAAATAAATGATGATGAGTTTAGAGGTAGGACAGAGAGAACGAGCCTTTTAACTTACACAACACCTTAATGCGATCAAATAGATTGCATTAAGGTGAAAATTAATTCGGTTATGAATTTTAGTCAGTAGAAGTCCTTCGGCTCCTATAAAGCGAGAGGAGTCGTTTGATGATTTTCCCCCCGAAATTAAAAGGGTTATTACCTTAAGCATTTTCTACCAGTCCCTTGGAGCCTGCTCTCTACACCGGCAGAATACCATGAAAATTAAAAACAATATATAAAAATAGATAAATAAATATAGGTACATAGTATAAACAATCAAGCTACTACGTAGTTCGAGCAATGTTACATTGTATTTAATTGATATTTGCCCGCACCTAATTTAATTCCATAAACTTCAACTTTTACGTTTCTCCGTCCAAAACACACGTAATCAGTTAAATGGATATTATTATACAGTACGTAAAGCTGCGATCCCGACTGACCCTGTTCTGCTCGAACTTTACCTTTTCGTGGGAAAATAATATCTCACGTATTCAGAACGATATGATACAAGGAATCCAATTCATATTCAAGACAACTACCGTTGTCGAAACCAAAAGTTTTCAACAAAGATATACTATCGTCCTTGCGCGTGCCAAAGTCGCTATGTGTTATTTAGTCATTTTCGTTCTTTTATGCAGTTTCAATCGTTAATTTAATACACACATGCTCTAAAAACAGGTATCTGATAAACGCAATATTGAAAGGTAACTTTTTAAATATTGCGTTTTTCAGATAGCTGTTTTTACAGCATGTGGTTATTAAATTAACGATTGAAACTGCATAAAAGAACGAAAATGACTAAATAACACATAGCGACTTTGGCACGCGCAAGGACGCTATGTAATATCTCACAGATTACAAACCATCAAATATTTAATTATCATGAGCAATAAAACCAAATACCAGTATATGGTTTTAACCATTTTATTGTCATAAATGTCACTTTGGATATTAATCTCGACTTTCGAAAATCTGCAATTAATTTTAAGACAATGTAGCAGGTAATTATTTGCTGTTGGAATGTACAGTATGAAGTAATGAGGTATCATAAAGTAAAAGTACACACTTTATAGCTCTTTCTAGCTTTAATGGCTTTCCAAACTTGGCTTTGTAACAATAGCATACAGTCGTGCACTAAACAAATTGATAGATCCGAACTGATTGAAATATCGTGTTCCATAACCTTTGAGCAAATATGGTCAAAAAGCCATACAATGCATCGATCACTAAACTCGTAGATAATATTAATTTTACAGTCGTTCTGTCAATGTTTAGCCTTTTGAACGGCGGATTCATGTCTTTACGACGAAACAGAATCACGACACCAACTCCGCTATGTACGTCAATGGTATCACGACATAGGTTTTGTCTCGGAGAGTTCTGCCCTCGATCGTTATTACTGGGCTGTGCAGCTATTATAAGCTTGATCAATTGTAGGACGCACGCTGACACGCCCGATGTTTCCCAACATCGCATTCTCGAAGGGCTCCAAATCACAAGTCGTAAAGGTCACGCCCACAGTCGTAACCTTTCTATTTGATCAGTCTATCGACTCGGAACTTGGACCGCAAACAAACGATACGAACACTAACACTCAGCCAGCCATTCTCGACTTTGTGCATTAGAAACTTTGATGTAAGTACAAGAAAAACTAAGTTTGTAAACGTTGAGAAGTTAATGTCCGTGACGCGAGCAGGCCCGTTCATTAAACTGACAAACAAACAAACATACAGACACGCAACATCGCTGCGTGTGTGTTTATATATAGCACACTTTTATACTGTTAGTTTTAGAAAGCTCTATTGTCTGGTTGAAAGGGAAGTGCAAACTTAAGGTTTGAGCAAATATAAAATGTAGCTAAGAATTGACGCTATGAAGTGGCAGGCGATTGCATCAGCCGAGGAGAGGCAACGACCGAGGTGAGAATGCATAAGATCACACTAAATGAAGAGCTAATCGAGCAGTGATTCGGGGAACGGTCGCTCGAGCAACTTGCACCGCTGCACGTGTCGCCGCGACATTGTCCAAAGGGAGGTGATTATCGCGTTCCGTGCGCGAGAAGGAAGTGTGGGGAATCCGTTATTGAGTGAACGGTACGCGAAGAATTTCCGCTAAATAAATTACAAAAACTACTACTTGATTACTTGAGAGGCTTCGATTTGTGCACGTGACGGTCCCCGTGTGATGCGTCCGTCGCAATTACGGGAAAATCTAAGCAACCGGCCTAATGGATCTAAACTAACTTCTTTTACTAGAGAAAATTGTCGGATAAGTATGTCGATTAAAGACGTGTCCGAACATGGATGGATGAACTGGCTCTCGGTCCTCACGTGAGAACTCAGAATCTCTTGCATTCCATTAGATGCGTATTTTTAAATTTCACATTAGTTTTCTCGTAGATTACTTTCCATTACGCGCAATAAAGCACTTTCTTTGGCGATAGAATCCAATTAGTGAAAACGGGTACTCAAGTAATGTATCGTGATGGCCGTGTGAATATCATTGGGATTAAAAGTGCTGTTAGTCACACGAAGTTCGCGGAAAAGGTGACAGTACTGACTACATGATCAAGCGTGACTATGCTTCACTACGTATGGGTTAGGAAGCATGCATTCTATGTAGGAGCAATTAGTTGATCCGGCAAGTTTTCTATACCATTGAAATACGACTTAATTCGCGTAGAATATTTTACTCGCATAAATCCCGATCCCGCGGAAATTCTGAGATGAAAGGATATGTTGGCCTATAACCGATAAGAGGCTATTGGACAACATAAACTTTTATCCTATCTTCATTCCAGAGATTAGTCTGGACAACCAGAAATATAGACAGACTGCAAAAAAATTTTTTTTTGTGTCGAATAAATTACTATGAGTACTTGTTATGAAAACACAACTATTTTGAAATCACAAACAGACACTTCAATTTTACTAATATGTATAGATACCACCTCCGCATTAAACAACAACAAAGGTCATAAAAGTTCAAAAACAAAACACAACTCATCGATTACCGCTATCAATCTCTACGGTTTCATAACAAACAATCGAACCCGCAAACTTTACAGTACGGCGCCCGCGCAACTAATCAACCGATATAGTGTAGGAGCCAGACAGAAAGCGACAAATAACTGTGCCAACGGCTATCTGTTCCTAATCGCAGGCACTAAGGAAGCTGTTCAGGCCATTTAGAATGATCTGGAGCATTTAGTTCACTTCAGAGCGTGGTCGATTTGTGCTACTCCTGGACTATTGAGACCATAAATAATTCTTGGACTATGTGGTTCATAGGCCCCGTCTGTGCTTGTGTGCACTAAGGTGTACCAATCTTGGTTTAAATAACATTATTATTTACAGAATATGAACAACATTGTAGACGATGTTGATAAATAGGTAATAACATTCTTGTATACTGAAACACGCACGGTACTAAAGTTAAAAAAACGTGGTATACCAAAATTTAAGTGGGCACACTCAGTCGTTTTTTTAATATAGTCATGATTACTCAAAGGAGGTTCTCATGGCTAAATAATAATACAACGCTTGACGAGTCCGGTGTGTGGATGAATGATTATCTTAACGTATAACCTTGGCTCGGGTTCGGTCATTTGGATATCTTTGACAGTTTTTACGGGTCAGAAGCCAGAAAATCTAACATGTCTGACCAAAGGATATCGTTTTACACAGCTATTGAGTTGTGGAGACCAGATAGGCTGTGTCTCCTTGTACGGTTAGCTACCGCACATTGTACTTTGGTTTTTAAGTTAAAATACTGCAAATTTTGTTAATTTATAAAATGTAGTATCGTCACGTATGCCAGTACGTCAGTCTTCGGCTCAATGTCGAGCTCGCGCAACATCTAACATTTTCTATAACATTTTTAAACATTTATTTTTTACATTTTTTATTATTTTATAATTACATTGTTTTAGCTTAATTTCATATTAAATTATTATTTAACATAAACATTATTTTAATTTATTAACATTGAACATGAACAACATTGAAAGGCACCTTACACTCCTTGTAAAACACTAATACTCAGCTGTACCTACCCTATTAGACTTTTAGTGACCATTTTTGAAAGATTGATAGACAGGCCCTTGATGACCGACCTGTTGATGAGATACCTAACGAAATTACATAATAATAAGACAGGGAACAGGGCGACAATTTGTTTTGCTCTCGGTTATCTCATAGATGAAATGTGTTCATTAAATAAATCTTCCCAACCATGAAACATCTTCCACCCAACACTACACCAACCGAACAGAACAACCATACCACTACAATTTTGTTACTTTACTTTTTTAAATTGCCTACTTGTAAACTTTTAAACTTTACACTTAGTTTTTACGTTAATTTACGATCCAAACCCAGGGGGATGGCAACTGCTTATTCCAATCACAGGCTTATAAGCAGGCAGGGAAAGCAATAAGACACCTGTGTAAATGTAGTACAAAAAATATATATATAAATGTGCCCCTATAATGTTAGTTAGACATAAGTTACATGTATTTCCTTGTTGTACTACAAAATCTGTCAATAAATAAAGTTCTTATTTATTTATCTAAAACCATGAGATGATTTTCCCACAGAATAAAAGGGCAACCACTAGTTTATTTTAATTTATGTGTGTGTAGAGGTCTGTATTAAAATATTTTCATTATTTCTTTCCAGGTCCAGAGTACGGCGCACGCGCGTCTAGCTGTCAGGTGCACGACGAATGGCGCCGCTGCCGGCTATCACCATTTTAATCGCAGCTTGTAAGGAAGCTGTCCCACCCATTTAGAAACGTTTTCCGATGATTGCGAACCCGACCAGCTAATTATTCTGCAGAGCCGTGATGGATGGGCCGCGTCGAAGATTCGCTTATGCAAATACATGTTTCATTAGATTGATGTATGCGTTTGTGCACCAGCCTTTATTTATTGGATAAGCTTTTAACGGAAGATTTATTAGCAATTTGTCATATTGTGATATGAATCTAATGGCTACTGTGTGTGAGGCTCGGTGGAGATAAAACTTAATGGCTAATTAAATTAAATATGTGTTTTTATGATTGGGGCCAAGTTTTGACCCTTCGCAATTTCGCATAAATATAAGTAGACATCAATTAGGGATGAATTGTAAGTTTTAATGAGTTATCGTGAATAGAAATGGTATAAATTATCTATTGACTGAATTAAAATCAATAGGGCATCCGTTCATAGAACACATAGAAAGCGTCAATATGTTATATTGTAAGAATTATGATCGTATGTATCCACCAGCATACTTATTGAATAGACTTTAAAGAGATGTCAACATCAGTTAGGAAATACACGGCCTCATCTAGCAAAACCTAAAAAAATATTACATGTAAAATTGATATATTTATAACCAATTTACAAAATAAATATTTTATAGCATTTCATTTCATGTGCCATGGTTTATACCTTTTTGTGTACGCACTTTATTTTACTGTAGGCTGTGAGACAGTTAGTATAGAGCGTGATCTTTTCTCTTTCCATAACATATTAAGAACACCCTGTCAAAACAGCAGCTTCAGCTCCCGACGTATATAACAAACTGATTTACTACTTTATTAACTTCAAACATGACAGCACCATGTAAATAAACGAGTTTTGTTCATCGCGTACAATTGCAACCGTAACCTATTTTGCGAGATAAATAGCTGATGCAATCTACGGCTCAATATGCCAATTATCGTAAACATTGAATTAGGTGCAGCTTTAAGCTGATAAATACCAATGTGTTATTGATTTATCCATTAATTATAGATGGCTAGCCGTCACTTCTTTATGGTAATGGTAAGGTAAAGTTTTTTGCGAATGTACATGACAATAAAGCATGATATATAAATATAAATCATTTCGAAGTTTATTTTACCCCTAAGTTGGAGCTGCCTGTCGAGCTAAGTGGTATTCCACCCATACGCACAAAACGTTTTGGGAATACCTTCATTGTGCGTACGGCTAATGAATGGAATTCCCTGCCGGAGTCTGTGTTTCCAGATAGCTACTACCTAGGGGTCTTTAAATCAAGAGTGAATAGGTTACGTCTAGGTAAGCGTGCTCCATCTTCGACCACATCATCGCTTACGATCGGGTGAGATGGTGGTCAAACGCGAGCATATTCTGAATTAAAAAAAAAAAACATTTTTAGCTCGGTGCCACATTCTTTCACACCTTCGTTTACTGTCATCTCTCTCCGGACATTATAGGCGCGGGCTTGCGAACGGTGAGCAAGGGTAGCTCACCGTTCAGTAAGTACAAAGCCCGGGTCAGCGGTGCCTCGTGTCCCACGCGCGCCTCAAGGAGCAGTCAATAGCATTGAAAGTTGCTGGAATGTTCTAATGAGAAACCGCAGCCCCAAGACCCAAGGGTAACTGATGGAACAGGATGGGTTTTAAGTTCGTAGAAGTCTAACACTCCCTTACGCTCTACCCAGCGCGGGAGCAGTCATATGATGAAAAAATACTCACCTCAATTTTAGCCATATAATTTCCCACAAACTCCATCCATGATTTGTTCATAACTGAATAACCCAATAACGTCCTACATAAGAAAGTAATGATATTGTCTACCACAACACAGGTAAACACTTCGCCGATCGACGTAATCGTGATAGTGTTATTGATACCATCACAAAATATGACTGTTGAGATCCGTGACGTGACTAATGCGATAGTTCTCAGCTTACCCGCTGCTCGAAAGTAGAAACTGATAAAGATATACAGACATTCATCATTCTTGGGTAAGGTTCGATCTGGATGGTGTAGATGGAAAGACTACATTTTCTGGAACACCAGACTAAGTAGCAGTGTAGTTAATATAATATAATACTTATATAATATATTCCACAACTTTTTTTTTTTCACACAAAGCCATCTAGTCCCAAACTAAGCAGAGCTTGTGGTATGGGTACTAGACAACTAATAAACATACATATATATTTCTAAATACATACATATTATAGATAAATTACACCCAGACAAAGAACAAATGACCGTGCTCATCACACAAACATTTGTCCTAGGTGGGAATCTGATGGCTTGTTCATTGTTAAGGTTTGTGCGTTATAGCGCGAATTGTATCCTGAGCGTATTGTCCAAGAGCTAGAACTCACATATGTGGTGGAGTTGTGCAGCTATGTATGAATTACCAACATAAAACCATGCGAAGCCGGGCCGGGTCACTAGTCTGAAATAAATTTAATGAATTGAATGACTAAAGATGATCAAAATGTATGTATGAGATTGACATGATTTACCGAAATTTCTCAGAGTATGTCTCGTGCTTTGACATTTCGATAATTCATTGAACGCTATCGACGATGCAGTATTTGTAACTACTCGTAAAACAACTTAATTGCCCAAAAAACTGACCAAAATCATCGGGTTCTAACAATATGAATTAATATGGGTCAAAAATTTATAGCGGAATCCTACATCCTTATTCAACAATCAGCTCTTAGGGTTAACACATAATATATACCTACACGCACCTAAAGACCTATTGACGAAGACTTTATGTAAAGTGTCGGACGTCAATCATTGATACACTCGTTTTAAATTAGTAGGTTGAGGAAAAAGTTTCTTCGCATTTTTTAAGAAAATTCAAAACATTTTTAATATAGTTTATTTACATTTAACTAAGGTACCTACAGTACCATTTTGTTCGATAACTTTTTGGAATCTTGTAGGTAGGGACATGATCCCGTTGCTATAGAAATTTTGGGACTTCTGATCAAAATACCGCGACAAGTGGTTTTGGCAGTCCTCTCGTGATGTTAACCTGACACTGCCTAAAGAATTCTGAAGAGACCAAAACAGGTGGAAATCTGAAGGTGCAAGGTCAGGACTATACGGCGGATGCATTAACACCTCCCAGCCAAACTCTCTTAATTTTTGCTGAGTGGCTAAAGATGTATGAGGTCTAGCGTTATCATGATGAAAAACCACACCGCTTCGGTTGATTAATTCCGGCGGCTTTCTCTCTACTTCTTGCTTTAATCTTATCAGTTGTTCGTAGTAGAGTTCGATGGTCCTGCCTGGTGGTAACAGCTCATAATGAATAATGCCCTTCCAATCCCACCACACACAGCATCACCTTGTTGCGAGTTAACCCGGGTTTCGCCACAGTCTGTGAAGCCCGTCCGGCCTTTGACCACGACCTTTTTCGCACGTTCTTGTCGTACATGATCCACTTATCATCACCAGTTATCAGCTTCTTCAAAAATGGTTCGGTTTCATTACGTCGTAATAAAGAATCACAAATGAGTACACGCTTCATTAGGTTTCTTTCAGTGAGCTCGTGAGGTACCTAAATATCGAGCTTTTTTGTGTACCCAGTTTTTTTCAAATGCGCCAAAACTGTTTTGTGGTCAATTCCCAGTTCTTCCGCTACGTCGTAACTACTGATATCTTGCTCCACTTTTTCAATAAAAAATTTTTACCAAAAAATTAAACCGACTCCAAAAAACACTGCAGAGTGAAAAATAACTTTAATTTCGGTAGTCGGTGTCTTTAGTTTCGTATTTTCGTTTTTAGCACCGACTTCCGAAATTAAAGTTATTTTTCACTTTGCAGTGTTTTTGGGAGTCGGTTTAATTTTTTGGTAAAAAGTTTTTATTTCACTCTTTTTAGTTGGTCAATTTTTAATTTACCTAGTTACAAGAGCCTAAATGTCAACTACTTATGACCTTTTACAAAATATTGCTTTTCCCAATGCTGGGCCGTTGATTGTTGAGGAGTTCTCCTGGTACTTCACCATCAGCTCTACATCACCATATGCATTGTTACGAGCATAAAGTGCTTAACATCCATATTAAAGTAATCGAATCGCAATCCACTCAATACTTATAATTGAGTAGTTTCGGCGGCCATCTGTGGTCTTCATCATCAGTTCCACTTCCTCAAATGGTACTTTTTGAGAGCAAGTGCACAAGTAACTATAATAAATACCCAAAACGTCATAGGTGTGCCTATAATATTTGAAGAGTTCCCTCGATTTCTCCAGGATCCCATCATCAGATCCTGACGTTTATGAAAATGGGACCAATTTCGAAGTATACCCTTTCAATCAAAATTAGAATTTTCCAAATCAGTTCAGCCGTCTTCGAGTAATCGATGATCATACCTACATTTAAAAAAAAAATATATATATATATATATACGCGTCGAATTGATAACCTCCTCTTTTTGTCGTCGGTTGAAAATGGCATCCATTTTATCCGTAATAGGGCGACCAGAGCGACGTGCATCTTTGACATCAAAATTTCCAGATTTAAAACGCTTAAACCGTGCTACTCTCACATACACTGGCACTAGGTCCATAAACATCGCAATTTTTTTTTGCGGCTTGCGTTGCTATTTTACCTTTTTTGTAGTAAAATTTTAAAATGTATCGAATTTCTTCATTAGATTCACTCATCTTGACAGTACGAAAAACAAATGAAAATCACACATTTTCCTAATTTGAATTTGGAATTATGTTCTTTAAAATTTAAACTTTCAATGATACCAAAACCAGCCAGATACAAATAGTGTAGCTAAAGAGATTTTATTACAAGTTCATACACATTTAAGGTAATGACATCCGACATCAAGACGGATCTTATCACAGAACAGATAAAAGAGGTTAGAAAGGAAATAGTTCCTGGTTTGTATTAGAACGCGTGTCGCCGCTTGTCTACCACTCTTTATCTCCACTACAAGCAAAAGACCCATACGTATGCGCATTACGCACACAAATAAACTACACACACTTAGATCACGAGTTTGCAACTGATTGTCACACTAACGCAAAGACTGTGTTTGACATGCACTCACACACGCGCAAAAGCAATTTATTTCTCATATACTATGTTAACGTAACCAAAAGGTCGATAATCAATATCGATAAAATTATTGTAATTCTTAAAACTTTTGTTACTAAAGTTTTGCAATTTTTTGCTATAGTTTGGGAAGAGCGGGGGGAAAGGCAGGGGTAGTAATAGTGTGAAAATAAATTAAATAATATTGTCAAATTTAGTGGCCACATCCGTCACAGCCACGATATTCGAATTTCTCTCGATTTTTGTGTTTTTTTTTTTTTTGTAATTGCAGTTCTGTTTTACGTCATTATGTTATGACATAATATAATTTAATTAATTTCATGTAACTAACCCTGTAAAGAAGAATGACCACTCTCCATACATTTCAAAACCTGACAATGAAAGTTGATGTATAGTTATAAGGTATCGAAGAAATACCTTTAAGTTTAGAAAATAATGTCACGTAGTCATTTTTGCGATTAAAACGCTACGAAGTCCAAAAATTATTAATCTTAGGTACTTTTTAGGTTAGGATTTGCCGTTAAGATTTAATGTGCTAGAACTAACTTATTAACTCTCGAATTGTAATCTAAAATAGAAATACTTACTTAGCTATGGTCTAACCATCTTTTTTATTTTGCGAGTTCTTTCAAACTAACTTACGTCGCTGCTTACTCTCGATGATTGGCACAAAAATCGAGTGTCGTGCATAATAATTTCTGTTTCTCCAGCACAAATAACTTGTACTAGACATAGTAAAGAACAACGATAAATAGTTTGTATACCTCTAAAAAGTAGGTACAACTTAGTTCTTGTATTGTCAAAAGGGGTCACTTGTCTTAATAACACAATTCATTGGCTTTCGGTATATATATAGTACATATGATTAACAAAAAGGGAAAAACAAATTATACACTATGTTAAAGTGAAATGGTTTATTAATCATCATCATTTTCATCTAAATCTCTTATAATTACATCATTCAGAAATTCTGCTGACGGAGAGATATTTTCTTGATAGCTAGCCCATCCAAGATACCACACTAATGTCATTACGTGAGTGCAAAATCCACAGGTTAATCGACCTACCAAACAATTCCAACAATATTCGACTATACCAGATCTGCCAGACACATTATTTTCTATTAAAATGTAGACATAATATTGTTTTCTTGAAATATGCTTGGACTTAATTTTTCCTCGTATTAATGTCAAGTCACCACTTCCTCTTAGATTGTATTGAGAAAAATCTTGTGTCCCTACATATTTCTATTCTAAATGCTCCATGAAATTGAATATGTTCTCCGTAATACGATCTGGCTTACCTTATATGGTAAGTATCTAGAGCAAACAGTATTAATTCACTATAACTTAATCTTGGAAACATAAATAAATTATCTCGGTTGGCTGTTATACTCTGAAAAACAGTAGACCTTCTATTCATATTTAGTTCGTCAACCAATAGGGCAGAAGTAGACACACCACGAGCTTCATCAGCTTGCCCAAGACGTATGGCAGCATGCTTACAAGTCATCCAGCATGATGACATCTATGAAAGAAAACATTGAGTTAATAAATATCAGGTATTGTAAATTAATAAAAGACATTTTCACATGATCTTCATGGTCAAAAGAGAAAACACCAGAGTTACAATATGAAGTAATATACACATTATGAACAATATAGAAACATAAATACCTGACATGGTGCAATTCTTCTTTGTATAACATTATGTATATGTCGTTGTTCTTCTGAAAGATTGACAAAAACAATAGAATGGCTCTGACGATTAAGTGTTGATCGTCCACAAAGGGTGCACACTTGTCTTTGACCTGGTCGAGATGACCCTGAAGCTTGAACACCATCACCGCTTGTCGTTAGTTGTTGGTTTATGATTCTCATAAGGAGTTCATTACAAGATTCACAAATGTAAACATCCTCAGTAATCTGAAATAGGAAATTCAATATAAACTTCTTTTGTTTACAATTGATATAGGTAATAGTTTACTGCAAAGATTAATAGTTCAAAACGAAACTTGAATTATCAATACAAAACTGTATTAATTTCAAAACATCTTTCGGTCAGTAGCTTGTGTGTTGTCATACATTATAAAGAAGCGCCAGGCTGATAGTTTTTTGATAAGGATATGATAGATAGTTTTAGATTAAACATAAATACTTACGATTACTGGTGATATCCACCCGCTAAGTAACGAAATAACTCTTGTGTTGAGTTCATGAACGAGATAACGCCGAGACGTTGCAGTTTATGCAAAGTATGCGTCGACTTTTTGTTGACGGCGGCATTATCAAGAAGACGTATTTACGGAAAGTAAAGGTCGTCAGATCAGGAAGATATTGAGATCCAGGGGGCAACAAATAGGATCGTAAAATGACTGCACACTACACAGTGCACTGATTTCAATCGGACAACTGACAAATGTCAAAAAAATCCGTTTCAATTATCAATGATGTACTAAATGATTATTTAATTTAATTAGTATTTTATTTTCAATGAATCTTTATTATATAAAGACTAATAAAGAAATACAAATTGATTCAATAAAACGTAAAATAATTCATAAAACTCAGAAACAGAGCTGAATAAATTCCAGTAACAATGCGTAAAATGAAACGTTATAGAAAAAGTGGATTGAGGTACGTTCAAAACATGGTATTATGTTCCCACAAACCTAAAATAAGCTTACAGAAAAAATGAAAAATATTTTTTTCCTGCGTTTCTTTTAAAATTGTAATACGCGTAATTGATACACAATCTAATTAGCCGAATTTTAACATTTATTTCATAACTATACATCGTCAGGTCAAAAATGGTCATTGTTCTTTCTATATGCCAAAAATTCAAAATACCACCCGTGCGAACCTGGGCTGTGTGTTCTCGCGATAAACGTTATTCACGCCATAGAAAGCCATCAGTTAAAGCTATTACGTAAATAAATGACACAAGTAAAAAGTACAACAATCTTTTAATAATGAACAATAATTTAAACTAATTTCAATGCAGATTTAATAATAATATCCGCAAAAATTATCCAGGTTTTGATGTCATTTAATGTTTAGGCTTTAAGTCAAGAGTGAATAAGTTACTTCTAGGCAAGCGTGTTAAACCATCACTTACCATCAGGTGAGATGGTGGTCAAGCGCGAGCCTATTATCAACAAAAAAAACAATAAAGTTTTGTAGAATATAAATTACACACTACTTACTGCAATATGTTTGTGTAGAGAAGTTCCTGTTTTTAAGTATCTTGTATGTAAGTATCCTGCATTCATTTCTACCGGTTGCCTCAATCCACATTTTTTTTATATCTGGATCTGTTGGAAACCTAGCAATAAAACGTATGTTTATAAACAGCTAACCTCAAACAATTTTTTTGACGAAAACCTGTTAACTAAATTGATAACCACAATTAACAATAGTTGGTGGTAATAAACAAAGGTATTTTCATTAAAATAATACTGATAATAATCATTTGATTACATTCGTTATATCGACAGTGTTTACAACTTGGTACAACACTATCGATACGCATGGAATTTCCCGGTATTCAAGCATTGGCTCGGCACACGCGACTCTCGCAATAACGCATTACATTGCGCGATCGCTTGCGTAGTACAAAATGGTACCCATGTATTGCAAGCAATGTATGATTTTGCATCTGATCGCGATTGTGTCATTTTTTTCTACAAATTACATAATACTATTGTAATAATTACAAATATCACTAGTATTTTAAGGTTTTTGGGACTTACCTGTGAAAAATAAAAAATAAATAAAAATAAAATAAAAATATTTTATTTCAGACCTCAAGATCCATAGTTTTGTTAGTATTATACATGACTTATAAACTATGTTAATAACAAACGCCTATACATTTAAATATTGTTAGTAGGTATACAATACTTACATACTATGTTAGTAACAATAAAATACACATCACTTCCTATACCGACCGCGCTCACCTGTCACCCCGGGCACATGCACGTGTACACGCACCCAATGAGCCATGATGTCGCAGCACGGCTTATCACTGATGACCCTCAGAATGCTGTTAGCGCTCCCACGCACTCTACGCATCATGGACGCCATCCGTTTTCGTAGGATGGTGTTGAAACCATCCACACGTGCTTCGGCAAACATCCCTGAGGCGCTACAGTAACGTGGGAGCCCCAACAACATCCTGAAGGTGTTATTGTACTGAACTCTGAGGGCGTTGTATGCCCTTTGCGTATACCGAACCCACAGAGTGCACGTGTACACCGATTGACAAAAAGCCTTAAAAAGAGTTAATTTCACCTCTGGTGTACAACGCGCAAACCTGCGGGCCAGCATATTGCATCGGACAGCCAACGCCCTCCGTTCTCTTTCCATATCAGCATCATCTTTCAAATCCTCAGTTACAATGTGCCCAAGGTATTTAAAATCTGATACACGTTCAAGGGCCACCCCACTTAACATAACCGGGGGTACATGTGCCGGTTTTTTTTGGTTTACCCTAAAAACAAGTAGTTTGCTCTTTTGAACGTTATACCTAAGACCATGTTCCTCCCCATACGCCTCGCAGACGGCCAACAACCTTCTGAGTGCACTAACTGACGGACTGAGCAGGACCATATCGTCCGCATAGCTGATGCTATTGACATAGAGAAAGAAAAAGAAATCCCTTCTCGGGTTACACTACACACCTGGCTTCTTTTCCGACACGATATGACAGCGCAAGACGGCATAATGTTTTTTTTTTCCGCGGAGTTTCGTTCGTCGTCACAATAAAAGTGCGACTATTAGCCGGTGAACATAATTTTGGAAGAAGTATGAGCGTTCAAAATATGAGCGGCGCGCCTGCCCCGCCCACAAGGCCATTCTAACCTCTTTTATCTGTTCTGTGGTACTTATCATCTTATGTTCGTAAACTCATCACATTGACATTAAACATGGCTTCCACACTTCAGAGAGCACATCACATTATGATGTTATCTAGGTACTCTTGCATCTTTGCGGATGTTTTTCAATTTCTTCGGCTTCAGTTCGACATCTTATCATTATGTTAATACACATATTAATTTTAAGTAAAAATAGCACATTTCAATGGAAATCAATTTACTCATTCCCATGGAGTATCCATAACGTATTATTATAGCCTTTTTTGTTTTATACAGCTTTCAACGATGCCACATAGTTTTTTGAATCGTTTTTATCGCAAACGCAACCACATATTACTTCTGTAATTACTTGTTTCCAGTTATTTGTACTAAAAATAATATTGCGGACCTAGATGTGTTCTACAAGATACGGCTTGGGTAGTCCATGAAAGATTTATGACCTGTCTTATCCTGGACTTTCAAACTTGTTAATTTCGTTCGGAGTTAAACGAAAATTGGATGTGTTTTTATGTAATACTTACAGTAAACTCATGCTCATAAAATCAAAACGACAATCGCTATAAAATTATAAACAGTAGAGAGGGGAAAACAAAATACATTGGAAGTATTTCATTGTATGCAATCCACAACTTAAACTATGTACTGACCAGTCCTCATTTTACTTACACACATTTACATTATATTTTTTGAGTGAGTTTATTTGTATGAATTAAACTTCGAAACAACTCACCCGATCCTAAACTTAATTTACCGGTAGAATTCTACGTTATCACTGAGTGACATAGGCTAAATTTTTATCTAAAAATCCATCACACAAGCGAAGCCGCGGGGAAGCTAGCATTCTATAATCATATTTAACGCGAACACGTATGCAAAGTTTTGCATAAGCTCCATCTTCAGTTAAAATCACCTAAATACTGATTAAGCGTAAGCCATTTAAGCTTAACCTAACGATACGATACGCCATCGTTAGATAGTGGATTCCCCACACATACGTACAAAACGGTTTGGGAATATTTTCATTGTGCGTACAGCTAAGGAGTGAAATTCCCTGCCGGAGTCTCGTGTTTCCTGATAGCTATAACCTGGGAGTCTTTAAGTCAATAGTGAATAGGTTAAACTTCTAGTCAAGCGATCTTAGACCACATCATCGCTTAATTACCATCAGGTGACTTGGTCATCAAAAGCGAGCCTATCCAAAACAAAAATAATTATTTTCTTTTTAAACTCCTATGTCCTACCAGTGGACAGCGTGGCAACATTAAAACCAAAATGCTAATTTCATAATCTAGTTTTAAGTTCTTATAACTGTAAGCTGTTCTTTACAATAAAAATAAATTAAAAACATTAGGTAATATTCACTGCCCTTTCCAGTGCCACAGACATCTTCAAAGCGCGCAAAACTGGCCGTCGTTAAAATCTCAACAGATATGTATAATATGTTCATTTCAAGCGACAGGTTATTCATTTGCCTACGTCTTATAATTTAAGAAGGACATATTCTAGCCCCAAGTCTTACGAGGAATAAAACATGGTAATTTGCGCCGTCTTAAGGAGACACTGAGCGATCTCCTGGTTAGTTATCACTTATTTTAATTTATGTTTTGACGTTTTGAGGCATATTTTCTAATTATAGGTATCCTAGAAAATATTTATCTTAAGGGAAGTACTGTTAGATTCTGTATAGAGTAGTTTATTTATTTTTGTTACATACATACAACTATGTTTGCAGAAATTCGATGTGATAGTGTAGGAAAGAAAACATATATGTACAATTCAATTTCATCAAGATAATCAATTCTACAAAATCATAATCATGGAAATAATAAATAATCAGAATCAAAAATAATCAATGGAGAAAGAATAGTCACAAGAAAATTGTCACTAAAATCAATAAAATAATCAACAAAAATAATATTTTAAGAAACACTAGCGCTAGCGTACGGCTATGCTCTCGTGAAAGTTTAAGGCATTCAGTACTAGACAGGTTACTGAGATAAAAATATCTATATCTAGTGTTTGAAGTGTTTCATACCAAATATACAGATTTATAATTAAGGGCCAGTTCCACCACCTACGATTAAATTACCGTTAACTTACTTGACAGATAGCAACGAACAAATGACTTCCATTTTCGAATTTCTTCGGTGACTAATGGCTATTTTGACATTAGGTAACAAGCCTTTATTGTTATGCCAAAGTTTTGGATACCGTCTTGATGATTAATCTGATGGAAATCGATTAGTAAGATAGATGTGCTAACGATATCGACTTAAATAAAAGTCGTCGTATCTGTTTGCAATACGAGTATCATCCCACATGCTTCCTGGCAATCATTGGGATATTGCAAACTTTGGTTTTGTGATACAACGGCTATGTCTCTCTCGAAGTTTCTCGAAGAGTTTGTTGAAGCCATGACTGACATTTTCATATATATCCTGTACCTTTCCGTAATTTTCTTCTCCGTCTGTTTATGAGGCATTAAGTAACAACACATAAAAACAGTCCATCGATAGTTCCCAAATTTATGTAAATAAGCAAAAAGCAACTCAGTTTAATCCTATATTTCTAAAAACAGTAAATTTAAGAATGGTAGAGATGGTAAATATCTCATTCTTGAAGTAGGATAGAGATTAAATAATGCATATTTATGTTGAAATTACACAATAAAATAAAGTGTTAACTGAGCAACGTGTTGAATCATTCCCATCAAGCGTTCGCGGCAAAAGTAAATACAGCTAGATTGCTTATATTACAGCCGTTACTCGCAGCTGATTCTGACTTTAAACTACTCCAGACCATAAACGATTATCTTTCAAAATCTCCTTTAGTAAAATACCTGGTTAATGAAAGCGCATACCTACGTCTTTTCAACACCATTCTGATGGTTTTACAGTACACGTTTCAAGACATGTTTCCCGTTTATTTAACTGATATATTTTAATTGCCTGGTATTAAACTAAACTTACTAAAGGAGGGGTATAAAGCAAAAATGCCAATCTTAAATAGGTACGATTTTACATGTACAATGAGCAAGACCTACGGGTATGTTGAAAAAAATAAACTTAAAAAGATTTTTTAAATTTATGGAATTATTTCAAGTGCAATACAGATCGCGCCGCTTAGCTTGATTTAATTTTTGTTTGTCTGAGCACAGGTCACACCTATTATTGTCTCTACTCGATACAGTCATATTTATGGCCCGGATGGCGGCATCGTTCGATATTCAAACTACGTACGTATTTTTAGGCGCCCGAAAATAGAACTCACGACAATAAAACCGGTAAAATATTAGGAATAGAATAATTTATGGGCTGTGAAAATGGACGACTGTAAATAAGACGTAAGAAGTCACTGTAAATTAGTCACTGCGAGCTTTTATAAAAGGTATTTTATGTCCCTTTTATTTTGTCCTGAGATGATGCTAGATTTTGGAAATAACTTCAAGTAGAAATTATAGTGTTTGTTTGTATGGCATATTTTAGATGTAGAATCTGAGTTTTACATATTTATTTCGCACAAAAAAAACAATAATTTAAAATACAGGCTCGTTTATCTAATACTGAAACAATGTGTATCTTCTTCGAGACCTCATTTGCACACTCTAAAAGGCTCTAGTTTCTCGAACGAATATTCAATATTATAAATTCAGGTATCATAAAAGTATTGTAACAAATGGTGAAACAAACATTATGTAGCTTTGATTGACTGTATGAGTTTTTAGGATGTTACCACACCAATCAATCGATCGTCGATCGATGCCATCGATCGATGGTAGAATGGATTAGTCGACGTCGATCGATAGTTTCTACCAGACCAATCGATCGATGGTAGAATGGATTAGTCGACGTCGATCGATTTTCGATCGATGGTAGAATACATTTCGAAAGAAACAAATATAGCCCGGATTAATCGATCAACGTCGACCGATGCCATCAACCGGCAATCGATCGATTGGTTAGTCGACCGGTATCCGTCGATCAATTAAAGCTACCACACCAATCGATTAACGTCGACCGATGTCGATCGATGGCATTGAGCGACGATCGATCGATTGGTGTGGTAACACCCTTAACGGCCAATTGCATCACTTGACTTGTGTTTAACTTCGTAACTCAATAGATTAAGTACCTACAAGTAAGCTCACATCAACACAGACCATGTTTTCAATTTTAACATTACAGATAAATTTTAGACTTAAGTGCTCATTTGTCGCCTGTTTATTTTTAGTTCACAATTTCTCGGAACGATACGAAGAGATTATAAAATACAGGACTTTGATTCGTATCATTGTGCAAGAAATGTTTACAACATCTCAAGTTATTTTATAACCTTATGGAGTTGGCAATTATCTATCTTATGCTATAGCACACTGTGGAATTTTGCTTCAATTGCGGACACCTATATTTTATCCCTTCAACCTATAGATCCAGCGAAGAACTAAAACTTCTGCAAAGGAACCATGACTTTTTTATGATTAGTTTTGAAGTTATTTGAAAACTCGAGAAAACTCCATAGAAACCATAAAAATGCATTATTTCATTTCAAATATATGATTTTGCAATTGTTATAGATGAGGTCTTAAAAAGGACTATATACTATACTATTCACTAAATCAGTGGTTTATTTTTAAAAGAATAATCGTAAATAAAAGGAAAAATCAAGTTAATCAAACAATCTAATATATTTTTTATTTGGTTAGTCTCATTGTATCCGCATTTTGTTTTAACATGAATAGTTTCGTATTATAGTATACTATATTATAAAAAAAAATCAGATGTGGATAATGCGGGACTTCAGAGTTATTGAATTTTTATTTTTGAGGTTAGGGCTGTCACCTACTTTACTATAACTATTCTTGTATAATTTTGACTGCTAATTTACTATCTTTGTTGATGTAACATTAAATACTTGTATTTTTTGGTGTCAAATTAAGTATTTTAAGTTAGATTCCTGACCACACTGGAATTTTGCTTCAATTGCGGACACCTATATCTTATCTCTTCATCTATTTTCACTAAATTATGGTTTTCTCCGTATTCCTATCGAGTCCGTATCTGATTTTAAAATTAAATTGTTAATTCTTTAGCCGTTTCATTTTTAGGGTTCCGTAGCCGAATGGCAAAAAACGGAACCCTTATAGTTTCGGTCTGTCCGTCCGTCCGTATGTCACAGCCATTTTATTCCGAAACTATTAAAACATGTGACACTTGGTAGGTAGATGTATTCTGTGAACCGCTTTCCGATTTTAAGAAAAAAATTAAAAAGTATTTAAAATAAAGGGGGCTCCCCATACATGGAACTAAAACTGATTTCTTTTTTCATGAAACCTATTCGTGTGTGGTATCTATAGATAGGTCTTTAAAAATGACATAAGGGTTTCTAGAACCACTTTTTTATAAAGTCAATCGTTTAAAAGATATACGCTTCCAAATTGGTTAAATCTGTCTCCCTCCCCCCTAACTTCTATAATAATGGAGTAAAAAATCTAAAAAAAATATATGTCTGTAGATCTTAATGTAAACTTTCAATCAAAATTAGTTTGAACGAGATCGGGTTAGCAGTTTTTGTGATACAGCATATTTTATAAAACCGCAAATATAACTTTGTAATTCATACAAACACTATGAAAAACAAAGTTATTTGGCGTAGTTGTAAAAAATGTAAATAACCTAATTTTGAGAAATTTGTAAGGTTTTTTTCGTCAAATAAATATACATAATTATTATATTATTATAGTTACTACAGAATCCTTCATGGGCGAGTCTGACTCGCACTTGGCCAATTTTTTTTACTCTTCTTCATCCAAAGATATTAAAACTCCTTCAGATGGTAAAATAACATTTTCATCATCTTTGGATTCTTTAAGTAAGTCCTCGTGATTCAAAATATTTTCCGTTGATGATTTTAAAAGCCAAAGAACTTTTTCAGGTAGAACCAAACGCTTGTTATTTTTTTGGCGACTACCGAGTGACATCATGGATAGAAATGGATCTGAAGATTCTAAAGCTCTGTGAAATAGGTCAAGTACAGTTGTCTCCCGGTTTAATTATCTCGTATGGTGTTCCCTATCATAATGCCAGAATTTGTTACGAGATTCTGAAGTTTGCTCACTCAGCATACCAATTGGTAGCGGACTAGACTTTGTAATTTGACACCCGTGAGCTAATATTTTGTGAAGTGTAACTGACATGTAGCACCACTCATATTTTTTTACATATTTTGAACGAAATTTGCACGAAATTCGTGAAACTTTTCATGATCTATTTCAAAATTACTTGACAGCGCTACTAATATAACATGTAAATCATCTACAAGCCATTCTTCGACACCCAGAATGTTCGCAAATGTTTTTCTATGTAAGTCCGATAGTGCAGTGTGTGCTGTTTCCGTCATTGGATGTTCCTGAATTCGGTCGTACAACATCGACTGCCAAAGACATTTTAGCATAAATAGCTTGGATTCTTGTTTTCCGCTCCTCAACAATCTTGGCCTCTATCGATTTTTTTGAGACTCTCCACTTTCGCACTGCTGGGTCATTTTTGTATCCCAAATGAAGAAGAAACTCAAAAATTCTAATCCATGAGTGCAACGGGCTTAGACCATATTTTAGCACTTACGAATTAACTGGCCTCTCAGGAATCTTATCCAGTTTATTATATTCTGTACATGTGGCATCGCAACACGCGTATTGTAATTGTGATTTAGTATCCGTAATCGCGTTAAATACTTTGCCATCAATTAAGGTCAAATTTCTTCAAATTTTTTCTTGCAAAGTCAATTTTTTAGATTCAGATCGATATTGAATCTTGATTGGGCGACAAAATCTGTAAGATTGAGGGTCTGGGTTTTCTCCAAGATTGTAACAGACGAAGACGGAAATAAACTTGGTACCAAATCTGCCGTTGATTTCGAGTTTGTCATTAAAGAATGCCTAAAAATCCCTACTGGAGCAACAACAATCGCAAACATGATAAAATCTAATCGAGAAAGTGCAGACCAACAACAGTATAGTCCTGACGTAGCTCTCTGTTTAATTTTAGACAGAAAGCTTACTGTTGAGGACTATATAACTCTCTATAATGGTGCAAAGTTACGAGGACACAATATTTACCCAGCTTATAAAGTGCAATCAACGAAAAAAGGTACTATCCCGATGACGAAGTTCTAGTAAAGAAAGAGAAGCAACAGTGTCTCTCCTTAACCTGATTATGCACTCGTTTCGTGGACTCGTTGAATCATTACATGAAATTATTAACGAGTACTGCAACCAAAAACAAATCGATACAATTCATTGCATTTTTCAGGGTTCTTGGGGGTTTGACGGCAGTACGGGACAATCGATGTATAAGCAAAGTTTTTCAGATGGCGAAATTGACGAGCATAGTATATTTACAACAACTTATATACCTTTAAGAATAAAAACTAACACTAGTCGTCAAACTCAAACCCTCAATCTTACGGATTTTGTCGACCAATCAAGATTATATATCGATCTGAATCTAACTAAAGAATTGACTTTGCAAGAAAAAAAAATCGGGTTGAGGAGGAAATGAAAGATCTCACATCTATTTATGCCGAAATTAGCACCGGGCGTTGTGTCATTACGGATTCCAAATTATATTTGACCTTAATTGACGGCAAAGTATTTAACGCGACTATGGATACTAAATCACAATTACGATGCGCGTGTTGCGATGCCACATGTATAGAATTTAATAAACTGGATAAGATTTCCGGGAGGCCAGTTAATTCGGAAGCGCTAAAATATGGTCTAAGCCCGTTGCACGCATGGATTAGAATTTTTGAGTTTTTTCTTCATTTAGGATACAAAAATGACCTAGCAGTGCGAAAGTGGAGAGTCTCAAAAGAATCGATAAAGGCCAAGATTGTTGAGGAGGGGAAAACAAGAATTCAAGCTGAAATTTATGCTAAAATGTCTTTGGCAGTCGATGTTGTACGACCGAATTCAGGAACATCCAATGACGGAAACAGCCCGCACTGCACTATTGGACTTACATAGAAATTTTTTTGCAAACATTCTAGGCGTCGAAGAATGGCTTGTAGATGATTTACATGTTATATTAGTAGCGCTGTCAAGTAATTTTGAAAAAGATCATGAAAAGTTTCACGAATTTTGTGCAAATTTCACTTCAAAATATGTAGAAAAATACGAGATAGATAGATATGCTCTTTATTGTACACCATAACAGAATTAAATAAGGACTTAAAAAACTACAAAGTGTGTTACAATGGGCGGTCTTAGTGCTACATGTCAGTTACACTTCACAAAATATTAGCTCACGGGAGTCAAATTATAAAGTCTAGTCCGCTACTAATTGGTATGCTGAGTGAGCAAACTTCAGAATCTCGTAACATATTCTGGCATTTTGATAGGGAACACCATACGAGAAAATAAACCGGTAGACAACTGTACTTGACCTATTTCACCGAGCTTTAGAATCTTCAGATCCATTTCTATCCATGATGTCACTCGGTAGTTGCCAAAAAAATAACAAGTGTTTGGTTCTACCTGAAAAAGTTCTTTGGCTTTTAAAATCATCAACGGAAAATGTTTTGAATCACGAGGAGTTACTTGAAGAAACAAAGATGATGAACATGTAATTTTACTATCTGAAGAAGTTTCAATATCTTCTGATGTCGAAGAGTAAAGAAAATGAAATGGCATAAGCATTAAAATTTTTATTTAATAATACATTTTTCCAATTGAATAAAATAAATAGATATATGCAATTTGACAACCCTATTTCCATAGAAACTCTATGGAAACTTTAGAAATTTAATATTTCGGAAGTCCCACTATTAACCTCTTCGCTTTTTATTTTGTGTTGTTAATAACTATATTATGCATGCTCAGAATTAAAATCAGATGCGGAATCGATAGGAATACGGAGAAAACCATAATTTAGTGAAAATAGAAAAAAAAGCGATTACTCTTTGTACATCGTAGGTGCAATGCCTAAACTTTGTATGGAGTTAGATATTGTACTTTTACTGTAATAAAACAATGATCTATGTAAATCACATCATTATTTTGAAATGTACAAATAAAAACAGTTTTTTGCTGACGTCAGCATAACTTTAAATAACTTTAAAACTAAACATAATAAAATCATGGTTCCATCCCAGAAGTTTTAGTTCTTCGCTGGATCTATAGGATGAAGGGATAAAATATAGATGTCCGCAATTGAAGCAAAATTACACAGTGTGTATAGGTATGTCATATACTAATGACTCGATCGGTCGTTGGTACGACACGATTCGTATTCGTATGAACAAATCTCAAAATCAATTGTGTTCTCACGTTTGTAGAACGCGACCACGAAAGTTACGGTAAAGCCATAACAATCACCGAACTAGATGGTAGTAGACCTTGCCGAGGTTCTAACGAGTCCTAACGCAACTGAAGGAGCAAGGTTGGTTTTTAGTCAGTAGAAGTCCACAGCGGGAGGAGTAATTGGATGAATTTCCCACCCAGAAAAAAGGGGTAGAAGATAAGTCACGTCGCATGCAGTTTTATGTGGCTAAAGGTGGGCCAGTATCATTCGGGGGGCGCATTTAATACTATTAAAGTGTGCGAAGGAACACGGGGTGGATTTAGTCTGAGTCTGACAGACTCCCTTGGCCGCCCCTAGAAGAAAGATATTTGTAAGGATTCCCAACACAAGAAAAAGAAAAGCTTTTGCACAAAAGAATAAGAATCAAATATCGTGCGATATCTTTAACGTATTCAAAGTAAAAAGATAAAAATAAAAAGTGATTAACAAAATCTAAAAAACCGACAGCTCAATTGCAATGTAAAAAAGAACACATTTTTATTTTTCTTAAAAAAAAAGCGGAGGCGGGACCCACTTGAACAAATAATAATAAAAAAATGGGATAGTTCCCTCGAGGTCACTTTTTTAAATAAAAATTTGCTCGATTCTTGCATTGCAGACGAGCTTTCGGGTTTTTCAATTTTAAAATTAATTTTGTATATCTGCAGTGACTCTAATTTTATAATCACGTTAGTAGTTTCAAATGTAATTAAACCTCCAAGCAACTTCAGAAACTGTTTATGCAAATAAAAGTTTTACACCTGACTCATAAGTGACCGGAATGCCTCACATACTTAATAAGACCTTCATGAGGTAATTACGTATATTGATAATACCTACATATCGTTACCAAGTAACAGGCCGGTAGTTACTATCACACTTATTTAATTTTATCACTTTATAGCCAAGCTTACGTTCCAGTACACACCAATAACTAACCACCTGACCTTTCAGCGAAGGTATTTATAGCACAACTCTAATCGCATTGAAATATTGATATTGGACAGTAAATTTCATGCTAATGAGGCTGGTAACACCGGCTAGAGGTGCGACCAGTAACTAGTGGGCATTAACAAGATGGCCCGTTTAGAATAATAGCACAGATTATATTTATTGGAGCATAGAGAATGAATGAGGGGTTCGACGGACTGTTATGTTTAATCTATGCATTCGATCAGCGATTACTGAATAATTGAAGATTTTGAGCTTGTGTGCGTGAACATGTAGTACCTACAAGTCTTAATGTTTTAGTTATATAGATTGTCTTGACAGTAGATTCTTCTTTCGTCATCGATTCTTGACAGAGGAAGTTCAGATGCATGGATGGATATTTGTTAACTCAATTAGCCGAAATTACTACGATATGGATGAAATTTGGCACAGAGATGGATTATAGTCTGGTAAAGCCCATGAGTTTATTCCAGAAAATGTGCGGAAGTCACATGCAAACAAAGTCCTGAGCAACAGCAAACGTATCAAATGTAAAACGCTGTCTGTTTGTTTGTTACCTTTTGAAGCTTTAACGGGTGAACGAATTTGGGCCACGGATTCTTTAATTAGAACATACATAGTAGATAAGGAAATGATATAGGAGGCACATGGGACAATTTTGAACTTTCACATGATTCAAGCCGCGAAAAGATTGCATAAGTATGAATTAAGGCACTTAATTCCAATTAAGTGTCAACAACAAAACTGCTAAAACTTTGTATACATCTATCTCTACCTTTATCAAAATATCAAAGAGGGCCAAATAGGTAATAATCTCTGAGAACCATAGATTATTACCTCTTTGGCCCAATTAAATTAACTAGGTAACTTATTGAAGAATATCATGTTTATTCTGTATTTAATTAATAACCATTTGAAACAATTTACAGATTCTAAACAACATTCTCACATTAATAATATCGTCTAAAATACGCTAATTATTGCATTAGAGAGCCAAGGTTGGAATGTTAATATTATCGTAAGGGCTTGTATACAATGAGAATTTACTATTAGAGTTACCCGTGTCTCCACTCACATTCGAACCGAGAATGTTCCATACACAGAGAGAATTTTTGTAATTGAGTGCTATAGTGATTATAGTCTAAAACAGCTCTTTGTCACAAAATGTTTTTTTTTTTTTTGCATGCAAATAGCATGTTGAGTCTAAACTCAGCAAAACATGTTTGTAGTATTTTAAGCTTTAAGACCTATCACACCATGTTTTGAGCAAATAACATGGTGACATTTTGATACAAGTGGAGAAAGCTAGTACGAGGGGGAGTTACGCCCGAGCCGCAAGGCGAGGGGGTTATGGAGCCGAGTACTGCAGTAATAAATGTCCACGTGTATCAAACGACGTTTTTCAATACACTTTCGTAGAAAAAACACTTTCTCCCAAAATGACGACGCATTTTTATTTGATTTCCATTAAAGAAAATTATGCAAAGTTGCCATATATTTTAGCTTCGATTTAGATGGCAACAGGCTATCGCAAGCATTTTGAGCCTCAATCACAATATCTGGCGGCATAGCATCTAAATTGTTCTCATCAAAACTTAAATTCGACATACTCACGCAAAAAACACAAATTAATAAGATTTAATTTACTTTTCCCCGCGCTTTACCTTCGCGGGTTAAAGGAGGAGCAAAGGTGTAAAGCCGCAAAACAGCCTGATTTTAAAAGAAAATATATTTTTTTAATTTAGAACACAAACAAATGTTAATTTGTTGATTAAGGTAAAATTATATTGTAAATAATAATGTTTATTTCTGATATTCTGTTCATAAACACAATTTTAATTTTCATTAAATAATAATAATAATAATGCTTTAAAAACATGCGCCTCCTTGCTGTGAAAAAAAAACAATCACCGCCGAATATAGGGAATTGAATAGTTGTTTAATGTTATCTGTGGCAAAATCTGGAATGAAAAAAACCCTCGTGTGTGAAATATTAAAAAAAATCCACGAGTGTGAAATACATTGCATGTTGAACCTAATCGTAGTGCGATAAGAGCCAGTTTTCAAGGAAGTGTATTGAAAATATATTACTATTACTAAAAAATCAATTCTTCCTAAAAACAATCAAATAGCTATTAATTTAGTCTGATATTCACTTAACAGATTGTGCCGATAGCTGAGAATATCGTCGATATTAATTATTAATTTACCAAACGGTTCCATTAAACAGCTACCAACAATTTATAAATAAATCTATGGACAAACCCAAATGCCTGACCCTTTGTAAATTGTGTTAAAATGATAACCAGAATGAAGTGTGGAGAACGTCAAAGATGAAAGGGAGCGATATTGTGAACTTAATAATAAACTCGTATGTGAACTGGTGTATACCGTTAGCAGGGAATTTGATGAAGATGATAGAATATATAAGGTAGAGCTCGAGGTGGTACGATATCAATATGTATTATAATATAATACAATAATTTATTTCAAAAAAACATATTTGCAATACATTAATGGGTCCTAAATCTATTTGAACGAGTAGTATAATATTTTAACATCTGTGGGTTCTGTTCTCCTAGGCAAGCTGCGATACAGCCTGTGTTTAGGAGATGCAGTGCTCGCCCCATTATTGAATATAATTGATTTTCTAGCAATTAAATTAAGTATTAATATCTATCTATCTTTTAATATATTTTTACAATTAATAAAACAAAATCTTAATTTGTCTTAAATGTATGTGTGTGTTGTATATTCGTGCGTGTTTTATGTATGCAGTGCATGTTTATGTATGTGGTATGTAATGCATGTATTGTGTAAAGTTGTGCGGTAGGAGTGTATGAAAAGTACATTAACACTACTAACTTATTATTTATTTATTTATCACAAACACAACTATCATTACAGGCAATAATCCTAATGCGGTAGCGTGGTCTTTAGTTACATTATAAATTACAATTAAAGCTACTAGTTATATATTAGCATAACATAATACAAACAATGTTGTTGTTGTTGTTTTACCTTTGTGAATAAAAGAGCAATTAAATAAATCTATCCTATCAGCAGTGTCATTCAGTGTATGCAAGGCTCAGGTTGGTTCGCGCGCGCGTCTCTGCTAACAACCGTGGCCGTCGGCGTCGCAATGCGTACTTATCTGGCACATTCAGACATATCTCCTTCAAAACACCAGCATTAAACATTTTACCGCGCAACAGCTTAAAAATATACGTGGTAACAGCCAGGTCCCGTCTAGTCTCCAGTTTGTTGTACCCAACCATGCCGATTACGAACAAGGTTGGGTACATCAACGGATAGAAGGGGTAGACCCCGTAAAGTTTCATATACAAATACCTGATAAATTTGTTCTGTATGCGTTCCAACATAAGACTATATTTACAGACAGCATTACACTCAAGTTGAGTTCTTCTCAGAGCATTATACAATGCTGTTACCGCTGTAATGTTTGTAAAACCCGATGCCCGACGGAGTATGAAACCCAGGCTTCTATATGACCTCTCGCGCCCTGCTGACCTCTCGCGCCCTGCTCTGGTTCAGACTATGGTGCGGAGCGAGAGGGAATGGGATGCGGTCGCCTCCTTCTGCGAAGCAGTCATGCTAGCGAAGAAGGAGGCCGAACGCGCGAGGGAGAGGCAACTCTCTTCCTCGCACCCCAGCCGCCGCGGTAGACGCCCCGGGCGTCGGGGATCACGAGCCGATTTCCGGCCACCGTAGGCGCGGGCCTGCGGACGGCGAGCAGGGGTCGCTCACCGTCCGGTAAGAGCGCGCCTCAAAGAGCTGTCAACACCAGTGACGGGGCCTCATAGGGCCATTGCCTGCCGGGGTTTGCGGGAAAGTTCTACCGAGTTACCGCGGCCCCGGAAATTTAGGGCAGCCGAAGGAACAGGGTGGGTTTTTAGTCAGTAGAAATCTGACACACCCTTCTGCTTGACCCAGAGCGGAAGAAGTCATTCGATGATTTTCCCACCCCAAAAAAAAAAAAAAAGGCTTCTATATGATTTTTTACAAACATTTATAATATGTTCACGAAATGTTAACTCGGTGTTCAGGCGCACCCCCAGATCGCGTACCTTTTCTACCCGCTCAATTGGCGTGTCATCTAACGCATACCCGTGATGATGTGGCACTCTCATTCTGCTAAAGGTTATAACCGAGCGTTTTTTAACATAAAATTGCAGTTTATTCTTCCTGCTCCATTTTTTTTTTTTGTGTGTGGCATCTCGCAGGTCAACCTCTGAGGTTGTCGGCTGCTTAACCGGACTTGCCTGTGGTTGCCTTAATTAATAAATTAATTAAAGCCTCCAGCCAGGGCATATTAAAAAACTTACAAACTAGGCGACTACACGCTAAGGGCACCCCCTGTGGGGTACGGACCTCGGCTTAGGGCGTCGCAGGGGAGAGCAGCTAGGGACAGGCTGGGTCATATCATTATTATTATTAATAAGGGAATTTAAAGCTACTGGCTCAGCGTCGCGGGCTGGCTCTGGCAAGGGTCGGGGTGGACTATTACGGGGACGTCGCGGCGGGCCTCGGCGGCGAAGACGGAAGGACGGTCGGTTTTTGTGTTTGTGTGCCACTGTACTTGTTTCCCTACGGCTCTCTTGGAGCAGGGTGATTGCGTCATCGGGAGTGACTAGGGTATGCCTTGGTCGGCGAATCTTAGAGATACGCGAGGGTTCGTATTGGGCGGCCGATACGATAAGGGGATTCCTATGTTGGATTGAAGTTTCAAAGAAACGCTTGGAGAAACGTTTCATGAACTGCTGGATGGTGGGCATCTTGAGATCTATGTGAAGAAGCTCATTTCGAACATAAAAGGGGGCTCCTGTGACTCTACGGAGGAATCGGTTTTGGAGGGTCTGCATCTTGTGGAGGAGGTAGGGCTTTGCGTGTGCGAAAACAACGCAGGCGTAGGTCATGATGGGACGGATGACCGCGGTGAAAATACGCAGCTTGCACCTGAGTGATAACTTGCTGCGAGAGCTAAGAATGAAGTGGAGCCTACCTAGAGCGAAAGCGGCGCGCGAACGTGCCTGCTTTATGTGCTCAGCGAAGGAGAGGTGTCTATCGAGGACCACGCCTAAGTATTTGGCTTGCTTTTCCCAAGGGATCGGCTTGCCGTACATGGTAATCGGACGGGGGGAGGGTGGGTTTATCCGCGGTTTAGAAAAGAGGACTGCCTGACTTTTATCTGGATTGACTTCGATTCTCCATTTCCGGAACCACTTGGCCAGAGTGTTTGCGGAAATTTAAAGAGAGTGCGAGCGATGGCATCGGGTTTAAGACCGGTATAATAGATAGCCGTATCGTCGGCGAAGAGGGCTAGCTGGGTATTTTTATGCTTGGGAATACCACTAGTGAATAGCGTGAAAACGAGGGGGGATAGTACGGAGCCTTGAGGAACTCCTGCGCGAATGGGATGGGGAGAGGAAAGCTCCCCCTCAATTCGATAAGATAAGATATAAGGAGAGATAAGGTGCGATTCGATAAAAAGTCCCGTAGGATGAGCACGAGACGGTCAGGCACGCCGAGTTGGTATAGCTTATATATTAAGCCATTGTGCCAGACTTTGTCGAACGCTTTCGCTATGTCGAAGAATAAGGCTCCCGTTATTGCGCCCCGTTGGAAGCCGGCGCTGACGTGTTCTACGATGCGGTGGACTTGTTGGATACATGAGTGTTCGGTTCTAAATCCGAACTGCTCATTGGGTATTAGACTCTTTGCTTCGGCAAAATCTTTGAGCCGCTTATATATAAGCCTTTCATAGATTTTACCGAGGACGTTGAGTAAGCTAATGGGACGGTAGCTAGAGGGGTCAGACTTGGGCTTGCCTGGTTTGGGAATACCTATGACGGTGGCCTGTTTCCAGGTTGTAGGGAACATATTATTGCTCAATGCGCCATTGAAGATGGCAGTCATTAGCACTATAAGCTGGGCGGGGAAAAGTTTGAAAACCCTATTGGTGATGCCGTCGGAGCCAGGGGCTTTTCGCGGTTGGAGACTTTTAATGATATCCTGGACCTCATCAGGAGTGATGGGGGCCAGTGGATTATCGGGATCTTCGACGGGCGGAAGGGAAGTTCTACGTACGACTTCGGCGTTCACCATATCGAGGTGGGCTTGGTCTACTGGTTGAGAGCTGGGAGAACACTGGGACTCTAGGCTGTCGGCTAGGCATTCTGCTTTTTCAGAGTTATCGAAGGCGACACTCTTATCGGGACGAATGAGAGGAGGCATTGTGGCCTCTTCAGTGGATCGTAACTTCCTCTGAAGCTGCCAAAAGCAAGATGGGTGGGCTCAAGTTCGCTCAGCATCTTGTCCCAGCTCGCATTACGTTGCTCGGCAATGCGTTTCCTTACAGCACGCTGTAAGTTGCGCATGTGAGCTTTGTTTGCGGCGCAGGGAAAAGCGCTGTACGCACGGATGGCTGCGTTCTTCTCGGTTATCAGATTCCGTACATCGTCCGGGAGTTTCCAGCGGTGGTCTTCCACTACAGGAACTTCCCTTGAACAATCGTTCAGGACGGATTGTACGTGATCTGTAAGCGAGTCGATCGCCACCGTCGTGTCAGCGACTGAGACTATGTGGTCAGGAATGGTGTCCAATTGAGGCGACGTGGTGGATTTCAGTTTTTCACTTACTTTCCTCCAGTCGGTGATCAATTGGGTCGGAGGATTCTTCCTGCTCCACTCTTCCACACTATCTATATCACTCTGCAACCGTGCACAGTCACTCAAATCTTTAATTGCCATAAGCTAACTAGCTACAGCCTGCTTTCTCCATGTTCTTAATTCGTTTGCATACACTTATTAAACCTTCTCCTGGAGATAATGAACACAACAAAAAAGTAATTATCCAATTTGGTGCTGTCTTTCTACAGTTAGTTAGCGCGTTAGGTGATTAATTTTTGTGATAATATAGAAACATACGAAAATCTGGAGCCTCTTCCAAAGGTTTATCTACGTACTACGATTAGACATTAAGGCTTGTATTCATGCCAATAACCTTGACCATTTGGGCGGAGCTAACGACCCCTCTCCGCGCGCCACTCCGCGCAGCTCTCCGCTACCCGCATGCAAAAGAAAAGAGAGGCGCGCTCGGCCCGCGCCTGCGCCGCCAGCATGCGTCGTCGCTTCGCCTAGTCTCGGCACAGAGTATCGAAATCACAGAAGGTCAAGTCATCGTGAAAGTTAAATTCACTTTTTATTTGTACCGCATCAAAAGTGTTCAAATTTTGTTTTTATTTATTATCTATTGATATAGATGCACTTTGAGTATGTACTGTAGAAACTATACCTCTATTATAGATCAGCCTGGCTCGAAACATGAGGTAAATAACTTGATGTATCTTTTTAACTAAATTATATATAAATAAAAATTAATGGCTAAATGTGTTGCTAAGCGCAAAACTCAGGAATGGCTGGACCAATACAATTTTTTTTTTTCGAATATTCGTTATTGTCTGAGGAAGGTTTCTATTAAGAGAAAAATGGTAGGTAGGTAGGTAAGGTAGGTATGTAGATAGGAACTTAGAGTAAGGTAGATAGGTAGTATAATTATTACTAGTGTATATCATATTATTTGTTACATTTTTTATAAACAAATAGATTATAACTAAAATTCACTGAAATTTAACTTTCTTTCAGCAAGTATTTTTATTCTTTTGGTTGGTTGAACTTCTTCATCCTCATTTATTTCTCCGTGTTCACATATATTTATTTTTAGAAATTTTGATAGCCATATAAAATCTTGTTCTATGTTTTCTTTTCGTCCCTCTTCGTTCTCGTTTTCTTAATTTTTCTCATCAATCTATTTTTCTTTCCTTAGTTCTATTTCCTTCTCTTTGTCGTTTTCTTCTTTCTCTTGTACATTATCTTAACTCTGTCTCTCTATCTCAACTGGCGGCTTCGTCCGTACGAAGAGAAACCGGTGCATATCGGCTCAAGCCAGGCCTCGCTCAGACGAAGCGCACACACGCGCCTTGCTTGTAGTAGTGTACCTATCATAGCGCAGTTGTATGAAGCTTACCCTCTGTCCGTTTACTCTGTGCTATCTACTTTTATGCGAGGTAAGTAAAGTGATAGTTTATAATGAAATATGTAGATAAAACTTTAAACTTACCTTGATAATAAATTACCCTTTTGTTTGTAATATTTTTTTAGACCTCTCTTCATTCGTTTCTGCTTATTCCCATGTTTTACAAACTAAATTTAAACACTACTAAAACTGTAAAATACTATGAGTTTATAACACTAACACTACTTATAGATAGAATATGATACATAGAATATACTCTTTACCTTATAAACAAGAATCAGAAATAAAACTTTTTGACGAATCGAAAGTCGGTTCTATTTTTTGATAATAAGTTTTATTTCACGCTTTTTAGTGGGTCAGTTTGTAATTTATCTAGTTACAAAAGCCAAAATGTCAACTACTTATCACTTTTTACAAAATATTGCTTTTCCCGGTGCAGAGCCGTTAATTTTTGAGGAGTTCTCCTGGTACATCACTATCAGCTCTACTTCACCATATGCATTGTGACGAGCATAAAGTGCTTAACATCTATATTCAAGTAATCTAATCGCAATCCACGAAATACTTATTATTGAGTAGTTTCGATGGCCATCTGGGGTCTTCGTCATCAGTTCTACTTCCTCAAATGGTGCTTTTCAAGAGAAACTAAACAAGGTACTATAAGAAATACCCAAAACGCTATAGGTATGCCTATAATATTTGAAGAGTTCCCTCGATTTCTCCATGATTCCATCATCAGATCCAAACGTGACGACAATGGAACTAACTAGAATGTATATTCTTTCAAACAAAAAAATATTTTTCCATATCGGTTCAGCCATCCGCGAGTAATGAAGTAACATCATAAAAAAAAGTTCAAGACGAATTGAGAACCTCCTCCTTTTTCTAAAGTCGGTTAAAAAGTTATTCCACTATTTATAAAATTAATTTTAGCAGTAATATTTTACGATATTATTTCGTAGTGCTTGAGCTCTCGCAACGCGACGTAGGTCCACCTAGCAACACGATGCGCCCCGCACTGAATTTGTGGACGAGTGCGGTGGTGATGTAAACGCAGTCTTTAATTGGACGCATTTTTAATTTATTGTAATAAAAATAATACATATTTGTAAAAAGTAACAAAACCAAATCATGTTCATTTGTATTGCAAAGCAGTAGTATATTTTTTTATACTCTTTTGATAAGAAATTAAGGAGTAAAATGGTTTCATCTCAATGATTTGGAGGTGATTTGGCATTTTTTTTTTCTTATTATGTGATACCGACAGAAAAATTGTGGCTAAACCAAATTACGGTTCATATCATGTAGATTACTAACAATTTTTTTCAGATGTAATTTCTATGTAATTGCCGACGAAAAGTTGCTTCATCTGAATGCCTTTTTCAAGCTTTTTTCGAGAGAGCAGCCTTAATGAGTTCAAGTTCCTGCAGGGACACAGGCCTTCTGTCTATGAGATGGAATTGAACGTAATTCAGCATCTAAAACAAGGACGCTTTCCTTATCATGTTTTCCTTCACCATTTCGCGACCATTTGATGACAACCGCGTTAGTTGGGACCGTAACCATTACAAACCAATTTCAACGGATTACAAAATAATAAATCACTAATCAGTCCATACCCTTACGGAGTACCTATCGTTCAAATTATAACCGAGTTACGACCCAGTTCTCAAGCCCATCCCACAGACACATTCTATGGGCTCGTTGTTAGAGAATAACTATTGCGTTTACTATTAATAGCCGTTTATGTATGATTGATACTACACAGCTGAACCTAAGTATCGATTGGTACCTCTCAAGTGATTGGGTTATTGATATCTGTTCATTAATTAGGATGTTTTTCGCTGTTGTGTTGTCCGCTAAGACTGAAGGCTCTAAAAGCATTGAGTCTGTAAAATTCGCACAATTATGTCAGTCTTCCCGTCTGGAAAACAACACAAAAATTAAATGCACCACTAAAATAAATAATGTGTCTGTCTTATTTATGTAATTGATTCACTAAACTGGCGCTACCTTGCAGATTCATGGTCCTCAGACCTTAATTATTAAGGTTGCTGCTTATCAATCTATAGTGAGTAGGGAGCAATCGTTGCCCAGTGGTTATAGACAGGATTTACAAACTGAACATTGTGGATTTGAAACCAGCCAGGTAACTTTTCATCATTAGCACTGCTTTAAAAAACATCGTCAGGAATGTTCTAGGACCTTTAATTCCGGAGTCATGCGACATCCATTAACCTGCACTGAGATTGCGTGGTTGAAGACGGCCTATTGCCTCTCATAGAAAGAAGGCCTAGTCTCTGTAGTGGGCACGTTAAAGATTGTGAGATTAGGAGAGAGTAAATATCCATTGCTCTTGTGCGTTTCAAGCTAATTGACGTATTTTGTCGTCCTCTTCGCCGTGAAACTGATCCGCCGAACAACACTTATTACCTAAGTGTTGTTCGGCGGATCAGTTTCATCTTGGAGTATAAAAAGTTATTCAACCTTGAATAGATTGATGACCTGTAGTTCTAGTCTGGAAAATGCTCAACGTGAAAACTTTGGTGCAGTGTATAAGAATGAAGTAAGCTATCAATCCATGCAATCCAGGTGTTCACTATAACCGTAACTAAGTTGTGTAGTGAGAAGAGATAAAGTGTTTACAGAATAGACCGCCTATGTCTTGTCGATCAGAAGAGAGTGAGATTAGAAGGGGTAGTCATCATCATCAATGTGTGTTTTTTAGCCTTTACCCCCACAAACCAGTGTTTGAGTAACATGATAACCCTCGGCCTAGGGTTGCCATCCGTCCGGGTTTTCCCGGATTTGTCCTAGTTTGGAGAGCGTCCGGGGCGTCCGGGGGATTTTCCCAATAAGCGTCCAGGTAAAACCCGGACACACATTGGTCTTACGGGTACCAAAAAGCACGATCTCTATGCTTATTTTCCTATGGTATTTCATCTCATTGTTTATGTTACGTTGATTAAATAAAAAGGAAGAGACTGTTATTAACAAAAGTTCTAAAGCTCTAAGTACAAGGTACAAACCATAATTAAACATAGTTGTTTTTAGTTTCAATTTCAAAAATGTATTTTTCTACGGTGTCCGGGGAAAAACTGTGATTTTACCCAAATGTATGTGTATGTCTTTGTCTGGGGCTGGCAAATTTGGTGATGGCAACCCTACCTTGGCCGGATCAGTGTCAGATTTTCCTGCTCCAGACTACCCGGAATGACTGTAAAGATGTCCAAATAACAGTTGGGACCAACGACACGAGTCACGGAGGTCACACCGCCAACTTTCAAACTCCGGGCACACTGTAATACCCAATAGTACTTTTTGCCCGACCCGGGACAGTCGTGTTTTCCAGTACTTACAACAATGCTTTCAGGATGTTGTTGAGCCTCCCACGATTCTGCAGCGCGTCCAATATGTTTGCTGAAGCGGCGGTAGATAGGTTTGGCGCTATCATGAGATGGCGATCTGCGTCATTGCTGCGTAGGATTCGTGGGAGTACCAACAGCATTTTGAAAGTCATTGCGGATAAACATGATTGTGTTTTCCTGCGGCATTGGACTCGCATGCATGGCGGTGAAGCTAATGCTGCGGGAGAATATGTGAATTAGTTTTTAGTTCATATTTTTTTTTTTACTAACATAGAATGTAAGGTGTTTTACTAACAAACTTTGTATGGATTTTTTTTTCCGAAATAAATAAATTAATAATAATAATAATATACGGTTGGGTCATGCCAGTGTTGATATACTCTTTCGGCGTACTCAAATGGACTCAAACTGAACTTGACGCCCTGGATAGGAGAGTTCGTACATTGCTGACTGCATATCGAATGCATCACCCACGCTCGTCGGTGATGAGGCTGTATATCCCGCGGAAATGTGGAGGTCGAGGCTTTTTGAATGCTAAAACTCTCCACAACCGCGAGGTATGCAGTCTCAGGGAACATTTCCTTGCTTCCGAAGTGGGTATGCTTCGAGATGTAGTCGCGGTGGATAAGGGACTCACCCCGCTCCCCTTGGCTAATGAGAACTGGCGCAAACCTGCAGTGCTAGACACTAACGATCGAAGAGGGATATTTATTTTATTTATTTATTTAAGGTCAGCCAACAATTGTTTACACATATCATTACAATACGATTGAAAAATTTACATATACAAGTGTAACAATCACTTATAGGCTAACACCACATGCACAGAAAACGGATTAAACGTGTACAAAATTAATTATTTTTACTAATTGATACAATAGGTTAGGTTAGTTTTGTTCTTAAGATTAGGTTAGTTACACACAATACAATGATCACAAATTCAATGCATTAATAATATGGATGTCAAATTTAAATATTAAGAAAGAACATTAATTATAATTAAAATAGTAATTAAGATAATAAAATAATAATTTAAAAAATTAAAACAGGCACATAAATTAGATTAAATCTAATGATATCAAATGTCACATTATTTGGCATAATAAATTAAGGGATTAACGGAATTAAAAAATATAAAATATACTATATTACAAGATTATTCAAGTACTTGTGATTGTATTATTTACAACTACTTTAATAAATTTATTAATACTGTCCTGGTTTATATCCACTAAATCACTGCAGCTATTGAGAATTCTACATAATCCAGGTATAGGTGAGTTTGCGCCTAGATATGGCAGAGTAAGGAGCTTCATGGAGGTTTTTTCCGGGCCCTACATGGGTCCGACGTAGACCAAGTAGCGTCCGTAGCTTGGTTGCGCTTCGGTGACCTCTTTGGGGAAACCGAAGGTTTTGTCTGTGCAATTATAGACGAAGTTATCATGACGAACAACTACCGGAAATTTATTGTGAAGGATGGCACGGTTGACATGTGTCGGGCATGTCACCGTCCGGGTGAATCAATCCGTCACATTATCTCTGGTTGTTCTCGTCTTGCTAATGGAGAATACTTGCATAGGCACAACCTTGCCGCCAAGATTATTCATCAGCAACTTGCTCTGAAATATTCTCTTGTGGAATCGGAAGTGCCGTACTATAGGTATGTGCCCGACCCAGTTCTCGATAATGGCCTTATCACATTATACTGGGATCGGTCCATCATCACTGACAGGACTATTGTAGCCAATAAGCCTGATATAGTGGTGGTGGACCGAAACGAGAGGCGTGCCATGATTGTCGACATAACCATCCCGCATGACGAGAACCTCGTGAAAGCCGAGACAGATAAGCAAATCAAATATCTTGACTTGGCGCATGAAATTGTCGACATGTAGGATGTGAACTCGGCAGTCATTGTACCGATAGTCATCTCAGCCAATGGCTTAATAGCCAAGAGCCTCGACCAACACCTTAGGAGGCTCTCATTAGGCGGCTGGATCAAGGGCTTGCTTCAGAAAGCGGTACTCCTGGACACGGCGCGTATCGTTAGGAGGTTCCTCTCTCTAGAGCCCTGACCACCGGGAGCTTGGACCCTGTTCCCGATACCGGTGGGCTACTATTTTTTATATTTTTAAATGTTTTTTGTGTTTTATAGAAATATTTAAAAATGTAATTTATATGTGTATAATTAGAAATAAAGGAAATAATAATATGAGATTATAAATAGTGAACGTCGAAAAGGAGCGCAAAAAACTAAAATAACGGTTACAATTCGTTAGCTTTTTAATATTAATACTCTTGTTTTGATACATAGTTTTTAATTAAGTCTTGAAAACATCAACACAATATCAGAATCATGAAATATGAATGACTACCGGCATCATTGAAACTGACGTTCTCTTTATATTAAATGTTAAACAATTCCAATTATCATCGAAATTACATGTTTAGAATGTAAGTTATTGGTGCAAGCCTCAAATACGTTAATATTGATAAAGTGGGAAGGTTTGTGTATTACAATTTTTTTTATAGTTTATAGGCTTGCATTTGACCATAATCTCACCTAATGCTAAGCGATGATGTGATCGAAGATGAAGCACGCTTGCCTAGAAGTAACCTATTCACTCTTGACTTAATTAATTTATTATTATTAACTTAATTGACTTTTAATATATCTTTAAATCTTTTTTTATGTAAATTTCTCCCTTTGTATTTTAAATTAGGAAGCCGAGCAATTGTTTGAATTTTGATTTTATTTTATATGGGTCTTGGACCTGAAATAAATGAATTTTATTTTATTTTATTTTATTTTATTTATTTATAATAATGAAAGGATGATTCTTTGGGCTTGACTAGTACTTAAACAATTATTGGTAGGTATTATGTTTCTTCAAGAAATAAGCTATATTTTTCTCAAATGTTTAGCATTTTGCCAACTATGTCATCATCGGCTTCCAGTAGTATTAGTGTTTTACATGGAGCGATTGCCTATCTGACCTCCACAACCCAGTAACTGGGTAACACGATAACCCTTGGCCAGACCAGTGTTAGAGCCTATGCACACTACGTTTTTCAACCGACGACCAAAAGAGGAGGTTGTCAATTCGACGCGTATATATATATATATATATATATATATATATATATATATATTTTTATGTATGATCACCGAGTACTCGAAGACGGCTGAACCGATTTGGAAAATTCTTTTTTGTTTAATAGGGTATACTTCGAAATTGGTACCATTTGTCACCAAGCCAGGATCTGATGATGGGATCCTGGAGAAATCGACGGAACTCTTCAAATATTATAGGCACACCTATGGCGTTTTGGGTATTTCTTATAGTAACTTGTGTAGTTGCTCTCAAAAAGTACCATTTCGGGAAGTGGAACTGATGATGAAGACCACAGATGGTCGCCGAAACTACTCAATAATAAGTATTTCGTGGATTTCGATTCGATTACTTGAATATGGATATTAAGCACTTTATGCTCGTCACAATGCATATGGTGATGTATAGCTGATGGTGAAGTACCAGGAGAACTCCTCAAAAATTAACGGCCCAGCATTGGGAATTTTGGGAAAAGCAATATTTTGTAAAATTTTATAAGTAGTTGACATTTAGGCTCTTGTAACTAGGTAAATTAAAAATCAACCAACTAAAAAGAGTGAAATAAAAACTTTTTACCAAAAAATTAAACCGACTCCCAAAACACACTGCGAAGTGAAAAATAACTTTAATTTCGGAAGTCGGTGCCAAAAACGAAAATACAAAACTAAAGACACCGACTACCGAAATTAAAGTTATTTTTCACTAAGCAGTGTTTCTTGGGAGTCGGTTTAATTTTTTGGTAAAAAGTTTTTATAAAAACGCGCGTTTGTAGCGATACAGACGCGCCGGTGCCGCGCGTTTGAATCAACACAAATGACAACAAAAAGCGCGCCGTGTCGCGTTGCGTCGTCGGCGCGCGATTTGGGACCTGCGCCGACGTCGCGTTTAAAAAACGTGGTGTGCACAGGCCCTTAGATTTCTGACTACCCTTAATGACTCTCAAAGATGTCGAAATGACAGCCAGGACCATCAACACAACATGCTTTCCGAGTCACGGGGGTCACACCGCCAACTTTTAAACTCCGGGCACACTGTAATACCCAATAGTAGGTACTTCTTGTCCGACCAGAGAATCGAACCCAAGACGTCTTGCTAGAAGACCTGGTTGCAGTCGCACTTGCGATCACAACAACAACAAGGCAATCACTTGCGACCACTAGACGAACGAGCAATATTTTTCCTAGATACATTTCATTATAATTCAGTAGTTAAGCCCTAAAATTATGTACCTATATCAAAGATTGCACAATAATATTACTGAATTGACTCACACAATCCTAAAGAAATACAGACGTGTTCGAGAATTAAATAAAACCTATCAAACCAGCCGTCGCTTATTTCAATCAATTAGTAATTTATCAAGTAACATCACTAAATAACTATATGTATAGACTCCGTTATTTCTGCTCATACCTATGATTTCACAACGATACTATCTGCTCCAACTAAATATAGTTATTAATCGACTCTTCTGACCTTTACTTAAATTACCACTTAACATTTACTATTGTGTTTCAATTAAAACAAAGCAATAAATTGTCCGAAAGCAAATATTTGTTCACAACTAACTTTTATTGTTTTATTATAGGTTATTTTTATACGCGGGCATGCTTGTTCTGTTTATAAAAACATGACACGTTAACCGTAATAATTATTGAAATAAATAGACTTTGGTATAAAATGGCCATTATTCGTTTTTGCAGCATTTAAAAATAGAACTTCCATTTAAAAATGTACTTAATGTATGATGCTTCATTATTTTTCTAAGGTATGATGTTTTTCTTTTAATCAAATGCGTAAGTATTGTCAATATCGAGTTAAATTTGCTTAACTTACAAAGCCAGGTGTCGCCAATTAGCATAAGTGTGCTTTTCCGTGCTACTTAGGGCATGCAAATATCCCTTAGGTAATTATTTGCCGATCTAACCGGTATATCGAATGTATGTTCAAGAGCTTTCACTCCTCAATTTTATACAGACAAAGATCAATTGTAAGTTTTCTATGGATATCTAAGGAAAAAAGTGTGAAGTGGGTCAAATTTAACTTGCAAGCTAAGTCCTTATTATCTCGTTTCTCGAATCTTGTTCGCAAAAATACCTGGCGTAGTGATAAATATTCTTTATAATTTAATCATACTAGTTATTAGTACCTAATCTCTACCTTACTTCAAAAAGTTTCCAGACACAAAATATAAATAAATTCGAGGAGGCATTTCTTAACATTTTTAGGAACTAACAAACATACATACGTTTCGTATGTTCACGTTAGAGTCTTAAAGAAGATCTAAAGGTGCTGCTCGATTAATCAATAATTGCATTTTATTTTTAATCGATAAGATCTACAGTTTCGTGTCGAAGGAGTTTTTAAAGCGCACAGCGATTAGTCAAACGCCTCTGCGCGTTGAAACAAAGATCCAAAATTAAATATTTTAATTATTTATTTTGACAGTATCAATTATCGCAAAACAATAAATATACCATAGTTTTTATTATCGAAGCCATTACTTTTTATTTGTTTATTTTTAATTGTAGAATGTTAGTTTAAAGTCGTTATTAATAGAGCCGTGTGTAGAACATCGCATTTTATGTTCGTTCGATAAAATCGTTAATGTGGAATATTTAAATTGCTAGCCGATTTATTGTTCCTGATTATATGTCACGATTTCAATTTATAAAGAAGTATTTTATCTATCTAGTCGTGTATGTAAGCGCTCTTAAAGTAGCACGCCTTGTAATGGAAATAATGAATAAATCGTGAATTTTGTTCTCATTTCTCATTCGCTATCCATATTTGCATCCATGATTATGACAAAACTTTTCGAAAAGACTTAATTTGGTAAAACATTATCATTTGGCCGACATATCGGTATAAATAATGATTCGAGTATAACTGTCACGACTCGTGCATAAGTTGAGTACTTAATGCCGTATTAGCGTGGTATTACAAAATCTCGACGATATTTAACGGTAGTTCAACACATGGTGGGCAAGGCAGATATTCAATTTATAATCTCATAAATGGAATAAGGTCGATGCGCCTGCGGCGGCGGCAAAGGTTAATCGGAACACGCTGCACACGTCACATGGTATTGTCGAGGCGCCCTGCTATTGAGAAACTGAAATCTGAACACGATTAGATTTATTGCGATATTTCGCTACGATTGATTGCTATCGATTTTCTGTGCAATACCGCGTGTGACTGCTCGCTTCGTGTCGTTCGTGTATTATTGTTTGTTTCTCTTTACTGTAAACTGAACACAAACCTTCTTATAAGAAAAAGGGTTACGTGCAGGTGCTAACTTTCAAACATAAATTAATTTCTACGATTCTGCGTAATTATTTTCTTGTTTTTACCCGCGCTACCGCATAACTGTCAGCACATTGCCAACAAAAAGCATGAATTAGATGACAATAAATGAGTCGTAAAAGATAGTATGCTGCTACGCTAAACATTTTTTAAACATCCGCTCCAGACAGACTCCCCGCGGCGCGTCGATCGATCATCCGTGGAACGGCACTGTTTTACTACAAAAAAAAAACAATTGAATAAGCACTTTCCTATTGTGTGAAGGCAGCATTAAGGTTCCATTAAACGGCATTAAATAAATACACTATTTTGCAAAAAAAAAAACGGGCACCTAAGGAAATTTACGTTCTAAGGTCGATTTGAGTTAATTAAATGAAATTTGTTGCTTTAACGTAGTCTGTATACTTATAATCGTGTAAATTAATGCGCGTGAAGTGAATTCGGGCAATTAAATGAAAAAAAACGACGGATTCTTTAAAACCGATGTACACGCCCAAACAATAAGGAGTGGTCGGCAATAAAGACAAGATTTTTTTTTTTTTTTTAATTAAATAAAGTTACAAATGTAAAAACCTAATAACGAGTATGACCTCCTCTTGCCAAAATCACAGCTTGAATCCTTCTGGGCATGCTTTCCACGATGTTTTTAATAACGTTTTGAGGAATACGTTCCCACTCTTCTGCAATGACTCTTTTTTAGCTCCCTGATGTTTTGTCGAGCAGGTTGCACTGATCTTACCCGTCTCTTTAGAACATCCCAGACATGCTCAATTGGATTGAGGTCAGGACTTCGAGCTGGCCAATCTAAACGACGGATCCCAACTTCTTGCATGTACGCTTCCACGTCGCCAGAACGGTGCGGGCGAGCATTGTCATCCATAAAAATGGAATCTTCCCCAAGTGCAGTCAATGTGGGTTGTGCATATGGAATTAGGACTTCCATTATGTACCGGTGTGCATTTAATGTTCCATTTTCTATGAAAACTAACTCCGTACGCTCCGTCGAATTAATTGCTGCCAAAAACATAATGGAGCCTCCGCCATAAGGAGTGATTTCTTCGAAACATACTTCCGCATAGCGTTCCCGTGGTCTTCGCAGCACTCGCCGGCGTTGGTCCTCTCCACACAAAGAGATTCTAGCTTCATCAGAAAACAATACTTTATTCCAGTCCTCCAGAGTCCATGAAGCACAGTTCCGAGCAAACTGAAGTCGAGCAACACGGTGCTCACGGAGTAATTTAGGGCCCCGAGCTGGGCGGTAACTCCTGATATTGGCAGCCAAAAAAAGCCTCCTCCTGACCGTCCACAAGCTAACTTCTACTTCTCTTACTTCTTCAAGGCTCTTCTTCAGGTCCACACTTGACGCTTTACGATTCCGCAACGCCTGACTCACCAAAAAGCGGTCATCTCTTGGTTTTGTGCATCGTTTTCTTCCCGAACCGGGGCTTCTTTTGACCGAACCGGTCTCTGAACGACTCACATTTAGCCGCTGAGACACGTAAGTTTGCGAACAACTTTCTTCAAGTAGGGCTATAGATTTACCGGCCCTTATCGCTATATCACTCATATCAAAAAGTGGTATTTAATGTAAAAAGAAAGATTAAATTGTTTAATTTGCAGAAAATATCCAAAAAGTTTTTAAATATCGTAATCAGTTAAAAATCGTTTCAGCAATTCGCGCCATTAGTAAAGCAATTTTAGAATAATCCACAATAATCATTATTTTTCTTTTATTAATTAAAAATTTGGAACGTAAAGAATCATGCCAGGATGCTTCAAATAACATTTCTTGCTCTTCAATAATAATAAACAATATTTCTTGTTCTTCTTCATTGAAGTAGAGAAAAAAATCTAAAGTGCCCGTTTTTTTTTGCAATAGTTGTCGTTAAGAGTGTTGACCGGCGGGGGTCGTGCGCGTAGACGTGGAGCGCGTCGTATGCGGTGCTCGTAGCGGCCACATCGGCATTCTGCCAGTGATCACGCGCACAACTACATTATTCAGCACAACTCACGCGCCGCTGTCGCATTATACCGTACGATCCTTAACGCCTCGCCTCCGACTCAACCCGCATATGGAGTACCGGAAAAACTAACAATGTCGTACCTATTACATGACAAATTGCGACTATTAGCGTCTTAGATGCGCAGTGCCGGCTTTGGCAGAGCCTGCTCTAAGTCTCAGATGATTATGGTAACGTTGTTATGCAGTTCGCGGAAATCTTTTTACTGGATGCGCCGTTTGTCGAAGTTGTGAGGCTTCACAAGCGAGTTCATCTCCCGTTGCCATTTGTTGCGATGTTAAACGGGAGCCGGGCACATACTTTGGCATCTAATAGCAAGACCTTGTCCGCCCACAGGCGCCAAATTGGTATTATTGTCCGCGCTAACAATGCCTACATTATCGCAAAACTAGTAAGAATGAACGGCGAATTAACTTTGACATTATAGACCGACAAACGCCTGTTACCACGACGAGCTATGATATTAGTATGCCATACTTACATGACATTTAACAATCATTAAAATAATCGATGTTTCGTAGCACAATCAAGAAGAATTTTGCCTTGAAGTCTTAACTGGAATAGATTGATCTTATGGAAGGCCAAGAACCTATTGACGAGGTGTTACTTGAGTAACACTTAGGTGCTTACATAGGTTCTTAGAGTATTATATTGGTGCTGATTTTCATAAGTAAGTGCCTACCCTTTTTGTGAGGTGGAAATCCTCACTGAAGTTTTCTTCCCTGGGGCGGGCAAAGGGATCTGTCAGACTCTAAATGACTAAACACCCTGTGTTCCCTCGCATACTTACGACGTAGACTGTGGGAGGATTTCAATACTCTTCAAACCGGCCCGTGACTTGTGCCAGCGCGCTGCAGCGCCCGCTTCTGCGGGACACGTCTGAAGTAGGTACCTACCTACCACAACGTTTTAGCATCCAGCTCCCGAGCTAACAAAGCCGTTTCCAGCACACAACCAGATACATATTACCAGTGACAAAAACATGACTTTATCTTCTAAACCGATGCTCTGTATATACCATGTTCGCAGTTCTCGCTAATGGCACAAAAGTGTACATTCATTTTCATCAAAACTAACAATGGGCTGGTAAAGTCGCCTAATAGACCATTACAGGTAGATTTATGTCGGTAACAACGTCTCAGGATTGAGGCATAGTTGACTAGCATTACCATATAAGAAGGGGGAATAAACAACATCGATTTCTGTTGGAAAATTATTCGTTAGATGTTGAGGCGAGTAATCATGAGCAGTGAGTAGGCTTCAATGTGAACACGCGTCTGAATGTAAATGGTTAATTTGTGTCTTATAGGCAGCTGTTTTGTAAGGTATGTGCTTTGTCGAGGATTTATATATTTCTCTTGTGTGTTGGGCTGTTAGGAAACATTTGTCAACCTACTGGTGATCACCTTAATAGACTGATAAGTCCAAGGCGCGAAGCATCATAATTTGTGTACATACCTAGGTAATATACCTCCTATTCCAAAGTGAGATAGAATAAATAAAATAAACCATATTTTTCTTAGAGGCGTCATTCCTAGGAGGGTCAGAATATTTAAGGTGTCACAAGAGAAAATTAATGCAACTTTTGTAACCTAGCTATCTACTTATATTCGTAGTATGCGGTACTCACAAGCAAGCTAAATCGATCAGTCAAAGAATGCGACCTGCAATATATTCACGCAATAAGATTTATTATTCAGGTTGATCTAATCGAACCATAGCAAGAAACACGAATCGACAGATTCGACGCAAAAAATATTAGCGAAACCCACCCAGTTCCATAGATCAAGTAAGAATGTAGAACAAAAACTCTAAGACTGAATTCATATTCCAAAAAACCGTTGATTTTAAAATTTCACAAATGCGATTAGGAAACGTCAAGTGTGGTTTGTGCTGATACGGATCTTGAGAGTAACAGTAAGCACCTTGGAGCGCGGTTAACTGATTTTCTAATTAGTCATTAATAATTAATTAATCGTTCAAGTATTATTGGCGACTGAGTAATGAGTATTGCGTGGCCGTATTAAAGTGTGGTAGCTATATTGGAATTATTTATTTATTTATTTATTTATGTACACACATGACACTTACAACAAAAAAAAATACAGACAAAAGAGCACAAAGGTGCTACTTATTTCCTAAGAAATTTCTTCCAGCAGACCTGCAACAGGAGAGTTCAAGAGGAGATGATAGACACAGTGTGTATAAATACTAGTTACGATAAATAAAACATACTTAGCTATAAAATTAAACTATAATGATATAATAAACAAATATATACATACATTGAATTAAAAGTACATATTTATATTAATGCTATAAAAATATATACCTATAATAAATATATAAAATTACGGAATGTTAGATAGGTTTTAGGTTAGGATCTTTGACCAGCTTTTTGAAAATATTAATGGATTTAGCCTCCCGGATTTTAGCGGGAAGTGAGTTCCACAGTCGTACTGCATGAAAGGAGAAGGAGTGGGAATAGAAACGGGTTTTATGTGACGGGAAATTTAGATGGAGTTTTGATACCGGCAGTTCCAATTACAAGTAATGTGTCTTTTTTGGCAGGTGATGTTCTAATCTAGGTAAGTTTTATGCGTCACCAACAAAGTTAGAATGCTAACCATTGTAATGAGTCATGTTTATAGAGCTGTTACCAGACATGAAAAGCAGGCTTGGAGGATCATACCTACATAGCCATCTTGATGACAGACGAACATGTCAGAAATCTCAGTACCATTAGCATACCACCAGTATAGGTGGTGTTGTGATCGCAGAAATAGGTACATTCCTACTAAATATAGTTTCTATGGACATAGAACTCGTTCCATACTGCGGACACCACTGCTGAATTGCTGATCCCAGATTCGCGTATTGCGTGCGCTTTACTGGTAGCAGAGGAAAGGGCAGCTTTTCTGATGAACTTAATGTACCATTTGAATTTCAGAATATCGGCAGCATGCATGCCTTACAGATAGCTCCTTTATGCCGTTCATTTAGCATATCTAGAAAGCAACTCTCACGTTTCATATTGAATAAGCATAAGCGGCATCAAAGATATCCAGCGATTTATATTCAGAATTATTTATCACGCACCGTCTTTTACAATTCTGAAAACGTAGACATGTAATTTGTCATCTATTCAATTAACATTGCGATGGTAAGTTGCCAGTTTATTCAAAAGTGCAGGTACTTTAATTTGCCCTGTCATAGTAAGTATTAAATTTCATCCAAGCTATAACCCCACGCGGCGCATGTAAATGAAACATAAATCACTCCTACACTTGGAACCACCTATTTATATTAAGCTCACTATAGCGGTGTTATGCAAAGGTTTAACATGGGAGTTGGTGGGAAAAAAAAACTGCAATTTCAATGCGCAATAATAAAATACATCGGTATTATGAAGTTCTTGTAAGGGCAGACACGGCAGGATGTACTTACATCGAGTTAATTTGAAGTTAGTTGAGTAAGAATGACAATTCTGACCAGTTTGCCGGTAGGGGGAGGTGGTGGCTAATATCAACCTCACGGCTCGACCTTCAACTTGCCAAAATCGGTTCGTAAATTGGTGACCATCTTATCATTAGGTATTAGGCTGCGTTTCCACCAGAGATGTGCGAGGATGCGTAGCGAGGGATGTGTTTGTAAAGAACCAATAGAATCGCTTCATTTACCTCGCCTCGGTCAGCACAGCTCTGCTGGAAACGGCTCAGCGGAGCTAGATTTTTGCGCATACAAAACAAGCGAGGGATGTGTGCGAGGGATGTGTGCGAGAGATGTGTTGCGAGGGATGTGTTGCGAGGAATGTGTGTTGAGAAGGATGTGTTGCGAGGTTTGCGCATCCTCGCACCACACATTAATGCGCATTTTCAGAGCTCCGCTACACATCCTCGTAGGCACATTTTCATCGCACAGCTTTGGTGGAAACACCCACACATTTACACAGCACAGCTAGACATCCTCGCACGACACATTTCCATCGCACATCTCTGGTGGAAACGCACCCTTAAGGGGGGGTTCACAGGGGACATAGAAACAATAAAAAATCTTCAAAAATTTTGCAAAATAAGACGTTCCAAATATTATCACCCGATTTTCTAATAAAAATAGAAGACCTACATTTGTTTTATAATGTGTGCAACAAAATTTGTATTGTGCAATAAAGAAAACTCATTTACTCGAAATCTTGTACTGATACCCGCCAAAATTCCAGACACACGCACATTTAGCTTAGTTGGAGGGGTTAACAAGATTGCTAGTAATGTGAATTATACCCACAACGCTAGTAATCTTAAAAAAATAATCCAGGCTGCGACCGTGCCTGCTTATCATATCGACATTCTTCCATTCTCGAAGAGCAAGTTAAGCCGAGGGTCCCCACTGTCATTTGTACATCTTCGTTAGTCGTTACGCTTACCGGTATTCAGAAGTCCAGAAATCTGACACCAGTCTTACCAAAGGCTATCGTGTTACCCAGTTACTGGGTTGTGGAGGTCAGATAGGCAGTCGCTACATGTAAAACACTAATACTCAGCTGCATCTAGTTAAACTAGAAGCTGACCCTAACTTGTCGGGGGAAAGATAAGGAAAGAAGAGTGAGACAAACCAATTAAAATATTCCTTGCCTAAATTCTTAATTAAATTAGTACCTGATTGCAAACTACTACCTTCCTATAAGGTTTATGGACGGACAATCTGATTTGTTTTCATACTACACATAAAAAACTATTACTTTATAATTGTCTGTGTCCAGAGAGACTAAGCGCTAGACTAACTGAGCGGAGCAAATGCACTCAACAATGTCCGAAACTGTGAGTTTCAAGACATATTCATATACTAGCAGTCGTGTGGGGAGTCGCTCCCGTAAAATTTATCACGATAGAAACATAAGGCTCAATTTACACCGCCGCGGAATGGAATGGAATGGAAGCGTCAATTTCGCGCGACTGTGCCATGAGGGACGTTCAGTCTAGATCTATTATTTGGCACCGCACTGCTGTGTCCGACCCAACCGACTCCCTTTTCGCGCCACTTCCCACGGATTCCACAGACAGCGCCGACAGTAGCTAGGGGAATTCTCGAGAATACGCGAGGATTATCCGGAAGACGCGCGACCTTTTTTGGCTCCTATTTAGTTTGTACCTATGTTATACGATTGACAAAGTTCATTATGCTATGTACAATTTCGTTGCACAAAGTCGCTTTCATTCCATTCCATGGCGGTGTAAATTAAGCCTAAGCCTCCCTTCTTAAGCTTCAAGCTAATTCCATACCAAGTTTCATCTAAATCCACCCAGTATTTTCGAAGAATAACACGTTCAAATAAAAAAAAAACTTTTCCGCTTTATAACGCGACATAAGCAGTTACTTCTTTTCAGAGCTGGATGTTTTGACGTTTCATTGGCAAGCATTCGCATATTTTTTGTGAAACAAGGTTTTTTTAACCTCTAGAGCCCCAGCGGCACAAAAACATGCCAGTAAACAAGTATTAGTTGAGCCCCGCTTGCACAAAATTTGTGTGCCAGCGGGGCTCAACTAATAGTTGACGTAAATAATGGCGGTCCTTGAGAGGTTAATACGAATGAGCCGCTCATGTCCCCGATCACACCTGATGGTTAGGATCAAAGAGAATGTAATACACTGGTTAGGATAAGATGAAGTCTACGATCGAACGAGCGAGCCCAGATGCCTGTTCATCTCTTGCTTTAAAGGCTGACGGGTCATATGTGGCAAGGAATACAGAAGCCGGCAGCGAATACCGGCAGAAAATACCACACCTTGGCTGTGCGCACAATAAATGTAAAGGAGAAGCACTTAGTACGACAAGACTGTATATCAATAGTGTCATTGTTATCTGTTCAATCTTGCATGACCTCTAGTACTAACTTACCAAGGTAAAGGAACCCAAAAAGGGCAAATTAGGTTACGCCATCAACTCGTACTACGATCAATACACGCCTTTCACAATTGATAAATGAGTAGGATAGCCCACGCATGTTATTTGACGCAGAGAATTGAAAACCCGACCTTGCTGTCTCTAGTCGCATCATTGACCTACTGATCCATTAGCTTATAATGTTGACCTCTGATTCTAGCGTCACTAGAGGTCAGAATCCCTCAATCATGTTTTTATACCGGTGAATGTCCATTAGATATTTTCTTTAATTAAGAGTGAAGTGCGTTAATCAGTACCTACTTGTCACTCAGTGTTATATCTAACGTTTTAACGCAGAGGTCAAGCTGCGAGAATCGTGTCGATGACTTAAACCACTTTTAATGTGTGCTGTATTTATTTGCCTCAGGGTCCAGATTTTTCTACATTATTAGATGCTTATGGTGTGCAAGGAACCAAATTCTGTCACCAATCTTTAGTCAGTTTAAGAACACTCCTCTTACGACCAGAAGAACCCCCGCAATACACAACCCCACTGACTCAGTCACAGGGTCCCCTAGTTACGGAGTTTCTAGTTAAGGAGGCCCAACATATTTGGATACAAGCTAGGCAAGTGATGATTATGGTACAATAGTATGTGGTGTAGTCCTTCAGTATAGGCGTACAATAAAGTATATAAAGAATAAATAAATTCAACCAATTAAAGAAAGAAAACATATTATTAGGGACGCCAAAAAAAGTGCTTTGCTTTTTAAATGTGTTTGTGCGTGACGATTTGATGAATTCATCAGGCTTACACACATACAAAAATACAAATATGTAAACCAAAAGTGCAAAAAGACTACGAGCCTCAGGGCTGTGGCAAAATAGTAGATTGTTACACGAGGGTCGAAAGGAATCAATTCCCATACGAGGTATTTCGATGGCTATAGTTCAAGTAGGAATTGATGTCTTTCACCCGTGTTAAGCACTCTACATTTTCATTTCGAATATAAGGAAAGTAAAAAATAGTAGTTTTTCTAAAATATTATTATTATTATTTAATAATAACATGAGTAGTACCTTAGTAATTTAAAATTAATTGAGACGTTAGAACAATTTGCGAAATTTAAAGATACATTTTTGTTTGGAATATTTACGCTGTTTGCTATGTTATGTCCATTGTCCAGTGATCGGAATAGGCTGAGTATATTTACCTAAAGTTTAAAGAACAGAGACGGAAATCGGAGACTTCCTTATGACATTTTTTTTACCGGTGACCTACGGTACCTTAACTATGTAAATTTTTACATCAAATTATTACAATTAAAGCTTCTATTAGGTAAACATTCTTCTTTGGAACATTTTGCATATTTTTTTTTCTACTAAATTAAAAATACACATATGTGGCATCATTTCTAACGTAACGATTTTGACGATTCTTCTAAACTTTTTGTATTCAAGTATTTATTTGCAATCCATTTCATGTTTCTTAGTAAAGATCATAATCAATAGCTATTACTTAATATTTATTCAATTTATTTCAAACTAGATTTTTCCCGCAACTTCGTTCGCGTGGTATGTTTTTCCCGCGTAAATCCCGATCCCGTTAGAATTTCGGGATAAAAAGTATCCTACTACTACTACCTCCCTACCAATTTTCAGCCAAATCGGTTCAGCCGTTCTTGAGTTATAAATAGTGTAACTAACACCACTTTCTTTTATGTATATATATATATATAGATTAATAGATTGACTAGTTATTGCTTGTGGCTCCGTCCGTGTGGATATCGGTCGTGACGTAACTCTCAAAAGATAATTTCCCGATTATGCAACAATTTTTATTAATACTTTGCTCTTATCGATATAATCGAATATTAGATCGATCGATCGAATTAAATAGACTATCTAACACAAATATAATTTTTCAATTTAAACTAGTAGTTTCAGAGATTAGCGTGTTCAAGCAAACAAACAAACTCTTCCACTTTATAATATTAATATATAGACATGCATATGTACGCTTATAATATGTTATACAACCGTGGAATATAAATTGGTACATAACAATATCTACATCTGAAATCGATAGTATTAATCATGAAAAAATGTATTATTTAAAATTTTAATTATTTATTAAAATAACCGAATAGTGACAGTATCGCGGCGAAGGGGAGGTTTTTGCATTTTGTATTGATTGTATTGATATTTGATCAACCAACAAATAAATGTAAACGCTTTTATTTATAACTTATTTGTTCCTAAAGGTTTGTATTCTTTTGTTTGTACATATGTATCTTTAAAATAAATATATAAAAAAGGATTTCAAAGTCATTAATATATTCATGTTATATTGAAATGTTCAAACAACATAAAAAAATAAAAGTATATTTTATTAATATATATGTATATTATATATAGGTATATTTTTTAATATTGGTTATTTTATTTATCAAAACATTGATTACAATTTACTGAAGCATTTATAATGTTAATGATAAAATAAGATATTGAAAGTTACATAATTAAAGTTCCAGTAAATTTACGGTAAAAAAAATGTCATAAGTAATTCTCCGATTTTCGTCTGTTTTTTAAACTTTAGGTAAATATACTCAGCCTATTCCGATCACTGGTTATGACAAATTTGGCTGTGCTGAATTTCTGTAAAAGTAGGAGACTCCAGTATTTGATTAGACGGTGGAATCCATGACGCAGACTTCCTTGAAGTAGTTGGTTGAGGCGAAGTGCGCCGTAAATTTACAGTCCCAGTTAATTTGTTTAAAATTTTAGTTTTATTTTGGACAGCATCTTCAATGTAGCCTTCCGCGACTGTGCTGGATTTCTATCCTCCATGTCTTTTTAACATAGTCAAGTTCGACCCAGGATCGGCTAAGTGTCGCTGACGTTCTTCTACAACGTGTAATTTAAAGGGTATATACTAGTGTCCGACCGAAAGTTCGGTTTCGGTTTCGGTTTCGGCCAAGTTTCGGCCAAAAATCAAGTTTCGGCGGCAGTTTCGGTTTCGGCCAAAATTGGCCGATACTTTTGCCGAAACCGAAACTGATTTCGGAAGTTGTCGTGCACGCTTGCCTAACTTTGTTTCTCGCGGCAACGCTTTGGCGGACGCTGGCGGCCCTGTTCGGGAATTGTCGTGCACCGTTCGGATAGCTCTCTAGCAACACAACTTAGTCAGTGCGCCCGACGCAAACATACTTTAGGGTTATGTTTTGATGGAACTGTTTACATGTAAGTTTTTGTTTCGTTTCTGTAGGTACTTGAATGATTTATATAGTTAAATATTGAGTCAGTAACTTTGTTTTGCTGTTATTAACAAATCAAGTCACATGTAAAAAAGATATTATAAGATTGTACTAAGATTTCAAAATACCAATACTTAGTATTAAATGAAACAGTAACAATTAGTGATTTGATTATTGATAACTGATAAACATTTTGCTATGAGAACTTAATTTGAAAAAATAATAAAAATATTATTCATATTTTTTATATTGTATTAAGTAAATAAATGATTACAACAAAATTAATATACTGTGTTTCCATTTCATGTTCTAATTAATGTAGAATAATGGGTAAAATGCACCAAATTTCAGTATTTTAAGGAATTTTATACTTGACCACGTGAGTTTCGGTTTCGGTTTCGGTTTCGGCCGAAACTGAAGCCGCGGCCGAAAGTTCGGTTTCGGTTTCGGTTTCGGCCGGAAAACCAGTTTCGGTCGGACTCTAGTATATACATACCAAGTGCATGGCTTCTTTGTATGATAACAAGCGATATGGCAAGGGTTTTGTAATCCTAAGTCTACGTGTGTAGAACTTATTACAAATTCCAATACACTGATACCAGAGACCGAATTTTTCAAATTATGAAGAACGAAAAATATTATCTTGTTATTGGCAAGTGACGTGGAAAGTTATTGACCCTCGCAGTGCTGTGACACGTTTGTTCTGATTGGTATTCAAGAAATATATGAAACCAATAATTTGGTATCAATTCTTTGAGTCAGTTATTTTGTGCTGAAACTGTGCATAGAGACTCCATACCAGATGTTGTCTTCAGCCCTTTACTATATACATGTACACACCTAAAAATAAACTAAAATATGGCATCCAGAAATTCGTGCGCTTCGCTGTCCACTGGTAATGTGCCCAAAAGACTGGCGGCATTGCCACGTTGCATGGCAATGTCTTCAGCCCTTTTGGATAGATATGGGGTTTCCGTTTCACGTTGTATAACAATGCCCTGTATAGGTACTGTTCACAGTTTGCTCTGAATCGAGGGTCAACATTGCAGAATCACTTGAACTCATTTTTAATAAGATATTAGTCTAAATTTAAACCGAGATCTCGATACAGCTTACAGTTTTTTTTGTAAAATTTGCTTTGCTCCAATAAATTATCTTATCTTATCTAATACACATTCTATATAATTATAATAATTGTAATAGGCCTCTTTCTTCTTTTTTAATTTGCTGTGCCCGACAGGGTCCACAATGATCTAAAACATTGTATATCTTGTATGTACAGTCGGCCAAGAAAGTGGTGTACCACCCTAAGGTTGAATATCGCTTGCAGATTCATAGGTGATAAAGATTAGTTTCGCTTGCAGATCGATCTGACAACTTCTATTGCTGTCTTTATCTGATTATTGATAACGACTATTACTGTTTGTAACGTGACAGCTGTTCTTAGTTTGAACTTGATGGAACCAATGACGTCGTAAAATCAACGGCGGGGGGCTGTAGATTTTGATGACAAAATTGTATCTACAAATTCAGAATTGTAATCAACAAGTTACATAAAATTGTAAAGGCACAAGGCGAGTCCACAAACCTACAATTTCTGTAAACTTGTAATTACAATATCAATAAAAAACAAGCTAAAAATAGATTTATCCTTTTATTAAATTTCTACAATCAATTTTAAAATACTTATAACAAACAAAAACATAGCATATATAGTAATATTTAGAAGATATTGAAAATTTTTAAAAATTAGAAACGGGTGTAACCGCCGTTGGCCTCTATAACCTCTAAAAGACGAGACCTCATTGAACCAACAAGCCGTGAGCAAATATCGGTTCCCCGCATTTCCTCCCAGATATAATTACAGTGACTAATAAGAGCTTGTTTGGTTCTTTCATTTTGATGCGACCATCGTTGGACCATAAGGCCCCAAAGATTTTCTATCGGGTTGAGGTCCGGCGATCTTGAGGGCCACTGAATTACCCTTACGTCAGTGTGTGAACGAAACCAGGCTCTTACGATCCTCGCATTATGAATTGAACAATTATCTTGAACAAAATCAAATTGTGGCACTTCGTTCTCCGGGTAAACATTACGGACTGTCGGTAGCATTGCATTCTGAAGCACGTCGATATAATTTACAGCCGTCGCTCGAGGAGGTAGAGAACACAATTCTCCTACACCATCCGTACTCATCCAGCCCCAAATATTTACGGAAATTCGACCTGATTCTCTATTTGGGATTACATGATCATCTTTATACCGTGTTGAATTATAACGCCAAAGGTGAAGACGTCCATGCTGACTGGATTTAAACGTTTTTTCATCACAAAACACTGTATTAGACCAATCAAACTCTAAGTGCTCTCTGGCGAAGTTCAGACGAGCAAGTCTGTGAGCATCCGTCAAATATATTTTCTTGGCGTAATGCCTGTGGTGCAACCCCATGTAATGTAGATGATTCCTTATTGTTTGGGCACTCACATCGAACATCTCCGCAAAATGTTTTGTGGGCTTAAAACCATTGATTTCATATTCCCGTCTCATGAATTCTCTATCGTTATTGGAGAGTGCAGGCCGGCGACCACTTCTTCTGTGATCCAACAAACTTCCCTCCTCTCCTTCACGACGAATCCAAAAGCGGACAGAACGCCTCGATATATTCAAATTCCGGGATATCGCACTGATACTGCTTCCCTCATTAAATTGGGCAATTATTTGTGCTCTTTCGGCAATGGTCAAGTTGGCAGGCATTGAGATGATTTTATATGCAGTTGATTGAAAAATAACACGGAAAATATATCGATTTTTTGCATATATTTGACAAAATGTCAAGTGTCAGTTTTCTTTTTCAAATGGAATTCGGTTGTCTAAATAGTTTTTATTACTTTTGTTTGGAAACATTTCAATTGCTTTGTAGAAACTAATGTCCTTTTCATTTATACTAAAGGTTAAAATGTCATGTACTTATATGTGACATATGACGTATGAATACTAAATACATAGGTTTACGTCATGATAATGTTGTCTCTTTCAGTAATATCTTTTTATAACGAACCTTGTTGTAATTTTCGATGACCGGGAAACTAAATCAAAACTGGTACACCACTTTCTTGGCCGACCGTACCTACCACCTAAGTTCACATTGTGGAATGCAAATAAATGTATTGAGTATTGAGAGTTAGTAACCCGCCAAATTATGTAGACTATTTAAAATTTTAACTATGGAACACACTGCCGCGGGCAGACCCGCTTAGTTTTTTTTTTCAAACATTATATACATATTAATAAACAAGTAAATAAAATTAAATTAGGTAGGTAATAAATTATTTTAGCAAAAAAAAATGAAATCACATAACCCATGCGTCCAAACCTACATTCACTACAAGCCAATAAATAAAACAACAAATCAAATAGACGTCCGTATAATATAATATTAGATATAAATGCAATGAAGTCTTGTATAACGCACTAGTCTTGTACTAGGCCGACGTCGACATTGAAATGTCCCTTTACGAGGTCGCAGGCTGCTTGGTACCGCCATTTGTAGGAGGTACTCGCGTTGTAAGACTTTTTCTGTGGAGGAAAATAAGTTCTTTATTATTTAGTTGTTCAGTTGGTGGGAAACTTGTCAAAAATATATATCTTTACAAATATTATGCAGCGGAAAGATTGTTCGTTTGTTTAAACGCGCTAATTTTCGAAAGTACGGGGTAGATTTGGATGACATTTGGTATGAAAGTAGCTTAAGTTCCCTCTTTATGAAAGGGAATGAGCCGTGACTCACTACGCGAGCCCAGTGCGGGTTGGGTGGTTGGTTGGTTACCGATTTGACAGCAAAGGGGATGATCACAGAGAAATGTGCCTTTCTCTGATTGAAAGGAAACTTAAGCATGTGTGCGAATGAGACCAACACATTTTTCTTTAATGCCGCAACTGTATGTCCAACATCAGTTATTTGAGTTTTGATATGAACTAGACTTTCTAATGCGCACATATTATGTTCACTATCTTCTACTCTATCTATTTAAATAAATAAACATAAATGTTTGCATGTTTGTCCTACCCTGTATGCTTTCTTAAACCATTAAACAGATTATGATGAAACTTTGGCGGGATATTCTGAGGCAGCGAGAGGGTTACTGGATTAAAAATCCCCCGCTGCATATGCGAAATATAAAAATATACTGAAAATGTAATTTAATTTTTATTTCTAACAGAAACACTTTTTCATCGACTGTACTTGCATCGCTGTCTATTAATATGTGTACCGCATATTAAAATTACTGTTGTTAATACACAATCAGTTTTATTACTTGGCAACAGGGAAGTCGGCCGCACTAAGTACTATGCAGGCTAGATTGCTAAGCTAATAAATGTATGTAGGTTATAATTGCTTTTATTATACCTACTGATGTTGCTTGGTATTTTTGCTTTGAATATATTTATTTCTAGACGGTAAGGCCTTCTAAGCCGTTACCAAGAGCGTAATCGTGAATCGGCGTTAGTTGACATTTTTATAGACATGGCTCTAGATTCAGAAATTCTCTTACCAAAAAAAATCTATAGTTTAGTTAAATAGAAATGTATTCTCTTTTCTCCTGTATTTGTAAATAATTTTCTCTTTTTAAAAGTATGTGGATTCACTCGCTTTCTCTTTTTTAGTTCAATTATAACATTGATGTGAATAATATGTGGATAATGTCATGAGCTACACATATACCAATACTTTTGTTGTCACTTATAATAATTGCAATCACATTTGTGTAGGTAACTTTTTGTTTTCCCAAATGAATAAACAAATTTTGAACTACGTGATAATATTATAGGGATATTTTCTGTTGAAAATGTACAGCACCTAAAGCAACAATTGCAAAAATAAGAATAGTAATAATTTATTTGCATAGTAAAGTGAAAACATATTATATGTATATTGAAATAGCGCGGGGTTACATCGTTTAAAAAAGAAACTTTTTTTAAAACGCTTAGAAAGGATGCTGATGCAGAAATAAAACTTCATAACATTTGTGCGTGATCTTGTTGAGATTGCAGCTCAACTAAGAACTTTAATGAGCTCAAACGATTTGATACCAAAGTAAGGATGTTTGGGCAGACGGCATAAAGTACTCAAACTGCCAGATCATTTTCCATCCATGCCGCCCAACGTTCAACAATCACGTTCACAATAATATAATATAGAAAAAACAACATGTATGTATGTCTACTGCTTATAAAACATGGCAATGTGCCTCGTACGGAACCGATTTGGATATATTCTAGTATTCACTATTACAAGAGGAAAAAATAGGAAGGTTTCTATATACAGTCAGTACAAGTTAACAAATAATTTGATATAATACCGTGTTAAACAAAAAATACACTAACTCTAATGACACATAAACCAATTAAAAAAGTTAACTAACGGATAATCCGTTACTCTAACTAGTGTAACTTAAAGCTAAGCTCGGGGCTATGGTTTTAATCCATTAATCTCTGGCTAAGTTGCAGGCTTAAGTTATTGAGGAAGCTGTTAGCTACGGTTTTATTACATTAATCAATAAGTTAGATAATTATGCGAACAATGTTATCAGTCTAGCCGTGCATGAGAACATTTTTCCGCGTAAAACCCGATCCGATTATTTAATTTATTTGTATGTTGCCCTATAACCTCCTCTATCTTCAAGTGAAAGTCCAATTAAGATCGCTTCATCTGTTCTAGAAATTAGTCCGGACAAACAAAAAGACAGAATTACAGACAGGCAGACACAATCTTAAAAATTGTTTGTTGTTTTTTAGTATTGTGTGATATTTACACGATACTACAATCTACCTGTACCAATTCTCATGCCGGCCGCACAAAGTACAAAGTTTTTGTTTCTCGTTTTAATATTATTAATTTATGATGTATTTGCATTTCTATCAGTAGCTCAAGTGTATCTTGCAAAAGATTAGATTCAAGTACAAATAGACGTGTGTTAATTAATATTTACTATCAGCAATAATTAAAACTATGGTTCTATCAGAAACCGTAAGAGCCTGATTTTATTATTGATTTATTAAGGGCAAATGGAGGATATAAATGAATAGGAATAGGTAAAAGTTAGGCGAGTTTAGATTTAAGTAACACCTATTTATATGAATAAAATTAACTAAATAAAAAAAATTGGCCAAGTGCGAGTCAGACTCGCCCGTGAAGGGTTCCGTAATAACTATAATAATATAATATAATATGTATATTTATTTGACGAAAAAAATACCTTACAGAGTTCTTAAAACTAGCTTATTTACATTTTTTATGAATTACAAAGTTTTATTTGCGGTTTTAGAAAATATGCTATATCACAAAAACTGCTAACCCGATCTCGTTCAAACCAATTTTGGTTGAAAGTTTACATTAAGATCTACAGACATATATTTCTTTTAGATTTTTCACTCCATTATTATAGAAGTTAGAGGGGGGGACACACATTTTACCACTTTGGAAGCGTATATCTTTTAGGAAATTGACTTTATGAAAAAGTGATTTTAGAAACCCCTATATCATTTGTAAAGTCCTGTCTATAGATACCAAACACGCATAGGTTTCATGAAAAAAAAAAATCAGTTTTAGTTCCATGTATGGGGAGCCCCCCTTTATTTTAAATATTTATTAATTTTTTTCTTAAAATCGGAAAGCGGTTCACAAAATACATCTACGTATCAAGTTTCACATGTATAGTCTTAATAGTTTCGGAATAAAATGGCTGTGACATACGGACGGACGGACAGACAGACAGACAGACAGACAGACGGACAGACATGTCGAAACTATAAGGGTTCCGTTTTTTGCCATTCGGCTACGGAACCCTAAAAAGGAATGTAATACCTATCCTACCAGTTTTATAAATGTGTATGTTGGCATTTGTGGCCAAGACACGATTGGTTAGTATTATTACCAGCTGCTCATGACTGTTGTCGTTCACACGATTTTCATACAACTTTTTTTAAATTAACACCTGTAGGCTGAAATAGGGAATTATTTCAGCCTACAGATGTTAGTTTATGATTAAAAAGTAGGCTATGTTTGGCTCTGGGTCTTAAATTTCTCCATGTGGACTTCATTAAATTCGGTTCAGAGGTATAACCATGAAAGCGAAAAGTAGTCTATCTGTGTATCTATACACAGATAGACTAACTTTCGCATTTATAATGTTTGCATGTAAGTATAGATGATGATACTCACATATATTCAGACGGCCTGTCTGATGTTAAGGTCTCATTCTATTGTTTGTCCCATCATATACTTTTATATAAAAGAAAACTACCAATGCGGGTAGAATTCACATTACTAGCAATCTTGTTAACCCCTCCAAGTAAACTAAATAAGCTTTTGTCTGGAGTCGGTTCACGGCTAGATTAGATGTATGAGACCCAAAGAGTCTTGTCCCTCAATCTTTACCCATATTTGTACTATAATGACCATTTGACGACACGGTTGGCGCAATGATTGAAAGATTGGCTGCTGCGCTGCATCTCGAGGGTTCGATTCCCACACGTGATAAACATTGTATTGCCTACAGATAGTAGTTTGGGGTATGGTATGTGCAGAGCCGGATTAACCCTGTCAGAGGCCCTAAGGCAATGGCATTCTTGGGGCCCCTTTTCTTACTTTGACTGACCAAATCGTGTGTGAACTGAGGAAACGCACATTAAGGGCTGTGGTTTTTAATATATTTGTTTACTTATTCCCAGATTTGTTCTAAAATTATTTTAATTCTACTACTAAATCTAACGATTTGTATTTTGTAAGATAACAGTAAGGCCTAAGTTCACACGCACATGAAATTCTCGTTCGAAGAAACATGTTTTCTTGATGCGTGCACTGGGCCTGGGCCCTTAATTGATGCGGGGCCCCTAGGCAGTTGCCTACTTCGCCTAATGGTTAATCCGGCCCTGGGTATGTGTATGTGAGTTTATATGTTTGTAACCGCATTCAGGATACAGCAGTAATACCTGTGTGGCAATGCTATCTATCTATAGAAATAAATGTATGTATATTCATCCTTGTTGCGTTCTTAAACCATCCATTAGATTGTGGTGAAACTATTGCCAGAGTGGTCTAAGGAGGCACGAGGGAGTTTTTGGACCAAAAAACAACTGCTGCAGAAATGTTCCTCGCAAACGATGTCGCGAGCTAACAGCTACTTTATAAAAACTTTTTTGCAAAAAATAAAACCGACTTCCATATCAAAACACTACAAAGCCAAAAATAATTTTAATTTCGGTAGTCGGTGTTATTGGTTTTGTATTTTCTTTTTTTTCACTCCGCCTTCCGAAATTAAAATTATTTTTGGCTTTGTAGTGTTTTAATATGGAAGTCGGTTTTATTTTTTGCAAAAAAGTTTTTATTTTCGTGCTTTTTTTTAGTGGGTTAGTGAATTTTCCAAATCGGTTCGTAAATGACGGAGTTATGCGCGAACAAAAAACGCAATGCAGAGTAAGCGAAAAGATCATCAACATAAATATTTTTTTAGACTTTTATTGATTTTTCGGAAACGGCTTGTCCGATTTCGATAAAATTTTCATGGGACCATTTGGGAAGTATACCCTTTCTAACAAGATAAGAATTTTTCAAATCGGTTCGCAAGCGACGGAGTTATGCGCGGACAAACATAAAAAAAAAAAAAAATACAAACATCCGAATTGAGAACCTCCTCCTTTTTTAGAAGTCGGTTAAAAATAGAATAGAATTATTATACTCACAAGTATCTTGACAGCCTGCCTGGTGTGGGGGTCCCATTCCACTCTCTGCCCCACCACAGGTGGTTGTACGGGGCCAGAACTCTGTTGTCCCCCAATCTTCCACACTGTCCATAATGCGAATCCATTTATTTGCTGTTTCTCTTCGGCCTCTGGTTTACTAGAAACGTAAAAAAGTATTGGAGGTAATGATTTTTTTAAATTTAATGTACATTCTTGTTACTGGGTAGTAAAACATGTCGTTTCAATCCGCTCATATGTGTACCTCGTTTATCATCTAATTAAGAGCAGAACTGCTATATTGTGCGCGCAAACAGAAATTTTAACGAGATATGCAAGTAGCATGACGTGGATCCTTTCATAACTAATAGGAAATAATACAGGAGGTTAAGCCTCCAATTTTAATATATTATTTTTAACTATACAGGGTTAAAGGTTAAGTCGACCTAGATCCGTTAAGAGGTTGTAGTTTCCATCATTTCTGACTGATTTGCCCATGAAACACCCCACGCCAAACCTAACCGTTTTCGAGATATTGGGCTTTGAAGATTTAAAAAAAAAGAAACGTTTTTGGCTATTATCCTTATTTTTTTTAATGTATGATTTTTGTGTAGAAGATAGGTTTGTTTATTATTCACAACACAAAAATTGCTGATAACTGAACCAACTGGGTTGTAATGGACGATTGATAGTTTAAAAAAGACTTTTTTTTTTCTTTTAGGTGTACTTTAAAAAAACATAGGCAAATCAGTCAGGAATGATGGAAACTACAACCTCTTAACAGATCTAGGTCGACTTAATCTTTAGCCCTGTATATTATGTAACTAAGTTATAGTAGCTGTTAGCTCACTGTAAATCATATTATAAGTTTAAACATGATGACTTAAAATTGGCTTTATGGCAATTGTTTTTCTTTTTTTATACTTTTATGCATACAGCTAAGGTGTTGTATTCCCTGCCAGTCCGTATTTCCTGATAGCTATAACATCCCCCAGGTCCTTAAGTAGGAAGCTTCTAAATAAGCGTGCTTCATCTTCATCCACATCATCGCTTAGCATCAGATGAGATAGTAGTCAAACGCAAGCCTATCATAATCCTAAATAATAAATGATATTTATTTTGCAAATTGGTTATTAAATAAAACTTTTACATGTAATTTTTTCGTAAATTTAAACTAGATGAGGCCATTGTTTCCGAACTGACTACCCTGAGAAGAAACACCGAAACAAACTCACAGGTCAGTCTCTTTTGAAATCCATACAATCTATACTGGTTAAATTATGTGGGAACCTTGTAGGTTACAGTCTGAGGCGATCTTTTGAGGAAAGATGCCCACAGATTTGAGTAGGTCTGTTCAGACAGTGCAAGCATTTGTAAGATAACATATAGCACTTAGAACTTTGAGGAGCTTAATCATTTGACGAACAATACCAAGATAAGGACGTTTAAGTAGGCTACAAAAGGTACTCCAACTGCCAGACAATCATGTTTAACTGGAATAAAACAACCTACGTTTCACGTATTCATAGTACGTTATGCAGATTACAGTCTGAAATGGCCTTTTGGGGAAAGAACCCCACATACCCCATCTATTAGTTTGTCATTTTAGCATATATGTGTATTTTATTAGTATTATTATATATTAGTATTATGTTTATTAGTATTAAATATATTATTTCATTCCATTTTCTCGTACACCTACCACAATGTGTTTTTTTAACCCAAAGGTTGACTGGTAGAGAATGCATTGCTGCATTAATTCCGCCCATGTAACACAATTGTACATAAATTTAAATAGATAAATAAATATTTAAGTGTCTCGTAAGTGCAAGACTTTGTCAGTCTGCAAGCTCAACTTTGGACTACTAAGGCAGTTGGAGTAAACGACTAACTATCGGCGATTTACTCGCTCAAGAAACGTACAATGAAATATACATTCCGTGTAAACGAAAGAGATGCATATATTAATAGTTGCTCTCTGACTGTTCACACTGCCGGCGACTACTCGCTTCACTAGTTTTGTCGCTAAGCGACTAGAGCTGTCAAAGATAATACTCGCTCAGCGATCACTTGGCGGTCAGAACTCACGCTGAGAGACCAACCAGATGACAGCTCAGCGACTAAACTATCGGGAAAACACACTCGCTGCTCGCCAACTCGTTTACAGATGCTAGCTCTACTCGCTACTCGTTCATTGTATGCGGTGGGACAACTGCCTAACGAGCTCAACGCCTATCACCAATAAAAAAATATGTACTTACGTCACTTCGACGACGCCGTCGATGGCATACGAAGGCATCAGCCGCGTGAACACGATAGATAGCAGCCGCACGGGCTCGCCGCGGCTCTTGCAAGGGTATTCCCAGAGCGGCTGGGCTTCTATCTCCGCGTCACTTATTGTGCTCGAGTTCTGGAGAATGAACGTGAAACTATAGATTGATAAATACTTTTTAGGCTACACAATATGGAGGTATACAGCGTAGCGATTGGGTTATCACATTAATTGAAACCACATAATAAACAATATTATAGCCGTGGTACCTTTTTTTCCATTTTAATATTTCACAACATCATGTATTACGTTGTGAAATATGTAAAAATCAAAATTACGTTTATTTTTACGCAGCTGACCAATCATTCGGCGCGTACTCCGCCGGCACCGGCGCCGCATCGTTGCCGTTTTACAGGTCAGTAAACTAATATTTTAAACAATTATTCATTTTTTTACCAATAACGCCATTAATTTTGTTAGGAAAATGATTTTTCTTAATTTTAGTAAAATTATTTATTTTATTATTTTAACGGACCTGCTGTACAATTTAATGTGATAACCTAATCGCCGCCCTGTATAGTTGAAATATAAAATTGAAAAACATTTATTCAGATAAACAATACAAAATGACATACAATACAAAATTATTAACATTATAAAAAAGGATAAATAAAAAAAGTCGCTGAGCATGTCCACACCGAAGGGTTACCAACTCAGCATTTGCTGGGCGAAAGACACCCAGCGCTGGTTTTCAGTTAACACCCAGCAGTGACACACGGAAAATAAAGTAAATAAGTAAGTAAAATATAGTAAAATGTGTGTAGTGTTTTAAATACATAAATAAAATAATATTAAATAGTGCAATATCGTGTGCGCAAAAAAAAATACATTTTTGATTCTACTCAAGGCGCCTTGTACCGAGTTAAAGAGTTCAGCTATTTTAATATCTGGTGATTACGTTACGATAAGTATGTTAAACGCTAATCCAGGCTGTCATTTTCACATTTTTAACAGTCGTTACGGGTACTCAGAAACTAGAAAATCTGAAAATATATACAGTGTTATTATGAACGACTTAGTTAAATTTTAAATTAATTCATAATAAAATTGAATTATTGTCCTTATTATTGATTTACTTATTGCTCTATGAAAGATTCCTACAGTAGTAAAGTTGGTTACATTAGTTACATATATCAAATGCGTACACACACGAATAAGCGGCAAAAGCACGCATACGGCTTCTAATGTAATATCGTGCTTATTATCAATAAATTCGTCTGTTTTATATGATAATGTTGACTCTCGTTAACTCTTTGTCTGTTAATAATAACAAATAGTAATAAAAGTATCAATTAATGTACTCCATTCTGAAGAGGTTCTATTAAAATAGCTAAGGCTTTCCGAATAACGTCGTATATTATATTTCAGAATGGCTATGTTTGTTAAGAACATTTGATGTCAATTAGGTATGTGTTCGATACTGGAGACAAAGAAACCTAATTATCTAGCCGTATGTGCCGTGTAGTTGGGAAAGAGTTGGATGTAGATTTAGGTGTGCCTACTGGATCGGTCTACGGTCCTATAGGATATACAATGCATGTGAACAGTCAAACGTCGTACATAAGTGTAAGGTGTTCATGTACGCTGACGACATGTGTCTGGTTTATGCATCCAATGACATAGCCGAAATACAAATGTGTATACAATTTGATTTTGAAAATATTAGCAGATGGGCACATGGTAATGGCATTATATTAAATCTTGCAAAAACTAAATGTATGCATATACACTCGCCATACAATCAAAAGGCTAAATCTATAAATAAGTAGTCTAGTAATAATTTTGAGTAAAAGATGGAAATAGCCCAGAAAAGACCAACTCCTGTTGATCTCCATCGGAATTAATCAAAAATACAAATGATTAAAATGTCTTACGACTACACAATAAATATACCTACACTTACCGCAAGTAATCCGTCAAACACTGACATATTGATGCCTTCACAATTCCCCAAAGGTGTGGCGATCTTATGCAAGTCTTGGAACTCCACCGGCATCGCCCAAATCTCGCAGCACTCCGGAATAAGAGACTTACAATTATACAACTTAGTCTTATATTCGAACAAGACGTATGCCATCTTTAAATTCTCCCACGGCAAGATTGCACTCGCGAAATTGGGATCAGCTATTATATTTGTCACTTCGCTAATTACTTCATCGGTAATTTTAGGTATAAAGTGTACATTTTCAAGACTGTTTGTTGTGACATAGTCTTGTAAGATCCCGAGATTCATGTTTAAACTTTCAAGAATGTAAACTTTCTTCGCGCCCAATTTCGATGCGGCTAAGCCCATCAGACTGTTTCCATTCAAATCTAGAACCACTGAATTACTGTCTATATCTTCCTTTAATTTTACGAGAAACTGCTTACTCCGTTTTCCGTCATTAAGGTACGATACTTGAGTTCTTGACAGTGCCATGTGAATTCCACATTCGCAGTTAGGTCTTTTGTAGTCTGATCTTTTGTTGTTTTCGTTTTCTATGTAGAACCATAGTGAGTATTCGTCTTGGCTGGACACGAGGGTTGCTTCAGAGTCTTTCTCTAAGGTAATTCCGTGGGGAAAGTAGTAGACAGCTTGCATCCAGTGGTCGCGCCAAGGTATGGTGTCTTGTGGTCTTTCGGAACATGTGTCGGCGTCAGGGTGAGACCACCAAGGAGCACAGCTGAGAACGATTCGACCTGGAATCGAAGGTTTTAGTTTTATTAGTTTATTTTGGCTCGTCGCTAAATAACAATAAATAAAAATAAAAAAATGTGTTTATTGTCATAAATCTATACAATTAAGATGGCTTTTAATTGGCGGAATTAAGGGCTTCCCAGAAAGTAATCCGAAGATACTTGTGATGGGATAAACCTCGCTCTTCCTCGATTAATTAACAATTGTTTCGTTGTGCTAATTAGGTATAAGTTACACATTTTTTACAAGAAAAAATCTGAAAAAAAAATGAAAATCGTGTTTATGGCAGTGTGTGAAACTAGAGTGTGTTTTGTATAAATGTGTGTTTATAGGTACCTGTGTTTATGCGTGTGTTAATGTATATTTTGTGTTCATGTGTGTGTGAGTGGGCGTGTGTGTGTGAATGAGTGTGGAGTTGTGCTAGATTGTGTGTGTATATGAATGAGGGTGTGTAGGAGTGTGTGTGTGTGTGTGTGTATATGTGTGTGTGTGCATGTGTCTACATGCATGACGTTCAACCCAGGGTCACCAAAATGTCCTACACAGCATCATAATTGAGTGTGAATAGCCAATCCGTATCCGTACAATAGTAGCACTGATCGGTCTACAAGGTTAAGCAACGCTTGACGAGGTCGATTGTGGATTGTCTTAACATATCGAGATTCGTCCGTGCCTCAGAAACCCGTCTAACATCTGTACATCTTTGAAAGACTACAAAATATTTATCTTTTGAAACCAAACAATCTGACTCCGTTATCTATAGTTGGTTCACGTTAAGAAGAATAGTGACGTCATCAATGCAACTGCAGGGTAAAGGTGGTTTCACAATGGAGTAAAAATTCAAAATTAAATGTATATTTCAAAAGATTAAGTTTAATCGATAAAAAATTAATGAATTGTCTTAAATTAGTAACAGTTTTGAAACAGTGTCACTTGAATCTTCAATTTATTATGAAAAATTTTGTTCTGCGTTCTCTATGGCTTCATCCAAATTTCACATAACATTTTCTTCTTGTATCACGTGGTAGCAGAATTTCTTCCATCGATTAGCATCTATTAAAGTTATTGCATCACAAAATATTTTGTTTACATCACTCATCTTGAATGTTGAGTTATTGGCACTAACGTATTTTTTTATTGCGGCCCACACCAATTCAATACGATTGAATTAAATTAAATTATTTAATGTAGGTAGGTAACGTATAAAAGACAACCGTTTCGCCAAAAGATCTCTAGTCAACTGGTCACTGTGAACTTAGCTTTCTAATTTGTTGCTACCTGATTGGTCGAGAGGCGGGGCCAACGATGACGTCACTATTTTGTTAACGTGAACCAACTATAGCTACTGGGGTATGGAGGTCAGACAGGCAGTTGCTTATGTAAAACACTAGTAATCAGTGCCGGCTCTTCACGTTGGCCAACATAGTGGCGAATGTAGTGGCCAATGCCTATTGGCCAACGTGTAGATGGGGTGCAATACAACCCAAGATAAGAGAAACTTAGACTGGAAGCCAATCCGAACAAAGTTGGGAAAAGACTAAACAGATGATGAGTTTGTGATATTCTTTGTTCTTAGATACAGGCCTGTTGGTCTAGTGGTCAGTGGCCCTGACTGCTGTGCGCAAGGTCGTGGGTTCGATTCCCACCCAGATGAACACGATCATTTGTTCTTTGTCTGGGTATAATTTATTTATAATATGTATTAATTTAGAAATATATATATACATATATATATATATGTTTATCAGTTGTCTAGTACTTATAGCACAAGCTCTGCTTAGTTCGGGACTAGATGGCGTTGTGTGAAAGTTGTGGAATACTGTTATACATCATAATGATCCAAAATAATATGTTACCCTTATTTGTCAGAAACAACGATATAGTAAAAATAATACATAAAAGAGAGAATTTGCATGAATGAGAATTTTTTGAGATTCTTTCAATCACAGGACACAAAACTGCGGGGATACATCGGAGTTGCGGGAACGTTGTAACGAGATACCGCGGCCCCGGATCACAAGGGCAGCTCTAGGAACAGTCAGACACTTCTTTCCGCTCCACCTAGAGCGGGAGGAGTTATTTGAATATTTTCCCCCCGAAAAGAAAAGGGCTCTAGATTCTTCGGTGTAGTCGTAATTTATCTTGGCAGAAATCATACAAATTATAATAGCCTGGATTTCCTCATAAATAATCTAGTATTGGTTACATATTGTATCATTCTCTGCCAAGTAATAAGTAATATACATAGATTTATGTATCGTACACTCACTTATTATGATTAGGCTTAGTGAATTTAGCTTGCAGTAATAAATTATCTTTATTAGCAACCAAATATTTCACAACATAATTAAGCTCTATTTCCTGAACTAGGTATAGGCTTGTATATCCGGAAAACAATGGCTTCCCTGAGTCTTAATTCTAGTTCGAATATTCAGTCATTTTATAAACGTTTTCCTTAAGCCGGGTCCGCTGCGCCAATTTTCTATCAAAACATGTTATCAAAACAAGTTAGCAAAACCGCCAGTCCGCTACGCCAACTGTTGTAACGTTTTTGTTTAATTTCAAAAATGAGTTCCGACGAAGAAGACGTGGAAGCTGTTATAGCAATAGTAGATTTAGTTCTCCAAAGAAGTAACAGAAATAGATTCCGGGTCCGACCCTACCTGCAACCTCGTTCGTTCAATATAATATAATATCAAGAACTGAAAATTGATGATAGGTTCGGTATAAAATTTTTTTTAGATGTTCAGAAAGTGATTATCAAGAGCTGTTATCATTAATTTTACCAGATATAGAGAAGAAAACAAAGCATTAAAAAAACAAAGTATTTTCTTTCCATTCATTTCCTCTCCGGCCACCGTAGGCGCGGGCATGCGGACAGCGAGTAAAGGGCAACTCGCTGTCCGACCATGGACCATGCCCGGGTCGACGGCGCGTCGTGTTCCACGCGCGCCTCAAAGAGCGTCAGCAACATGACGAGGCCCCCTCTGCAGAGGGCCGAAGCCTGCCGGGGTCGTGGGACTCATCCCGTTACCGTGGCCCCGGTACGTAAAGGGTTATTGAAGGATACTAATTTTAATTGGATGGTCGGTACCTACTTATTTGAAAAGCTTTTGGGAAAAGATACATAAATATTATTTATTTATTTTAACTTTATGTACAAAAGTGGTACATGGGCTGACTTACTACAGAAAGGTATTCTCTACCAGTCAACCTTTGGGTTAAAAATACCACATTGTATAGAATGCTACATTATTAATTACCATATTGGTAGACATTTATATTACAGTACAATATAAGTACTCTAGCTGTCGCCCGAGTTCGTTCGCGTGAGAGGTTATTCGGGAGTAGTCTTGTGCCTGCTCGGTCATTTTTGAGAGCGCTCCGTATGAGTTCATTTCGGACAGTGAACTAGTTCATTCTATTAGTTCTAAAAGCTCTATTCGGTCTTCGGTCTCAGCAGTCAGCGGTCACTAGACATGTCTCGCGTGTTCGGGTGATAAGCTAAATTAGACATTATGCCATTGAAATAACACGCATCTTATCTCATTCTTGCAAATTCAGTCGGTCGGGTTCGGGTAGCATCGTCAATCATCGGCTATTCTCTCCCGTTCTCATTCATTCACAGACATCGAATGAATTCGTATAACGTTTCTGTCAAACAGTCAGTGACTGTATTTCATTTCTCGTTCGCACATTACGATCGCAAGGTTTAGAATGTACGAGTTCGAAAAGAGCTATTTGACCTATTAAGCTACGTTTACACGCTTGGCAAATCTCGTGTCCATCAAAGGTCCATAAACACAAGCGTGTAAACGGGGCGTTTAGCTTAGCTTGCGTGAGCTTGTCGCCGATCCAGACTAGTGTCGGTTTTTTAACACAAATCAAAGGAAGCTTGCGACAAGCGCTTGTGACGTATTTACATGCTGGCGCGCGTTTAGTGTCGCTTACGAGCTCGTGCCGAACGGGTGTTTTCTTTTTTCAACCGACGAAAAAACCGGAGGAGATTATCAAGTCGACGCTTTAATTTTTTTATGTATGATCACCGATTACTCGAAGACGGCTGAACCGATTTGGAAAATTCTTTTTTTGTTTGAAAGGGTATACTTTGATATTGGTCCCATTGACACCAAGTCAGGATCTGATGATGGGATCCTGGAGAAATCGAGGGAACTCTTCAAATATTATAGGCACACCTATAGTGATTTGAGTATTTTTTATAGTAACTTGTGTAGTTGCATTCGAAAAGCACCATTTGTGAAGTGAACCTGATGATGAAGACCACAGATGGACACTGGAACTACTCAATATATAAGTAGGAATAATAAGTATTTCATGGGTTCCACTTCGATTAATTGAATATGGTTATTAAGCACAATATGCTCGTCACAAAGCATATGGTGAAGTGAAGCTGATGGTGAAGTACCAGGAGAACTCGTCAACAATTAACGACCCAGCATTGGGAAAAGCAATATTTTGTATAAAGTTATAAGTAGTTGAGATTTAGGCTTTTGTGACTAGGTAAATTATAAATCGACCAACTAAAAAGAGTGAAATAAAAACTTTTTATCAAAAAATTAAACAGACTTCATTTTTTGGTAAAAAGTTTTTACGCTGCTCTTTATATGACCGCGTATTTACTATGAATTGGTCAAACGATGAAACCATGGCCTTTCTCGAGGCATATCAAAGTCAGCTTGGAGCTTGTGGACGCTTGCCAAGCCTCGGCAAGCGTGTAAACGTAGCATTAGACCGATTACAAGTCAGCGTTCGGAAACGTTTCTTCTAGTACAGTACGAAGATCCAGTTCCTATTTGTTCATCGTTCACGAACTACCCAAGACTATTCGAGAGGTAGGAACTCCGGAATAAAATGTGTTAATCCAGCATTTCCAGCTATCTTCACACCAAATTTCATTCAGATCCGTTCAGCAATTTTAGCGTAAAAGAGTAACAAACATCCATCCATCCATCCTCACCAACTTTCGCATTTACAATACTAGTAACAGTTTCAATCCCACCTTCAGTATCCATATTAAGTTCCCACCACATGAACACCACTTGTGCATTGCCAGTACTGCTGACTGTAAAGTCTTGCTTCACCGTCCGCTTCATAATGATGGGTGAGCGTCCGGACCAGTCGTAGTAGAACACTGGGATCTGGTCTGATAGCTCGCGGAACGTGTGACGAGGTAGCTGGGAGAGTTGAAGGTCGTGGACTGCAGCGGAACCAGGGCATTTAATCATCTGATGACAGAAATGTCAAGGTCTAATTACTACCAGTTAACAGAGAGAGAATATATAGATAGAATATTCTTCATTGTAAACCAAACATTGAGACACACCTAAATAACAATATTGCTTAAACCACAGAATAGAAAATACAGTGGAAGTGCCGCTCAGATATCGCACGCGTGTCATCATTAAGCACAGATGCGCGACATTAGCTTATTCGCTGTCAGATTCATGTCGCGATTGGTTGTCTCTAAAATACACGAAATATTAGAAATTATGCCTAGTTGTGCGGTTTTGACCTGCAAAAACGAAAGCAGTAAATAAAATGTATCTTGTGGAGGCGTATCGTATCATCGATAAGTATTAAAGTTTGTTAATTTTAAATATATTTGATTTTAATATACCACATTTCATGACTTCAATGCAAACTATAAACAACCTTATTTTCATTAGCACGTTTAAATCTACTTGGTCGTTATCAGGAGGAACATACTATAAATTCTAGTAACTTCGACGCTACTCAATTAGGGATGGGACACATTCGTAAAGTAGGTCTGTATCGATATTTTTTATTTATTTCTAACTCGTCATTTCATAGCTAGCACCATCATTCAGAAAAATATTTTCGGACGGTTTATGTGTATAATCCATAAATGTTTAACTGAGATTGCACAGAAATGTCGACGTTTTAACCACACGTAGCCTGCATCCATCTGTAGTAGATACGGGTCGCTAATCGCATCGCCTATTGTACACTCATTTTTATAAATGATTGTCCTGTGTTAAATTGGTGTGTACAATAAAGTATATAATAATAATAATTACACTAATATTATAAGTCAAAAGTTTGTGTTTGTTATTTCTTCACGCTCGAAAGGCTGAACGGATTTCAATGCAACTTGGTACACGGGTAGACCATGTCCTGGAATAGAACATATGATTTTTTCCTGAGACTATGTTCCCTTGGGATAATTTTCTACTTTCACGCGGGCGAAGCCTCTGGTAGCAGCTAGTAGTTAATAAAGATAACAGCACATAATGTACATCGTAACACATCAATTTCTGGATATTGACCTCATAAAAAAAGTAATTTAAATATTTCAGTTTTCCCCAAGATCCTTTTATTAAGGAAAATGGATGTTTATTGGGTCGTCAATATTCCAAAACATAATCCATCGGGGAATTTCCTACGTCTACGTCATCATATTACCGACTTAATAAAAGCCATCACGGCAAAATATATTAATATACGCTTTCATCACCTATTAAAATTAAACATAAAACTATCAAAACGGCAATTATTAAACAAATATGTATAATCTCAAGGTCAATAAATATTTTTAATACTATCTATTAACATTTCATTGAACACTAGCTTGTGCCAGCGGCTTCGCCCGCATGAAATTAATACTTTGTTATATGATTTATAGCCTATCTATAGCACTCAAGAATAATGCAGCTACATATTAGGGAAAAAATATTCAGAATCGGTTCCGTAGTTTCAGAGATGACCCTATTAAAATAGATTCTATTTTTTTGAAGATGATCAAGCTTTTTCCATTACTGACCATTTGTATGATGACTATGATGTAGATAAATTATCACATTGCTCACACGAACAAAATACGTAACATCGATATTAAAATATCGATATTTGTCTGCAAAAAGACATTACATATGCATGCAAATATGACATCTATTTCAAAGTACTTAGCGTTCCGAATATAATAAATTGGTTACAGTGCCATCTAGCGTTGAGTAGCTGAACTCGTTGTAAATTGTTCGATTTATGTTTTTAAACGATAAACGCCTTTATTGATTATTTCATGTCAAATAATAACAACTTTCGGTCGTTGTAAAAGACTCAATATTTTTGACAGCATTAAGAAGATGATTTGTTAAAGTTGCATTTCAACTTTGTAGCCAATTATATCACTGTTTTTTATGTTTGTAATGGACATTTTGATTTGCTGTTGTGTGTGTTAGTCTGGCGACACTGGTTCTCGTTTTGAGAGAGTGTAGGGACACTTCTACTCAATTTTCTGTTCTGTGGCTTAAACTATGGTTACAATGATGGCGGTCTTATCGCTAATGACGAAAAATGTTCAAATGCGATGAAATCCGAACGCTAACCATTAAACAAATGGCTAATTTTGAAAAATAATTCCATTTTTTTATATAAAATTAATTTGGGATTAGAATTCTTAGCCAAAAAAAAAATATTTTGAGTTGAAATGGCATGGAAATGTACGTCAAAACGGCAATTTCATAGGTAACCTATTTATTATATAGTGGGCTTCTAGGTATGCCAGGAGCTTAGTATTAAGTACAAGCAGACGTGACTGAGACTATCTCAGTCACGTCTGCCAACTATCCGGCCAACTATAGGCCTATGCCTATTGTTGGCCGGATCTGCACGACTGCCCTTTTGGGCACAGGCTGCACGTTAGCTAGCTTCCAAACCTTCGGCTTTTTCCAGTGCCTTACGAAAGGCGAAACAGGCCTCTTAATGTTAGGGGTCTAAATGTTTCATAATCGACGTAAGTTTATAAAATTAAAAAATCGAAAAGCAAAGCTCATTAGTTCATCGTAGACAATGAAACACACTAACAATTAACAATGACTACAGTAAAAAAATCAATTCATTGCAGACAAATAAACACTGGACTGTTTCATGGCCCAAATGAACTAGCAAAACATCAAGGGTGATATCGTAATAATATCCAGTCTACAACATTCCCATTGCTGGGACATAGGCCTCGTCTCTATGAGAGGGAATGGGCTGTAATCCACCATACGGGCCCAGTGAGGGTTGGCTCTGATGGTAGATGTGTGAGTCACATTTTTGCTCGTAAGATACGAGGGGCGTTCAATGTATTCTCGGTATCGGGGTGATTTGATATTAGGGTGGGTAATTCATAAAAAACTTCATGTTGATAACTTCATTAGTTTGTTTGCGACCTCCAGTCAAAGACGACGAAAATGACTGACGCGACAATGTTGAAGAAAATCGAGCATAGTGCGGTGATTAAATTCCTCACTAAACAAGGAAAATCCCAAAATACTATCTATGAAGAAATGGTAGCCGTTTATCAAGACTCTGCTCCTTCATTATCGACCGTACAGAAGTGGTCAAGTGAATTCAAAAGAGGCAGGGAAAGTATCGAAGATGACCCCCGCCCAGGTGGGCCAATCAAGGCGGCTACCGAAGAAAATGTGAAAATTATCGAAAAACTTGTATTAGAAGATGCACGTGTAAAAATCAAGATCTTGGCAGAAATAACTAAGCTATCCGTTGGTACTATACACAGTATATTACATGATTATCTCAACCTTACAAAAGTCAGTGCACGATGGGTGCCGCGCATGCTCACTGCGCTTCAAAAGCAGGCGCGGGTTGATACTTGTAAGGAGTTCTTAGAGCTGTGTGGCGACGATCCAGCAAGTGTTTTCGAAAGAATAGTTACAGGTGATGAAACGTGGGTTCACCACTATGACGCTGAGAGTAAACAGGAGTCTATGCAGTGGCACAAAAAGGGATCAGACCCTCCGAAGAAATTCAAAGTCACTCCATCGGCTGGCAAAATTATGGCCACAGTTTTCTGGGATTCTAAAGGAATACTATTGATCGAGTACACAAAAAAAAAGTGAAACTATCAACGCAGAAAAATACTTCCCACTTTGCGCCATTTGAGAGAAGCAATAAAAGAAAAAAGAAGAGGAAAGCTGGCAAAGAAAGTGCTGCTTCTTCACAATGACGCACCGGTTCACACTGCGCGGCTCTCCAAGGCTGCTGTACGAGAGTGCGGTTTCGAGGAAATTAACCACCCACCCTACAGCCCAGACCAGGCCCCCAGTGACTACTTTTTACTCCCAAATTAAAAAAAAAGACCTCCGGGGTAAGCAATTTGCTGACGATAATGAGCTCAAGTCCGCTGTAAATGAGCATTTTTCGGGCCAGGAAGAAAATTATTTTTTTAAGGGAATAGAAAAACTTATTTCGCGATCAAACAAATGTATTGATATCATGGGGAGATATTGAAAAATATTTTTTTTCCAGGTTTTATCTTTTTTCTAAAATACTCATACCGAGAATACATTGAACGCCCCTCGTAAGCCTGTTGTTTCACGATCTTTTCTTTCAGCATTTTGTGAGCAGTGGTGATGATGGGCTGAGCCATTACCGCTCTCAAAGCAGAAATAAAAATTAAAATCAAGGAACAACATGCCATACCCCTAGAAAAAGCTTTAAAAAAGAACGTAAATCCCTACGTATTGTACAACAAAATCTCCCACCGCATCTGTATACGATAAACTCAAGAACTACTAAACTGTGTTTTATGCGGTTTTCATCAATGAAGACATACCTGTATAATTTATTAGGCTTGTGTCAATTAGCAGATAGACCGTGCAAAGCCGAGCCGGCTTATAATATAATACGGCAATCCGATACGAGAGTCCGAGAGATCACTTTGTTAACACCTTACTTTATACCTACTTTCTACGTAAATAAACAAATTATTCTCAATCTATTCTTATTCTATTGGAACCCCACCTATTACACTATTGCCGTAAACCCACTCCAAACATAAGCATATTTAGCTTAGTTGGAGGGGATAACAAGATTGCTAGTAATGTGTGAATTCTACCACAGAACAGAAAATTAAGTAGAAGTGCCCTTACACTCTCTCAAAACGAGAACCAGTGTCACCAAACTCACACATTTGCAAATCAAATTGTCCATTACACATATAAAAAACATTGATGTAATTGGCTACAAAGTTGAAACGTAACTTTAACAAATCATCTTCTTAATACTGTTAAAAACTGAGTCTTATTACAACGACCGAAAGTTGTTATTCTTTGACATGACATAATCAATAAAGGCGTTTATCGTTTAAAAAACTTAAAACGAACAATTTATAACGACTTCAGCTACACAACGCTAGATGGCGCTTAAACCAATTTATTCTATTCGGAACGCTAAGCACTTTGAAATAGATGTCATATTTGCATTCACATGTAATGTCTTTTGCTACTCAAATATAGATGTAGACAATACGTAACATCGATATTAAAATATCGATAAGATAAGATACTTTATTTTGCAAATATGGGTAGTACAATAACATGTGGTGTAAGGGTACAATGTGAGTTCAGCCATATTTTACCAGAAGGCATGCAAAGGTACAATAATTTAATTCACAAAAGTAATTCAACTGTAAATTACATAATGCAATTAAATAACAAAAAATTATAAATTAAATCAAATGCGAAATCGATTATTATAACTACACAATAATTACCAGATAATATGTATATAAAAAAACCGGTCAAGTGCGTGTCGGGCCACGCGCAGTGTAGGGTTCCGTAGTTTTTATAACAGCCAAGTGCGTGTCGTATTCGCTGACTGATCGTTTCGTACCATGCTCTAACTAAAAGCCAAACATGACTACCTAACTAATTTGACTTCCTATACAAATCCTCACCTGACCCGACAATTTTGCACGGAAAGTTTTAATTTTTTTTAGAGATTTGTATAAAACTTGTCATAGCCGGTGTTTTGATTCTAAATACAGGACACAGAGCTACACTACTCAATAGTCACAAAAAAATGAAATTGAGGAAGTAGTTTGCTGGGGGAGCTTTGTGTTTGATATTATATAGCAAAATAATAAAAAAAAAACATGTGTGCAATTCACACGTGGTAGAAGTGAAATTTCGTTTCATAAAATTTCAAATCACAACGACGCTAAAGAAGTTTTCACTTCAAAAAACCCTGTTTCTTGCTGCTATTCAAGGCTAATATTTAAATGAGTTTCCCCGTTTTATTAAGGTAAATAAAATATAACCTTAATTTTAATTACTTTTGTAATAGATTCTTAACTCACCCCTCAACTCACCCCTCATCTCACCCCTCAACTCCCCGCTCAATCGCCGCTCCACTCCCCGCTCAACTTCCCGCTCAACTCCCCGCTTAACTCCCCGCTCAACTCCCCGCTCTAATTCCCGCTCAACTCTCCGCTCAACTTCCCGCTCAACTCACCGCTCAACTCCCCGCTCAACTCCCCCCTCAACTCCCCGCTCAACTGACCCCCAACTCGAACCTCAACTCCCCCCTCAACTCCCCCTCAACTCCCTGCTCAACTTCCACCTCAACTCCCCCTCACTCACCCCTCAACTCCACCCTCATCTTCCCCCTCAACTCCCTCTCAACTCCCCCCTCAGATTCCCGCTCATATCCCAACTCAACTACCCGCTAAACTCCCCGCTCAACTCCCCGCTCAACTCTCCGCTCAACACCCCGCTCAACTCCCCTCTTAACTCCCCGCTCAACTCCCCACTCAACTTCCCGCTCAACTCCCCGCTCAACTCCCCGCACAACGCCCCGCTCAACTCCCAGCTCAACTCCACGCTCAACACCCCGCTCATTTCCCCGCTCAACTCCCCGCTCAACTCGCCCCGCAACTCATCCCTCAACTCATCCCTCAACTGCCTCTTCAACTCATCCCTCAACAACCCCCTCAACTCCCCCTCAACTTCCCCTCATCTCCCCCCTCAACTCATTCCTCAACACATCCCTCAACTCATCCCTCAACTCATCCCTCAACTCAACCCTCAACTCCCCCTCAACGCCCCCTCAACTCCCCACTCAACTTCCCACTAAACTCCCACCTCAACTCAAACCTCAACTCCCCGCTCAACTTCCCGCTCAACTTCCCGCTCAACTCCCCGCTCAACTCCCCGCACAACTTCCCGCACAACTCCCCGCTTAACTCCCCGCTCAACTCCCCCCTCAACTCCCTACAACGCCCTCTCAACTTCCCCTCAACTCACCGCTCAACTCCCCCTAACTCAACCCTCAACTCCCCCTCAACTCCAACCTCAATTACACTTCAACTCCCCCTTAACTCCCCCCTCAACTCCCTCTCAACTCCCCCCTCAACTCCCCGCTCAATTCCCTACTCAACTCCCCGTTAAACTCCCCGCCCAAGTCCCCGCTCAAATTCCCGCTTAGCTCCCCGCTTAACAACCCGCTCAACTTCCCGCTCAACACCCCGCTCAACTTCCCGCTCAACTCCCCGCTCAACTACCCGCTCAACTCCCCGCTCAACTCCCCGCTCACCTCCCCTTCTCAACTCCCCGCTCAACTCCCTTTCTCAACTCCCCGCTATACTCCCCGCTCAACTCACCCCTCAACTCACCCCTCAACTCCCCCCTCAACTCACCACGAGACCCGCCTCAATTCCCCTCAACACCCCGCCCCCCTCTCAGGGCTACCTCAACCCCCGCGACCTAACTTCTAGGTCTAGGTCTAGGTCCAAACAGATACTGTCACTTTTTCGTTTCATTAATTTTCAAATCACAAGGATGCTAAAGAAGTTTTCACTTCAATAAATAAAAACATTCATTTGAATTCACTCTAAAAACGGGCCCAGATAGAGCGATAGTAACTGAAGAAGGAATTATAAAATCCAACCTCACAGGGGAAATTTGAAAAAATATGATCTATTTGAGTACCACCGTGTATAGGGAAGTGGTTGTAATAAAGACTGGTAACCAGCGTCACGTATTAATTAGAAAACTGCAGTTGTCGTTACGGAGATAGTCTTCATTAAAATCTCCAAATATTATGCAAGGACTGTTATGCGATAGTAAATTACTTACAAGACCTACTGCGCGACTGTTGGGACATTTGCGTGATCTATAAAAAGCTATAATCTTCACTGCATTTATTTCGAAAATTACTGCTTCACAGTGGTCACCTCCAGCAATGTCAATGTAATACCGTGGGTTGCTATACACACCAAAACCTGGGTTTTAACTAGACTATTTAGGGCCATTTGTTCTAATTATTTCCTTAAAACTAGCGCGATACAACTGACGCTTAGCGCCATCTATCGACATTTCTATGGAGTTGTTCGAAATTTTCGAGTCAAATACAATTGGTCGACTATTACTCGTAAACTTGTAAAGCCCACTTATGTGTGATAGTTTTCCTTTAAACTTCGTTATATATAGGTACTACTGCCGTGACATTTGAATTTCTAACTACAACCGTTTAGTTGATACAGGGGGGGGACACTTGACTCTAACGAAAATTGTTGCTTTAAAGCTTGATAAGTCACGAACGGTTTACTTATTCAAAAAACGGTCTTGCCAAACCCCTAATATTTTTGAAAGACCTATCCAATGATATCCCACACTATGAAAAGGACGTAAAAAAAAATTATCATCCCACTTTACATGTAGTGGAGGTACCCTAAATAATTGTTTTTTTCAAAATTTTATTTTACCACTTTTTCGTCGTTATTAACGTGTATACTCATGCCAAATTACAACTTTCTAGTACCAATAGTTTTTGAGCTAAACCGCGGACAGACAGACGGACATGGCGAAACTATAAGGGTTCCTTGTTGACTACGGAACCCTAAAAAAAACAAATATCTAAATCATAGCATTAAATTAAATGTTAAAATATAAATGTCAAAACTATAATGTCAAAAAGGTAAGTTGTATAATTAAAATTGGATAATAAATGATCACAGTTTAATCAAAATTAATAGGAAGCGCCAAAATATTAATAAATTAAATGTTACAAAAAAAATGTCAAAATATAATGTCAAAAGTTAAATGTCTAAAGTTGAATGTCAAAAATTTAACGTCAAAATTAGGTTGTACAATTAAAATTGAATAATATATTATCACAGTTAAATCACAATTAAGAGGAAGTGCCAAAGTATTAACAAATTTTATTTTCCATTAAGAAATCCGAAATGCTGTAATAAGTCTTGTCTACTAAAAAGTTTCGCAATTTCTTTTTAAATAATGACATATTTAAATCTTTCCACTCTTTGGGTAATTTATTAAATATTTTCGGTGCCATGCAGCAGACACTTTTGCGCATCAGTGTTGTCTTAACCCTTTGGACTCACAGTCCACTATTGTCGCGTCTATTTCGCGCAACCAAATCATTTACGCGTTCAAAATAAGCTGGGTTTGATTTAACAAACACAGCTATCTCCAAAATATAAACACAAGGCAAAGTTAAGATTTTGTGCTTGTTGAAATATGGATAGCAACTATGCGTGGTTTTCAGTTTGAACATCGAGCGGAGACACCGTTTCTGGGCCTTGAAAACATTTTCTTTATCAGTGGAATTTCCCCAAAATATAACCCCGTATCGAGGATGGGATTCGACAATACCGTAGTAGGCAGTAAGAAGCGCATCCGAGGAAACTCTCGCTGATAATGAATGTAAGGCATATGCTGATTTGCTTAGTTTTTTACAAAGTTTGTCTATATGTGGTTTCCAGTTCAAACTTTTATCAATTTGCAAACCTAAGAATGTTGTGCTTTCAACTTCGCCAATAATATGATTATTAAAATTAACATTGAGATTTTTACTCGGCATACGTTGACTTAAATGCATAACTTTTGTTTTAGAAAGGTTAATTTTTGTTTATAGTCATCTTTTTCAATAGTCTGCGTTTGTTTTGTCTGCATATTTTTTTTAGGTGTCATTAATGTTGTATTCGCTTTAATTGTCCCTGGACTATTGACAATTTTTTTATACATATAATTTTTTTTGTTGAATTCCTCATTTTGTGCACTATTAAGTTGAGAAGTCAGTCTGGCGATCTCATCTTTTAATTGTTTTACTTGTGGAACGTCTTCGTCTTCGGAAATGTCTGGCAAACTACTCGTTGTACAGTTTAAAGTTTGTGATATAATGTCACTCTCGTCATCCCGATCGTGTTCGTGTCCGCCGAAAAGTTATATTTTCTAGGAAATTCATTTTAAATATTACTAAGAACTTTCAAAAATTATTATCAGACAGCGAGGTCCGAACTCGTGTCTCCACGTTTATTCTGTTCGAGTAGGCTGTTGTACCACTAAGCCAGCTCGTCTGTACGTACAGTGACAAAATTGATGTTTACTATTGTGTTGTTAAGCATTTATTGTTTCCTTGCCAATAGATGTCTCTGAACTTAATATTAATTCAGTAATGGCCATATATTTCCTCTGGTAACATTGCTTAGTGGATGTCAACAATTGAGATTTTTCTTGAATGTAACTGAAGAGGGCGGTGTCGTCAAATGGTTTCAAATAAAAAACGATTTCTGGTTTTAACAAATGTTGGAAACTAATTATAACTTCTTAATTTGTCAAAAATAAATAAAGTCTATGAATGAACTTTTGAGTCTGAGTGTTATAACATGTCACAATACGTAAACATAACTTACGAACATCCAGATCCGTAAATACGATAGTCACTGTGTAGTTAAACTGTTTTCACTAATATATAGTTTTTAGTGCACTTTACCGATGGATAACACTGTCACAGATAGTTCATAAGTTCCTTCACACTTTAAACCTCTTTACATAGTCTGCACTTAATTTTTTCTAATTATTTTAATGTTATTAACAGGAGCACAAATCAATGTTTTGTTTACTCGTCAGCGCCACCTAGCTTTCAATGTTACGTATTTCGATGTTACGTATTTTATTCGTGTGAGCAATGTAATAATTTATCGACATCATACAAATGGTCAGTAATGGAAAAAGGTTGATCATCTTCAAAAAATAGAATCTATGTTAATATTAAAGAGGTAAAATTTGTAGGTTTGTATGTAGGGGTAATCTCTGAAAATACTGAACCGATTCTGAAAATTCTTTACCTTATATGTAGCTGCATTATTCTTGAGTACTATAGATAGGCTATAAATTATTTTCATATAATAAAGTATTAATTTCACGCGGGCGAAGCCGCTGGCACAAACTAGTGATAAATGAAACGATAATAGATAGTATTAAAATATTTATTGACCTTAAAATAACATTATTGTATAATAACATTTCGATATTTGTTTAATAATTGCCGTTTTGATAGTTTTATGTTTAATTTTAATAGGTGATGAAATCGTATATTAATATATTTTGTGGTGATGGCTTTCATTGAGTCGGTAATATGATTAAACGTAGGAAATTCCCCTAACTGATGATAGATTATGTTTTGGAATATTGATAACCCAATAAAAATCTATTTTCATTAATAAAAGGGTTTTGGGGAAAACTGAAATATTTCAATTACTTTTTTTTTTTGAAGTCAGCATCCAGAAATTGATGTTATCTTTATTAACTACAAGCTGCTGCCAGCGGATTCGCCTACGTGAAAGTAGAAAGTTATCCCAAGGTAATATAGTCTCGGGAAAAAATCATATGTGCTATTCCAGGACATGGTCTACCCGTGTACCAAGTTTCGTTGAAATCAGTTCAGCCTTTCGAGCGGGAAGAAGTAACAAACACAAACTTTTGGCTTATAATATTAGTGTGATTATTATTACACCTTAACACAGGACAATCATTTAAAAAAATAAGTGTACAATAGGCGGTGTGCTTAGCGACTCGTATCTACTACAGACGGATGCAGGCTACATGTGGTTAAAACGTCGACATTTCTGTGCAATCCTAGTTGAACATTTATGAATTATACACATAAACCGTCCGAAAACAATTTTCTGAATGATGGTGCCAGCTATGAAATGAAGAGTTAGAAATAAATAAAAAATATCGATACGGATCTACTTTACGAATGTGTCCGATCCCTAATTGGGTAGCGTCGAAGTTACTAGAATTTATAGTATGCTCCAGATAACGACCAAGTAGATTTAAACGTTGTGCTAATGAAAACAAGGTTGTTTATAACGGATCTTCCAATAGGCACGTCCGAACTTTGACAGTTTACGGTCGCCATAATCGTCCTACCGAGAGGACTATTCGTCGTGTGGTGGATAAATTTGAGTCCACTGGTTCGGTAAATGATCGACCAACACCCGTACGTCAACGAAACGCAAGGTCTGCCGAAAACATCGCCGCTGTCCGTAAGAGTGTGCAGGAGAATCCGAGGCAGTCGATTTCGCGTCGCTCACAAGAACTCGGCCTTTCACAGAGATCTTGTGACTTAACCCCGCTAGACTTTTTCTTGTGGGGTATTCTTAAGTCGCAGGTCTATGCGAATAAACCACAAACCACAGCGGCCCTCAAAGCCAACATAACCTATGCCATAGGTCGAATTCAGCCTGATTTATGCGCAAAAGTCATGGAAAATTGGTTATCTCGCATGCGCTCCACCCAGAGAAGCCGTGGCGGACACTTGAATGATGTCATATTCCACACATAATGGCATCACTACATCTTTCAAATAAATAAATAATTTCGATAATATCTCACGCACACTTTGTTTTATTTAAATTTAAAGATAGGACACGCTTTAGTTTGCATTGAAGTTATGAAATGTGGTATTGTCATTAAAATCAAATATATTTAAAATTAACAAAGTTTAATACTTACCGATGATACGATACAACTCCACAAGATACATACTTTTTTCTGCTTTCGTCTTTGCAGGTCAAAACCGCTCAACAATGCATAATTTCTAATATATTTCGTGTATTTTATAGACAACCAATCGCGACATGAATCTGACAGCGAATAAGCTAATGTTGCGCATCTTTGCTTAATGTTGACAGGCGCGAGTTAAGGAACCCCAATCCACGAATATTAGCTTTATCAGCTAATAAGTGTATTACTTACATGCATTTATTTCCAAAAGGTTCCATTGCTTGATCAGCATTCATAATTATCTAGGACGTGCGTCATACCTGATCACGCTATGCATGTACTACGCTAGCAATTAAGTTAGTATATAAGATCAAGATTTTATTAGATTAATTTAATTACTGTCCAAATAAAGTTATTTTTATAAATACTTCCGTTGTCGCTCACTTAATTGGCGCAGCCGGTAGGATCTCTGTAGTCAGTCTGCCGTGTATACAATTCTACGAGAAGCAGCCGACGTCCGTGTCTACGGTTTAGCAGAGATCACCGAACAAATAAATTCATTAAGAAGCCACTTCGAGTTACGGAGGAGGACCAGCCACAGCAGTAATCCAGGGAGCATGAAGCTAGCTGCGGAATTGTGAGTAGATCTTTTTCACCTTCCTCTCAGCTCTTCCATTTACATTCCAACCTTGTAATAAGTCTATGTGTGTGTATTATTAGGAATTGGACAACGCCGTAATAATATTTGCATAGATTTTAGTTGTATTAATATTTTAGAATAGTGTTATTTTAGCAGCACATTGGTGTGATTTTTTTTCTTTTCTTTCTCTCTTTGCTTTTGATAACTTTTTACAATGGAAAACGTAACCCGTGTCCCACAGGAAATGGTTAACATCATACCAATATTCAGTGGAGACGCTAGAATGTTACCGTGATACATAAAAAAATGTGAATATATTCTGTCTAAGTTCCAAGGAACTGTAGCCCAAAACGAATATTTATTCCATGTCGTAACAAGTAGGTTATCAGGCGAAGCAGCCAGTTTGGTAGGCGAAAGAGACTCTATAGATACGTCGGATGAGCTGAAGAAGTTGTTAAACCAACACTTCGGTGACCCACGCACAGAGGATTGTTTAGCAATGGAGTTAGAGTTTTGTAGAATAAATAAGGGTGAAAGTTACTTAGATTTTTGCCATAGAATACAGCAGATGAGAAGTGTTTTATTCGCTAAAATATCAGAAACTATCATTGATGAATCTCTACGTAAGGCAAAGCAAATAATTTATAGTAACAGAGCGATGAATGTTTTCTTGTTTAATTTACCACCATTTCTAGTTAGATTAGTTCGTTTGCGCGACGTAACAACCTTAAAGGATGCGTTAAAAGTAGTTCTGGAAGAACAAAACTTCCAGGCGGTCTATGATTCTAAAACCAACGATAGACGTAATTTTAATAGAATTAACAGACCTCATTTCTTTAATCATCAAAATGTATCTGATTCTAATAGTCAAAAGAATAATACGCATAGCATATCGAGTACTGCACATGCACCGAATAAAGCGACAAACAACATATCTACACCGAACAATTCGCGTCAGTTCAGGCATTTAAAGCAACATAATAATATTCAAAATAATCAAGATAGTTTTAATCGTATAAATAACAATAATTCGTCACCACTGTCAAGTAGGTCATCTTTTCCGCTTGCACAACAGAACCAACAGTTCGCGGCACATGCACCGGGCACGCCGACTTTTGCAGCGCAAGCATCTACGTCGGGTACGAATACTGACGTCACCATACGTACTGCAAGTTCGCGACGTGTTAATTACACAAATAGTTCTACTAATAATGAACAAAGTGCAAGTAACTCAAACGAGTATCAGGAATTTCCCCCTGAAGAAACCGGGGCGGGAAATTTTTGCATAAGGGCCTCTACACTAGAGAACGAATAAAAATAAACTGTAATAAACGCCTAAATTTACCACATATAGTGATACCAGAATTAAAAGCAGTTTTTATGATAGACACGGGGAGTGTTAGGTCATTTATAGGCCCGTATATAGCAAATAAATATTTTAAAAATTATTTACAGTATGAACCCTTCGAAGTTGTTAGCACTCACGCTTCGAGCGTTCATAGTGAAACGGCAATTATCCCATTACCGGTTACCTTTGGTAGTAAAGAGTTCCATAAGTTTTATGTCTACAGTGTTGACGATAGGTATGACGGGTTAATAGGTAGTAATTTGCTGAAGCAATTACAGGCAAAGATTAATATGGAAACTCAGATATTACATTTAAAAATACTGATATTCCCATTGTATATTCACCGCCTATGAGAGGTATATAATCTACCATCTCGTAGTGAACTTAGAGTAAGACTTCCAGTTAACTTACTGGACGGAGAAGCCGTGTTAGATTTTACACAGTTTACGGAAGGGATTCGAATGCCCGCCGCATTAGTTACGTGTGTTAAAGGCTACGCAACAACTATTATTCAGAATTACAGTAATCAAACTAGAGACTTAGTAGTTACAGAGCCTTTTCAAGTAGAACCATACATACAGAACCCATCTGTTAGTATTCATTTTATGGATAATAATATCGAAGTGGACAGATTATTAACAAAAAATTTAGAAAAATTACAGTTAGATCATATGAACGCAGAAGAACGTACAGCTATTGAGGGACTTTGTAGGGAATACAAAGATATATTTTATTGTGAGAATATTCCATTAACCTTCACAAATCAGGTTAAACATAGAATAAGAACAAAAAATGAAGACCCAATAAACATTAAAGCACATAGGTTACCAGGAGGAGGAGGAGGAGGAATAGGAATTCAAACAAAATAAATCAGGAGTCAGGTAGAGAAAATGTTAAGGGATAACATTATCCAGGAATCGCATTCTCCCTGGAGTGCCCCCGTACATTTGGTGCCGAAAAAGTTAGACGCATCAGGTCAACAAAAATGGAGGATGGTAGTCGACTATAGACGGCTTAATGAAATTACAGTTGATGATAAATATCCTTTGCCCAACATTAACGATCTATTTGACATGTTAGGTAATAGCACCTACTTCACAACCCTTGATTTAGCTAGTGGATACCATCAATTAGAAGTCCAGGAACAAGATAGAGCGAAAACCGCGTTTAGTACACCTTCAGGTCATTACGAATTTAACAGAATGCCATTTGGGTTAAAGACAGCACCTGCAACCTTTCAAAGAGCAATGGATAACGTCTTACGAGGCCTTCAAGGCTTACATTGCCTAGTATATCTTGATGACGTCATCATTTTCTCTAAAAGTTTGCCTGAACATGTAGAAAAACTTAGGGCAGTTTTTGACCGGTTCCGTCAAACAAATTTGAAAGTACAACTAGATAAATCACATTTTCTTAGAAAGGAAGTACTTTACTTAGGGCATACTATTACGAGTGAGGGTTTGAAGCCAAATAATGATAAAATAGATGCTGTTCTTAGATATCCCATGCCGGAAACGGTTACACAGATTAAAAGCTTTTTAGGGCTTATCGGATATTATAGGAAATTCATCAAAGATTTTGCCAAAATAACTAGACCATTAACAGCCTGCTTAAAGAAAGGTCGTAAAATTATTATTAACGAAGAATATAAAGAAAGCTTTGAGACGTGTAAAAAACTTTTAACAAATGCACCTTTCATATATCCATAGACCATTAGCATGGCTGTATTCATTGAAAGAGCCCAATAGTAAGCTCACGCGATGGCGGCTTAGGTTAGAAGAATACGATTTTGAAATTAAGTATAAGAAAGGTCCTCAAAACACGAATGCAGATGCTTTATCTAGGATTAAGATTAACGCGATTGACGACGATTTAGATTCAATATTTGTAAATGTAGGAGACAGGCAGGAACAAATACAAAAAATAATAGAAAACGAATTGCAAGATCTCGGAAATCCAATAGAAACGATAGAACTTTCGGATTCTGATGATGGGGTCACAGCCAATTCGGTTTCAAATAGGGAACACGAAGGTATTCCTATTCTAAACGAAGCTATCGATACGAAACCAAAACAGATTCTAGTACATTCATGGTTTAAAAATAAATTAGATGTAAAAGATATTTCTAATAAAAAACAGAATTCTCGAAGTTCACTTACCGACAAATAATGATACATTAGTTAAAGACTTCTTGAAAGAGTATATAGATCCAAAACATAAGCACTTTATATACTTTGAACATCCATCTTTTAGAAAAACTTTTTCAAACATGGTAATTAAACTATTTAAAAAGGATTCAGTTCAGTTAACAGAGTGTACAGAAAGAGTTGTAAACTTGACAGAATCGGAAGAAGATCAAAAGGAAGTTATTTTGAAATATCACAACGGGAAAACTTGTCATAGAGGTATTAAAGAAACTTTAACCAAACTTAAAAGACACTACTGGTGGGCAAACATGAAGGAGACAGTTACGGCAATCATAAACGCTTGTGAAACATGTAAACGCATGAAATACGATAGAAAACCGATCAAACCTCACATTCAATTAACACAAACGCAGGATGGTCCTTTTCAGGAAGCTTTTATGGACTTATTATATATAGAAGGGAAATATTATTTAACTATAGTAGATGCATTTAGTAAGATAGCACAAGCCATAGAGGTACCAAATAGGAGTACACCGGAGATAGTTAGGGCATTAATTAAGTATTTTAGCATGTATGGGGTACCTAGGAAAATTAGTTGTGATTCCGGTACAGAATTAAATAATGCTCTGATTAAAGAAATGCTATGCTTATACAAAATTGAACTTCATATAGGGACTCCAAATAATCCCAGTTCAATGGCAATACTAGAAAGGTTTCATTCTACCATTATTGAGATTTACCGTATAGCAGGCGCGTGTAAAAAGTTTTTGTGACCGATTACTCCGCCGCATACCCTGTCATAATCCTGTGCACGCGCCTGCCGTATAGCAAAATACGATAAGAGCGATATAGATGCAGCATCCGTTATGACTTATGCTATCATGGCGTATAACAACACCATTCATTCAGCAACAGATTTTACGCCTTTTGAATTAGTATTCGATCACACTTATTCAGATAACGCATTTAACGTGGATAGAGAAAAGAATTTAACTCAAAAACTATTGCTAGATCATAGAAAACGCCTTAAAAATCTTTATGAATTCATAACAGAAAAATTTGAAGCCGATAAAATTAAAGTGATAAATAAAAAAGGTGGTGAAGCGCCACCGATACTTGAGACAGACGATAATATCTATATGAAAGACACTAGGATTAGAAAAGCTAAAGAAAAACCGCGATACGAGAAAGCGAAAATAATAGGTGAAGTTGAAAGAAATGTAGTGCCAATAGAAGTAAAGAAAAGGAAACAAGAGTAGCGTTAAAGAATGTAAAACGTCCTCCACAGATCGTGCCTGGTACTTCTGGTACTAATGGTGCCAACATTCACGCTGGACCTCCAAAACCTCGGTCAGAATCCGGGGATAGTAGCGATAAAGAAGGGAGTAGCAGTGAAGAGGAATAGTTATTGGACTATATATAAAACAATAGATTTAGAATCACTAGGATTACAAATAGATAATAACATTCGGGGTTTTAATAACTTAAAAACGAAAATTAAGGAAAATAAAGTTAATAATGAAACCGTAGGAATAAAAAATCAAATAGAATATCTAGTTAAACTAACCAAGGACAGATTTTTTCAAATCTAACCCTTTCATTATAGAAATAAACGAGCCTTGTTCAATCCATTAGGCTCATTTGTAAAAGCTATTTCTGGAAATTTAGATGAAGATGATGCAATTAAATATGATAGGGAAATTCAAATGATACAAAATAAAGAGCATGTAGTCGATCGTAAAGTTTCAAAATTAGAAAATGACTCTGAAATAATAAATTCAAATATTAAAAACTTGGGTTTACATACCAATGAAATGGAAAAATTAGTTGAACATGAGTTGAGGTTTAACAATCTTTTCCAAATATTGAATACTATGTATCAAATTTTAAGTAACTTTCGAACTTGTTTCGAAAACATACAAGAGATTGAGACGGCCTTAGCCTTTAGCAAATTAAACACATTGCACCAATCCATCATTAACAATACAGAATTATATAATACGTTAGAAATCATTGCTTAACATGCTAGAACAATATATCCAGTAAGTAAACGTAATTTATTAAAATTAGAACGTAATATCATACTCAAGTCATACATAAACAACAAGTTAGTTTTTGTTTTAGAAGTTCCCATAATAGATAACGAAACATATAATTATTACAAGGTTATACCCATTCCTATATTCCATTCCCCAAATACCTTTACTATTATACCTAAATACCCTTACCTAATGGTGAATAGATTGAAATACATGCCCGTGGTAAGCCCATGTGCTGAGATTGAAAACGACAAATTTCTTTGCTCTGAAACAAATTTTGCCCAGTATCCAACTGAGCCCTGCATTGAACAAATAATGTTGATGAAGAACAACTACAAAAGCTGCATACAGAACCATATTGAAATAGAGAAAACTAAGATACAAAAAGTAACCGACAACCATTGGTTAGTCTATTCAGAAGAAAATCTCATCATCACCGAGAATTGCAATACAGAAATCCTGAAATACACTGTCTGTTCAAGACTACAAGAAGCCAGTGCAACGATAACTGGGGTGTCCGAAACTGTCCACGGTTCGTGGAGCCCTACCGTTGCTTTCAACAACAATAAACAAAAGGCTCTTCGGCCTACAAACCATACATATAAATAACAGTTCTAACCACTTACCTTCTGTGCTGGGTTCGCCAAGCTTCGACCTTCCTAGGTCACGCCCAAGTGTGGTTTGTATGTAATATGAGGTGAGTAATTGAAAAGTGTGATGTAAGTCACGTGTTCTAGAACGTTCACAAGGCGCCAATCTCCAAGCGGCGCGGTCCAGATCAGCATCACACCCAACTCACACCGGATTGAAGCTATTTATCACTACTTATTTCCAACAAATGCGCGTGCCACGAGGTGGCAACAACCCGGCGATAAATCCAAAAATATCCCAGGGTTTTCGTCAATCCGGAATTACAACTTCAAACAATAGTTAACCACGACCCAATTATCGGTTGCAAACGGCGATTCCAAACGATATTTTACCAATTACAATTAAATCAACAGGTCCGACGCGGACATTTTTTCAACAAGGAAGCAAAGTCTATCTGTCAAGTAAGAGTAATGTCAAGATCAAATTTCTTTATGTCAAAAAGGGTACGTTCAGAAACGTTCGGTACCAAACACTGTCCTTGGGACCTACAACATCGTGACTCCTGGTCAACAATGCGAGACGCAAATAGACGAAGTCATCGTTACCGCTGCCACAAACACTACAGTGGCTAGTCTCCAGTTACCATTGATTCAGATGCCAGAGCTGCAACAGGACATCCAGAGAAGATCAAAGAAAGTGGATCTAAGAAATGTGGACTTCAGTGATGTAAAAGAAGTGTTACAAAGTGCAAAATTTAGTGAACAGTGACAATAGAAATTAGTATATGGACCATCTTCGAGTATGTGATTATTATAATAGCAATAATTACCTTTGTAATGTATAAATTTCAGTTTATAAATTTTTGTCGAAATTCTCCGAAACCGTCTGCGACATCTTCGGATAATTTCTCTCTTGGGGGGAGGAGTTAAGGAACCCCAATCCACGAATATTAGCTTTATCAGCTAACTAGTACTCTCGCGGGGCTTCGCTCCCGTGGATTCTATCACGGTAAAAACATAACTCTCCTTTTTTGCAGTCGGGTAAAAAGTAGCCTATAACCTTCCTCAAGCTTCAAGCTACTTCCATACCAAATTTCATCCAAATCCACCCAGTACTTTCGAAGATTAGCGCGTTCAAGCAAACAAACAAACAAACAAACAAACAAACAAACTAACAAACTTTTCCGCTTTATAATATTAGTATAGAAGCTAATAAGTGTATTACATGCATTTATTTCCAAAAGGTTCCATTGCTTGATCAACATTCATAATCCGCTAGTTGACAACTTTGTAAAAATTGTTTGAAACGCTTCAAAGCGCTTCATGTGTACTCGTAAAATAATATTTTATTCATTACTTAACCTTCCAATTAAAATATAAGTATTTTTTTAAAAAACTATGGCCTAAATCGTGGCATTGTGGACACGTGACTACGTATGACGTCATTGTTCAAAAAACAACTTTCCTGGCATTTGGCACATGAATGTACTTCGGGTATTTTATGATATTTTACTCTATTATGAACGTGAAAAATTATTATCAGTGGCGTGCAGTACCTTGTTGTGGGAATACTACTATAAAAACGCCAACGAAACTATTTATTCATGTCCCTTTAAAAAGAGATATTTGCAAGAAGTGGTTAGAACTTCTGTGTCAAATCCATCCAAAGGTTGTCTGTAAAAGATCGCTTTTAGCGATAAGACCGCCCATTGTATCACCCTTTTTAGTTGTTAAGTCCATATTTGTTTACTGTTATGGTGTACAATAAAGAATATATCTATCTGCTTTTTTGAAAAGACAAAAAAAAAGGAACTCATCGAACAACTATTACAGAACGATAAGACAAATGAACCAGAAGAGAGAGAGTTAGTTATGAAATGAAATGAAATATTTATTTGTAAGTTGGTTATAAATAATACTTTTACACGTCATGTTTTTTTGCGTGTTTAGTTTAGCTAGATGAGGCCGGTATTTCCTAACTGACTACTCTGAGAAGAAACACCGAAACAAACTCCCTCTGAGTTTGTCGTCAACGTCTCTTTTAAAGTCCAGACAATTTGTGTTTGTATATGAGAAGCATGTAGGTTCATGTCTTTGGTATTCTTTTGAGGAAATAACCACGCAAATTTGAGCGGACCTGTCCAGACAGTGCAAGCAGTTAGTTATTCTTTTCTTATTTTGTCTTACGCACCAACCAAAGATAACCAGTCAGCTGTCAAAATATTGAACAATGACGTCTCGTTTTCTGATTGGTGTTTCTAATCACGTGACTCACAGATAAAAAGTCTCATTTTTCTCAAGGGAAAATAAAATAAATAATTAATAATCTTTTCTTCATTTGTACTATTTTGTGCTTCATATCAATAGATTTACATAATTAAATAGTTATTTTAAATTTTTAAACATACTGTCAACTCGCGGATTATCTAGGACGTGCGTCATACCTGTGTGCTTAGTATGAGTTTGAAATACTTTTGTCGTTTTCGAAAACTATCGCTTTGTCTCTTTCACACGTACCATATTAGTGTGAAAGAGACAAAGCTATAGTTTTCGAACACGATAATAGTATCGCAAACTCATACTAAGGCCGCTGATCACGCTATGCATGTACTACGCTAGCAATTAAGTTAGTATATAAGATCAAGATTTTATTAGATTAATTTAATTACTGTTTTGCTGTAGCTCTGTCCAAATAAAGTTATTTTTATAAATACTTCCGTTGTCGCTCACTTAATTCGCGCGATATCTGAGCGGTACTTCCACTGTATTTTCTATTCCGTGAATTCTACCCACACTACCAGAATCTTTTTTAAAGAAAATAATAATGATACCTTTTCTGGTGTCTTCAGTATAATATCAAGCTCATCATCAGCAAGGTCATTGAGTTTGTTCCACTTCCATAATGTGGGACACTCTACCACTTGTGCGTAAATTACTGCAGAATCGGGCACCACAATACAGTCTTCCTCCAACAAGCACTTGTGCGCATGTGCAAAGGTCGAAAGAGCTCCTGAAAATAATAAATTATAATGATAATAAGTCTTTTTATTTTGGTCAGCTAATTGTATGACAGGCAGATAGCCACTCTAATAATACAGCCTTGGCCAAAAGTATTAGGCACCTTCAAATTTTCTGACTTGTTCGTGTTTAAGGTGAAAAATAAAATAAAATTCTTTGCCAATTTACTATATTCTTATAAAATAACAAAAAATACTAATATTTAGTTGGCCCACCCTTCGCATTGATCACAGCAGCAATTCTTTGGGGCATGGTGCTTACAAGCTTTTTACAATCGGCTGCACTTATGGCGTCCCACTCTTGAATCAAAGCATTTTTTAACGCTAATTTTGATGTAATGCTGTGCTCTCGGACCTTACGCTTCAGAATGCCCCAAAGATGCTCGATAGGATTGAGATCTGGGGATTGCGCCGGTCATTCTAACAAGTCGATACTGTTGTTTCTAAACCAGCGCATGGTGGCCGCTGATTTATGAGAAGGAGCATTGTCTTTTTGGAATTTCACTCCATCTAAGTTGGTGTCACCGAAAATGCGTGTAAGCGAAGGCAATAGCGCAGTTTCGAGCACATTTATGTACTTTTCACTGTTCATCCTGCCTTCGAAAACGAACATTTCGCCAACGCCATCGGGTGCCATGCAACCCCAGATCATAATGCTGCCTCCCCCGTGTTTAACAGTGGGCACCACGCAATCTGAATGGTATCCCTCGCCGACACGCCGCCTCACGTAGGTTACACCCGCAGTTCCAAATATCTGGAAACATAGTAAAAAGAAGAATTTAAATGAGTGCTCATAATATTTATGGAATCAGACTAAAATAAGAGCGATCAATTTTATTGTTTTTAAGAAATGGTATAGAAGCTTACCTCAAAGTTTGATTCATCGGACCACACAATATTTGACCAATCTTCCTCCGTGAAGTGTTGGTGACGTAGAGCCCATTCTAAACGGTCCTTTTTGTTATCTGCCGAGAGCCATAGCTTCTTTCTTGCTTTACACCCCTTTAAACCCGCATCTGCAAGCCTTCTTCTTGCCGTTCGAGCACTAATGGGGTGTCCAGTTTCGTCGGATAAGGCGGCAGCAAGCTCAGAAGTCTGTAGAGAATCGCGGATGAGTTTCCTGTCCTGGCGCTCAGTAGTCACGCGTTTTCTGCCAGACCGTATTTTATTTGCGTGGGAACCAGTCTACGCAAACCGTTTAATAGCAGATTGCACTGCGCACCGCGAACATTTTATAAGTTTGGCAATCTCTACTTGGGACTTCCCTTGTTCATGCAATAACTGGATTTTAATTCGTTTTTCGTAGCAAAGTTCACTTTTTTTTGGCATTTTCGTAAAAGGGGAATGTTAATTTCACCACTGGATCACACACGGAAGCTTCTTTACGCTATGAATAGCAAAGGAACACTGATAATAAATATGAGTATTTTTTTGAAAATACACATTATATGGGTTTTGCTCACCAGATGTTTTATGGCCCATAGAAATTCGTTTGCCATTGTTTTAATTATCGTTTGGCGGCCCTACCTTGGCTTTTGTTAAAAATATAAGCTGTTTTTTTTCAATATGTTTCGTATAATCTGTGTTTTATTGGGGTGCCTAATACTTTTGGCCAAGGATGTAGGTCTCTTTACCTATGAAATTGCCGTTTTGTCAAATTTCAAAACAAAATACTACTTTTTAGGGTTCCGTAGCCAAATTGCAAAAAACGGAACCCTTATAGTTTCGACATGTCTGTCCGTCTGTCTGTCTGTCCGTCCGTCCGTATGTCACAGCCATTTTATTCCGAAACTATTAGGACTATACATGTAAAACTTGGTAGGTAGATGTATTCTGTGAACCGCTTTCCGATTTTACGAGAAAATTTAAAAAATATTTAAAATAAAGGGGGCTCCCCATACATGGAACTAAAACTGAAAATATTTTTTTCATGAAACCTATACGTGTGTGATATCTATAGACAGGTCTTTAAAAATGACATTAAGGTTTCTAAAATGACTTTTTCATAAAGTTAATCGTTTAAAAGATATACACTTCCAAAGTGGTAAAATGTGTGTGTCCCCCCTCTAACTTCTATAATAACGAAGTGAAAAATCTAAAAAAAACCATATGTTGTAGATCTTAATGTAAACTTTCAACCTAAATTGGTTTGAACGAGATCGAGTCAGCAGTTTTTGAGATACAATATATTTTCTAAAACCGCAAATATAACTTTGTAATTCATACAAATACTATGAAAAACAAAGTTACTTGGCGTAGTTGTAAAAATTGTAAATAAGCTAGTTTCAAGAAATCTGTAAGGTTTTTTGTTTTTTTTTTTCAAATAAATATATTAAGTAATTAATATTTATTATAGTTACCACGGAACCCTTCATGGGCGAGTCCGACTCGCAATTGGCCAATTTTTTTGGCTTAGAATTCTAATTTCAAATTCATTTTATTTTAAAAACATGGAATTCTTTTTCGTAATTAGCCATTTGTTTAATGGTTAGTATTATGTTCGGAAAACAATAAACGTCGCCACTATTATGTTCGGAAAACAATAAAACACGTTAGTTTTGGGAAACTATGTATTGCAGCTAGGGAGCTGACTACGCGAAGTGAAATGTCACATATTTTACCTTCTACCTACATTCATCTATATTATAATTACATAACACAGAAATGTACCCACTACTTCCTGTATGGTACCTAGTAATAAGGTGTGCCTAAATTCATAACATGACAGTTAGCATTCTGTTTTCATCGCATTTGAAAATTTTTCGTCATCATAGATACTTATGTAAAAAATTCAATTATGGGTACCGTCCAGGCGCGGACAGATCGAGTGACTGGTCCACTGACAGGTCGATTGATACTGAATGGTCGACTGAATGATCGACTAAATGGTCGACTGATAGATCGACTGAATAGTCGACTGACAGTGGGACTGAATGGTCGATTGACATGTCAACTGAACGGTTGACTGACAGGTAGAATGATCGACGGACAGTTCAACTGACAGGTCAACTAATCTGTAGTAAAATTTCTTGAATTTCATAGTTTTTGTTTCAATATGATTTCAATAAATATGTTATTAACTATGAGTTAGGGTTTGCTTGTTTAATTCATTGAACTTTTAAAGTCTCTATGATTTCTCATCACTGAAATATTTAATAATTTAATCCACCATGCTATATTTTCAAAGCTTTGTATCCTCACATTGTATCCACAGTTTTGTGACCACTAGTGATTTAAGTTACACCATTGTGTGAACACAATAACTAATTAAATATTTTGTTCTTATCCAAAACTTACATCAAAGTTTTATAATTAGGTTATTCATGATCTAACATTGGAGCACCATGCAAATTGTGTTGATTGTCTTTTGAGGAAAGAACCACACAGATTTGAGTGGACCTGTCCATTCATTACAAGCTTTTGTCAGTATCAATCATCAGTAATTAGATTCTAAAACTTCCTTTTGTATTTCAATATAACTGACAAATAATTCTCAGAGATAATCTTTCCTTACCTTCACCAATCAATTCAGTATCAAACACTTCAGTTACCAAAATGTTAGCTTTCGTTTTCATATCACCATCTTCACCAACAGTAATCTCTGTGGACCTTTTTGGTATCAGTTGTACCTTGTCCTCAACTCCATTAATTTGAAGAATCTTGGCACAGCATTCTGCCATTGGTTTAAATGCTTCACAAGCTACTATGGAGTCTGCACCAGCTCGAGCTGCCATTATAGATAGAAGACCTGTTCCGGTGCCTGAAATTATATCATTGAGTCCAATTAGTCTATAAAAATTATTTATCTTGTCTACAACTGATCACCCACCCTTTTTTGAAAAAAAGAAAATTATTTTGGTAAAACAAGGAATGCAGAATTCTCATTGTTAGGAAGATACTTCTGTGGATAGATTACCCATGAAATACAAGTTGACATTTATTGTTCATTATCATATTTATTTTTGATATTTCACCGCACTCTTTTCTTGGTATGTTTGCCGCCAAACATTTATGTTTTTAAAATAATGTAGTCCCAATCATCTTAAGCTCTGAAGTTAAAAGAAAGAATCCAATTTAATACAAACCAATATCCAATACATTGGCTTTCTTTCCAGCACTATGCATTTTTTCTATGGCAAGTTGTAGAGCTCTTTGATACTTCTTATTTCTTTCAGTATCATGCAGCATATCGGCAAAGCCAGAGCGCGCTATTTCCTGATGAAAATCATAGTTCTCATCCTGAACGTCCCACTCGGTACTCCCTGTTATGGGGTTTCTCTTCTGGGTAAACACTTTCATCTTCGCGAATGAGCTCTTTGACCTGTAAAACATGAATTTTAATGTAATTAAAAGCAAAATATAGAAAGTCGACAATCACTAAAGTTGTTATCAAATCTTAGAATACAGTATCAAATATACCTTTTCGCCGAACTAGCTATGGAAAAATTACTTAATCTTACTAAATGTATTATTCGCATTTAAATAACATTCTTTACACCTTGGCTGAAATTATTTAGTAGACACAATACAAAAAAGTTTATTGATAACCAAAAACTTCGTTCTAGTCTTTTGTTTTAACATTGTGACAGCGACATTGACATTTTAGAACAAGACATTGAGTTCAAAATTTTGTAGTCGACATCGGCTCCACTTGCCATTAACAAAAAATAGAATAGAATAGAATCTTCTTCAAAAGAGATGATATTCTCAACTAATTTAGATGATATTCTCTATGTAGTAGTATGTCTTCTTACATTTTGCAAAAAATTTAATATCAGTCCATCAGTATTTCAATTTAATTTTATGACTACTTTCCAATATTCGTAATAAATAGTTAAAGTTAGTTTTATAAATTATAAGTAAATCTATAACAGTTATGTTGATTGTTACTACTGGCCAGTTATTTGAGAATTGATGTCTATAGGATGTCGTATGAATGTGAGTTGTAGAAGTTGTCACCCAAAAGGCTCAAAGAAGAAGAATACAAATACTAATTATTGTTTAATATTTTTTACTTTTATAAATTAGTGAATTGACAATATTATAGCGAATTGACAATATTATTTTCTAATGGCAGCATGACTCGTAGTTGTCAACGGTTCGAACTTTCATTACGACGTTTTTCTATCATGGCGGCCGCCGTCGGTAGGATTTGCGGGGCACGACTTTTAAGAAATAATGGCATAGTTGTCCCCCAGGTACTGGAAATAGGTCCAAACAATTTGTTATTTAGTTTAAATGGATAATAGGTACCATTACTGTGTTTAATATGTTACCAATGACGGAGAAGTTCAAGTTCGAAGTGTCACGGGAAACTGCTGTATTTTATTAATTTGTGCCAGTTGTACCTTACCATGAGCCTTGTAATGTTTTAAATACTATGACGTGGTGTTTAGGACCCTCTGGAGCGAGAATTGACACGAGTGATTAAAATATTTTTTCATGGGCAAGTGATAACCTATTCTGCATTATGTAACAAGTACATAAGAAATCTAATGGAAGCTGTCCCTTGCAGGTTTGTCAGCTGTCCACCCGGGCTCAAGGATGGACAAGGAACAGGAAAATGGTAAGTGCTATTTAATTTATTTTAAGAGGATTTTTTTAATGTGTCCACGTAATCTTCGAAATTAGGCGTTAGTTGTCACTATTGTTTTATAATGTTTTTAAATTCATAAAAACCAGGAAGTATTGAACTTCTTACAATTTTTTTATTAATTGTGTAAAAGTTAAAGACTTAACAACTTTGGTGATTGAACTTTGAAAACTGGCTCAAATAATAACCCAAAATATATTGTGTAATAATAACAGTATCTTGGAAAAATAGTTCTATTGATATTGAACTGAATTTCATAGCAATTTAATTATTATCACATTCATAGTCTAATTACTCTAAGACATTCATAGCCTTAACTAAAGACATTTTTTAAATACCATATTATGTTCAAATTTTTTTTTAAACACTCATTTCATGATCAAGCCTACAGTACAGAGGAAAATTAGAAATTTCCTCTTTATTTAAAAGTTATCATGCATTTTCTTACATTTATTCCTGGACAGTGGCTGTCCACATTGGGGGTGGTTGGGGGCGGTGTGGGAGCACTTCTGTTCGCACTTGAGCAGTCAGTAAAGGCTTCAGAAACTGAAGCCCATTCTCCACACCAACCTTGGAGTCACGATGGCTGGTTCAAGTCACTAGACCATGCCAGGTAAGTTCAGCTTTCAGTAAAACTTAATCATAAACTTGAGCTAGATTAATTAAGCTGGTTGGTAGTGTACAGGTGGTTGAGGGGTTAAATGACCATGTAAATCCATAGCCAAACTTACATAATAAAATTAGAATTAGAAACTGTTTCTCACTTGCCAAATTTCAAGTGACAAATTATTATTACATTTACATTACATTCCTAAAAAAGAATGTTGATTTAAAGAAAGAATAAATTGAAAAACAAAAGAAATAAGAATTACCTGCATGACTGATACTGTGTAGTGATAATGTTTCGTTCATATTCAATATTGTCAAGTGTTTGTTTCATACTCAAGCATTTCAACAAATCCATCTTTTATCTAATTACCAATACAAATAAAAGTATTATCAGAGTCTATGAAATATTGTAATAAATGTGAATTTCACTGTAAGTGACACAATCATGCTGTAAAGTGTTGTGTATTGTCTTGTCACTTTAAATACTATATGATTTCTCTTTTTTAACGCAAATCATTAATCCTTTTTCTGAACACTTACCAGTCACTCGAAGAATATCCATTCACTGCAACACCTCGCAGGAACACAAATACAGAACACAATGGATTTTCATTGAAACACAATATTACCATTTTCTCTTTGAATGCATTCAACACATGATGAAAACACTCTCCAACCAACCGATGCACTTTGCACAGGCTTCTTTTCAATTTCCTTTGTAGTGTTTTATGCACAGGAAAATGCACGGAAATGGAAAATAACTTTTTCAGCATACACAAAAGACATTGGGAACTTTACTATGGAAAAAATCCCCATGTCGGACAAAGATGAAACATACTTTATTTCAAAGCTTTAGACCTATAGGTATGTTTACTTAAAGCGCTATGTTGTGACATATGGGAATTCTGAGGTATGATGAGTCTAAGTTGGAAATATTTTTGTCTAAAATGATTTGATTTTTTTACATTTTATATTGTGTTGCATCACAGAATAACTAATAAAAAGTTATATATTTTTACTTATTTTTTCACTGAATATTATTTATTATTTGTTTAAAAAAAATTAAAAACACAGTACTGAACTTATATTAATAAACTAATATACTGTATTTGACAATATCAAGATACATTTAGTGCCCTACTAAATAATTAATAATCATCATCATCACCAATTGTTTATTACATACGAGTAGTAATATGGTATGTTGATGACCTGCAAGTAGTTGTTCCAGGTCTAGCTGTTTGTGTATGTGAGTTTAAATGTTTGTGAACGCACCCACAATGCAGGAGAAATTCCTAGTGAAAAAGAAAAGTAAAAAGAAGAGTTATATAACTATTATTATTCATCATAATCAATGATAATAACTTGACTAGATACGTATTATTAATAGATGATATAATTAAATTTTTTTTAGGTGTAATGTGAAGTGTAAAAGTAAAAATACTAAAGTATTGAAACTTAACTTTTTCAGTATTCTCATATGTTACAGGAAAAAAAATGTACAGCAATGAAGTGGATAATAGTATCTATCATCTGTGATAGGTTTCGTTTGTGTCCGCTACTTTTCGAGAAGCGGCGCATAAAGGTCCCAATGTCTTTTACCTTACACACCCATTTAAAACTCAATGCACACTAACTATACTCTTAGGTATCTACAGATTCAAATATTAATAATAAAAATGCTTTATTTACATAATGTAAATATTTATGTTATCATGAACAGATAACAGGACTTCCAACACTTTAATGCAGTTAGAACTTTTTGGAACTAAGTTACCGTACAACTTTTGTAAATTTTTAATTGTTGGTGTTATTTTATTTATTCAATATAATTGGGTGACGGTAGCAGGCAGCATGCCTTTCATCTCAGAAGCCTGTTTTAGAGTTACAGTTCAAGTATAATAAATACTCCAGACATGATTTAAGGGTTTCTCTTAGTTATATTTTATAAGCAGTAGTGACATTGTGATAATATAATAATTATTTTTTTCATGGTAGCGTACGTCGTGGCTACGAAGTATACAAGCAAGTATGCAAGGCCTGTCACTCCCTTCAATACATCGCCTTCCGAAACCTCGTCAATGTCACCCACACTGAAGAAGAGGCGAAGGCTGAGGCTGCTGACGTAAGTATCAGTAGTTTGAATGTCTATATCTATACTAATATTATAAAGCGGGAAAGTTTGTTTGTTCGAAAGTACTGGGTGGGTTTGGATGAAATTGAGTATGGAAGTAGATTGAAGCTTGAAGAAGGTTATAGGCTACTTTTTAACTGACTGCAAAAAAGGAGTTATGTTTTATCGTGATGAATTCAACAGGACCGAAGCCCCGCGCGACTGCTGGTCTATACTAATATTATAAAGCGGAAAAGTTTGTTTGTTTGTTGGCTTGAACGCGCTAATCTTCGAAAGTACTGGGTGGATTTGGATGCCATTTGGTATGGAAGTAGCTTGAAGCTAGAGGAAGGTTATAGGCTACTTTTTACCCGACTGCAAAAAAGGAGAGTTATGTTTTTACCGTGATAGAATCCACGGGAGCGAAGCCCCGCGTGAGTACTAGTTAAACTATAAATTTCACTCAATTCAATATTCCTACTACAGCTTCCTTTCAAAATACTAGTCTTACATAAGTTCAAATTGATGCAATATCATCTCAGTGTCAATTTAAAAATGTAACCATGTAAATCTATAGCCAAACTTACATAATAAAATTACCGTGCACTTAAGAACTCTGATTCTAACTTATGCATTTCAAGTGACAAATTATTGTGTTTTAAGTAAAAGCTATTATGCTTTATATTCCTAAAAAAGAAGAGTTGACTCAACAATGCAAATGCATAATTTCTATGATAATATGGGATCAAACCTCTGATCAAACTTTAGCACAGAACGAGAGTATTTATTTATTTATTAATGTAGTAGTATGAAAAACCTATATATTTTTGTCTGTCTGCGTCTGGAACTGCTGAACAGATTTTAACGGGACGTTCATTGGAAGGTAGCGAAGGCTATAGGCCAACATTATACTTAATTTTTTATACCGGAATTGGGACATACGCGGGGAAAAAGCTTATATCGCCACGCTAACGAAGTCGCTGGCACATCTATTAATAAATAAATATTGCTGTTGCTTCCTCGATATTCACATGCTGTTACTGCGATAAAGAAATTTAAAAGCTATGAAATTTTAATCTTTGTGTTCAATATAATTGTTCTTATCGACCCCACGGCATTCTACCTAACAAATAAACGTGATAGTTGGCAAGTTTGCTTTCCGTTTTTCTTACCAAATTCACATAGCGAGGAAGTTAACACTGTATAATAAATAAATGTATTTAATACCCTCTTTGATTGATAGATAGATAGTTATAATCTTTATATGTAGATACACCATAACAGAATTAAATAAGAACTACAAAGGTGTTACAATGGGCGCTCGGATTGTCTGCTAATAAATACCGAAGCTCTCCAAAATGTATGACTCAAAAGGCGATTGTTGGAAAACCGCGTGACTTCAATAACCTGCCGCAATGTTAAATCCTCTGAACCAAATAAATATTGGCACCAATCCAGGATAATGGAAGATACATATAACTTGACAACTAGAAATGCCAGAATGCAGTCATTATGTTGCACTTCAGAGTCTGCAGATAATAATAAGTATAGTAGGATTGCCAAATTGTAACAGTGCATTGACCCCAACTGCGAAAGAATTCCATTTGATGCCACACCCTATGAGTGCGTTCTTTTTTAGGGTTCCGTAGCCGAATGGCAAAAAACGGAACCCTTATAGTTTCGACATGTCTGTCCGTCTGTCTGTCTGTCTGTCTGTCTGTCTGTCCGTCCGTCCGTCCGTATTTCACAGCCATTTTATTCCGAAACTATTAGGACTATACATGTAAAACTTGGTAGGTAGATGTATTCTGTAAACCGCTTTCCGATTTTAAGAGAAAATTTAAAAAATATTTAAAATAAAGGGGGCTCCACATACATGGAACTGAAACTGAAAATATTTTTTTTCATGTAACCTATACGTGTGTGGTATCTATAGACAGGTCCTTAAAAATGACATTAAGGTTTCTAAAATGACTTTTTCATAAAGTTAATCGTTTAAAAGATATAAGCTTCCAAAGTGGTAAAATGTGTGTCGTCGTCGTCCTCCCCCCCCTCTAACTTCTATAATAATGAAGTGAAAAATCTCTAAAAACCATATGTTGTAGATCTTAATGTAAACTTTCAACCAAAATTGGTTTGAACGAGATCGAGTCAGCAGTTTTTGAGATACAGTATATTTTCTAAAACCGCAAATATAACTTTGTAATTCATACAAATACTATGAAAAACAAAGTTATTTGGCGTAGTTGTAAAAATTGTAAATAAGCTAGTTTTAAGAAATTTGTAAGGTTTTTTGTTTTTTTTTTTTTTTTTCAAATAAATATATTAAGTATATTATATTATTATAGTTACTACGGAACCCTTCATGGGCGAGTCCGACTCGCACTTGGCCAATTTTTAGAACTTAGTTGATGTGGAAAGACACTGTTTTTTATAAATAGACTATTTATTTCTTAACATAGTTTAATATTTATATTGTTAAGAACACCTTTATTTACTAGTATCAGGTGATAAGCACCTGATCTATACTAATATTATAAAGCGGAAAAGTTTGTTTGTTTGCTTGAACGCGCTAATCTTCGAAAGTACTGGGTGGATTTCAAAAATTCTTTCTGATTATGATAGGCAGTTTCATGAGGAAGGCTATAATAGGCTATCTAGCATTACGCTACTCCTCTCGGTTTTCCTACAATAAAGGTATTGGTGAAGTAAGTTGGAAGAAAATATGCCGCTAAATTACTATAATCACGTGAGCTGGCGAAATGCTGAGTTATACGTAAAGATCATGTACTACAAAATGTAGGGTTTATGTAGATCTAAAAAAAAGTCCGCGGTACTGCATATCTAACTTTTATAAATAATCCACAATAAGGCAAATTATGTTAAGAAAATATTTAAAAAATAAGGAATGTCTTTGTAGTATTATTATTATGCGGCCATATTAATATTTGCGTTTGAAAGTAATTTCATCATCAAGACAATTTTATGAAGATTATCTTTGCCTTTTACAGTATATAATTTGGACTTATAGTTTAGGAGAAAATGTAAAATTAAAATTATTCAACAACGCTATTCACCGAAACGGCCGCGGCGGCCCGGGGATGCACGACGCGACGCGTTGAGCATGACTCGCGTACTCTACCACTCCGCGATAGATACCGCACTGATACTTGATAGTGAACCTTATCTTGGTTTCATTTCGACTTCTTGGCTAAGAGACTTCCTATGTAAAATTGTTTCAGCTTCTTTTACGTCAGATGTGTATTTTTGTATCTATACATTTGAATATTTATATTTTACTTTCTCTTTAGTTGAATAAGTAATTTTGATAGGGTGTTGTTTTGTTCATCCCATTTTTTATGTCATCTTTCAGTTTAAAGGTATGTTGTAATGAGATACCGCGGCCCCGGAAGGCAAGGGCAGCTGAAGTAACTGGGTGGGCTTATAGTCAGTAGAAGTCTGGCACTCTTTCTCGCTCCACTTAGAGCGAGAGAAGTCATTCGATGATTTTCCCACCCGAAAAAACGGGTCAGACATTCAACGTTGGCATAGTTTAAAAGCGATGTTGTTAGGATTCCTTAGCCGAATAGCAAAAAAACGGAACCCTTATACTATTTATACTACCCTTATACTATTATTTTAGCCGTCTTTCCGTATGTCACAGTCATTCCGAAACTATTAAGACTACAGAGTTCAAACTTGATATATAGATGTATTCTGCAAACCGCTTTCCGATTTTTATGCGAAAATAATGTAAAAAAAAAACATTAAGGGGAGGCTCCCCATACATGGAACTAAAACTAATTTTTTTTTTTACATCAAGCCTGTACGCCTATGCGGGTGTCTATAAATAGACCTTTAAAATAGTACTGAGGTTTATGTAATCATTTTTGTCAAAGTCAATCGTTTGAAAGATATATATGGGGACACATTTTACTACTTTGGAAGTGCCAAAGTACTAAAATGTGTCTCTAACTTTTGAAATAATAAAGTGTAAAATATAAAAAATATGCTGTAGATTCTAATGAAAACTTTTAACTAATTGATTCGAACGAGATACAGTTTTTGAGATTTCATTTTCACATTTGCAAAATCCGCAAATAAAACTTTGTCATATAAACATTATGATAACAGCATTTTTTACGTTAATCTATGCTAGCAAGCATAGCTACGGAATTCTTCATGGGCGAGTCAGTCGAAAGATATACGCTTCCAAAGTGGTAAGATATGTTTCACCCCCCACCCCCTCCTACTTTTATAATAATGGAGTCAAAAACCAAAACAAAATATATGCTGTAGATCTTAATAAAAATTTCAATTAAAATAGGTTTGAACGAGATCGGGTCAGCAGTTTAAAAATACTCTAAATGTATTCTTGACAATATTATTAAACTATATTTACTTCGCGATTAGAGAATCGCGAATTAGATTGACGCATAAATTTACACATTAATAATAGTAGTAGGATTATACGCGGGTGAAACCGCGGGGCACAGCTAGTACTAAATATAAAGCAAACTAATTACAATTATAATACAAAGAAAATGGTAGGTAGTTAATTAAATTGTTACGATATTAGTAATTATTCTTACTAATATGATACATTACTAATGTCGTAATATCAGCTGAAAGACAATATATACATAATTTAAGTAATTATTGTATTTTTTTTTAAAGTCTGTTGAAGTAATCAAGACCTGTTTTTCCCATTTTTTTGTGAAGATGGAAAACCATACTTTCTCGAAGGTCATGTAGTTTCGAGTATACAACACATCTATTAGTACAAACATATTTATTTAAATACTAGCTGAACTGGCGAACTTTATACCACATTTTTTTTTTTATTAATATTACCTGTCGAAGTTTTCCTGGACACAAATAGTTAACCAAAATTAGCCAAATTGGTCCATCCGTTCTCGAGTTTTAGCGAGACTAAAGGATCTTAATAATCTTCTTACTAATATTATAAATGCGAAAGTTTGTGAGGATGGATGTATAGATTTACGGATATTTGTCACTCTTTCACGCAAAAACTACTGAACAGATCTGAACGAAATTTGTTAAATAGATAGTTGAAATCCTGGAATAACACATAGGCTACTTTTTATCCCGGAATTCCCATGAGATCGAGATTTGCTCGGGAAAACCCTTCCACGCGAGCGAAGTCGCGGGCAGAAGCTAGTATTTAAATATATAGATTATGACATTAACTTATCTGATACTGGCCCGGCCCGGCTTCAAATGGTCTATTTTGTTTATTCAGAGGAAACCTTAATAAATTACACTAAAACCTAGAATCACTTTGTTCACTGGTGAAACCTGCATGTAAATCTGTGCAGTAGTTTTTGAGTTTATTGCGAACTTACAATGCAGCAAAATAATCTGATTTTTACATGTAATTATAGGAAAAATGAGGTTTAGAAATTATTTCTACCTCATTTATTTACTGATTGTTAAAACTGGTATACAGAATGTATAAAATGATAAATACCTATAACGTGTCTATTAACTACAGTAAAATAATGTTGTTTAATGTATGTTTGTATAGGTAATGATCAAGGACGGCCCTGATGAAGAGGGTAACTACTTCGAGCGGCCAGGAAAGCTTTCCGACTACATGCCTGCTCCCTACCCCAATGAAAATGCTGCAAGAGCAGCTAACAATGGTAAGTTTCTTATCTATCATATACTAGACTACTGCTGAGCAAAGGCCTACCTCACTTGAAGCGTCAAACGCCTAATGGCTAAGATCGAGCGGTTGCTAGTTTACACACATACACTATTGCCGTGATCCCACTACAGACACAAGCATATTTAGCTTAATTGGAGGGGTTAATAAGATTGCTAGTAATGTGAATTCTACTCACATTACTAGTTCTCTTTATAATAAAGTCCCTCCATGATCTCAATTCCGCGCCGCTTCAAACTAGCCCTTTGGTATACGTCCAGGTCGTTTCGCCACCTTTTCCTGGGCCGACCTTGGCGGCGCCGTCCACTTTCCGGCACTCATTGTGTACAAACCTTCGCCTAGCGGTCCCGCCCAATTCCATTTCAGCCTAGCCTTTTTGAACATGTACTATGCCCGTTTTCGAACGCAGTGTAGTATTTCCAACCCGGTGTCCCGTGCGTTCACCATCATGGCCTAGCACATAGAAACTTCTACATACAAACTAGAGAAAAGTTGCCTATGACAGACAGTCAGTAATAGTGTAGCTTGATAAGTAAGTAGTACTTATCAAGTTCAAGAAAACCTGTTACAGAGGTCTATTTTCGATCCTACATCCAAACTGACATACCTCTTTTTATAATTTATTTAGTTGACCCAACGAACTTCGTACCGCCAAATATACCTTGGAAAAACAATAAAGAACACAGAAAAATGATTATCCAATTTTGTGCGGCTTTTCGGAAGTTATGCGCGCGTAGGCACATTATGGCGATTCATTTTTATTTATATAAATTTAGACGTCGAGTTCACAATTGTTGCAAAGTAATGATCGCCTAAAGCAAAGTGATGTCACCAGGCCATGCGTCATGCATAGAAAATCCGTTGAAATATTTTAATGGCTTCTTACGTCTTCATTAAACATTGAAGCATATTAGAAATTACAATAATCATCGTAATAATACTTTAGACGTGTCCGTTTAAATAAAAGCCCACTCGATCTATGACTTCACAAAATATGGACTTTCCCTAAAACTAGCCAAAATGCACCTTTATCAAATTCAAAGATCTAACGGAACATTCAGTATTTAGATTGAATGACCTGCATCGACTTATATATTCTTGATTCTAATTTAGCAGCATTTAGTATACTGAATATTTGACAAAGTGCCAAAAAAATATATACCCATCTAGTTATGTACATTTGTTTTGTTGGTACTGACATAATTTCTGGATATGCACTACTCTAAAGTTATTTGTCAATATGTATCGATTTCTTCCCCCTTTCAAATCGTGAATTAATTCTTTTGACTTAAATCCAGTTGATTCATAGTCGTCGTAACATATTTGACGGAGTGCAATTTTATCATTGATTTGCCATTTGCGCTGGAGATTTAGTGCACAGGTATGTACTAAGATACAGGTGCACTCTCACAGCCCGATGGGACGGCAATCCGACACCACTGGAGAGAGATCTGGCGCAAGAATAAAAGCTTTACCTGGTGTCACACCGCCATCTTCCAAACTCTGGGGTACTACCGAGAAACATTATCAGAAAAATCCAATAACACTATTTGATCGACCCGGGAATCGAACCCGAACACCTCTTGCTGAGCAGTTGCACTTGCGACCACAAGACCATCGAGGCAGTTATTTAATTTCCAGTTTTTTATTTATCAGATTACTAGCTAGTTGTTTCAAGTAGTGTATTTTTCCTTTATACTTTGCCACAAAGGCTAGAAATTCATGCTGTCTTAAAGTAAATCCCTATGCTATCCACCTACCTCAATATTGCAAACAAAAAGTCACTAATCTATCCTATCTCTCCTCCCTAGGTGCATACCCTCCAGATCTATCTCTGATCTGCTCCGGCCGTAAGGGTGGTGAGGACTACATCTTCGCTCTTCTCACCGGCTATATGGACCCCCCTGCCGGAATAGCCCTGCGAGAGGGTCAGAACTACAACCCGTACTTCCCTGGCGGTGCCATTGGTATGGCACAAGTACTTTTTGACGAGGTATGTTCGATAGAACATTTCATTACTTGATTGACTAATATTGGGGAATCCATACCCAAAAGGTATTTATTCTGGAGTAACTGTAGAGGCAAATGGTCTCTTACCAAACATCAAAACGTTATTTCTTTTAAATTTTCTGGAAAATATGAACTCAGAACTGTTTATTATAATCAATTGATGTATCAAATCATGTATAATTGAAACATGATGTAATTTTGCTTTGTTTACATAACAACGTGTAACGGAAACCCTATATCTATCCACAAGGGCTAAAGACAACATCTGGTATGGAGACTCTATGCACAGTTTCAGCTCAAAATAAGTGACTCACAAAATTGATACCAAATTACCGGTTTCATATGTTTCTTGAATGCCAATCATAACAGACCTGTCACAGCACTACGAGGGTTAATAACTTTCCACGTGACTTGGCAATAACACGATAATTCATGGTACAATGTTAAAAATAGAATAAAGAATCAAAAAATGTATATATAATTTTTTATCTTCTGAAACTATTATTAGGTAAAGAACTATACATAGATTGTATAATACTTCAAGGAACTATTATGTCTTTCAACTCTAGATTTTGAGTGATCCGTTGCTAAAATCATAAAGTTCCATTAATTTTGATGATTGAGGATTATACACGCAATGCATAGGTTTTTATTAAAATAACATGATTTTAGCTGTCAAAACAAAAGTTCTATTTAGTTAACTAGTGTAACATTATGTTCTGAGTTTCTACATCAAGTAAAGAACTATGCATATCATGTATAATCCTTCATCAAACTATTATGTCTATCAACTCCAGATTTTGAGTGATCCATTAATTGACAAGTATTAAAACATCATAATTTTTATGAGGAATATAAATGCTATGCAATAGTTCTTTATGAAATTAACTCATTTTTAGCTGTCAAAACAAATGTTCAATTTAGTTAATCAGTTGAGCTGTGATAATGACAATAAATAACTTACGTATGTTTTGTGTTCCTACGTCTAGTTGAGCTCTGATAATAACGATAAATAACTTCGCTATGTTCTGTTTCTACATTAAGTTGAGCTCTGATAATTACAATAAATTACTTACCTATATTCTGTGTTTCAACCTCAAGTTGAGCTCTGATAATAATGACAATAAATAACTTACCTAGGTTCTGTGCTTCTACATCAAGTTGAGCTCTGATAATGACAATAAATAACTTACCCATGTTCTGTTTCAACCTCAAGTTGAGCTCTGATAATAATGGCAATAAATAACTTACCTATGTTCTGTTTCTACATCAAGTTGAGCTCTGATAATGACAATAAATAACTTACCCATGTTCTGCGTTTCAACCTCAAGTTGAGCTCTGATAATAATGGCAATAAATAACTCTGTGTTTCAACCTCAAGTTGAGCTCTGATAATGACAATAAATAACTGTTTGCAGGCGGCTGAGTACAGCGACGGCACGCCAGCGACCGCGTCGCAGCTCGCTAAGGACGTGGCAACGTTCCTGCGGTGGTGCTCTGAGCCAGAGCTCGACGACCGCCGATTGATGACCATCAAAGCTATCGGCATGTTCTCTATGCTCGCCGCCGTCTCATACTACTTCAAACGACACAAGTGGTCCACACTAAAGTCTAGAAAACTAGCCTTCAAACCTGTCTCTAAGAAATAAACTGCCACCACAAAAACAGTAGTATAAACAAAAGTTTTAGACAATTTTTTTCTATAGGCACAGTAACATGTTATTTGTTTATAATATTAAATTAATTTATTTGATATTTCATCGCGTTTATTTCTTTCCTCGAGTTTATAATCATGTTGCTTCGCTGTGACCGCTGTTACCATACGTATAAGGTTTTCACGCATCGTGGGCGGAGGAGATAGCCGGGTGCGATACTTGTGAATTATTTTGATTAATTGAGCATTTTGTCATCGCGTTTGTTGGATGATGTAGCACAGAAAAATTACTTAATCTTAGGTAATCCAATTATAACTGTGCTTGTGATTTTCCATTAAAGTTATAACTGTGTATCAGTGTACAGTTGAATAAATGAGTTGTTGAAAATCAGAATCATTGTTTTTTTTTTGTAATTTTCTGCATCTCCTGGATCCCCAACAAAACAATCAAGGTTTCTACTTCCATAAGCTATTTTATACGAATGGCTTTCTGGGCTTTCACGGTCATGGTTCTGAAATCTAATCACACCAATATTAAGTCGTGAATTGTGGGTGTCCAAGCTAAAAGAGAGACATGGACGTAGGAACCGGGGGCGGGGGGGGGGGGGGGGTGCCCACCCCAGAATTTTATTAAAACTTGTCGGACTCGCCCATGAAAGATTCTGTATCCAAGCATAGATTAGCGAAAAATAACTTTATTTTCATAAATTACACTACTCATCCGAAAAATCGAAACACCTTGCAAGTTTATGTTTTGTAAGGATTATTAGAAAAATTTGTATATTTAGGAATATATCGCTCCTCCCACTGAATAATATCGTAATGTGATATAACAATACTTTGCGTTTTAATGCATATTTGTCATATAGACACACAGATAACTTTAAATAAGACGGACGTCTTTTTCAGTACGGATGTTAAACACTTTATGCTCGTCACAATACATATAGTGATGTAGAGCTGATGGTCAAGTACCAGGAGAACTCCTAAAAAATTAAAACTAGATAAATTACAAACCGACCCACTAAAAGCGTGAAAAAAATTTTTTTGCGAAAAGTAGAACCGACTTCGATATCAAAACACTACAAAGCCAAAAATAACTTTAATTTCGGAAGGCGGTGTGAAAAAAAAGAAAATACAAAACGAATAAACACCGACTACCGAAATTAAAGTTATTTTTGGCTTTGTAGTGTTTTGATATGGAAGTCGGTTCTATTTTTTGCTAAAAAAAATTTTTAATACCTGGTTTCCGACCCTGGTATTTTTACGGACGCATACTTGCAAGCCCTGCAGCCCTGGTATTGATATTTGCAAGTATGTCTCGTCCCTATCACGTGTACTATATCGTCGCTGTAGAATGGCCTCGTAAGACAAAAAACATTTTCTTTTCTTTTTTTTTGTAAAAATCGTAAGGAAACCACGTATTTTATAATACGGTGAAACTGTGCAAGTTACAAGAGAGTTACAAGTGCCATCTATGGAGTAAAACGAAAACCTCTTACCTATCTATAGAGACATGGGCGTTTAAACAAAAACTACGTAGGTATAAGAAAACAAAACCTCTTATATAATTTCTCTGGCATAATCCAGTTAGGTAACGCATTGGTTAATAACATAAATAAGTCCTTTTTATCATTCAAAACTTCCCTCACTGTGACTGCGTCATGCGGGAAATTGTTATTCACAATAAAGAGGTCCGTAAAGCCCTTTGTAGTCTAGAAGTGAACAAGGCCAGTGGACCGGATGGAACACCTGCCAGAGTCCTAAAAAGTTGTGCTCCAGAGTTGTCACCTGTCTTGACTCGCCTGTATCGCCTTTCCCTCAGAGCCAGAGTTGTATCAGTGTCCTGGAAGCTTGCTAATGTGCAACCAGTACCCAAAAAGGGAAGCCGTGCCGATCCTGCCAATTATAGACCAATCGCCTTAACCTCCATACTTTGTAAAGTGATGGAAAGGGTACTCAACAACAAGTTGCTGGCATACCTTGAAGACAATGAGCTCCTCAGTGACCACCAATATGGCTTTCGCCGTGGTCGGTCCACCGGAGATCTTGTGTATGTCACGCATTGTTAGGGCGAGGCCATTGAGAAACACGGTGAAGCCCTTGCGGTGTCCCTCGATATCTCAAAAGCCTTTGACAGGGTTTGGCACGCTAGTCTGCTGAGCAAGCTTACTGCATTCGGTGTTCCTGCTAACTTATGTAACTGGATTTCCGACTTCTTTAGTAAGCAGTTGATCCGAGTGGTCATCGATGGCTGTTCGTCGGATCTTATGACAACAGTTTCTCAAGGGTCTGTTCTCTCTACGACTCTTTTTCTGCTGCATATCAATGACCTACTTCAGCTGGGAGCAGTTGGGTACGCGGATGACAGCACAGTCGCAGAAAGATACTTACTCAGTGCTAGAGCTGGCAGGGACGAAATTGCCACTCTCAGAAAGGCCATGGTAGAGCGCATGAATTCGACCTTAAATCTCGTTTCCCAATGGGGCGACGACAATCTGGTCAAGTTCAGCTTTGAAAACACAGGCTTGTCTTTTCAGCGCTAAAAGGTGCCCATATCAATTATCCCCTACTTTCTGAAGTGCATCTGTGCCAGTTACCAACCGCCTCGAGCTTTTGGGCATGGAGTTGACGTCAGACCTCAACTTTGGCTCAACCATCGAGTCCAGAGCTCAGACTGCAGCACAAAAGCTAGGAATCCTACACAGGGTGAGGTGGTACTTCACGCCTGGACAGCTACTGAATCTTTATAAAGCACAGGTCTGTTCCTGCATGGAGTACTGCAGCCACTTGTGGGATGGCTCTGCAAAATACCAACTTGCTGCACTGGACTCGATCGAGCGCAGGGCTAAAAGGCTTATAGTTGACGAGGCGCTATCGGGCAAGCTTCATAGCCTGATTCATCGGCAAACCGTTGCTTGCCTGTCGATTTTCTACATATATATTACATATACTTCGGGGAGTGTGCGCAGGAGCTCCATGACCTTCCCTCCCTATCCCTATATCCCTCTATCTCACTTTCACTACCGGTCTACCAGACGCACGGCTGAGTACCATCCACACTTGGTTGATATACCGTCTTGTCGTACCAAGCGCTTCTCCTCCACATTTATTGTGCGCACTTCCAAGCTGTGGAATTCTTTGCCGGCTTCTGTGTTCCCTGCCACTTATGACCTTTCAACCTTTAAAGCAAGAGTAAACAGGCATCTTCTGGGCTCGCTCGTTCCATCGTAGACCTCATCTATCGCTTACCATCAGGTGAGATCGGGGTCAAGAGTGAGCTCATTCTGAATTAAAAAAAAAACGTGCAATTCACACGTGGTAGAAGTGAAACCTTCAAAAATTTACGAAATTTCAAAGGTAAAATATAAAATTTCCTCGACATAAGAAACACTCTCTCTCTCTACCTCAACCCTCCTCAACTCCCCACGAGACCCCCTCAACTCATCCCTCAACTCCCCCTCAACTCCCCTTAACTCCCCTCAACCCCCGTCAACTCTCCCCTCAACTCGTCCCTCAACTCGTCCCCTAACTCGTCCCACAACTCGTCCCCCAACTCTTCTCTCAACTCGTCCCCCAACTCGTCCCTCAACTCCCCCCCCAACTCACCTCAACTCCCCCCTCCCCCGCCCCGCGCCCACCCGGGGCCCCCCTTGCCCCTCATCCCCCTGAACTCCCCACGGGACCCACTCCCCGTCCCCGCCCCCCTCTCAGGGCTACCTCAACCCCCGCGACCTAACTTCTAGGTCTAGGTCTAGGTCCCAACAGATAGATACTGTCGCTTTTTCGTTTCATAAAATTTCAAATCACAACGACGCTAAAGAAGTTTTCACTTCAAAAACAAAAGCACATAAAAATATTTTAAACATTGACAAAATTAACCGTTTTTTTCGATTCCTGTGAAGTTTGGCTTTCTGGACGAGGTGGTGGTACGAGGTTATCATTCTACAGCGACGATATACGGAAGAAATAGAATCGCCGCGATTCTATCGCGTAAGCAGACTAAAATAGAGATAGGCGTTTAAATGAAAAGCATATAATATAACATGTTATTTAAAATAAGCAAATAAGCAGACTAGTTTATAAAAACATTTTCATAAGTTCAAGTCCAAAAGTCACAGAATTATTTCCTTGGTACGAAACAATTCACCACATGAAAAAATGTTTTACACTATTTATGTTTACGTAAACAATTCCAAGTCACAACTTTGTTACGTGCTCTGCCTACACCGAATCAGCTGACTAGCGACATGTTAGCTATTGACGTCAATGGATGGTTCCACGTGAATTGCAACACACAGCCTCTGCTGATTACAAGCCTCGTGTCGCCGCCGATCACCTACTTTCAATCTGGTGATGCCGCATAAGCATTTTTAAATCGACTTGAATTATATTTCTAGAATAAATAATTGAGACACTTCGGTACTAGCATCGTCCGAGTTTAGACTTAAGATTAATTGCAATTTCATTTTATTGTAATTTCAAATTAATTAAACTTTATTTAAATTAATTTCGGTTTTTTTTAAGTCCTCCAGCTGTCACCTTCGTAATTGGCGCAGTCGTTAGGATATTCGAGGCAGTGCGCGGTGCGGTATAGATTTCCAAAAATCGTTAATCTGCTAACTCCGATAGTCGCTGTCGGTATTTCCAAGTACCTCGTCGAATATCCGAACTTAAGAAGACGCAGCTGAGAACGTATCCAGGCATCGATACAACTGCAAAACCATGTATATGTAAGTCCTCGAAACTTTCTTTAATTGTTGCCTCCTTGTCCTTCCTTTACCCATATTTTATATTATTATATTAAGTCAAAATTTTTCAACCAAGGGAAACTAGGACTCAATCTGTCTCCTCTAAACAGATAAGTAGGAGCAGGGAAATAGATTCTAATAGGTTAATAGATTGCGATAGCTTAGAATTAGATTTATTATTTGATAGTAACAATATGGCATTGAACCCCGATACTATCTACAACGCTCTGCGCGCAGTACCAATTTACCAAATTTTGAACGCAATCCGAATGCTCTAACCCGTTTTATTAGAATATGCGATCAGCTCGTATTACAATATGTTAAGAATGACCCGAGTCACGAGTTAACTAACTTATGAGTTATGACTCATAAACGGCATCCTGAATAAAATTACCGGACCAGCAGCTTTAACTATTAATTCCAACGGCATAGGATTCGTGACGCATTAATTAATAACTTTTCCGACCATAGGGATGAAACCGCCCTCTATAATGATTTTTTTTTATTCGCCCATTGGGCAGGCTATGGTCTTTCAACCTTACCGCCTTGTCTTCCATCATTCCATGTATAAGTATTAAAAGAAATTTAATGTCTTACGTATAATTATTCATTGTACATTTTAATTTACTATTTGTCTTCCGCCTTTCCTTGAAAATGTCATCATTTATTTATAATATTTTTGTCTACGTCCTAGCTATTCGATTTTTGTCTACGTCGTCCTCTATAATGATATGTCTCTACTGACACAAGGAAGTAGCACTCCTCAAGAGTATTATGACAAATGCCAGACCCTTTTTAGCACCATAATGACTTATGTCACATTGCACGAAAGCGTAGCAACCACTATTGAGGCGAAGCGCGATCTTTATAAAAAGCTTACTCTACAATCCTACGTTAGAGGTCTTAAGGAACCTTTAGGGTCTCGTATCCGATGTATGAGACCCGAATCCATCGAAAAGGCTCTGGAATTTGTACAGCAAGAATGAAATGTCATGTACCTACAGCAACGTAATGAGAGTATCCCCGAGTGACGTAACGCGACTACACAGCAAACTCATTCAACCCATAGAATGCCACCCGTGGTCCCTTTGACCGCACCATAAGTTTTTAGCTTCCCTAGGCCCCAGCTGGCATAAGCCTACGCCTATGCCGCCGCAACAGCAACACCCGCAGCAGTGGAGGCCGCCCTTCCAACATAATCAGGTACCTCATAGGGCTCCTTGAATGTATAATCTATGTATAAAAATACTATGTATAATCGTACCCAACAGATATTTCGTGCGCCCCCACCGAATTATAGCGACGCATTTAAATTAGTAAATAGGAACCCCCAAACACAGTATACCGGTCCGAAACCTATGAGCGGTGTTAATGATTCTGTACCGAGACAAATAGGGTTGCCAGCGCACGATTGGCGTAAACCAGGGAACCCACCATCAAGTAATTACTTTAAAACGCGCGAAATGAATTTTAACGAAATGACTGACTACTACGACGTTTACAACTACCCCGACTTTTACTACTACGAGCAACCTGATCTGATTATTACTATGTCTGTGACCCTTATGATTATTCTGGTTTTTATGACTACCAACAGACCACCCCTGAAAATCAATCAAATGTGCCAGATCAATTAAATACCATAAAATGCTTAGAATTAGAAGCACTGCCTTCCGCTACTTCTAAATCAAAACCGGATTTTCACAAGGAGAAGGATCAAACAGGATTAAAATAGAATTAAATCTCCAATCTAAGAAAGAATTACGTTAAATACAGATATCAGATCCACCACTTAAATTATTAGTAGATACCGGAGCTAATCAGTCTTTTATTAGCCCCGAGGCAGTCGAACAATAGTTTTCACATATCCTATTAAACTTTGACCCCTTCGAAGTAACAAACGCTCGTGTTACTAGTACGCATGAACATTCTATTACGATTCCGAATTTCGCTGAATTTAATAATCCTACGAATGTAAAATTCTTTATCTATAAGTTTCATAACTACTTTGATGGTCTATTAGGTTTAGATTTGCTTGAAGGAGCACAAATTGATTTAAAAAATAACTATTTAATTACAGATTTTACAACAATCCCTATACCTACGTTTTTATCAATGTAAAAGATCAAATTATCAAGAAACCGTTCCCGCCAACTCGTCAAGGCTAGTTAATATCTCTATTTATTGTCCAGACGGTGACGTTTCGATAGCTCAGCGAATTCATTGTAATTGCATGATTCACGAGTGCATTACTCGCGTTACTGATTGTACTGGAACTGTAGAAATTGAAAACCCGATGGAATATGACATAGCTATTATGTTTGATCGTCCTTTACAAGCCGAGATATTTAATACCGAGTTTATTAGCAACGAACAAGATCCTATGCGCGCTAAAGAGGTTTTATCTCGATTGCGGACAGATCATTTAAATATTGAGGAAAAAACTAACTTAGAGACATTATGTGCTCGTTTTGCTGACGTATTCTATGTTGAGGGTGAGCCCTAGCTATCCAAATTTTGAAAATGCATCGGTGAGAGGCCCCCGGGGGCCTTTCGTAACCTGAGGGGTTAACCTTTACAAATAAAATTAAACATTGTATTAGAAGGACCGACGAACTCCCCGTATATACAAAAAGCTACCGATATCCTTTTGTGCACCGACAAGAAGTTAGAGATCAGATAACTAAGATGCTGGATCCTTGATGCTGGACCTTCTGAATCAGCCTGGAGCTCGCTTATTTGGGTAGTTCCTAAGAAAGCCGACGCATCTGGCAAACAGAAGTGGTGCATAGTAGTAGACTTTCGCAAACTGAATGAAAAGACTATAGACGATAAATATCCGATTCCTAACATTAATGACATACTTAATAAGCTTGGTAAGTGCCAGTATTATAGCACTTTAGATCCTGCGTAAAGCTTCTATCAATGTGAAATGTATCCAGATGATATTCCGAAGACGGCTTTCAAAGTAGAGCATGGGCACTTTGAATTTTTGTATATGCCCGTGGGTTGGAAGAATTCCCCATCCACTCTTCAAAGAGTAATTGACAATGTGCTCAGAGGCTTACAGAACGAGATCTGTCTAGTGTATCTTGATGACGTAATTATTTTTAGTACATCTTTGCAAGAGCACATGATTAATCTAGAGAAAGTATTTAAAAGATTGCAGGAATCTAACTTCAAAATCAGATGGATAAGTCCGAGTTTTTAAAGTTAGAAAACCCCTTTTTAGGACACATAATCAGTGGCGAAGGTGTCAAGCCTAACCCGTACAAAATAGCAGCGATAGAAAAATACCCCTCATCAAAAACCCCTAAGGAAATAAAACAGTTTCTAGGATTATTAGGATATTACAGGAAATTTATCCCAGACTTTGCCCGCATCACTAAACCTTTGACAAAATGCCTCAAAAAGACTAATAAAATTACTTTTGACTCTGAATACATTGACTGTTTTAACAAATGTAAGAGCTTATTAACAAATGATCCCATGATCTTGCAATATCCCGACTTCACTAAGGAGTTTATATTAACAACAGATGCTTCAAATGTAGCTATAGGCGCCGTACTCTCACAAGGTACCATCGGTTCAGAAAAACCTATCTGTTACACTTCAAGAACATTAAATGATGGTGAAACCAATTACAGTACTATAGAAAAAGAGCTTCTAGCCATAGTTTGGGCTACAAAGTACTTCAGACCCTACTTATTCGGTCGTAAATTCAAAATATTCACCGACCACAAGCCATTACAGTGGATAATGAACCTTAAGGAACCCAACCAAAGATTAACCAGGTGGAGACTTAAATTAAGTGAATACGATTACACTGTAGTCTACAAAAAGGGAAAGTATAACACTAACGCAGAAGCATTATCCCGAGTAGAAATTAATAACGAGGAGACAGAGTCGATGGTAGCCAATCCTTCAGAGCGGCCACCTTCTCGTACAGGTTTTACGACAGCCACTGCCCATACTAGTACAGAAAATCCTATTTTAGAAGTCCCTATCACCGACGAACCATTGAATAAATTTCACCGCCAAATATGTATAGGTATAGTCAGTAATACGCCCTATATTAAACGAACGACAGCCACTAAACCTTTTGATACGCGTACTCGCATACACATTCAAGTTTCAGAATCTAAACTCGAACAAGACGTAGTAAACGCCATAAAAGAATATGTCAAACCTAAAATTAAAACCGTTTTAAATATAACACCACCCTAGGCATGTATTCAATCATACCTATTATCCAAAATAACTTTAAAAGCTCAGCTATGAACCTAGTGCTAATAAAAACTGAATTAGAAGATATTAAAGAATATTTAAAGCAGCAACAGATCATTAAAGACTATCACGAAGGCAAAACCAATCACAGAGGGATAATATAATATAATAATAATAATATTCCACGACTTAGACACAACGCCATCTAGTCCCAAATTAAGCAGAGCTTGTGCTATGAGTACTAGACAACTGATAAACATACATATCGATGCCTCCCACGTACGTTGTTGTAACCCATAAATTGCAATATTACAGGAGAGCGTTTTAAAGATACTAATAGCAATAAAAACTGCATTTTTCAATTAATCTTTATGCAATTCAGTATTACTAACTATATTCACATATTGAATTGTATGAAGATTAATTGAAAAATGTAGTTTTTATTGCTAATAGTATCTTTGAAACACTCTCCTGTAAAATTGCTATTTGTGGTTTACAACAACTTACGTGGGAGGCATCGATATATATTTCTAAATACATACATATTATAGATATGGTCCGTTTATCGGATGCCCAAACTAACAATAACGACATTCAACTTTTAGAAAATAATGATGACAAAATATTATCGGAGTTAAACAAACATATGAGTCTTAATAAAGTCTGAATGACTAAATACAGTGATATACTTTCAAAAATTGTAACCAATCAAGAGAGAATTAATAGTACTTTAGGATTATTATTATTTATAGACGAGAAAGATTCTGTTAAAAATGATCTTATAAGACACGCAAAATTTTCTCAGTTATTAACTATAATTAGCGCTAATACGGATGATTTATTTCTAGAGATAACTAGGATAAAAGATACCTTAGCTTTTATACGTGCATCGAGCACTCACCATAGCACTCTAAGCATAGATACTTTAGGCAATATGACAAATCAATTAAAACCGTATATAACGGTTCAGATCAATTGCTAGACGCAGATTTTAGAGAATACTACGCAGTCATAAAACCCGGCTATTATTATACAGGGAAAAGTATAGTTATTATATTTAAAGTCCCAATAATCTCCCCCGATAAGTCCCAAATATATAGGCTAGCAATAGTTCCCACTAAAATGTATACCTTTATTCCTCCTTACCCCTTCATTGCAACCAATGGGAAAGTTTTCAAGTACATAGAGGCTGAATGCCCGAAGTTTAACCGGTTTCATCTCAGCGAAGAAGAAGTCAACCATCAACCGACGAGAGGACATCTAGACTGCATCCAGGAGCTCATTTTCCATCAATCTCTACAAAAATCATGCCAGCCCACCAAACTCACGCTGACCAAAGAATCCATGGAGCAATTGGACGACAGACGCTATACACTCACTTTTCCACAACCAACCCGAACCGAGCTACAATGCGAACGTCAAGAATTTATCCCTCTACATGGAAGTTATCTCGCCACCATTCCGCAAAATTGCTTACTACGCACCGAGCAATTTACCATCATAAACATGAATGACCAGATCAAAGGACAACCTCTAAAAATCACCGAAATACCCATGAACCTGAAAATTGCCAATGAATCTATCCCACATCTAAAGTTAACACCTGAAAAGTCTACATGAAATTGAAGATAAGATCAGAAGCAACCAGTACAAATTGATCACATGAACCTGGAACAATCGATTTACCTTACGACTATCCCACTATACGTTGTAATATTTGGTGCAACAGTACTGATCGTTACTCTCACCATACGTCGGTATAATGTTTGCACAAAGCTCAGAAAGCCACAACCATCCGATGAAAGTCCTGAAAATCATCACTATGAAGATGCAGAATCTCCGACAATCAAGAACAATGTACCAGCAACATTCTCGCTCAAAATGCTCAAATAGTTGCTGTTCTGAGGGGGGAGGTGTTACGTGCTCTGCCTACACCGAATCAGCTGACTAGCGACATGTTAGCTATTGACTATTGTCGTGTTAGTGTTAGCTGCTAGTGTTAGCTATTGTCAATGGATGGTTCCACGTGAATTGCAACACACAGCCTCTGCTGACTACAAGCCTCGTGTCGCCGCCGATCACCCACTTTCAATCTGGTGACGCATAAGCATTTTTAAATCGACTTGAATTATATTTCTAGAATAAATAATTGAGACACTTCGGTACTAGCATCGTCCGAGTTTAGACTTAAGATTAATTGTAATTTCAAATTAATTAAACTTTATTTAAATTAATTTCGTTTTTTTTTAAGTCCTCCGGCTGTCACCTTCGTAATTACTTCAAAAACAAATTGTTTCGGAAATACATTACACAGATAACTTTAAATAAGTCAGAATACATAAAACATGACGCTTTTAACCGGGCGGAGAAAACGCTACTAAACGTAATAAGCAAAATAAGCAATTTAAGCAGTTAACGAAAACCTGTTTCAATTAAATTGTTGTTTTAAGTGAACAACGGAATGCAATATTATTACATTTAAAGCATATTTAATTTGGTAGGTTTACCAATTTCGAGTAAGTTAATAGGATTCAGCACATTAACAAAAGATTTAAATATGTTAAGCCTTAAATATGTTCATTCTAGTAATTAATGACTTGCCAGAAGTAGTCAAACAAACTAAATGTTTGCTGTTTGCTGATGACCTCAAACTGTCGCTCACAATAAACAGCTTGGATGACTGAGCTAGTTTGCAGGCTGATATAGACAGAGTGGTCACCTGGAGCAAAGAGAACCTCTTGCAATTTAACGTCTCTAAGTGCGTAACCATCACTTTCCCTCGCGCGCATGCTCCTATCCTTTATGAGTATAGTGTTGACGGGTCGGTGATGGCTAGGGTCACGGATGTAAGAGACTTAGGGGTAAAATTCAACACAGAGCTAACGTTTCGTGATCACATCATGAGCTGTTGCACAAAAGCTTACCGTAATTTGGGTTTTGTGTTGCGTATGGTGCGTGACTTTACAAATATTAAAGCGGTTATAGCTCTATACAATGCATTGGTGAGAAGTCAATTAGAAAGTAACGCAGTCATTTGGGCTCCGCATGAATCTAAATATAGGGTCATGCTGGAGCGAGTACAAAATAAGTTTGTAAGGCATTTATACTTACGCTTGTATGGAGTATATCCCTTTTACCCATTAATGTCCCAAATTTATTTATTTTGGGTATGATAGGATATAACGAGCTGAGCGTCAGGAGGGAACTCGCACTCATCTCGTACATATTCAAAATATTTAGAGGGAATGTGCATAACGCGGACGTATTAGGGCAAATAAGTTTTTGTGTTCCGGACAAGTACGTGTGGCGACGTCGGCAGCCACGGCTGCTGGTGGAGCCGCGCGGGCGTACCAATCTGTTGGGGGAGGCGCCCCTGACGCGGGCGCTCTGCACTCTCCACCTCATTGCAACCGTTTTGGACTTATTCTGTTGTTCACTGGGTGAATTCACTAGGAGTGCTTTATTTGTAATTTGTTACAAAAATAATTAAATTATTGTAATACTATAATAGGTACACTATCGCATTAGGTTACCCTGTAATAATAGATGTAAAGTGGATAATAAATAAATAAATAAAATAAAAAATTATAAAATTAAGGTCGATTTTCGCATAATAATTGTATCGATTAAAATTGAATCAGGCGCCATCTATCAGTTGTTGCGTAATTCATTTGAGCACGTTCTTACTTACGTTATGGAATGAATAAAAATGAAAATTATGGAATTAAATAATCAAAACGTGGTTGCGTTTTAATTATAACAAATGGCAGAATAAGCAGACAACGTTAAATGCTATTATAAACTAGTCTGCTTATTTGCTTACTTTAAATAACATGTTATATTATATGCTTTTCGTTTAAACGCCCATCTCTAAATAGAATATAGTTTTTAGGTGTAGGTAATTGTGTTAATAATAGTGTAAATAGTTTATAGTGTAAGTAATTGTGTTAATTTTGACTACTTTTTCTATAAAAACAAATTGGTGAGCTAATAAAACTGATCTGCCAAGGACGAAGGAAAGTTCATTGATGTCGTTTAAAAACCAATAGGTGCTTAAACTTAACTTAACCAACTAAAAAAGCAAACAACATAATTTCGTTATTTTTAATGTAAGCAAGTAAATAAGCTGAAAAGCAATTAAGCAGTTAACGTAAGAAAAATAAACGAATAAGTTCTCACATCCTGATCTAATGTAGTGTGGCTGGATTCAGTATTTTAATACTTTTTGAGTATATTTTGGAAAAAAGTTATAGCAGCAATACCATAGCCATGTCATAAATTAAATAAAAAAAAACTGCGTACATTGATGTTCAGGGGATATAGTCTATATTTCATTTTGGAGCAAAGATCAGTAACTTACAGATAGGACATGACAGGTGGGCCCCCTAAAATTACAAATAGTATCGAATCATCTAATCACAAAATGATTTTCTGTTCTGCACTTGGCTTAATTTTTGAAGGTTTGGTTTCAAACTTTCAAATTGAAACTTAGGGAAATTCCCGAATTATTGAAAGTTTCAATAATCGGGATTTTCTCTAAGTTTATATTGTAAGTGTTCGTCGTAATATAAATAGAGCGCGCGATTTTTTGTTATCATTTTACTTCATGCTAATACGCTGTTATCTGATACGCATTTCAGAATCCAGAAAACATGTCTAGTTTTCAGCACGGTTATTTGGCTAAATGGGAACAAATTCCGGAGTTTTCTTCGTGGCTTTCACGTTATAAAGATGACGAGTACGCTGCGTTTTGTAAAGCGTGCAGTGCAACTCCAAAGTAGATTAGCATCTATAAAACAACATGCAAATACTGAAAAGCATAAATCGAACTTGAACAAATATAAAGGACAGTCAAAGGTAAGCTTAACTTGTTTTTAGTTTTTAGTAAAATTAGAATTACTGTAGGTACCTAAAGTCGAGAAGTTCGGAGGTACTTTATTTAGTGTATGATCATAATGTATAATTTATGTTTTTACTTGTTTAGAGGGTAACACATTTTTCAAAAAGGCACCACTGAAAGACGAAGTCAAAAAAGCGGAGCTGCGTTTATGCGGTTTTCTTTCAGCAGAACACAACATCTCGTTTAGAGCTATGGACCATCTTAGTGATGTTCTAGTGAAATGTTTTCCTGACTCCGAAATTGCAAAAGAATTTTCCTGCAAGAGAACCAAAGCAGCAGCTATTACCTATAACGTTTTAGGACCCGAATTTGAAAAAGTTATGATTGAAGATATACTTCGTACTGTATCTCCGTCAGGTAAACCAGTATATTCAATTGTAATCGATGAAAGTACAGATGTCACCACAATCAAAGTGTTGGCGATAGTAATCAAATACTTCTCTGAAACCAAATGTAAAGTACAAACCAAATTCCTTGATTTAGTTGATGTAAGTGGTGAGACTGCAGATCATTTATTTGATGCTTTGTCATCAAAATTATCCGAGTTAGGCTTAGATATAAAAGACGTGATGGGGTTCGCTGCTGATACTACGAATGTGATGTTTGGTCAACACTGGCATTGTCACAAAAATTAAAGAAGTGGACCCAAAGTGCTTATTCATAAAATGTGTTTGTCATTCTGCAGCATTAAGTATTAGTCATGTTTGCAAAATACTACCTAGAAATTTAGAACAGATAGTAAAAGAAGTATATGGATATTTTTCTCAAAGCAGCAAGCGTCAAAGAGAATTTCTTGAGTACCAAAATTTCACAGACACTGAAAAATATAGACTACTGCGTCATCTATATCTATACTAATATTATAAAGAGGTAGTAAGTTTGTAAATTGTAAGTTTGTATGTACGGGGTAATCTCTGAAACTACCGAACCGATTTTAAAAATTCTTTCGCTTACATGTAGCTGCATTATCCCTGAGTGCTATAGGCTATAAATTATCTTTATATCATGCATATACGCCGAGCTATTATAATCTTTGTCAAGCAAGTCGGGGACGGGATCCCGTGGAATATTTTCGACTACTACGCGGATGAAGTCGCGGGCAGAAGCTAGTTATGATATAAGATGGCTATCGCTTCATGCTTGTGTCAATAGAATAATTGAGCAATGGAGGGCACTGCAGTTGTTTTTTCAAGACCAATATTTGAGTGATCGCATTATGTCATCAGAATTTTTGTATCATTTTTTTAATAATGATATAAACAAATTATACTTTTACTTTTTAGACTACATTTTGCCGATTGTAAACAAAAGTAATATAATTTTTCAAGGCGACTACCCGTGCATTGAAAGATTATATAATGATGCTTCTAGTATGTACTCGTCGATTTTGGGTTACTATATGAAAACTAATTATATAAAAAGCACGGACAACGCTACACTAGATTTTGGGTCTAATGTAAATACATTAGACCCAAAATCTAGTGTGAATTATTTGCCATTGAATAATATGTACTTAGGGATTCAAGTGGGTCAAGAATTCATTAAACATAGGGGAAACATAAACATGAAAGAACAAATTGCTGATTTTTTCAGAAAGTGCCAATCTTTTTTAATTGAATTGAGCACGCAATTGAAATCACGTTTGCCTTTTGAAGATCAAATTTTCCGAGAACTGAAATTTATTGACCCACACACTGCCGTGAATAAAGAATTTAGTAGTTTAAGAAATGTTATGGAAACTTTCCCATACGTAGTACAGCCAGAACAAATGCAGATAATTGACGAAGAATATAGAACACTCAAACTTGATCGCGAAGTAAGTAATTAATTACAATCTTCGAGTACTGGCTCACCCCTTTCTTGTGAACAATTTTGGTTGGAAGTTGGGAAACTAACAGTGGTATGGTACATTAAAATACAAGAATATTAACTAGTTTCAGAAAATCTCTGTTATGTATACCAGTGTCGAATGCTGCACGCGAGCACATATTTTCACAGATTAATTTAATAAAAACGGAACAAAGAAACAGAATCATAAACAAAAATGTATCTACAATTTTAAAAACTAAACAAGGTATAAAAGATGAAGGAGGCTGTGTGAATTTTAACCCATCAAACAGATTGTTAAAATATAATTCTAATATTTATTGCGATGATGAATTGATGATAATGATTAATAAATAAAAATATGTTTTGAAAATCAGTATTTTTATTGGTATATTTTCCCTGTGCAAGTTGGTATATTTCAGTATTTTTTAACGAGCTTCGGTTTTTTTGTAAAATTTAATCTGGTCACACTGATCTAGAATATGGATGCGACTGAAAGACTCTTTATCTATGGTCATGAATAAAGATCTTTAAAAAAAAAAAAAAAGTCATGTCATGTAAAAGTCAGACTGTCAGAACAGCTGATGCATCAATAAAAAAAATTAAATAGCAAATACTTAAAATTAAATCGCAATGCAATGAACGCAATAGTTGGTTTGTGCCATTTTTGCGAGGCTCACGGCCCACGACCATTATTTTGCACATTTACCACGGACAATGATAAAAATACGACGGAATCATCAAGAGCTAGTGTTCAGTGCAGTGGCTGTACTTCTCTGGGTCCAGAAACAGTGTTTGTGTCAAGGGAAGAAGATGGCACAATATACTGCAGCAGGGAATCAGTGCCGAATGCTGATGTGACCTCATTTTTGAGGCAGGCCGCTATAAGGAGTATTACTTGCGAAGTAAGACTTAACAGACTTTATTCTTGTGATAGTTTACTTTCTGTTCCATGAAAACTATAATTTAAGTGAATATACATGATAGAAGTTTCTTGCCTGTGAAAAATTGAAGTAACACTTAACAAAATTGTCTTACTGTTTAGATATATAGTGTTACACAAACATAATTTAAATGATTGTTATGCTACTAGCAATTATTATTTGCACTTGGCACTCAGTGTTTCTCGACGCTTCACTAACGATTACAGTTCTCCACATAACTGGTTCACTGGTTTGATTGTGGACAATGAGCCACACCACCACCAGCCTCATCTAGTTACGAAAAAAAAAAATGTGTTAAAGTGTTTTTTAATAACCAATTTGCAAATAAAGATCATTTATCACATGCAAAGCTACGAAATAATTAAATTGCTTTTCCAAATCAGAACTTTTAAATTTCTGATCTTTACTTTACAGGTGAACTGGAGTAAAGAAGGTGGAGTAGTGTACTTCAATGACACACACGGCCATGTTTTGAGCCTTACTTTCCAACTCAAAGATACCTGGGCTCGGGGCTTGAAGAGGTGGTTCTCCATAGTTGTACTGATGAAAGATAAAATGCTGCTGTTGAATATAACACCATTACTCTCCGAGCATATGCAGGTAAATCAAGGAAATTAGAATTACTTATTGGTCAGCATACAGTTGAATATCATCTGTTATAAAACAAGTCTATATGACTATTACATAATTTAAACCTCAGATATTTTATCTCAATCAAACATCTACATATATGTAGCTTCACTGTTTGCAAAATTTCATCCCAATCTTTTAAATGTAAGGAGGTAACAGATAACTGTAAAACATGCATAACAACTGATACAAGCAAACATTTTTAATTTGATGGCTTTTATAAGGTGCTAATGTTATGTTGAACAAACTATTATCTTTATTTTTTTCTCAAAAAGGTACAATATTGGTTTATCAAATATAAGTCACAGCAAGATGTAGAATTTAGTGAAAGCTGGAGTCTGTAATGGGTTGAGGATCCGTAGGACAGATCTCCAGGCTTTAAAATTGAAAATTTTATTGCAATCAAGTAATAAAAATACCTGATTAAAAATAATAAATAATACAAAAACAAATAGGGGTATGCTTTTTGTTTATATTTAAAAAGATGTCTGTACCATTTACAGTACCTACATGGACTTGACAAAAACATGCATTGTGTACTGTATTCGGTACACTGGACATATTATGTTAAAAGCAATTAATATAGTTTTAAAATAATATGTCTTGTAGAAAATATCAAAGGAACTGCAAGATTTGGCTGAGCTTGTATTTGATGCTGAACAAAAGGTGTGCTCGCAGAGAGCACTCAGGCTGAAGACTGGTAGAAATGACTTTGTTCAATCCAGGTCACTAATGCACTTGACTGGTAGGTCAACATATTTTTTTAAACAATGCCCTATTCTTCTGTGTCGTGAGTGCATTCTTACAAACCTGAAACACTATTTGGAGGCCATACTAACATTTTTTACTGTGCGGGAATCGTGCCTGCGAAGCGCAGCAGCTATTTGTTTAACCACAGCGACAACCTTTTCGTGAATTGAAAATAAATTTGTAAGGATTCATAAAACAATGATGGCGAAATTAAATTAATTGATGAGTAAAAAGTAGCCTGTAGCATTGATGATTTTTGGGTTCCATACAACAAAAAAAAAAAATGAGAAGCCTTCACTTTGTTGTCTGTCTGTGTGTCTGTCAAGACTATTTCGGGAACATGTGGAAATGTCGTATTGAAGTATCGGGTTCGATTCCTGGGTTGGGCTAAAAGCGCTATTGTTTTTTTCTGTAAAGTATTTCTCAGTAGTAGTTAGTAAGTTGGTAGTGTGATACCCCCATGCCTCGGAAAGCATGTTAGGCCCTTGGTCGCGGCTGTCATTAGACATCTTTGACAGTCGTTATGTGTAGTTCTAGCCAAGGAGTATTGTGTTACCCAGTTACTGGGTTGTGGAGGTCAGACAGGCAGACGCTCCATGTAAAACACTAATACTGAGCTGCATCCGGTTAGACTGGAAGCCGACAGCAGACATTAATTCTTATTAATAATGAAATATATAAAAAAACTAGCTTTTGCCCGCGACTTCTTTCGCGTGGAAGGTTTTTCCGCATATTTCCCGATCCCCTGGGAATTCCGGGATAAAAACTATCCCATGTCCTTCCCAAAGTCCTAAACTCTTCCCATGCCAAATTTCATCTAAATAGGTTTAGCGGTTTAGGCGTGAAAAGGTAACATACAAACAGACAGAGTTACTTTCGCATTTATAATATTAGTATGGATTACCATGCCCCTCGGTCCGGTTTTTTATAAAGTGTCTAATTACCAGGAATTAATATAGATTACTTGTTAAGTCACTTTAAATGTTTCAACACCGCTATTCCTAATCAAACTTTCATTATAATTAATATCTTCACTATATTTTGTGACTTGCAGGAGACGATAATGTCTTCAAAAGACTGCATTCCCATTTCACATGGATGCTGAAAGCTGGCGCCCACACATACTCGGAAACGTTGTACACAAGTCAAGATCTACTGAAGAAGTTGCAACCGCATGGCATGAAAATGTCCATATTTGAACCTGGCACCTGTTCAGTGACCGGTGACAATGATAGTGTGTCCCTCAGGCTGTTGGAAAAACAACTTTCAAGAACAGTGTTCAGGATATTGATGTATTGCACTTTGACTGGAGTTTATGTAAGTTTGATTATGGTACTAAGACAAACAACTTTTTTTTTAATTTTGGCTGTGTCTTTATTTGCTCGGTCTAATCTCTGGAGCAGTTGAACCTATTTTAATGGGAGCTTCACTGGAAGATAGAAGAGGCTATAAGGCAACATAATTTTAAGACTTATCACAGAATTCTCATGTGATAAGATTGAACGCAGGAAAAACCGCATGGACACAACTAGATATTATAATGTTATCCATTATGAAAACATTACAGAAATGAATTGAATCGTAAGATATTTATTCGAATATACACTCACCACAACATACAATACGTAGTTACAAACATTAAGTACAGTAGTAAGAAAAGTATTTTTAGCAACTTAGCACTTATAACATGTGCCTGCTTGGTCTAATGGTCGCATTAATAAATCTCGGGTTCGATTTCCAGGTCGACTCTCCACTTGTATCGAATTGCCGTCCCAATGGACTATGAGATTAAAGCGCCACTAAGATAGGCTGTCGTGACCGATCGGTCAGGCCAATTATTATTATAAGGTATTTACAGTTATAAAGTAATCCTTACAAAATCAAATAAATAAACTATATTTACTTGTTTCAGTTAGTTATAAAATCAAGTAATATTGAAGCAGCAACCATTATAAATGGCTTGTGCAGACTATTGCCGGTAAATGATATAGAAAATCCTAGAATAAGACAAGGCCGAAGTGTAGAACAATTACCACCCACTGTATGCTTTTTGGAAGAAACTGAAAATAACAATTTTTGTTTCAAGTGGGCAGGATCATTGCCTGCAAAATGTGAGTTTACTTTCAAATATCATCTATCTGTATTAATATTATAAAGTGGAAAAGATTTTTGGTTGTCGCGCCAATCTTAGAAAGTACTGGATGGATTTGCATGAAATTACCCGACTACAAAAGAAGGAGAGTTATGTTGTTATCGTGATAATGTCCACTGGAGCGAAGCCCCGCGCAACTTTTAGTGTTCTTAATATACGTATAATAATTATTCTGTACGTGTGTTTGTCACCTAACTCCTAAACGGCTGGTATATTTTGGACGAAACTTTGTCTATATTTCAATGTGTTCCTGGATGGTTTGAAAACGCAATTGGACCTGGTAGATAGTGTTGCAGTTACAAATTTGATATGCTGAACAATAAAATTCACAACATTACATATTTTTTTCAATGGGTTCCTAGATGTTTTGTGTTATAATGTATAAAACAATGTTATTAATGTTATATTGTGTAGAACACAATTAGCTGAATATTTTTATTTTGTTTCAGGCCCTACATTGATGAATAAAATAGAAAAGTCAATGAATAATGAAAAGTTTAATGACAATGTTCTAAATCAGCATGTCAAGTCCCTGCAGATGGAGTGGCTTGGGTAAGCCTTTTACAAAATACTACTGAAAGGGTTCCTTTATCTGCTTACAGTTTTCTTTCTGCATTAAAATTTAAAACGACAGAGCCATTAAATACAAGAATATACGGATTTTGTTCATAATATATTTAAATTAAAACTTATCGAGAAATTTGTGGCTCAATAATAACAGCCGCATGGCTCGACCGTCAAAGTTAAGCAACGCTTGCCAAGGTCGTTCCGCGGATGGGTGAGCATATAAACATATCGAGATGTCTGTGCCTCGGAAAGATGTGCTTTAGAAACCCACATCTCGGAAAGCGCGTTAAGTAGTCTGAACCCAGAAAATCTGATACCAGTCCTGACAAGGGGTATTGTGTTGTATGTATGTATGTCGGGCAGGTATCCGCAACTCCACGACCAAGCGCGTATTTTGCGTAAGGGTAAGGATCTTTTCATTCTATCCATGCCAACTCCTCCAGGAGGTAAGCAACGCCCTCGTTTTGCTTACCATTTCTCGGAGGGTACCTGGTTTGCCAAAGTATTAGTCCTGTAGTCCGCGACTACAGGGCAGCTCAGTAGCAGGTGTGCTGCTGTTTCGTCCTCCTCCATGCAGGCTCTGCAGAGTGGGCTGTCTGTGACTCCTATTACATAGAGGTGTTTATTAAAAGATCCATGACCGGTAAGGGTGGCTGTCACCAGCCGCAATTGCGGTTTAGATAGTCGTAGGACCTGTTTCGACAAGCGGCCATCAAGGGTCGGGAGAGCCTCTTTAGCCTGCCTGCACTCACCAAGGTCCTCCCATAGTTTGTCGTGTAGGTCTCTGGTGCGTTTCCTTACTAGAGTACGCAGATAACCGAAGGGGAGTGGTGAAATGGTTTCAGGTCCCATAATCGCCATACTGAAGCCGTTCTAGCGAGTTCGTCCGCTGCATCGTTGTCTCGGAAGTCACTGTGTCCTTTGATCCATTGAATGGTTATGTTGTTGTGTCTACTAACCTGGTTGAGGAGATTGTGACACTCCAAGATCAGCCTGGAGTTAACTGTGTGGCTGCTCAGTGCTTGCAAGACTGCCATGCTGTCCGAAAGTATGCGTATTGAGTGGTCCACAACTTCCCTGTTTATAATGGCTGTAGCTGCCAGTGAGATCCCCAGGCATTCGGCCTGAAACACTGTGTTGTAGACCCCCAATGGTCTGGCTATACGAATGTTAAGATCCTCCGAAAAGACTCCTGCACCCGTACCAGTACCTGTTTTGGAACCATCGGTGAAGACACGCATCTCAGAGGGGCACAGCCCCTCGCAGCGGTGATCATCGTACAGTTGGATTCTGTATTTTTTGTCAAAGACGATTAGTTTGGGCACCCGGTCATTAACTGCCTTCGTTATGGGGAGCTCGTTGTCGAGTTCCTCAAGCAGAGCGGTGTGCTGTGTTTCTATCTTACCCCAGAGGTCCAGTGTTTTGAGACATACTGCTGCCATCGTCGCTTCCTGTTGTATGAACAGATGGAGCGACGGGAGCCCCAGCATAGCCTCTACAGCTGCTGTCGGGGTAGTTCTCATGCAGCCGGTTATCGCCATGCAGGCCAGCCTTTGCATGCGTTGTAGTTTGTTAACGGCTGTGACAAGCTTGGTGCGGGGCCACCACACCTCGGCCCCGTAGGTAATCATCAGCCGAATTACAGTGTTGTACAACCACATTGCTTTTTTGGGGATAGGCCCCACTTCTTACCTATCATTTTCTTGCATTGCCAGAAGGTGATGCATGCCCTGTTTAATTTATAGTCTAGATGGTTACTCCAGTTTAGTTTACAGTCCATTATGACCCCCAGGTATTTAACCTCACTAGACAACTGGAGTTCTGTATTGAACAGCTTAGGTAGGCGATGAGGGCCTAGTGTTCGTTTATGAGTGAATAAGATTAATTCGGTTTTAGTGGGGTTTACCCACAAATCAGGGATTTGTGTTATTCAGCTACTGGGTTGTGGATAGGCAATTAGGCAGTCGGTCCTTGTAAAACACTACAACATACTTTGGCATCCGGTTAGACCAGTGGTATCCAATCTTTATTTAATCTAGGAACAATTTGGTTTCAACATTTGTGGCAGGGACGGGGGACCAGAAGCCCCGATATTTTTTTACCATGGTTAGAACTGAAAAATGCTAGCTTGGTTATTCTTTGAAATCAATATAATTACAATATTTATGATAGAAATATAATTTGATTTAATTTAATTAATAATGTATTCTAATATTATTTTAAATTACTAACATAGCAGTAAGTATTACTAACCAATGTATTGATGTACCTAACAATAGAATTAAATGGCTAAATAAATAAATTAGTTTGTGTCAATTTCAGTTAATAAGTTAGATATTTCTGCTAACGATTTGTAAGTGCCCATGGAGGCATATGTGAAACTAGCTTTTGCCCGCGACTTCGTCCGCGTGGAATAGTTACTTTGGGCTAACGTTAAATTTAACCCCGATTTTGAAGCATTCTTCATTGGCGCTCCGCTCCTATTGGCCTTAGCGTAATGATATAAATTGACTATTTAATTATAAAATAATTTTTCAATTCGAACCAGTAGTTCCTGAGATTATCGCGTTCAAACAAACAAACAAACTCTTCAGCCTTATATTATTAGTATAGATAGCTGTTGCCCGCGACTTCGTCCACGTTTCCGTCGTTTTTCGTAAAAAAAAGTAGCCTATGTCCTTCCTCACGGTTGAGTGATTTTGATGTAACAGACAGATTAACTTTCGTAATTTAGTAGGGAAATATAATATGTCAATCTATAATACTGTTGAAAAATATCGCAATTCCGAACCGCACAATATTATTGTTAACAGCTGTGCCCGCGACTCCGTCAGCGTGTAACTCCTTGTGTGTTATTAAGTTAATGTATTGGTAATATTGTTTAGATCACGTTCACATGAAGCTTAAGTACCTATAGAACGAAAATACTTCAGCGCAAAGCTTCCGGGTAAACTATGTTGAAAGTTGACCCGTCCGGCACGTGAACATAAAGATTTCTAAAACTGCTAACCCGGGAAAGAGCGACGTACAACTGACCATGCGAGAAACAACTGACACCGAGATCTACTCCAGCAACACGAAAAGTCTGCCCTTGAGCCTTATTAATTGTCATTGCATAACACACCGATACTGGGAATTGCGTTCTTTTAAATTGGAATGGAAAATTATTTGGTATTATGGGGATTCTGGGAAAAAAGACGATTTCTCCTGCACCGCAACCTGTTAAAATTTGAGCCTCGATTATATTTTGTTGCAACTGGGTTACTTTTAGCCGAGTTCTATTGCAAAGTTGTGGTGGTTTTAAATTTCGGAGCAGAATAATAATCAGAAAGCTTAGAACTGCTAAGCTATCGGGAGTTACACGTGTTATTGTGAGTCAACCATAAAAGATAGATATATGCTGTCGTGGGATATTTTTTATATAATTTTAAGGAGAACATTTCCGTCATAAATGATTTCTGTGTAGCTTTAACCATTAAGGTTGCACTCGCGACGGAAGCTTAAAAAATGGAGTAAATTCTCCCGTTTTCCCAACATTTCCCTTCACTGCTCTGCTCCTATTGATTGTAGCGTGATGAAAAGTATACTATAACCAGCTCAGGAGTATGAAAAATAATTGTACCAAGTTTCGTTAAAATCCGTCGAGTAGTTTTTGTTTCTATAACGGTTATACAGACAGACAGACAAAAATTTTACTGATTGCATTTTTGGCATCAGTATCGATCCCTAATCACCCCCTGATAGTTATTTTGTAAATATATTTCATGTACAGAATTGACCTCTCTACAGATTTATTATAAGTATAGATAAAACATTTTCGGGTTTGATTTTGCAGACAATATGACCATATTTTACCTATAGCGGACCACAGATTGAGAACCAATGGGTTAGACAAGACTAAGCGGATGATTATTTATTAACTTTTTGTAAGAGTACATACCTATTATAATTTTCTTGTGTTACAGAATATCAAAAGCAGTGAAAGCAGCAATAGACTCCTCAGGATCAAGATCTGACTCTGTGGCTAAACTGAAGCAAGTGTTTGGAGTGGCAAAGCATGATGAACCACTGTTAAATTACTGGATGAGTGCATTTTGCAGCTAGATGTAGATAGTACTAGTATTTATTTTGAATTAGCAATAAATCTGTGATATTATGATTTTTGTTTCATTGTTTACAAAAGGTACCTACTAATGTGGTTTGATTATGTGACTCAATTATCTGGAATAACAAACCCACCTTAATAACTTTTTTCAAATGAGTTTGTCGGCGTCAGAACCCCTGAACTAATAGAGAGATATTACGTGCAAGATTTCTTTCTTACATATTTTTCTGGTATGCCAAAAATATATGTTGCGGTACCTTTTTAATTACCTACATAGCTGTGTCGTCTTGATCAATGAAAAATAAATTGGACCAGACATCCTGATGTGATCACTTTCTTTACTTGTGGTCAGTCAAGGTACCTACTAAATATTTGAAGTTAGGTATCAAATAGTTCGGGAGATACCTACCTATTTCGGATACAGCGGGAGGACAAGCCCGGGTGCCGTCATTGTGAGGACAGGGTCGAGGTGTGCCCTGCTCGGGCGGAGCACCGCCATGTCCACGGAATAGATCAATAAGGTTGGAATGGTAATGTGGGCGTGGCGAGCGCGCCACCACAATGATTCGAAAATCATAACTCGACCGATTAATTCATTCATCGCGTTTAGTGCGCTTCGAGCTACTTCGGAACACAGCTCTGTTTTAAAATGCCGTGTTGTGCAATTGGAACCTGTAAAACAGTCAGATAAAGATAGCAAGTATAGAGCGAGGAGGCATAACTTTCCATCGGTAAGTCGAAAATAACATTTAATTACAATTTTATTTGTAAAAATTCAAAAATATTCTCATCACTATGAAATTCCAAACATTATTCCAACAAGTTACAATAAATATACGTTGCCCGATGTGTAATCGCTTAATCAACGCAGTGACCAAGTCCACTTACAATGTACTGCATACGTCGCGTCCTCAACACTTCAACCATTGACGTTTCGTCCTTTGCCCTGATTGGCCGTGATGCACGGCGCATGTTTATCAATAGTGAGTTACATTCAGTAGCAAGCTCTCGATTTAAGTGTGTGTAATTTATTTGTGTGCGTAATTCGCATACGTAACGGGCCTCTTGCTTGTAGTAGAGCTAAAGAGTGGGGAGACAAGCGGCGACACGCGTTCACATCCAAATCAGGAACTATTTCCTTTCTAATCTCTTTATCTGTTCTGTGGTCTACACGGAATCGGCCTAAGGTCAACTACAAATTGTTCTATTAAATATATTACTCTCCATACATGTATAATTGTATACATATTAGTATTATGTTGTCTCGTAGCTTAGTTATTAATTTGTATATTTAAGCTAAGGGGAGGGATGTTAAGTATGTATGCGTGTGCCTACGCACCACTAAGTATTAAGCAATAAAGTGCCTCTACGTCGTCTTGTGGAAACCTACAACACACACTTCATAGACATCGATATTTTCTCTTTCTAATAAAAAATTTAAAACACTATCAGTGCATTAGCATCTAAATTCTAATAAAAATGTTTAAAAATAACAGTTAAATTTTATTAATTCGCACCGTCCGGTAAGGACCAGACACGGGTCGGCAGCGCGTCGTGTTCCGCGCGTGCCTCTAATAACAGTCAGCAGCATTGATGGGGCCCGATAGAGCCATTGCCTTACGGAGTTGCGGGAATTGTTCTAACGAGACACCGCGGTCCCAGAATGCAAGGTCAACAAAAGGAGCAGGGTGGGTTTTTAGTAGAAGTCTGGCACTCCCTTCCGCTCCACCCACAGCAGAAGGAGTCATATGATGATTTTCCCAATAGTAGCAGAAATGTAAGAGAATTTTGGTATTTTCTAAACATATATATCTATGGGTTCAGGGGTTCTGACGCTTACGAATTTGTGCAAGCAGTTCCAACATTTCCAAGTCCAGTTAATCAGGTTTCCACTATTATTATACATATATGTATTTCTTTCCCAATAAGGCTTATGTGGAGATTTCTTAAAAATAGAAATAATACCAAATATAGATTTGTAGTCCTTATATTTAAAGAATTACACATTGGAACGACGGCGAGGTCGCGCGCGCTCGTGTCCCTTTGTGCGCACGTAGGGCTTGGTGTGCGAGCGTGGGGCTCCAGGAGCCGGGCCGAAGTGGCGCACAGCCTCGCGCGCGTTGCGACGACCCTGCAGAAGTACAGTCTTGGCACCAGTTGGGGCGCGCAGAGCCAGCTGATCGAAAGTCAGGATCTCTCCTAGAAATAGCAAAATGATATTGTAGCAAAAGCAAATAGTGCAGTTGTAATCAATAACTAGTATTTGCGTGTTGCGCAAGCACCTCGCGTGCTTGCTTTAAAAAAAAAGGGGGGGGGGGGTTGCACAATTATTTCGACTAAAGCATTGCCCCTCTAAATGAATCTGAAAAAAAAAATGTTCCAAGTCTCTTAATTTCCGAGATCCACCTAAAGGGGGGTGAGAAAAAAATACGGGTCTCGTAGTTTCCGAGATACGATAGGGAGGGGTGAAAGGGGAGGTTTGGCACTTTTCCCGTAGGTTTGAGAGTTAGTTGTTTACGAATCTGTCAAAATATACCCACCATCTGGGAGAACAATTATGTCAATGAGTGAGTGAGTCAGTCAATCAGTCAGTCAGTCAGTGGTAATTTAGCTTTATATAGTATAATAGTTTAATGTCTATAGTTTAATAATATTATGACACCAATAGCAGTGGTCGAGCTTCATGGCTGTGACAGATTCAATTCCCGCATTGCAACAAATGTGTCTATGATCTACAAAATGTTGTTTCAGGTTTGGGTGATAGTAAAAATGAACTCACAATATACACCAGAAATTCGTAGTCTGGGATGATTTAGAAACAAACTGCAAAGCTGCATCTAAGTTATACAGTAGCAGCAGTAGTAAGTTTTGAATCTCTCATTTAAACTTAAATTTTGATAATTTAAACTAGGTGTGTTTAAATTATTGATAAGTTTTTCCTTTGGATTGTCATTCCCAGACTTGACAAAATGTAGATCATTATAGAAAACCTTAATTGATGGATACATCTATGTAACACAGTAACTGGGTTGTAGGGCCAGATATACCTGTATAACATACTACATAGTATTCAACTGCACCAGGTTATGCTGGAAGTCGATCCCAATGCAGTTAAAAAATAAGACTAATCCAGTAATTTTGTGATACATATAGGATAGATCACATAGGACATCTATGGGGATTGGTGATAATAAAATAATGGGCAATATTCATACATGTTAGGTATCAATACTAGACCTTGTTGAAACAAAATAGTAGAAGACTGCAATAGTGGAAAAATAAATGGATCTAGCTAAGCTAGAAAGAAGACTTACCACTCAGATTAGATTTAGATGTTTGTTTTCACATCAACATAAACTATATTTTTTTAGACTAAGATTGTACACTAAGATTGTAAAATGTTGTTGAAGGTTATTTTGTTGATAATAGACTTGCATTTGACCACTGTCTCACCTGATGGTAAGCGATGATGTGGTTAACAAATATGGAACATTTAACCCTTTGATTCATCATTGCACAAGCTAGATGTATGGATGGTTAAAAACAATACTATTGCAAGTTTTTCCTCTATACAATATCTAAGATAGAATGAGAAATATTACAATATAGAAAATGGCAACTGTTTGGGTCATTAATTTATCATCGCCATGTATTGTCACTGATACACTATTTACTTGCATGCTTCCTAACCTCACTGAATACATAATAACAACAGAACATACCTCCAGCAGCCAAGATGCGGGCACGGGCCTTCTCGGTAACGTGCAGGGCAGCGACAGACATCTTAGGCACCTTGTAGAGCCTGACATCGTTGGTAATGCTACCAACCACGACGGCAATCATGCCCTCGCGAGTGGGCTTCTTCATGTGACGGGCCAACCGCGACAACGATAGCGGAGGTCGGTTGATGCGGCTCATGAACAGCCTACGAAGAATAATCGTGTTGAACTTGGCATTTGTACGCCTAGCCAAGTACCTGTATAGCTGGAAACAATAACAAAAAGAGGTTAGAAACGAATCACGTACAGATGCTCTTATTATTCCGGTTGTTGTTACAGAATTTGAATCAGAAAAGATATGTGTTAGATGTTGTGATGGTTAAATGCAGTTCTACTTACTTTTACAAGCAATCTCAGGTACACATCCTGAGATTTGACTTCGGTGCGCCTAACTTTCCTGTCATGTTTATGGTTGATGTCGATACCCTGAAATATGTAAAGGAACACATATTGATAACACTGATTTAAGTAAAAACCACTATGAACTTACACAACACTTTGTATTTGTCACGATTTTCAAAGATTTATTTTATTTTCACGGTAACGAAACTCACCATCTTGACAACCGGAAGAAAAAGAGACTATAGACAAAAATGATTGTTGACAGCTGGCTAGAATGCTGCCAGAACTAAAAAGACATTTTGCTATTAACTCTTATTTTATTCTGGTATCATTAACACCATACCATAGATAATCAGATAGTTAAAAAAATAAAAGATCACTGCAATTCTTGCTTGTATAGCTATTCTCAATCTCAACCATTTGATACATGTAAGGTAAGCATTAGCTACAAGCATTTATATGTATCATCTATTTCTACAAGTTTGTTAAATTCGCACTCCAGAGCCACATGATACCTACAAGCTTCGCTTAGTTTACGGCTTACCGATTCTTTTCCATATTGAAATCTTACTTTTTGATTACTTCACGTTAATATTATTATCTAGTTGGACATAGTAGATGATAATTCTGAGGTATTACTACCTCAGATTCATCTTCTGGTTCAACACCCCACAAAATATTCAGTCTGATTCGACACCTAGTACTAAATGTTTAAAAGCGCATCCGAATCCAGTTCTTCATTCATTTTGCTACCTATTTATTAACTTTTAACCCCTTATTGCATGAATTATGAAGGAGATGATGAAAAAAATTTTTTTTAGTGAAAACATCTTTTATTTCTCAAGCCGACTCTACACGTTGGCCAACACAGTGGCGAATGTAGTGGCCAGCATATTGGCCAAGAGTTCGTGATAGCGTCCACACGTTGGAAGGTCGTTCAGTTTGCTACGGTACAGGCCAATGTGCGGAGGTATTTATTAAAATGGATATTAAGGCGCTAACTGCTGCTTCTTGGGTTCCACAAACAATTTATGGCTTGGTAGAGCTCTATAAACCGAAAAGTTTCTTCGTTATTAGTCATTACTGACATTTTGTTTACACTAGTTGTTACCGACGCGTGACTATAAAAACTTTTTAACAAAAAATAAAACCAACTTCCATATCAAAACACTACAACGCCAAAAATAAATTTAAAAATTGAAAAAAAAATTTCACGCTGTTTAGTGGGTCGGTTTGTAATTTATCTAGTTACAAAAGCCATAATGTCAACAACTTATCACCTTTTACAAAATATTGCTTTTCCCGATGCAGAGCCGTTAATTTTTGAGGAGTTCTCCTGGTACTTCACCATCAGCTCTACATCACCATATGCATTGTGACGAATATAAAGTGCTTAACATCCATATTCAAGTAATCGAATAGCAATCCATGAAATACTTATTATTGAGTAGTTTCGGTGGTCATCTGTGGTCTTCATCATCAGTTCCACTTCCCCAAATGGTGCTTTTCGAGAGCACAAGATACTATAAGATATAACCAAAACGCTATAGATGTGCCTATAATCCATCATCAGATCCTGATTTCATAACAATGGGACCAACTAGAAAGTATACCATTTCAAATGAAAAGAGAATTTTCTAAATCGGTCGAGCTGACTTCGATTTATGAGGTAACATACATAAAAAAAAAGTTCAAGTCGAACTGAGAACCTCCTTCTTTTTTTTTAAGTCGGTTAAAATGTTTAATCAGGTGCGTGCGATCGTTCTGGGAGCTCGTAGCATACTAAACGCGCGGCCAACGTGTGGACGCGGTAGCCAATACTCGGCCAACAACCCTTTGATCTTTTGCAAAAAACCGACACCACACGGATCTCGCGCCAACTCGTCGGCCATCATTCCAATACAACCCAAGATGCACAAACACCCCGTCTACACGTTGGCGAATAGGCACTGGCCACTACATTCGCCACTGTGTTGGCCAACGTGTAGAGCCGGCTTTAGAAGTCTGGCAAACGAAAGTAGACACTCGAATTATTTGCAAACTTTTTATATGGCAATGCTATACTAATGTCAAACTCAATTTTCCAAAACAAGATGGCGTATCGTTGGTGATTTGTTGTGATCTTTTTAATAGCGTTTATTCAGCGAAAAATGAACAAAACTATTAAAAGTGGAGTACGGGAGATGTTGTTTCACATGATGTTTAAATATCATGAAAAACAAAAGGAGAAAGACGCCGAATTCAAACAAAAACAAGGTTGTTTACGTGTGGTGTTCGTTTTCATAAGTTAGTAGGACATTACTAAGTTGATACTTTGTCGTAATTCATAATTAATATTTTATCTTTCGGCGAGAAACTATTTATCTATTTTGATTCACATTCATTTTATAGTATGTTAAACACCTTCATAATAATGCATTATGGTTATTTAACATACTGTTAAATGTTGCATTGTTTTTAACAGTTTTGTTTTCTTTTATAGAAAATCTGGTGGATGTACCAGGGGTTGATGAGATAGTGAAAACTATTGAAAACTTACGGATCTAGAGCAGAAAGATAGGATAAGAACCCAGAACCAGTACTTGGATGAAATAGCTTCAATCACTGGTAAGCTTTTACTAGGCACATAACTTTTATAAAGATGTGATTGAATTCATGACTTGCAGAACCTAATCTTTCTGTTTTACCATTCTTTACAGACGTGAGAGTTACTACATTAAAAAGAATTAAAAAGGAAGGTGCGCGTAAAGGCCATATAAACCCACAGTGTCTGACTTAGATAGTTTTGACATAGATGCTATTCGTAACAAAATTAACGAATTTTATATCGTTAGAAAACAAGTTTAAAACGAAACACACCAGAACCAGTATATGAAGCAGATTGGGCACGTGGTATTGCGACTTCCCCCCTACCACTGCGATCTAAATGCCATTGAGTTAGTATGGAGTTTGGCTAAACGTAAAGTGGCAAGTAAAAATATTGCTCTGCCTGCAGTGGAGTTAGAGAAAGTTATAAAACAGTCGTTTGAAAATATAACTCTCGAGGAGTGAAAGAAAATGACTGATCATCTCATCCATGTTGAAAATAAATATAAAGAAAGGGACGGAATTACAGAAAATAATTTAAAAAGTTTTATAATCAACGTAGGAAACAGTGATTCCAGTGACTTTAATGAATCTTTCCACACGGAAGTCTTAGATTCAGATTTTAATTATAGTGAATAAATCAGAACTATTTTAGAATACTGTTGTTTTTTTTTTATACGAATTAAGACATAATATCTTAACTATTACCTACCTAAAAGACCTGTTGTATTTTTATTCCGATGAAATAAAATAAATAATTCTGAAGTATCAAATAAGGTTATTCCAGGTATTTCATAGTAGTTTTGGGGTTGCTATGCTGATATTTTTTAAATTTGCCGCGCTTTTTCAGTCTCTACTTTCGTTTGCCAGACTCTATTAATCTTTTTTTTTATAAATTTTTAAGTAAAAAATTATGTTCAAATGACTGATAGATTAGGCTAATTCTTTGACGAATACATGAGATTTGATATTCAATGAATGAGTCGTTCCCCATCCATTATTTTTTTCTATTTATTGTAATCTGTAAAGGACATGGCCAATTTTACTATGGACGTCGGCATAGTTATCGAATTTAGTGTACACCAATGATTTTTGGTGTTTTATATTCGTGAATATTGTCTCATTAAATTGCTATAAATAAAAAACTCAGAAATCTTGGCATTACACCAGACTAGACAAAAAACAGTTACAGTAAACCTTTTAATCAGATCGCTAGCAATAAGGTGTTTAGATTATAATTTCGCTATTAAACACTTAAAGGCGCTTTAAAATAGTGAACAGTTGTGAATTATTGCGTATAACTGATATAGTTTTAGTATTTAACTAATAAACAAAGTACGGATTTTAAACTGAATATTGACTAAAATTTTATTAAACTGGGTAATAGTCTCAAAAAATGTGACAATAATAACAAACATTAACATAACATCGCGCCTGTATTCCCCGAAGGGTTGGGTAGAGGTGTACCTATAGTACACCCAGATTTCACCAGTTATTTTGAGTACCATTTAATAGGGGGCGAGTCTGTTTCTATTAACCAGGCACAAATCTAGACTCCGGGCTGCTACTGAGAAATTCCTGATGAATAAACCCAATATCACTTTGCTCGACCTGGGAATCGAACTCAGGACCTCATGCTCAGCAGTAGCGCTTGCGACCATTAGACCAACGAGGGAAACACAGAATAAAACAAAGGAGTAAAATTATTATTTATTTACTTATTAGAGAAAATAAACAAAAATATTTTGACATATTATAATTATTATATCTTAAATGCTTACGAAGATAATATACATTAGAGCAATGCAGCGATAGTGTTAATAAAGAGACTTAGGGAGGTCAATCAACCAGCTTGGATAGAACAGAGCATTTTTATTTCACCAATACACTAACCTGGATTAAGTGTAAATATAGGGCTTCAGTAATTACATAAATAACTGCTTTAAACATAACCAGACTTGTTAAAAAAATACAATCATAGATTTATTTATTATTATTTTATAATTGTGATTACTGTTCCGTGAGAGAATTTCTGAGACATTTTCAAAGTTCAAAATATTAGCTTTTGACTTCATAATATTAATTGTCTTCTATATGGATAGCACTAAATGTAGAATGTGTCTCATTCATTTGAGGTAATAAATGCCATTGATCGCTGTACAAATGTGTTTCACACACTCTACAGCTGCGAGGAACATAGAAACTATGTCCCTGCAAAAGCATTCTTTTGAGGGATTGCGGGACCAAATGTACCATTCTGTTTCTGCATTGTTGAAATATACTGTGAACAGACGTAATCGAAGCTCGCTTGTAATTAGGTAATGATATGGTATTACTTTCCCATGGCCCTCTTTGAACAGGCGGCAACGGTGGTGGCTCTGGTGGGCTAACAACTTGGCTAACATTAGGGGCTGCTGCATCATTATCCAAAGCCAATTCTTGCATGTCTCGTGATGAGTCGTGCACTGCCTGTCTATTTGCTCGCATCCAACACACATGGCAAACATAGTTGTTTCTTGAAGGCTGCAAATAAACCACAGTTAGAATAAACACAATAATAAATTAATTCAATCATTAGATAATTCTTATGTTTATATAATTTTTAGTAACAAGGGTATCTTTTTAAATATCTCTTTATGTTTTCAAGTACTATGTTATAGTAAAATGAGCAGTACTATGTTACACATGCCTACTTTAGGCAAGTATGTTATGTTAAAGATGAAAAATACATAAAACACAGATATAACAATCATACATACATAGTATGAAAGCTCATTTTTTTATAGATTAATACAACTAGGTATTTATAATAATGAAAAACAAAATGCTTACCACATAATTAGTATTTTGTGATAATAGAACAGCCAGCAACGGAAAACCATGTTATGCCCCAGTAGTCTCTCTTGTTCACCAGTTTCGGTGTTTAATAATAATAAGCATGGATGACAAATAAATGTATCAAGAGGCAACTGAAAATAAGATGCACTGTAAGATTTCGCATACCAGAACTATATAAAAATAAATCAGGTTAAGTTTTTTCTAGTCCAACTTCTTACCTGGGTTGGGCATTGGTTATCCAACGCGAGTCTTGTTTGATTGTGTGCAGAAAGCGAGGATATGAGATGCCTCTGCAACCTTTGCATGGCTATTCCACAGTTGATGCACCTCATATTGATCCACAAAACAAATCCACAACACAATGTAAATCAGAGTCCAGTATTAATAGCAAGGTAATCGGGTGGTAGAAGGTATCAGTACGTTGAAATAAGCAGGGGTCAAAAATATTAGAAAATAATCGCAAAAACAAACACAGGACGCAATGTAGAATCTGCAATTAATATGTATCATCTATAAAGATGGGTTCGATATATCAAAACGTAACTTATATCGGATATGTGTTTATTATCATACCATATCGATATCTAAATATACATAACCGTTTTCACAAAAACTTCATCGAGTTATGGTTTATCTTTATCCAAAGCGCAACAACGAGAAACGAGCTACGAATAACGAACAAAACGCAAACTTCACATCAAGAGCGATATGACATCAAAGGTTTTTATATCGCTTTGTCTCTGTCTTACCATTCAATTTTTTACTGGCGTAAAAGTGATGGAGCGAATATTACGTAACTTCGGCTAGGAATTGGTTATTTGGTTAATAACAGTGCGTGCGTAATATCTATATCTTAACACGCTAGCAATAAGGTCTAGTTTCTATTTATTTAGTTGCAACAAAGATTCCATAAGTTAGTAACTTTCCGGCGGCTACTCGATATCAGGGAGAAATTCATTCTTTTAACTAAACCTACGTCCAATAGATTTAAGGTTGAATTTATGTTGTTGGAATAAGAATTGTATGGAATGAATTTTGATTTGTATTTTTTTGGACAGTTTTGTTTTGAGTTGCACTTGACCTTGGTGACACGTGCCCTAATTAACGATAATTCTTTGCCTTTTTAGGGTTCCGTAGCCGAATGGAAAAAAACGGAACCCTTATAGTTTCGACATGTCTGTCCGTCTGTCTGTCTGTCTGTCTGTCCGTCCGTCCGTATGTCACGGCCATTTTATTCCGAAACTATTAGGACTATACATGTAAAACTTGGTAGGTAGATGTATTCTGTGAACCGCTTTCCGATTTTAAGAGAAAATTTAGCAAATATTCAAAATAAAGAGGGCTCCCCATACATGGAACTAAAACTGAAAATAATTTCTTTCATGTAACTTATACGTGTGTGGTATCTATAGACAGATCTTTAAAAATGACATTAAGGTTTCTAAAATGACTTTTTCATAAAGTTAATCGTTTAAAAGATATACGCTTCCACAGTGGTAAAATGTGTCCCCCCCCCCTCTAACTTCTATAATAATGAAGTGAAAAATCTAAAAAAACCCATATGTTGTAGATATTAATGTAAACTTTCAATCAAAATTGGTTTGAACGAGATCGAGTCAGCAGTTTTTGAGATACAGTTTATTTTCTAAAACCGCAAATATAACTTTGTAATTCATACAAATACTATGAAAAACAAAGTTATTTGGCGTAGTTGTAAAAATTGTAAATAAGCTAGTTTTAAGAAATTTGTAAGGATTTTTTTTTCTTTTTTTCAAATGAATATATTACTTAAGTATATTATATTTATCATAGTTACTACGGAACCCTTCATGGGCAATAACAATATTGCAATAACAAATTTTCATTTAAATCAACCACCGGGAACTTGAACGGAACCGGGAACTTAAATGAGAAAGTACCTATATCAATGTATTAACGGTAAAAGTGTGAGTTTGCGTTTGTCGTTAGTTTGCGTTTCACAGTTACTTGTGCAAATCATACTACTGATATCGATATCTGAAAACGGTTTTCGATATCGATATGAAAACGGAATATCGGTTACATATCCGTTTGCAACTAAATACGAAAACGCCCATGTCTAATCATCTATGATCTGATTCTGCAATAACATAATATTGACATTTGACATAGACAATGACACATTGTCAAACAAGTAACGCGTTCCGTTTTCCGATTTTTTTTTGTGTGAAATATTTAAAAACTGTCTTACGCATCAACATTATGAAAAGATAATTTTATTAAATGCCAAAAATACCAACGAAGACAGTTTCGTATAAATAAAATGTTTTTAATAATAGCGTTTTGTCGTCCATATCACACGTCTATGTGATATATGCAAGTAGTATGCTTGATGTGGAACACCCATTATTATATTTATCTTACTCTATGGTCCATTATGGCGAACGTTGACAAATGGTACTTTGAATTCATCTTGATTACTAATTATTTTGAAATAAACACTGACGAGATCAGAGAGGTTAAGAACTACGTATTAAATCATTTTTCTATTTATAATATACAATATTATTTACTATGTATATGTACATGGAATGTACTTTTTTGTCCATGTCATTTCTTCATTTAAATGTATTGTAACCAAGATGTTTATTTTCGCTCATATTTTTGACATTGCGATTTCTGAAATGTAAAATAATATTATTTATGTCAAGTTACGTTTTTCATGTTAATAATGCGAAAACTGTTTTTGTTTATTTTTCTGCGATCACCAATTCCTTTGTTCTATTTGTCTATACATAAAGAGTCTGAAGCGAAAAAAAATATTTGTGTACTTATTTTGGAAATTACTACACGAAGCCATATATGGCATCGTATGCATTCTAGTAGAATTATACTGATCCATATATGGCTTCGTATGTAACATTAATTAAAAAATGAAATTATATTTTATGGAAATCTTTGAAACAATCTCTTTTATCATTGTAACATAAGTTAACTTTGCATTTCCCACATTTGGTAAACGAATGGAATTTCGAACAGTTCTGCCAAATTTGTCGACTTGTTTTCGTCCACTCGGGGAAACGCTCCACGTTATCTGAACGTACAGAATCTATTGGTACGTCTTCATGCCTGGCTGGAGTTTTTAGTGATTTTTATTGGGCACGGGCGAGTCCGGCAAGCTGGTTGGAGTGGCACACAGAAATCAAAAATACAGAGAAGTGGTAAGGGGGCGTATCGGTGTCCGCGCGACATGGCCACAGGGCTCATGTCACAGGCAAGTGGCCGTCTCCGCGAACTAGTGCGCTTTCGACGGCGATCGTGATAACATATATGAATGCCGAGTTGTTCTGTGGTATCTTGTAAAAACCGAAGCCAAAATCAAATCTATGTGAATCATGGAATCACTTACCATATGTAAGTACAAGTATTTTACAATATTTGTCTTTAAAATCATGAAAAACAATAAATCGTAAAATATTTCTTGGTTTTACTATGTTATTTTTGTTTTCAAATATCAGAGCGACTGTACTCCTTTTCCTATAAATACATTGCTCCTTAACCACTACCTGAGTTCGTCACTAAGTAACTGGACAAGCAATGTAAACATAACATACGAAACTGTATTACGCGGATTCATCGCGTAGTGAGGCCGCCACTTCTTGCGACGAATTAGTGATGTGCTTGTGCAGATCCACTAACGTAAGCTATCGACAGCAATGTCGATTGACGAATGAAATATTGCTATTGCTATAGTTTAGGGGTTTTTCAACCGATGACATAAAAAAGAGGAGGTTATCAATTCGACGCGTATATTATTATAATTTTTTTATGTATGATCACCGATTACTCGGAGACGGCTGAACCGATTTGAAAAATGCTTTTTTTGTTTGAAAGGGTATACTTTGAAATTGGTCCCATTGTCACCAAGTCAGGATCTGATGATGTCCCATCATCAGATCCTGACTTGGTGTAATTTTTTGGTAAAAAGTTTTTTATAACATACGGAAACCTCTAAGAAAATATGTTTAACTTTTATTTTACATGAGATGACAGAAATAAAAATACGTTGAAAAGTCAAGTGTACAAAAAAGTGAAAAAAAAATAAACAATTTATTTTACGCCCGCAGCATGCGTAAGGAGTTCCGACGTCGCCGTCGCTACAATAGTTTATTTTTCAATCTGTCAACCGTTTTAGCCCGGTTGGAAGATCGATGTAAATAATGTTTTTTTACTTATTTTGATTTTTTTACAGAGTAGTAGAGAAATACGTAACCAATATTCGTAAAGTAAGTTAGGTACTTTAATTTTAGGTTAATAATCGGTGGTGTTTTTCGGTTTAGAATTATCGTATGTTATGCCTTATCCTCATGCTGTTTCTTTATTTTTTATGGTTTTTGTATTTTGCTTCCATTGAAGCTTCGAATGCGTTATAATAATCGGCATGGTTCAGATAATATATTTGTGAATTGAGCTTAAAATAAGTCAATATATTCATGCTATTTATTTGTTATGCATGGATGTGTGTTTGTTTTCATATATTTAACAATTTCTCTACTAACTAGGATTTTTCTTATAACAAAAACCTATTATAACCTACTAAACTATTACCTGCGGTTACCCCGCAGGTAATAGTTGCGTAACACACTTACAGTAGGAATCGGTTTCATTATGCTAAATCAACAACACTCACTGCGGTATTTACGTTGTTGAGCAGACCAATATTTCGAACATATGAAGCAATGGATTAGCAATATACGTCAAAATCATTCAGATCTTGATTTATAGTGTGTTATGTAATTATTGCGATGCTTATTATATGGTGACGTTTAGAAGTAGCTTAGGATGTATGTAAATGATAAATAAGTGCTTTTCGTACTTTTCAGCTTCCCAAAAGATGGTAACATAAAAAAGGAATGGATTGATGCCACAGGCATGCCACCTAACTGGTACCCTACAAAAAATAGCACCTTATGCTCGGTTCACTTCAACGCAGAAATGTTCTAGTCTCTAAAGAAAAGTCGCAGGCTTTTTGAATAGACAATTCCAAAATTAAGAGTACAACTGATATTTGCAGAAGTGTGTTAAATTTTATTTTATTACTGAAAGCTATTCTCATAATTTAGGGTATTCATAAAATCAGTCATTCAACTTTTCAGGATTCTATACAACGTATACGGCTGGAATGTTCCGATCAAGAGCGTAATGTAAGTTAACATCGACTTCTATTTGACCTATCACTATGATAATTAAATATTAAGATTTAAGTCGAAAGCGCCAGGGTAGCCCTTAATACTTAGTAGGTAGTACTTAATAATAATTATGTAATGTTATGTTCTTAATAATATGTTTATTGTTATTGTAATATTTTCTGGACATGCCATTTTTTATTTGGTTCATTTTCAGGTGCCCAAAAAAAATTGTACAATAATAAATGGAAGAATCGATAACTTTCCGATTTAGTCAATCACTAGCGTATATGTAAAATAAATTGCTTTTGCACAGCACAACGATAGCGACCGATGTTTTTGTGTGGGTAAATTCTACGGTGCATGGTAAATACATGCTGTGTTTGACGGAATAAGGTTTATTATTGATTGTATAGTACGTTCTGATTTAAGAAATGCGGGTGTGTGCGCGAGTGCGTATCTACTGATTTTATTAAACTGCATGTGTAGTTGTTGCCCCGCCCAGCGCCTAACTGGAGACACACGGTTCCGATATAATTTCGTCTGTTGACCAAATCTACTTATTTATTTTATCTATGGAGTGGCACCTCGGCTTGTTGGGGAAGAAAAAGCACCTGAATGCATGCGAAGCCATATATGTCCCATAATGTTTTGACTTTTGACAAAAATGCATACGAAGCCAAATATGGCAATATCAAAAGAAAGCTCAAAAACAAACAAAAAACACGAAAAATGCCGAAACGATAACTATATCTTATTAAAGTATTTGTAAACATTGTATTTTGAAATTCTAAGGATTTTTACTCACCGTTTTATTGCTATTTTCCCGTTTATAAAATTAGCACTAATTAATTGCACTCTAACGGACGGACACGCAGGCTGCACATAAGCTCTAATATTTTTACTGATTGCAGTTACTATACTATAAAACATAGTGTATTACATACTCTTTGTTACTATAGACAACAAAAAATACGTTCCGTTACCCGAGGAAATTATGTATACGGATTCAATGTTGGTTACGAAAAAACAATATTTAAATAGACTGAAAAAAATAATTAACTTTTAAAGCCATATATGGCGTTATATGCGGTAAGGGGTTAACACGTTAAACGCCATGGGGGACAACATATGGGCCTCACCTGTTTATTAAAAGGAGCCAGGTTAAAAACACCCGATTGTTAAATTTTACATATACGTTTTTATTGCTTTAGGGGCTAGAAAATGGGCCAAATCACATGAAGTAAATCGAAGAAAAGTAATTAGTGACTTTATTCTACCAAAATACCACTGTCACTCAACTGTTGCCCCCCATGGCCCGCGCGGAAATAAATCGCATTGTTCGTTGGCAGGGGCCGCGGGGGTCGGGGTGTCGCACGGTGGGCTGAAAAACGGCTTTCATAGACTTAGGCATTTTATTTTGCAAGTGCCAGTTTTTGTGCCGCATATCACTTCTATTTGTTATAACAATATACAAAAATGACACCAGAATTGATTCTGCACAAAAACGAAGGAATTATAATTTTTTTACGAAAATTTTGTATGGAGCTAGTATGAAAAATCGAAATATCTCTGAAACGGCAGCGATAACCGTAATATCCTTATAGGAGGTTTTAGTACTAATTATTTATGATTTTTTGACATACGTTACATAATGGTTGTAGATGCCTTTTTTTTTTTTTTAAATCGTCAAAATATTTTTATTTATTTTTACATATTAAACGTTCCTTTTAGTGTTTAAGTTGAAGAATTCAGAGCTTTAACAACTCTTAACATAAAATAGCATCACCCCTATAGACCTGAAGGACTAGACAGAGGTGTGTAGTATCTTGTTGATCTTGTAAGGTTTCCAACAATACCAAATAGTTGAATATCAGTGTCAAAGTGCCCATGCTGTCGCTTCTTTTAGAAAGATAGAGGAATGAAATGGTTAATTGATCATACCCTAAAAGTATGATTACAACATAACCGGACACATAATAATATCGACACAAAAGGAATTTTAAAACCTTGCATACGTTCAAAATACAAAATAACATATTGTGTAGTCATCTAATGAGTCTGATGACAAGTAATTAAGTAATTAGAATGATGGTTGTAGTCTTCTGATTCTAATGAGCCTATTAAGTGATTAAATGATTTGAAATATCTCGCAACAATACCAACTAAGAACTGCATTCACCTTTTTATAATTAGTGAGCTAATGTGATTTGCTAATGTTGATTAGTTCTACTATGAGTTCTACGAAATGTTTTTGACGATTATAAATTTTTATTATCATATCTTTTATAACTTTAATGAGGGTAGTTAACTAATTATTGACTTTATACAATAAAAGGGCTATAATTTTGTTCCATAATTTAGATTGTTCACAACCGTGTAACTGCTAACACTAAAACTATTTGCTTTGCGACTACAAAATCTTAGAATGGAAAGTTTAATCACCAACTTAGATTTGTTTGTTCTTCTAAAAAGTGAGTGTCCTTCATTTAATCATGAAGTATTGTTTAGTGCAATTGTGTCCCGCATAGGCGATTGCCTTTCTGCCGAAGATCAAGTAACTCTCAAAGAATTTTGCCGGAGATTCACGCGAGCTGCTTTAAACAGGTGGCAGAAATCTAAACGATTCTTTGATAAGTTTAGAAATACGTACGGAGAGTGGTTGCAAGCAAATATTGATTGGCCGAGTTGCGTGCAAACTTTAATAAATCAAGAATCAACTGTTGATGAGATACCAAGAGCACGCTCAGTATCTCCAGAACCTTCGACATCATCGACTGTTGGAACAATGACAAAAAGGTCCCGAAAACCATTCAAAGATCTGGGAAGCAAACAGAAAAAGAGAAGATCTAGTGAGCACATAGGCGAGGATTCCTGTGAATTGGCATATGCAGCTGCAGCACGTTTAAAAGAAGAAGGTTATGAAGATATCGCATCTGTAATCAATTATATGATCAAAAATCCAGAAGCTGCCGTTAAAATCAAGGAAAGCATTAAGAAAACAGTAATATTTACACCAGAGAAAGCACTTGGATTGCTTCTTTCACTTAAGCTTTCAAAGTGGCAATATATTACGTTGCGAGAGACTGCCATTCGGGAAGGTGCTAAGGATATTTACCCATCCTACTATAAACTGCAACAAACTAAGCTTGCATGCTACCCTCCTAATCAATCAGTATCAGTTACGGATTCATCAGCTAGAATTACACTTCAAGCTTTACTTGACATCACGGTGAAGCGGATTCTTCAAAGTCTTTCTGATAATGTGGAAAATAAGCAGTTAAAGCTGATATCGAAGTGGGGATTTGATGGTGCTTCCAATCAAAGCCGATACAAGCAGAAAATGGACGGCGAGCATGATGATTCAAGCATTTTCATGACCTCCTTGGTGCCACTGAAACTGACAGATGGAGATAATACTATATGGACAAACCCGAAACCATGCTCAACTTTTTATTGTCGTCCGGTTCAGTTCACTTTTGTAAAAGAAAGCCATGCAGTTGTCATTGATAACAAAAGAAAAATGGATGAGGAAATTGAGGCCCTTAACCCCACAGAGTGCATTAATAGTAACAGGGTGACTCATAAACTAATGATGACAATGATCGACGCAAAAGTCTGCACGTACCTTTCTGAAGCTAGATCAAATGCATCATGCTACCTGTGCTTAGCAAAACCAACAGAAATGAACCACTTAGATGCTGTAACATCAAAAACTGTGTGTTCTGACATATATGAATTTGGCCTATCATCCCTACATGCCCGTATAAATTGCATAGAATGTCTGTTACACATTGCGTACAGACTTGACTTCAAACAGTGGGCAGCAAGAAGTAATGAGCATAAAGATATGTTACAAAACAGAAAAAAAAACATTCAAAATAAATTTAAAGAGGAGCTCAATCTGTTAATTGATATAGTAAAACAAGGCTCGGGAACTACCAATGACGGGAATACCGCAAGGAAGTTTTTCGAGTTTCCCAATAAAACTGCAGCTATTACTGGGTTGGATCAAAACCTGATAAAAAGATTTGCTGTTATTTTGCAAGCAATAACATCTGGTGAGAAGATCGATGTCATCAAATTTAAAGATTTTGCTCGCAAAACAGCAGAAAAGTACGTGGAATTATACGACTGGTACTACATGTCATCAACCGTACATAAACTATTAATACACGGAGCTGACATAATCGAAAAAAATGATATTGTCCCGATTGGGACTCTCTCGGAAGAAGCCTCAGAGTCTCGAAACAAAGATTTTAGGAGGTTCCGGGAACATCATTCGCGGAAAAGAAGCAGGCAAGATTCTAATCAAGATATCCTAAATATGCTTGTTGTTTCTTCGGATCCTTTTCTAAGTGCACAAAGGCCGAAGTTAGATGCCAAAAGGAAGACAACCTTTTTTGCTGAAACTCTCGACCTAATACAGTTTCCGGAAACTGAGTTCGAGTTTGTAGGTATATCCGATCTGGATTCTGACTCGGAATTGGAGTCCGACAACGAAAGTTGTAAAGAAAATTTAATTATTTTTCTTTATGTTCTTTTGTTATTTATGTTAGTTTATTGTACCAATATGTTTAGTTAATAATTTCATAAATTATAGTTTCAAATATGTATTTTGTATAATTGAATTTATTAGATATTATTTTTGTTACTTCCTTTTTTATTTAAATTACCTATCAATAAAAAGTTTATATACAGTCTTTTTTTTTTCACATATTCTTAATATTTGGGGAAAAAGCATGCTTCCTAACGATGTTCTTAACTTTGACACAGTTCATGGATCGTTTTGAACAGTTTCATATGTTAAAATAAATAATGTTAGTACTATAATCCCCTATAAGGATATTATTATTATTATGTGTCCGGTTATGTTGTAATCATACTTTTAGGGTATGATCAATTAACAATTTCATTCCCCTATCTTTCAAAAAGAAGCGACAGCATGGGCACTTTGACACTGATATTCAACTATTTGGTATTGTTGGAAATCTTACAAGATCAACAAGATACTACACACCTCTGTCTAGTCCTTCAGGTCTATAGGGGTGATGCTATTTTATGTTAAGAGTTGTTAAAGCTCTGAATTCTTCAACTTAAACACTAAAAGGAACGTTTAATATGTAAAAATAAATAAAAATATTTTGACGATTTAAAAAAAAAAAAAGGCATCTACAACCATTATGTAACGTATGTCAAAAAATCATAAATAATTAGTACTATAACCCCCTATAAGGATATTACGGTTATCGCTGCCGTTTTAGAGATATTTCGATTTTTCATACTAGCTCCATACAAAATTTTCGTAAAAAAATTATAATTCCTTCGTTTCTGTGCAGAATCAATTCTGGTGTCATTTTTGTATATTGTTATAACTAATAGAAGTGATATCCGGCAAAAAAACTCGCACTTGCAAAATAAAATGCCTAAGTCTATGAAAGCCGATTTTCAGCCCACCGTGTGTCGGTCATCTCCGCTCGTGTCCTGCGGCCGCCGGCCGTCGCGATACGCGATTCCCGCGCGCCCGCGCAGTGACCGTTTGAACTACCTACATTGATTACGTATCCATTCGCGAATTTTCTGTTTATTTGTTTACCTAAATTAGGTAACTTGTTTTGTATTGCATTTTATTTATTTTTTATAATATTATAATGGATGCGTTCGAAGATTTCGAAATAAATCGTGAAGATTTGTCACAAATAGAAGAATTAGAAATCACCTTGTTGAATAATAGTTTCCATATAAGCTCTGAAGAAGAAGACATAAATATCCATCCAGTGATGCGTAAACGTCGACGTATTATGGTGATAGACAGTGAAGAGAGTGATTCGGAAGATCATGCAGTTCCAGATACCGCGGGAAACACAACGCAGTTTACACACACATGGACACTACCAACAGGTAACCAGCGTCGAATTATACCTTTCACAGAAAATCTTGGTTTGCCTACTTATCTCCGCTTAGCAATGACTAACAAATCGCCTGCTGATTTTTACTCTCTTTTGGTTCCCGATGATGTTTTTATGCAGATAGTAGAAGATACAAATCAGTTTGCTATTGACAGAATCACCGGGTGCGTGGCTTCAAAAGCGGCAAGAATCCGTAACTGGTCTCCTTCTAACGTGCATGAGATGAAAGGCTTTTTTGCATTAATCATTTTTATGGGATTGGTAAAACTTCCTGAGCTTTCTGATTATTGGTCAAAAGATGAAATAACAGGTCACCCGTTTGCAGCAACAATTATGTCCCGTAATCGCTTTGAACTACTTCTTCAAATGCTTCATTTTTCCCGGCTTGACAATGCTCACAAGTCTGATAGGTTGCATCGCGTCAGGCACTTACTGGAGGTCATGAACACTAATTTTTCAAGGCATTATACTCCTGCCGAAGATATATGCATTGACGAAAGCGTTGTGCCATTCCGCGGCAGAATCATTTTCCGTCAATATAACAAACAGAAACGCCATAAATATGGCATAAAAGAGTTTAAATTATGCACTCTACCAGGGTATACATATAAAATCAGCATTTATGCGGGAAAGGAAAATGATCTTGTGAATACTACGCCGACAAACGTTGTTATGTCACTTTGCAGTGGCTTGTTGAACAAGGGTCACACGTTGTATACTGACAACTGGTATACGAGTATTGATTTAGCAAGGAATCTGTTGGAAAAAGAAACGCATCTAGTCGGTACTATTAGAAAAATAGAAGGAATATTCCAAAAGAGGTCGCTAATGCTAAACTGAAGACAGGTGAACATATAGCTAGAGAGAGCGAAGATGGAATTACTATCATGAAGTGGAAAGATAAAAGAGACGTACTTGTTCTTTCGACAAAACATTCCGACCGTTTCCAGACAATTATAAAGCGAGGAAAAGCGGTATCGAAGCCGAAAATCGTGCTAGACTATAATAGGGCAAAAGGAGCTGTCGATTTGTCCGACCAAATGGGGGCTTATTCCACGCCATTAAGGAAATCAGTCAAATGGTACAAAAAAGTTGCCATAAACTTGCTGTTGAACACTGCAGTTATCAATGCATTAGTATTATATCAAGCAGTAACCGCGACGAAAATCCAAATTGTGGATTTTAGGAAACAGGTGATGAAAGGCCTGTTAATGAGAAGTGAAGCATCAACTAAGGTTTCAAGATCTATAAGAATGAAGCATAAGCTTGCAAAGAAAGATGGCACCAGCAAAAATAGTCGACGAACATGTCAGCAGTGCTACAAAGACAATACAAAATTAATGGGACGAGTATTAGCTAAAAACAAGACGAAAAAAGTTGTAACTTTTTGTGAAACCTGTCCTAACAAACCATTTCTTTGTTTTGATTGTTTTCATAAAATTCATTAAAAATAATAGGTGTAGTAACGTTGATATTGATCTCAATCTATAGTCTGATTAAATTATGTTTATTTAAAAACTTTAATAAATAATTATACTTCTGATTTACAAACATGTAGTTTAATTCATCAAACTATCCCCGAAAAATCAAACTTCATCTATGTGGTACAACTTTAACCAGATTCTAACTGCATAGTTAAGTAATTTAACAGTATACAGTATTTCACAACACATTATAAATACTAATTTTATATCGAAAAATATAAAATAATGCATTAACATACACACTTTTTCCTTTAGAACTTTCGAACAAGTCTTGTTCTGACATTATTTGTCATATTTTTCTAATTCATAATTTTTACTGAAAACCAAATACAACCTATTTGTCTGCAGGGCCGTGGGGGTCACGTCAAATATATATTAGCTTCATATCTGTGCCCGACGGCCCAATAGAGATGCTTAAAATCGCCTCTGACGCGCGGTCATATGGTGCCCCCCGCGGCCCCAATGGAATTATTGTATGTCGACCACACGGTGTCCCCCACGGCCCAAACAGAAAGATTGAAAAATTAAAGCGGCGTTCAACGTGTTAAGTAAAACAGACTATTCTGTTTGTTGTTTGTGTGTGAAACTAAGTGAAAGACGGATGCGTGCACGCTGACCCAATTAGTACTGCGGTCTGGTGAGCAGTAGGTACGCTTATGACGTCACAGAACGACTATACAGATGAGAATATAATTATTGACAAGCATTGCTAACAACTATAATTCCGAATTTGTACCCTTCTGAAAGTAGAAATAATTCCTCTGTTTTGGCTCTGTTATCTTAGTTAACTATAACAAAGGGAAAATAGACTAATTTCATATTTTATATACAGACAGTCGTTTAGTTAGTTTAGTTGTACGTACTTGTATGGTTGCCATTCATTAATTACTAATACTCACGCGGGGCTTCGCTCCCGTGGATTCTATCACGGTAAAAACATAACTTTCCTTTTTTGCAGTCGCGTAAATTAGTAGCCTATAACCTTCCTCAAGCTTCAAGCTACTTCCATACCAAATTGCATCCAAATCCACCCAGTACTTTCGAAGATTAGCGCGTTCAAGCAAACAAACAAACAAACAAACTTTTCCGCTTTATAATATTAGTAAAGATATCACACGTTAAGGGAGACACTGTATGTTAAGGGGTAGCGGTGTCCTTAATTCTTATGCTCTAAGCCTTAATTACGATACCCCCGTTAGTGCGATAATGAGCCGCGGGCCTGATCAAAAAGTGCATCTATTTGTCAAATAACGTATAGCTCAACTTAAAACTAGGGAGCTTAACCATTTTACAAACATTACCAAAGTACCTAAGAAAGTTTGGGTAGACCGCAAAAGGTACTGCCAGTCAATCATGTTTATCCCGAATTTAACAATCTACACAGTTCAGAATATATTATGAAGATTATGCAGATCTCAAATGGCTTTTTAAAGAAAGAACCACACGAGTAGAGCTCTCCCATTAGTGAAAGTCTTTGTCAGTTAGAATGTAAATAAAATAATATATAGGTAACGTTTATTGGCTTAAATAAAATGATGGTTACAATATGAACACTGTCACTTAAACTAGATATAATCATCTGTGCTATAAGCAACAGTAACAATTCAACGAAGATCTATTTTGTATGTAAGCTTTACTTAGAATTTCCTAAATTGACGAGCAATATCAACGTAGGGACATTTGAGTAGGTCGCTAAAGTAGGAGTAGGCCATATAATCCTCACATTTATACATATGTTCAATAAAAATATTATACTAAACTTTGGGAACTTTGGTTGGAATAGACATGTTAAGGAGGCTCATGCGCAGGCTCGGCTTTGTTTTCAGCTTTGGGTCCAGTATGGAAAACCCGGTGCGGGTCCCATTTATACAAAAATGTCTGAAACTCGAAAAGCTTTCAAGGCTAAGTTGAAGTGGTGTCAGAACAATGAGCAAAAAATTAAAATGGAAATTATTGCTACCCACCACTCAGCGAGAAATTTTGGAAGCTTCTGGAGAGAAGCAAAGAAGTTGAACCCCAAGTCGAGTCTTCCCTTGAGTGTAGCGGGAAGAACAGAGCCAGTTGATATTGCTAACTTATTTCATCAACAATTTAAAGTTGAATCACCCCTAGGTCGAGTAAATCAAACGGCTAATATAAGCTGTAAAAACTTGAGTGTGCGTTTCTCGGCCCGTGATGTGTCTTCTGTTATTAAAAATATGTCTAGGGGTAAATCACCCGGTCATGATAGCCTAAGTATAGAGCATTTGCAAAACGCAGGAGTCCATCTCCCAAGGATTCTTTCTTTACTGTTTAACTTGTGTATCAGTCACTCTTATTTACCGGTGGATCTAGTAAGGACTGTTGTGGTGCCCGTTCCTAAAAGTAAGACCGGTGACATGTCGGATACCACCAATTACCGACCTATATCCTTAGCAACAATTACTGCCAAAGTGTTAGATAGTTTGCTGGACAAATATCTGGCTAAGCATTTAAATATTGATGACAGGCAGTTTGGTTTTAGGAATGGGTTATCAATTGAGACTGCGATTATGACACTAAAGAGCACAGTACAATACTATACTGGGAGAAGGACGCCTGTCTATTCATGCTTTCTGGACTTATCCAGGGCATTCGACCTTGTTTCCTACGACATCCTGTGGAACAAATTGTCGAGTGAAACTAGCCTGCCGCCAGAAATAATTAATGTATTTAAGTTCTGGTATAGTAACCAACATAACACTGTGCGGTGGGCAGATTCCTACTCTGATGTATACAGGCTAGAATGTGGAGTAAGGCAAGGAGGTTTAACCTCGCCCAAGCTATTCAATTTGTAAGTGAATAAGCTGATTGAGGAACTCAGCAGCTCTGGAGTTGGATGCATGATGGACGGAGTTTCCTTTAATAACTTTAGCTACGCTGATGACTCGTGTTGCTGACTCCATCAATCAGTGGGCTTAGGAAACTGCTGACCATTTGTGAGTCTTACGCTGGTGCTCATGGACTGAGCTATAATGCTAAGAAAAGTGAGCTGCTCGTTTTCAAAGCACATAATAAGACCTATGAAATAGTACCACAAGTCTCGTTGTGTGGTACGGTGCTTAATAGAGTTAAGCAGTTTAAATACCTCGGTCACTGGGTTACAGAAGATGGCTCTGATACCTGTGACATGGAGAGAGAGCGCAGGGCACGTAAGATGCAACATGCTGGCCCATAGGTTTGCGAGATGCGACAGTAATGTCAAGATTACTCTGTTTAGGGCATATTGCCAATCTTTTTACACCTGCAGCCTATGGACCAGATACACGCTAAAAACGTACAATGCCTTGCGCGTGCAATATAACAATGCATTTAGGAAACTGTTGTCACTACCACGTTTTTGTAGCGCGTCAGGGATGTTCGCAGAAGCACGCACTGACGACTTTTTTGCAATAACGCGTAAAAGGTCTGCATCATTGCTGCGTCGTTTGCGTGACAGTGCCAACCATAGATAAAATAAGTAAGTAGATATGGTCAACAGACGAAATTATATCGGTACCGTGTGTCTCCAGTTAGGCGCTGGGCGGCGCAACAACTACACATGCAGTTTAATAAAATCAATAGATACGCACTCGCGCACACACCCGCATTTCTTAAATCAGAACGTACTATAAAATCAATAATAAACCTTATTCCGTCAAACACAGCGTGTATTTACCATGCACCGTAAAACTTAGCCACACAAAAACATCGGTCGCTATCGTAGTGCTGTGCAAAAGCAATTTATTTTACATATACGCTAGTGATTGACTAAATCGGAAAGTTATCGATTCTTCCATTTATTATTGTACATTTTTTTTGGGCACCTGAAAATTAACCAAATAAAAAATGGCATGTCCAGAAAATATTATAATAACAATAAACATATTATTAAGAACATAACATTACATAATTATTATTAAGTACTACCTACTAAGTATTAAGGGCTACCCTGGCGCTTTCGACTTAAATCTTAATATTTAATTATCATAGTGATAGGTCAAATAGAAGTTGATGTTAACTTACATTACGCTCTTGATCGGAACATACCAGCCATATGGGTTGTATAGAATCCTGAAAAGTTGAATGACTGATTTTATGAATGCCCTAAAACATGAGAATAGCTTTCAGTAATAAAATAAAATTTAACCCACTTCTGCAAAAATCAGTTGTACTTGTTTACTGTCATCTCATGTAAAATAAAAGTTAAACATATTTTTTTAGAGGTTTCCGTATGTTATAAAAAATAACTTTAATTTCGGTAGCCGAAATTAAAGTTATTTTTCACTTTGCAGTGTTTTTAAAGTCGGTTTAATTTTTTGGTAAAAAGTTATTATTTCACTCTTTTTAGTTGGTCGATTTTTAATTTACCTAGTTATAAGAGCCTAAATATCAACTACTTATATTCATTTACAAAATATTGCTTTTCCCAATGTTGGGCTGTTATTTGTTGAGGAGTTCTCATGGTAGTTCACCATCAGCTTCACTTCACCATATGCATTATGACGAGCATATTGTGCTTAATAACCACATTCAAGTAATCGAAGCGGAACACATGAACTACTTATTATTCCTACTTATATATTGAGTAGTTCCAGTGGCCATCGGTGGTCTTCATCATCAGGTCTACTTCACAAATGGTGCTTTTCGAATGCAACTACACAAGTTACTATAAAAATACTCCAATCACTATAGGTGTGCCTATAATATTTGAAGAGTTCCCTCGATTTCTCCAGGATCCCATCATCAGATCCTGACTTGGTGACAATGGGACCAATTTCAAAGTATACCCTTTCAAACAAAAAAAGAATTTTCCAAATCGGTTCAGCCGTCTCCGAGTAATCGGTGACCATACATAAAAAAAAATATATATATACGCGTCGAATTGATAACCTCCTCCTTTTTTTGTCGTCGGTTGAAAATCCCCTAAACTATAATAGCAATATTTCATTCGTCAATCGACATTGCTGTCGATAGCCTGCGTTAGTGGATCTGCACAAGCACATCACTAATTCGTCGCAAGAAGTGGTGGCCTCACTACGCGATGAATCCGCGTAATACAGTTTCGTATGTTATTTTTACATTGCTTGTCCAGTTACTTAGTGACGAACTCAGGTAGTGGTTAAGGAGCAATGTATTTATAGCTAAAGTAGTACAGTCGTTCTGATATTTGAAAACAAAAATAACATAGTAAAACCAAGAAATATTTTACGATTTATTGTTTTTCATGATTTTAAAGACAAATATTGTAAAATACTTGTACTTACATATGGTAAGTGATTCCATGATTCACATAGTTTTGATTTTGGCTTCGGTTTTTACAAGATACCACAGAACAACTCGGCATTCATATATGTTATCACGATCGCCGTCGAAAGCGCACTAGTTCGCGGAGACGGCCACTTGCCTGTGACATGAGCCCTGTGGCCATGTCGCGCGGACACCGATACGCCCCCTTACCACTTCTCCTATATTTTTTATTTCTGTGGTGCCAACAGTCTCCTGAATGTGATTGTTAGTAAGACCGAGGGCAACTTGATGGGACACCTGTGCGCAATGCATGTGCTGCTACCGGGTGTTCCCAGAGGATGGTAGATCCTGGTCTTGTTTGTTTAATAGTTTTAATTTTGTCGAGATTTATTATAAGTATATACTAACATAGTTTAAGTCAATACTAACACATTTATGGGTAATACCGAAATAAAGAATAAATAATAATAATAATAAAGTAAATCTGTGGCCCGGTTGTCAAAGAACATGTCAGAAAATTTTTTTCCTCCGAATTTTTCAGAATAATTTACAAATTAAATAGCCATATAAACAACATAGTCATGTTCAACAAAACCAAAATAGTAAAAAAAAAATCTATGCATGAATAAATAGAAGAATAAATAGAGCAAACAATAAATGGAAAAACCAAAATGTTGACAAGAAACCGGGCACGACTGATTCAGAACACACGACCAAGACCTGCGGAATCGTCGCTCAGCTCCGCCTCGCAGCCGCCGGGACCAGCTCTAGCAGTGAGTGATGAGACTCCGGCCGCTGCAGCTGCGTCGAGCTCGAGCGACGAATACTTCCCGCCGCCGACGACACCACCACCTGCGCGTCGGCGAGGAAGAGGCCGCCCGCCGGCTAGCTTAGGACTTCGAGGCCCGCCGGCCTCTGATAGGGTCCCCGCTGCCGGTGGAAGTGTGCAGCGCATGCGATGGACAAATTCCATCAATGAAAATGTCATGCGCTCATACTTTGGGGCTACAGAGGGGGGAACTAACCTGACTGCGTACCGTGGTCGGATGCTCTCTCTGTTTCAGGTACTTGAACCAGCTGTCAACGTTTCGGCCCAACGACTGTCGGATCAGGTGCGGGTCATCCAGCGTAACCGTATGTTGGATGACGCCGTACTTGATAGACTACGCCTCGAATCACGGTGCAGTCGTGTCTCATCTGCTTCACCACAGGCTGCGGTGCAACTACAACCTAGTATCTCACCGCGACCCGACCAAGTCGGTGAAGATGATGAGGACCGGGCTACATCCGTGAGTACCCAGTGCAGTGAACGATTGAGGAGTGCTTTGGAGTGTGCATTACGGGAGTATCGCTCCACACCACCTGAGCTGAGACCTCGTTTGCCTCGTTTGCCCATGCATAAGAAAAATAGGGCGCTAGTGTGTGCTCTAGATTCACTGTTGTCAAATTATTTTGACAATAGCGAAGACCTCACCGATACCCATTCGATCCTGTACTGTGCCGCTGTTGCAGCGTGTCGGGTAGCTCATGTCAAGTTTCCAAAGACTGACAGAGCTATTCGGCCAGCTGTACCAGCTTGGCAGTGCAGGATCGAACGTCGTATCGCTGGGGCTAGAGCACTCATTGGCAAACTTATCTGCTTCAGACAGGGCAACACTCGCCCTAGAGTGATTCGCTTTGTGAGGCGGGCGTTCGCGGGGACTGATATTAGTCCTCGGGATTATCTGACCTGCGTCACAGAGCGCATCGACTTCCTGAAGCAGAAAGTCTATGCGTGGGCAAATAGAATTCGTAGATATAAGCGGCGGGTGGACCGATACACTCAGAATCGCACATTCCAAAGCAATGAAAGGTGGGTTTATAGGGCCTGGGAGCGACCTGACCAAGGTGTGACTGATACGTGCTTACCGGATGATAACGCCATGTGTTCGTTCTGGCGCAGCATCTGGTCGGCTCCTGTCAGTCACACCGAGGGTGACTGGATGAGTGAGATCAAGCGCACGTGCGATCTTATACCAGAAATGGGGGCAATTACGATCAGCCCCCAAGATGTAACCCGTGCAGTCCGTCCGTTATCCAACTGGAAATCTCCAGGACCAGACGGACTGCACAATTTTTGGATAAAATGGTTTCAAAGATCGCATGCCCGCTTGGCATCTCAGTTCCAGTCTGCCTTAGAGTCAGGATCGCTACCTCAATTCCTGACTACAGGAATAACCCACCTGCTCCATAAATCAGGTAGTACAGCGGAACCTAAAAATTATAGACCGATCACGTGCTTACCGACGGTCTATAAAGTTCTTACTTCCATTTTGAGAGCCAAAATTAATAATCATATTGATACAAATTCAATCATGTCTGCTTCTCAGAATGGATGTGGGAACGGGTCCCGCGGTACTAAGGAGCTTCTCCTCATTGATATTGCCATTAACCAACAGGTTCGTCGTTTCCGAAAGAATCTGTCGACATGTTGGATAGATTATAAGAAGGCCTATGATTCTGTTCCACATACATGGCTCAAGAAGGTGTTGGAGTTGTATAAAATAGACCCAATACTACGTAATTTTCTTGAGTCATGTATGGGGCAATGGAAGACGGTCCTTTGCTATCCAGGATGTCGACAGATCCAGGAAAACAGCGAACCGATTAGGATTGAGCGTGGCATATTTCAAGGCGACAGTCTGAGCCCACTGTGGTTTTGTCTGGCTCTCAACCCTCTCAGTACATTGCTGGAGGGTTCGGGGCTAGGCTACCAGTTGAGAAGAGGTGGTCAGGTCATATCACACTTGCTTTACATGGATGATTTGAAAATCTTTGCCACCAGCAAACTGCAACTGATGGAGCTACTGCAGGTAACAGAAACTTTCAGTAGCGCCATCGGGATGGAATTTGGGGTGGACAAGTGTGCAGTTATGCATGTAAAGCGAGGGGAGATTATGGAATCCGTGGGAACTCAACTCTCGGATTCCATACACCTAAGATCCCTCGGCTCAACTGAAACCTACAAATATTTGGGTATGTCAGAGGCACTAGGCATCAATGTTGCTTATGTTAAACAGTCATTGAAGGAACGCTTCTTTGGCCGCCTGAATAAAGTACTGAATAGTCTTCTATCAGGCGGAAACAAGGTGCGTGCCTTCAATGGTTGGGTCATGCCAGTATTGATGTACTCTTTTGGCATACTCAAATGGACTCAGACTGAACTTGACGCCTTGGACAGGCGGGTCCGCACTACGCTAACTGCAAATCGAATGCATCACCCACGTTCATCGGTGATGAGGCTGTATATCCCGCGGAAGTACGGGGGTCGTGGCATTTTAAATGCAAAGACCCTACACAACCGCGAGGTATGCAGCCTTAGGGAATATTTCCTAGAAGCCGACGTGGGTATGCATCGAGATGTGGTAGCGGTGGACAAAGGCCTCACTCCGCTCTCCTTAGGTAGCGAGAATTGGCGCAAACCTGTAGTATTAGATACTAATGACCGCAGAGAAGTATGGCAGAGCAAGGAGCTTCACGGGCGCTATTACCGGGCCCTTCATGGGTCTGACGTAGACACATTAGCGTCCGTAGCCTGGTTACGTTTTGGTGACCTCTTCGGGGAAACCGAAGGTTTTGTCTGTGCGATTATGGACGAAGTTATGATGACGAATAACTATCGGAAGTATATTGTGAAGGATGGTACGGTAGACATATGTCGGGCATGTCACAAACCGGGAGAATCCATTCGTCACATTATCTCCGGCTGTTCTCGTCTGGCTAACGGAGACTATTTGCATAGACATAACCTCGTAGCCAGGATTATTCACCAGCAACTTGCTTTGAAATACAATCTTGTGGAATCAGAAGTACCATACTACAGGTATGTGCCCGACCCAGTTCTCGAAAATGGCAATATTACACTGTATTGGGATCGGTCTATCATCACTGACAGGACTATTGTTGCCAATAAGCCTGACATAGTGGTGATAGACCGATTAGAGCGTCGCACAATGATTGTTGATATAGCAGTCCCCCATGACGAGAACCTCGTGAAAGCTGAGATAGATAAAAAAAATAAGTATCTTGACCTGGCGCGCGAGGTTGTCGACATGTGGGATGTGGAGACAGCAATCATTGTGCCGATAGTCGTCACAGCCAATGGTATAATAGCCAAGAGCCTCGACCAACATCTAAGGAGGCTCTCGTTGGGCAGCTGGATCAAGGGCTTGATCCAGAAAGCAGTGCTCCTGGAAACGGCGCGTATTGTGAGGAGGTTCCTCTCTATGGAGCCCTGACCACCGGTAGCTTGGACCCTGTTCCCGATACCGGTGGGCTGCTATTTTTTATATTTTTAAATGTTTTTATTTTTTATATTAATATTTAAAAATGTAATCTATATGTATATATATTAAATAAATGAAATAATAAGTAAATATAAATAAAAGTAATAAAAAAATATTAACAATGTCTATTTGTATAAAATTATAATAAAAAGTAATTATAATTGTAAACATCACAAGGGCCCCCCTATAATTATCATGGGAGCAGCTCAGCCCAAGCTTTTTTATCTTCAATATAGTCTGTTAAAGACTATACTAGACGTATAAAAAGTTTTCTGGCATAGCTTTGACTAATTTGAATTTATTAATGCTTAGTTCTTGTAAATGGCAAATGAACGATGGCGTATCTGTTAGCAGTGGACAATATAATCATAGGAACCAAACACTACAGCGTTAACAAATTCAACTTCAATGACACTAAGTATAGATTGACAGAATTAATTAATTATATATATTGTTTTAATATGTGTATTCATTGTGTCCTTTAATTTGTTTAATTTTGTTGTAAACAACTTTTTCTTGGTGGAATATACTGCGGTACAGAACACAAAATACAGTGATGTTGTACAGATAGAAAATTGTCTTCAAATCGCTAACCATTAACTCTATTGAATAAATTACGTGAAATCTTCATATATAAATATACAATCATACAGAGAAACATCTACTTAAATTAGTTCAGTATTTTTAACCGACTTCAAAAAAAGAAGGTTCTCAATTCGTCTAGAACTTTTTTTTTTCCCCATAACTCGGAGACGGCTGGACCGATTTAGAAAATTCTTTTTGCGTTTGAATGGGCATAGTTTCAAGTTGGTCCCATTGTTACGAAATCAGGATCTGATGATGGGATCCTGGAGAAATCAAGGGAACTCTTCAAATATTATAGGCACACCTATAGCGTTTTGGGTATTTTTTATAATACCTTGAGTAGTTGCTTCCAAAAAGTACCATTTCGGGAAGTTGAACTGATGATGAAGACCACAGATGGCCACTGAAACTCCTCAATAATAAGTATTTCGTGGATTGCGTTTCGATTACTTGAGTACGGATGTTAAACACTTTATACTCGTCACAATACATATGGTGATGTAGAGCTGATGGTCAAGTACCAGGAGAACTCCTCAAAAATTAACGGCTATGCATCGGGAAAAGCAACATTTTGTAAAAGGTGATAAGTTGTTGACATTATGGCTTTTGTAACTAGATAAATTACAAACCGACCCACTAAAAAGCGCGAAAAAAATTTTTTTTGCATAAAATAGAACCGACTTCCATATCAAAACACTACAAAGCCAAAAATAACTTTAATTTCGGAAGGCGGTGTGAAAAAAGAAAGAAAATCCAAAACCAATAACACCGACTTTTGAAATTAAAGTTATTTTTGGCTTTGTAGTGTTTTGATATGGAAGTCGGTTCTATTTTTTGCAAAAAATTTTTTTCAATACTTAATAGTAAGTTTTCTTCATTGTTTCGCAATGATACGCTGGTATCACGATTTACTAATCACTAGATTACATGTCGTCTAGCTGAAGCGTTGGCGAAGGAGGTACATTTTTTTTTCTTTATTAGACCGATACTTCAATTTCTTAAACATTTACCGCAACAATTTGCGTCACATGTAAAATATGTCAGGCTGTCATAAAATTGTATAAAAGGAGGCGGATGCTATAATTTGAATTTGCACGCCATAGGGAATTTAACAAATGAATCACAACTGTCTCCAAGCCTGTCATCGCGACAGATCAAGTTTCGACCGCCGTTTTTCGAAAGGAATGGAATTTAATACGAAACACCGAAAATTATCAAAAAATAAAAATTCTGTTCGTACTCCTTCATCCTCGAAACCCAGATTAAGCAAAAAGAAGATAATCACGCGTAAACGAAAATGCGTCTGCCTCCCTGAAAATTATTCGGTTGTCGAGTTCCCTACAATATGGAATGAACTGAGACAGAACGGTCAGCTGTGCGATGGAACTATCGTCTGCAGGGATATGAAAACAATACGAGTACATCGGGCAATACTCTCTGCCGTTAGTCCATATTTTAAAGCAATATTTATAAATTCGTTGAAGAAAGGAGAGCCAGAGGAAACTGAGATTTTTGTCGATGTCCCCAGCTATTACATGACCTTGATTCTAGATTATGCTTACACAGGAACATGCACAGTAACAGCAGAAAATGTTGAATATCTATTGCCGTATGCCGATCAATTTGATGTCGTCGGTGTTATTCAGCTATGCTGTCAGTTCCTGTTGCACGAGCTGAGGCCGCACAACTGTCTCGGAATATTTAAATTTGCGAGATATTATTTCTGTAGTGAGCTAGAAAAAAAAGGAAAGTTGTATATAAGACAAAATTTTAGCAGAATACTTAAGGAATGTATTGAATTTAAAACACTCTCTTATGATGAATTAGAAGACATTTTGAGAGATGATGAATTAAATGTTCGTAACGAGGAAATAGTATTCCAGGCAGTTAAAACATGGGTGGAGCATGACATAGAAAATAGAAGAAAATGTATCCCACCGTTACTTTTGTGTGTACGTTTCGGTCACATCAGCTATAAATATTTTAAATCGAAAATATTACAATGGCAGCCGGTTGCTGAAGACGAGGTACCTAAACTAAAGAAATATTCATAGCCGAGTCTAATGTTTTAGTACCTACAACCTAAGAGTTATTTTTGTTATACAGAAATGTCAAGAAGCTTTATATCCTGCCGTAGTATTTCTCACGTTGTTGGATTCGAGGCCGGGTACGGAAGCAGATCTAAACGATCCACTAGCTAGACCTCGAATTCCTTTCGAGATACTTTTTGCAGTTGGTGGCTGGAGCGCTGGAAGCCCTACTAGTTTTGTCGAAACATATGATACAAGGTATTTTTAAATATTTTTTTGTTTTTTATTCGTATTCATGCCTATACAAGGATTAGTTTTCTCATCTTACTACATCGATAAAAGTTGGATCTCCACTCTAATATTGTCTATTATTGTGTATTATGGCGCCAAATTCAAAGTAGCCCTTTTGTTGGTGGCCGGTTTTGCATGTATTTATAAAATAAATAGGTTTTTATGTCACGAACAGGGCAGATCGATGGTTTCTTTCGATCCATATGGACCTGACGCCACGTGCGTACCATGGTCTTTGCACGCTGAACAATTTGATCTACATGATCGGTGGCTTTGACGGCAGCGATCATTTCAACACAGTGCGGTGCTATGATCCTGTGGCAAACACTTGGCATGAACGCGCTTGTATGTATCAGGCTAGATGCTACGTCAGCGTTGTGGCTCACGGTTAGTTCAGTTTCTCTGATTTTGACTATTTAAAAAAATATAGGTACGAAATAAAGAAAGTAAGGTTTCCATAATAAAACTATTATAACGCGCTTTTATACATTCATATTTTTCAATGAACATTTAACGGGGTGTTTATATAAATAACTAGCTTTCACCCGCGACTTCGTTCGCGTGGAAAGGTTTTCCCGTGTAAAACCCGATCCCGTGGGAATTTCGGGATAAACACTATTCTATGTCCTTCCCAGGGTCCTAAACTGTTCCGTTGCCAAATTTCATCTAAATCAGGTCAGCGGTTTAGGCGTGAAAAGGTAACAGACAGACAGACAGAGTTACTTTCGCATTTATAATATTAGTATGGATGGATATGGATATGGGAAGTAAAAGCTTTGTCCCCCTTTTTGAAAATTACGTGAAGCGATGAGTATGAAATTTCACACAGTTACATGTACAGGGAGGTGTGCAAACAGCTAATATTTTTCCGTTGCACCTGAAAAAAGATTTATGGCTTGATGGTGGCTTTTAGTTATTTATAATTTGACTCCGTAGCAGTTTCATTTCATTTCATGTTTAGTAAGTATTATCAATAAACTAGCTGTGCCCTGCAGTTTCAATTTGAGGGAAAAAGAACAAAATTAATTAAACTCGGTTTAGCTGTTTAGGTTGTTTGACTCTGGGTCTTCAACTATTTTTATTCAAATTTCATCCAAATCGATGCTATCGTTTAGCCGTAAAGCGTAGCAGACGGACTTTCTCATTTATAATCTTAGTAAGGATATTTTTATGCTGTCGTAAAACCAACCAAGTGTTGCATCGACAAGTTTAGCAAGAAAGAAATTTTGTAACTCAAAGTATACATATTCTTTAGATGGTCTAATCTACGCGTTGGGAGGGTACAACGGTCGCACGCGCATGTCTTCCGTTGAACGCTACTACCCCGACAAGAATCAGTGGGAGATGACAACACCGATGAACAAGCAACGCTCAGACGCTAGCGCCGCTTCCCTGGGCGGAAAGGTATATAAGAGCGTTTATATTTCACGTTGTTGTATATAAATTAAAAGGCCTTATGGAAATTAAGGAAACTACTTTAATCAGACTTACACACATAAAAAGATACCATAGTAGTTCGTTTAGAGCAAATTCAAAATCCTACTGACTAAACAGGGGAACAGCATCTGTTTCTTCAGTTGCTTTTGCTTTGAGTTGCGGAAAATGTTTTAAACATTTTTCGCAACTCCGGCAGGCATTAGCCCTATCGGAATCCGTCAGTAACGCTGACTGCTCTTTGAAGTACTCCGAATACGACGCGCCATCGACTCTGGAGAACTTTACGGCGCGAGGCAGCTAAAGGGCCAAAACACAAAACTGACATGCGACGTTGCATCGTAAAAATCAACAAACTTAACCGATGTACTACAAGAACTTACGAATTGAATCGCATCGCGCAATCTTGCGATGTTACGTCACAAACATTCGCCTTGCTGTTTTCTGCTTTTCGAATTCGCATCGCATCAATTCGCAGTTTTGTGTTTTGACCCTTATCCCTTATTTTACTTCTCATTCCCAGATATATATCGTAGGCGGATTCAACGGCCAGGAAGTCCTAAGTTCCGCGGAGGTGTTCGATCCTGACACAAAACAATGGAGCTTCATCAGGTCTATGCTCAGTCCCCGCTCTGGTGTCAGCCTCATCGCTTACAGAGACTGCTTGTACGCACTTGGAGGGTTCAACGGATATAGTCGGCTAAATACCGGTTCGTATTTAGTTACTGCTTCATTGGGAGTAATGAACTGGGCCGTACCTATTATGATTTAAATGTCCCAGTTTGTCGACTACAATGAGTGGCTGACCTTTTGTGAGAGAAAAAATACAATTTATAGTAATAATCAGCAATAATCGTTCCCACTGCCAAGACAGAGGCCTCTCTGTGGTAGGGTATGGGGTCTTATACGGTTTGCCGGATCCTGGGACATGCCTGTTACCTCACGTGGTTTTCCTTCATCGTTTTAAATGCAGTGGTGATTAAATTTAATCACCACTGCTTTCATTCATCACACTCGAAGTAATTAGCCTGTTCTGTCTGAGTTTCAATCCACGACCGTCAGTCGGGACCGTAAAAATGACCACCGCTGTTCTCTGTGTGTTGTATTTTTGATTTGTAATAAATATAATGACTGTAAATTGTATTTATAGATACTAAATTTTATTGCACCTCACGTGAGTGAATCTCAACCAGGGTTCCTGAAGTCAATAGTGAAAAAGTTACTCCTAGATAAGCTTCCTTCATCTTCAACCACATCATCACTTACCATCTGTTGAGATGCTGCTCAATCGCGAGCTTATCAAGAATTGAAGAAAATTGTGGACATAAGGCGCAGACCGCATTATTTTCGAGTTATTTTGTGTTGATTAGTGATTATTTTTTTAAAGGCGAGAGATTCAACCCTCACCGCGGTGGGGACTGGCAGGAGGTGACAGAGATGTTCAGCGCACGAAGCAACTTCGCCACAGTGCTTCTTGATGATATGATCTTCGTTATTGGAGGATTTAATGGTAATCCCCTGATTCTTTGAAATAAGCAGACATTTAGTCCTTTTTAATGTTCATTGTTTTTTTCTTGTTGGAAAAACACGTGGCTAATTAATTACAGCCGTTAATCAACGCTTGTCGAGGACGGTCTATGGGTGGGTGATAATCTCAACTGCTGAAAAGCTGTCATAATATGTACATTACATCTATGACAGTCTCTCGGGGCAGTCAGAAGCTGGAAAATCTGATACCGATCTTGCCAAGGGGTAACGTATTGGGGTAAACCAACCCTGACAAAGTTGGGAAAAGGCTAAAAAAACCAAACTCCAGGAAGCCCATTTTGCTTTGAGAGGGCCGAAGTCATACGCCGAACTGGCTCCAACATAGCGAATAGATTAGCTAGCAGAATGTAAGGAGTATATAGTTCAGCAGTGAACTTTTTGCAGCTGTGATGACGATGTTGAGCTAAATTATTTTTTGGCAGGATCTACAACGATTCCACACGTGGAGTGCTATGACGGTGATACGATGGAGTGGTATGACGCTGCACCCATGAACTTGAACCGTTCAGCACTCAGTGCTTGCGTGCTGGCTGGCCTGCCAAACGCTCGCTCCTTCTCATACCTCGCTAAGGCAGTACCGGCCGCCGGTGCAGACCAAGCTCACCACTCCTGATAAACCCCCTACCCCACACAAATACACTCCGATGCAGCTACTCTCCATCAATCCTTCGCTTCACTAAAAATGACTAAACTCCAACAATCGACTTAATTTAATACATCTTCAAGTACCCAAATTGGCCGGTCTAATCACCTCACGGCGGCGATAGCGTGCTTTTGTGATTGATAGTATAGTATGCACTGTGATATATTGCTTGTACATAAGAATTTTGTGAATCTATTTTATGTATCTTAAATCATGGTGATATGGCCTTATTTTATTGTACAAATCATGTCCGATCATATTTTGTATTTTATTATTGTTTTATAAAGGAAGGTAGAACGCAAGCAGGGGCCTTGCGTTAATGATAGGGAATGAGATACCCTAATACTGTTAATAGTATTTTAGAAATTGTTTTAAAGCGAGGGATTTGTTGTAAATTATCAAGTTTTTTATAGTGTAGTTTGTGAAAAATTTTATTTTCGTATATTTGTGTACAGTACGCGTCCGTGGGAAATCAGGGTGGGCGTGTTTTGGATGATGTGTGTACGATATTGCGGTGGGCGGAACCTTCGCGATATTGTTGTATCTGTGATATTTTTCACTTATTACTCGAAAAATTCAAAAAAATGTAAAATTAATAATTTTATTTAATTTACTGAAAAATTTACTGTACCTGATTGAAACTTAATAAATTGACAAATAAAGAAAGTACTATATCATAAATATTGGTTTCATTTGTAATACTTATTTAGTAGGTACCTTCTGATTTGGTACTAAATAATTACATGTAACTAAAAAAGTAGGTTTCGGGGAAATCGGTTTCGTAGGTGGCAGTGGTCAGTAACTACGTCAACTATAGGTACTCTGAACGATTTACGAAAGTGCATACGTACTTTCACCTACTTTATTCTGATCTTGAGTACTACGTATGTACAAGATGGGCGTTCCACAAGGTTCAATTCTTGGCCCTTTCCTTTTTCTAGTGTACATAATGACCTACCATACATGATGACCAACTTATCGCATATATGTAATTCCATTCGCTGATGACACTTCTCGCATTTTTTTAATAGATAGAAAAGATGCGGATGTATTCCATGTAAATGAAAGTCTGGCACTTCTTGCGAAATGGTTCGCTGCTAATAATTTCGCACTCAATGCGAACAAAACGAAATGTCTCAAGTTTTTATTGCCTAATCTACCACAAGCTAGTGTCAATTTAATCCTTGATGGCAAAAATACTATTTTATTACGGAAACTGTATTTTTGGGTATAACTATCGATTCAAAGTTACAGTGGGGTGATCACATTAGGACTTTTTCTAGATTTTTTAGATTAAGCTCAGCTGCATCAGTAAGAAAAATTAAGCAATTAACTGATGTAGCGACAGCTCGGTTAGTTTATTTTGCTTATTTTCATAGTAACATTTCTTATGGTATCCGGCAGAGAGTATTTAACCTAGAGAGCTTATAGGCCGATTTCTTTGAAGAACACAACTCACCAATACGGGTTGGGAGGCGAAGAAAAAATGCGCTACTGCAATGCAATTGGTCAGTTCAAGGTCAAGCTTCATAGATGTGCCGAGTTAGGGATTGCTCTACTTGATTGAGGGAAAGTTATCGATATCGATAAAATGAAGTTTAACATTATAAAAAATACTCAATAAAATCACATAATAATATTTAATCATTATCAGTCTCAGTTACAAAAAGAAAAACAAGTATGCTGTTATTATTGATTTTTAAAATGAATTAATTTGGTAAATGTTTTTCGAATTAAAATTTTACAGCACAGATTTTTACGATAAAAATACAAAAGAAAAGACAGGGATAAAAGAACTAGAATTTCTTCATGTAAGAAAGAGACATTTCCAAAAGACATCAAAATCTGATTAAATGATAAATAATTTTCATATTATTTCATTACTGATGAATAGTTATGTCATCCATTTGGTATCTAGATGTCTGAGAATGTTTTCCACATCACTTCAACGCGCATGAAAGCATTATTAAGCGTTATAAATTGGATACAAAAATTTAATTTTTTAATTTTGTTATTGTTTAGCATGCACACAGGCCTAATACTTGGTCACAACTAAAATGGTTCGTGTATCGTAGCCAATATATAAGAGCAAAAACTCAAAAGCATAGTTTTCGTGCGTCGGGGCAACGTATGTGCGATCAAGTGGTTTTCTAATCAGTGGTATCCGGGGATCCGCAGCTGATGTAGATTCAATTTTTATACTGCAAAAAAGGGCAATCCGGGCAATATATAAAATGGGTCCTCATCCTCACTAGTCCCTTCGGAATGTTTTTAAAGAGGTCGATATACTGACTCTGCTTTCACTTTATATATGAAAAAGCATATTATATGTACACAAAAACTTAGGACTTCATAAGATTAGAAGCGACATTCACACAATAAATACACGCAATAAACATGAAATTGTTATACCTAAATGGAGATTAGCCAAGACAAGCAAGTCATTCCTCATAAAATATAGCATACGCTTTTATAACAAGTTGCCAAAGTCTGTTATAGAACTTAAAATTTAACCCTTAAATGCATGACTTTTTATTTTTATGTAATCTAAATATGATTATGTATAAAAAAATAATGATATAAAAAAAAATCAAATAGATGGTAAAAAGTGTAAAGATTACGGGAAAAATAAAGCAAAAAATCTCATAGCTTGAAAAACATACGTATTTATAAATAAAAAAAAAAACAAAATGATGTAGAAATACATCACTATGCATTTAGCTACCTATTAGGTACAGATAACACATACCTATCTACTAAAAAGGATATCTAAACACGGTAAGCATACTATTGAGTATAGAAATCAGAACAGAGAGAAAGAGAGAATCAAAACAGTTGTTGTGTGCATTTAGACACAGAGGTACGTTACATTTGGTACATGACCATTATGTGGTGCCTTTGCATTGAGGCATCTTGTACTGCAAGCGATTGGCAAACATGGGCCAATGGTCAGTACCATCTTTTCGTACATCCGTGCAGGGGGTGGATGAAACGGGCCTCTTGTTTTCTTGGTTTGAAGATCCCGTTCTAAAACACCTTTGCTTGGGCGCCCACTTTTGTTGCCGTTAGTCGAACCAACATTGCAAAGATCATCTGCCATAATATTCCGAAACTGTCCGAGATTTGGCAGTTATTCGTTGGAACACCCTTTGCAATGCAGTTTTTTTTTCATTAGTATCCATGAATTTATCACGCCTAGATCCGACAGGTGGTAAAAAAGGCGCAAATACCACTTCCGACTCTTCACACGAATACGGTAACATCCAAGATAACTGTCCATTAGGTCGACTCCTCCCATGTGCTTATTATACTCTTTTACAATCTTAGGGCACGGAATATCTATTTTTTGTTTCGTTTTCTTATCATACCTATTTATTCTTCCGACAGGTTCCGCACCAATATAGGATGAAAAAAAGAGTCAACTTTGTTATCTTTCCAGACAGTTGCTGCAAAGTCGACCCCTTCATGATAAGAAGTCCTATCTTCGTGAGTTCCTCTAGGAACAGAAGACTTCTTGAGAGCCTTTTTATCTGGAAGCCGACAGGTAGTTAGCCTGTTTTGCTGTACTGTACCGACACAATGGATACCTTGTTTAGCTAAGTAATAAACCAAGGGTAGTGAAGTATAAAAATTATCGAAATAAATTATGATTCACCATCCCTGGAATTACTCTAGCCAAACAGGACAACATTGTTCGTCACTCCCAGATCTGGTTCAGCTGCTGGTTTATCTTTTTTATATTCTTATCCAGAACCGAACTGAACCGTTCTTCGAACCGGTACGCATATCCCATGAGACTGCAAAGGACAAATAATTTATAGCCCCACTTGTGAGGTTTGTTTGGTAAATACTGCTTCAAGAAATGTCCAATTTTAGTTGAACACATTTGTTCATCTATTGAAAGGCGCTGGTCTATGGCTCTTGACGAAAAAGTTTCATTAAGCTGATCTATAACCGGTCTAATCTTGTGAAAACGGTCGTGATCTGGGTGCACTTTCGGAAAATGTGTTTCGTTGTCGTTGAAATGTAAAATGCTCCTTATGATGGGATGCCGGTGAACCGATTTGAGGCAACTCAAACCGGTTCACCGGCATCACGGTTTTTATAGGGTCAAATCAGAATTTTTCATGCCAATATGAATGAGTACTAGGAAAATGTTCAACGGACATAAACAACAGAATACCAATAAACTTTTTCAATTCTTCAACAGCTACTGTGATAGGTTTGGAAGGTTTTTTGAATGGCGTACAGATTGGTTTCATCGGCAATTTTTTGTAAAAAACTCAAGCGTGAAATAATGGAGAAAACATCTGTATCATGTATTGAGATCAGCTATTGCAGGGTTGATTGTGCTAGGCCGGTGTGTAATTTTAGTTTAGTCCTAAGGCAAAATGTCTTTTTTCCAGATTAGTTTCCTCCTATCGTAATCGGCATATAAAACTTGATTTTGGCTTGATAGTTCAAAATCATCCTGGACTAATGGTGGATCGCCATCTGCTGGAAGTTCTTCAGTGGTATCATTATTTTCTGGATGTTCTTCTTCCGCCAAATCTTGAAATATTTCTCTTGCATTCCAGTCCATCGTCGGAAATGTTTCAATCTTCTAAAGCAGCCAACAATTCTTCTATATCTGTGTTTTGAAGTCGCCGAGCCATCCTGTATAAAAAATTATAAAAGTTAAAAATAAATATAAAAACATGAAAAGGGTAACAATAATTATTCCATCACCGCCTCCAACTCATCGACGACGATCGAAAATATTCAAATCCACTAACAAATACATAACTCAATAATGGTAAAAATAAGACAATCCCTTTCAAAATGTAATGTAAAGTATACTACCGATAAGAAGTGCCGATTTTGCATACTGATGTATTAAATTTCTACATCACAAACAAAAACCGGTCAAGTGCGTGTCGGGCCACGCGCAGTGTAGGGTTCCGTAGTTTTTATAACAGCCAAGTGCGTGTCGTATTCGCTGACTGATCGTTTTGTACCATGCTCTAACTAAAAGCCAAACATGACTACCTAACTAATTTGACTTCCTATACAAATCCTCACCTGATCCGACAATTTTGCACGGAGTGTTTTAATTTTTTTTAGAGATTTGTATAAAACTTGTCATAGCCGGTGTTTTGAATTTAAATACGGACACACAGCTACACTACTCAATCGTCACAAGAAACTAGCACGATACAACTGGCCCTTAGCGCCATCTATCGACATTTCTATAGAGGTGTTCGAAATTTTCGAGTCAAATACAATTGGTCGACTATTACTCGTAAACTTGTAAAGCCCACTTATGTGTGATAGTTTTCCTTTAAAATTCGTTATATATAGGTACTACAGTAGTAGTGATTTGCCGGTTCTGGCGCACCAATCCCGTGGCTCACCGGTTTCGGCGCACCACCGCTTCTGGCGCAATCGCGGTCCAGGGCGTTTCAGACTAAAAAAAAAAAAAAACAAAAAAAAAAATGTTTTGGGGTCCGCTGATCACGTTTCTGCAATCCTTTTTCGCGTAGGATGCATGGTTCCGGAGATACAGAAATCAATTAACAACAATCTGTTTCATTTCCGGTGACCCAAACCCTCATTATCGACTTTCATTGTTCGCCTTTTCTTATCTATTGTCCGTACGTCCGGCCGCGCACCCTCATTAGGATTGCATTGACGTTTCTATGTATTACTCATTGTTACTGCTACTGCTATTGTATACTTTTATTGTTCATAGACCATTGCTTACTTTGCTATTCGGGATCATCAAAACGGAATCAATAAAACACATGCGTCATTAACAAATTTTATTTTTATCTACAAAATATGAGCGGAACATCTCATCCACTAAAATATCGTTGTACAGTGTGTTCCCTGTAAATATGTTTGTAAAACTATGCATTGAACATCCCTGAAACTTATATAGCAAATACATTAAGCAATATTCACCACAAACTGAAGTCCAATCATTCTGAATCCTATCAATACTCCAGCCCCATCTTTTACAATTCCTTTTCAAAAACTCGAGATGATATCGCGCAGGTGTTCGCCCATATGAATCAAAATATTGACCGATGCCATTCGTATCGATATGTACAGCTACCCAGTGTGAACCTGGCTTATCATCCGCATCCAAATTGCATATTATATACGTTGATGCATGGGTATACATAGGGAGTCTATTAGCAGCATAAACATTAATTTCTAGACTGGGATGAATCTTTTTCAGATGTTTTTGTACTTCTAGTGTATCCATGATATAGCATATTATTACACTACCAATCTATTCAATGGTTGTCATAGGAATGTTCAATTATAGTGATTTGTAAATATTAAATCGCATTATTTTGTAGCACTCACAAAACAGGTTGATGCCAGCAATGTGAGATAAGTTTGTTGACTCATAGAGTTACTATCAGTTTCCGGAGGAACGTGAGATAATTTTGGTGATTCATAGAGTTACAATCAGTTTCGTTGTATTTAGGAATTTGTTTTAGATAAGAATGGTGCTATATAAGATCGTACCATTGCAGTCATGCAGTCAGTCTATGGTCGTTTGACCGCAGTGGATTGTATACGTCTACCAATACTACGTTTGTGTTACTTCAACGCATCAATGGCCATGGAGGTAAGTGTTTATTCTATTGACAAACTTACTTGTATTCTTGTTGTTGTTTCCTAACGTGTGTGATTAAGTGTAAACAAATTGATATTAACATGATAACTGTCTTGTTGCAGAAATCATTCAACTTCGATGAAAATACCTATAAACAGTATTACTACTCACCGCTCTCCCCTCAACATGAAGAAGAGAACGATGACATCGTTATTAATAACACATGCGATGGTGGAAAAAGGAAATCACAACCGATTGATCATTTTTTTGAAGTGGCACCAAAAATAAAAAAGAAGAAACTGTTATCGTCAACCGTGGCACGAGCCGCTAGAGATGGTGTATCATACATTTCTAGTAATTCTGACGACGGAGACCAAGCGACGCATCTCATAAAAATTGAAATGTACGATATGAAGAAGCTATGTAAAATTCCAACTACTGATCATTGGAAACACGCTACCACGAGGATTAAATATTATGTAAAGAATAATAAGGATAGCATCTACGACAGCACAAACGGGCTCGTATACAATATTACAAAGACAATAGCAGAAAGTGAAAAAGTTAAAAAATACTTTTTTAACAATGACACCCATTAGTTGATTAGTGAATGTGATTCTGTTTACTTAAATTACTTCTGTGTACTCATTAGATTCTACCTGACTTTCTAATCCTTTGCTAGACTCTATGTAATGAACATTATTTGAAATCTTGAACATTATTTGAAATTGGGTATCGGTTGGTCTACCAACACTTAACTGTTACTTACTGTGCTACCTAATTTCTTCTTTGCTATAAAGATGGAAAACTTCAGTGAAGTGTGTACCAGTGCTTTCTTTTCCGCACCCATGGAAGAGAATATGGAACTATTCATCAACGAATTCGATCAGGAGCTGCCTAAAGTTTGTGATGAAATGGAGAAGTGTGAACTGTTTGATTCATCGTATGATGATGAGTTGTATAATCACTGTGCGATGGTTGAAACAGCGTTGATGTAAGTATTAGAAGTACAAACTCAATAAGAAAGATTATTGTTGTATTGTTTTATTTTAAGAATTGTCTAATAATTTTCTTGCTGTTTTGTTACAGTCAACCACAAGTTGGAAGAGGTATCAAACGAGGTATCACTACTGACGAAAATAAGGTTCCCAAGAAAGCAAAATTTGATGAAGGAGCTTCTACATCATCGACTGAAACAAATAACGTGGACAACAATAAGGTGGAATGTGACACATGTCATATTTTATTAATAAAAGGTATCTAAATAACCATTTAAAAAGCAATGTTCACAAAAATAATCTTTTAAAATCACATAATTCACTAGCAAATGTTACAGTTGTTGAAACCGCTTTTGGCAACCGAATTTTAACATATAGAATTAATAGTAAAACAATTCAATCGGGGCAATATTTTGAAACACCGGAATCGTTTTTAAATTCATTAAAAATTGATATCTTATTTTTAATCAATGAATGTATTCAACAACATACAATTTTTAAAATAAACTTCATATTGCATGCTGATTTCATACAACAAACTAAAGATATTAAAAATACATTTGATTTTCAAACGTTTAATTACATAAATTGTCAGGGTGATGACTTAAATATTTTTTTTCATCATTAATAGACACTGTTGTTGGTAAAATTTGTCAATTTGAAAAAAAAGATAGTGGTTGGAGTCTTAATCAAATTAAATACATAGATATGAATGTTAACAAATTCAACCCCTTACGTGGTAGTTCATATATCGATCTTCCTCAGGATATTAAATTAAAAAAAGCTGTAATCAATGTTAAAAATAATGATAATATGTGTTTCAAATGGGCATTACTCTCCGGTTTATATCCTGTATGTAAAAGTGTAGATCGCGTAACATCATACGCAATTCATGAAAATAAACTAAAATTTACTGGTATTTCTTTTCCGGTTAAAATTGTAGATATATCAAAAGTAGAGAAATTAAACAATATTAGTATAAATGTTTTTGGTTTAGAGTATAATAAAGAAAAAAAGTGTAATTCAGTTGTAGGTCCTTTATATTTAACAAAATGTCGTACACCTAATCATATCAACCTACTATATTTATCGAATGGTACTAACAATCATTACTGTTATATTAAAAAGTTATCGCGGTTAGTTAGCTCACAAATCTCAAGTAATAATCACGCAGTTTATATATGCGATCCATGTTTACTTCATTTCCCATCAGAGGAAAGACTTAATAACCATCAACAATATGATTGCGCTCACATTTCCGGTCCGGTCCGGTAGATGGCGCTCTTTCGCTTGACACCTCGATAAATAAGCTCCGTGTTTACATTTGATTTAAAAATATTTAAAATCGCGCTTATATGCTAAAAACTAGTAAAATATATGTATAAAGGTCTAATGTACCAGTAGAAGCGTTATCAAAGTGACAAATTCAATAGTGACTGAAATAACTAGTGTTAAAATAGTAACCAGGACTATTTGCAATGAACCACAAAAGTGACAATTAAAAGTAACAATAACAGTGATTATCATCAGAATCAATATAAACAATCGACCAAACTGTGTTAAAAGTGAACATTTTGTAAATAAAAGTGCTAACATTATTGTCATAAACAAAAGTGTACCGTCATCAAGTGAAAAAAAAAAATCCTAACACATTAGTAATACCCACCAAACTGCAAAATTTAAATTTATGACCCTTAACATATGCTACTTAATTTCAACCTATTGTCATATCTACTACGTGGCTAAGACAGCTTATCGGCTACCTGTAGCGACAAAGTACTGAAGTTCAAATCCTGGTACTCATTCGTGTACTTTTTGTGAGATTAATTTTATCATTATTTAAATAATAAACTAAACGGCTATTAAGTCAAGAACGTGCTACAGAGGACGCCTCAGTAGCATTAACAACGTCACACAATCACGGATAACAAACATGGATGCAGATAATATCACACTACGTAGACAGAACACTGGCTCTATGACTAACTTATCTTTCTTAACAAATGACGATGAAAAAACGATACTTGACTCGACGATGATGAGCGTGCCTGACAGCCTGCACGATTGTAATGATGACGACATTGTGAACAATTTGACTGAACAAATAAATACACTTAAGATGCAACTTTTGAGTGCTCATCAGGAAATAGACGACCTCAACAGCGAAAACTTCCGATTAAAATCCGATTTGCAAAAAGCCCTCAAGACCGTCGAGACATGCAAAAAGATCTGCTTAACGCCTGGTAGAAAAAGTAATACACCATCATCATCGAACAAACAAAAATCCAATCGGCAAAAGGTTCATCCAACTCCAACTAACGACTCCAAGACTTCTGTCACGTACTGCAACGAAATAAAAGTCGACACTCACAACAAACAAACTCAGACTTCCGAGATGACTTATAAGTATGACACACTGCCGCAAAGTAATACTTTACACATGGGTAATGTTGCTCCAAAAAAACCAGTAGGCGTATCTCGACCGAAACATAAAAATAGACTCGCTCTAATGAGTAGTAGGTGTACTAAAGGAACACTACCGCTAATCAAGGAAGTATTTTCCGATAAATTTGATTACTGTCATTATTTACTACATAACGCCACCACAGAAGAGTTGTTAAACACCGTCGAAGGCAACTTAAAAGACTTCACAATACAAGACTACTGTTTTATTTTTATTGGAGAAAACGATTTAAAACATAACGACTATCTAGATATCCTTGAAAACTTGAAAAAAACACTGAGAAACCTTACACATACAAATATCGTTATATGCGCACCGACTTATATAAGAGGCGCGCTAATACATAACTATAAAGTCGAGTTATTTAACAACCTCCTCAGTTTGGACATAAAGAACCACGAATATGCATACTTTTTTGACAGTAATCGCACCCTAACCCTTGACATGTTTTCCTATAATACAGGTAAAATTAATAAATACGGATGGAGAGACATCTTCAACCAGATCAGATCCAAAATATTAATTGACTACGATCATGAATGTTTAAACTGTGAAGCTATTGAAATTAATGAAAATGTAAACATCGTGTCTCCAAGGCGTGAGTTTTTTCTTGAATAACATGTATGTTTTACATCAAAACATTGCTGGGCTACTAAACAAATCGGACTTATTAAATATTTACATTCAAGAATTGTCTAGTAAACAGAAAGTTGTTGACGTAATATGTATAACGGAACATTTTATAATATCAGGCCAAGAAAAGTTATTGTCTATACCAAATTACAAGTTAGCGGCATGTTATTCCAGGCATAATAGGAAACGTGGTGGTGCTTGTATTCTAGTACGAGTTGGGCACGAGTATAAAGAACTACCTGACGTAAAGAGTTACTCGATATCGGGGATTATAGAATGTTGTGCTGTTGAATTGCCTCTACAAAACATTGTATTTATTTGTGTTTATAGACCTCCTAAGCTGTGTAACCTAAGTAAGTTTTATGAAAACTTAGATCTTATTTTAAAAAAGGTGTGTATCAAATCTTTCAAAAAAGTTATATTAAGTGGAGACTTTAATATAGATATTTTAAACAGGAATAGAATAACGTTAGAATTTGAAAGCTTTCTTAGCAGCTACAACCTTAAATTAGAAATTAAACAACCAACTCGATTTACCAGTAAAACTTGTTTAGACAACTTTGCACATAATTTTGGGCAAGGCTGCCAACATGAAGTAATTGACTTCGGTTTATCAGATCACACAGCCCAAATAATGACGTTAAAAGTTAAAAAAACCAATCAAATAAAATCGTGGAGAACATTGAGACGAGATGTAACTAAGGAGAATCTCATTAAATTTAAAGCACATATTCAAAGCCTATCGTTTTCTGATGTTTACAGTACAGAAGATTCTAACAAAGCCTATAATAACTTTTTAGAAATGTTTAAATTGTTACATGATCTCTGTTTCCCTAACAAATTAGTGACAATAAGGTCTGAGAAAAAGTTGAAATGGATTTCTCGAGGAATACGAATATGTAGCAAAAGACAACGACAATTACTGTGGCAACAGAGACTCAAACCAACTAGTGAAAATAAGAAGACATTTAATAATTACTCAAGGAAATTTAAGAAAATCATTAAATTAACCCAAAAAGCTCAGAATAACTATTTACTAAATAACTCAAAAAATAAGTCCAAAACTGCCTGGCAAATTATTAATAATAATAAAACTGGAAGAGAACCCATTTCTCAAATAAAAAAAGGAGATAAAATAATATCAAACCCTGACGAAATTGCCGAATCTTTCAACAACTTCTTTATTGAACAGATTTCGGGTAAACCAATAAATACGTCTGGTGGCGCTTTTAACATAAATATCAACTCAGAATCAATATTTATGACTCCAGTTATTCCTGAAGATATCACACGTATAATAAATAACTTAAAAAATAAAAAGAGCTTTGGCTATGATGGCATTTCAACCAGAGTTGTCAAATTTGTTTCTGATTGTATAGCTGCGCCCCTTGCTCATATAATTAACGTTAGCATATACTCGGGAGTATTTCCAGAAGGCCTTAAAACCACAATAGTTAAACCACTTTATAAAAAAAACGATAAAGAAGAAATGACAAACTACAGACCAATTGCACTGGTACCCATCTTCTCAAAAGTAATAGAAAAAATTATCTATGAATCCCTTTACAACTTTCTAGTAAAATTCGACATACTATGTGACGAACAAAAAGGTTTTCGTAAGAATAAAAACATAAACATGGCAATTTTTGACTTTCTCCTTAAAATAATGCCAAAAGTAGACACTAAAACACCGGTGTGCGCAATATATGCTGACATGTCGAAAGCTTTTGACTGTGTAGATCATGACACCCTTCTAAGCAAACTTGATGCATACGGTATTCGTGGCAATGCCCTTAATTTAATAAAAACGTACCTAAAAGGTCGTAGACAATGCACTGAGATATCAACTCTATGTTTAAAATCTAGAAGAGAATTGAAATCAGTCTCTTCTCTTAGAGAAATAAAATATGGTGTCCCGCAGGGCAGCGTTCTTGGACCATTATTATTTCTATTATATATAAATGATCTGCCCCGCCATATACTTCACCCTATGATATTATTTGCTGATGATAGTACATCAATTGTTTCATGTACAAACAAAGAATCATATGTAAATGATATTAACAATACAATCAAAAGTTTAATAAAGTGGCTTGACAATAATAATTTAATCATAAACCTTCAAAAAACTAAAATCATGAATTTTTACCAACGACTATTTACGGGAGATATGGATATAAACTACAATGGTCAAACTATAGAAAAAGTAAATTGTACGAAATTTTTAGGAATCTTAATTGACAGCCAGTTAACGTGGAAGCAGCAAGCAGAAGATATATGTAAACGTTTAGGCACAGCTGCATATATGTTGCGTAATCTATCAAAAAAGATTAATTTGCCGACAATACTAGTTGCTTATCATGGTCTGGTAATTTCTATCTTGAGATTTGGTGTTATTTTTTGGGGTCACTGTAGTGAACGAGAAAGCATTTTCAAAGCTCAAAAGCGCTGCCTGAGAGCTATCTTTGGCCTCAAATCAACTGACAGTTGTGTACCTATATTTAAGTCTCATCATTTATTAACTTTCCCGTGCCTTTATATCCTTGAGGTAGCAATATTTGTTATAACAAATCGATGTCTATTTGCAACTTTAATAGAAACAAGAAAAAGAAGTACAGCTATGAGATCTCAATACCAGAATTTACTGCACACAGGCGTATTTAAAACTACCTTAATGAAAAGAAATGTGATTTGTATGGCTCCTAAAATCTATAATAAAATACCTGACAATATTAAAAACTTACCGTTGCAAAAATTTAAAAAAGACTTCAAACAATTACTTGTTAATAAATGTTATTATTCTGTGCAAGATTTCCTAAATGACAATGATTTGTAATATTTGAATTAATTTCTGTTTGCATTAATAATTTTTATTTTATTTGTTGTAATCAATTTTATTTATTGTAATCAATTTTATTGTTGTAATCAATTTTATTTGTCGGAATCAATTTTATCTGTTATAATAAATTTTATAGCACTTTTTTATTTGCAACATAATACATTTGCATGCCACACTAAGGCAGAATGTACACGGATTCTTTATGTATTTAACAACTTATTTTTATGTACCTACATTCCAAGCAAATAAAGACTTATTCTATTCTATTCTATTCTATTCTATTTGTACGGAATTACCAAACGGTAAGGATTCCAAAAAGGATTGGTTCGGTAAAGCAACATCAAATAATAAAATAAAATTTGATAAATTTGTGAAAAAGTTGGAAATGCCTTTTGTGGTTTATGCAGACTTTGAAGCATTTTTGAACCCGATAGAATCATGTAGTAACGATCCATCCAAGCCTAGTACAATTAATATTCATAAACATGAAGTGTATAGTTTCGGATATTACATTAAATGTTCATATGATGACAGATTATCAAAATATGAGACGTATAGTGGGCCAAACTGTGCACAAGTGTTTATGAATCGCCTTTGTGAAGATGTGAAAACAATAGTTAAAAAAAATTGTTTCCAAAAATGTCCCGTTCCATTATCAGATGAAGATAAAATTAAAATTTCAAATTCAAACTTTTGTCATATTTGTGAAACTCAGTTAATTGAAGATCCTTTTTACGATTTTGATTGGTACACTGGCAGTTTTAGGGGTGTTGCGCATCAAGTGTGTAGTTCTAAGTACAGAACCCCTCGTTATGTTCCAATATTTTTACATAACCTCGGTCACTACGATGCTCATTTTATTGTCCATGCATTAAACCTCGATGATGGCAAAGTTGAAGTTATTCCACAAAATAAAGAACGATACATATCATTTTCAAAACAGTTAACAATAAATAATCAACCTGTAAGTTTAAGATTCGTAGATTCATTGAAATTTTTATCATGTAGTTTAGATCAGCTAGCTAAAAATCTTAATGACGATCAGTTTAAAGAACTAAAAAGAAACTATCCTAATAATGAAGATTTTTTACGTTTAAGACGGAAAGGTATTTATCCTTATGAATTTATGCGTAATAGTGATTGCTTGAAACATCCGTCACTTCCTGATCAACACCAGTTTTATAGTTCACTCACAGATTCAAATATTTCAAACGATGATTATAATCATGCAAAAGATGTTTGGCAACATTTTAAGTGTAGTAGTATGTCTGATTATTCCGATTTGTATTTAAAAACTGATGTTTTACTTTTGACCGATATATTCGAAAACTTCAGAAAGCTTTGTATTAAAACTTATGGATTAGATTCTGCCCATTACTATACTGCTCCAGGTTTAAGTTGGGATGCAATGTTAAAATTTACGAAAATAGAATTAGAATTGTTAACGGACTATGCCAAATTGCTTTTTTTAAAGCTGGTATTTGAGGGGGTGTATCTCAGTGTAGCAATCGTTTTGCTAGAGCAAATAGTAAATTCATGGAGGATTATGATGGTGAAAAACCTAATTCATATCTAACATATTTTGATGCGAATAATTTATATGGTTGGGCAATGTCCCAATCCCTTCCTGTTGGTGGTTTCGAATGGATAAATTGTAATACAGATTATAATGCGTTGGATACGTCTGATTTTGGTTATGTTTTAGAAGTTGATTTGGAATATCCTGATGAACTTCATAATTTGCATTCTGACTTTCCATTATGTCCTGAAAACATATGTGTGGGTAATACTAAAGAAACTAAATTAGTTCCTAATTTAAATAATAAAAATAAATACATCATTCACTACAGGAATTTAAAACAATGCATTGAAATGGGAATTAAATTAATTAAAGTACATAGAATTTTAAAATTTAAACAGAGTTCTTGGCTAAAGAAATACATAGACTTAAATACTAGTTTGAGAACGTTAGCTAAATCAAACTTTGAAAAAGACTTTTTTAAATTAATGAACAATTCTGTCTTCGGTAAGACAATGGAAAATATTGAAAAAAGAGTAAACGTTTTAACGTTTACTCTTTAACGTTTTTTTAACGTTTTAACGTTTTAACTTTACCACGATTATCCCAGTGAGTTAGTAGTTTACTACTAACTCACTGGGATAATCGTGGTAAAGTTTTAGGTGCTCGGGAATTGATTGCAAAACCAGAATTCCATAATTTATCAATATTTTCAGAACATTTAGTCGCAATACAATTACGAATAACAAAATTAATTTATGATAAGCCAATTTATTTAGGATTTTGTATTTTAGATATATCTAAGACCCTTATGTACGAATTTCATTATAACTACATGGTTAAAAAGTTTAATAACAAAATTAAGTCATTGTACACCGATACCGATAGTTTGATATATCAAATTTATACAGATAATTTGTATGAGGATATAAAACCCGACCTACTTCACTATTTTGATACATCAGACTATCCAGAAAATAATATTTACGATTATCCAAAAATAAATAAAAAGAAGTTAGGTTTTTTTAAAGACGAGAATAATGGTAAAGTGTTGAAGGAATTTGTAGGGTTGCGATCAAAAATGTATGCCTTGGAAGTAGAAGATAAATTTATAGCAAAGGCAAAAGGGGTTAACAAAAGTGTTACCAAAAAAATGAATATGGAAAATTACAAATCGTGTTTGTTTAATAAAAATGTACAATATTGTAGTATGCTTCGGTTTAAGTCAATCAAACACACTATTTTTACACAAAAAATAAATAAAGCATCTTTATCATATAATGATAGCAAACGATGTATTATGGACAACAACATTGATACATTGGCTTGGGGACATTATAAATTACGTTAAGTGTTGAGACTTTTTACTTTTACTTCTGTACCTATACAAAATTTATATTGATTGTAAAATTATGATATTACTATAATGTTATATAATAGTTTATTACATATTTAAAATTTATTGTTTGATTGTAAATAATGTAAGAAAATTGTTTTTATTTGTAGGTTTAAATTTGAGATTGTAAAATTCTGATGTACTAATTGTGTTAGTTTTAATTATTCGTTTGTAAATAATGATATCTAAGTAATAATAAAACGGTGAACATACATTTGAGAAGATTGTAAAGTTCTGATAAGAAATAATTGTGTTAGAAATAGTATACAGATCATTCTGTTTTTCATCAGTTACATGTTTTTTTGTAATTTTAGCATTATATATATTTAATTTTTACAACATAATTTTCATTTTTTATTTCATCCCTTTGAACTCTAGACGTGTGAAATGTTTCACTTTATCCATCCGTTTACTGCTATTGTGGCAGGACCAAGTGGATGTGGGAAGTCAAATTTTGTAACAAATTTCATAAAATCAGTTAAAGAAATATGTAATTGTGATTTTAATCAGATCACATGGTGCTTTGATGAAATGCAACCTTTATATAATTTACCAAATGTTAACTATCATCAAGGAATTCCAAATCTTAATATGTTTGATGATGAAAACCCACATCTTGTTATTATTGATGATCTAATGAGAGAGTCTGATGGCAGAATTGTGGATATATTTACAAAAGGTAGTCATCACAGGAATCTGAGTGTATTTTATTTAACACAAAATTTATTTCATCAGGGTAAAGGTCAAAGAGACATTTCTTTAAACTCAAGTTATATAATATATTTTAAAAACCCTCGAGATAAAACTCAAATAAGATATTTAGCACGACAAGTATCACCAGACAACCCAAAATTCATTGAAGATGCCTATAGGGATGCAACTTTAGAAGCGCATGGATATTTAATGGTTGATTTAAAACAGAATACCAATGATTTTTGTCGTATCAAGACAAATGTCTTCCCATTTAATGGACACTGTACAGTCTACGTCCCCACAAAAGAGTTTAAATACACCAAGAATCAAACAATTCAAATCATTTCTAAATGATGCATCGTCGACTCACAACGCATAAACATTTGCTAAGCGCTTTGCATACGCTTAAACCAAAATATCAAAGAGCGTTACTTAAAACATGTGATGAAGAAGAAATAAACTGTATTTGTGAATGTATTCATAACGTTTTACAAGGAAAGGTACCTCTTAAAGATCAAGATAAACAAAAATTGAATAAACACAAAAATATACTCCGTAAACTGGTGCATAAGTGTAAACATAAACTAAGAAAAAATATAATCATACAAAAAGGAGGGGCTTTCTTACCAATAATATTAGGTGCAATATTGAGTGGATTAGTAAGTGGACTAGCCAGTTAACATGGAAAATGCAAAGAAAATGATACTTATTGAACCTGGATTGATTGAAAAATTAAAACAAGAAAATAAGGTTAATAGTAATTTGTCTCGATTAGATATTGAAATGCAAAATATTATGAATAGTAAGATGGAAGACCGCAAGAAGTGGATGTTATATTTACAAACACTACAAAGATACCTTCACTTTACCGAAGAGGATCGTCAACCACTCAGATTACCAATTTATTCTGATACATCTAATGAAGATTCAAATGAATCTAAAATTGGTTTTAAAAATAAAGATAGAGATCTAAAAAGTTCAGTTGATGCTGAATCTTTGTTGGATGAGAAAGGATCCATTAAAAGTAAAGAAAATGACACAAATCCACTTTACACACCAACTCAAATACTCAGTTTAATACCAAAAACATATAATAAAAAAGGTGAGTCATTATTAAACTTAATTGGAACAAGTAAAAGTAAAATACATTGGGATAATGAAGGCACAGTCATAATTGATAATGAAAAAATTCCTGGAAGTAATATTGTTGATTTAATAAATGATTCACTAAGACCCTTAAAAAGAAGTGATCCGATAGGGTGGGATAGATTTGCTAAAGCATTAAAAGATATTAAAGTACCACTTACTTATATTGGAAATCCAAAGAGATGTGAGTTTATTAACCAACTTCAAGCAAAAGATCTGAACAAAACCTCTGAGATTGAAGTTCAAGAGTTTTCTACACCGAGCAGTGGAGATAAAAGATCTATAACTAAAATACGTAAAAAGCTCGATTGGGAAAAATGGACCCCGTACTAGAAGAAATTAACAGGATTTATTATGATCCATCTAACCCCGCTGGTTTTGGTAGTATTGATAAACTATCAAAAGCCATGAAGGGTAAAATGGATAAAAAGCAAGTAAAGGAATGGTTACAATCACAAGAAACATATACATTACATAAACCCAGTCGGAAAAAATTTCCACGTAATAGGTACATTCTATCAAATATTAATGAACTGTGGCAAGCTGATTTAAGTGATATGCGAACTTATTCTCAATATAATGATGGTTTCAACTATATACTTTGTGTTATTGATGTATTTAGTAAATATGCTTTTGCAAGACCAATGAAAAAGAAAAACTCAGAAACTACTAAAGAATGTTTTGAAAGTATATTTACTGAAAGTAATTCCACACCTACTCACATACAATCTGATAAAGGTACAGAATTTGTTTCAAAAGATGTACAAAAATACTTTAAATCCAAAAAGATAAATTACTATACCACTAACAATCCTGATATTAAGGCTAGTATTGTTGAACGATTTCAAAGAACTCTAAAAATGAAAATGTGGCGTTATTTCACTCATAACAATACTTATAGATACATAGATGTTTTACAGGATTTAATATACTCTTATAATCACAGCATTCACTCTAGTATTAAGATGTGCCCATGTGATGTAAGTTCCGCCAATATTATGACAGTTTGGACTAATCTTTATAATAGAGGATCAAACAAACTTTCTTTAGAAAATCCAATACCAAATTTCAATGTGGGTGATTATGTTCGAATAACTAAATATAAACATGTTTTCCAAAAAGGATATGAATCAAATTGGAGTGATGAAATATTTATTATATCTTCAATAATTGATAGATCTCCATGGGTTGTATATACAATAACAGATTTACAAGATGAAGCAATAGTTGGTACTTTTTATGAAAGAGAATTACAGAAGGTCACTTACAACCCCACCTCACAATATAAAATAGATAAAATAATTGGTACTCGTTATTCGGGTAACAGAAAAGAAGTATTAGTGAAGTGGAAAGGTTATCCAGATAAATTTAACAGTTGGATTTTAGCTTCTAGTTTAAAAGAAATATGAATAAAGAAAGTTTTTATTTAACTTTGCTCAGCAATAGTTCAATGGAATACTTTCCTGATAACAAGACCACAAATTTTTCAACAAAATTACCAAAAGCTATGAAATTAGAAGGTGAATGGTCGGTTGGAGTTGTCGAGTTTCAATATCCATGCACCATGTTTACTGTTCAAGATCATGAAAATGTTGTGTACATTACAAAAACCATGTTAATGCCTAATGAAGATAAACCATCAACAGTGTACTACAAAAAACATATTCCGGCTACCAACTATGATAACGTTGAACATATTTTAAGAGCGTTAAATGGTATCAAAGAGAACTTGAAATTTCGTTATGATGAAATAACAAAATTTGTGTCTATTTCTGTTTTGGATAAAAATATAACACCCGTAACATTATCACCCAAATTAAGTTTACAACTAGGTTATGAACCAAATACAAATCTTCTAGACAGAAATTTTGGGAAGTGTCCTGCTAATTTACACTTAGGGTTACCATCTCAACTATTTCTATATTGTGACATTATCGATCCTCAGATTGTGGGTGATGTTATGACTCCGCTATTAAGAGTCATTTCATTAGATCCTTCAAAATACATTTATGGTTCGAACAAAATGCACGTTTTCTCTCCACCTCACTACTTACCTGTTATGCGAAGAGAGTTCGATACGCTGGAAATAGATATAAGATCGAGCACAGGACAAAAAATACCATTCCAGTTTGGAACCGTGTGTATTAAACTACATTTCCACAAATTATAATAATGTATTCTCCTCATGATCATCATAAATGTCCATATGAAAATTATTATTCACATCAAGCTGGATCAGGAGTTGGTGTAATTTATAAGGGTTCACCATACCAACGCGGTCATGGTATTGGGAGCTTCTTAGGAGGGTTATTTAGATCAGTTTTACCTTTACTTTCAAGTGGTGTTCGAGTGGTTGGTAAGGAAGCATTAAACGCTGGAGTAGGACTTTTATCGGATATGGTTCAAGCGCGTCCTATGGAAGCCTCAATAAAAGATCGTCTTAAACAAGTTAGTACAAACTTAAAACGAAAGGCTGATAACAAAATTGATCGATTTAACATGACAGGATCTGGATATATAACTAAAAGAAAACGATTGGCATCGTTCATTCCACCACTAACTGCTAAAGTGAAAGCTACGAAAAAACTTGGTCTAAAACCAAAAAACATCGAAGATATATTTTCAAATTAAATATGTCTTTCCTTCATAATCATTCTTGTGAGTGCGTTAAGTCAGAATTAGATTTATTTGCATTACCGTCTACACAAACAAGCATTGAAAATGGATTGTGGATTCACTATAAACCAATTTCATCTCTTGCTGATGATGGACCTATCGAGTTTCAAGTTCCTGGAACAGGCGATGACTACATAGATTTGTCTCATACATTACTCCAGATAAAGGCAAAAGTATTAAATCAAGATTCATCAAACTTGATATCAGCTACAGCAGTAGCACCTGTAAATAATTGGCTGCATTCACTTTTTAGTCAACTTGATGTTTATTTAAACCAAAAACTTGTATCACCACCTAATAATACCTATGCCTATCGAGCATACATGGAAACTCTTTTAAACTATGCTCCTGCTGCTAAACAATCTCATCTTACTTGTAGCCTTTGGTATGAGGATACAGCAGGAAAAATGGATTCCACAGATGGTAAAAACATAGGATTTGTTAAAAGACAGGAATTAGTTAATGAAAGTAGGGAAATAGAAATGATTGGTCATCTTCATGGTGACATTTTCAATCAAGATAAATTTTTAATGAATGGCGTTGAAATGAGTGTAAAATTAGTTCGATCAAGAGAGAGTTTTAATTTAATTGCTGGGTCAAATGATGTAAAGTTTAAAGTTTGCATTACAGACGCAACTCTTATTGTTCGAAGAGCACGAATTAATCCAAGTGTATTACTCGCACATCAGAAAGTTTTAGCTTCTACCACTGCTAAATATCCTATTACTCGTGCTGAAGTTAAAGTTTTAACAATTCCATCAGGTGTTCAAGGAAAAACTCTTGATAATATATTCTTAGGACAGGTACCCAAAAGATGTATTATTGGATTTGTAAACAATTCTGCATTTAATGGTTCGCTTACTAAAAATCCATTTAACTTTGAAAACTATGGTATTAACTCTTTCAGCTTATATATTGATGGTCAACAAATACCTTCAAAAGCTTTGCAACCATCTTTTAATAATAATATATTTACATCAGCATATCATACTCTATTCTCGGGGACTGGTATTCACTTTCTAAATGAAGGAAATGCAATCTCTCGTGAACAGTATGCTAAAGGTTACTGTCTTTTAGCATTTGATTTAACTCCTGATTTATCAGCTAACTCATCAGCTCATTGGAATCTCATAAAGCATGGTAGTGTAAGATTAGAAGTACGATTTGAATCCTCACTAATACAAACAATTAACTGTATTGTTTATGCTGAGTTTGATAATATTATTGAAATAGATAAAAATAGAAATGTTACTGTAGACTATAGTAGTTAAGGTTATGTGTATGTAACTAAAGGAAACATTATAAAATTAAATAAAACAAATTGTATGCAATATACTATTTTTTTATTTCTTTATAAACACCCTATTCAATCTTATACAGAACACCGATCGAGTTTAAACTTTACATAAGCACACTGACTAAACCACTGAACATGCTGCTGCCAAGGATCATCATCATCTTCCCAATCTTTTAAACCGCCACCACAATGGAAACACTTGGTCCTGTCTTCATGACCAGTATAAAAGAAACCGGCTTCTGCAAGATCTTCAGGCTTCTGTTTCATAACGAGTGGCCAGTCTCCGAAACTGAACAACCGTCTAGATTTTGAACTGAAAAATGGATATTCAGCTCTTGGGTACTGCATATTCTTCACTTTTTCTTCTCCAATCAGTTTTGTAGTTTTGCTTTTCAATGAAGTGATCTGTTCACGTATGCCACACTCATCTCTTCCTTCTAATCTTGTTTTTCTCTCAGCACCACAAGACGACACCTCCATGGATCTAATGAATACACAGAAGTAATTTAAGTAAACAGAATCACATTCACTAATCGACTAATGAGTGTCATTGTTAAAAAGTATTTTTTAACTTATTCACTTTCTGCTATTGTCTTTGTAATATTGTATACGAGGCTGTTTGTGCTGTCATAGATGCTATCCTTATTATTCTTTACATAATATTTAATCCTCGTGGTAGCGTGTTTCCAATGATCAGTAGTTGGAATCTTATATAGCTTCTTCATATCGTACATTTCAATTTTTATGAGATGCGTCGCTTGGTCTCCGTAGTCAAAATTAGTAGAAATGTATGATACACCATCTCTAGCGGCTTGTGCCAAGGTTGACGATAACAGTTTCTTCTTTTTTATTTTTTGGTGCCACTTCAAAAAAAAATGATCAATCGGTTGTGATTTCCTTTTTCCACCATCGCATGTGTTATTAATGACGAGTCAGGTAGAATCTAATGAGTACACAGAAGTAATTTAAGTAAACAGAATCACATTCACTAATCAACTAATGGGTGTCATTGTTAAAAAAGTATTTTTTAACTTTTTCACTTTCTGCTATTGTCTTTGTAATATTGTATACGAGCCCGTTTGTGCTGTCGTAGATGCTATCCTTATTATTCTTTACATAATATTTAATCCTCGTGGTAGCGTGTTTCCAATGATCAGTAGTTGGAATTTTACATAGCTTCTTCATATCGTACATTTCAATTTTTATGAGATGCGTCGCTTGGTCTCCGTCGTCAGAATTACTAGAAATGTATGATACACCATCTCTAGCGGCTCGTGCCACGGTTGACGATAACAGTCTCTTCTTTTTTATTTTTGGTGCCACTTCAAAAAAATGATCAATCGGTTGTGATTTCCTTTTTCCACCATCGCATGTGTTATTAATAACGATGTCATCGTTCTCTTCTTCATGTTGAGGGGAGAGCGGTGAGTAGTAATACTGTTTATAGGTATTTTCATCGAAGTTGAATGATTTCTGCAACAAGACAGTTATCATGTTAATATCAATTTGTTTACACTTAATCACACACGTTAGGAAACAACAACAAGAATACAAGTAAGTTTGTCAATAGAATAAACACTTACCTCCATGGCCATTGATGCGTTGAAGTAACACAAACGTAGTATTGGTAGACGTATACAATCCACTGCGGTCAAACGACCATAGACTGACTGCATGACTGCAATGGTACGATCTTATATAGCACCATTCTTATCTAAAACAAATTCCTAAATACAACGAAACTGATTGTAACTCTATGAATCACCAAAATTATCTCACGTTCCTCCGGAAACTGATAGTAACTCTATGAGTCAACAAACTTATCTCACATTGCTGGCATCAACCTGTTTTGTGAGTGCTACAAAATAATGCGATTTAATATTTACAAATCACTATAATTGAACATTCCTATGACAACCATTGAATAGATTGGTAGTGTAATAATATGCTATATCATGGATACACTAGAAGTACAAAAACATCTGAAAAAGATTCATCCCAGTCTAGAAATTAATGTTTATGCTGCTAATAGACTCCCTATGTATACCCATGCACCAACGTATATAATATGCAATTTGGATGCGGATGATAAGCCAGGTTCACACTGGGTAGCTGTACATATCGATACGAATGGCATCGGTCAATATTTTGATTCATATGGGCGAACACCTGCGCGATATCATCTCGAGTTTTTGAAAAGGAATTGTAAAAGATGGGGCTGGAGTATTGATAGGATTCAGAATGATTGGACTTCAGTTTGTGGTGAATATTGCTTAATGTATTTGCTATATAAGTTTCAGGGATGTTCAATGCATAGTTTTACAAACATATTTACAGGGAACACACTGTACAACGATATTTTAGTGGATGAGATGTTCCGCTCATATTTTGTAGATAAAAATAAAATTTGTTAATGACGCATGTGTTTTATTGATTCCGTTTTGATGATCCCGAATAGCAAAGTAAGCAATGGTCTATGAACAATAAAAGTATACAATAGCAGTAGCAGTAACAATGAGTAATACATAGAAACGTCAATGCAATCCTAATGAGGGTGCGCGGCCGGACGTACGGACAATAGATAAGAAAAGGCGAACAATGAAAGTCGATAATGAGGGTTTGGGTCACCGGAAATGAAACAGATTGTTGTTAATTGATTTCTGTATCTCCGGAACCATGCATCCTACGCGAAAAAGGATTGCAGAAACGTGATCAGCGGACCCCAAAACATTTTTTTTTTTTTTTTTTTTTTTAGTTTGAAACGCCCTGGACCGCGATTGCGCCAGAAGCGGTGGTGCGCCGAAACCGGTGAGCCACGGGATTGGTGCGCCAGAACCGGCAAATCACTACTACTTACTACTGCCGTGACATTTGAATTTCTAACTACAACCGTTTAGTTGATAGAGGGGGGGACACTTGACTCTAACGAAAATTGGCACTTTAAAGCTTGATAAGTCACGAACGGTTTACTTAAACAAAAAACGGTCTTACCAAACCCCTAATATTTGAAAGACCTATCCAACGATATCCCACACTATGGGAAGAACGAAAAAAAAAATATCATCCCACTTTACATGTATGGGAGGTACCCTAAATAATTGTTTTTTTCAAAATTTTATGTTAGCACTTTTTTGGCGTCATTAACGTGTATACTCATGCCAAAGTACAACTTTCTAGTACCAATAGTTTTTTAGTTTTTGAGCTAAACCGCGGACAGACGGACAGACAGACGGACATAGCGAAACTATAAGGGTTCCTTGTTGACTACGGAACCCTAAAAACGATATAATTTTGACTTATAATTTCGAAAAAATTTCAAAAATGAATATATTTTAAATAACACTTACTTTTCACGTTTCAGATAACACTTTTTATTAATAATTTTATTACTTTATGTAAACAAACTCTAAAATTGTATTGCCACCGAAGTCAATGACATCACAAAGCGCGCCAAAGTTTCATATTATGACAGTATGAAAAAAAAACAATCTGTGAAAACGTCAAAAGGTGCGTTCAGAATCATAAAAAAATAAAGATAGTATTTAAAAAATAGCAAAATGTTGTGCCTGGGTTTGTTTGTTGATAAATTTACCTAGAAATAAATTGATGTAGATATCTATGCATTTAAGGGTAAGGCCGTCTAATTTTATACATAGTAACTCTTAAGACATTAATAAATTAGTAACACACGGTAACGCAGTAACGCTCGCGACCCATCTAAAGCTAGGTCTACAATGTAATAAACTAATTCAGCAATCAACCTAGGTTAGTTGTTGAATTCGTTTTTTTTTTATGACACGATTTGACACGTTCTTCACTGGTTACTAAAGTAGAATATTAATTTCGATGGTAATTTAAAAATAATAAAAAGACATGTTTAAAACAATTTAATTTATTACTAGTAATGTGTTTTTTTAAGTATGGCAGTTTTTCAGTCTCAACTCTCATCGAGCTTTCAAATCACAACAATTTCCTAAACAAAGTAAACTCTATCACAACTTTCATTTTTTAAGAAGTACTCTTTGGAACTAAATATTAACTCAACTTTCTTAACATTTGATGTAGGCACTATATATCTCTGTTGACTTTTTTTGGTTTTACAAATTTTAAAGGATTTATACAATAAAATGTCTCAACCTCTTCATTTGCAACGTTTTCAATAAAACCCACATAGAACCTCCAAGATTTTTTTTCATAATTTTAACAAGCACACTGACACCTTCCTTATTTTCAATATAATTATTTTGTTTCTTTTTCTCTAAAGATTCGTGCTTCTTTTTGTCCTCCAATTTGAATATTGTTACATTTCTTATTTTCTTCTTCTCTTTGTACTCTTTGTGATTCCCATAACCCTGTTTTCTTCTTTAACTTTCTTTCTTTCTTTAATAAAAAGGAAAAACAATTGACGGTTCCTATTTTTTTTTTGTGAAAAAATTATAGCTCACCTAAACAAAAAAAGAAAAACGGTTGACAATCAGAGAAGAAATAGGTGCTGAACTCTTTTGTTTTTGCCTATTTAGATTAGGTACATATAAATTAAAATAAGCATATTTTTATGAGCTTGTGTCTTTTTCGTTCAGTTAAACACCTCTAGCAGGTGAAATTAATCATTTATCATGAAAAAAAAAACAATGTATATAATAAGCAAAAAGTTGGTTAATTCGAAAATTCTCTCGTGAATAATTCTTCCCTTAATGTAAACTCTGCCTAAATTATGTCCCGAGTGTTACGTAACTCTCCTAGTAACGTTCGGTATCACTCGCGACAGAAAAATGTTGCGAAGCTAACTTAGGCCGTGCGCGCACTGCCTTGCGGTGGCCGCAATTCCGGTAGATCTACCGCACCGGTAGACTGACCGCAGTGCGCGCACTTCTATGACACTCCATACTTCACAAATTTTGCGTTTCCAAAACGCAACGCAGTGCGCGCACGGCCTTAAAAATCTAGTATCTCTTATAAAAAAGCAGATTATTACCACAGCCCAAGCTATTTCTTTAAAGTAATAATGTAGCTATGAGCGGAACACATAAAAATAACGGAAATATGCAATACGAACTTCAAAATTGGTATTTTAACGCCACAAAATAACCTGGACAACTCGTTCAACACACAGAAAAATCCGGATCAAGTTGACGATTGGACGAATATTTTATTTTTTACATTCGGACATAATGAGCATCAGTACTGCCGCGCTAAGGAATCTTATTCGGCTTTGGATACACGCATATTAAGCCAGTATTTAGTAAATCTCTTAGCGTAACGCTTGCGACATGAAATTCCGGGACACATATTTATGTTCACATAAAATTTTATAGAAACATAGTTAAATTAACAAAATACGAGCGTTATAGAGGAAAATTAGTAATAAATTCATTAAAAGCTACTTCTTAGCGCTAGAAGTTATTTTTTTCAAAATATTTTATACATAATACCCAAGAGATGTATTTTGGACATTGCTTTTTTGTATGGGAAGAAAAGTTACAACTTTTATAAAATACAAAAGGAAATAGTAAATTGCATTGTATGATAAATTTAACGATGATCACTATTAATTCATGATTCATATAATCAGTTGCCACAATATTATCGATGTCAGCACAGTATTTAATCAGCTATTAACACATACTTTCATCGGACAAAAAAAAAACGAAATGTACAATTTTACACGGCCTTACCCTTAAGGGTTAAAACCCACGTCAAACAAATGACGTGGATCAGAAGAAGAGAGCCTTCAACAGGGCTGCCAAGTCCAGCAAGAATTTTTGCGGAGGGCTCGGTTTGACTACGTTAGCCGAATTGGGAACAAACTCGCTTCATACCCTGCTGGAAGCAAAGCGTTTGGTGGCAAAGTCGGTCGAATCTAACTTATGTCGCCCCTCACTACCACCACTGCTCAAACCTGACGGGTCTCTGGCTCACTCCGCTGAGGAAAAAGCATACTTGTTTGCCGCTCTCTTCGCGGAGTCTTCACGTCTGAATAATAGTGGCGCTCACCCTCCTGATGCTCCTATTGGATGCGAGACGTGTATGTCAGACATTCGCATCCATCAGAAGGACGTCCGTAGTGCTGCGTAATCTTGACGTAAACAAAGCTAGTGGGCCCCGACGGGATACCAGCAATTGTTCTTAGAACTTGTGCGCCTGAATTGTCTCCATTCTTGACACCCCTGTTTCGCCTTTCGCTAGAGACTGGAAAGGTGCCGAAAGCATGGAAGCTGGCTAACGTACAGCCTGTACCTAAAAAGGGCAGTCGTGCTGACCCGGCCAACTACAGGCCTATTTCAGTCACGTCCATACTCTGTAAGAGTATGGAGCGTGTACTTAATAGTAAGCTCCTGGCATACCTAGAAGCCAACGACATCCTCAGTGATCGACAATACGGCTTTTGCAAAAACCGGTCAACTGGGGACCTTCTAGCGTATGCCATTCATATCTGGAGTGAGGCCATTGAGAAGCAAGGGGAAGCACTTGCTGTTTCCCTTGACATCTCCAAGGCTTTTGACAGGGTCTGGCACGATAGCCTTATTGCTAAGCTTCCTTCTTTCGGTTTACCCACTCAACTTTGCGTTTGGATTGAAGACTTCCTGAGGGATCGGTCCATTCGATTGGTCATTGATGGCTGCTCGTCTGGCCAATTGGCAATTAATGCCGGGGTCCCTCAGGGGTCTGTTCTCTCAGCAACTTTATTCTTGCTGCATATTAACGATCTGCTAATGCCCAGTGCCTTTGGGTATGCAGACGACAGCACAGTTTCTGAGAGATATGTGTCCAGTGCGCGAGCTGGTGGGTCACAGATCCAGTCTCTCCGTGAGGACATGGTTGGGCGCTTGAACTTGACCTTGAAGGCTGTCTCCAAATGGGGTGATGCCAACCTGGTCAAGTTTAATGCAGCTCAGACCCAGGCGTGTCTCTTCTCCGCAAAAAGGAGCCAATTCGAACTGGCTCCTACTTTCCGTGGTGTAACCGTGCCAATAACCGATCATATTGAGCTTCTTGGGGTGACTTTAACTTCCACACTCAATTTTGGCCCGTTTATCGAGGCTAAGGCTCAGTTAGCATCAAAAAAGTTGGGAATCCTAGCCAAGGTGAGACGGTACTTCACACCGGAACAGCTGCTCAATTTGTATCAAGCCCAGGTTCGGTCGTGTATGGAATACTGCTCTTATTTTTGGGATGGATCTGCGAAATACCAACTGGACGCGCTTGAGTCTATCGAGAAGCGGGCCAAGAGACTCATTGGCAACGATGCACTGGTCGAGTCAAAGCTCCAGAGCCTTGAACACCGACGACGAGTTGCAAGTCTATCGGTTTTCTATCGGTTACATTTCGGGGAGTGTGCGATGGAATTACACAATCTAATTCCGCCAAGCCCGTTCCGACTACGAGACAAACGGCGAAGCACCATCGTTACATGGTGGACATCCCACCCAACGTTTTGGGAATACCTTCATTGTGCGTACGGCTAAAGAGTGGAATTCCCTGCCGGAGTCTGTGTTTTCCGACAGCTACAACCTATAAAGTCTTTAAGTCCAGAGTGAATAGGTTACTTTTAGGTAAGCGTGCTCCATCTTCGATCACATCATCACTTCCCATCAGGTGAGATAGTGGTCAAACGCGAACCTAATTTCAATTAAAAAAAAAACGTGTCAAAAAAGCGTATTACAAGATTCGCAACTACGTTGAAGACATGACTGCTTGGCGATGATTCCTTTCTTCTACACATGTTGCTTCCCTGGCTTATTGTAATTGCGTGATCGACTACCCAAGCAGCAAAACCTTGTCCTAAAGCAGCTCATAGAACGTTTTTCAAAGAACTAATTGATGTTGCTGAGCGGTTCTATAAAAGACCAAAGAACGTTTACACAACCCGGATTGGGCGCAGTTATATCGTTAATCGGTGACATAACAGATCTATAGCAGCTTTGGCGTACCATTTTTAACCGACTTCTAAAAAAGGAGGAGGTTCTCAATTCGGAAGTTTGTATTTTTTTTTTTTTTTTTTTTTTTTTATGTTTGTCCACGCATAACTCCGTCGCTTGCCAACCGATTTGAAAAATTCTTTTTTTGTTGGAAAGGGTATACTTCCCAAATGGTCCCATGAAAATTTTATCGAAATCGGACGAGCCGTTTCTGAAAAATCAAAAAAAGTCGAAAAAAATAATTTACCTTGATGATCTTTTCGTTTACTCTGCATTGCGTTTTTTGTTCGCGCATAACTCCGTCATTTACGAATCGATTTGGAAAATTCACTGACCCACTAAAAAGCGCGAAAATAAAAACTTTTTTGCAAAAAATAAAACCGACTTCCATATCAAAACACTACAAAGCCAAAAATAATTTTAATTTCGGAAGGCGGTGTGAAAAAAAAAGAAAATTCAAAACCAATAACACCGACTACCGAAATTAAAATTATTTTTGGCTTTGTAGTGTTTTGATATGGAAATCGGTTTTATTTTTTGCAAAAAAGTTTTTGACCTGTAAGATTGATATTACAGTGAGAAATGTCATCAAACGGTGATTTAGTAGCCACTGCAACGCTGTTATTGTTCTTTTATGTTTTAAAGAAGTGATTGTGGATCTTTTACATTACCATATCACAACAAATCGTTCAATCTTTCGTTCATTCTCATACTGTTAGTGTTATTAAAGTGATTGTGTGCTAGACTTATATTACTAATTTCAACAAATCGTGCTGAGTAAAATTACAGTATCAAAATATTTATTATGGCGTCTATCCAGTAGCAAAATGCGCTAGTAGTAGCAACCCAGGCATTGAAATAGTGTTACGATTATAATTTTATTGACAAATTAGGCATAATTTAGTATCTAATTTTTAATGCGCCTCCCAAATTAATACGTTTTATCTAAATTTAAATAAATTAATCGTAGATTAGTTCTATAATTTTCTATTATAGAGTAAAAAGTGTAACATTGGCGATTACAGGCCTTCTATAGTACTATGATCAAAGTAGTGACCGCCATTATGGTTAAATAAATTAGGGTTCCTTTGAATTGCCGCTGCAAAGTTATGTCGCACTTTTATGCGGCTTCGCGTCGTCTTGGCTAAAGGTTGAGACAAATAAGAAAGAAAAATTGTTTTAAATAATGTTAGAAGTAGATTTCATGACATATTTTTAACCTACCGGTGATATGAAATGTTATAATTTTTTTTTATTGTGCTTTTTGTCGTTGTTCATGCAACCCTTCACGGCACAACTTGGTATTTGTGCTTGTAAAAGTTACGACCGCTCCCGAAGATAGCCGATCGCGTTCTAGTTCACTTCGATAAAGGGAAGATCATTTTGGGACCAAGTTCCAGGCGTCATTGTAACATTCGGTCCGCCCAGTCCTTACGCAGTAATATATAATATATGTCAATGGCCGCGACACAGCAGCAGTACCTGTGTCGCGGTGAAGCAAAAGCAGATCCTCCAAATTTATTTTGTTAATTAATAAATAAAATAAATTTGGAGTTGGTTTAATTTACTTTATTTTCTCAGCGACAGAGCCTCCGTGACTATATTGCGGTCCACATTGCTCGGAAATGGACTACACTTTAAAAATTAAGTGACGTTTAAGTACCTACTGAATTCATAGTACATATAAGCATAGTCTAAAGATCATCATATAATTTTGTTGTTTGCAGAACCCGCAGTATTAAAATGAAAATGCTAACTCTTGTTTAAATCACATTAGTTATTTAATAGTGTTTGTTTGCTTCCTTTATGTATCATTATGATGTTATAGAAGAGAGAGAAACTCTAATAAAAAATTACAGTGTATTATAGGTATCTAAAACTCTGTTACAAAATAATTCTGCTCTAAACAAGTATCTTTGTAACCAGTATAAAAAGGTAAATATACAGGGTTTTAAAAACTCTTATAGCGTGAATTTCTCACATAAGGAGTAACACAAAACTCAGTTATATCACCAAATTGCTGTATTTTTGAGCAGTCGTGACTATTAAAACACTTTGTACTATAGCAGATACTTAAAAACCCACCTTATTACCAAATCGCCGTATTGCCAAATTTCAATAACCGTTAATGCACCAGGCCTATAACGGTAAATATATAAGTTTTACAGAGCAAATTAGATACAAAAGGGCACCGATCAACAAATATATAGAACAAAGTAGTTTTATACATGTTTTCTTTAAGCCTTATATAGTATATGTCTATAACAGTTGTACAAAATGGTAATGTAAATGTTTACATCATTAGCTTATAGAACGTTTTCGCTGTATAAGCTTATAGAGCAAAAAAGTATGGTCAAACGCCTTTATTCAACATGCTGTCACCATAAACACCGTTATATAACACTTACAAAACTTTTTTGCGAAATAAGCTTTGGTTATAGTACAATTTTGCTGCTTGAGTACCTAGTGTATTAACAAGTCCACTTGCGTGTTTTTTTACCAGACTGCAAAGGAAGGGTTATGTTTTTCGCGCGTATCTTGTATTTATGTATGTATGTAATATTCTTTATTTCCTCATATCTCCAGAACCGCTGAACGGATTTACATAATAGAGGTATCATTAGATTTGTCTTAGCAGTCCAAGTGTTCTTAGATAGGTGACATTTGAACAAAAAAACATGGCGGCCGTGCGAAGCCATTATACATAGCGAAAAATAATTTTTATTTTCGAGTACTACAATATGGGTATCAAAATAAAGGGCTCAACACAAGGATTTCAAAAAGGTATAGCATGTTTATCATTACTGTAATACTAGCAAAAATAATACAATGACAAGGTTTAAAAATATGGACTTAGCTCTTTCACTTTCTGAATCCGTTGGGGTGCCAATGTGACACGACCGGGAAAACTAAAAAATTGATAATTCATATTTAAACTAAAAAGATGAAAAAAAGTTATTTAAAAAGTCTAAAAAAAAACCCGAGTGCTCAACTGAAATGTAGGTACCTAAGAAACAAACACGTTTTTATTTTAAAAAGTGACAAGCAGGCGGACCCATCCCATTTAAAAAATATATATTATGTTCAATCGGGTCCCGTACTCCCATCCCGCCTGCTTGTCACTTTTTAAAATAAAAATGTGCTTGTTTCTTGCATTTCAGTTGAGCAGTCGAGTTTTTTTAGACTTTTTAAATTACTTTTTTTTATATTTCCCTACGATAATCTATCCGATTTGACAGACTTTGTTTTGTTGAATTTTTATTATTCATTTTCCTTCATTTTTGAAAATATTCTAAAGCTTTTTTGTGAATGGGAGAACACTGTAGACTCTTAAGGCGCCTTCAAATTAGCCGCGCGGCAGCAGCGCGGCTAATTTGAAGGCGCCCTTAAATTTGTTTTACAATGTTTCATTTGTAATTCCAATGTGCTGTATAAATTAGTCTAGATACTGTCCTCTCATACCTAATTAAACTGTATTATGGATACATTGTAAAAATTATATTTTTAAAAGAGTAACTGTGGAGTTTCTTGCCGGTTCTTCTCGATAGAAAACGACAAATTTCGAACCGTGCACTAACTTCTGACGTTTTGTAAACTGCCCATGTAGGCCTATGTGAATTAAAATATTTTGAGTTTGAGTTCAACGTAGGTACTTATGTTGGTCGTTAATACTATGGCTTGATTTCATAATTTTCTCGAAGCAGTTCAGGCCATTTTCGACCCCGTATAACTTCGTTGTGGATAAAACTAGAAGCCTGAATTTTCAGTAACCAAGCAGGCATTGTATAAACATGGTATATTTCAAATTTCATTCAATTTTAACCAGTAGTTTAAGAATTATAACGAGTCAAAGTTCCTTAATTTTGTCACTCACTGACTGACTGACCGATCATCAAAAGTCAATCTATTTATTTAAAACCTTAAAGTTTTTAATATTGATATGGTCACTATAAGATGTTGTTAGGTTAGATAATTACGTAATAGTTTAAGACAGAAGGTCCCTTAAGTAGGGACTGGCTCGAATAACCGACTTGGTATTACATGCATCTCACAACTTTTTACGGTAGAAGAACTGAGTTGCGAGACTTGGTTTTTTTACAAGTATTGTTAATAGAATATCGTTAAGCTCTTAAAACTTGAAAGTTAAGCTGCATGACAATAATTGACTAATGCTTGCACTATCTGGATAGATCCACTCGAATCTGTGTTATCCTCAAAAGACCATCACATATTTACCTACAATTATGTATGTATACGGGATTTCGGTTACACATTGTATATTAATACAATGTGTAACGGAAATCCCATATCTATCCAAAAGGGCTGAAGACAACATCTGGTATGGAGTCTCTATGCACAGTTTCAGCTCAAAATAACTGACTCAAACAATTGACACCAAAGCATCGGTTTCATATATTTCTTGAATACCAATCATAACAAACGTGTCACCAATACGTGTCACAGCACTACGAGGGTCAATAACTTTCCACGTCACTTGCTAATAACACGATCCCACCAAAAACATCCTGTAAAAAATTAGCCAAGTTTCGCCTAAGCTGCTTGTTTCTCTATAAAAAGTAATGAAATCTCTAAGCAAAGCGAAGCCAAGCCTAAGGATCTTTACTGCGATTTCTTTATTAATATAGTTAGATTTTATGTAACCGGCCGTTGAACATACTCTATGCACTTTTACTAGTTAAATACATCGAAGTCAACGGCCAAGTCACATAAAATCTAACTATATTAATAAAGAAATCGCAGTAAAGATCCTTAGACTTGGCTTCGCTTTGCTTAGAGATTTCATTACTTTTTATAGAGAAACAAGCAGCTTAGGCGAGACTTGGCTAATTTTTTACAGGATGTTTTTGGTGGTATTTCACTTCTTTTTGCAGAAAGCTATTTTTACTTGATTAGTTTTACCTTTCATTATTTTAGGATTTCTTATTAGAATTGTCTTTTTTTATTTTTGGTGTAGTTTTTTTTTTATTAGTAATCTTTTTCCGGTTCCTGCATTTCGTCCCAATGTTCGGCAACGTATGCCACTATGGCAGACCTGACACTGCAAGTTAAGTCAGTTTTACCAAAGACCAAGAAAGATATTGCGTGGAAGAGACATGAACCATCTTTGGGCATACCAACTACGCGGTAGCCACATAGTTCATCATCGTCTTTTAATTTTGTCGACATTTTTACGAGTTTATTTAAATTCCACGACCATTTATGGATAATTTATATCGATAAAAAGCGAAAATGGAATACGACTGGTGGCTGCTCCCCTGCGTTAGGGGAGACCGGGGTTGGTAAATCAATTTTCAGTTTAATAATTTTTAATATTTTTGCTATAGTCTTTATTCTTCTAAAAAGCAATTTCACTGATAGTGAAACTATTAAGCTTTCGAAAAAAATAGCAATTAGCTCGCTACCAATTACGATATAGCGTACTAGCTTGATTTTATACGACGGGGAAAATGAGTCAACCTACCCCGTGCCTGGGGTAAGTTGACTTGGCACTAGGGGTAAGTTGACTAAGACGTAATGAGACCAAATCTACGAAAAAGTGGGATAAAAAAATACTAAAATATAATTATGCAATCATCATTTTATTTATGAAAATAAATCCTTAACCCTCTTGACATCCGAATTTAACATATAAAACATAAATTTAAAAATAAGCAATTAAAAAACAAACACTAGGCAAACTAAGTGCGGGCACGCCGCAATTGCGGCGGTAAGACCCCTCTTTGAGGAGTGGCTAGATCGGCGTCACTGCGTCCTGATCTACCGCATGACACAGGTCCTCACCGGACACGGAAGTTTCGGGAGGTACCTGTGTCTGATGGGGAAGGAAGAAACGCCTGGGTGTCACCACTGCGAGGATCGCCCTGAGGACACAGTAGAGCATACGGTGCAAGACTGCCTCGCTTGGGCAGAGCACCGATGTGTCCTCACGGCGGCGATAGGCGGAGACCTCTCGCGCCCGGCATTGGTCGAGGCAATGCTGCGGGGCGAGAGGGAGTGGGAAGCGGTCGCCTCCTTCTGCGAAGCAGTCATGCTACCGAAGGAGGAGGCGGGCCGCGTGAGGGAGAGGATGACGCCCTCCCTCCAGCCCAGCCGCAGTGGTAGACGCCCACGGCGTCGGACGTCGGCCGACGATCTCCGGCCACCGTAGGCACGGGCATGCGGACAGCGAGTAAAGGGCAACTCGCTGTCCGACCATGTGGACCATGCCCGGGTCGACGGCGCGTTGTGTTCCACGCGCGCCTCAAAGAGCGTCAGCAATATGACGAGGCCCCCCCTGTAGAGGGCCGAAGCCTGCCGGGGTCGTGGGACTTATCCCATTACCGTGACCCCGGAACGTAAAGGGCTATTGAAGGAACACCGTGGATTTTAGTCAGTACAAGTCTGACAGTCCCTCCGGCCCTGCCCGGGGTGGGAGGACTTATTTGATAATTTTACCACGCAAAAAAAAAAAATATGTTTGTGTATCTAACTTGATTAATGATTCTAATTCCATGTTTTACAATCAAGTACATCAATAGCAGTAACAAAACAGGCTTTTCCTTACTAAATCTGACGTATTAAACGAAGTGTTTTGCAAATTTTCCGAAATTATTTTCCTTCACTCACCCAGAAAAATTATCGTATCACCAGCAGAACCTAATGGTCCACCTGTTATAAAATGGTCTTATTCTGTCAAACGTAGGTGTAAACGGTTTTCGGGTTCTAAGAGATCCCGAAAACCGTTGATGATTGAACCTTGAACCTTCCATGATTTTATTTTAATTTATACAGATTTATAAATGAAAAATAAATCGTGGTAGCATCGTACTAAAACAAAAAGTTTGGATTAAAAACATTATACTAATTCTTTTTCATATCTAGTAAATTTAAAATGTCATGGGGCAGCTTAATCAGATAGTCAACCAGCCCCTTTTTAAATTAGTCAACCTGCCCCACATTACCTTAAAATTTTTAATCATATTCCATAACCTTAAAATGGCGTCTGAATCTAAAAGAACAATACAACACACAAAGCTCAAAAATCAAACATTCGTATTAAACACTTTGATAAGCAAAGGCAACAAATTAAATTGGCATTATAACATAACACATTACGACAAAAATAGTTACTTACGTGTCTTGTTTTTAAACAAAACGCTGTCACGCGACGTGTTTTGGTGATGCGGTGTTCTCGGTGATAGAGCGAAGGGGTAAAACGGATGCTCTCGCATAGTCAGCCGACACTACAAGTTTGCGTAGCTTGCATTTTGGACAATTAGTCTACCTACCCCTATAGCCAACCATCCCCGGTCTTCCCTACCCGGTAGGCTACTTCCAATTAGCAACTGACAAAGACCGAAAACAACATAAGCCCCAAGGCAAGGTTAACAAGAAATGGGAGTATTAGCCAGGCAAGCTGCATTTGAAAGTTGTCTCAACTGCGGACTTAGCCTGTTTCCACCTTCACCACGAGGAGGTACTCCCAGCTTATGTTATTTTATTGAAGTACTTAGTGTGACTCTAGCACATTTTAATGTTTTCTAAGACATTTTCAAATACTTCAGACTCCAGTTTCATATTCATTTATAAGAAGGGGCTCGTCACATTGAATAACTTTTGTCAAGGCGCATTTCCATATCTCCCATAGTTCAGCTGAGCTCTAAGGGTTCTTCATCAGATACTTCAGACCTTCAATTTTTTATACACATCAATAGAAGGGACTCGTCACTCTGAATAACTTTTGTCAAGGCGCATTTCCATATCTCCCATAGTTCAGCTGAGTTCTTAGGGTTCTTCATCAGATACTTCAGGCCTTCAATTTTTTATATACATCAGTAGAAAGGGCTCGTCACACTGAATAACTTTTGTCAAGGCCATTTCCATATCTCCCATAGTTCAGCTGAGCTCTTAGGTTTCTTCATCAGATACTTCAGACCTTCAGTTATTTAATTTCAAAAGAAAGGGCTAACCACGCTCAATAAACTTTGTGAACATAGCATGTCGATAATTTCAATAGTTTGGCTGGTCTGTTACGGTTTCTCCTCAGGGTCATAAGGTACTCCAGATCTTCCATGATCCTAGTTTTGATAGTTTTCCCTTCATATAGGTACTAAACCCTACCTCTATGCCAAATTTCAGCTCTCTATGTTTATGGGAAGTACTAGTTCTATTTTGATGATTAGTGAGTCAGTGAGTCAATGAGTCTATATATGTCGAAATAGTACAACTTTGCTTTTGCATAACTTAGGAAATAAACAAGCTACAAACATGAAATTTTTTGGTTTAAATGTGTGCTGGTAGCTTACTAGATAACGATAATTTCAGCGTTCTAAATCTATCCAGAGGTCCCCAAAAAGTAGTTTTGACTGAAAATTATTGATTATTAGTACTTTTGACTGCAAATTTGCGGTTAAAAGTACTTTTGACTGACGCTCTTCGTCAAAAAGTAGTTTTAACTGCAATAAAGCATCAGTCAAAAGCGGTTGTCTATTGTTTACCCGAAGATTATTTACCATAATCATCATATTCCCGAATTTTATTTGCCCGAATTTCATTTCCCCGAATATTTTTTTTGCCCTAAAAGACATATGACATACTTTTAATTGCCCGAAACTTAGATACCATAAGATACGAGTGCCATACGTATTGTTTTTCATATTTTTAATTGCCATAATAATAATTAGACATAATATTTAAACGCCATAATGATTATTAGACATAATATTGGGCGACGGAGCCCCGCTGCGCGGGGCTCCTACTTCTGGGTGGTTAAAATAACCACGAAGGGGATGGAATTCTTGTTTAATTTGACAAAAAAAGGATTGATGTGTAAATTAAATTGTACCCTACCCAAATCGCTCAAAATTATTTTCAATACACTTCCTCGGAAACTGGCTCTTATCGCACTACGATTATGTTCAACATGCGATGTATTTCACACTCGTGGATTTTTTAAAATTTCACACACAAGGGTTTTTCCATTCCAGATTTTGCCACAGATAACATTAAACAACTATTCAATTCCCTATATTCAGCGGTGATTTTTTTTTTTTTCGCAGCGAAGTGGCGCATGTTTTTAAAGCCTTATATTAATTAATGAAAATTAAAATTGTGTTTATGAACAGAATGTCAGAAATAAACATTATTAATTATAAAATAATTTTGCTTATATCAACAAACTAGTACTCACGCGGGGCTTCGCTCCCGTGGATTCTATCACGGTAAAAACATAACTCTCCTTTTTTGCAGTCGCGTAAAAAGTAGCCTATAACCTTCCTCAAGCTTCAAGCTACTTCCATACCAAATTTCATCCAAATCCACCCAGTACTTTCGAAGATTAGCGCGTTCAAGCAAACAAACAAACAAACTTTTCCGCTTTATAATATTAGTATAGATTAACATTTATTTGTGTTCTAAATAACAAAAAAATAAATATTTTAATATCAGGCTGTTTTGCGGCTTAATACCTTGGCTTCTCTCTTAACCTGCGAAGGTAAAGCACGGGGAAAAAGTAAATGAAATCTTATACATTTGTGTTTTTTGCGTAAGTATGTCGAATTTAAGGTTTGATGAGAACAATTTCGAAGCAATTCTATTATTTTATTTCTTCGAAAGTGTATTGAAAAATGTCGTTTCATACACGTGGACATTTGTTACTGCAGTACTCGGCTCCATAACCCCCTCGCCTTGCGGCTCGGGCGTAACTCTGCCTCGGCCGCAATAACAAACTTTCTCCACTTCATCAAAATGTACTATTGCTTTCTTATTATGCCAAATATGAGTATGTTTTAAATCAATGCATCATTTGTAAAACTAACAATTAGTTTTAGGATTTCGGTTACTAGCAAATAACATTTTTAAACCTATAAGTTATTTTTTCTCTTTAAGTGAATATGTAATTGTTTTGAGAAAATGTAATGTAATCTTTAACCGTAAAAATTTCTCACACTTTTCTTGGATATAGCCATATATATATATATAAATATAGCCTGTGTTATTCCTAGTTATGTCTATATGTGTGCCAGTGAGTTTAATCTAAATCGTTTAAGCCACTTTTGCTTGATGCAAACACAAATAAACAAACATTTATACTTTCACATTTATAATAATTACCTAGTAGGACTGAGGCGGGTAACTAAGATTTTGTGTGGCTCGTAAAAATATAACTTAGATATAGAAATGAAGAAATCAACAATGGTTACATTGGTGTGATCGGTCAGTAAGACCGACCGAATTCTAAGTTTTAGGATAGATAAAAGGAAGCGATTTTCGTGACGAAATAATGAGTTCTAATTATTAGATAAGTACTAATTGAGTAAGTATTAACTTAATTAACAAAAGCGATTGTCGATGGTGGTCTAACGGAAGTCACGGACAAGACATTAGTAAAGAACATGAAACATACCGCATATCTGTATTTCAGATGTATTATACTAGAACCATACATTATCCACCCACATGACCGTGTACAGTAGAGTAGCCGGCAGCCATACATCCGTATACAAGCCTGAATCAACGGGCAGGCGAGAGTAGAGTGCAATCGTGCGTATATTTACTACCGAAGGGGGAATTGGGGAGAAAACGGGAGACCGCCCCCTCCCGCCGTGCGGAGTTCCCGTCGCGATCGAACCACAACGAAGGCGGTAGTGAACACGGTCGCTTCGGGGCGCGGCGCTAAACTCGAGCAGAAAATAATCGGACATGGAGCTCAAAGGAAAGGTAGCCCTAATCACCGGCGCCGCGGCCGGCATCGGTCTCGCTTACAGCCAGGAGTTGCTCAAACAAGGAGCTAAGGTAATATATAGAACACACATCCTTCCAAGACTTCCTTTGCGCATGGCGTACTTCCTAAAGTAATTTTAAGTTCAAGGTAAATAACTGTTGAATGAAGTGTACTGGATATTCGCCAATATTGTCTGAGTGTCGTACTTATGAGGACAACTAAAGTGGATAATTGATAGCAGGTGGATCACCGGAGAGCCGGTTCTCATTCCTGCCTACTATTGATTTTTGCCGGCGCCCCGGTCATTGGCGTGATTGTTTTCCTTTGAAGTTTCTTTGTGCCATTATAGATGTTTATACATTGTTATTTGCTTATAATTCATTCAACTCGTTAGTTAATTATATACTCTTATGGCATTTCTTTTGTTTGTCACAAGATGTACATAGGTACCTACTCCTTTGGTATATAAACACTCAAGTTTTTATTTATAGAATGACACGCCTCCAAGACGTGCGTAAATATTTTTTTCTTTTTGTCCACTCTCTCTTACAAGTGGTTCAATACGGATAATCTACTATTAATTTATTTATAAGTTTCCAAATGAAATATTTTAAGAATTCAGTGAAATCTAGATATAATGCGAATTAACTACTAGTTATTATACGCAATTAAACAACGCGCCGACACTCGACACTCGGAAGGAAAAACAATTTTAGCATGAATCACTATCGATAAGACTTTGCGTCTCCATCCATACCTTCAATATTAGTCGACATAATGTAAAGATATAGGTATTATTTTATAGGATGGCTTTCGTTCTACCTAAAGGTCTTTTTCGACTTCGTAATATCTAATCGTGCAGACAGAATTATTGATCATGCATTAAGTATCCTAGCTACGAGTGTATGTATGTATATCAAGGTAGTGCCTACCTAAAATATTTATAACTAGCTTCCGACTGCGGCTTCGCTCATGTGAAAAGTTTTATTACAGCGGAAAAACGGGAATATGTACCTATAGAAAATGTTATCCTAGGTGTCGAAAGATCGCGGTTGTCTTGCGGCTTTCATTTTCAGGGTTCCGTAGCCGGATGGCAAAAAACGGAACATTTATAGTTTCGTCATGTCTGTCTGTCTGTCCATCCGTCCGTATCTCACAGTCATTTTATTCCGAAACTATTAGGACTACACTTGTGAAACTTGGTACGTAGATGTATTCTGTAAACGGATTTTAAGAAAAAAATATATTTAGAATTAAGGGGGGCTCCCCATACATGGAACTGAATCTGAAATATATTTTTTTCATGAAACCTATGCGTATGGTCTTAATGACACTGAGGTTTCCAAAACCATTCATTGTTTCCTAAAGTCAGTCGTTAAACTAATTTTCGTTTTTGAGATATTTATAGCCAATGACGTATTATAATATTATATCTTTGTTTATAGCATATTTTCTAAAACCTCAAATATAACTTTGTCTTTGTGTACTTGTTTATAGCGAGTCTGACACGCACTTGGCCAATTTTTTATTGATGATACGCTCGCGTTTGACAACTATCTCACGTGATGGTAAGCGATAATGTGGTCGAAGATGAAGCATGCTTGCCTAGAAGTAACCTATTCACTCTAAACTTGAAGACCCAGGTTAAAGCTATCAGGAAAACTGGCAAGGAATTCCACTGCTTAGCTGTATGCACAATGAAAGTATTGCCAAATCGTTTTGTGCGTATGGGTGGGATGTCCACCATGTAACGATGGCGCATCCCCGTTCATCTTGTAGTTCGATTATGAAACGGGCTTGCTGGATTTAGATTGTGCAATTCCAACGCACACTTCCCGAGTAACCGATTGATCATTATTTGTTTTCGCCACTACTTCAACTGCATCCTCTTGATACTTCGCAGGTTTCTTTATGCGATATTGACTCCGAGATCGGCGAGCAGGTGGTTGACGATCTTGGCTCCAAGTATGGCCGGAAGAATGTGTTGTTCTGCCGATGTGACGTCACCGACTATCCGCAATACGAGGGTAAGTTCATTGCAACGCGTGCTAAGCGCTAACCCTACCCTTTAGGTACTGTCAGGAGAAAGTTATTTTCGTCGTTTTAAAGGGGAAGTATTACTGAGGTAACGTACCTAGGTAGGTAGGTATATCAATATTTAAACTTTCGTTTGCTTTCAAACGAAAGTTTCATCAAGTACACTCCTTAAGGTACAGGGCTTGGCTAAAGCTTTAATCTATGTATATTTTTATTGATAAGAAAAGACAAAAAATACGTTTTGAAAATCTAACCAACGGAACAAATGGAAAATCTTGATATCCGTCATCTATTCAGATGTTAGTTTCATTTTTATTCAAAATGTGATATAAGCTGTGACGATCTGAGGTGGCAAAGAAGATATACTTTTAATTCATCCTAACATTTTAACTTTCTATTCGTTAAGTTCCAGTACAATAATGAACTTCTGTAAGTATAAAATTGTTACTCTATTTGTTCCGTTGGTTAGATTTTTAAAAAATATTTTTTATCTTTTCTTATCAATAAAAAAATAAATAGATTAAAAGCTTCAGCCAAGCCCTGTACCTTAAGGAGAGTAGGTACCTGTACCTGTAATAAGTACATATAAGGAGAGGGGGCTACTGACGTCTCATAGTGGCAAAAAGTGAAACACAGCGTGACGTCACGTGACACTTCAACTCACCGTATCGTTTTCATTTTATAATTACGTGAAAAAGAAAAAATACGAGTCCAATAAATGGACTAAATAAAATACCCTATTCTTTAGAACAAGGAACACCTATAATAATCAAAATATTGCTAAATTGCAGAGGCATTTGAGATGACAATGGAAGTGTTCAATCGCCTGGACATAGTGATTAACAACGCGGGTGTAATGAACGACAGATTCTGGGAACTCGAGGTGGACGTCAATTTAGTAAGTTATGTCTAATTATAGACGTTGCTTTATAGCTTCCCAACGATATTTGTGAGCGGCGGAAGTCGCTTCTCTGTTCCTTCCTACAAAACTATTAATTTTAGATATAATACGTTTATGGAATTAGTCACTCTCACACACTATGAATAGGATATTACGGATATTTTTTACTACCGCTACAGAATATGATTACGATAAAATTTAAATCGCCTATTTCAAGCAGCCGCTAAATCCATAGGTACCAATTAGAATTCATAATTAGGTAAATTATATTTATACATATTACCAATTGGTTATTAAACACTCATTTAGTTTTAATAAAATGACGTGTCAAAACTCACGAGGTCGACGTCTCTTTTGAAGTCAATACAATACGACAAACAATGTGTTATTGGCTTTAGCTACGAATCTACTTACTAATACTGACTTAAAAATTTGATAAGCTTGGGTAAAGAGGGGTAGTACCTACCTAACGTTGATGTTGTTAACGTTGAAGAATGGCGTGATACGCGGTACGCTGTTGGCTTATCGGTTCATGAGCAAGGACCGCGGTGGCCAGGGCGGCACCATCGTCAACACGGCGTCCACCGCCTTCACGCGGCCCCAGGTCTCCACGCCCATCTATACTGCCACTAATTACGCCATCGTGGGACTCACCAGGGCGTATGGGGTAAGTTTTATTACTTCGTGATCGTTCAGCTCTTGAACTCTGTCTCGTCTGTCAATTTATTTATTTATAATTTCAACTCGATACCTATGGTTGACTGGTAGAGATTGCCTACGGCATTAAGTCCGTTTTTGTACCTATGTGCATGAAGTGTAAATAAATAAATACCTCCATGCGTTCTCGAAACGAAGGGTCTTGACAGACAGACGGTCAATAAAGTGATCCTATAAAGGTTCCGTTTTTTGTTTTATTGAGGTACGGAACCTTAAAAAAAGCAGAAACCAAATCATCTAACTATTTTTGTATGTACTGCTGTATCTACGTCCTCTGAATCATACGGGTCAACGAGGCATCGGACGGGGTTCTACAAGGGTCTGTTCTGGGACAGGTTTTGTGGAACTCATGTCTTCACAAATCCATGCACTATGTCTGACCATGACATTATAATGAATGAATGAATGTTTACAATATTCTAAATCTACATCTATGTTCATTCCTTAGGATCAGTACCACGTAAATCTGACTGGCGTTCGAAGTATGGTGATTTGCCCGGGTCTGACTGACACCGGCCTCGTCAAGGAAATTCGGAAACAGCTAATGTCTTCAGACTATGAAGCGGCTTGGCAGAGGGACAATGCTAGCTGCAAAATGCAGAGGTAAGAGTTAAGCTTTCAGTCGCAAAAGCAGATTATGAGTTTCTTTGAATGTCACAAACAGTTTTTGGTCAAGCTAGTCTAATGGCTCGCGGTTTCGAACCGGGTTCACGCCAATTGTGTAATGGGTGGCTATTATACTATTGCTGTGAACCCACTCCAGATAAAAACATATTAAGCTTAGTTGGAGGGGTTAACAAGATTAACCCACTCCAGACAAAAACATATTAAGCTTAGTTGGAGGGGTTAACAAGATTACTAGTAATGATCTATAAAAAAAATAACCATAGAAAAGGTTTTGAGAAAGTCTTATAGTAAAGCAATTTGTCACAGTTAGACCGAGTAACAGCTCTATACCCTTTTAATTCTGTTTTTATCCATGTAAAATGATAAATCCTACAAAAACATAATAAAGAATCCACGTAAAACGATTACTTATAACTTATCGAATATATTGTGTACTTGCTCAAATAAAACAATAGCAATTTCATTCAGAGTGCGATTTATAAGGCTCAATTCATGCTCATGTGTGCCGCTAAATAATGCCGACGGTGTTTCGTTACAAGTTTTATCGAATAGACGAAAGTTAAATAACTTATAAATGAACTGTTTTTTTTTGTATATCTCATGTAGATACACTGTTGTACACTGCAATAATTCTCAGATTCCCTAACCCTTAAATACTGTAACTTTTGATTACGATGTAAACTGACCTTAAACTCTAAATCCCTATAAAAATATTATAAAGCGGATAAGTTTATTAAACGAAAATCTTCGAAATTACTGGTTGGATTTCCATGAAGTTTTATACGGAAGTAGCTTGAAGCTTAAAGGAATCAAAATCAAAATTATTTTATTTTACACGGCACTCATAAAACGTCAAAGTTAGTGCACAGTTCGAAATATTGGTCGTTTCCTATGGAGAAGAACTATCACTATCATTGCATAATAGGTAGATACAATTGGAAAATTCTTCTCCATAGAAAACTACTAATTTCGAACCGTGCACTAACTTCCGACGTTTTAAAGTGCCTGTGTAGGTAGGCCTATGTGAAATAAAATATTTTGAGTCTGAACCCGAAAAATAGTAATTGTTTAATTACTTTAATAGTAATTACAAAATTACTGTTTTTCGATCATCGAAATAGTGTAATTTGTGGGCCGTATTTAGTAAGCTGTGTTACAGCAACATTTTAGAATTTGCTAATGTTTGAAAAATATCTTTTTCAGTTCTGAGCACGTAGGCCGCTCACTAGTGGAGATTCTGGCAAAGGGTCAGAGCGGCTCAGTGTGGATCGTGGACAACGGCACACCGGCGCGAGAGTGGCGCGGTTAAACTAGACGCGTAAACCCCTTATTTTAAACACATGCGTCATTCACGCATTTTCCATTGTGGCTCGAGACGTTAGAACGCTCGTGAAATAATTGTTGGTTACCGTATGTTGTTCAAGTATTAAGAAGTGAGAATATGGGATAATCGGATGGGCATAATGAGCCCTTGCTTGGTATTGATTAGTGTTAAATGTATTTTACCTATTTTTACACTACCCCAGTTTTTCGATCACAATGGAAAACAAAACAATTTTTGGTACTAAAGACACATTCAATAACTTTAAATTCAAACACAAAATTCATTAGGATCCCACATTTTCATACAGTGAATGTGCCTAATTTTTTTTTGTAATACTTAGAAATTGGGGCATATAATGTAAGCTCAAGGAATACGATAGACTAGGAATATGCTTCGGAACTAATTATAAGTAAATTCCTTATAACTCTTCATGTATATGATTGAAAGTGCATACATACCTAACACGTAATTAGATTGGATTGGTCGTGATCGTGTAAATATTTCGTTCTCCTAGTCGTAAAGCCTACTCGCGTAAGGCATTATATTTTTTAAGATATATTTTAAGAACAAAAATATGTAATGTATGTCGTGACATATATCGTGTACTTTAATCTACTTATATTGTATACAAACAAGTATGTATTATTCATAAGCGCATACTTTGTTTTACGTGCTTTGAAGTGTAAGTTACAGATGTTAAACATTTTGTTTATGTATAGATCTGCATTAAATGGCGTTAGGCATTGTTATTAACTTGTGTAATGGTCCATATCAAGAAGTGGTCTGATTCTCAATTTATATGATACAAGTGACCATACGCAGTTAATGCATGCATTTCTACTTGTCCTCCAAAGATTGTACGAATTAATAATTGAATGTTTTTTAACATTTGTATGACATATTTGTTGATTTTTTTGGTGACATAGAAAAGCTACGCTATTTTGCTTATTTGCAATAAAATTGGAAACTTTGAAATGGTTGTTTTAAATGAAATTACCTTTTGGAAGATTTGTAGTAAAGTTATATTTTTATATTGATACAATCACCAGGTACAGCTTTTGAGTTACAGGTTTTTACAAATATCATGGTTTTGTCAAGTTTATTTCAGAATTGTTCATGAAAAAGACCCACCAATGTGAACACAGGCAGGTAAAGTTAATGATTCCAAATAAACTACAAGAAAATACAATAGTCCTTTTCTGGAACTAAATATTACAAGAATTTTATTGAATTGAATAAACATAGACTTTACTAGTGTTGATACTGTGTTGCCAATGAGTTGATGTGGCAAGCCCGGGGCCCACCTTCAACAAACCCCTACATTACAAAGCAGCAGTCCTTCTATCACATTTATTTAGTACTAACTACAAATGAACGACAGTCAATAAACACTTGACATTTTATAATATGCCGAGGCAGCCTCTAATCCACAATGATTTATATAATTACACATGAAAACATCTGGCCAGCAGGAATTAGAAACTAATTTATCCTCGTATTAATTTCTTAACACATTAGCAGGACTGCTGCATACACTGTCGCATGTCATCGCATGTAAATAAATTAAATGGAGGCGCAATGACTGTTTGAATGATAGCAGACCATTTTAGTACTTTAAATATTATATTGTTACAACTAAATAGGCACAAATAATCATAACAGCTGAGGAGGTAAGCTTTATGAAAATATTTATAATTCATTGCATAAATAAATTGTCTCCTATGTAACTTTCATTACATAGCCTCCCTGAAATTTACAAGTGGCCTCTCTCTCTCCGATAAATAACATTGGCATCTTGAATCACATACGTAAGCCTAATATCATCCAGCTATTGGTCGACTTGTTACATTATACAATTCAATTTAGCTGATGCCAACGCCTACCTGTTTGCGTAATCGCTCACGACACTCCTATACTTACATTATACTAACTGTGAGCCTTCTCAGTGTACCGACTTTTGTTCTGTCGCACATTACGGGAAATTCCATCTTTATCCTTCCATTATATTGGATACAACACTATCACACCAAAACAATGTCCATCATCTGTAATCTGCTCAACATTTTAACTTCCCGCAAACACATTACTTTTCGAATCAACACAAGACACTTCGATCACCAAACTAACACTTTTCCGTCACTTATCCATTTTTGAGTAGTCCCTGCTGCGATAAAAAATTCTTTCGGTGTAGCGGACGCTCTCCAACAAATCCTACTTAGCTGAAAACAAAAACAAAGTGTCTATTAGAAATTAGTAGGATAAGGAAATAAAACAACTTTACAAAAACAAAAATATGTTCTTGTGCAAATAGATTCAAACAATGATTGCGAAACTCGAGAGTTTGGACACAATGTCGGAAACCTTACTGGCTATGTCTGGAAAGTTTTGTAGGGTAAACAAAACATGATCAATCTGGCTTAAGAAACACTGGAGAACAAATACAGTTCTTATATGGAACAATAGTTATTTGTTATACAAGATTGCAAAGTTGCTTTTTAACCGCGTGCTCAATTTTGATGACCGAGCAAGCGAAGGATTCTAAAATTGAATCACGAGTGCAGCGAGTGATTCAAACATTAGAATCCTGAGCGTCAGCGAGGGAATCAAAAGAGCACGAGGTGAAAAATCTTTGCATTCGAGTGCAACACGTAACTTTTCATCCCACCTCGGCGAGGATATGACTAAATGCAAAAAAAATGGCGCACAAAGAAAATTTAAAAAAAGTAAGTACACCAAGAAGGTTCCAGAGTCTGAGTTTTTAACAAATTAAAAAAGTTGTATGATAAATTCGGCCCCATGGAAGTAGAAGTAAATAGGTTTAATGATGTTTTGAATTCACAAACTTAGTACACACGATGTTCTAAATTCAATTTACTTTATCCTCTAGCGGATAAAAATGGCTTTTGCACTCAGATATCGAAGAGCAAAAATACTCTTTCCGAGATGGGGGGATGAAAAGCATATTTTCCTTTTTTATGTTAGCATATACTGTCCGACAGCGGGGCAAAAGGCTCCCAGTTTTTGGCGAATACGTCACGCCACTCGGCCTGACTTGGTTACTATGTCCTTATATATTATAAAATAAATTCACCCCGCTGCGTCTGTCTATCTGTATGTTCGCAATGACCTCAAAAACTACTGTAAAGATCTTCATGCGGTTTTCAGCAATGGACAGAGTAATTTATAGCGGGTATAAGTGTATAACGTATTAAGGTTTTGTTGGAATTATCAGGACGAAACCGTGCGAAGCCGGGCCGATTCGTATATTCTTCTTCTTATACGTGTCGATGGCATGACAAACTATATTTTGAAAACCCAGGACTTCGCCACTGCCACGGTGTTATCGGTGGCGGCGCAGAGATCTTTGTGGTGTACGAAAGGAGCCGAGCCTCCCTGAGTGACGTAAGATAATCAAAAGCTGGCGCATCCTGGACACCTAGCACTCGTTAACGCAGAGTCTAGGTGACTAATCCTTTCACCACGATGGCACAAAATGTGATTTCCCCAGACTCATCCTAAACGGCTGATCATCTTCATCATCCACAGCTTGACTTCATCCACCGCTGTGGATAGCCCTCCCTTCGCTTGTGCCAAGCTCCACGTATATTATGCCAAACGGCTAGTATATTATAATGCATAGAATTTATTTTTCCGATGATTTAATGTATAAAAGGGTTGAAACCACGTTAAACGGACCGCAACCATCCCCGTTGCGGACACCGGATTAATACGCAGTGTCGCTAGTTCAACTTTCGGGCTTCCGCTTTACAGTAGTACCCAAATGATATGGCTTACCGATGTACATGTGCAGAACATGAATTTTCGCACCGCGCTTAGTTTCCTTTACCGCTATTGGTCGGCAGCTGCCGCCATGTTAGTGACGACGCGTGAGTGAGACGGAACTAACAGCTGCAGTATTTGTGAACCTTATAGTAGTGGTCTAAGGTTGATTGTAAGTTTTAAGCGTTCTTTCGTTAATCTCTTCGGGGTCATTTTTAACTAATATTATGCTCTCAAAAACAGCCCTACTATCTAAAAGTTTCTTCGGAATGGCTTCAAGAATTTATAATAAAATTCCGAAACAAATAAGGGGAATTAAAAATATTAAACTTAAAAAAAAAACAATTATTTAATCTATTAGTAAACATGCTATTATTACACTGTGCATGAATTTTTGTCCGACAGATTTGAGATGAGTTAGTGCCAATTTTTTATGTTTTAATGCAAAATGTAAAATAATAAATATATATAAATAATCTATATATATAAAAGTGAAATACCACTTAGTGATTAATCACGAAATCTCAAACTACAAGTAGTAGGCTCTCAAATTTTGCATGGGGGTTCCTTTTAGTACTCTATGTACTAAAAGGAACCCTCATGTAAAATTTGCTCGCTAAGACGTGATTTTGCGAAAATCCCACGGGATCGGGATTTACACGGGAAAAACATTCCACGCGAACGAAGTCGCGAACAACTGCTAGTATTATAGATGAGTGATGTTAATAAAGCATTATGTTATTAAAAAAAATAATTATGCGATTAAGTAATGCTAATTGGAATGTTATTTATATTTATTTGTAAATTGAAATGCTATTGAATTAATTTGTTATAGTTACTCTGTTTCCAACTATTGTATGCCTAATATGGTGGAGCAGTGCGAACGAACACACACAATAAACTAATAACAACCCTGTAACCACTGTCTCACAATAAAGAACATTTTTGAGTTCGATAGGTACTTTCTTTTCTGCGCGAACGAAAATTCACGACGCGCCTTATCAATTGGGGAATATATGTATGTATGTTTCTGTTTCGGACCTTTTTTTGTCAGGTGAGAAAATCATCGAATGACTGCTCCCACTCTGGGTTAAGCGGAAGGGTGTGTCAGACTTCTACTGACTAAAAACCCACCCTGTTCCTTCAGCTGCCCTTAAGTTCCGGGGCCGTATGCCTAGTGAGTGTAGTTACCTGCAGTGGGTGCGGGATGCGGCTGCGCGGGCTGCGGCTGCGTGACGTGCGCGGGCCCCGCGCGCGCCGGCCGGGGGCCCCCGCGCGCCGCGCCCCGCGGGGCCCCGCGCATCGCGCGCCATCTACCGTCGTCCGAGAAGTTGTGCACGTAGTTGCTGTAAAACAAAAACCATGTTATCTACTGCTCATATATCCATCTCTTCTCTTCTTCGTCGTTCCCTCACTGCCGAGGAGCGTGACTCCTCAGGTTTGTCCGTGACTGTCTCAGGTTTGCCTACAGAAAGTCCTGAAATACTTTGGCCACCAGTGGCGAAGGGTGAATTTTCATAAAAGGGAAGCCGGACCAAAAAATTCTTACCTTGCTCAAGTGTGATGCGTGAATTCCAGTAACTGTGGCCCTGTGGCTGACTTCGAAATCTTGTAAATTCGTAAATAGTTATTTGTTTAATTTAAAATAACAGATTACTATTTATATATTCATATATAAAATAATAGACTAATATTTGCCATATTTTAAAAGGGAAGCCGGTAGGAATCAAGTTGTATGGAGCCTTCGCCACTGTTGGCCACATTGCTCGCAGGAGCAATGACAGTTTTGAAAGACTGATGGTGACGTGGAGGGTAAAAGACCGAAACGCCGTAGCCCAAAGAGATTGGTCGGACCAGGTATCCAAGCAGTTGGGTATCCCTGTCAACGTTGCACTGCACCAGGCCACCAACCGCAACCGATGGAGACGTCATATAGCCATACTAATATAATAAATGTCAAGTCTGCCTATCTGTTTGTTACACTTTTACGACTAAACCACAGCACTAATTTTTATAAAACTTGGAAGAAAAATAAATGAAGACCCCAGGGCCAAACATGGCTACTTCTTTTTTTCAAAAATCTTCCCCTAGAGCATTGACATAGGGCATAAAAGTTTGTATGAGAAAATATTTTCCTCAAATAAACACAGGTGAAACACAGATAGTTATATACTTTATTTGTACACCTTCCAATATAAATATATGGATACGAATAATAAAACTATTGAACAATGGGCGGTCATATCGCACTGAACTATCTATTACAGACAACCATTGGATGGACAGAACTTAAAGGAGATAGATTTAAGGCTGTCAGTGTACATCATAAATAATATTAAATAAACATAATAATATAAAAGAGAAGATAGATAAGAGTTTATTTCATTAATAAATTTTGTTTTATAATGATAAATCAATCAAGAGCCGTGGCGGCCCAGTGGTTACGGGGCCCGAGTTCCCGAATTGTAAGGGAAACATTGGGAAGGTGACCGGAACGATCTGGAACCTCACCCAGAAAACTACGCTTCATGGAGCGATGGCCCCAAACTCCGAACCCCACCATATCCGAATTAACCATGTTTCACCCCTAAACGAACATGGGGTCCACATCGCCTACCTAAGCTTTTTCGTACAGATCTTGTTATCTAGCGAGGTTAAATACCTCAGGGTCATTCAAGACTAAGCTAAACTGGAGTAATCACGTAGACTTAGACTACGAATTAAACAGGGCTTTTATCACTTTCTGGCAAAGTAAAGTAAATGATAGGTAAGAAGAGGGACTTATCCCCTAAAAACATACTTATATTTGTACAATGCTGTAATTCGGCACATGATAAGCTATGGGGCCGTTGTGTGGTGGTCCCTCACCAAGCTTGTCACTGCCGTAAACAAACTACAACGCATGAAATGGCTAGCCTGCATGGCAACAACAGCCGAACTACCCCGACTGCGGCGTTGGAAGCCATGCTGGGGCTCCCGCCAGTCCAACTGTTCATACAACAGGAAGCTACGATGGCAACAGTACGCCTCAAGCCACTTGAGTATAAGAGAGAAACAACACACCACTCTGCAGGAGAGGCTCAACAACGAGCTTCACATAATGAAGCCAATCAATGGTTGGATTGTTATTTATAAAAAAAAATACATGATCCAAATGCATGAGGACTATCGCTGCGAGGGGTTACGCCCCACCGCGGTGCGTGTCTGGACTGCAGTGATACGGGTACAGTCTTTCACAACACAGTGTTTCAGGCCGAAACCTAGGCATCTCCCTGGCAGCTTCAGCCATCATAAACAGGGACGTTCAATATGCTCAACACACTGGAACACTCAATATGCTCAAGACCCTGGAGTGTCACAATGTCCTCAACGAGATCGGTAAGACACAACAAAATAACCATTAAATTGATCAAAGGACACAGCGACTCCGAGGCAACGATGTAGCGGACGAATTCGTCAGAAAGGCCATGGTATCGTGGTCGTGGAACCAGGACGCATTGTGCCACTCCTGTCTAACCTGGTAAGGAAACGACAAACTATGGGAGGACTATGGGAGGATCGTGGTGAGTGCAGGCAGGCCAAGGAGGCTTCAGTCCCTTGATAGCCAGGACTATCGCTGCGAGGGGTTACGCCCCACCGCGGTGCGTGTCTGGACTGCAGTGATACGGGTACAGTCTTTCACAACACAGTGTTTCAGGCCGAAACCTAGGCATCTCCCTGGCAGCTTCAGCCATCATAAACAGGGACGTTCAATATGCTCAACACACTGGAACACTCAATATGCTCAAGACCCTGGAGTGTCACAATGTCCTCAACGAGATCGGTAAGACACAACAAAATAACCATTAAATTGATCAAAGGACACAGCGACTCCGAGGCAACGATGTAGCGGACGAATTCGTCAGAAAGGCCATGGTATCGTGGTCGTGGAACCAGGACGCATTGTGCCACTCCTGTCTAACCTGGTAAGGAAACGACAAACTATGGGAGGACTATGGGAGGATCGTGGTGAGTGCAGGCAGGCCAAGGAGGCTTCAGTCCCTTGATAGCCGCTTATTGAAACAGCTGCGACTGGTCACAGCTGCTTTTACTGGGTCACGAATATTTTAATAAACACCTCTACATATGTAATAGGAGTCACAGACAGCTCAGCGCTGCAGAGCATGCATGGAGGAGGACGAAACAGGGACACACTTGCTACTAAGCTGCCCTGTAGTCGCAGATTACAGGACCAAATACTTTGGCAACCCAGGTACGCTCCGCGAAATTGTAAGCCATACTAGGGCGTTGTTCACCACCCACCCTACCTCCTACTCCCCTACTCCTACTGGCGTGGATCGAATGATAAATTTATCCTACGCATTCGCAAAATACCCGCTTGGTTGTGGAGTTATGGATACCTGCCTGACATACATATATACCCATCCATGGACCGACTGCCTTAACCTTGAAGGACCGCATGGGTCCACATGGGCATGGGTTATGCCACAAGTTCCTCAGACACAGGGTCTGTCAGACTAACTGGTTAAAAAAGTGATATCTTTCTCTCCTCACTTTCTCACGCCTCGAATTGCGTGAGCACTTAATTCTTTTTTTTAAAAGGTTACTAACAATGTGGGTAGAAATCTCACATTACTAGCAATCTTATTAACCCCTCCAACTAAGCTTAATATGGTTGTGTCTGGAGTGGGTTCACGGCAATAGCCATTAAGATAGCCCCTGTTTACTTCCTATGTATCCCAATAACCAGTGTCCGGTGTCAAAGGCAAAGTATGTGAGGGGAGTAGTGTACTGACTTGTAGTGCGGGTTGTGGTGGCGCCAGGCGCCGCGGCCGCGCCAGGCGCCGCGCCTCGCCGACGCCACGCCGAACGTCTCCGAGTTCAGCTTGCGCTCCGTCCGCCAGTCCGTCCTCTGGCTCCTGCCCTTGGACCTGGAAACATTAACCATTACAAATCTGTTTTATACTACATCTAAAACAGACTAACAAGAATGCCATGTCCTATAAATAAGTAGCTTTGTGCATAGAATTCACATTACTAGCAATCTTGATTAGGCTACATTACATTACAGATTAATAAAAGAATCATGGATGCTTCCGAAGGCACCAATCACATTACCTAGTGGACCAACTCAATTTACAATGAAAGAATTTGGAATGATACTACAAGATATATATGAACTTATAATGCAGCTGATGGCTAATTCAACAATATTTTCCAAGTAAATGTTCAAAAATATTATCAAAAGTGTTATAATCTCACCTCTCAACAGCCTCGCAGGAGATATTGTCAAAGAAACTCTTGGTCTTGTCATACCCTGTGTAACCATTCTGGTCCTCGTCTACTTCCGGTTCACCAGCACCGGTCTCATTTCCCGAGTCATCCTTCTTGTCAACTTCGCCCTGCGGTATAATAATCACCTCAGACTCCTGCGTTGACTGAGAAGTAGAAAAAAAAAAAATTTAAAACGAATTGTATAATAAAAAAAGAAATTAGTTTCGTCTTGTGTATAAAACACTTAAAGACTAAGAAGTAAAACGTCCCCCTCCCCCCTTCCATTATAAAAAAGGTTTTTGTTTTATAAATGGGGCTGAAATTTGTATACAGGTTTGCAAGATTTTAACTAAGAAATGAGGAGTAGCCCACAAAAATTCGAGAGCAACAAAGGAAGTCCCGTAACGACTTTAGTCAAAACAATATAGGAATGTTTGCAGGTAGTTCCACGAACCTAGTGGACTGTGGGTTACTGAAATGTAGCTGTTTACAAGCTGACAGACCCATGATGCATATTTAGCTACAATTAAACGTATTCCGCGATAGAAAAATTACTGCAACTACTATTGTTTTGGATGGATTCTTCCTGTTTATCTTATTATGCAATCGCAAAGTCGTGAGACATACAAAAATCTGTCCATACTGAAAAACTTTGATTGAGCGTGACGAAAACTCGCGGCGAAGTGAAAAACAAAAACAGGAAATCAAATTATCATTGCTACACCTAAAAGAATTTTAGCCTATATACAAACAGGTAGCAACTTTATTAAATGTTCTTTTGCCCATCCAAATATCTGGTATATAGCATTGATTTAGAAGATAAGTACCGTAAAAGAGTTTTGTTCGAATTTTACGCATGAGGGTAGGATGGAAATATATAAGTGAGCAGCACAGTACCTATATGCTGCTTAGCTGTGCGTATATTCCCAACTGCGAAGTTAATTTAAACTGTTATTTATATAAACTTACTCTGCGCGTAAAAAACTGTTACGTCTTTAAAGTATAACAATAAGCTCTTTTACGTTTTTGTTCATAATAAATTGTTATTATGTAACCTGTGAATAATTTCCCATTGAATGTCATCCACTGTGTAATAGCTTCAATACCGTAACGTCAGCTCAAATAAATTACAGATCGTAAACAGTATAACATAATATACAGGCTATGACATAATTGTGACATGGCTTAATTATTATGAATTAAAAGCTCAAGTGGACTAATATTTTGATATAAGTGCTGTCTGATGATCTGTGTTGCTGTTATCCTTATTTATTTTCCTCGAAAAAGATAGACACTGATTTCTTGACGTTTTTATTTTATTGGATAAGCTCCCATTGTCTCATAAAAATAATATGTAATCAAGATTTGTGCTAGAAGAATTCCTAAAATATATTTTACTAGCTTCTACCCGCGACTTCGTACGCGTGGGAAGGTTTTCCCGTGCAAATGCCGATCCCGTGGGAATTTCGGGATAAAAAGTAGCCTATGTGTTATTCCAGGCTGCCAACTATATACTTACCAAATTTCATTCAGATCCATTCAGTAGTTTTTGCGTGTAAGAGTAACAAACATCCATCCATCCTCACAAACTTTTGCATTTATAATATTAGTAGGATAGGATTTATCATAATTTTTTACTATTTAGATAAGGCTGCTAAATCACTACGATTGTTCTGTGAAAAGTTTATTAATTAGAAGGATATTGTGAATCTCACCTCAACTTTCACCTCACTGGTACCATCAGAGATCTTAGTCTTAGCAAGTTGGCTGCGCAGCTCCTCAAACTCAGTGTTGGCTTGCTCAAAGTCATAGTCCTTATCAAACTTAAGAGTATTCTTGTTGCGGGGAACAAAGCCACGTCCACGGCCGCGGGGGCGGCCTCTCCAGCCACCACGGTTGTAGCCCTGGCTCGCGCCTGAGAAGTTACCTGCGAGCCAAAACAATTTGTTATTATAAGGGTTGAAAGTAGCATAAATATTTATAGGGAAGGAACAGGGGAAACAATAAGGTGATAGATATATATTTATTTGAGAGGCACACAGGACATAAAAAGTTACAGGACCTGTGCAAAGCCAAAAAGGATTGATCTCAACATGCTGCAATGATATTAACAAAAAAGCTGGTCTGATAGGGCCTCCGTTAGTGCCAGTCATAATCTAGGCAAAAAAATAAGACTAAAAAAGTAAGTGGGAAAAAGAAAACATAAGAAAAATATCTTTTTTAACACTAAAGATACATGTACTATGGGATTATAAACTACAATGAGCGTAGTATGACCATCCAATGAAATGATTACTGATATACTATGAAGACACAGTATCTATAGCTTAATAACAACTAAAATCAGACTCTCATATATTATAACTAGTACTCACGCGGGGCTTCGCTCCCGTGGATTCTATCACGGTAAAAACATAACTCTCCTTTTTTGCAGTCGCGTAAAAAGTAGCCTATAACCTTCCTCAGCTTCAAGCTACTTCCATACCAAATTGCATCCAAATCCACCCAGTACTTTCGAAGATTAGCGCGTTCAAGCAAACAAACTTTTCCGCTTCATAATATTAGTATAGATCACAATACTGTATATTTTAGATGAATAGACCAATTTGCTTGGAAAATTAGTAAAGTATTTGTAGGCAAACATGCAGAATAACATCATACAGATGTTATTCTGCATGTTTGCTTCTTTTTCATTTGCTAGAAGGAAGCTGATGATCATAATGACGGCATATTGCATTGAAGATTTGTTATCACTCATCAGTAAGCATATGAAGCGTAAATAGCGTAATAGCCGGACCTGTTATCGAGAGATTACGGGTTCGAACCCCACACTATTGCTGTGAACACACTGCCGACACAAGCATATTTAGCTTAGTTGGCGGGGTAAGAAAGATTGCTAGTGATGGGAATTATTGCGTGAGATTCTTTCTATAAAAAAAAATTGCAGAAAGAACTAATAAAGCAGTCTACACTTCAGAAGACCTCATTTTATTTCGGTCCAGCCCTCCCTCTTAAAATCGCACACGATGGTAAGCATATACAACTTGTGAACACGTCTTATTTACTTACCAGACTGGTGATGATGAGGATGCTGGTTTGTGGATGCTTGGTTATGCTGGTTGTGCTGATTATGCTGTTGATGCTGGTTATGCTGTTGATGCTGGTTATGCTGTTGATGCTGAGAGTGCTGTTGCTGAGGATGATGCTGTTGCTGTTGGTGCATGGGTTGCTGCGGCTGGTGCTGTTGATGCGGCTGGTGCGGCACTGGAGCCCCACCGCTCGGGTAACGCTGGCGGTTGCGCGAGTTGGTGCGGTTGCGATTCGCTGGCCCCTTCTGTGCTTGGCCATTGCTGCCGCGACGGCTGTCTCGTTGCTGGCTAGAACCACTAGCCACAGAGCCGACCTAAACACACAAGTGTTTTAGTGTGGAATCTTATAGAAGTATCTGATATCTCCATTGCTTCCTTGTTAATGATCAATGTATGATTGGCTACGGTTTAGTAAAACTTTACAGTAATAAGTGGAGAATAATAATAATAATATTCCACAACTTTCACACAATGCCACCTAGTCCCAAACTAAGCAGAGCTTGTGGTATGAGTACTAGACAACTGATAAACATACATATATATTTCTAAATACATACATATTATAGATAAATAAATTACACCAGAATGTAAATTAAAAAAAGATACATAGAAATATAATTAAGCTCTATTGATTTTTTGTTGATGCAATTAACTTATTTTAAATTCCCTAATAAGTCTTTAGCAATATGACGCATTTTTACTTTAAATAGAAACAATAGCAAAACCAAAGTTATTCACAAATGCTTACCTGCCTTAAAACAGTGATTAACATTCACCACTGCATTAATATACAAACAATATTTAAATAAAGGTTGTAATATAAATGTTGTAAACAGATTCTCATTATTTCCAATAAAATAATACCAGAAATGGATTTCTAGTCTAACTGGGATATATATTAATAAGTTACAATCAATTCACTTGCCACATGTAATGATTGCGAGAATATCCCTCCAGAATCTGCTGTTGTGGTCTATGGCAAAGCCGCATCCAGAGAAACATTTATTAAGTATTTACTATAGTTAATTACGGTTTAACTCTGAGATCCTATTTTAGTTTATGCTATAATACTATGGTTTATGGTATGATAGTATATGCAAAATGATGAATTAATTTTGGTGCCTGGACATACCTGCGTGCCCTGGTCAGCAGTAGGGCTCTTCCTGTGCGCGGCAACAGCGGGTGTTCCCGACCGCGAAGCATTTTGTTGAGATCCTCCTCCAATGAGGTCAAGCATTGAGCCTATAAAACAGTTCCATGTACACACATTGTAAACAAAAAAAAGGAGTACCTCACTATGCTAAGCAAAAGCTTTGATGGTTTACAAATAATTGCTTAAACATACATTTTATTTATATTTTCAGACAAGCAACAGACCAAGGAGAAATTATAATGCATGTTGCGATTTTTTCATAGTTTTTAAATCATGCTGTTATAAAGTTATTGTAATATTATTTTTTAATGCTTATAGTGTAGGAATCGGCCACCACCAGTTAGTCTTTCTAGATTTTTAAAGAGTCACCCCTAAGGATACCCACTGACCGCGGGCATGCGGACAGCGAGTAAAGGGCAACTTGCTGTCCAACCTTGACCATGCCCGGGTCGCCGGCGCGTTGTGTTCCACGCGCGCCTCAAAGAGCGTCAGCAACATGACGAGGCCCCCTCTGCAGAGGGCCGAAGCCTGCCGGGGTCATGGGACTTATCCCATTACCGTAACCCCGGTACGTAAAAGTCTGACAGTCCCTCCCACCCTGCCCAGGGTGGGAGGACTTATTTGATAATTTTACCACGTTAAAAAAAAAAAAAAGAGGATACCCACTGACAGAGTTATAGTTATCTTAGTAAGGTTCCCCAATTCAACTTAATTGTAATCATTCCAAAAACTATTAAATAAATGTGAAATAAACAGGAAATATTAGAAAAATAATAAACCAGATAATAAATAAAGTTAATTAAATACATGAAGAAATACAAGCTAATAGATATGAAAGCTTTTTGAACAGTAATTAGTAAATAATAAAAAAACAATTATAATAAAAAATATCTAAATGTTGTGTATACAAATGGTTTTGCTGTTAACAGATTAGAATGAAATGTGATAAATAAATATGTAAACATACAAATAGCCAAATAGGTATGAAAGTACTTGAGATTAGTTTTCATGCAATTTTGGTGAAAGTACGGAAAGTTGATCATAACTAGATACTTTAATAGTAAACAGACCAAACCAAAACTTGAACTATTTATGGGGAAATGTTAGAAAAAGTATCTCTTTATGACATCGCAAAAATCGCAAAGTAGCATGTGTTGAAGCAGAAGCTATAATTATCCAAGAACAAAAACCTTGGTCTTTCACTTGATTGGCGTGATGCGCCACTCCTGAACCAATCGGGCCCGTGATAGGCGGGGGCTGAGGTGCCAGCTCCACTGAGGGTTGCAGAGACAACTCACTGGTCTTGTTGAGCTGAGCTTGGACACTTCCAGGGAAGCCAGCCATCGGCTGGTACTGCGAGTAAGGTGTCTGCCCCACCACTGGGTGGTTGTACTGCCCCGTGAACGGCCCTGGTGCATTGCCTGCACCAAGTGTCGGGGGCACTGACATCTGCATGATGGCCGGGTCATTGGGCAGAGAGGAAGCACTTGTCATCACACGAATGTCCTTGATGTCCGAGCCCCGGAACAAGATGTAATCATACACCTGGCTCTGGGGCGCAACAGGGTACTGCGTCTCTCGATCTTCCGTGCCAAATGACTGCACTGTATAAAGAAAATGTACATTAACGTCATTATCCTCAATAAGTATTATATTAATTAGTGGGTAGTTTGAACAAAATCTTGCCCAACTATAAAATTGCTACTTAATCTCTATGCAGGTAATCTCCATAGTTTAGTCATAGTTTTAGCTAATGCAGTGGCATCTTGGGACACAAGAAACTTAGAGTAGATAGATTGATTTAACATTCTAACTATAACCATCACTTATCCATTTTCGTAAATGTTCCAATTAATTTTTAGGACAAAGACGATGTACCGTCAGTCTAACATCTGCCGAAGAACAGAAAATTGTAGCATACATAAGACGGTATCAACGTCATCAATGTGAAACCGCGGTCATAGGCGGGACCAACAATTTCACTCTGAGGGTAGAAGAAAAACAATGTGATCCATTCAGCTAAAAATCATGGAAAACTACAAGGAAAATGCTCATCAATAAACATATTGTACGCTTTCCCAAACAATAAACAAAGATGGGCATAAATCGGGAGGGAAAAGAGAATAGCTTTCTAGACGTCGATCGCTGTTCCTGCGAGAAAAAATAATTATTGCCAGGTCATACAAGAAAAAAACATTAGATTGATGACGATTGTTGAGAAATAAGACCTTGTAATAAGATAACAGTATCCATTTGTCAACTTACCGCTAGCCAAAGCGATGGTACATTCCTGAGGATCGACGGTGAAAAGTCTTCCTTCATAGCGAATGTCAGCTTTAGATATTAGGCTTATTTTGGAGCCCAATTCAGGCATTCCAGAACTCATATTGTCACTTTAGAAAAAACTCCGCGATGTTAAAGATTTTTAACGATATCGTCGACCATAGAATTCAGCCACCGAACGAAAGGACTGACGGGAAGTTGGCAACAAGCGATGCGTTTACAAACAGCTGTAATGAGTGGGGGCACTTTGGAAACACACTATTTGGCTATGACAAAAAAAAAACAATTATTAATAGTATTTTATTGAAATTTCAGCATCTAAAAGTATTAAATTAATCAATATATAACTTTGTAAATCATTAATTTCAAACAATAATGGAGTTTCACATTTTGATGAATAATTGAAATCACTGATTCATCAATTTTTTCTGATCTGATTTTAAATGTCTGATGTCAAAAGTTTGCTTTGCAAATACAAAATATACCGCTGCTATACAAACAAGTGAATATTTTTTTGTTTGATTAATTTTCAGTATTAGATTGTTACTAAAAATCTCATCAAGATTTAGTCGAACTTATTAACAATCACACTCAAGCAAGAAAAACCGTCAACCAATCGACATTAAAAAATAAGTCCCATCTCTACAAATGTCACTCGAGCAAGAAAAACCGTCAACCAATCGACATTAAAAAATAAGTCCCATCTCTACAAATGTCACGAAATGTCCGTTGCGTTAGGTTTAATTTGACGCTTGACTGACGGAAAATATTGATTTGATTTTCGTAAATACAGAAATCTAGAATTTGTAACTGTGTGTAAATCTAAGTGCTCTATACCTGTGTGTACAAAGTGGTGTATGCTACATACGCATAATGATGATAGACACTCCGATAAGTTCTACCCCTGGGCTATCCAGGATAAGTAATGGCGGGAGTAGCAATAGTTCCATTAGAAGGCGGAGTCTTATTCCGCAAACAAGACCAACCGGCTCTAGAAATGAGGTTTGTGTAACGCACATTAAATTGTAAATACATTTTTGAATTAGTTTCTCTTATGTTGTTTACAATCTACTTTAACTGAACTAGGAACTAGTAGGAACTTGCTTTTTGCATAAATACATACGGTAGGAGTGGGTGATATAAATCGTATATAGATACAATACCTATATATTGGTACAATATCCAATACCTATATATCGGACGGCACTGAATCTATATATCAGGTATCCGCGTATCTAATGCGTTGATGTTGGTATGATGAGTCATAAAACAAAAACACCACACAATAATCACAGTATCTTACATAGCAGTTTCGTTTCAGAGTTCCACACAGATTCAGCCAATATATAGATATTGAAATATATAGATGCAATATCGGATATTCAAAACCGATACATAGGTACAATTTGATACAGAGTAAAACCGATATTACCCATGCCTAACATACGGTACTCTCATGGTCCACCACCGTGTCGTACTTTATACTAAACTAGTCTAAAACTCTGTTTTATAGGAGCGCAATGATGATGATGCCGAGAGATCATCCCTGGTGGCCTCGGAGCGAGCTCTCACCACATCCACACCACAGACGGCATCACCCAGGCGAGGCAGGGATACCATGTCATCTTCACCACAAAAAGAGCACTTTCAGGGATGTCTCAAGCTTTATGCTGAAAATGTTAGTATATACAAGGCTTTAAGATTTAAAGAAACAAAGTGGGTTTGCTTGAAGGTTTTCCGGTGGTCAACATTCTACCAGAATTCTATTTATTTCAAATTCATTATTATAAAAAATATTAACATTCTGCAGTCCTTCTTCATACAAATGTTCCGTCTATACAATTTTCATAAAAAGGGGTATAAAGTATTGCTTCACATTAAAATATATATATAGATTTTACACTAGTGAAATTATCTGATAAGTCATTTTGGCTACTATTATAGCAATATCAATCACCCATATCGTCGTTGATGAGTAAAAACCTCAGGAGTATCGAAAAAAATTTGAATAACTTCTTCTGCGGACTCTCTACCGCTTAGTAGGGAGTGTCAGACTTCTACTGACTAAAAACCCACCCTGTTCCTTCAGCTGCCCTTAAGTTCCGGAGCTGTGGTATCTTGTTAGAACATTTCTGCAACCCCGGCGGGCAATGGTATTATTAATGGGAAGAGAATTGCCTCTCCCTCGCGCGTTCAGCCTCCTTCGCTAGCATGACTGGTTCGCAGAAGGAGGTGACTACATCCCATTCTCACACTCCCATTCACACTTTCGCTTTATACCATGGTATGAACCAGGGTCGGGCGCGAGAGGTCGCCGCCGTCGATCGCCTCCGCGAGGACATGGCACCTCCACTGTATGCTCCACCGTGTCCAGATGGTCCTCATAATGAAGACACCCGGGCGTATCCTCCTGCTGTATCCGAAACAGGTACCTCCCGAAACAGCTATATCAAAGCTGTAGGTACCATGGAGGTTCGATGTATTAGGGCCTTTTTACTAGCCGCTGCTGGTCCAGTGACAATTATAGAAACTGACATTGCTTCGAAAGTATTCTAATAAAACTAACGACTTAGTTAAACCCTATATATTACCTACAATAAATAGGAATCGAATCCCAATTATAGGTGCACAACATGAAATTAATAATCGTAAAAATATAGACTACTAATCATCGTTGACGAGTGAAAACCTCGTAAGTCGTCTTGCCGAGTTTATCCTTCTTTAATGGCGGACACCTTTTACTTACGAGGTTTTCATTGAACACGATAAATGGCGTTACAATCATCTCATTTGAATATAGGTGAGCTAGAAATGTGCGTTGAGAGGTTTTCTTACTTATTACATTAAAAAGTGTTTTTGGTAAAAAAATCGACTTACGAGGTTTTCACTCGCCAACGACGATATGTGATCAGGGCTAGAAAAAAAAAACGAATACTGCATGCAATAACTGAAAACTAAATATAAAGTCTTATATTTCAGAAAATTACAAAAGATAATGCATGGAACCTGCAGCTGATTGACTTCATGACATCAATGTTGAGGAGGCATGACTCTCGTATGGACAACTTACAGACAGCATCGACAGTAGTAGATGCCTCTGCTAGGATATACTCATTCAGAGTAGACGCGGTGCATTATGATGTCCTGAAAATGGCTGGTGGCCTCAGTAAAGCGGCTCAGGTTTGTTTTTGGAAAAATGTTGCTATCCTAGATTATCTCAACACATAGGCCTTACTTTTTGGGCCAGCCATTACAATGCCAAAAAATGTGCACCAATTGTGTAGAGAGTTATGAAGAGAGGTTTATCATAGAAAAAAGATTACAGAAATAAGTGAATTAACATTTATTTTCAATAAACCACATTAGTTTTCTACTTAAATCTGGTTCTCATATTCCCCCTCCTTTACATAAGTGATGATTTTGATTTTGACGATGACACAAACTATTTCTACTTAGGGGAGAGATGGGCACTTTTTCACAAAAGAAATAATATAAAAACACACTTTTGATATAATCAGTTTTTATTGCTGAACTTTGTTAGACCATTTATTTGGCTAAAAGTTTCATCAAGTACAGTCTGGAAATTAAAATCAGTCTCAAAGTTATAAAGAAATCTCGAAAACATGTCAAAAGTGCCCAAAGCTCCCAATAGTAGGGTGGATCAGGCTGCCCCATGGGAGGTTTGGGCATGGTGTATAATACACCCAATAACAATAATATAAAGGAAAATTACAAGTAATTATATCCTCAAATAATGTCTAAATCACAAAAACAATCAACAAAATTTAAATATTTTAATGTATTTCACGTTTTTAGTTATGTAAGATTCAGTATGACCCACAAGGGTTTATCAAATATACATATTCTTAGAGCTACCACATTTGGTATTACTGCATGCCTTTGGATTTGGCAACTTAGTTTTGATGTCATCTAGTGGAATGCTAGCTATGTCCGGCTATGCGGCTATGTTAGGATACAGAAAAGTGTTTCATATCTTACTCAGTCTCATAAACTTGATTGTAGCCATGGTTTGACTAATTTCTTCAATCCGCGAGTTGACAACTTTGTAAAAATTGTTTGAAACGCTTCGAAGCGCTTCATGTGTACTCGTAAAATAATATTTTATTCATCACTTAACCTTTCAATTACAATATAAGTAATTTTTTAATTTATTAAAAAACTATGGCCTAAGGCCGCGTGTCCACGGTAAGAAATTTTTCGTGTCGGCTACAGACAAGATGAAAATATTCATGTACATGAGAAGAATTTTGTCAGGTCTGTGCACGAAAGAATGTCGTGTCTGTAGCAGACAAGAAAAAATCTAGTATGTACACGGTACGAATTGTTTCGTTCAGTCATGATTTAGACATTGTAGGGTGTACATCGTTTGAAAGAAAGAAAGAAAGAAAGAAAAAACGTTTATTGACACATGCCACAAGTACACACAGTAAAAAAAAATAAAAAATAAACAACATCTTATTATTATTAAAAGAAATTATACATAAAAAATAATGGAATTCAACACATCTAGGACTACTGTGTGACTCACGGCTGCGCCAAATAGGCCCAGTTCAGCAAAATGCCGGACAACTAGTGCCCGACGCTGGTTTTCAACTGGTCCTAATGGTGAGTGTACGGATGTCAATCATTTCTATGATATATAATATAATAATGATAAACATAATATATAAACAGAATAGAAATAATAATAAAGTATTTAATAATCTAATAGATAAATATATATACAATACATATATGTGTATTCCCTGTAGTTGCACGCGCACTGCCCGTACACCACAAACCCACCACATTCCACTCAAATTGGCACAGCATCATATCAAAGAAACATTTAAATGTACCATGTCCAGTTTCCGTTGTGCGTCTATCAAATACTGTCGCAAACGTTTTCTGAAGTAATTAGACGAGTTGGATGTTCTAATCGGAGGCGGCAGATTATTCCAGACTTTTGATGCCGCATAACGGAAACTGCCTCTGAATGCTGCCGTGCGGTGAGATCGAGACGCAAGCTGCTGTGAGCATTGCCTTCTTTCGCACCCTCGTGTACTAGTGAGCCAACTTAGCTTGTTGTACAGGTACTCTGGCTTTTTATGCTTTAGCACACCGAACAGAAGGCAGGCTAAGTGCAACTTGCGTCTCGACTTCATTTTGAGTGTGAAGTGTTTATTAAGTACGGGCGTTACATGGCTCCTAGGGGGGATTGTGTAACAGAATCGGGCACAGGCGTTTTGCACCCTTTGAATAAGACGGTCTGTGCGGGCTAATAGGCGAGGGCCGTAAACTGTATCCGCGTAGTTTAACTTAGACAATACCAGAGTCTCGAAAAGCTGCTCGCGTAGTGTAACAGACAAGTAGGGCCTCATCTTGTACAAAACCTTCAGTCGGTAGAAACAGTTTCGTACAGAGTCGGCTACATGTTTTTCAAACCGGAGGTCCTTGTCCATTATGAGACCAAGATTGCGCGCTTCGAAAACTCTTTCAATTGGTTTACCCATCAATTCTAGGTTAAGGGTGGAGGGAAGTTTAAATAATTGTTGTCTAGTGCCAAATACAAGGTACTTTGTTTTGGTTGGGTTTAGCGACAAGCAGTTTTCTTGAGACCAGGCAGCAATTCTAAGAAGGTCTTCATTAAGATCTCGGATGGCCCTATCGTAATCATCTGGCATAAACGATAGATAGAGTTGGACGTCGTCAGCGTAAATATGGTATTTACATTTCTGGAGACACTTTATAATATCTGCACAGTACAAGATAAAAATAATAGGTCCTAATATAGACCCTTGCGGGACGCCTCTAACAATCGAAGTAAGAGCTGATGTTAAAACAGTTCCATCACCTAAATGCAAATCAACACACTGTTTTCTATTACTAAGATAGCTGCGGAACCACTGCACAGCGCTGGGGTCAAAACCGTAATAAACTAGTTTAGATATTAATAGCGAAATATTAATTGCGTCAAAAGCCCGTGAAAAATCTAGCAATACCAACACCGAACACATTCCCTTGTCCTGGGCAGATAGAAGATTATCCGTTACATCCAGTAAGGCAGTGGAGGTACTGCGCTGTTTTCTGAAACCAGACTGCAAGTCCGGTAACACATTATTGTGTTCCAGGAAATTAGTTAATTGCTGACTCACGACCTTCTCTAAGACTTTCGATAAACATGGTAAAACGCTTATAGGACGTAAGTCTTTTATTTCAACAGGATTGGCATGTTTCGGTAATGGCCTCACGGACGCTATTTTCCATTGATCAGGGAACACAGACGTTAGTATGGAACAGTTTATAATCTCTGTTATAGTATTCAGAGCGTACGGAAGAATCATATTAATCATATCAAGGGTAATCCGATCGTAACCTTCGGCGTTACTTTTCAGGTTAGAAATAATACGGGAAATATCTTTCGCATCCACTGGATTGAGCTTGAAAATGGCTTTTCCATATCTATGATCTTCAAAATAAGTTTGAAGTTGCATACTTGCTACAGAGGCACCAGGAACTACCAAAAAAGTGTTATTAATAAGGTCAGGGTCATTAAAATGCGACGGAATGTCTTGTCTAGGTTTATAGGGAGTTAGGGTAGATTTAAGATTTTTCCATAGCTGTTTAGGATTTTTTAACTTGTTGTTAATGTTATATTTAAAGTATGCGACTTTTTCATTATACATGGAACTTAACACAAGCGACTTTAAGTCTTTATAGTATTGTCTTTTGGAATCGGATTTAGTTGCCTTGTAACAAGTTAAAGCGTTGTCACGTAAACGCATCATTAGTTTAATCGTGTCTGTTATCCACGGGTGAGACTTCTCCTTGACAACACAAGTTTTAATTGGAGCGTGAACATCAAATAGTGAAATTATATGTGAGTTAAATACACGCACCATGTCATTAACATTGTCTAACGAAGAAATATCACCAAGGCACAACAGGTCCAAGTCCATATTAAAGCTGTCCATACAAACATTTTTTAGTGGCCTGAATTTTATTGTATATGGTTTTAACTTTTCTCGCAATACATGAAATTCCGCAACTATAATAGAATGACCATTCATTGAACTGAACGATTCGACTGACGTGTATCTTGCTCTTAAGTTGGTACAAAGGACATCTATTAGTGTTTCACTAGTTGCTGTAAAGTGAGTAGGAGTTTTTACCAACTGAGTCAGACTGAGGCTATCCAAAAATTCGCTAATCTTTTTTGTTTTCAACCGACGACCAAAAGAGGAGGTTATCAATTCGACGCGTATATTTTTTTTTTTTTTTTTTTTTTTATGTATGATCATCGAGTACTCGAAGACGGCTGAACCGATTTGGAAAATTCTTTTTTTGTTCGAATGGGTATACATCGAAATTGGTACCATTATCACCAAAGTCAGGATCTGATGATGGGATCTTGGAGAAATCGAGGGAACCCTTCAAATATTATAGGCACACCTATGGCGTTTTGGGTATTTCTTATAGTAACTTGTGCAGTTGCTCTCAAAAAGTACCATTTGGGGAAGTGGAACTGATGATGAAGACCACAGATGGCCGCCGAAACTACTCAATAATAAGTATTGAGTGGATTGCGATTCGATTACTTGAATATGGATGTTAAGCACTTTATGCTCGTCACAATGCATATGGTGATGTAAAGCTGATGGTGAAGTACCAGGAGAACTCCTCAACAATTAACGGCCCAGCATTGGGAAAAGCAATATTTTGTAAAAGGTTATAAGTAGTTGACATTTAGGCTCTTGTAACTAGGTAAATTAAAAATCATCCAACTAAAAAGAGTGAAATAAAAACTTTTTACCAAAAAATTAAACCGACTCCCAAAAAACACTGCAAAGTGAAAAATAACTTTAATTTCGGAAGTCGGTGCCAAAAACGAAAAAACAAAACTAAAGACACCGACTACCGAAATTAAAGTTATTTTTCACTTTGCAGTGTTTTTTGGGAGTCGGTTTAATTTTTTGGTAAAAAGTTTTTATTGTGCTGCTTGTATCTAACATATTGACATTAAAATCACCCAGCAATATATAGTGATCGCAATGACCCAGTGAGCTAAGGGAGTCGGTTAAGGCGTCCAAGAAAAGAACAAGGTCTAGCCATGGTGGCCGGTACGCGGTACCTACAGCGACATGTTTACCACTCATAGTCATCGTTAGCCACATTTGTTCGACCGATTCGAACCTGGGATCAACCGGCCGAGACCAAGTACGCGCGCACAGCCCTCGCCGTAGATAAAATCCGACGCCCCCACCACGACCGGAGCGAACGCTCGCTGGGCGCGGCGAGTGACGTAGACGGTAGCCAGGAATCACTGGTGCGCGCCCCTCTTCGCCAGCACGGAGCCAAGTTTCATTGATCGCCATTATGTCAAAACAGTGCCGGTCCATTGCGCCAATCAGATCGTCATGCCCAGTACCCAATGATCCAGCATTTAGAAAACCAACTTTAAGAAACCTTTCCCTCTTAGTCATCATTATAATAGTGAAAAAACAATTCTGCAGTGAACAATATCGATATTGTAATTTCTTTCCTGTTCATTAAAATCGTTACATACGATACTTCCCAATAATGCAATTGAAAATGTGTAAATAGTGTATCTGTACAATACACAATAAACATTTAAAAAAAACGTAAATAAACATTAAACGGTGTAAAGCTGTGATATGTAAGTAATAGTATGTATGTAAATAGTGAGTATATAATCAATATGTTTAAAAAGTTACGAAGTAGAATATATATGATAAATATATATAGATTAATATGTGTGCATGCCTGTGTGCGTGTATATAATATATGGAATAAATAGATATACATAAGTGAATGATTTACGCACTTTTCTCTCAGGTGCGCCGTGAGACACACATCTAATGGAATAGGACATAAGTAGCAAAAACTATAACACACCGTTGACATTGGTTTTATTGTAATATTACTAAGTATAACAAGATAGATAGACGGATAAATATAGTCTTTATTGTATACCACAACAGAATTGAATAAGGACTTAAAAACTACAAAGGATGTTACAAGATTAATTTTAAAAGTTAAAAGGATTACCAATGGTGTTTTCATAATATAATATATAATAATATTAACTATAATCATATTATAACTAGCCATAACTACACTTATTTTAAAATTTAAAATAACTAGCGGTGGTCCTAATTGTACGAAAATATAAAATAAAGGAAACAAAAACAATATTTTAAGATGCGTTATTATCAGTGTTACCGGGACCAAAGATGCGTTGCAAGTCAGCTTCAGAGTGGATGTGGCAAGTGGCGTCCCCTGGCTTGTATCGCGCAAGAATGCGGCCGCGCTTTGACCATATAAATTGCCAACCCAGGCGACTCCCTGCATCGCGCGCCTTCCGAAATAACTCGCGATTAACTTTCGTAAGCCGCTCGTTGATGTAAAATCGCGTTGGTGGACCCGGCACATCGAGGTCGGCCGTAGTGATCCCGCGCCGCACTCGCGCACCCTCCAGCAGTTCGTCGCGTAGGTCGCGGCGCGCGAGACTAACGACGATGAAGCGCGGGCGGGTCTCCACCGGCCCCGTCGCCTGCGCCGCGTTGATGCGCCGACCTCCGACACGCTCGGCACTCACTATGTCGCGCGTCTTCAGTTTGACGCCAATCTTAGCCGCCACCATTATGACCGTGTGTGAGAGGTTTTCATTACCGGTCTCTGGTATATTTGAGATCTGGAGATCATTGGCGAGCAACTCCTGGTCGCGGTCATTTATGTCATTTCTCAACTGAGTTATTAGTTCGTCCACATCCGATGACCGCGACGCTTGGGGCTGAGCCAGTTTGTTCTCGACTACAGCCACTCTCTCTTCCAAGTTGCTCATCCTATCGTTGGTCGACTTTAGAGATGACCTTAGCTCTGACAGATCGTCACGCAGAAGCTGAAACTCGTTCCGCACAAGCTTTAAAAACTCCTCCTTAAAACTACTTAACTCTGTCCTGAAAATGTCCAGATTGAACTCCTGAGTAGTATCCATAGCTGTGCTGTTAATGGGGCTGGTGACCATGGGGTTGACAGCGCTGTCCTCGTGTGCTGGTGGTGGTGCCCGTCCCCTAACAGGCGTATCATCTCGGTTATCCCTGACAGAGTATTTTTTACATTCATGGCAGTGCCAAGGGGTAGCTACAGGGCCTGAATTCGGGATACCTACGCACCCTCGATGGTACCAGTGCCTACATTTGTCGCAGTTCGTAGCCTCCGCCGATGACAGGAACTTACAAGCTCCGCACTTAGCCATGGTGTTGAAACTTGTTTGTTTACGTTTGAACAGCACAATCGAATCGTCTCAGTAGTACGCAGATCATAAAAATAGATGGCGCTGTTTACAGAAACTCGTTTATCGGAATTTTCACGGTGTGTATGGTACGGATAGACACCATAGGTTGAACACAGTATCTGGGTAAGGAAGCGCACACACTATAGTTCGGTACTAGTTTGCTTTTCGTATAATGATAAAATACTATTATTATTTTTTTAGGTTTCGGGTAGTTAATAGCTTGTTGGGGTTCACTAGAACGTAATTTCTTTATTTAAACAGGATATAAACACTTCCCAATGTTCTCACATGTAAGTTGCACTAATAGTAGTAATTACACTCCAAACTTATGAAAATTAAACTGTTATACTATTATTAACTTGCAAGAGGTACACAAAGTGCGTATGGCTGATTTGACATCCGTGACGTCACCTCTCACGTTTCGTGTTGTGTTGTGAACTGTGGGAAATAATGTTGACTACCACGCAAAAAAAAATGGTGATTGCCTATTATATGTATAGAAAATTGAAAAAGAAAACTATCTCCAAGAGAAAATACTGGGCGCATCCTATGTTAAGTCAAAAACATGAGTTTGCTAACTTCTACTTTGAACTGCGACAGCATGAGGAAAAGTTCGTCCTTTATTTTCGTATGAAAATCACTTCGTTTTTCTTTTATAAAAACGTAAACAAACTGTCGTAAACAACACAGGTCCACACGCTTAAACGTTCTCATGGGCACTGTACACACCGCCCCCCGCCCCCTACAGATCGCGTAGTGTCTGGCGCAGACAAGATTTTTGTCTTGTGCAGCGCCGACGCAGTGTACACTAGTCGTGTGTAGAAACGACACGAATTCTTGCATAGACCCGGCGATTTTTCTTGCCGTGGACACGCGGCCTAAATCGTGGCATTGTGGTCACGTGACTACCTATGACGTCATCGTTCAAAAAACAACTTTCCTGGCATTTGGCACATAAATGTACTTCGGGTATTTTATGATATTTTACTCTATTATGAACGTGAAAAATTATTATCAGTGCTTTATTGCCTTGTTGTGGGAATACTACTATAAAAATGCCAACGAAACTATTTATTCATGTCCCTTTAAAAAGAGATATTCGCAAGAAGTGGTTAGAACTTCTGTGTCAAATCCATCCAAAGGTTGTCTGTAAAAGATCGCTTTTAGCGATAAGACCGCCCATTGTATCACCCTTTTTAGTTGTTAAGTCCATGTTTGTTTTACTGTTATGGTGTACAATAAAGAATATATCTATCTATCTGCTTTTTTAAAAACACAAAAAAAGGAACTCATCGAACAACTATTACAGGACGATAAGACAAATGAACCAGAAGAGAGAGAGAGTTAGTTATGAAATGAAATGAAATATTTATTTGTAAATTGGTTATAAATAACACTTTTACACGTCATGTTTTTTTGCGTGTTTAGTTTAGCTAGATGAGGCCGGTATTTCCTAACTGACTACTCTGAGAAGAAACACCGAAACAAACTCCCTCTGAGTTTGTCGTCAACGTCTTTTTTAAAGTCCAGACAATTTGTGTTTGTATATGAGAAGCATGTAGGTTCATGTCTTTGGTATTCTTTTGAGGAAATAACCACGCAAATTTGAGCGGACCTGTCCAGACAGTGCAAGCAGTTAGATAGTTATTCTTTTCTTATTTTGTCTTACGCACCAACCAAAGATAACCAGTCAGCTGTCAAAATATTGAATGATGACGTCTCGTTTTCTGATTGGTGTTTCTAATCACGTGACTCACAGATAAAAAGTCTCATTTTTCTCAAGGGAAAATAAAATAAATAATTAATAATCTTTTCTTCATTTGTACTATTTTGTGCTTCATATCAATAGATTTACATAATTAAATAGTTATTTTAAATTTTTAAACATACTGTCAACTCGCGGTTTCGGCCGACATAATGCACATCACTCTTTTTTGTATCAAATTTAATGAATAATGAGCACAACATTTTGTGCTCATTATTCATTAACTTGAAAATTCTTGTCTAATATAATCACATCATCATCAAACTCTTCCTCTGATATTTCTTCAACAAACGAACCTTCAGAACTGTCTGCAAATGGAATATTTTCTATCTCACTATCGGTGCTGATTATTTGCCCTTTATTCATTCTCTTTGATGTCAATTCTGGTGAAAGTTTAGGATTTTTTTTCTTTTCTATATTTAATATGGCATGCCCAATGCTCCCATTGTAGGTGGGAGGTTTGGGCATGCCCAAGCCAACTTAATAATTGGAACTAATATACCTTATGTAACATTTTACAGACAAAAAGAGGCAAGAAGGACGATGATAACACAGGGCAAGATGAAGGGGCAGTAGATGGGGACACTGCTGCACCAACCAAGAAGAAAAAGAAGAAATCTAAAGGTGCCATCGCTTCCAACCCTGCAGTTTTCAATGGAGATTTTGATACTAATGATTGTATAGGTAAGGCTTTACCAATATCAGCACAGTGCTTTGACACACAATTTTGAACTAAACAAACCAAGCGCCTAGAAATGGACAACCTGCAATTTCTTTATCATCACTTACCATCAGGTGGGATAGTGGTCAAACACGAACCTATTTTCAATAAAAATTAAAAAAAAATCTTCTGCTTAGCCTTTTCCCAACTATGTTTGGGTCAGCTTCCAGTCTAACCGGATGCAGCTGAGTATTAGTGTTTAACATGGAACAACCGTCTATCTGACCCCAACAACCCTGAAACTGGTTAAGGCTGCGTTTCCACCAGAGATGTGCGATGGAAATGTGTCGTGCGAGGATGTCTAGCTGTGCTGTGAAAATGTGTGGGGGTTTCCATCAAAGCTGTGCGATGAAAATGTGCCTACGAGGATGTGTCGCGGAGCTGTGAAAATGCGCATTAATGTGTGGTGCGAGGATACGCAAACCTCGCTACACATCCTTCTCAACACACATCCCTCGCAACACATCCCTCGCAACACATCCCTCGCAACACATCCCTCGCAACACATCCCTCGAAACACATCTCTCGCACACATCCCTCGCACACAACCCTCGCAACACATCCCTCGCAACACATCCCTCGCAACACATCCCTCGCAACACATCCCTCGAAACACATCTCTCGCACACATCCCTCGCACACAACCCTCGCAACACATCCCTCGCAACACATCCCTCGCAACACATCCCTCGCAACACATCCCTCGAAACACATCTCTCGCACACATCCCTCGCACACAACCCTCGCAACACATCCCTCGCAACACATCCCTCGCAACACATCCCTCGCACACATGCCTCGCTTGTTTTGTATGCGCAAAAATCTAGCTCCGCTGAGCCGTTTCCACCAGTGCTGTGCTGACCGAGGCGAGGTAAATGAAGCGATTCTATTGGTTCTTTACAAACACATCCCTCGCTACGCATCCTCGCACATCTCTGGTGGAAACGCAGCCTTATACTCCTTGGCTACATCAGTGTCAGATATACTGGCTTCTGATTTCCCGTAACATCTGTCAAAGATATCCAAATGATATCAGGTACCAATGGCTTTACGTGCTTTGCACACAGGCACAGGGGTATCACACCGCCAACTTACAAAATTTCGGGTTACTACCAAAATAAAATTTTTACCTGACACGGGAATCGAACCCGTGCTCAGAAGTCGCGCTTGCGGCACCTCGACCAAAGAGGCAGTCGATACTCAAAATAAAAAGGATTACGAATTAGCTGTACCCAGAGCCGGATTAACCCTGTCAGAGGCCCTAAGGCAATGGCATTCTCGTGGCCCCTTTTCTTACTTTGACTGACCAAATCGTGTGTGAACTGAGGAAAGGCACATTAAGGGCTGTGGTTTTTAATATACAGTGTAAACTCTATATAGCGACACTGAAGGGACTGTGCATTTTATGGCGTTATAGAGAGTTGTCGTTAAATGGAGAGAAGAAACATCAGAACTAGAAAAAGAAAAAGTTTATTTCCGACTATTGTTAGTAGTTATGTGCATAAAAAATAATGTTATTTGAACGCTATTGCGTATAGTCTGTTATTTTTGTCTGACGTCTTTTGCTGCACCAGTAATTTTGTTTTGTGATTGTTGTAAAATCCCAATTTGTAAACAAAAGAACGAATTTCTTAGAAAGTTCGGTATGCATGATGCCGACAGTCGAGTTTATTGCGGGCTAGGATAATAAAGCGACAATAGATCGTACACAGCTGCGCAGTTTTTACTAATTTTAGCAACTTAAAAGGTACTTTTTATTACTCAATTGTTGTCGTTATTGAGAGTGGGTGTAATGCTATGTAGAGTGAAACATTGTATGAAAGACAAGCTAAACCAACCAAAGCCAATTGATTTCGACGCTTAAGGGAGTTTGTCGTTAAATAGAGTGACGTTACATGGAGTTTACACTGTATTTGTTTACTTATTCCCAGATCTGTTCTAAAATTGTTTTAATTCTACCTACTACTAAATCTAATGATTTGTATTTTGTGAGATAACAGTGAGGTCCCTAAGTTCACACGCACATCAAATTCTCGTTCGAAGAAACATGTTTTCTTGGTGCGTGCACTGGGCCTGGGCCCCTAGTTGATGCGGGGCCCCTAGGCAGTTGCCTACTCCGCCTAATGGTTAATCCGGCCCTGGCTGTACCCTATATACATTGCAATGTCACGTAAAATAATAATTGTATTTGGTTTTATGAATTAACCAAATCAAGATGTGTGCATCTGGCCATTATCTCTTCTAGTTTTCGGTCCAAAATCCTCTCGCGCGTCCTCAGAACACCCTGCCAATTTTTCATCATAATCTGATTGATGGTTTTAGTTTGCATATAGGATAGAAATGCAAATGTTTTATTATTAGTTTAGCACTTAGTTTACGACGAGACTACTGCTTTCTTGGATGTGAGTTTGCCTTCCTTGAAGCCATTGCGGAAATGCCGCCTCTCAACCTTCAGGTACAACATGCGACCAGTTCCTGTGATATTCCTGTGCTTAGTTTTGACTGACCAGTGGTAGGAACGCAGCTTGGCTGCAGGGTATCCGCACTGTGCATTTGGATTTCTAGATGTGGCACAATGACCTGCCACATCTTCCGCACAAGATATGTGTCTTATTATGACGCTTATGTTGATTTTTATTTATACAGATAAATGATCTTTTTGGGTTTGGTATAGTTCTGGGTTTTAATTTTGATCCGGATAGTAATGATTAATGTTATACTCTATTGCAGACCCATTCTTCGAGAGGCTTGCGGCAACGGCTGGAGACGTGACGTCATCAAATCGGGCGTTCAACGCAACTCTTCCCATTCACGACAGAACATTGGCTTTGATATTAAGGTACAGTGTTATATTTACATTTGTCTAACAACTGGGACACAGGCCTCCTCTCTATGAGAGGGAATGGGGCCCCATTCCGTCTTCTGATTATACGGTCCTAAAACATGTCGGTTTCCTCACGATACTCATAAAGAAACACTTCAAGTGCTCAAGCTTTGAGTGCAGTGGTGAAGACGAAAATTACACAAAGTAATATGCCTACCTGGGTTCGAACCCGACGACGTCATAAGCCGTGCCTGTAACCACTGGGCCATCACTGCTCTCTAAACTAGAATGTTTGCAATGTTTCTAAAAGCCATATACATTAAGGAACAAAATATCCTCCAAGAAGACGCTCAACGCTCAATCTACGTGACGCTGCAATGTTGCCCAGTGTCCCGCAACTTACTCCCCAACATTTGGCGACGCATTCACGTCACGCGGAACATGTTACTTGCTCTCACTCCTGGAGCGAACGCGTGTCCCGCGACAATCGGAGATCACTTAAAATATTAATTCTTGTTTCATGTTGTAGTAAAAAAATCCACAATCTGCCCATTTTATAGTATAAGGTAACCCTTAATTAAAAAAAAGAATAAAAACAATGAATAAGAAAAACCGACGAAAGTCTGCTTAGCACAAACACACTGTTTCTAGTATTCATACAAAATAATAATTTCAAACACGATTAGAATGATATTGTTATGCCAGTCGCTTAGCTAAGTACGTCGAGAAACTTCAACCGACATCTAGAATGTTCGAGACACTAACGCCACCTGGCGGCGAGTAGCAGTACTGAGTATCTCAAGTAGCTTCTGGAACATTCTTGGCAGTATAGGCAGTGAGTCGATTTTACAATAATGTTCTAGAATTCATAGACCGGGGTATAAATAGATCGCAGAGGAATGCAGACGGCAAGAATGTTGAAATTTTGTTTAATTTTTTTTAATTTTTACTTTTCCCCACACATGCAACATTTGAGGGTAATTTTATAAAATTCTATAAATCATTAGTTATTCGAAATTAAGAAGTAGGTACCTAGTTATTTTTTTTATAATATAATAATATTCCACAACTTTCACACAACGCCATCTAGTCCCAAACTAAGCAGAGCTTGTGGTATGAGTACTAGACAACTGATAAACATACATATATATTTCTAAATACATACATATTATAGATAAATTACACCCAGTAGGTAGTTTATGAATCACAACATTCGTAAAAAGTATGTTATCTTCAGTATATTTATCACAAAACTAATGTTTTAATTAAGATTAAACCTTAAGAATATAATAATTACATAAACTATGTGTTAAAATACAAATATTAGAAATAATTTTATTGAGTATACAATTAAAAACATAGATAATTCAAAAGAAAATAATTCTGTGATTTATTTAAACCTATCTCCTAACAGAACTACTGCACCTTGCAACCTCTCGGCCTGCTATAAAAAGCCTCATTCCAATACTGTGTTAATATGAAACTATTTACATTTCCAGGACTGACGACCGATTCCTAGAAGAGATAAAAGAAAACATTCCAGAAGAGCAGAATATCAATTTGTCAGAAAGTATCACATTGCCTGCCAAGCTGCTGCCTGCGTTTAGAGACAGTGACCATATTTGTGAACCATTCACCGGATTCTCTATATCCAATTGGGACCCAGATACTGAGGACACGTGAGTTATATTTTATGTCTTAATTTTACTGATATACAGCACAAGCCTTATCTGCACCTGTGTAGACGGTATTCTCAAACAGTGTTAGCAAAATTGCCGTAGCCCACTAGTGGACCGTTGCCGGCAGGGTTGCGGAATTGTTCAAAAGAGGGGCCGTCGAAACACGAAGGGCAAATGACGGAACACGGGTTTTATATTATAACGAAAATCAATAACTGAGGAGGTCGTGGCTAAATAATAACAGCCGCACGGGTGATTGTTTTCTAGCTTAAGCAATGCTTGCCGAGGTCGGCCTCTGGGTGGATGATCATCTCAAAGTATCGAGATTCCGCTATGCCTCGGAAACTACGTGCTTTTAGTCGTTGACATCTTTGACAGTCGTTACGGATAGTCTGGAGCCAGAAAATCTGATACTGGTCTTGCCAAGGGATATCGTGTTACCCAGCTACTGGGTTCTGGATAGGAGTGCACGATATGTATCGATATTTCATAAAATGTCGATATATGTACGCGATATATCGCTTCAATTCGATATTATCGAATCATATAGTATCGATATATAAAATCGATATATTTTATTCGATATATCACAAATATCGTAAGAAATTAAAAGCTCATTCACGTCCTTATTTTCTGGTTTTTTTTTTTATTTATTGGTGGCGTTTTGAGTAAATCTAAAACGTAAACCCACGAATTATTGAAAAACTAGTAGTCAGTAGTCTTAGTAACGAAACGATATATCAAAAATATCGATATATTTCTTCGACATATCGCAGAACATCGATATAACGTTACGATATATTATATCGAAAAAAATATCGATATTTATTTTACATGAACATCCCTAGTTCTGGAGGTCAGGTAGGCAGTCGCTACATGTAAAACACTAGTACCCAGGTGCCAGGTTAGACTGGAAAATAACCCCAACATAGGTAAGAAACACCTATAAGCAGATGATGAACGGTAATCAAGAACAGGTTATTTTTCCGTAGTAACTTTCTGATAGAATTCGTTAGCTAATATTGAATACTCGATTTATTGGAGATGAATACAGATATCACAAAGAATGAAAGTGGATTATTATGAGGGAATTTTACTTACCTGTAGGTCACCATGGCCAACGGATATCTCGCTTCTTTGAGCTAAGATATTTAGGAATATGTGTTGGAAATTTTTGTGTAATCAAAATTAAATTCAGCACATCTAAAACCCTCCGGAAACTTTAGTATGGAGGTTTTAGGGTTCTGTACCTAAAGGGTATAAACGGGACCTTATTACTAAGACTCCGCTTTGCGTCTGTCTGTCATCAGGCTGTATTCCATGAACCGTGATAGCTAGACAGTTGAAATTTTCACGGAAGATGTATTTCTGTTACCGCTATAACATCAAACTAAAAATAGAATTAACCTTTTAACCGCCTACGTCGGAAATATCCCACAATTATTTTCAGGCCCATTTCGCCAGAGTCGTATATATACGACCAAAATACCACAGCTCGTTTAATGTATTTTTTTAATTAATTACGCTGTATTCTATCAAAAAGATGCTTATATTAGGTAAATAGTTAAATAAGTAATCATTTACAGTTTAATAAACTTTAGTCTCTTAATCAGAATTCCTAAAAATAATGTCCAAACTATAGATGTACAACGCCCATGACGGAAAAATCCGACATAAGGGACGGGACATGTGCCAAGATTTACCGATACAAAAATAAACAAAAAATAAATATTTCTCTTTATACTGACTAATTAACTATAAAACAAATACAGCAATTGTTAATAAAATATTTTTTACAAATATTTGCGAGTATTTCATTTAATTACTTTGAATTTACTTGAGAAATGTCACCAACTGAGTTGATGGCTCCCATCCCTAGCCTACATGTTCCGAAACTTACTTTGCTAGTACGCCCAGCGCCACGGTCGGATAAAGACGACCGCTTCATACGTCATAAACGAGTGCCGACTTCTGGAATTTTCTATTAGTGTTGTGCTTATGTAAGTAGTTTCACATTCGTGTGTCGATAAATGTGTATTGAAATTTATCATGACCACTACGGAAGAATAAAACTAAATTGTGATTTCAGACTGTTGTATTATTTATTATACTCAAGTTTCTATACATACATATTTTCTTTCCATTTCGAAAAACACTTTAAACACAGTGAAAAATTCTGCCACTTAGACTTTAACCTACGGTAAAATACGTTGACTGAAGTAGTTAGAGAAACATGGGAGTAGACAAAATTGAAGCAAGAAAAACCATAGACCAACAAAGATATAATAAAGTACGTCATTGTAGACCAAAAGTCATGTTTTTGTTTCTTTGATTCTTATTTGAACTGGTATTTCTTACTAGAGTAATGTTAAATAAAACAAATACGAAAATATTTAATCAGTTTATTTATGTAAAACGAAATATCGACATCGAAAAATTTAAGTATTTGCACTTCTCTCTTTGTTGTAGGTATTTATTTTGCGATTCACTGTGCCGGGCGCTGGGGGCACGACAATTGATATGAAGTCGGGCGTTTAAATCTATACTAATATTATAAAGCGGAAAAGTTTGTTTGTTTGTTTATTTGCTTGAACGCGCTGATCTTCGAAAGTACTGGGTAGATTTGGATGCAATTTGGTATGGAAGTAGCTTGAGTAAAGTTATAGGCTACTTTTTATGCGACTGCAAAAAAGGAGAGTTATGTTTTTACCGTGATAGAATCCACGGGAGCGAAGCCCCGCGTGAGTACTAGTTAATATATAAGGGGGTTCCCATAGAACAAACATGATATTTTTTTGCCGTTTTTTATTGATAATGGTGCGGAACCCTTCGTGCCCGAGTCTGACTCGCGCTTGACCGGTTCTTTTATTGTTTATAGGCTTGCGTTCGACTAGGATCTCACCTGATGTTAAGCGATGATGTAGTCGAAGATAAAGCACGCTTGCCTAGAAGTAACCTTGAATAGGCTCTTGACTTTTTTGACTTGATATGACTTTGATTTCTGTTACTCAGTGACCATCGAATAACCAACTGGGTGGAAGAGAACCGGTTGAACTTATCTCAGCAGGCGCTCGCATTCGACGTCAACGCTGAGGTGGAGCCGATACCACAAGACGAACAGCACAATGACCTGTATGGTATGTAATTCTTATTTATCCAATATCTATATTAATACCAGCTTACCCAGAAAACGTTGTTTTGCTATATAAATTATTTTTAGTAAAAAAAAGGAAAAAGCCTACAATATACAGGGTTAGTGGTAAAACACTAACAACCTCGCACGACTATTACTTCTTAGTAATAGTCGTGCGAGGTTGTCAATAAAAAAGTCATACAACAAAAGTTGTTGTTTATGATGTTTCATAAACAACAACTTTTGTTCTATGACTTTTTATAAAACATTACACATTTACCAAAAACAACAGTCCCCTCCCCTGCCTTTTGTACTATCAGTTTACCTACAGTCCTAGCGCTCCGCTGCCTTTTTTACTATCAGTTTACCTAGATTACTATCGCTAGCGCCATCTTGTGCTTCAAATTCAAATTCTTTATTTCAAATATTTAACCTCTCAAGTACCACCATTATTTACGTCAACTATTTTGAGTTGAGCCCCGCTGGCACACAAATTTTGTGCCAGCGGGGCTCAACTAATACTTGTTTACTGGCACGTTTTTGTGCCGCTGGGGCTCTAGAGTGTGTTAGTATAATGCTTAAGCTAGGGTTAGTACATAATATCAACAAAATGCTTCGCAGCCTACGTGTAACATTTAGAGTGTTCAATTGAAATATTATATTTTTGTATGATAATCTGATGAACTAAAATATCATTAATTATTAAAAGTCATAGAACAAAAGTTGTTGTTTATGATGTTACTAACATATTCCTAACAGCTTGTTAGTGTTTTACCAATAACCTGTACTCTCAGACCTAAGAAATATTAAAAAAAAAAAAACGTTTCGGAGGAGTTTGATAATAAACATTTTGTCACGAGATTTTTATATACACATGTATTAGAAGACCAGCTTCCGCCCGCGGCTTCGCTCGCACGTAAAGGTTTTTGTTTCAGCGAAATTAATGTAGTATTTGTGACTTTCGCTTCAACTATCTTCACAGCAGAAAAACCATCGAACCGTTGCTCCGTTTTGTTATGACATAAAGACAAACAAAGAAATAATATTTCGCGTGTATATCAGCGTAGATTTGGTTATACCCAAAGCAGTTAACGTGCTTGTCTAAGATTTTATGAACATATCTAAGCTATCGTACCTACATCACATTAATTTCATTTCACTTAATTTTTTGGTATACATCATCATGTTTTCCCAACTATGTTGAGATCAGCTTCCAGTCTTATTGGATGCAGCTGAGTATTACTGTTTTACATGGAGCGACTGCCTATCTAACCCCCACAACCCAGTAACTGAGTAAAACGATACTCCTTGCCCAGACCAGTGTCACATTTTCTGGCTTCTTATCGACTTCTTGGCTTTTCTTTTTTTTAACGTGGTAAAATTATCAAATAAGTCCTCCCACCCCGGGCAGGGCCGGAGGGACTGTCAGACTTGTACTGACTAAAATTCACGGTGTTCCTTCAATAGCCCTTTACGTTCCGGGGTCACGGTCATGGGATAAGTCCCACGACCCCGGCAGGCTTCGGCCCTCTGCAGGGGGGGCCTCGTCATGTTGCTGACGCTCTTTGAGGCGCGCGTGGAACACGACGCGCCGTCGACCCGGGCATAGTCCATGGTCGGACAGCGAGTTGCCCTTTACTCGCTGTCCGCATGCCCGCGCCTACGGTGGCCGGAGATCGTCGGCTGACGTCCGACGCCGTGGGCGTCTACCACTGGGGCTGGGCTGGAGGGAGGACGCCGTTCTCTCCCTCACGCGGCCCGCCTCCTCCTTCGATAGCATGACTGCTACGCAGAAGGAGGCGGCCGCTTCCCACTCCGTCTCGCCCCGCAGCATGGCCTCGACCAGTGCCGGGCGCGAGAGGTCTCCGCCTATCGCCGCCTTGAGGACACGTCGGTGCTCTGCCCAAGCGGGGCAGTCTTCCACCGTAATCGACTTCTTGGCTTGGTAACGACTGTCAAAGATTTACAAATGACAGCAGTGACCAACGGCTTAACGTGCTTTCTGAACCAGGGGGGTGTCACACCATCAACTTCCAAACTCCGGGCTACTACTGAGAAATTTCTTATAGAAAAACCCTATAGTACTTGGGCCCGATCTGGGAATCGATCGATATTTTGGCAGACACTTGTAAAAATAACAATACAGGCCTAAAATTAAAAAAAAAGTTAAAACAGAAACTCTGATCCCCTTTTTATACCTCTTAAAGATAGGGGGAACATCTTCTCTTAGTGCTCTCCCCTAGGAACATAATTACGTACATGACAATTTTCAGCTTCTTGCACCTAGTAGTTTCGGCTTTGCGTTGTCTGTCAGTCACTCACTCAGTATTGAATGAGTTTTATACCAACCTTACCTTATCATTATTACTTTTTTTTAATATATATATATATAGTATTCATTACACTCAATAATATTATATAATTATAATACCCAATGGGGCCCGGCACTGTACTTCCTTATACAGGTTATTCTATAACCTAGCTGGGAGTGCAGCACCTCACCACCATTTTAGTTATTATAGTACTTACTTAAATATGTATGTAGTGTAAGTGTAAGATACTGTATAGATATATAAGTAAGCAAATAAATAAAATATATATCTTAATAATAATATAGATACGAAAGTTTGTAAGGAAGGATGTATGGATGTTTTTATTCTTTCATGCAAAAACTACTGAACAGCTTTAGATTAAACGTACGTTAATAGCTATATATCGGAATAACACATCTTAATTCTTTCTTACTAATAGTATAAATGCGAAAGTTTGTAAGGATGGATATATACATATATGGATTTTTGTTACTCTTTCACACGAAAACTACTGAACTTTGCCTCTTTATAATATTTGTGTAGATAACACAGAAGCTCCATCATGATCTCTCCATCTCCCTTTCACTACCGGTCTACCAGACGCACTGCTGGGTACCATCCACATTTGGTTAATATACATACCGTCTTGTCGCACCAAGCGCTTTTATTCCACATTTATTGTACGTACAGCCAAGTTGTGGAACTCTCTGTCGGCTTCTGTGTTCCCTGCCACTTTAACCGCAGGAGTAAATAGGCATCTTCTGGACTCGCTCGTTCCATCGTAGACCTCATCTATCGTTTACCATCAGGCGAGATTGAGGTCAAGAGAAGGTTAATCCCGAATTTAAAAAAAAAAGCTTTAAGTGTATGTAGGGGAGAGGTGGCATGAAAGGGACATTTTTGATTTTGAGGTCCTAGTAAGTGATTGAGAAAATATTTAGAACAGGTTGGAGTCGAATAGAAAGTGTTAATTATTAAACTATTGAAATGAAATGCAATAATTGCCAATAATCAAATCATAGTTGTTTATTTTCGCATCTTTAAAAATGTGTGTTTTGTCCCTTTCATAAATGAACTGCATTGAAAGGGACGCAGTAATTTATGAAAGGGACAGTACCTAATTTCGAGGAAATATGTATACAATAACTACTTAGGTATGTTTAAAATCGAATATAAAAGTGACTGGAACTATTGTCATGATTAAATCTTGCAGTTTTTATCTTAAAGATTAATTTTTTTTTGATAATTAAACACTTTTTACTTAAACAGAAATAAACAATATTAAAATCTTTTTCTCAGATATTATGAACTTAAAAATTATTAATATCTTTTCTCAAGACACATAATCAGTCTCCTTATAATTAACAAGAAATGAAACACTTATATAAAATTAAAGACAAATCAACAATTCTCTTTTTAAACTTAGACTGCACTTGTAAAATAACTATTGTTTTTTTAATAGAATTATAATCAACAACCTCCATAAAGATTAATTTACAGTCTTCAAAATGTAAACTTAGATTTTTAGAATTAGGTAAAAAAATAAACACAGGTTTTGTGGGAGATTTCGTGCTAATTTTACATTGAAATCAATCTTTATTGCTTTCTGAATAATTTTTCTTACAAATATTACATTGGTAACTGTCTCTTCAATTTTGTGTGCATCGACACGCGTTCTCTTCTTAGGTGGCATTTTTAATCTAAAAAAGAAGTAAAAAATTTATTCGAAACCTAGTAGGTACAAAATAGCAGCCTTGAAAGAGACAGTAATAAAGGGGACGTCCCATTCATAACCGTTTGTTGTGTCCCTTTCATAAATATCATACAAAAATTGAAAACATGACCACAAAATCTACAATATTAAATCAAAGTTTACTGACCTTATAATATCATATCTGTGGATGTCCAGCCTATCTTAAACAATGATTCACACATAAATAATTAACTTGCAGCACTCGATAAAACGTTTCACAATTATAACAGAAAAAATACTATTCAATCCCATTATCAACACTCGCACGAATCTGCCATGTTTGAAATGACAGGAGTATGAAGTTACCCGCGAATGAACTTCCGTCAAGGCTGCCATACGACAATGGTACATTGTTCACCGAGAGGAGAAAGTGACCGATTACCGGCGAGGGTGTCGGTTTCGAGGCTTTAAAACACCCGAGATCGGGAATCGCACTTTCTCTCGAGTGATACATAGTGCTTTATACTACACCTACGAGGAAAATAAATAGTACTTTTCAACATTGAGTACATAGACCATAACGTACTTGGTTTGTATTTTTGCGCTTTTTCACTGAAATAAGCTAGCAAAACAGTTTCAGAAAAAGATGCCGCATTTTTTCACTTTTCCATTGCAAAAAATCGTCATAAGTTTTATTATATTTTTTAATTGATTTCTGTGGTAAAAGGTTATCAATCAGTATTTTTGCTGTTTCCTTCAACTGCGGCGGAGTTAAAAAATCTTCATCATCACTATCACTACTTATCATTTTGATAGTTTTATTTTACTTTCTACGAAAACTGAATCCTCAAACAACACACAAATTGAAAATGGCGCCAATGGCGTCTGCAATTTTCACATGTTCTTTTTTCAAATTGTTTATCCTGCCGCCGCAGGGTCGCACTGCCAGCCCGACACCATCCAACACACAGCTAGTGGCCAGTGTCATTTTGCGAACTTGGAAATAAAAACTCACTGTAAAAACTTTTTGGCTTTTGATATTTAGGTTACCGGCGCATAGTCTTACCCAAAATTAAAAAAGAAAAACCACGTAAGAAATGGATTTTCATACACTTTTCTCTCCCGCTCAGATGCGTTTTCTCCCCGCATATTTGTTCGATATGCAATGACGTACTTTCTACCGTAAATTTGATAAAGTATCAAGGTACTTTCCAAGCAGGTGTAGTATAAAAATAATGTTGTCTCGAAATTGTTTTTATTTTACCGGTTATTTGAATTGTCCCTTTCAATACGTGTCCCTTTCATGCCAGTCCTCCCTATTGTATTTTTTTCTGTTTCCCATGATATACAAGGTGGGGAAGATGATACGACAATATATGAAAACACCGACTGTACTATTCCCGAGGAAACCATAGTGAGGGCAAAATAAAATGTGACACAAAATTAAAAAAAAAAAAATTATATAATCTAAATAATACGGATTAAAGTATGAAATTGCCGTTTTATAGTGAAAGATGCTTTGAATTGACTTAAAACCTTCATGGTGTGAGATTTTTTGTGCTTAAACGCAGGATATTTGACCCTGCGTTGAAGCACAGTAGCTAAATAGAGCCTGTGGAAAAATATGAAAATAGAGAAAATATCCTGAATACATTTTTTGTACTGACTAAGGAAATCATCATTTAGGCTATGGTAAATTTAAGATCGTATTGTCTTCTCCATTTTGTATAACTCAATGTTGACTGATCAGGAGTTCTAATGTGGTAAAATGTCGCCTAATCCCATAGACGACGAGCCTCTGGGCGGTATAGAGAGCGAGGAGGAAGCGGACGTGGCTGTGGCGGCTTGCGTGGCGCGCGCGGCGGTGGCGCCGGCGGCCGCGCGCCTCACGGACATGCGGCCGGCGCACGCGCACGACACGCGCCTGGAGTACTCCTACTGCGGCGCCATCGTGGCCGCCTGGGCCGGGCCCTCGCACTGGCGGCTCAAGAACAACAGAGGTACGTGACACATGTTCTAACGGACGAGCCTCTGGGCGGTATAGAGAGCGAGGAGGAAGCGGACGTGGCTGTGGCGGCTTGCGTGGCGCGCGCGGCGGTGGCGCCGGCGGCCGCGCGCCTCACGGACATGCGGCCGGCGCACGCGCACGACACGCGCCTGGAGTACTCCTACTGCGGCGCCATCGTGGCCGCCTGGGCCGGGCCCTCGCACTGGCGGCTCAAGAACAACAGAGGTACGTGACACATGTTCTAACTATATACTATACAGGGTGCCATCGTGGCCGCCTGGGCCGGGCCCTCGCACTGGCGGCTCAAGAACAACAGAGGTACGTGACACATGTTCTAACGATATACAGGGTGGCAGGGACATCGACGCTCAACCACTTACCATGGATTACATGAATCTGGACCCTCCTGCGTTGAAACTTTTCGTTGCTTTTTCTTAATTTAATAAAATTAAGAAAAATCCGACGCAAAAAATAAAACCGTAAATTCACTTGTTTCACTTAAAACAGTAATGTAAACAAAACTCGAAAGGGCTACCTGATCAGCTGTGTTGACCTAGCAAAACAGCCGATCAGGTAGCCCTTTCGACTTTATTTACATTGCTGTTTTAAGTGAAACTAGTGAATTTTATTTTCTAATTAAAATCTCATTGGGTTAGATAGAAACAATGATTTTATACAGTTTTCAGTAAAAAAAATTACTGAAATATCCTCAAAAATGAAGAAAAAGCCGACGAAAAATTCCAAGGCAGGGGGATCCAGATTTCCAGAATTATGTACCAAATCCCTGGTAAGCGTTTGTGCGTCGATATCCCTGCCACCCTGTATTATTTTCTTTCTCTCTTCTTCATCTTTTTTATTTATGGGATTTTTGTGCACATGTGTGTCAATGCCCATCGTGCTATTTACAATACTTTACAAAAAAGAAGTTAGTCTAATTTCTTACTTATCTAATATAAATGAATATAATATTTTGGCTGCCTTACAAGTAGGCTTACCTAAAATGCCATGTAAAATTCTTACATCCATGGTTAATAATTTCAACAAGGGCACTAGTGCCTTTCTTTTGTTATTATGCTGGACACATTCAACCATTATACTATACCTACGCGTCAATAGCTAAAGGCTAAGGTGTCGGACTTGTGATCGAAGTAGTATTGCTTTTTAGGGTTCCGTAGCCGAATGGCAAAAAACGGAACCCTTATAGTTTCGGCATGTCTGTCCGTCTGTCTGTCTGTCTGTCCGTCCGTCCGTATGTCACAGCCATTTTTTTATAATTTATACTTGTTAGAATTGTTGCTAGATTAAGATTAGAAGTTTTAAGATTTTCTGCTATTACAATATTCATCAATACTGTAATAGGTTTTATTGATTAACAAGGCTCTGAGTTTATTTTTAAGCAACTAAAGGAACAGGGTGAATTTTTAAGCTGTAGAAGTCTGACACTCCCCAACTTAAATTTTCCCAGCGAAGAAAAGGGGACCCCCCCTTTTCTTCGCTGGGAAAATTTAAGTTGCTTGCGGTACATAAACAAGACTACCAGATGCTAATGCATCTATTGTCTGAGCTGTTACTGCTTAAATTCTCTTTACTACTTAGTTCACTAAATTATTTGGATAGCTCTTGTTCCCCAATAATAACGAACTTCCCAAAGTTATCTTACCAGAGTGTACACCCTTAGCAAAAAGGGAGGAGCATGAAGTTAGTTCACGGAAGTCATATACTGGCTATATTCCCTAAAACTAATCATATTATTATGTTAAAAAAAGATTACTAGCATTGTGAGTAGAATTCACATTACTAGCAATCCTGTTAACCCCTCTAACTAAGCTAAATATGCTTGTGTCTGGAGTGCGTTCACGGCAATAGTGTTGGGTGGAATTAGAACCTGCGAACTCTCGATTACAAATCACCTTCGCCGTTAGGCTATTGATAATTTAATATTGATGTATAAAAATTTATTCTTCACTATAATAAGTCCTGTAAATACCAAAATAAACTACATAATATTAAAATTTACATATTTACAGCATCAAAAATGTCGGAACGCACCCAATCAGTGGCCGGGCGTCTCACAGTAGAGGGGAAAAAACCTACTCGAACGAAACGCCAGCTAGACTTCCTTGGGGCCGGGCTGGCTTTCGACTGCCGCTCCGAGCCGGTGGGAGAGTACGAACCCACGCAGCCCGCCAAGATCATGATCAGTAGGAAGACACTCGCCACCGGCCATACGTGGAACGAGGCTAACTTTAAAACTCCTATTGATAGGTAAGGTTTATTTATTTAAATAAGTCTTTATTTGCATTAAACATAGTATAAAAGTATTACAAAATTGTTATAAAAAGTGCACATGTTCAGCTGTATAGATAGTATCTATAAATTGCATGCAATAATTATTCCTTCCCTTCTTATTATTCTGTTTTATGAGTACACTAATTAAGCCCTCCCCATTTTAATCAAAGTTTTGAAAGTCCTTCCAAAGGTTGTCTGGAAGATATCGCGTGTTTAAATTTTGGTGTACAATAAAGTATATTTCTATCTATCTATCTCCTTTCGGGTATCGCCGCAGTCGGGTAAAAAAATAATATCATAGAAATGTCACAGGTTATGTTTTTGCTAATAACTATTAAAATCATATTCAAACTGATCTATCATGATCTATCTGAAAGAAATCATTAATATAATCAACAACACCAATTATCAACAATTTAACACGAATATTTATTTATTTATTTGTACATAATATAGTATCTTAACAAAGGAGTGCTTTGGCATTCGCACTAGGATTACTCTGTATCACGAATGCCGTCACCTTCCTCCGGATGGTAAGTGATGGTGGTCAAACGCGAACCTATTATTATTCGTTTTGCCCAAATCTATCTATGAGCAATATCCCCTCTAAACCATTCGTATTTCAATTACAGAGGTCTTGACGAGTCCCACTTTCGAAAGCTGTTCCTTCGTCACAATGTGATGATGATGCGCAAACGTGACCTCGAGCAGAGCAAGCAACCAGACCCTGAGCCAGTCACAGTGGAAGAAGCCAGAGATTACGACTATAACAATGAAAACGACGCGTCGTATTGTCCGAATAATATTCCTGTAAGTATTCCATCAAGTATGTATGTATGTATGTTGGTCAGATGTCCGCAACTCCATGAGATGGAATTTGATATGGGTAGGACAGATACATTTGATCCATCTCAGCTCCTCCAGAGAGCCGAGCAAAGTCTTGGTTTTACTTATCATTTTTTATTTATTTAGAACTGGCAATGTATGTAGAATCACATTACTACATAGTCCTCGGCACGTAAGTTGGCAAGGTTTTGGCGTAGTGGGGGTAAGTTTGCGCATTGTGCACTTAGTGGAACAAAAAAGTGGTCACTTTTACTGCTTGCCATTATTCTATGGTTATTGCCATCATTTATTTTTAATCATGTCTGTTCAGAAGAATGTTAAAGTAAGAAGGAATTCATTCGTTAATTCGGTAGTATGAATAAAATAGATATAATACATAAATACATTCAAAAGTGAAAAAAATATATTAAAAAAAAAAACATTAAAATAATATGTTCTCGTCGTCACAATTAGTTAATAAAACTGCTACCCCTTTTATGTAACCGGCCGTTGAACATACTCTATGCACTTTTACTAGTTAATACATCGAAGTCAACGGCCAAGTCACATAAAATCTAACTATATTAATAAAGAAATCGCAGTAAAGATCCTTAAACTTGGCTTCGCTTTGCTTAGAGATTTTTATAGAGAAACAAGCAGCTTAGGCGAGACTTGGATAATTTTTTACAGGATGTTTTTGGTAGGATTTTACTTCTTTTTGCAGAAAGCTATTTTTTACTTGATTAGTTTCTTAATTATTCAGACTCGTTTCATATTCATTTATAAGAAGAGGCTCGTCACATTGAATAACTTTTGTCAAGGCGCATTTCCATATCTCCCATAGTTCAGCTGAGCTCTTAGGGTTCTTCATCAGATATTTCAGACCTTCAATTTTTTTATACACGACAGTAGGAAGGGCTCGTCACACTGAATAACTTTTGTCAAGGCGCATTTCCATATCTCCCATAGTTCAGCCGAGGTCTTAGGGTTCTTCATCAGATACTTCAGACCTTCAATTTTTTATACTCATCTGTAGAAAGGCTCGTCACACTGAATAACTTTTGTCAAGGCGCATTTCCATATCTCCCATAGTTCAGCTCAGCTCTTAGGGTTCTTCATCAGATACTTCAGACCTTCAATTTTTTAATTTCAAAAGAAAGGTCTAACCACGCTCAATAAACTTTGTGATCATAGCATGTCGATAATTTCAATAGTTTGGCCGGTCTGTTACGGTTTCTCCTCAGGGTCGTAAGAAACTCCAGATCTTCCATGATCCTAGTTTTAATAGTTTTCCCTTCATATAGGCACTAAACCTCAATGCCAAATTTCAGCTCTCTAGGTTTATGGAAAGTACTAGTTCTATTTTGATAATCAGTGAGTCAGTGAGTCTATACTGCCGTGATTCTTTAAAAGGCAGTCTAACAATTTACCGATTTTGAGTTAAACATTGAGCGACATCAGGAAAAAAGGCGCGTCGACCTATCTAACCCCTTTTTCTGAAACTTATTTAGCTTTTGAGATATTTTTTTCATAAAAAGCTGTGAAGTGGTTTTGATACCAGTGCTAAATTTATAAAAACTCAAATCGGTAAATTGTCAGATGACTGCCTTTTAAAGAATCACGGCAGTATATATGTCGAAATAGTACAACTTTGCTTTTGCATAAATTACGAAATAAACAAGCTACAAACATGAAATTTTGTGGTATAAGTGTGTGCTGGTAGCTTACTAGATAACGATAATTTCAGCGTTCTAAATCTATCCAGAGGTCCCCAAATAGGGGCCTGGAAATACGCCGAAATGGTTCCAGAAAAGGATGGTACGGCAGTGTTTGCTTTGCGCTCGACTTGGCAGGGGCACTGCCGTGCCCCCAGATGATCAATGAGACCCCCATGCTAGGAAAACCTATGTTACAGGGGTTATCCATGTGTCCATTATCAGCGATACATAATATCAGAAAATGAGTACAGTGCACTGTAAAATAACAAAACAAAGAATAAATTAACTTAACTAAAAATTGGCCAAGTGCGTGTCAGACTCACCCATGAAGGGTTCCGTAGTAACTACGCCTAACAACTTTGTTTTTCATAGTGTTTGTATGAAATACAAAGCTATATTTGCGGTTTTGGAAAATGTGCCATATCTCAAAAACTACTAACCCGATCTCGTTCAAACCAATTTTCGTTGAAAGTTTATATTATTAGATCTACAGCATATATTTTTATTTTTTATTTTTCACTCACAACAACATGGTAATAATTTAATTATACATATAGAGAGGTGACCGAGAGAGAGGTTGTTTGTTGGGTGTGTTCATTATAATATTATGTTTGTGCGTGTGTGGGTAGTGTATACAGTGTGTGATATATGTAGGTGAGTCTGACTGCCTATGGGTTGAGTAGCTGTTCTGTGTCGTCATAGTTCAGGGTGAGCAGATATTCTTTCACCTTGGACCAGATACGGTCACAGCCTGGAATTTGGGGGGGGGGGGTCACTAACAATAAAATATGTCGAGTAAATGAGTTACCTTTATTGCACAATACAAATTTTATCGCACACGTTATAAAAGAAATGGAAGTCTTCTATTTTCAACCGACGACAAAAAAAGGAGGAGGTTATCAATTCGACGCGTATATATATTTTTTTTATGTATGATCACCGATTACTCGAAGACGGCTGAACTGTTTTGGAAAATTCTTTTTTTGTTTGAAAGGGCTTCGAAATTGGTCCCATTGTCACCAAGTCAGGATCTGATGATGGGATCCTGGAGAAATCGAGGGAACTCTTCAAATATTACAGGAACACCAGCATTTTGGGTATTTCTTATTAGTAACTTGTGCAGTTGCTCTCAAAAAGTACCATTTGGGGAAGTGGAACTGATGATGAACACCACAGATGGCCGCCGAAACTACTCAGTAATAAGTATTTCGTGGATTGCGATTCGATTACTTGAATATGGATGTTAAGCACTTTATGATCGTCACAATGCATATTATGGTGATGTAGAGCTGAAGGTCAAGTACCAGGAGAACTCCTCAACAATTAACGGCCCAGCATTGTGTAAAGCAATATTTTGTAAAAGGTTATAAGCAGTTGACATTTAGGCTCTTATAACTAGGTAAATCGTCCAACTACACACATCAAAAGTGTCTAGGGATCAACATAGGTATATTTTTGCAATAACTTTTCTCCTGATTGATATTAATTAAAATTTTTTTTAAGGATTCATCAAATAAAGTGTTTTCGTTTGTCACAGTAACGATAAACCAAGTCACCTTTGCATTAATAAAGAAATTTGCCATTTTCCTAATAAAGGGATTTTTGACATTTGAACCACTAACATTAAAGTTCGAAAAAAAGACTGAAATAACAGTTTTCTTTAAAATTTTATTGGGTAACTTAAACAATTAATAATCCGTGTTTCTACCGCGAACACTAACAACACAAGAACATCGGTTTGGCATACTCAAAATGAGTTCATCCAAATCACGCTGTGGAATGGCCGCCCATGTTCGTTGCAACAACAAAAAAAGGTCTTCTTGCGACTGGATACCCTCCATATTCGGCAGAGCTCTTCTCTGTAGCATATCCCATGCATGCTCAATCGGGTTCAAGTCTGGCGACTGAGCAGGCCAGAGCAGGACATTGATGTTAGCTGCGGCGAGAGTCTGTCTTACAACTCTTGTGGTGTGCGGTCGTGCATTATCATGCATTAACTGAAATAAGGGACCGATTTGCACTTGTAGAGGAACGATGACGTCAGATACAATCGTCTCAGCATAAATTTGAGCGTTGAGGTTGCCTCTGATCCAAATCACCTCAGTTCTTCCGCCGATCCAAATACCCGCCCATACCATGATGGTTCCACCACTATAAGGATGGACTTCCTGGCAGGATTTTAATCGCTGTTGGCGTCCAGGGGTTCTCCAGTGTCGTATACGTCTTGTATCCGGTCTCATACCAAAACGAGACTCACTCAGAAAAGCACACGAAACGCCATTGTTCTTCTGCCCAATTTCTGTGTTCAAGAGCCCTTTGATATCGAATCCTACGATTGTGCATTGCTATAGGTGGTACCCGTAGCGGTCTTCGGGAATGAAGGTTCACTTCATGCAAGCGGTTTCTGACTGTTTGGTCGCTAATTAAGTTCCCTGAAGAGTGATGAAGCCTCACGGCTAACATCATGGCGGTTATTGTTGGAGCTCTTCGAGTTAAGATTTGAATGTATCGGTCTTGTCTCCGTGTGGTGCAGCGATACCGTCCTCCATGGCGCTCAGCCACGGTACCAGTGCTTCGGTAACGTGTCCAAAGTCGACTGATAACACTCTGACTTGTATTCAGAGCTAAAGCCACAGTACGTTGCCGGGAACCAGCTTCTATCATTCCCACGGCTCTGAGCATTTCTTCCCTGCTTAAATGACGTCGCCGCTCCATAATAACGTTGGTTTTAATCAGTAGTAGGGAAACAGTAGCACTAATAATGTCTTCAATGCGTTGTATGTTTTTATAGGGAAAATATTGACAGCTGATTTTCATCTTTTACTCGAATTTGATTAACAGTTCCTGTTTCAAATTATGAAATGCACCAAAAAGGATCCATATAAATTTATAAAATCATAAATTTATTACAAAGCCACATCTCAATCTCAAGAAATCCGCATAAAAATGCTTGATCCCTAGACACTTTTGATGTGTGTAAAAAGAGTGAAATAAAAACTTTTTACCAAAAAATTAAACTGACTAGCGACTCCCAAAAAACACTGCAAAGTGAAAAATAACTTTAATTTCGGAAGTCGGTGCCAAAAACGAAAATACAAGACTAAAGACACCGACTACCGAAATGAAAGTTATTTTTCACTTTGCAGTGTTTTGGGAGTCGGTTTATTTTTTTGGTAAAAAGTTTTTTATTGACAAATCGGGTGATAATATTTGGAACATCTTATTTTGCAAAATTTTAGAAGATTTTCTATTTGGGGTGTACGATTTTAGGGGGGTTATGTCCCCTTGACCCCTCCCCCCCCCCCCCCCTTCGGACCGCGCCTGCCTTGTACTTACATTGAAACATGTTCAAATTATGTATATTCAGTGTATTGTGGAGTTTGTTATAAATTAGGGCACCTAAATAGCGGTTATACGCAAAAGTAGTTTTGTGTGTTCGCAAGACAGTTCGAACCATACACAGCTGCCGGACAGTATGCATCTTAAAATCGGGATATTATTTTTGAGTCGGATATCGAAACGGTTTGCCTAGGAGGACATAACTGCTCGTTGGGCTCTTTCCACTTGTATTATAATAGTCTTAGCTGCACCACCCGCTGACACAAGAATGTGATGCTATCGTCGCAGACGTGAGCGTTAATTTGTAGAGAGAGAGAGAGGTGTGATACATGACCAGAGGATTTGGGTAATGGTGGCGTATCCATCCGCAGTTGTGGTTTAGATATTTTTAGGGCCTGTTTCATAAAATGGTCATCAATAGAAAAAAAGAAGCTTCAATAGCCGGTCATCCGCAGTAAAAAGTTTGTGGTGTTGGTCTTTGTTGCGTTTCGTAAAGATTACGTAGATATCCAATAGGGAGTGACACGATGGGTTCAGGTCCTTAGGCCGTTATACTTGAGCAGCTTCTGGTATGTTCTTCCGCTGCATCGTTGTTTCGGTAGTCGCTGCGAACATCCCATAATCAAGCACAATTGTAGTTGGAACTGTGGAAAGTTTTTGATTGGAATAATTTCATAATCAGGCGAGACTATGTGATCATCGGGTTAGATACTGTCGCTCCATATAATAAAATAGTTATATTCAACTGACTGCATTTTGCCACCACCCCAACACAGTTGAGAAACGTCAAGCAGTTTCTTTTGTCATGAATGTATAAAATGATACTTCTTGATACATGATTAACCAGTCAGAGATAGAGAGATAGGGTCTCTGATATGTATTCCCACTCACACAGTTCGTACGGTGTAAATATGTGAGCGTTTTCCCCTTCCTAAGACGGTAATAAACTAGCGTTCAAGGACGACACTCGTTTCATTCATTTCCGCACACCCACTACTTGAAAATACAGAGTGGGCCATATGAGTGTTGGCGATTTAATTCTTCGATTTCTCGGAATCGCGTGGCGCGGGGCGGCGGGGGGGATATGTTGTTGACTGCGCCGCTTCCTAGAAATTTAGTCGCCATGGAGCTGTACACGGGAGCGCATCGTGCATTGTGACTAGTGTTGCCCAAACGAGAGTCTCGCAAGAGTCTTGCAATTAGCGATTATCCTATTGCTATTTATTAAACGGTAGTTGAGATCTCAGAACAATGTAACAGAGTCTGTATTACGAAAACAATAAATCAGTGATTACTGCACGACGTTTGTATTGACATGAACACGGTTTACGCGATCTAAGTGAAGTTCCAAGCGCCAATGTGATACGGAAATGGATTAGAATGTTCGAAACAACCGGCTCAACAGTACCAATTACGGCTTGTGGTCGCCTAGTTTCTGCAAGATCAGTCGACATTGTGGAGCGTGTTCATGTTTCAGTTCAGCGAAATCCGCAACAGTCAACACGTAAGAGAAGTCAGTCTTTGGACATCAAAAGAACGACTGCGACGAATTTTGAAGCGTGATTTGCATTTGAAGGCTTATAAGATTCAGATAGGCCAAGAATTAAAACCAGATGATGCCAATAACCGACTTAACTTTGTCAATTTGATGTTCAAGTGGCTCAACAATTTCAACAACGTGATGTTTAGTGATGAGGCCAATTTTCACCTTAATGGCCAGTGAACAAGCAAAATTGTCGATTCTGGTCCGAGACTAACCCCTGACGCTTGCATGAACGTCCACTTCACAGCCCTAAGCTTGTTGTGTGGGCTGGGATAACGTCAACCGGTATTATTGGGCCATACTTTTTTGAGGATGAAAGAGGGCAAGCGATGACGGTTAGAGCTAACAATTATTGCAACATGATAACAGACTTTTTGGTGCCAACTTTGCAAGAACTTCAAGGCAATACCTCGAGGATGTGGTTTCAACAGGATGGGGCCACATGTCATACGGCTAGGGCTAGGGTAGGGTGATAGAGCTGCTGAAAAATGTTTTTCCCGGAAAACTCATTTCGAAAAGGGGGGATATTGAATGGCCACGTAGCCCCGATCTCTCTCCATGCGATTATTTTCTATGGGGCTACCTCAAATCGGTAGTCTACGAGAATAATCCGACCAATTTAGAGCAGCTGAAGAGGAGAGCTTCCAAAATTTGCGACTTCGGTTCCAAGAGTGCCAAGCAGTCGAGGGAACTCATTTGGACAACATTATTTTTAGGTCTATGGCCTTATGGCCATATTTAGGGCTTATGGCCCACCCTGTATATCAGTCTCCCTCTGACAAGTTCATCATGCCTGAAGATTGTGTATACAAAATTAAATGCGGGCTCATGCGAAAAAAAAGCCATTATATTTGTATAAATGAGCCCAGAGTTAGGAAGTTGGCGGTTAGATACCCCCGGGCCTCGCAAAGAACGTTAAGCCGTTAGTTCCGACTGTTATTTGGTCATTTTTGACAGTCATTATCGGTAGTCAGAAGCCAGAAAATGTGACACTGGTCTGGCCAAGAAGTATCGTGTTACCCAGTTACTGGGTTGTGGGGGTTAGATAGGCAGTCGCTCCATGTAAAACACTAATACTCAGCTGATCCAATTAGACTGGAAGCCAGCAAAAATGCTATTGGGTTTTTCTGTAAGGAATTTCTCAGTATTAGCTCGTAGTTTGAAAGTGGTTGCTGTGATCATATAATAATAATATATAATACTAGCTTTTGCCCGCGACTTCGTTCCGCGTTGAAGGATTTTCCCGCGTAAACCCCGATCCCGTGGGAATTCCGGGATAATAAGTAGTGTATGTGTTATTCCAGGATATCAACTATCTACTTACTAAATTTCAGTCAGATCGGTTCAGTAGTTTTTGCGTGAAAGAGTAACAAACATCCATCCATCCTCACAATTTTTCGCATTTATAATATTAGTAGGAGTAGAATTCCACAACTTTCACACAACGCCATCTAGTCCCAAACTAAGCAGAGCTTGTGCTATGAGTACTAGACAACTGATAAACATACATATATATTTCTAAATACATACATATTATAGATAAATTACACCCAGACAAAGAACAAATGATCGTGCTCATCACACAAACATTAATGACTAGCTTTTGCCCGCGACTTCGTTCGCGTGGGAGGTTTTCCCGCGTAAATCCCGATCCCGTGGGAATTCCGGAATAAAAAGTATACAATACCGGAATACAAAGAACAAATGATCGTGCTCATCACACAAACATTAATGATACTCCCGTGCCTCATAAGGCACGTTAAACAGTTGGTCGTGGCTGTGATTTGGACATCTTTGACAGTTGTTACGGATACTCAGAAGCCAGTAATCTAGCCAAGAAGTATCGTGTTACACAGCTACTGGGTTGTGGAGTCAGGCAGTTGCTCCCAGTTGCTGGAAGCTGAACCCAACATGCATAGTTGGGAAAAGGTGAAGCAGATGATGAAATTTATTTAAATTATTTATTCTAGGATGGTGATGACTGGGGTCATGAAGATGCGACGGCAGCGGGAGATCTGCACGACCAGGCGAAAGCCGCCGAGCCGGAGGAGATAACCGACATGTTGGAACCACCCACTAAGGTAACAATTATACTCTTCAGCAGTTTTAAAAGCGAAACTTCAAGGCCAATAACATTACTTGAAGATATATTACATAATAAGAACTGATAGTCATACACTCATCTCAGTACTCCAGACATGTACATAAGATCTTTAGAAAATCAATTGAAAAGTCCATCTGTGATTTATTTCAAAATAACTGTATTTTCTCAAGTGCTTATTGTTGTTTACACGATACTAAAACACAAACATTTAAATGTTTGTCTGTCTGTTTATAGGCTACTTTTTAACCCGGAATTCTCACGCGATCGGGATGGTTAAACGCAAGAAAAACCGCGTAGGTTATATTGACTCCTACCCGAACTAAGTTACGGGACAGCTAGCTACTTATTTGATGGAATTCGGATACTATAAAAACTCCTTCTCCCTTGTATTTATAATTTAGGATGCTGTTGACGAATGAATTATTTCTTTTCTAATTCCCAACTTTCCCAACAGGTCGCAAAAATCTTCATCCCTTACGCGATGCGAGCAAAGAAGGTGGATATGAAACAGCTTAAACACTGCACATGGAAAATGTTAACAGAGAAGACGCCAGAAGGAGAAAAGGAGGTAGTCACAGAAACATCTTTCTTCTCAATATACCAGCGGTTACCACACAAACTCACTCCGAACATGCGAGAATCGCTCAGCGTGCCTCTAGCCTTACTCTCAGTCCTACATCTAGCGAACGAGAAAGGACTGATTTTGGAAAAACACGACGATTTGAAAGATTTTGGAATATTAGGTCTAATAAAATAGTAATTATGTTCTTTGTTTTATATGTATAAAATGTAGCGTAACTTTTGTTAAAGCGCCATTCGTTCATAAAGCACGATAAAATGCCAACGAAACTAGGATATTAAAGATAACTACGGACTCTTGCATCATTTTTATTTAGTTAATTTCATTAGTTATTGTTCGCAAGTTGCTACAGAAAAACATCGCGTGTCGTGGTTATTTGCTGGTAATTACATTCGTGAAATCGACGTGCTTACACACTAGATTTCACAAATTGGGAGCTAGCTTGCTTCTTTTATATTTGTTTGTAGTTTTTGTTGGCCAATGCAGGACATTGTAAATAACATTTGATTAACATTTAAGAACAATGAGATAACCGCCATAATAACATTGTATAGATGTTTTGTAATAATCTCTTTATATTTCTACGTAGTTTTGTAAATGTAGAATAAAACAAGTTCAACAAATGCACCCATATTGTTTTATTTGTTAAAAATGCAAATATGTACAATTCCATGAAGTATATTTCGGTCGTGGTGTCTACTATGACGCCGCTCTAGAGCTTCGGCCTTTTTATTTTTCAACATAATACAATATTCCGATTTGACGTACTACAATTTCAACTAATTAGTGGCCTACATTACCAATCGTTTGTAAATAACAATAGTCCTGACCGATTCGGCCAATCTCAGCAGAAGTAAGCAAGATGCGCACGAGTTATTAATGTGGACGAGTAGAGCGGCATTTCCTGGCTTGGCCACGCCATAGAGCTGAATTCTAATCGCACCATAGATTTAGTCGAAATTAGTCGCTAAATATCAGAATTAGTCGGTTCGTAGTTAAGAAATATACGGGTACATTGGCGACCGACCTCTGTATCTCGAGATCTAAAGCATCTAGCGGAGACCTGTTTTCGCCTAGATTACTACTAGACTAGGAAACATTTTTATTTTCGGTTGGAAAATCGTGAAGCGGGAGTGTCAGACTTCTACTGACAAAAAACAAGCCTGGTCCTTACCGGACTATGTATAGGTACACTCAGAATTCATAGCGAACTCACGACTCAGTGGAAATTTCAGACACGAGTGAGGGGGCGTGACGCTCCCTGACAGCCGACAAACGTGTTTCCCCATGTTCTCTTGCGAGAGAAAAAGACGTTGTTAGAATCCTTTACAACATTTAGGCGTGACTCCCTTTCCACGACAATTTCAGATTAACATGAGGGTGCGCGGTACTTTCGATCAGCTTATAACTGCTTTTTTTTTTATTACTCATGGGCCCACTTGACCTCGATCTCGCCTGATGGTAAGCGATAGATGAGGTCTAAGATGGGTCGAGCGGGCCCAGAAGATGCCTATTTATTTATTACTAGCTTTTGCCCGCGACTTCGTCCGCGTTTCCGTCGTTTTTCGTAAAAAGTAGTAGCCTATGTCCTTCCGCACGGTTCAGTGATTTTGATGTAACAGACAGATTAACTTTCGTAAAGATTTCTAGAACTGCTAACCCGGGAAAGAGCGAAGTACAACTGACCATGCGAGAAACAACTGACACCGCGTGGACCAACAGTAAAAGAAGAAAGTAAAATAACTAAACGGCCCATATTCACCGTATCATTATCTTGCTGCATGGCGTCGCGAAGGTGCACGTATTCTTCCGCGCAGCTGCCTTTGATTAGATCGTATGTAAACTAATCTTTCGGTTTCAATTTTTGCGTACATGTCAACAATAAACTGATTGAATAAGCCACGAAAACGTTGAAAGTATACAAATCTATTCCTTCTCACTTGCAAGTGGTAACAATAAAATTGAAAGCACGACATCTTTTTATTATAATTAGGTACGCCTGTACGCGGATCAGTTTGGTGTAAAGCGAAATTATAACCATCTTCCCCTCGACAGTATATTACCTATTATAACATGATTCAGTATTTACGCGCGATGGCTTATTATTAGCGTATTTCATGTATAACTTTGGTGTTTCTATACCGATTTATATGATTATTTTTATGGAATAGTTAATAATGTTAACTTTTTCAATTAGGGGTGACTATAGATGCTGGAGGGAAAAATTCCGAATCATTCCCGTCGAATACTTCGGAAGTATTCCGAAATATTCCGAAACTTTGGGAATATTTCAAATGTCAAAAAAAAACCGACCTTTTGAGTCGGTTAATATACCAAAACCTGCTCCTACCTAAGTATAACAAATACTTTTCTGAAAACCGCATCAAAACGTTTTTGCTTGCAAGGTTTGCCTTTATGTGTTTTTATTGACTGGGCTATTATACGCGTTAAGTAGGTAGGTAATGATTAATACCTACCTATGCGACTCGCGAATACTCGCGCTGCCTACAGAGCTACATAAAAACTAACCAAAACCATAGGTAACCCTTTTTCAAAAAATAAATAAAATATGCTAGGCCTGGTTTTTTAATCCACAATTGACATTTATAAAAATCCTGTTAATCGCAGGCTAACATATCTACCTATAAAAATATCAACATATACTTAATCCCATTTATCCACCACCAATCCATCACCAATCCCATTTATAATAAAATATACATTTATATTTTACTCTCGTATCGTTCGTACTCTCGCACTGAACAATAATTAACTCACCCACCACACAACCCCGCACCCCGCACCGCCATCGCAGCGCGCGCATTGCGGCGCTAGCGCGGCGGCAGCGGCCGGCGCACAGAGGGCTTTTCCAGAAGTATTCCGGAATTATTCCGAATGTTTCAGAAGTTTTGCAACTATAGGGGTGACTGAGAGTGTTATAAACGTAAGAGTAGACAAATATTATAATAAGAAAGCTTCGAACTGCTAAGCTATCGGGAGTTACACGTGTTATTGTGAGTCAACCATAAAAGATAGACATATGCTGTCGTGGGGTATTTTTTATATAATTTTAAGGAGAACATTTCCGTCATGAAATGGTTTCTGTGTAGCTTTAACCATGAAGGTTGCACACGCGACGTAAGCTTAAAAAATGGTGTAACTTTTCCCGTTTTCCCAACATTTCCCTTTACTGCTCTGCTCCTATTGATTGTAGCGTGATGAAAAGTATACTATAACCAGCCCAGAAGTATGAAAAATAATTGTACCAAGTTTCGTTAAAATCCGTCGAGTAGTTTTTGTTTCTATAACGGTTATACAGACAGACAGACAAAAAATTTACTGATTGCATTTTTGGCATCAGTATCGATCCCTAATCACCCCCTGATAGTTATTTTGGAAATATATTTCATGTACAGAATTGACCTCTCTACAGATTTATTATAAGTATAGATTAAAGGCTGAAAGGTCATAAGTGGCAGGGAACACAGAAGCTGGCAGAGAATTCCACAGCTTGGCTGTGCGCACAATAAATGTCCATAATCCATCCATCGTCCATTGGATTTGAGATAAACGTACTTCAAATAAGTGTGCTATAGAACAAATGCTCTAAAAATAATCGAGCTTGAGAAAAAAAACTATAAGATTACATTTTCTTTATTGAAACCATCTTTAGAAAGCCCCTATCTAAAGATTAACCATGAATAGTTTTAAACCTCCAAGACTGTGTTACTTGGGTATCTAGTTGGACATAGTAGAACATGATTCTGAAGTATATAGATGATACCTCAGATACATCTTCTGGTTCGACACCCCACAAAATATTCCGAGTCCGATTCGACACCTAGTACTACATGTTTAAAAGCGCATCCGAATCCAGTTCTTCACTAATTTTGCTGCCTATTTATATTTTTTAAGTAAAACAGAATAGTATCTGAAACATAGTGAAAGAAGGATACGTGCGCGCTGACCCAATTAGTACCGCGGTCCTGGTGAGCAGTACGCTTATGACGTCACAGAAAGACTTCTATAGAAGTCCGTGGCCTCCAGGCACAGACAACCGACAGCTTTATAGAGATGTAAATACAATTATCGACAAGCATTGCTATAGAATAGTAGTATTCAAATAGCTTGGCAAAAGTCGTTCAATGCGCAGAAGTAGATTTTTAGGTGTCAGCGGGACGAGGGTATGACGTAGCGCCGCACGGTGGGCTGAAAATCGGCTTTCATAGACTTAGGCATTTTATTTTGCAAGTGCGAGTTTTTTTGCCGGATATCACTTCTATTAGTTATAACAATATACAAAAATGACACCAGAATTGATTCTGCACAGAAACGAAGGAATTATAATTTTTTTACGAAAATTTTGTATGGAGCTAGTATGAAAAATCGAAATATCTCTAAAACGGCAGCGATAACCGTAATATCCTTATAGGGGGTTATAGTACTAATTATTTATGATTTTTTGACATACGTTACATAATGGTTGTAGATGCCTTTTTTTTTTAAAATCGTCAAAATATTTTTATTTATTTTTACATATTTAAACGTTCCTTTTAGTGTTTAAGTTGAAGAATTCAGAGCTTTAACAACTCTTATCATAAAATAGCATCACCCCTATAGACCTGAAGGACTAGACAGAGGTGTGTAGTGTCTTGTTGATCTTGTAAGATTTCCAACAATACCAAATAGTTGAATATCAGTGTCAAAGTGCCCATGCTGTCGCTTCTTTTTGAAAGATAGGGGAATGAAATTGTTAATTGATCATACCCTAAAAGTATGATTACAACATAACCGGACACATAATAATAATAATATCCTTATAGGGGATTATAGTACTAACATTATTTATTTTAACATATGAAACTGTTCAAAACGATCCATGAACTGTGTCAAAGTTAAGAACATCGTTAGGAAGCATGCTTTTTCCCCAAATATTAAGAATATGTGAAAAAAAAAAGACTGTATATAAACTTTTTATTGATAGGTAATTTAAATAAAACAGAAGTAACAAAAATAATATCTAATAAATTCAATTATACAAAATACATATTTGAAACTATAATTTATGAAATTATTAACTAAACATATTGGTACAATAAACTAACATAAATAACAAAAGAACATAAAGAAAAATAATTAAATTTTACAAATTTTCTTTACAACTTTCGTTGTCGGACTCCAATTCCGAGTCAGAATCCAGATCGGATATACCTACAAACTCGAACTCAGTTTCCGGAAACTGTATTAGGTCGAGAGTTTCAGCAAAAAAGGTTGTCTTCCTTTTGGCATCTAACTTCGGCCTTTGTGCACTTAGAAAAGGATCCGAAGAAACAACAAGCATATTTAGGATATCTTGATTAGAATCTTGCCTGCTTCTTTTCCGCGAATGATGTTCCCGGAACCTCCTAAAATCTTTGTTTCGAGACTCTGAGGCTTCTTCCGAGAGAGTCCCAATCGGGACAATATCATTTTTTTCGATTATGTCAGCTTCGTGTATTAATAGTTTATGTACGGTTGATGACATGTAGTACCAGTCGTATAATTCCACGTACTTTTCTGCTGTTTTGCGAGCAAAATCTTTAAATTTGATGACATCGATCTTCTCACCAGATGTTATTGCTTGCAAAATAACAGCAAATCTTTTTATCAGGTTTTGATCCAACCCAGTAATAGCTGCAGTTTTATTGGGAAACTCGAAAAACTTCCTTGCGGTATTCCCGTCATTGGTAGTTCCCGAGCCTTGTTTTACTATATCAATTAACAGATTGAGCTCCTCTTTAAATTTATTTTGAATGTTTTTTTTTCTGTTTTGTAACATATCTTTATGCTCATTACTTCTTGCTGCCCACTGTTTGAAGTCAAGTCTGTACGCAATGTGTAACAGACATTCCATGCAATTTATACGGGCATGTAGGGATGATAGGCCAAATTCATATATGTCAGAACACACAGTTTTTGATGTTACAGCATCTAAGTGGTTCATTTCTGTTGGTTTTGCTAAGCACAGGTAGCATGATGCATTTGATCTAGCTTCAGAAAGGTACGTGCAGACTTTTGCGTCGATCATTGTCATCATTAGTTTATGAGTCACCCTGTTACTATTAATGCACTCTGTGGGGTTAAGGGCCTCAATTTCCTCATCCATTTTTCTTTTGTTATCAATGACAACTGCATGGCTTTCTTTTACAAAAGTGAACTGAACCGGACGACAATAAAAAGTTGAGCATGGTTTCGGGTTTGTCCATATAGTATTATCTCCATCTGTCAGTTTCAGTGGCACCAAGGAGGTCATGAAAATGCTTGAATCATCATGCTCGCCGTCCATTTTCTGCTTGTATCGGCTTTGATTGGAAGCACCATCAAATCCCCACTTCGATATCAGCTTTAACTGCTTATTTTCCACATTATCAGAAAGACTTTGAAGAATCCGCTTCACCGTGATGTCAAGTAAAGCTTGAAGTGTAATTCTAGCTGATGAATCCGTAACTGATACTGATTGATTAGGAGGGTAGCATGCAAGCTTAGTTTGTTGCAGTTTATAGTAGGATGGGTAAATATCCTTAGCACCTTCCCGAATGGCAGTCTCTCGCAACGTAATATATTGCCACTTTGAAAGCTTAAGTGAAAGAAGCAATCCAAGTGCTTTCTCTGGTGTAAATATTACTGTTTTCTTAATGCTTTCCTTGATTTTAACGGCAGCTTCTGGATTTTTGATCATATAATTGATAACAGATGCGATATCTTCATAACCTTCTTCTTTTAAACGTGCTGCAGCTGCATATGCCAATTCACAGGAATCCTCGCCTATGTGCTCACTAGATCTTCTCTTTTTCTGTTTGCTTCCCAGATCTTTGAATGGTTTTCGGGACCTTTTTGTCATTGTTCCAACAGTCGATGATGTCGAAGGTTCTGGAGAGACTGAGCGTGCTCTTGGTATCTCATCAACAGTTGGTTCTTGATTGATTAAAGTTTGCACGCAACTCGGCCAATCAATATTTGCTTGCAACCACTCTCCGTACGTATTTCTAAACTTATCAAAGAATCGTTTAGATTTCTGCCACCTGTTTAAAGCAGCTCGCGTGAATCTCCGGCAAAATTCTTTGAGAGTTACTTGATCTTCGACAGAAAGGCAATCGCCTATGCGGGACACAATTGCACTAAACAATACTTCATGATTAAATGAAGGACACTCACTTTTTAGAAGAACAAACAAATCTAAGTTGGTGATTAAACTTTCCATTCTAAGATTTTGTAGTCGCAAAGCAAATAGTTTTAGTGTTAGCAGTTACACGGTTGTGAACAATCTAAATTATGGAACAAAATTATAGCCCTTTTATTGTATAAAGTCAATAATTAGTTAACTACCCTCATTAAAGTTATAAAAGATATGATAATAAAAATTTATAATCGTCAAAAACATTTCGTAGAACTCATAGTAGAACTAATCAACATTAGCAAATCACATTAGCTCGCTAATTATAAAAAGGTGAATGCAGTTCTTAGTTGGTATTGTTGCGAGATATTTCAAATCATTTAATCACTTAATAGGCTCATTAGAATCAGAAGACTACAACCATCATTCTAATTACTTAATTACTTGTCATCAGACTCATTAGATGACTACACAATATGTTATTTTGTATTTTGAACGTATGCAAGGTTTTAAAATTCCTTTTGTGTCGATATTATTATGTGTCCGGTTATGTTGTAATCATACTTTTAGGGTATGATCAATTAACAATTTCATTTCCCTATCTTTCTAAAAGAAGCGACAGCATGGGCACTTTGACACTGATATTCAACTATTTGGTATTGTTGGAAATCTTACAAGATCAACAAGATACTACACACCTCTGTCTAGTCCTTCAGGTCTATAGGGGTGATGCTATTTTATGTTAAGAGTTGTTAAAGCTCTGAATTCTTCAACTTAAACACTAAAAGGAACGTTTAATATGTAAAAATAAATAAAAATATTTTGAAGATTTAAAAAAAAAAAGGCATCTACAACCATTATGTAACGTATGTCAAAAAATCATAAATAATTAGTACTAAAACCTCCTATAAGGATATTACGGTTATCGCTGCCGTTTCAGAGATATTTCAATTTTTCATACTAGCTCCATACAAAATTTTCGTAAAAAAATTATAATTCCTTCCTTTTTGTGCAGAATCAATTCTGGTGTCATTTTTGTATATTGTTATAACAAATAGAAGTGATATCCGGCACAAAAACTGGCACTTGCAAAATAAAATGCCTAAGTCCATGAAAGCCGTTTTTCAGCCCACCGTGCGCCGCTCCGAGCGCGCGATTGGTGCGTCAGTAGTTCTCGTTCAATTTGCTCCCGAATACACTTGCGTATACGAAAGTTTTACCGTTTCTTTTTGTTACGAGTTGTTTTAAATTTAGTTTTTGTTACGTTGATTACAATGCTAAGACCAAATACCGTTTTACGCAGACTATTAAAACGTCAGAAAGAACAGTTAGACACTACTGCCGCCATAAGGAAAAAAGACGCATCTAACATTTTTTTCGAAATTGAGTTATCTATATATTCTAAATCAGTAAAAAAAATGGCATCTACCAGTATTTTCAACCGACGACCAAAAAAGGAGGTTATCAATTCGACGCGTATATTTTTTTTTAATGTATGATCACCAGTGATCGGAGTAGGTAGATTGATTTTTGGTACTTGTATCATAAATGCACACAGAAAGAATAACATGGATAAGCCATTTTCCCGGAAAGTAATTCCGGTATTTCCGGATTCAATTAAACATTGTTAATGTTGGTAGTGATATTATTCCTACTCAATCCAAAATTTAAAGGAAGGTATAAAAACTAAATTAATTCATTAATTATCTGTTGAATAATAAAAACAATCTAATTCCGATCGAAGCTTTAATTTTTATTTTTGGCCTTTTATGGCTAGAACTTTTATAGATAGACATAAATTGTTGCACTTAAATTTAAATATTTTCATAGTGGTCATGGTAATTTGCATTAAGGGTAGAATAAATGACGGGGCCCCATAGAGGGCCAATGCCTGCTGGGGTCGTGAGACTGTTCTAAGGATGCACCATGACTCTGAAACGTAAAGGGCATACGAAGGAACAGGTTGATTTTAGTCAGATTTTAGGACCAAAAAAAAAGGGGTAGAATAAAGAAAAAAGATAACAATCAACATTGTTTATCGTTAAATATGTACATTTTACATTTATTCACATTTTTAATCTTCATCGATTACAATGTCAGCATCCTGGTAATCCTGATCTTTACAATTAAAATATATAACTATGAGTTTCTCTATATTTTAAATTTTCAACCTATTTCTTTTAACATCTAAAATCCATTTATAAATGGAAAAAGACCGTTCTACATCTGACGATGTCAAAGGAGCAAATTTTAAAAAAGGTATTAAATTATGTGCTTCATTTTTTTCAATGGCCTCACTATATTCTCTAAGTCTGTCTAAATCTGGGTTTCGTTCCATAACACATTCTATTTTATTTTTTATATTTTCTGAATTGCACTGATTTATAGCATCTCTGTCGTTGTCAAATGCTAAAAGTGAATCTGTCAACGATAAATTATGCTTTTGCAATTCTTTTAAAGACAAATGAATTATAAAATAATTGTCTTTAATGTAATTTAAATCTTCTTTTAAATTTTCTTTTTCTATAATATTTTTTGCCTCTCGAATAGATACCGCATCAGAGCTGCTTAAACAAGATAATACTTCTTTTATTTTTTCAAAGTTTTGAGCGTAATAAAATGCTGCCTCTAACCAAGTGCCCCATCTTGTAACAACTGGTTGGGGAGGTAGCGGCAAATCTGGATATTTTTCTTTTAAAATTTTGACTCTACTTGGGGCTTTCAAAAATACCTTTTTAACATTTGCTATTAAAATGTTAACATGCTGATATTCTAACCTAATTTGCTCAGATACGCGATGAAGAGAGTGCGCCAAACATGTTACGTGCTTCATTTCAGGTAAGTATTGTTTTAAATTTCGTCCTGCAGACAGCATATATGCAACGCTATCAGTGCAGAGGACAAGAATGTTACCTACCTTCGATTCAAAAGAATCTTCCCAAAAGTTTTCCAAACATTCTAACACAAATTGCGTGATTGTTTGTCCATTAACTACAGTTAGCATTTTACATGCTACCAAATAAGGTCTAGTCAAATTGCTAGGATGTAATGGTTTTATTAAAAAATGGACTATATAGCGACCTAAAAAGTCTGTCGTTTCATCTAATGATATCCATAGTTTCTCATTTTTATAATTTTGCCGAATCGAATTGATTTTATTCTTAAAAAACTTGTCCAAGTAAACTTTCCGTAACTGTGATTCATCTGGCAGAGTACGATTAGTACACGTACAACAACAGGTACTACACATATATTTTTTAAAGAAATCTTGAAAAGTAGTATTTTTCATCTGAGACCACGGAATATTGCACAAAATGAGAAATTTTATAAGATCGAAATAAAATTCCTCTTCGGGCCGCTCAAACTTTCCCTGGTGTACTGCTCCTTCGATATGTCTTTTAACGTTTCCTTTATTTATGGTTTTCAAATGGCTTTCACATTTTGAACAGTATATTGTACCACTAGCGTGATCGTAAAGTAGTTCGGGATGACCGGATATCCATTTTTCTACAGTTTCAGCCTTGACGTTTGCCATATCTGAACTCTGTTGTAGAGATGGAACCTCGTATATATCACCTAAAACAAAGACATGAAAAAAATACATTTTATTTAGTTTATTTAGCTTACTCCGTTTGTTTTATTTTTCGTAGATCAAATTTAGTCATTGAAATTTCACCCTCTTCCTGTCAACCGATTGATCTAAAATTTGGTATTCGCCTTTGATTCTGGTGACAATACAATTATGTATATTCAATATTATTGTCAATCCAAAATGGCTGCCGCTACAAGAACTTAGTTTTTTTTCAATCCCATCAATATGGGTATCAAATGAAAGGGCTTGTTACGTAGAATATTTTGTAGAGAAGTAGATAAGGCCTATAGTAATTTATTTTACCAATACATTGCAAGAGGACACAGCACACAGGGCATTCAAATTATATACGGATTCCAGTAAAATGTCGGTTAATAGTGGAGTTAGCTGAATTGCGACTACATTACTAGAATATCATAATTTTGTTTCGCACTAAGCTCACTGGTTCATACTCTATTAAAGATTTAACAATATTAAGACTCATGGTATGTTCAGCAGGTTAAGCGAACAAACACAATACTAAAAATATTCTTATAGTACATCCAAACATGCTTTATACTCCTTGTAACTAGTAAAATATTACTTACCAAAGCTTGGTTTAAATATGTAGATCCAATTCAATAGTGAAAAATCTGGGTCCGTATATTCGAGCCAAATCGTGGTTTAGAGCAGATTCCAGAAGTCAGTATGTACACAAGCCAGGGTCAAGTAACGTTTTCACAACACAGTAACAAACAAAGATGCGCACTCTACGAACCGAAGTAAACGAGTGAGCTACCTGGCATGTCGTCGGCGGGCGTACGCATTGTTCTGATAACCGGTTATTGTACCACCTATGATCCTTTGTTCTGATTGGTCGTTGGGTTTTGTCAAATCGTGACAGTGTGCCGTTAAAAAAAAAAATGAAGAATAATAAAGAATAATATTGCTCATTTTATTACAATTCCTACCTTTTTTATGAGGATGGCAAATCATCAAATGACTCCTTCCACTCTGGCAGAATAAAATTCCTACATAAGTTCCGGTTTTTTTTTAATAATCCACCAATTCCGGAGGAATGTCCATATTAATATATACGTTTCGGATCAATGACCCCATTTCAATCTACCTACTCCGATCACTGATGATCACCGATTACTCGAAGACGGCTGAACCGATTTGGAAAATTCTTTTTTTGTTTGAAAGGGTATACTTCTAAATTGGTCCCATTGTCACCAGGTCAGGATCTGATGATGGGATCCTGAAGAAATTGAGGGAACTCTTCAAATATTATAGGCACACCTATGGCGTTTTGGGTATTTCTTATAGTAACTTGTGCAGTTGCTCTCAAAAAATACCATTTGTAGAAGTGGAAGTGATGATGAAGACCACAGATGGCCGCCGAACCTACTCAATAATAAGTATTTCGTGGATTGCGATTCGATTACTCGAATATGGATGTTAAGCACTTTATGTTCGTCACAATGCATATAGTGATGTAGAGCTGATGGTGAAGTACCAGGAGAACTCAACAATTAACGGCCCAGCATTGGGAAAAGCAATATTTTGTAAAAGGTTATAAGTAGTTGACATTTTGGCTCTTTTAACTGGGTAAATTAAAAATCGACCAACTAAAAAGAATGAAATAAAAACTTTTTACTTTTAATTGTATGAAGAATTAAATATTTTGTAAATAAAGAAGACGTTTCTACTGAAATGCGTCTTTTCAACTTAGTGTACATCAGAAATGTCTTTTCTATTTAGTAATATTTAATTTATATGGCAGATACGTCTTATTTAACAGTGAGATTCATAGGGTTCTGTTTAATTTATGCGAAATATAAAAACTTTTTACCAAGAAATTAAACCAACTCCCAAAAACACTGCAAAGTGAAAAATAACTTTAATTTCGGAAGTCGGTGCAAAAACGAAAATACAAAACTAAAGACACCGACTACCGAAATTAAAGTTATTTTTCACTTTGCTTTGTTTTTGGGAGTTGGTTTAATTTTTTGGTAAAAAGTTTTTATATTGCGCATAAATTAAACAGAACCCTATGAATCTCACTGTTAAATAAGACGTATCTGCCATATAAATTAAATATTACTAAATAGAAAAGACATTTCTGATGTATGTACACTAAGTTGAAAAGACGCATTTCAGTAGAAACGTCTTATTTATTTACAAAATATTTAATTCTTCATACAATTAAAAGACACTTCTGCATAGTCATAAGAAGAAAAGACAGTTCTGCGTAGATGTGCCTTTTTAACTTAGTATTACGAAAAATAAGCAGGCGCAAATGGCAATTGTGCCCTTTCTACTTAGTATTGTAGACTACATGCCAATGTGGTGTACAACTACACCACATTGGCATGTAGGTGTACCCAATGTACCAAAAAAGGGCTGTCTCATCTGTCAACTATCGAATTTAGAATGCTGTTGGGGCTGACACGTACCCTGCGCATGATGGAATTGCATCGTTGACGCATGATAGCATAAAAATCGTCTGTTCCCGCGTTGGTGAACATGCCCGAAGCACTGCAGTATCGCGGCAACCCCATCAACACCTTGAACGAATTATTATACTGTACCCGCTGGGCGTTGTATGCCTCCTGAGTGTAGATATCTCACAGACTGTATATGTAGAAATAATGGTAATACACTGTAAACAGCGTAGCCCTAACGAACAGACAACGCCCTACGCTCACGCTCAATGTCCAGACCGTCTTTTAGGTCTTCAGAAACCCAGTGGCCCCGATACTTGAAAGCAGTAACTTGCTTTGATGGAATACCGCAAAGTTTTAACTGAGGCACAATCGGATAGAACTTGTACCAGCCTTACAAGACTCACTCACTCTTTTTTGCGGTGTATCGAAGCCCATGGATCTCCGCGTACCTTTCACACATCGAAAGCACACTTCTCATCGCATTGATCGAAAGGCTCAGTAGCACCATATCATTAGCATAACATATATTTTTAACGCTGGCAGAGCTCAACGATCAATCTATTCATGACAAGCCACCTTGTCTCACTCCGCAGTTCAGCCTATATTCATCCGACAACGATCCTGCCCACCTGACACAATTTTTACCATTTGTTGATTACCATTGATTGTTTTACCAGAACCGAAGTATTGATATGACTTCCTTATCCACGGACGTATCATTCATAAGCTTCTGCCACAGCAAGTCATACGACACCAGATCAAACGCTTTGGAAAGGTCTAGAAAACACGCGTTAACAGGCGTTTTTCTAGACGTGTAGTACTGGACAGTGTGCTTAAGTGACAGTATGGCAATTCTGTAGATAGACCAGGTCTTAACCCAAACTGCATCATGCAATTCGATACGTGTCGCATGTCTATCAAGAAAACTATCTAGTACCTTGGCCAAGACTGATCTGATGCTTCCACGGTCTTATCTTTCACAACGGGTACAACTATCGTTTTCATTAAGTTGGTGGGCAGATGAGCGTGACTTAAAGAGAGTGAGTAAAACATCGCCAGCACTCTTGGCAGAGATAGTCATACCCTGTAGATTTGCCCCTTACCTTGCTTTTTATTACAGCGGCGACATTTTTCGCTGAGAATCTCAAATTTAACTTCATCACAAAATCCTCAGTATCCCAACATCGCAGATGTTGGATTATAAGTAGAATCAACTTTAAAATGTTTTACAAACAAGTTAGCTACGGAAGCAGGCTCATGTTGCCCGGCTACACTCACGGGGATGCCCGGTCCTGCATTCAATTTATCTGGATTAAATCTTTAGATTTGTGATGCTCGGCTAAGATGTCCATTTTCATTTTATTTTGGTTATTCTGGCACCATCTTAGTTTTGATTTAAATGTCTTCCTCTTCTCATACAAACTTACAAACATATTTTACCTCTTTATAATATATTATTTCATACGGATCTCTAACATTTTTGAAAATATTCTATCACATAAGTTCATCAGGGTCACTGAAAAATTGTAATGGAAAAAGTATTTTTCAAATCGGTCCAGTAGTTTCGGAGCCAATTCAATGCAAACAATCAAACTTTTCCTTTTCTCTTTATAATAAAAATATACATACAAAGCTCTGATTACTGTGTTAACGTTCAAACTTATTAACTTATACTTTATACTTAGACTAGCTTCCGCCCGCGACTTCGTCCCCGTGGAAAAAAAAAATCCCCCGATTTTGAAACATTCTTCATTACTGCTCCGCTCCCATTGGTGTTAGCGTGATGATATATAGCCTATAGCCTTCCTCGATAAATGGGCTATCTAACACTGAAAGAATTTTTCAAATCAGAACGGTAGTTCCTGAGATTAGCGCGTTCAAGCAAACAAACAAACTCTTCAGCTTTATAATATTAGTATAGATAATATTGATTATTTTTGTTTTTGGATTATCTTAAGCGTTTTTTTCATGAAATATTATAAGTCGTAGTGTTTGAGTGTTACTTTGATCTCACTCAAGTTTATGTCGAAAATTTCATCATCATTTTTTTTCATGTCATTTTAAGAGATTCCTTACAAAGCTGTGATAATTATTATTAATGTTTAGTACAAATTTAGGTAGTTTTATACTTGACAATTATTTTTTTAAGAGTTTAAAACCTAATGTTGGGAAAGGCAATTTTTTATAAAAAAATATAAGTTAGTTTCTCATACTTTGTGTTTTACTTAACACAAGATAATTATCGTGTTAAAATGTACTTCAGTTTATAACATAAGATGTTTTGTTAGGGATCCCACAAGCAGCAAATGGCTATTAGCGTCTTTTTTATTTAGTTAACTAGAACCTGGTAACACATCATCACTAAGTAGGAAAGGCGTTTGAAAAAAATACTAAGTTGAAAGGACGTTTCTAGCCAGAAGCGTCTTTTCATTGCAGTAAAACTTACTTTCTTAAATTTTTTTGCTAAAAAGAAAAGGAAAAAGTTATTTAATTAACACATAAAATTAAATTTATTAAAATTCTCATAAAATTTCTGAAAGATGAAACAATAATACACACTTTTGCATGACAAAATTATAATAAGGTTTATTTCCTTTCGCACAGCGAATTTTTAAATTTTTGAAACAGTTTTTATTTTTTTTCTCCGTTTCGTACTTCTTGTAGAAGCGTCCTTTTACCTTATGGCGGCAGTATAGTTAACGAAGGTTGAAATTCCGAATTCGTCACTGTCTTTAGGACACCGGGAAAAAAGAAGAATAAAAGAGGTAGCAGTTTTATTAACTAATTGTGACGACGAGAACATATTATTTTTAATGTTTTTTTAAATACATTTTTTTCACATTTAAATGTATTTATATGTTATATCTATTTTATTCATAATACCGAATTAACGAATGAATTCCTATTCTTTCTTTAACATTCTTCTGAACAGACATGATTAAAAATAAACGATGGCAATAACCATAGAATAATGGCAAGCAGTAAAAGTGACCACTACTTTTTTCTTCCACTAAGTGCACGATGCGCGAACTTACCCCCACTACGCCAAAACCTTGCCAACTTACGTGACGAGGACTATAACAACTATTTGATTACAAAAGTCCGTTCTGTAAGTCGAAATTCCTGTTTTTTTCCTTTTTTATAAAGTAGTTAACTATAACAAAGGAAAAATAGACGAATTTCATATTTTACTGACCTCATATTATTTTCTATACTTATAATAAATCTGTAGAGAGGTCAATTCTGTACATGAAATATATTTCCAAAATAACTATCAAGGGGTGATTAGGGATCGATACTGATGCCAAAAATGCAATCAGTAAAATTTTTGTCTGTCTGTCTGTCTGTCTGTATAACCGTTATAGAAACAAAAACTACTCGACGGATTTTAACGAAACTTGGTACAATTATTTTTCATACTCCTGAGCTGGTTATAGTATACTTTTCATCACGCTACAATCAATAGGAGCAGAGCAGTGGAGGGAAATGTTGGGAAAACGGGAGAAGTTACTCCATTTTTTAAGCTTCCATCGCGTGTGCAACCTTAATGGTTAAAGCTACACAGAAATCATTTCATGACGGAAATGTTCTCCTTAAAATTATATAAAAAATATCCCACGATAGCATATGTCTATCTTTTATGGTTGACTCACAATAACACGTGTAACTCCCGATAGCTTAGCAGTTCGAAGCTTTCTGATTGTAATATTTGTCTACTCTTACGTTTATAACACTCCCAGTCACCCCTAATTGAAAAAAACTTTTTTGCAAAAAAAATAAAACCGACTTCCATATCAAAACACTACAAAGCCAAAAATAATTTTAATTTCGGTAGTCGGTGTTATTGGTTTTGTATTTTCTTTTTTTCACACCGCCTTCCGAAATTAAAATTATTTTTGGCTTTGTAGTGTTTTGATATGGAAGTCGGTTTTATTTTTTTGCAAAAAAGTTTTTATTTTCGCGCTTTTTAGTGGGTCAGTGAATTTTCAAATCGGTTCGTAAATGGCGGAGTTATGCGCGAACAAAAAACGCAATGCAGAGTAAACGAAAAGATCATCAACGTAAATATTTTTTTAGATTTTTATCGATTTTTCAGAAACGGCTTGTCCGATATCGATAAAATTTTCATGGGACCATTTGGGAAGTATAACCTTTTCAACAAAAAAAGAATTTTTCAATTCGGTTAGTAACCGACGGAGCTATGCCCGAACAAACATAAAAAAAAAAACAAACAAACATCCGAATTGAGAACCTCCTCCTTTTTTAGAAGTCGGTTAAAAAGTTAACATTATTAACTATTCCATAAAAAAGAATCATATAAATCGGTATAGAAACACCAAAGTTAAACATGAAATACGCTAATAATAAGCCATCGCGCGTGAATACTGAATCAAATGCTATAAGGATTATTTTTGAGAATACTTAAGCCTCATGTGAACGTGATCTAAACAATATTACCAATACATTAACTTACGCTGACGGAGTCGCGGGCACAGCTATTAACAATAATATTGTGCGGTTCCGTATTGCGATATTTTTCAACAGTATTATAGATTGACATATTATATTTCCCTACTAAATTACGAAAGTTAATCTGTCTGTTACATCAAAATCACTAAACCGTGAGGAAGGACATAGGCTACTTTTTTTAAGAAAAACGACGGAAACGCGGCCGAAGTCACCGGCAACAGCTATCTATACTAATAATATAAGGCTAAAAAGTTTGTTTGTTTGTTTGAACGCGATAATCTCAGGAACTACTGGTTCGAATTGAAAAATTATTTTTGAAGTGAAAACTTCTTTAGCGGCGTTGTGCACTTTTTTTGTAATGGGTAAAAAATGTTTAACTCGCGTCAGGACACGTGACCTGATCGAAAATTCGTAAGACGGACGGAGAGTAGACAGCCGGCACGGCGTAGGAGAGGAAGTATCCCCTCTCTTTCTACGGCGCGGCGAAAATGTATGCCTGCGCCTGCTGTTTCGTAGTTTTAGAGATTGGCGATGATGGTTCTGGTAATAATGATGGTGAAAAAGTCGTCGAAATTATGGATGAAAGTTGATTTTTCTAAGAGATAAACTTTTTAATGTAATATAAATTGTCATGTTTGTGTACGATAGCGGAGTAAATAAATATTGTATTCTACCACATAAATGATAGTACTTTTATACTGATAATTAAAGCAATTCGTGCAAAATTAGTCCCTAACCATTCCAAAATATCAAAAATGCACAACGTTAATATTCAAGTTTTCACTTCTGTCGGCACTCCCGGAGTGCAACCCCTTTTTTTTAATTAAATAGTCAATTTATAGAGAAAGGCTATAGGCTATATATCATTACGCTAAGGCCAATAGTAGCGGAGCGCCAATGAAGAATGCTTCAAAATCGGGGTTAAATTTAACGTTAGCCCAAAGTAACTATTCCACGCGGACGAAGTCGCGGGCAAAAGCTAGTCGATAATAATATTTGAGAATATTTCAATAGGCGAAATCGAAGTGATAACTTTCGCAACACATCACTAGCAGACTACTTATACCAAGTCCTTGGCGTTCAGGGCACGTAAAATTCTTCGGTATTTTTGTTTTTGCTAATTTTAAGACAAATAAAGGCTTCTTTTGTGTGAAAATATAAAAATCAGGGTACAAAACAGTGCTATAACCAAATGAAAAAAGCTGTTAAATAAAGTAAATTTATTTTTTACTAGCTTTTGCCCGCGACTTCGTCCGCGTGGAATAGTTACTTTGGGCTAACGTTAAATTTAACCCCGATTTTGAAGCATTCTTCATTGGCGCTCCGCTCCTATTGGCCTTAGCGTAATGATACAATATAGCTGTGCCCGCGACTCCGTCAGCGTAAGTTAATGTATTGGTAATATTGTTTAGATCGCGTTCACATGAGGCTTAAGTACCTAGAGAACGCTTCGACCGCGAGACGCGTCGAGCGCGGCGACCGATTCTCAAAAATAATCCTTATAGCATGATTCAGTATTCACGCGCGATGGCTTATTATTATAAGCGTATTTCATGTATAACTTTGGTGTTTCTATACCGATTTATATGATTCTTTTTACGGTTTCGTAGCCGAATGGAAAAAACGGAATCTTTATAGTTTCGACATGTCTGTCCGTCTGTCTGTCTGTCTGTCTGTCCGTCCTTCCGTCTGTCACAGCAATTTTATTCCGAAACTATTAAGACTATACATGTGAAACTTGATAGGTAGATGTATTCTGTGAACCGCTTTCCGATTATGAGAAAAAAAATTAAAAAATATTTAAAATAAAGGGGGGCTCCCCATACATGGAACTAAACCTGAAAATATTTTTTTTCATGAAATCGATGCATGTGTGGTATCTATAGACAGTTCTTTAAAAACGACATCGGGGTTTCTAAAACCACTTTTCCATAAAGTCAATCGTTTAAAAGATATAAGCTTCCAAAGTGTGTGGCGGACACAACCTCTAACTTCTATAATAATGGAGTGAAAAATCTAAAAAAAATATGTCTGTGGATCTTAATATAAGCTTTCAACCAAAATTAGTTTGAACGAAATCAGTTCAGCAGTTTTTTAGATACAGCATATTTTCTAAAACCGCAAATATAACTTTGTAATTCATACAAACACTATGAAAAACAAATTTATTCGGCGCAGTTGTAAAAAATGTAAAAAAGCCAGTTTTAAGAAATTTGTAAGGTTTTTTTTTTCAAAACAAATTTATTTGGCGCAGTTGTAAAAAATGTAAATAAGCTAGTTTTAAGAAATTTGTAAGGTTTTTTTTTTCGTCAAATAAATTTGCATATTATATTATAGTTACTACGGAACCCTTCATGGGCGAGTCTGACTCGCACTTGGCCAATTTTTTTATGAAATAGTTAATAATGTTAACTTTTTCAATTAGGGGTGACTGAGAGTGTTATAAACGTAAGAGTAGACAAATATTATAATCAGAAAGCTTCGAACTGCTAAGCTATCGGGCGTTACACGTATTATTGTGAGTCAACCATAAAAGTTAGACATATGCTGTCGTGGGATATTTTTTATATAATTTTAAGGAGAACATTTCCGTCATGAAATGATTTGTGTAGCTTTAACCATTAAGGTTGCACACGCGACGGAAGCTTAAAAAATGGAGTAACTTCTCCCGTTTTCCCAACATTTCCCTTCACTGCTCTGCTCCTATTGATTGTAGCGTGATGAAAAGTATACTATAACCCGCTCAGGAGTATTAAAAATAATTGTACCAAGTTTCGTTAAAATCCGTCGAGTAGTTTTTGTTTCTATAACGGTTATACAGACAGACAGACAGACAGACAGACAGACAGACAAAAATTTAACTGATTGCATTTTTGGCATGAGTATCGATCCTTAATCACCCCCTGATAGTTATTTTGGAAATATATTTCATGTACAGAATTGACCTCTCTACAGATTTATTATAAGTATAGATGGTAGTAAACTTAAGAACTTCTAATGAAGTTGTGGCGCTGATAGTATGAAAATTCGGAACTTCTATAGAAGTCCGTGGCGGTAAAAAGGTTAATATAATTAAATAAGCCATTCGCTTTCTACATATCTTTATTTAAAAAAAAAGACGAGAAATTGTCTGTTTGCAGGACCACTGTCCTTATAAGATGATTACTAAACAAAAAATAACGATAATCAATATTATACCTTCGGTATTTGGTGGTGGTGGTGACTCGTGAAACTAATGTTAAATGAAGGGAATGTGTGTATAATTAAAATAAATTACGTCTTGTATGTACATTATGCAGGCTACATACTGCTATGAATGAAAATATTGTTTTCATGAAAATCTGTGCTTTTACCCAACAATACCGATAACATCAAATAAAACTAAAAATATAAGAATGAGTATTTATAATGTTATAAGTAAAGATAACAAGTAGTGAATGAATAACTTTTAATGCTACTACCATTCGTTAAATTTGAATACCTTTTAATAACTTTAAGCAATCCCAAACATAACGATAAAACCTGTGTCTGGAAACATTCAACATATCCAATATAAATCAGCTATTCGAGAAGCGAATAATTCAACATTAAAAAAAACAACACGTAAATCTAAATACGTCAAACCTTAACTATAACACTTTATTCTTTATGTACTTCATACAAAAATATATAAAAATAAGCTGCTTGTAAACCAATCTCGTATTGGCACTTGGTTTGACCAAAAGACGATGCAAACTATAATTTATTGCATGTTTCAATACAGTTCTAAGACACATATTGATTTAATTTTTATAGATAAAGACAAATATTACACAATGCGTGAAACTTTCTGTTTCGTGTTGTCTTCTAAAATATAGCATATATTTACAAGCTCTTAACATGCCTTGTCAGTCTCTGTTTTATCTTCACTGGGTTCCTTAACGTCATTTGTAGCTATTTCTGTCTCTGACTCTTTAACCATGGGTTTATCAGTCTCTGGCTTTATTTCTGTAGATTCTTTTGTTTTATCTGAAAGACTTTCTGATTCTTTGACAGCACTTTCCGTTACTACTTCAGCAGAACTTTCAATTACTGCTGTAGGTGTATTGGTTTCTACTGGTTTTTCTGAAAGAGTCTCTGCTGTTTTTTCTGAAAGAGTCTCTGCTGGTTTTTCAGAAAGAGTCTCTGCTGTTTTTTCTGTAAGAGGGTCTGCTGGTTTTTCTGTAAGAGGGTCTGCTGGTTTTTCTTTAAGAGTCTCTGCTGGTTTTTCTGTAAGAGTCTCTGCTGGTTTTTCTGTAAGAGTCTCTGCTGGTTTTTCTGTAAGAGGCTCTGCTGGTTTTTCTGTAAGAGTCTCTGCTGGTTTTTCTGTAACAATCTCTGCTGTCTTCTCCATCACTTTCTCTGATAGCACTTCTGCAGATCCTGATACAGATATTTTTTCTGTAGATTCAGCTGTGTCTGAAACCTTTCCAGAATCCACGCTAGTATTCAATGATTTACTAGGCGGTGAAACACTATCGTCACGTTGATCTTCTTCGACTGAATTTACAGTGTCGTTTGAATTCTCCAATGTTCCTGACGACACATCTTTTTCGGGACTAGTCGCAGTGTCATCTTTTAGGTCACCGCCGACAATTTCTTCACTCAAACTGTCAACCTTAGCATCAAAGGTTTTGTTCTCAATAACTGTATGGTTGCTTTCCATGCTTTCATCGAGATCAGCTAGTGATGTATCCTGTTCAGTAACTAATTCGTCTGACTCAACATTTACACCTTCTTCGGCAAACATCGCTGGTTTTTCTTGTTCTATTGTGGACTCGTCCGCAGGTTTAAGGTCAGAATAAAAGTCTTTTCCGTCGGAAGTCAATTTAACGAGAGCCGGGACTGTAGTGCTATCCAAAAATTCTATACTTATTGTAGCGTCATCTAAAGTAAGCTCATCAAGTTTAGTTTTGCCACTTTCCATTAAAGCGGGGTCATCATTTGGTACTACTAAACGGCAGCATCTTGCTAAAGGCTCTATTATGGCGAGATCATCAGGCAGTTGCCGGAATTCTTCGCATTTGGCTTTGTTTCCGTAGTCAATAAAATGCACATGATAGCCGACGTCACAGAACTCTAAGATTTTAGCTCTGTACCATTGTTCGTCTTCAGACCAAAACGCAGCACATATCGATCCTACTTTTAGTTCCGAGACAGGCTCAAATTCGGGACTTTCGTTCATCTTGACAGTAACTTTATCAAGATTTGAAATGACGTCATCAAGGTGAACGTAGAATTCGTCCACACCCATGACGTAACAGATTTTCCCCGTGCCGTATGTCTCTTGTCCAACAGGCGCGACTCTTTCCGTCACCACTGTATCGCACAGGCTGACGAGCTCCTCCGTCACAGATTTTCCTTCAAGGAACAATTCCACGATGGATATATCACCTGATGCAATGAACTGTACATTAAATATAGTGGCTCCTTCTGCGGCTAATTCATTAAATCTAGTCTCAGAGTGACGCGACCACTTGATGTCGCGAGGTTTCTGCAAGGCACATTTTCTCGAAAGCGCAGGCTTTACTTTTAGTTCATCTGGCAAACTTCTCAACTCGTTAGCGATGGAAGCGTTGCCATAATCCATAAAGAGGACTTCCGTTCCTTCTGAGCCATCTACAATGACTTGTGCTCGGTACCACGCGCCGTCTTCAGGGTACTTGGCCGCGCAGATAACTCCTTCCTCCTTATCCGACAGTTCTGGGAAGTTCTCTGCGTCGACCATTGCAGCTTCCATTGCTTGTAGCTCTGGGGTCGCTGTTTCTAATTGAATCCAGAACTCTGAGGGCGAGTTCACATGACTAGCGAAGCACGACGGCAAATCGCCCGCGCAGTCAGTCTCTTCAGACCTGGTTGCGTAACCCTCCGATACCAATTTATCAGTCAAGTTCAGACCATTAACAAAGATATCGACGTATGTTGTAACATCTTTCAGGACAATCAAAGCATCAACTGGATTTGCTAAATCACCGACAAGTTGCGTGAAGTAGTCGGAGGAGGCTTCTGACCACTGTCCCGTACCGGTGGGCACAGCGTTAACGCTAGACTTGACAGCGTAGCGTTCCATTGCCTTGAATTTCTCTGGCATCTCCTTTATCAAACCCGGCTGGTTGTCAAGCACGTCTGTGTTGCCGTAATCAATGAACCGAATCGTCGTAATATCAGAATCTGAGTCGAGTATTTCGGCACGATACCACTGATCATCCGCCAAATACTTGGCAATACACCACGTTCCCAACTCAGTGCTCGTAAGATCTGCGTATTGGCTGGCATCACTCTGGAGTTCTGCTTGGATAGTTTCAATTGTGTCTACTTTGTCGGCCATTTGCAGCCAGAAGTGTCCGGGTGTGTCGATATGGCTGATGTATACCTGTGTACAACCGTCAGGCAGTGAAATAGGCTCAGCCATCTCTGGAGCTTGCGCATCTTCAACTTTCTGTTCTACTTCTGCACCACTTATCTGTGGTGTGGCCAATTTCTCATTAACCAATTTCATGGACAAATCAACGCCGTCTAAATGCAAGCTCGCGAGCCAGCCGTCTGCGCCGACAGCCAGTGTAACTTGGACCTCTTTTTCGTTAGTCCATTCTTTGAGTTTCGGAAGTGCATCTTCTTGAAGGGCTACAAGACCTAGACTGGCAACTAAAGCGAGTGCGCAGGGTTCGAAAAACTTGGGATCTAGGACTTTAAGCGACTCCTTAGGAAGATTTTCCGTGTTGCCATAGTCAAGGTATTGAACTTTGATTTGCGTGTCCTCAACGCTGACTATGGTAGCGCGGTACCAGTTGCCGTCGCCGGAATGCGCCGCACAGATGCCGTCTACTTCGAAGGTCGTCAGGGCCTCAGGAGTTCCTGTTGGCAAACCAAATAACCTGAGACTGAAGCAAAGAAAATGCGGTACTCAAGCGGTAGGCTACTACAGATGCGCAGATATAGTCCAAATATACATATTTTGCTGCTGATACAGATCAGATCAGAATATAATTTAATAAAACAATTTCATACCTTCTTCATAGAACTTATAAAGGTCATCCAGCAACAAAGCAATTCTATCGCCATCGCTGGACTTCTGCAGATAGAATTCGTTCAGGTTCTCTGTGTGGACGATGTAAGCCATTCCGAAGTTGTAGTTGAAGACAGCTCTCATGCATAACTGAATCACTTCGTCGTACGCGCCCTCGTCAGGTTCAAATACGGCTATCTTGTGGCCGGTCACGCACTCGTATAGAGTTGTGACCAAGCTGCAACACAAAATTACAATCTTTTTTAGGGTTCCATACCCATAGGGTAAAAATGGGATCCTATTACTAAGGCTCCGCTGTCTGTCTGTCACTAGGCTGTATCTCGTGAACCGTAATAGCTAAACAGTTGAAATTTTCACAGATGATGTATTTCTGTTGCCGCTATAACAACAAATCGTCGTTGCGCGTGCAAAAGTCGCTATGTGGTAAATAGTCATTTTCGTTCTTTTATGCAGTTTCAATTGTTATTTTAATACACACATGCTGTAAAAACAGTTATCTGATAAACACAATATTGAAAGGTAACTCTTTATATATTCGTTTCGAAGTTACGCGCGTACATACATTTCAACGACTCATCCATACTTCCATATTAATGTAATAAATGGGAAAGTGTTTTTTGTCCTTTCATGTCCCAACAGAGCAATGTTATGGTCTAATTAGTGATTGGAGATAGTTAGGAGACTTGAGAGTGTAATAGGCTACTTGTTACCGCGATAAAACATCTCATTCCGATGAGTAAATTCCATTATAATGCGTATCTAAATCCCTCCCTAAAAGTGACAATGTCTTAATGTTTGTCCTTCTCTAACTTCCAGCTTTAACCAGCTACTGATTATTCCCAATAGTCCCCTCTAGCCCTGTCCTCCGGGGTGACAATTTGTGCCGACTGTTCCCTTTGAAAACTAACTAGAGGGGACAAATGGGAAGTCTGTTTCTCAGTTGTCACCGGGGGGGAGGGGTGACATTTGCTACGATTCCCAGAAGATCGATTCGAGTCGTTCGATTTTGTGTCATGCTACCTGCGGCGTGAGGCACAAAATCAATGAGCAAGATTTCAAATAAGTATGCGACTAATAAGCACGTGTAACTTTACCCTTAGTGATTATCTGTGATTATACGATTAGTAGTAATTAAAGTTAATAATCTGTAATTGTACCTATTAAAGGAAACATTTTTTTTTTCTTTTTTATTTGATTCTATATAACTTTTTTGACATTTTTATTTACTTACTTAATAGTTAATACTTTCTAATGTTGTAAGCGTGTTGACATTGTGTTAACTTTTTTATTTGATTCTATGTAGCATAAGCAATAAAATAGCTGAAATCTATGGTAATTACTTTTTTTTCTGGGAAGGAATCGTAGCAAATGTCACCCCCCCCCCCCCCCCCCCTCCCGGTGACAACCGAGAAACAGACTTCCCATTTGTCCCCTCTAGTCAGTTTTCAAAGGGAACACAATTCCCAGCTGTCACCCCGGAGGACAGGGCTAGAGAGGACTATTGGGAATAATTGCCAGCTATTTGGTTGTGGAGGTGAGATAGGAATTTGTTCCATGCAAAACACTAGTACTTAGCTGCATCCAGTTAGAAGCTGGAAGCCGATCCCGACATTGTATAGTATATTTATCGAAAATTACATAGTAAATCTTAGAAATTATGTTGAACATAGTTCGAAGGCTAAGGATATTATGATGACAAGGTAAATCTGTTAGAATTCAATTATTTTTATCATTACTATGGTAAATGATCAATGATTCTGACTTCTTACCTAATCCCTTCTACATGGTTAATGTACACAATGACTTTGTTTCCAGTGAGTTTGGTCTGCAACTCCTCAAATGTCATCAGCTTGTTGGATTCAGCTGTGTAGTTGTTTAGGCAACATTCCAGAGACTGGTAGTAGTAAACACTCAGTTCCGTTGGCAAGATCATGAGCTGAAAATAATAAATTAGGAATCTTTTATTTTCTAGACTGTTTTGACAAATAATGAATAAGTTTCCATGATAAGAAAAGGAATGTTTTACAAAGTGGAATCACAAACTAATATTTGATTTTATCTTACACATGCAATCACACATACACTTAATATTTCAGCCAATACACCCAAAAGACTCTTTTATTTATTTACTAGCGACCCGCCCCGGCTTCGCACGGGTGCAATGTTTATATTAAATATAGGCAGCGTTCGCGAGAATCGTTAACGTACGGCAGTTTTTTCGACGCCTTACTCCACAATTTTCACTACCACGAAAAATCCTATCTATTTTCCGGGATTAAATATAGCCTATACGGATTCGGAAGAATCCCTCTAAGTAATGGTAAAAGAAATTTTGAAATCGGTCCAGTAGTTTTTGAGCCTATTCAATACAAACATACAAAAACACAAAAATACAAAGGTTTCCTCTTTATAATATTAGTATAGATTTACACTTTATGCACATAGGCATTCTCTACCAGTCAACCATGAGTAGTGAAGAGATATTCTTTTCCCAGAGGAATAAAAAAATTACTCCTTCCAACCAGTCGGAAACTCGCTTTCTCCACCGAGTGTTCGAGCGGATGGGAGTTTCAAACTCCTACCAATTGAGATACAGCCGTTCCTTCAGTTGGCTTTGCGTTCCAGGGCCGCGGTATTTTATGGCCCAGGATTGTCAGTTTCCTTTTAAAATCTGAAGTGGCTCCTCTATCCATAGTTGACCTTAATATTTCACACTAGAGGCTGTTTTTGCTGTCAAAACAGCCTCTAATATTTTTCTCATTCAGTTGAATGAGAAAAAGGGTTCTGTTGGATAAACTGGTTGGTCCTTCCTTTCGTCTGAAATTTAAGCATCAAAAGCCTAATGGCTAAGGCGTCGGCCTTGAGATCGAGAGGTCACGGGTTCGAACCCCACCCATTACACTATTGCTGTGGACCCACTCCAGCCAGACACAAACATACTTAGATGGGAGAGGTTAACAAGATTGCTGGTAATGTAAATTCTACCCACATTATTAGTTCCCTTTAAAAAAATATATAACACAACAAACTTAATAACAACACTTACATTTTCCAAGGCGGTGGTAATTCGTTTCCCTACGTCTGGCATTACAGCCTTTATATTGGCTGGGTCAGAGACATCATCTAAGATGGTGCGGTATATTTTCCCGTCGTGCTTCAATGTGCAGTGGATACCATCTGCCAGGCTATCCGCGGTCAATGGTGTCAGCTGTGTGAGAACAAAGGTAATGTCTTATTCTCCACTAGTCGATCGATAAAAACATAACCACCTTCTTTTGCAGCTGAGTAACCTATAAACTTCCTCAATCTTCAATCTACTTCCATATCAAATTTCATCCAAATCCACCCAGTACTTCTAAGAAAAGTGCGTACAAACAAACACTTTTCCACTTTATAATAGTATAGATAGGTTGTTTGTCCATGTGTTCTAACGAAAATTAAATTTCCGAGTACATTTTTCATTTTCTAATATGATTGTGTTTCTTTTATCAAAATAGTAGAATTTGAAAACAGTAGCATAGTCGGTACTCGCTAAGCTAGTGAATCGACAGAAAACGTTAAAGCATCAACTTAATTTATATTATTTATTACATTTATAAAGAAATACATTCATTTGGCATCAATGAACACTTACAAATAAAAGATCAGCAAAAAACTAAAAAGACAACCCCGAAACCCTGAATTATTATAGGAATCCTTATACAACTGAAATGTAATTTAAATGTAGATTTTTGTATATAGTTTGATTCATTCTCATAGTCAGATTTTGAATGTCTGATATATGATTGTGAGATAAAATTATATTAAAAAAAACTAGCAGTTCATAACACCTTCATTAGAAGTCGGGTAACCTATAACCTTCTTCAAGCTTCAAGCTATAATCCACACTAAATTTCATCAAAATCCACCCAGTACTTTCAAAGATTAGTACATTCAAACAAACAAACTTTTCCCCTTTATAATACTAGTATAGATACAGTATACTACGATGTATACGCTTACTTTGCTAGTATCAAAGTTGGCGATGGCTTCCTCAACCAACATTGCTTTATCCATATCAAGTTGTACATAGAACTTCTCGAAAGATTCCACATGGGTCACTCGGCACATTATCTGTTGTCCTATGATGATCGTCAAGTCGATAGCTTCATCTATAACAAACATGGAAATTGACAATTATTCTAATATCATATTGGGATAATTGTAGGTATGTAAGAATTAGCCAAGATAATGATAAATTTTCTTGTTAAAACTTGTAATTGAAGATTTGTTGCGAGAAAAATATATTTAGGTAACAACAATCATTGTGATAATCAGTGATCGGAATAGGTAGAGCTATTTAGGTTCATTGACCGTAAACATTGATGTTAATATGGATATTCCGCGGGATTCCGACTGATACTAAGGGATTTTACTGAATTTCATTATTTTTGTCAATATGTATAAAAATGGTTTATGTAAGCCAATAAGCGCATGAGCGACGTAAATTTTACAACTGTAAATGTTTTTGTACAACTTCAAAATAAAAATGTTTAAATGATTGTTGATTCTTGAATAAGAAATTGTTACGTAAAAAATATATGTGGTTTATTGAATCAAGTTTATCTATTTACAATACTATCCTTAATCCCGTCCTTCTTATATTTACCCGTCAGAAAGAAAATGTAATCTTTCATTAGTCCCGAAGGCGAGAATCGTGTTTTTATGATTTTACTACTTAAAAACCAAATCCCGGGACTCGGGGAATATCCATATTATTCTAACCTATGGCAAGTACATAAACAGTTCTACCTATTCTGATCTCTGGTGATAATCCATGCTCCCGAAATCAGTACTGCCTGAAGCAATTAATTCCTGCATGATAGATAAATAGAATAAGCTTTATTGTACACCAAAAATTGAAACACACCTAAATAAATATTGTTTAAACTGATTACAAAGGCTTCTTTATTACTACTGGCTAGTGATGATTGTTATTTATATTAATGTTGTTGGTATACATAAACGTTTTATCAGCTGCTTTATATAGCAAACACCTTGACAGAGCAAGGCAACAAACAACAAGGCGATTCGATCTGGCATCAACAGTATTTCCTTACCTTTCAAAGTAACAGCTGATTGGACCTCCGATAGTTTAGCGAGCTCTTTCTCTACCAACATATCTGCAACACTGACGCCATTGTTCCACAGCGACACCTTGTAAATATCATCAACATTCTCTTGGAACACGCACTGGTATCGCGGCGCATTGAAACACAAGTCTACCAGGTTGTTAGGCTTCCATTCCCCATCTATAGGTTCTACACCAGATAGAGAACAACAGACGGCCATCTTCGGTAATTCCATCATCTGCCTATCCATCTGCCAAATATCTTTTGCATCTACCAATTGCTTGTTGCCGAAATCCACATAACGCACGATGAATTTCGAAAATGGTTGCACGGATTCTATCGTCGCTCGGTATAAAACTCCATCGACTGGGTAACGAGCTAAGACCGACCCACCTATGGGCACCTCTCCAGTAAAGGACTTCACGCCTTTGTATATCTCAGGGATTTTGTGCATCATTTCCAGGAATTTAGGTTGTAGAGACATTATTTGGGCGTAGAAACATTCGGGGGATATGATCCATGTGACTGAGACCTCGTGTTGCGCGCCAGGTTCTATGGGGTCTCCGGGAGGGAAGGGGGTGTCGAGTGGCATCGGGTCAGGCAGCTCCTTGTACTGAACCTGCGTGAACTTACTGCGACTCTTGTACGGCGGAGCCCTTCCGCTGTCTTGAGATCTAAAGCTCTTGTCAGACTTTTTGTCGTCAGACCCGAATGAACGTTCAGCGCGGTCTCTAGGTGTAAAGTTGCTACGAGGCGGTCTGTCAGAGTTCGGTCGGAATTCTCTTTTTTGATTCCAGTTTTCTTTCTTGTCTCCCCAGTTGTCGCGCCTGTCGCCGCGGTTGTCGCGATTATCGCGATTGTCGCGGTTATCCCAGTTGTCCCGGCGTTCAGGGCGGTCCGACCGGTCGTTCCTGTCGAAACGGTTCTCCCGCTTCGGCCTATTACCCCAGTCTTCTGAACTTGTCTCTGTACGGTCATCGTGTTGACTATACTTGTTCTCCCTGTAATCAAGAACAATATTGTAAAACATAAAACAATGTTTGCAATGTTATTGCATGTTTAATTTTAGAAAATCAAAGCGTTACATGATTTAATTAATTGTAGAAAGAAAACCCTAATATTACTTTTTTATATGATTCATTAAACATTATTGTGCTGACCACACCAAGCATCTAAAGTGTAACAAATACAGAAGAATGAGCTGTGAAACTGTACAATAATTTCAATGGAATGACGTAGACAGTACGAAAACGTGCTGAATAAAACTTACAAAACTGTAAGACATCACTGTGCAATGGAATATTATAAACAAGAGCCGACAGATATGCAACGTATTGAGAACGCTCGATACGAATGTGCGGTAAACCAAGCGTGGCAAGCAAATAGGGCGAGACAACGAGGACGACGCTGATTCAACTATTAATGCTTTACTTCATAATTGCTTGGCATCGCGCAATCTTACGTGCTGCAATGAGCGTCTGTGTTAACAATATACTATCGGCTCTGGCAAAGTAATAACTGAGCACTGATCAGATTCAGCAAGCTAGTATGTTAAAAACCACTACTCATTACGAAATCGCAAGCAACATGAACACTTGGTTACATAGTAGGAAATGCAAACAACGGCACACAGTGGGAAATAAATAAAGCATTAAAGTTGGTGGAGCACTAAGCGCAACAACCATTGTGAACAGGTGTGTGATGTGCAGTGTTACATACACCTGATACACCACAGTACCGTTTCAGTCGATCCTGTATGGAGGCACCCTTGGCTTGGGCGCTCTGAGCGTCGAGCGAGGCAGCTTCTGCGGCCTGCTTTAGCCTCTTTCCGACTCCACTCGAGTCTTTCTTCCAGCCAGGCTTTTGGCCCGGCTTATCGTGCTGATGTTCCGACCTAGGCTTTCTTCTGTCGAATCATTGCAACTGTTTTATCAAACAGCCTAATTCGTTGTTAACGCATAGCATCGGGGAAAGTTGCACGAAGAAGTTTTTACTTATTATGCGTTCTTTTTTTTTTTGTTTGTTTGAACATTACGTGTGAATTGTAAACGGGCAATTTATGCTATCGGAAATAAGTCTACATTTTCGGAACGAATTTTAAGTATTTGGCAAATAATATTTGCAAATGAAAGTAAGCTATGTAGGTACTGTTAGAATTTGTTGTTACGTACCTCTCTCTTGGGATGTATTCTCTGTCTCTCTGGTTATGCTCCCTGTCTCTATTTTGCCTGTGTGAAGACTGGAATGTCGGTTGCGCAGGAGGCGATTCCCACTCATCGTCACCCACTGAAGTCGGCGCCGAATTCTCCCGCGGTTTTGGGGGACCTCCGCGTCGTTCATTGAAAGGAGGACTGTGTAAAATAAAAAAGATATATTAGTTCACATTCCCACATGTCCACACTTCTACTAAGTACTAAGAATGTCACCTACCGAAATCGGAAACTCATTATCGTGCAGAAGAAAAGAGCAACAAATAGCAGGTTATTTCTTTTATAATACATAAATCTGTTTTGTTAAATTTCTGCATTGAGAAATTTGCATGTTTTGAGAAATTTAATTCTGCATAATAAGAATAACTTCGAGTGGATACACGTATAAAACGAGCGTACAGACTCGTTTAGCACGACTGATTACCTTTTCTACTAACAATTTCTCTTGAAACATACATATTAATGTGTGGTCATATCTGCGCTGTACGTTAGTAACTTGAGATTATGCATAATTTGAATTAAACGACGCACAATGAGTCGGATTTCATTCAAAATTATACGGTATGGCCTGTCTGTGTACTAGTTTCTGTAAAAATAAAGATTTTGACATTAATTATGTTGAGATCGGCAATAGAAGAGGTTAGAGGAGGCCTATGCCAATAGGCACAATGAATTTAACGAGATATTATGGAACTTCTAAAGTTACCCAAACAGAAAAAGTTCAGGAAGGCTGATTGTTTGTTTTAAGGGTTGAGATCAAAAATCATTGAATTTGAAAACCACGGTACTAACTTCAACCTTCATCATTAATCAAACGATTCAAGATTACATGCTACCGAAAAATGCCGACGTTATGCCGGTCAGGAAGCGAGAATATGCGTGTAGGAGATGCTCTCCGACAAGAGCCGGGGCAGGTTGCTAATCCAATATAAACCAGCCAGACCATGCACTGTTTCAAAAAGACCATGCTTAATAATTTGAATTCAAAATGACAATTAGTGATAGATTTTAAAGGTGACGCATGTGCGGCTGTCGCTCTATCGATCGGTTTACCGCCATTCTTTTCATGACTTCATGACTTCCGTATGAAAATAGAACTTAGACACTACGTATATTCAACAAGGTATTATTTAAGCGCTTGTTTTTGACTATAAGGAGGTACATAGGGGTGAATATTGTATGCAGGACTCACCGTTCGCCTCTCTCCGGCCTGCCGCCAAACTTCTCGCTATGCCTCCCTGGCCCAGACCTATCGAAGCCGTCTCTGTCTCTACCTTCTCTGTTGTCTCTGTACACAAAAAATACAAGCACACCTTACTAAACACACACCTCACACGTAACAATATTTCTTAACTACTCACGGACTAATAAATCATAATTTTAATCACAAAATAACCGATTACCTATACATTTCTGTAGCTAGACTCGCCGCAACTAAATTCATGGGTTCAAAGAACCGACATGAAGGTCAAACCGTCCATGAATCCTGACTCATGCTCTGTTATTACTTTTTTGTTAGAAAATAAAAACTAAACTATTACGTGTGCTGTGCGATTGCATAGACTCGATGGTCGTAGTTAGACGATGTTCGTATCTCGATACTAGAGCTGTCATTTTGGCACTTTCGTCATTTGGATTAAGGAAAATATCTAGCTGAAGACGTGTAGAGAGATAATAAACTAGAATTGACCTAAATTCCGATATTTCAAATATTTTACAGATTGCCAGTCTTTCAGATATTCTCTTCGTAATCGACGTCACGCAAGAGTTAGTGCCTAATTAATAGCAGCAGCTGTGGATGGGTCATCGTGACATATCGAGATTAGATGGTAAGCGGTTGTTCCCGGCTGTCATTAATCATTGACAGTCGTTGCGGATAATCAGAAGCCTTACAAACCTTACACCATTCTTGCCATTTGGTATCGACTTACTCAGCCACTGGGTTGTGGATGCAGATATACAGTCGCTACATGTAAAACACTAGTAGGACAGTAGGTCTGGTTAAGCAGATGACGAATCGACGTCAATCGAATTTTTATCAGGTCTCATGATGGTATCAGAAAATCATTTAAGACCTTATTTACACCTGAAAATATTTACAGGATACAAATAATGAAAACTAGTGTATGATGGGCGGTCTTATCGCACGGTGCAACCACTCATGATCAACGAACTGATTATCTTCACAATATTGAGAAACATAATGGATATAGATATTTTATTATGTCTATAAAATTAATTATCAACCCAAGATCAAAAGAATAACGAACTTTTTTTATTGGAGAAAAGAGAATGATGACGTTACACTGTGTTGAATTTTGGCCAAGTTTTCATAATCCCTACTAATAATATAAATGCGAAAGTAACTCTGTCTGTTACGCTGTCACGTCTACTAATTAACCAACTTTGATGAAATTTGGTACAGAGATACAGATATGTTACACCTAGGAGAAGGACATAGGCTATAGGCTCGCATTTGATCATCACCTTACCTGAGTTTCGAAGATTAGTCCGTTCAAATAAACAAACAAAAAAAATCTTCCGCTTTATAATATTTGTATAGATAGGCTCGAGTCAATAGAGAACTTGTTTTTAGAGCTCAAAAAAGATGCGTCAGAGCTACATGTGGTCTTAAATATACTGACAGTTCCAAACCATATTTTAAACGATTTAATATTCTTACCCTGCCATCATTATACATCTACGAAACAAATATTTTTGTCAGAACACACATCGCGCAATATAAAATAGCCTACAAGAGTTACTACAGAAAATTACGTGATAAAAACAAGTTAGAGCTCGAAATATCACACGGCAGAACAGCATTAATGAATAAAAGTACTTTCTGTATGGCCACGAGAATTTTTAACAAGCTGCCGGAGTCATTAAAATCGTTAAACCTGGACAAATTCAAAAGTGTACTATTTAAAATCTTAATAAATAAATGTTACTACTCACTAAACGAATATCTCGATGACAATTCTATAATTCTTCCTTATAATCAATATTAGATCACGTACGTTTACACTAAGCACTTTATTGCTATTTAATTTATTTTAAACATTTTAACAACAATTTTGGTTTCATTATTTTATAAATACTTATTGTTACAACGACTTGACATACATAGATTATTACTGTTATCATGACATTTGAGTGATATTATTCCTGGATTTGACATTGCATATTGTAATTTTATATTTGTATCTGAAATTAATTTTGACATTTTTTTTTATTCGTTACATTTTAATTTATTTTAATATAGAGTTGACAAATTATGTGTCTTGATTTTTTATATTATTTTTGACATTCAAATTATATTGCTCTGTATACCTACTATTGTCACCTCATACCTAATATTATAATTAATTCGTTGCTTAAATTCATTATTAATATATTTGCACGCCATATTATGTGGCAAACATGATTGTACTTTATTTTATTATGATATCTTGCATGCACGATTTTTTATTCTTGTATGTATACACATGTTTACGCAAATAAATAAATCTGAAATCCGAGTTTGACCATCATCTCATCTGATGTTAAGCGATGATGCGGTCGAAGATGAAGCAAGCTTACCTAGAAGTAATCCAATTAAACTAAAAGCTAGCTAGCTTTTCACGCAATAGAAGCCGCGGGCATAAAGCTAGTTCTTACTAAGATAGAGTTTAGCGTGGTCACTTAAACAGTGACACCGTTAAGCAATATACAAAGGTGCAAAATGTATTTGAGGTTGGTCCACATAAATCACATGACTGCCTCAACCAAATGAATTCAGCCGTTTAAGCGTGATCGAATTACAAACTACTTTCACATTTATAATAATTGTATTAGGTGGCTGATCTATTGTTCGCTTAGTATGAACTACAGTAGTCTGTTCGATACTTACAGGCAAACTGGACTATTTGGTAACAGCAATATCAGACAGTGAAACGACCCATGAAAGAAAAGCATTAAACTTTGAAATTTCATACTTCGTGTTTGCAATTTGCAATGAACAAATAATTTGATAGCTTTTGTGCTGCCGAAAGTAGCACGCATAACTTTCCAAAAATAGTTGCGACTAATTTGTTTTCTTAAAAAAAATCAATTACATACATACTATGTTTTAGAACATGTAAAAGGTTTTAAAAATACGCGTGAGTGGTTTTGATAAAATCAATTCAATTTATCATTATTGATAAATACTTCAGTGAGGAGAAATGACGACAGTGGAACCAAGAAAAAGTAACAATACACAAGCATTCGGCGCAGATTGCTCTCAGTCATTCAAGCGATATACGTGAAAACGCAATCACCAACTTTTCCTTTTTGTTGTAACAATGATTGTATAATTACTTTAATAATAATTATATATCATTGCTATATCATTAAGCCGTCAAAACTCAAAGACTGATTACCTCATTCTTACGTACGCTTATACAAATAACCGACGTGCATTCATTAATATGTGTAAACTTATGTATGGTATTCGTTTCGATGCAGGTTACCGTTTAAAATATTTTAATTTCAAAAGAAGCACATTTCTTTGTTTTCGTCGAAAATCTAGTGTAATGCGTAATTTGTCGGTGCAAGCGTTTCTAAAAGTAGTTTCTTATTGCGTAATAAATAAATGCTAGCCGCCGCATTTTATACAAGTTCCACCAGCTGCAGAAGATGCCACGTTACGATAAGGATTGAAATAGATAAAATATTAAACGAAGGGTTTGGAACTTTGGAAACGTAAACATTTTTGGCCGTGGTAGAGCATTCAGCGGGCGGACAACCGGATTCATTGTTGGAACAAGTTACACGAACAAAGAAGGGCAGTGAACACGCTGATAACTGGTTTATTAATTTACTATAGATGAAAGTACCCCTATAAGTTGGTGAAAGAATATGATGTGGTAATATAAGTGCGTTTTCTAGGGTGGTTGACCATATTATACGTACTTAGAAATGTTTATCTTATTACGCGATATTGTTATTTATTTATAATTTATGTGTTTATATTTTTGAGAGTATTGCACTCGTGGACTGCAGCTGAAAATCAGCGTCAGGTATGAGTTGAAGTTGATTCGCAACGCTTTTCTCACTACTCAACTCTCCCAACCCACCTTCTTATCTAATATCTCACTTTCAATTTCTATGTTCTTCACACAATAAGAATCTACGTTCATCCAATAATCTTCTCTTACTCTGTCCTTCTCATACTTCTGACTTTGTTCATTCTTCTTTTCATATCCAGTCCATTCTCCTCTGGAATGCGCTTCCTCTCGAGATCAGGACGGCTGACAATCGCTACGCATTTAAAAAGAAATTGCGGATCCACTTTCTTCACCAATAAGCAGAATTTCTATATTTAATTTTCAATTACCTCTAAAGTATATATGTATGTATATGTATTTATATAAATATTTATTCATATATATTATTTATGTAGATTTCTATTTTATGATATTAGGTTTTTTTGTTTTATCACTATTATTATAATTATTTTTCCAATATAATGTTCACGTACATATTGCACCTTCCACTCTATCTCTTCACCACTCATGGTTGACTGGTAGAGAATGCCTACGGCATTAAGTCCGCCTTTGTACCTATGTGCATAAAGTGTAAATAAATAAATAAATTAATAGCTTTTTGTTAATTTTATTTTGTTTAGTGTTAAGCTTTGGTTTCCTAGGAAAGCGGTGCCGTCATATAGCGGCCGTAATATTACGGACGCAAAAAGGCGGCCATCTTTACAGGTGTCAGATACCGCTCTCTAGGAAACCGCGCCATTTTGTTTACATAGACAACGTTCTAGTGACGTCATTCACCGCTGTATTACGGCCGCTATATGACGGCACCGCTATCCTAGGAAAACAAAGCTTTAGGTGTCTCAATGCCAATACACGCAAAGAATAGAAAGAAACATTTCTTTCTTTCATACTTTCAACCACTAAAGAATGATTAAAAAAGAAAGCCACACATTTTTTTTTTCAATTATTATATTTATTATTAGAATACCAATCACAAAATTAGGACATCATTACGTCTATCTAATTTTATTAATATATATTTTTTATACGATAAATAAACTCAAAATCACAATTCTGTTCCATTTTAATACAAGATGACAGCTGCTGTAGTCAATCGGGTGAATGGTTTTATAAACCTAATTGCTGCACAGATCATATCAAGAATCCCGTTTGATAATTGTTTAACCACAGTAATAAAAAAAACACCGTGTGTTCTAAATAATGTTATTGCCCGATCACTCGTTACGACGATCGTTAAAGTCAATCGTGTGGAAATCACTTAAGTGTACTATCTTAAGTGTGTGAGCAGAAAAATCATAAGCCTTCAATAAACATGGTCAATCTCGCATTAGTGGTAACTTTGGAAATCGCCGTAACTTACATCACGAAAAGCTATCGATGTCAAAAAGATTGTTGACGTGCGATTGATGGAAGAATATGAAAGTAGATTTGAAGACTAAACAATACACAGAAGACCACTAGAATTACTGTGCGGGACAGTGATATATAGTGAACAGTGATATATAGTAAACAGATACATAATGAACAGATATAGTGAATAGACAGTGATAGACACTTAACGGAATGATTATAGACTTTGTGTTTAATAGTTTTAGTTCTATTTAATAGTTTTAAATACGAAAAATAATAGTTTTAAGCGATTACTATAAGGATTAGATAGTTTCGTGAATGTATGTACATAGAACTAGAGGTAAACATTGGTACATAGGAGTTATATCTTTAAATGTTATGTTTTTTGTAGATTTTATATTTTTCCTAGATAGATCTTGTGATTTAGAATCGAAATATATATAGTTTTACCCATAAAAAATAGCGTAAAAATAGTGAAAATGGCCAAAAATATGCAACGGCTCTCGTTACGGTAAAGTTTCGCAGCAGCTAAGCAAAGTGCGCGTTCGCCTGATTGGTTAAAAATACTTTGTTCTGATTGGCTGACCAATCACAGCGCTTAGATTTTTAGTTTTGGTATATAATGAGTACATAAAGTAAGTAAATAAGAGATAGCTGTTCTTGATTCTGATTGGATAAAATTCCTGTATTCTTATTGGTCAACCAATCATAGAGCCTACATTTTCTTAGCGAAATTTGTATAAATTAGGAACATTTAGCCCGATTCGACACAGTTTGCGGGCAAAATTGTAACAAGAAGAAACACTCAAGAAAATAAAGGAAGAAAACTTCAAGAATCTTCTAGTGGTTTTAATTCTTCACCAACCCAGCACACAAATGCGCCTGTATGGCACATTTAATGGTCCTTCGAGCGCCGGATTTACTGTGAAGAATTAATTGAAGAATATTATTGGAAGATTTTACTGAAGATTTATTGTGAAGAATTATTCGAAGATTACTGTCGGAAGATCTTACTGAAGATTTATTTGAAGAATTATTTTCGTCGTATATAGTGAAGAATTTTTGAAAAATTGAAGAGTGTTTCAAGATAGTCGAAGAATATCAGCTGAAAACATGCCAGTTACACGCTCCGAGGGGAGGGACCGCAAACCTTCAGGCGAACAGAAGCCGTCATCGACCGAAAGCACCTCGGCGACTGACACCAGTGCGGAAGCCAGCACGGAATCGACAGTAACAGGGACGACCGCCACGGAAACTTCAGAACAGACACATAGCTCCGCGGCAACTGATCCAACCACCGTGACTTCCGCCACCGCCGCATCCACTTCGACCGCCGCCGCCTCCGCCTCATCTGCAACTGCCCCGCCCGCCTCGCACTCCGCCAGCGTCGCCGCACCGTCTGTGACTCCTTCGAACACGACGACGTTAACTACGGGTGCGAAAGCGAAACAGCTGAAGAAGCCGCCCGCAGCTGTCAATACAGAAACTTCTACAGTGAAGAAAGTCAAGAAGACTGTCGCCGGTCCATCGATGCCGACTGGACCACAGATCCTCGCGCCCCCTAGCAAAAGGGGGGGAAAGGGGGGATCCATCCACAGCAGAACTAAAGAAAAGAAGATAGCGAAGGCAAAAGACGAGTTATTAAGCCTTCAAGTACAGTTAGCCGCAGCACGCCTAGCCGCTTTAGAAGCAGAAGATTCCGAAGAAGAAGAGGAAGAAGAAGAAGATGTCTCCCTCTATTCAGAAACAAATGCAAGAGTGGACACCTGGTTAGACAATCAAGTGAACCGCCCAGTGTTAGCGATCGCGAACGAACCTCACCGCACTCCAGAAGAACCGACGGCCACCCATGCTGAAGAACCGATGCCAAGAAGACAGGAAGAGACACATCGGTCACCGGCGGGAGGTCAATCTGACTTAGCCATTCTAGCTGAAGCAATCACCAAGGCTGTCAGCACCGCCCAGAGACCCAAGTTCGTCGAGTTACCTTTCTTCAGTGGGTCTCATCAGGAATGGCTACCCTTCCGCACCGCATACTACGAGACTGAAATGATGTTCACCGCCGTTGAAAATACAAATCGACTTAGAAGAAATATGAAAGGGAAGGCCAAAGAAGCGGTTGAAGGTTTACTGATAACCAACGCGCACCCTGCCGAAGTGATGAAGTCTCTGGAGTCAAGATTTGGAAGACCAGAATCAATAGCAATGTTGGAAATGGAAACGCTTCGAAGTCTACCGCGCCTCTCCGAGTCACCGAGGGACATCTGCATATTCGCCACTAAGGTCTCCAGCGTAGTGGCAACATTGAAGACTTTGGGTTGTTTCAATGATATGTACAACCCTGAACTCGCGGAGACTATTGTAGACAAGCTGACGCCGACGCTCCGATACTACGACTTCTCGGCTACACAATCGCGTGAAGATCCCTGCTTACTCAAAATAGAGAAGTTCTTCAAAAGGGAAGCAGAATTGTGCGGACCTTATGCAATGCCTGAACAGATGGCCGCACCTACTACAGTGGCTCCACAGAAGAGGATGCAGAGGATTAACAACGTAACTGAGAAGAAATACACACCGAGGTGCTTCGTATGCGAAGATACGGGGCACACCAACGCAACAGAATGTGAACAATTCAAGAAATTGGATGAAAATGCAAGATGGGACGTAGCAAAGTCCAAACGCCTCTGCTTCAGATGCCTTCGTTATAGAAACAAGATCCACAACTGCCGACCTAAGCCTTGTGGTATAAACAACTGCAAGTACTCTCATCACAAGATGTTACATTATGACAAGAAGACAGAAAAGGCAGAAAATGGAGAAAATAAAGAAGCAGCTGAAGTCATCAATTCGACTTGGACAATTAAGAAACAATCTTATCTGAAGATCATACCGATTCAGGTGGTAGGACCAAAAGGAGCTGTCAACACCTTCGCATTGATGGACGACGGATCAATTGTCACGCTTGTCGATGACAGCATAGTGAAAAATATTGGAGCAACAGGACCCATAGATCCATTGAAAATAGAAACCATCAATGATATGAAGACATCAGAATCGGCATCAAGAAGAGTCACCATCAAGCTAAAGGGACTCAACGATCATGAAGAGCAAATACAAGCGCGCACAGTGAAGAACCTGCAAGTCTCATCTCAACGGGTGCCACAAGAACTTTTAGAAGGGTGCCAACACTTAGTTGACATTCGAAATCATCTCACATATGCAGAGGCGAAACCACGAATACTGATCGGTCAAGATAACTGGCATCTTCTGCTGACATCAGAAGTAAGAAGAGGAAATCAAAACCATCCGGTGGCCTCTCTCACGCCACTAGGCTGGGTACTCCACGGCAGCCAAACACGAATACTTGGACAGAAGATCGACGTCGTGTCACACGTCACAGAAGATCCAGAAGATAACTTAGAAGACCTTGTAAGAAAATACTTCGAGATGGACGCACTCAGCATAAATCCCAAGAGACCGAAGACTGATCCAGAAGAAAAGGCACTACGTATTTTAGAAAAGACCACAACGAAGACAGAAGAAGGAAGATTCCAGACCGGTCTTCTCTGGCGCAAAGAAGATATCAAGCTTCCAGACAACAATGAAAACTCACTGAAGAAAGAGGCTCTTCAACATAGAGAAGAAGATTGATCGTGACCCTACATTAAAGAAGGAGTATGTCGAACAGATGGACGCTCTCATAGCAAAGGGATATGCTGAGCCTGCTCCTAAAGAGAAGACAGTGGACAAGACTTGGTACCTACCACACTTCGCAGTAGTCAACCCAATGAAGCCAGACAAGCTGCGAGTAGTACACGACGCCGCGGCCAAAACAAAAGGTGTGGCCTTAAACGACATGCTGCTGAAAGGCCCTTATCTACTACAGTCACTACCAGGCGTCGTCATGAGATTCAGACAACATACAGTCGCAGTCACAGCAGACATCAAGGAAATGTTCATGCAAGTCAAGCTGCGAACCGAAGATAGAGATAGAGATATAGAGATGCACTGCGATATCTGTGGCGCGGCGATCGACGAGACGACCATCCTCCAGAAGAATATAGAATGACGTCGTTAATCTTCGGAGCATCGAGTTCACCTTCAACAGCGATCTATGTAAAGAACTTGAACGCCAAACAGCACGAGAAAACTCACCCAGCAGCCGCAGCTGCAATAATACAGAAGCATTACGTCGACGACTATTTAGACAGCTTCAGAAGCCTCGAAGAAGCCGAACGTACAACGAAGGGTGTGCGAGAAGTACACATGGAAAGCTGGCTTCGAGCTGAAACAGTGGAAATCGAACTCAGCGCCATTACTAAAAATGCTTGGAGAAGACGGCCAGTTAGAAGACATTGAACTTTACAGAAATGAGGAACAGATGGAATGAGTCTTAGGTGTCATATGGAAGATCAACTCAGACGAACTTACCTTCAACCTGAACTTAGCCAGAATACCTCCTGCACTTTTAGAAGGAAGACAGCCAACAAAGAGAGAAGCATTGAGAATAGTGATGTCACTCTTCGACCCGCTCGGATTCGCCTCCCCTGTCACGATCAAGGCGAAGCAACTCCTCCAGGTAGTCTGGCGCAGAGGAACGCAATGGGATGACAAGATCGACGAAGACCTGGCAGAGCAATGGGAAACATGGATGGCGCAGTTAAAAGGCCTCCACGACGTAGCAATCCCGCGGCAATATCAACACTACAGCGACGCCACCTCCCTAGAGCTCCATGTCTTCAGCGACGCCAGCGAGTCAGCCTACTCCGCGGTCCTTTTCTGGAGAATAGTAACAGAGAACGGCGAGGTCGACCTATCCCTCATCATGGCCAAAGCGAAGGAGGCACCATTAAAACTCACATCGATACCAAGGCTGGAATTGCAGGCAGCAGTAATGGGAACCAGACTCGCAGAAGCAGTGATCGAAGAGCACGACAAGAAGCCTGATCGCAGTCTTCTGGACGGATAGCAAAACATTGCTCACTTGGATAAGGACAGGGTCACGTTCATACAAACCCTACGTGGCTCATCGTCTAGCAGCTATAGAAGAAAGTTCCAAAATCAACGATTGGCGCTGGGTCCCAACGAAGTTGAACGTGGCAGACGACGCTACGCGTGACGTCCCAACAGACTTTAACAAGAATCATCGATGGTACAAAGGACCCGACTTCTTATACTTACCAGAAAACTCCTGGCCGATTGAAACCGTAAGAACGACAGTAGAAGAAACTTCAGATGAAGAAAAGACACACTATATTGGCGACAAAGGAAGACTGAAGCTTGCAGAGGCTCTGCCTAACCCGACGAAGTTCTCTAGCTGGGACCGACTACGCTATTCTACAGCACGTGTTCTGCAGTTCATTCAACTCTGCAGAGCCACCAAACAGAAAGTTAATTATAGAAGAACGAAAAAGAACAAAGAAACGGATCCCACTTGGAAGAAGAACATAAATAGACAGCAAGCACCTGCAATGAAAAAGAAATCATCGTCGCCAGAACCGACAAAGTTCATACCAGTAACAGCCGAGCTGCTCAAAACAGCGGAAGAACTCCTGATGCGTTCTTCTCAAGAAGAATCTTTCGCGGAAGACATAGATAACTTGAACAGCGGGAAGCCGATCAACAAGGAAAGTCGCCTCCACCAGCTCAGCGTCGAGTCCATTAACGGTACAATAAGATTAAGAAGCCGTATTCGAGCAGTCCAAGATATGAAGGAAGAATTTAAGAACCCGCTGGTAATCGACGTTGATCATCCCACGGTCCGTCTCTGGGTACAGGCCATACATCGCCAGCTCCATCACGCCGGCGTAGAAGCAACCGTCAACGAGTGCAGACAGCAGTACTGGGTATTGAGATTACGCCCTATCGCACGCACGATATTGAGAAGATGCCTGTTCTGCCGAATGAAGACACAAGTACCACCGCATCCCAGAACCGGGGACCTGCCAGCATGTCGTTTAGCTCATCACAAACGACCATTTACTTTCACTGGAATCGACTATTTTGGACCTCTCTCAGTGACCGTCGGACGGACTCGACAGAAGAGATATGTCGCTGTCTTCACATGTCTCACGACGCGAGCAATACACCTAGAAATCGCTGGCTCGCTTAGCGCTGACTCCGCGGTGATGGCAATAAGAAGAATGATCGCTCGACGAGGCTGCCCGTCTGAGATATGGTCGGACAACGGCACCAATTTAAAGGCCGCCGACAAGGAACTACGACAGGCTATCGACGCGGCGCTGCAGAAGAAGCGGCGAAGAAGACCATCTCCTGGCGCTATATCCCGCCTGGAGCTCCATTTATGGGCGGAGCCTGGGAACGAATGGTCCGCTCAGTCAAGACAGCTCTGACCGCTACACTGCACGAGCGTCACCCCACAGAAGAAGTCCTTGCAACTCTACTGGCTGAAGTAGAGTACACCGTCAACAGTCGCCCGCTGACGCATGTGTCAGTCAACGCAGAAGATCCAGAAGCACTAACTCCTAACCACTTCTTGTTAGGAGGACCAGGGCGCGTGCCGCAGCCAGGCACATTCACCGACCAAGACACCGTCTCACGATCCAGCTGGCGAGCTGCACAAAGGTTAGCCGATATATTTTGGCTACGCTGGGTAAAGGAGTACCTCCCTGAGCTCCAACACCGGCGGGAGCCCCATGGAAGAGGTCAGGCAGTACAAGCTAACGACCTGGTACAAATCGTCGACCCGAACCTGCCCCGCAACGTGTGGATCCGAGGAAGAGTCATCGCTACGTATCCGGGTCCTGACAACATCGTGCGGACAGTGGACGTGCTGACCAAAGGAGGTGTCCTGCGACGGCCTGTAAGAAAACTAGTGATCCTGCCCCTGCCTACGAACGTCGAGCCCGCACCGGAAACTTATGCGACTCAGTCGCACGGCGGGAGTGATGTGCGGGACAGTGATATATAGTGAACAGTGATATATAGTAAACAGATACATAATGAACAGATATAGTGAATAGACAGTGATAGACACTTAACGGAATGATTATAGACTTTGTTTTTAATAGTTTTAGTTCTATTTAATAGTTTTAAATACGAAAAATAATAGTTTTAAGCGATTACTATAAGGATTAGATAGTTTCGTGAATGTATGTACATAGAACTAGAGGTAAACATTGGTACATAGGAGTTATATCTTTAAATGTTATGTTTTTTGTAGATTTTATATTTTTCCTAGATAGATCTTGTGATTTAGAATCGAAATATATATAGTTTTACCCATAAAAATAGCGTAAAAATAGTGAAAATGGCCAAAAATATGCAACGGCTCTCGTTACGGTAAAGTTTCGCAGCAGCTAAGCAAAGTGCGCCTTCTCCTGATTGGTTAAAAATACTTTGTTCTGATTGGCTGACCAATCACAGCGCTTAGATTTTTAGTTTTCGTATATAATGAGTACATAAAGTAAGTAAATAAGAGATAGCTGTTCTTGATTCTGATTGGATAAAATTCCTGTATTCTTATTGGTCAACCAATCATAGAGCCTACATTTTCTTAGCGAAATTTGTATAAATTAGGAACATTTAGCCCGGTTCGACACAGTTTGCGGGCAAAATTGTAACAAGAAGAAACACTCAAGAAAATAAAGGAAGAAAACTTCAAGAATCTTCTAGTGGTTTTAATTCTTCACCAACCCAGCACACAAATGCGCCTGTATGGCACAATTACTTAAACAAAAAACAGACCAAATAAATTATGGACTGCTAGAGTATAGGCTTCGAGGCAAAGGCCTCGAGTCCTCGAGTCGTAATTATAGTCAAAAAAATAATTTATTTCACATAAATGCCCATGTAGGACAGGCACTTATAAAACGTCAGAAACTAGCGCACGGTTCAAAATTGGTCGATACCTATAGAGAACGATTCAAGAAAAACTCGGAAATTGAAGATAAAATTTAAACATCATCATTCGAAAAGACTTGAATAGGAAGTTTTAATTAGTCGTTATGGTGTACAGTCCTCGTCACGTAAGTTGGCAAGGTTTTGGCGTAGTGGGGATAAGTTCGCGCATCGTGCATTTAGTGGAAGAAAAAAGTGGTCACTTTTACTGCTTGCCATTATTCTATGGTTATTGCCATCATTTATTTTTAATCATGTCTTTTCAGAATAATGTTAAAGAAAGAAGGAATTCATTTGTTAATTCGGTATTATAAATAAAAAAATACAAAATAAAAAACAAATAATAAATATAAATTATCCAAAATATCCTTACTCAACATTGTTAACTTTTTATCAGAGCCCTTCTCTCCGTCCTTTAAATCTTAGACATTAAATTGTAGAAAACAATTTAAACTCATACCTGAAGAAGATTCGACTGCACTAAGTGATTCGAGATATCATGTTACATTCAAGAGTTGAGTTTTATCATTAATCATCCGAGTCTGTTTATACAGGACTCGACGACTCGAGTTCTTTGAAACACTACCAAAGTATAAGATTTAAATGCCAAGAAAAATAGTTACTATTGAAATACCGATTAGAAGTCTTCATTATAGAGGACGCGCGTTGCACCGACTAAAAAAAACGCCTTTATTTAATTCCGACTAATTTTACTTCGCAATGACCCCCTAAAACAATCCGAGTGTGATAATCAGTGATCGGAGTAGGTAGATTGAAATGGGGTCATTGATCCGAAACGTATATATTAATATGGACATTCCTCCGGAATTGGTGGATTATTAAAAAAAAAACGGAACTTATGTAGGAATTTTATTCTGCCAGAGTGGAAGGAGTCATTTGATGATTTGCCATCCTCAAAAAAAGGTAGGAATTGTAATAAAATGAGCAATATTATTTTTTATCTGCTTCATATTTTTTTTAACGGCACACAGTCACGATTTGACAAAACCCAACGACCAATCAGAACAAAGGATCATGGGTGGTACAATAACCGGTTATCAGAACAATGCGTACGCCCGCCGACGACATGCCAGGTAGCTCACTCGTTTACTTCGGTTCGTAGAGTGCGCATCTTTGTTTGTTACTGTGTTGTGAAAACGTTACTTGACCCTGGCTTGTGTACATACTGACTTCTGGAATCTGCTCTAAACCACGATTTGGCTCGAATATACGGACTCAGATTTTTCACTATTGAATTGGATCTACATATTTAAACCAAGCTTTGGTAAGTAATATTTTACTAGTTACAAGGAGTATAAAGCATGTTTGGATGTACTATAAGAATATTTTTAGTATTGTGTTTGTTCGCTTAACCTGCTGAACATACCATGAGTCTTAATATTGTTAAATCTTTAATAGAGTATGAACCAGTGAGCTTAGTGCGAAACAAAATTATGATATTCTAGTAATGTAGTCGCAATTCAGCTAACTCCACTATTAACCGACATTTTACTGGAATCCGTATATAATTTGAATGCCCTGTGTGCTGTGTCCTCTTGCAATGTATTGGTAAAATAAATTACTATAGGCCTTATCTACTTCTCTACAAAATATTCTACGTAACAAGCCCTTTCATTTGATACTCATATTGATGGGATTGAAAAAAAAACTAAGTTGTCCGCCATTTTGTAGCGGCAGCCATTTTGGATTGACAATAATATTGAATATACATAATTGTATTGTCACCAGAATCAAAGGCGAATACCAAATTTTAGATCAATCGGTTGACAGGAAGAGGGTGAAATTTCAATGACTAAATTTGATCCACGAAAAATAAAACAAACGGAGTAAGCTAAATAAACTAAATAAAATGTATTTTTTTCATGTCTTTGTTTTAGGTGATATATACGAGGTTCCATCTCTACAACAGAGTTCAGATATGGCAAACGTCAAGGCTGAAACTGTAGAAAAATGGATATCCGGTCATCCCGAACTACTTTACGATCACGCTAGTGGTACAATATACTGTTCAAAATGTGAAAGCCATTTGAAAACCATAAATAAAGGAAACGTTAAAAGACATATCGAAGGAGCAGTACACCAGGGAAAGTTTGAGCGGCCCGAAGAGGAATTTTATTTCGATCTTATAAAATTTCTCATTTTGTGCAATATTCCGTGGTCTCAGATGAAAAATACTACTTTTCAAGATTTCTTTAAAAAATATATGTGTAGTACCTGTTGTTGTACGTGTACTAATCGTACTCTGCCAGATGAATCACAGTTACGGAAAGTTTACTTGGACAAGTTTTTTAAGAATAAAATCAATTCGATTCGGCAAAATTATAAAAATGAGAAACTATGGATATCATTAGATGAAACGACAGACTTTTTAGGTCGCTATATAGTCCATTTTTTAATAAAACCATTACATCCTAGCAATTTGACTAGACCTTATTTGGTAGCATGTAAAATGCTAACTGTAGTTAATGGACAAACAATCACGCAATTTGTGTTAGAATGTTTGGAAAACTTTTGGAAAGATTCTTTTGAATCGAAGGTAGGTAACTTTCTTGTCCTCTGCACTGATAGCGTTGCATATATGCTGTCTGCAGGACGAAATTTATAACAATACTTACCTGAAATGAAGCACGTAACATGTTTGGCGCACTCTCTTCATCGCGTATCTGAGCAAATTAGGTTAGAATATCACGATGTTAACATTTTAATAGCAAATGTTAAAAAGGTATTTTGAAAGCCCCAAGTAGAGTCAAAATTTTAAAAGAAAAATATCCAGATTTGCCGCTACCTCCCCAACCAGTTGTTACAAGATGGGGCACTTGGTTAGAGGCAGCATTTTATTACGCTCAAAACTTTGAAAAAATAAAAGAAGTATTATCTTGTTTAAGCAGCTCTGATGCGGTATCTATTCGAGAGGCAAAAAATATTATAGAAAAAGAAAATTTAAAAGAAGATTTAAATTACATTAAAGACAATTATTTTATAATTCATTTGTCTTTAAAAGAATTGCAAAAGCATAATTTATCGTTGACAGATTCACTTTTAGCATTTGACAACGTCAGAGATGCTATAAATCAGTGCAATTCAGAAAGTATAAAAAATAAAATAGAATGTGTTATGGAACGAAACCCAGATTTAGACACACTTAGAGAATATAGTGAGGCCATTGAAAAAAATGAAGCACATAATTTAATACCTTTTTTAAAATTTGCTCCTTTGACATCGTCAGATGTAGAACGGTCTTTTTCCATTTATAAATAGATTTTAAATGTTAAAAGAAATAGGTTGAAAATTGAAAATATAGAGAAACTCATAGTTACATATTTTAATTGTAAAGATCAGGATTACCAGGATGCTGACATTGTAATCGATGAAGATTAAAAATGTGAATAAATGTAAAATGTACATAATTAACGATAAACAATGTTGATTTTTATCTTTTTTCTTTATTCTATCCCTTTTTTATTTTGGTCCTAAAATCTGACTAAAATCAACCTGTTCCTTCGTATGCCCTTTACGTTTCAGAGTCGTGGTGCATCCTTAGAACAGTCTCACGACCCCAGCAGGCATTGGCCCTCTTAATGCAAATTACCATGACCACTATGAAAATATTTAAATTTAAGTGCAACAATTTATGTCTATCTATAAAAGTTCTAGCCATAAAAGGCTAAAAATAAAAAAATAAAAATTAAAGCTTCGATCGGAATGAGATTGTTTTTATTATTCAACAGATAAATAATGAATTAATTTAGTTTTTATACCTTCCTTTAAATTTTAAATTGAGTAGGAATAATATCACTACCAACATTAACAATGTTTAATTGAATCCGGAAATACCGGAATTACTTTCCGGGAAAATGGCTTATCCATGTTATTCTTTCTGTGTGCATTTATGATACAAGTACCAAAAATCAATCTACCTACTCCGATCACTGGTGATAATAGCTAAATTATAATACTGGAATAAGGCTAAAAGAATGATCAAAGTTCACCATCTCTGCGACTTTCCACTGTCTATATATAATATTTGTATAAAGTACACAGAATGGGATCAGTCGTTACAGTTTTTGATGAAATTAACAGTAGATAAAGTGCCATCATTACATGGTGGACATCCCACCCATATGCACAAAACGTTTTGGAAATACTTTCATTGTGCGTACGGCTAAGGAGTGGAATTATAACCTGGGAGTCTATAAGTCAAGAGTGAATAGGTTACTTCTAGGCAAGCGTGCTCCATCTTCGACCACATCATCACTTACCATCAGGTGATATGGTGGTCAAACACGAGCTTATTATTTATAAAAAAAAAGTATTAGTAATCTATTAAGTACTAACCTGCCACGGAAACTGCCGCCTCTTTGTGGTAAATCCTCGTGATTCCCTTCTCGAGGTGGTCTCCACTCATCTTTGAAGCTCTTTTCCCGACGGAAACTCTTCTTTTTTCCATCGTCAGACACGCTTTCAGGAGAACTGAAGGATTCCGGCGCGTCTTTGCGCACGGGAGTTGTTGCTTTGGCCTGGTACGAAGATTAAAGAATTTATACTTTAATAATTAATTTAATTTATTTCAAATAATCAGATAACAGAGTTCCGTAGTGTTAGTAAAGTACCTTATACCTAGTGTTAGTATATACATAAATTAGGAAAACATTTTGGGTATTATATGGGTATGAGTCACTTTGTAAAGAAGACGAAACCAGTTTCTCAACCGGTCATCTTCTCCACAAAATGCCTCATAAAAGGGGAAAACACATTCTCAGTCACTGTTTTTAGAATGCTGTTGCCCCCGGCCCGGGTTCTAACAGCCACAGACGCTAATGTCTTCCGCACAACTGCGTGGAAGCCATCAGTACGGTTCTGCGTAAACATCTCTGACGCACTACAGAACCGGGGCAGTCTCAAGAGCATTCTAAACACATTGTTGTACTGGACACGCAGGACATCTAGCGACCTTTTGGTGTAGTTGATCCTTACTACTTTACTTTATTGTATACTAAAATTTAATCACACCTAATTTCAAAAATTGCTTATTCTGTGGTCACATACATAAATGATTTCAGACCAAATCTGACACCAGTTTTGCCAAGGGGTTGCGTGTTACCCAGCTACAAGGTTGTGGAAGTCACAAAAGCAGTCGCTCCATGTAAAGCAATGCATGTAAAGCTGCATCCGGTTAGACTTGAAGCCGATCCAAACTTAGTTGGGAAAAGGCTAAGGGCGCCTTCAAATTGCCGCGCGGCAGCAGCGCGGCTGCAGCGCTGCCACCGCGCTGCTTTGTAAATCCATATAAAAAAAAGTCGCGCGGCTGCAGCGCTGCTGTCGCGCTGCAGCCGCGCTTCAGTTCATCGATCGACTAGTGACGATACGCACGTAGTTTTTGTTCAGGTCTAAACATGAATGAAAATCAAGTTGAACAATTTATCGATGAGGTTGAGAGTCGTCCAGCGATATGGGATTCGAAGTCAGAGAAGTACAGTAAAAAAATCGAAAAGAAAAAAGCTTGGGAAAAAATATGCAATATATTTTTTTTATTGTTTATTTATACCATTTTATACCATTTAACTGATATGTCGTCTATTTATGTAAATTTATTTTCGGAGAGTAATTAAAAACAATAATAAGAAAACTGTGTAATGTGATTTACTTAAAAGAATAAAACGATTATATAAATATAAAGAGTCTTTCTTCAGCACAAATAGTATTTTTGAGGGATGTATTTTGTTTTCCAATATAAGGTTCCAAACGGGGAAGTAATTCGTGGAATTGTTTTCATGATAATCGTAAGTAACTTTGAAATTTTTGGTCACAGTAGCCTTTTACTTTATGAAATTCAGTTCGTTGACTTATACAAAATAACGGCAACGTTTTCATAGGCTTCTTTTTTTCTATTTCCAAAATCTTTATTCGTTTTAATAGTAACACTAATAGCAGTGTTTCGTCGATAGAGTCCATCGTGAAACTAAATGTACAACATTATGACGCTCGAACTAGCGGTTGCAGCGCGGCGGCAGCGCTGCAGCAATTTGCTGCAATTTGAAGGCGCCCTAAGTAGATGATGATGATAAATATGATCTTAATATCCTTCATATTTTAATTGAATTCAAATTTAATCAGAGTAAAATAAAAATTGCATGTGTGAGCAGTGATAGAGCAATGTATACAGAAACGAATTACGAGTTGTAGCTTGTGGTTTCGAACGCAGGTAGGTACAGTCACGGACTATAAATGATGAGCCACTTGCCACCATTCGTATTTTAGCCGTGTAATGCAAATCGGGTTTAATCGGTTATATTCGTACACAGAACAGAGTGACTACCTAAAGTCGACGAATTGCAGGTGTAGAAACCGTAACCTAGCGACAATTGTTTTAGCGTAGCCATAGTAACGTTGGTGTACGGAGAAATTATAGTTGGTATAATTTAGACATCGGAAAAACTCGAAACCACGATTTTATCCGAACGCGTAGCGTCCAAGATGACGTTCACGATAATTATGATTATGTATTAAACATAGATAACACCTAACTGCCGCCATCTTGCAAGAAGTTTTATTTGCTATTTCTGCTAAAGAGTTTACGTTTTAGCTATTATAAATGTCATAAAATGTGCTAAGCAAAAAAAAACACTATATTATTTGAATAATTATTTTATTTTGTATAATAAGAATCAAAACTGTTGGACTGTCTTAATATCTTGTAAATGCTCCCTGGCTGTCTATTACAGCTTGCAGTCGTGATTGCATGGAGCTAACCAGACGAGTGCAAATATCAGTCCCTCGCATGTTCTCCCATACTTCTTGACAATGTTGAGCCAGATCTTCCTTTCTTCGTTCATTACGGTGATCCCATCGCTGCACCATTAAACCCCACAGATTTTCTATGGGATTCAGGTCCGGGGATTTAGCTGGCCATGGAATCACCGTTATGGCTGGATGTGCTTCAAACCAGGTCCTGACAGTCCTTGCTCGATGTATGGCAGAATTATCGTGAACAAAATTAATATTTTCCATTTCGTGCTGTGGATACACAATCCTTACAGACGGAAGCATAAAATCTTCCAAAATCCTTATATAGTTCACGGCATTTGCACGAGGTGGTAGTTGAACAAGCTCGCCTACACCTTCGGAGCTCATCCAACCCCACATATTAACAGTTATCCTTCCTGATTCCCTATTTGGTATGACGTTATCTGCATCATACCGTGAACTGTTATATCGCCATAGGTGTAAGCGGCCATGATCGCTTGATTGGAATGACTTCTCATCACAAAAAATAGTTGATGACCAATCGAAATTTAAAAATCGGTGTGCAAAATTTACACGTGCGGTTTTATGAGCGTCTGTCATATCGACTTTGTAGGCAGGAATCCTATGATGCAAATTCATTGAGTGAAGATGCCTTCGGATGGTTCTGGGATTCACATCAAAACGTTCCGCGTAACGCTGCGTTGGTATAAATCCATCAACTTCATATTCGCGGAGCATTTCAGTTCTCTGAGCTTCGCTTAATGCAGAAGGGCGATGGTTGTTTCGGCGACGATCATTTATATGTCCTTCTTCGGCGTATCGTCTTACCCACAAAGAAACGGTGTTTCGCTAAAAAAATATCAACTTTCAAGTTAATGGACTTAGATAATTACCTTTTTAAAAAAATTCAAAAACATATAGAATAAGCTCACCGTCAAGTGCAGATCTCTCGAAATTGCACGAATGCTCAGACCCTGCTGATGCATTGTTATGATTCTATAGCGAATTTCTTCAGAAATTGCAGCTGGCATTTTCGCGTTAATAACTACGGCTACGATTCACCAAAATTCGAAATTTTCGTCTCCAAATCTTTTCTGACATCGACATTTCAACTGTCACTCTGTCTTCGGATAGGATTTCAGAAATAAAGAGTATTTAATGAGGACTATTTCAAAGGAGGTCAGTATCAAATAGATGGGATACACGTAAGCACCGTTGTATGGATTTATCATTGACAACTTATAAAGTCATTTTTCAACCTCTATGGATAAGACTATTTCCGATTATTAGTAATTTGTCATTTTGTTTCCGAGCATTCGGTTTGAGTTCGTGTTTAATCGTCTAATCTCGTGAATGTATAAAACTGCAAAATTGGAAATCTTGAAAGTGGCTTATCAATTATAGTCCGTGACTGTACAGACTTTGTATGTAATTTACGTCATCACCACTGTTCTCACAACAGTGAAGCAAAACATCGTAATGAAACCAAAGGACTGAAAACTGGGCCCGTGTGGTGTATTGCGGCCTATTCCCTATAATATAGAGGAGGCCTGTGTCCCTGTGCTCCCAGAAATGGAGACATTTTAGGTTGGTTATAGTAACAACCGGTCTACCAGACGTACTGCAGGATACCATCCACACTTGGTCGATATACCGTCTTGTCGTACTAAGCGCTTCTCGTCAACATTTATTGTGCGCACAGCCAAGATGTGGAACTCTCTGCCGGCTTCTGTGTTCCCTGCCACATATGACTAGTCAGCCTTTAAAGCACTTGAGTGAATAGGCATTTTCTGGGCTCGCTCGTTCGATCGTAGACCTCATCTTACACTTACCATCAGGTGTGATCAAGGTCAAGAGCGGGCTCATTCATCATAATTTAAAAAAAAAGCATATGAGAAATGTTCTAAGATTCAGAATCGCTGCCGACATTCAAAATTGCATTGATGGGAGATACTATTATTAGTAAACAATATTTATATTATATTCCTTATTATTAGTAAACAATATTTAAGAACACAATTGTTTCTCATATTTTTTTTACGTGGTTAAATTGTCAAATAAGTCCTTTCACCCCGGGCAGGGTGGGAGGGACTGTCTGACTTTTACTGACTAAAATCCACGGTGTTCCTTCAATAACCCTTTACGTACCGGGGCCACGTTAATGGGATGAGTCCCACGACCCCGGCAGGCTTCGGCCCTCTGCAGAGGGGGCCTCGTCATGTTGCTGACGCTCTTTGAGGTGCGCGTGGAACACGACGCGCCGTCGACCCGGGCATGGTCCATAGTCGGACAGCGAGTTGCCCTTTACTCGCTGTCCGCATGCCCGCGTCTACGGTGGCCGGAGATCGTCGGCCGACGTCCGACGCCGTGGGCGTCTACCACTGCGGCTGGGCTGGAGGGAGGACGCCATCCTCTCCCTCACGCGGCCCGCCTCCTCCTTCGGAAGCATGACTGCTTCGCAGAAGGAGGCGACCGCTTCCCACTCCCTCTCGCCATCGAGGCCATGCTGCGGGCATGGCCTCGACCAATGCCGGGCGCGAGAGGTCTCCACCTATCGCCGCCGTGAGGACACGTCGGTGCTCTGCCCAGGCGGGGCAGTCTTGCACCGTGTGCTCTACGGTGTCCTCAGGGCGACCCTCGCAGTGGTGACACCCAGGCGTTTCCTCCTTTCCCATCAGATACAGGTACCTCCCGAAACTTCCGTGTCCGGTGAGGACCTGCGTCATGCGGTAGGTCAGGACGCCGTGACGCCGATCTAGCCACTCCTCAAAGAGGGGTCTTACCGCCGCAATTTGGGGTTTAAATCAAACTTGTTTAGGATTATCTTATCAAGTTATCACATATTTTCACTTTTACTATCTGTCTATTCATCTACTTTGGTTTATGTGTTGTCTAAATGTTACTTGATATTTGTCATTGTGTTACCATTAGTGTTTTCCAGGTATAAATTAATAAAATATAATAATTTAGTTGTCATAAGTGTTATAGACAGAAATAAAGTTTTAGGTTCAATGTAGTTTCGGGAAGTGTTATAGGGCTTCTCATTCGGAATGTGCCTCTAGCTACACGAAGTTTGAATTTGTGTATGAATGTCTTTGGTCTGCTTTAGGCTGACCAAATTGCATGAGACAAGAACAAAACTGGCGAATGTGGGTATATAATAGGAAAACCTTTGCCTATTATACAATTGCTGCGAACCCTTTCCAGACACAAGCATATTTAGCTTAGTTGGCGGGGTTAACAAGATTGCTAGTAATGTGAATTCTACCCACATCACTAGTTCTCTTTATAAAAAAAAGTGTGGCCAAATGGAGCCATATTAGTCACCCATTAATCACACATATACTTAAAATTAACATGTATAAGTGTGGCCAAATGGAGCCATATTAGTCACCCATTAATCACACATATACTTAAAATTAACATGTATGTCTGTTATTTCAAAATAACTTTTTCCTCAAGTTATCTTTTACATGATACTAAAACACAAACAAACTTTATTTACTTATTTATGTGGTCTGTCTGTCATTCTGTTTGTCCAGGCTAATCTCTGGAATGGCTGAAGCGATTTTTATGAGAAATTCACTGGAAGATAGAGGAGTTATTATTTATTATACCAGAATCCCCACGGGATCGAGATTTACGCGTTGGTAATATGGGCATCCACATGAATGAAATCATGGGCACATCTAGTTATGTAATTAAGTTTCTGTTATGACTAAGTATCAAGAGTTAAATGCTTTCACTGTTATGACTAGTAACTTGAAACTGTTAATCAATAAATTTCTGCCAACAAACAATAGCTTAGCTAGAAATAGGGTCAGAGCTCTTTTTGCCTAGTAAGCACTAGGTAACTGTGTCACTTATTTTTTTTGGCTAGATAAACAGAATCTTGTAACAATTACAAGGCTTACAACCTTTTTATTTGGAATTATAGATATTTTATAAGTGGTTCATTTGATCCATCAGAGCTCAAATTATGGATGATCAAGATGATATTTCAGACTGTATTATTACACACACTATATAACTAAAAACTTTTTAATGTAAGTCTGACATTACATAAATTAACATTGAAAATGACACATTTTCTGTTTAAAAAAAACCTTATTTAATTCAATCGGAAATATACTTATTTAATAAGAAACCAATGATCATTAAATAAGAATATTTTTATGATTTAAATTTGCATTCTAAACATTGACTCATAAAAAAAAAACAAAATGACTCATACTTAACCCCATTGTCGAAACCACAAAAACTCACACACAACTCAAGCCCGATTTACACTTCAACAAGTACAGTAGCGAGTTAACTTGCGTCATCGGCGAGTTAAGTTGTTATTGTAGTTTGAACGGCAAAAGCGAGTTAAGTAGTAGTACATTAACAACTTAATTCGCCAATGACGCAAGTTAACTCGCTACTGTACTTGTTGAAGTGTAAATCGGGCTTAAGTCTCAATTGGAGAGAAACAAATAAAATTTATTTCTAAAGTGAGCTCAAATTGAGACTGACTGAGTTGGAATTAGTTTCCATTTTAGGCCTCTTTTTACAAATTGTTTAAACATATATTTTAATTATGAAATAAAAAAAAGCTTAGGTGTTGGATTTGTGATCAACAGGTTTGAATCCCACCCATTACACTATTGCTGTAAACCCACTCCAGGTACAAACATATTTACCTTACTTAGAGGGGTTAACAAGATTGCTAGTAATGTGAATTCTAACTACATTTCTATTCATTTTAAAAAAAATAAAAAAAAAATATTAATTAATTAGCAATAATGTTCAACTCACCTCATGGGAGCTTCTAGGCTGTGACAGCTGGGTCATCTTCCTGGCTACATCCAGAGGTGGAGTGACAGTTTCATCAGTCAGTGACACAACCATGGTACTTGACAGCATGCCCACTATGTGAGCAGTCAGGGTCTTCTCCAAGGCTAACATCTCCAGCTGGTTGGATGTCTTAGTCTCTGGTGGCTTGTTCTCATAACCCTAAGCAAGAAGGATAGACATAAATTCATATTGAGATAGTGTAAACCGACCATGTTATAAGGAAAAAAAAAAGAATATTATGTAACAGGATAGCTCAATTACCTTCAAGGCACACTTCATAGCTTGAGCTGGAAGTTTTATCAGTTCCGGAGTAATGGTCCTCAGATCAGACACCTCAACTTCCTGCTCATTGCCATAGTCCACATAAACTACAACCACTTTGTTCCTTCTGGTGTCTCTGACCCTCGCTCTGTACCAGTTGTTGTCATCAGGGAAACGTGCACAGCAAGCTGCACCCACAGGCAAATCACCAGGAGATGAGCTGCTCTCGCAGTGTGCACGAACAGCATTCATCACAGCATTCAAGTCATCAATATGGTCAGATAACTGGATAAAGAACTTGATGCAGCTATCTACATAAGAAACTAGCACTGAATGCCTTGAAGATATTGGAAGCATTTCCATCCATTTAAATTGCAGCTTGTCTTTCATATTAGCCATCAACAAGTCAAGTACATTCTTATTGTCCAAGTAAAGCTCCCCATACTGTATCAGTGGTGGCCCTTCAGGTGCCACCACTTTCAGAGTCATGACCTTTCCATTGACAAGCTGTTTGAAGGCTTCATTTAAATGTGGACCTTTCTCCAACTTCTTCACGCCAGATAAACAGAATCTCATAGCAAAGACATTTGGCTTCACAAACTCTTCAGGTATATCAAAAATATCATAGTATGAGACCATTTCAGTGTCTCCAAAGTCAACAAAGAATAGCTTACATTGAGATCCGGAGAGATTCATCACAATAGCCCTGCATATAATACGGTCCCCAGACATCCTGCCCAGGCACACTGTTCCAATCATAGGTGGCTCAGTCAGACTGCTGTGAGGTCTCTTGTTAATGTCATCCATCATGTCCTGCAGCTTCTTAGCATCAGTTACAAGCTGCACTGCAAATAATTCTGGACCTTCCTCTGCATATGACACAAAAATTTTATGTTGGGAGTTTGCTTCCAACAGTCTGCTTTTATAAGTAGATGATTTCTTTGGAGAAGACGGTTTAGCAGCAGTCATGAGAGCAGGTGTTGAGGCATTCACTGAGGCACTTACTGGGGCATGCTGAGGCTGGCGTACTGGAGCTTTTAAGTTCACTGGATTTCTAGAGACTTTGTTGACTAGCAAGCGTTGACTAACCAAGGATGGAGCCATCTGTATACTTCCATTAAATGGTAGAGATGCATTTTGCTGTATACGCATTGTGGATGCAGGATTCGATGGAAAGTTTTGATTTATTAAAAATGGAACATGTTCTGGATAACTTGAAGATTCACTTACAAAACTGGGCTGCCAGTTCTGCATTTGCTGGTTTTCACCTGATAGCTGCAGTAGTAGAACCTCTTGCTTGGCTAGAGGTAAAGCTACGCAAAAACGGATGGATACAAGATGAGAAGACAAATCGGTGCCTTTGAATTGAATCGAAATTATAGGTATTGTCCGAGTTTGAGCATCAACTGTAGCCGAATATTCTGCGTAGCAAAGCAGACTCTGTAATTTAAGTAAAAGTGGCTCCTCCCACCGCCCGGACGGATTCATAACTCCAGAGAGGTAATAGTCAGTTGCTTGACCACGTAGCTGCAAGAACAGTGGGTCGTAAGTGTCGAAAAAGCGTATTGCGCTTAGAGAGATTATGTCTTTGTTTCCGTAGTCGATAAAATGTACGCCAACCAATCCAGAAGTCAAATTGTTCGTGTTTATAACCTTAGCTCGATAATACGTTCCATCTTTGTATTTGGCGGCACAAATGACACCTTCGTGAATAGCCGCCGGTGGCACGGCACCAATACCTTTTTCAAGATTTTCTTGGGCAGCATCAAATAGGCTCTCTATCATTAATGATGCCTGATGATCAATTTGTCCACTAATTTTTAGAAAATGACCTTCCCCGTCTATATGAGTCACAAAAAGGCGAAAAGATCGAGCAGTTTCAGACGGCATAGCCATTTTTGAAAAATTTAGGTTTTACTAATAACAACAAAAGTACTCTTCTCGCACAACTTATTAGAAATAAGAATAAAAAACTCAGGTATGTATCATCGCACTATTGTTAAACTTATTTAGAAAAAAAACAGCCAGCTTTCTTTTCCGTTAACGTTACGTTTTCAAGAAACATGGCGCTTTGTCGGCCGCCTTTCAACAACCATTTTGAAAATAGAGATGCTACGTGTAAATAGTAATAACAGACATTTCATTTAGTCAATTTATTTATGACAAGTGAGTCGGTTCGACTTAGCACCTCAGACTAAAGAAACTCTATGGACTTGATATACCTACAAAATAGACGTGCCATACCCTTAAGCCGGCTCTACACGTTGGCCAACACAGTCTCTGACTAAGGAAAAAAAAGAGGACATGGCATAAACATTCTATACGAACAGTAGTTATAGGAATATGATGCAATTCGACGGCATAGTTACTGATATATCGGCATCTCTTTTTAACTTGTGAGAGTAATCATATGTAAAAAAGGACAACATTAGTTTTATCATTGCCAAAAATGGCAACATAACTTTGGTGAGGTCGCAAAATACCTAACTGCGGCCGGCCGCCATGTTTTGTCACAGCCAACAACAAGTACATCAGTTGTCATCGCGACTTGCTTGTTTCAGTGTTTTTAAGAAAATTTGGTGATAATAGGCGAAAATTGAGCTTGTTTATAGTGTAAGAACTTGCATAATGCTGCATTTATCATGGGTAGGTGCAGTGTGTTAGGCTGCCGCATGAAAAGCAACAAAAACATCCCAATAAAACGTTGCACAGGTAAGTAACCGAATTCATTCAAAATATCTTGTTTTTTTTTCTATTATTTTGAAAGATTTTGCTATTTTTGGGAAAGTTTATAAAGATACACTTGCTTTTCTGTAATCATTTACTGTTGATATTATGTGATTTTTAAGCAAATCATTTGTTAGTAAACAGAGAGTTAGAGTTACGGTTCGGAATTTTCAATTTATCGATAAAACATATAGACAGGTGAATATTATTTAACTCGATTTCTTTTTATGATTTTAGATTGCCAGCATGTAAAGAAAGAAAAGAACAGTGGCTGTATATACTTGGGATTGAAAATTTTAATACTACAACCAAGCATATTTTTATTTGTTCCCTGCATTTTGAAGATAAATGTTTTAACCGAACTTTAAATATAACAAGACTGCGCGATGATGCTTTGCCTTCAAGTGAATTATTGGTAAGTTTTGAAAATAGACAAGTTTATTGTGTTTACCTACTTACTGACAAGTAACCTATCCAAACCAGTTGATGGAGAGAGAGGAGGGACGAGAAGCATGTCAGCAACAGCAGTGCTATATTGCTGAAATACTGGTATAAAGTTTCAGGTTTAAATACACATCAGTCAGAATAAATAGCTAACTTTTTTTTCTGAAAATTATAAAACATCCTTAAAATTCTCGTACAGACTGAATCAAAACCTAATATAAGTTATATGATTTTTATTATCCACCTCCTCACACAGATTAAGACACATATACCTGCACTATTTTTAGTCCTGATATAGTCATAGCAAAAGGAGATGGATAATGATTAATTTTTGAAAATGATACATACATATATCAGGTTATAAAATGTTGTGTCTATGTTAAAATGCAAGCTAAACAAATGTGAGCGTGAATTAGTGATTAAATTCGCAATGTAAATATTATTAAACATTTATGGTTATTCTTTATATAGTTACCAGCACAATTTGACGAGTGTGAGGAACAACGATCTGTTCCTCGCAGGGTGTTGGAAGAGAAACCTGTTTGCAGCACTTCTAACAATGCAGATGTAAGTGTAATATTTCATAATAATTATGTTCCTTATGGTAATTACCATGCTATTTTGACTTTTAAATACAAACTCACTCAATATAAAAAATTGTTGTTATTTCTTTACAGTTACCAGCCCAATTTAATGAATGTGAGGCACAACATTTTTTTCTCACAAAACACTGGAAGAGGAGCCTGTCTGCAGCACTTCTAGCTATGCAGATGTAAGTGTTCTATTCTATAATATGTTACTGTATGTACTGTGGGCAGCGTAACTGGTAATTTCAAATTAATTTACGGCAAAAACTTGAACGAAGTTGCAGAAAACTAGAAGTTAATGCGTTTTTTTTTTGTTTCAGGATAAAGCGCTTGAAATTGTTCAAAAATTAAAATCAAAATGTGAATATCGGAAGAAAAAAATTAAAACATTTTAAATTTTTTTCTTCCGATATTCACATTTTGATTTTAATTTGATGATTTTAATTTTTGAAATGAAAAAGTGAGAAGACAGAGTAAGAAAATCCAGACTATAATCTACATCTGTGCCAAATTTCATAAAAATCCGTTCAGCCGTGATTGAGTAACAAATATCCATCCATACAAACAAACTTTCGCACTTATAATAATATTAATAAGTAAGGATTGTGTGGTTTGTATTTTTTTTTGTTTGTTCAACATGCTCATGTTTTATTAATGTGTATGTTTGTATAAAATTTGCGCAACGTGCTCTTATTTGTTTATTGTGTATACATATTTGTATTTTAGAACTTAAGTATGACTGGGATAAACGGCTTTTATAGTTTTCAATAAATCTGTGTAAAATGATAATTTTTGTTTTATTATGAATGATCGAGCCATGTAGTAGTACTTAAATAAAAAAAAAATAATGTTAAGTTATATTATTAGTTAATAAAAATAAGTATATTCTGACAAACGATGAAAACAAACCGTATTTTGTATTTATTTATTCTTTTCATTGGTAATTATAGACCTTAGGTACAGGTACTGCAGTCGTGGTATGCTAATCAGTAATAGTGATACTCTAATAAGGCTCCTACACATATGCCCCGGCACAAGTCGCAGAAACTAGAAGTCCGCACGAAACTCAATCTTAATTCCAAGCGCTAAGTAACCCTGAGCCGCGCGCGGCATCCTCCCCAGCCAGCGGCACTGTGTGTAGGAGGTTTTTTACTCGCACCCACTATGTTGAGCGTGGTCGCCACAGTTGTTCTGCCCGCAATTTTGGTCGCATACTACGCTCACAGGAAAAAGCGAGCAATGAACACAGCGATCACAAGGCTACAGTTTTTTATTCGTGATCGCCATGGTGGCAACTGGGAATAAATGGGATAGACATACCACACCATAGTAAAAATTTTTTTATTATGAACATACCTGTACAAGTACAGAATACAGATAGTTAATTTAATTGCAGTAGCATCTATTCAGTATCCACGTGCCCTGCCTGCCATGTAAGGTGACACTCTTCGAGCGTGTGCGTTTTTATAGCTCACATTACCACGTAGATAAAACTGAAGAAAGCTAAAAAAAACGTGTGCATCTGGATTGGGGGCCTATTTTTTTAATCCTTGCGAAACGAAATAAGACTTATAGGGAAAATAGTTAAAAATAGTAAAAATTTACAGCAAAGGGCCATGAATTTCTTAAACGTTAAACTCATTTTCGACAATTTTGAATTCTGTAAGCACCGTGCAATTCAACTATCGATGTTATAATGCGCGCAGCTCTACGGCAAGCCGCCATCTTTGTGCCAGACTTACAATAGGTATGCACGCTTTTTTCGTAGGTATTTCATGTCTATTCTTTTTTCCTTAGTCTGAGGTAATGGGATAATAATTCACTGATTCGCCAAACTTTATAAGCATTCGTGACATAAAATTTTGGAATTTTTGATTTCAGTAATCTTAGTTTAGCTTTTTATTTATTGGCACATTATTTAACAGTATTTAACTTCCGATTGGGTTTGTGTGGTGACTCTTTTTAAAAATATATTAGTAGATTTTAATAATGTGATAGCAATACCACGGTCCACACTAAAAAGAGAGGTCAGACCACAGAGAGTGAGATAGAGATAAGTAGGTATTTGACTCAAGCTTTTGTTCGAAGTGTGGGCTCCATATTAATATAACTTCATGATGAAACGTGCACTCTAGACTAATACCAACCTAACAGAACCACGATGTAATACATACTGCCAACATAATTTCATTATTAGTGATGTGACTGTGGTGACTGGCGAAAACGTATCGATACCGGCTACGACAGATTCTGGATTTCTTATTTTTACGAAATAAATTAATGAAAGAAAAATTAAACTCGGATACTTTTAATACATATTTATTCAATACATTAAACACAAAACTACTATTAACTTATAATAATTAAAAAAATATTTTAGTATTTAGAACAATCCGTTTCTAGTATGTCTGTTTGTGAGGTTGATGTTGAAGGTTCTGTAACATAAAAAAGATATATTATCAAAATATGGCTGTTCATTAAACACAAGAAATATATTATCCGTTAAAACAAGTAAACTACAATAACTTGGTACATACAAAAAACCATGGTGGTAGTTATGTTTCTTCTTTATAACTGACGATAATTCTGTAAACAGTTCTTCTGGCTGGCAACGGTTGACTGCTAGCAATACAATGTAGTGGAAATCCAACTAAAATGTCATCAGATTTCCAGACACGGAATAGCAGTTTTCTTCAGTCGAATTTTTTGTTCTTGAAATCTTTACTTTGGAAATGATTTTCAGTTTTTTTTATTACCTCGATATTTCAACTGATGCAACTTTTCTATTGGCACATAAACTAAGTCTTCTTTTCCTGTTGCTTTGACCCATTGTTTACACCTAAAAAGTGGGTGATGAGTTATTTTTACATATAAATTACGTATTATAAGAATGTAACAAACACCTAAGACGAACCATTGACCAAAATAACTACAATATGTATTATCATATGCCAAAATTTTACCACTAATATATTTTGTTGCAAGGAAATTTATAATGACAAAACAAACTAATTGAGAAAACATTTTTTCACTTTCTTTTTAAGTACCTAATCATCATTTTCATGACCAGCTTAGCCTGTAGATGTCTACTGCTGAACAGACTTCTCATTTCAATAACTAAACATCGATATCGATAAATCCAGGTTGATGGGTAAACACTATGTAATGTTTTGTAAAAGTTATTTTCTTTGTTAAAATGCACTAAACATTTAGGAATTGCACTAGAATTGACTTCTTTATAGAAATAAATAACTAATTATTTATGCCTACCGTTCTTCATCTAATGGAAATTTAGCCATAAAAACACGTTTGTTATCACCAACCTTTTTATACTACAAATTTCGCACGTTATTTTTCTCATATTTCTTCATATATCACGAATTTCTTATATTATCTCTCATATTTCTCAAATTTCTTCTAACAAAATGATTTTTAAATACACTTTTATGCAATAAACACGCGAAAATAATAACTTTGGAAAACCAAACAAACAAATTGTCAAACGCTAGTGACAGTCTGTGACAGTCAAAATGGCGGTCGATGTAATCCATCTATGTTGTAAAGAATTATAGGCCGATAAAGCCCCAGAGTTCTAAGTGTTCTTTTTAATTTTATCGGATTAAAGAAGCCATTAAAAAGGACGTCCGTTTCATACATCGTTTTTTTGTATACGAGTTTCGCCAGACTGCTGCAATAAAATATGCTTTTATAGAAGTGAGATATACAGATAGAGTGAAAGAATAGATAGTTGCACAAAATGATTGAGACTTGCTCGAAGAAATGTATGCTATTCGGGACCGTCTGTTTAGGCGTGTAAGTTTTATAGTACATCTTTTCATTTTAGACAGATACGACATGGGTATGTATTACTATCCATTCCAGATCCTGAAAGACGAGCAACTGGTGTTTCTGCCCATCTCGTAGAGGGTACTTGGGATGGGACTTCTTCCTCCACCATACAGGGTCTGCAGACCGCGCTGTCTATAACTCTTATGGTAGTTAGTAGTAGCTGTGACTGTAATACTTATATATTCCTAGTCTTTAGTCATGAATTCTTGACAGAATGGTTTTCATTGTTGATGATGCTTTTTCTCTTGACAAAATAGCCCTCATAATGCCTCTCCACTTCTTGCAACAACTGAAATAAATTTATTAAAATGTTTTTACAGATTGACGATAGTAGTGTTAATATTGGAGTCTCATTTAGCAGACTCAATGTCAGGCAGCTACAGAATGAAGAACAAGACATTTCCTACTGAGAACAACTCGACCTGCTGGGTCACTCAACCATATACAATTATTAGTGAATGTCATCCTTGTTCAGGTAATATTACTACAATACTTATTAACAATTCTTTATTTAAGGCAATCTCTGGAGTGACTGATCTAATTTGCAGACATGAAAGTGCTATAGATCATAGTTTTAGTAATTCCTGATTGTAAACTGACTCCACAAAGCCAACTTGTAAACCCTAAAATAGAACTTCAATAATATGATTAGGAAAATTATAGAATACACATCAGTCAAGGGAATGATACATAAAAGTTTAATTACTCTCTATACAATACTATAACAATTTTATATATTTTTCGAGTAGTGGCGGCCCAGTGGTTACAACAAGCCTGATTTATAGTTGTGGATTGTATGTTCTAACCCAGTCTGGGACATTACCCATAAAACATAGTCTGCAAACTGGGATGTTTTAGGGCCAAATATTGAAAGACATTCCCTCTCATAAAGAGGATGCCTGTCTCAAAAGTGAGAATGTTATAGGCTGAGTTATTACTTTATTACTACCTTAAGGCTTATGTAAAAATTAGAATGTTTTAGTTATCACTACTGAGTACAGAGGCTTATTTCTGTGCTCCGTTCTTTCACTGGGAAGAATAGTGTACAGAAATAGGCCTCTAAACCATTGCAGTGTCAGGTACTTTTCATTCTGGAGAAATCTGCTTGGTACCTGCCCAATTTGGTAACATGTTTGTTGATTAATGGTTGTTTTTATTTCAGACTTTGAAATACGAAGTAAGAGCATAGGAGTTTGTATTCATACAAGTTTCAAAGAAATATTAAAATGTCAAAATGGTGAAACTGTAACCAGGAGGTGTGTCTGAAAATCTATTATTTCATATCTATTTAAATAAAAATTATCATGAAGAACTTCCTTATTATATTCTATGTAGAACTAGCAGTCGCTAGGGACTTCGCTCCTGTCAACTTCATCACAATCACAAAAGTAGCCTATAACCTTCCTCAAGCTTCAAGCTATACCTATACCAAATTTCATCCAAATCCACCCATTACTTTAAACGCTTTTTGAATAAGCAGCATTAGCATGATAAACAAACTTTTCCGCTTTATAATATTAGTAGTAATAAAACAACTGTTTTTTGATCTAAGTAATTAAATTATTTGTTTGCAGTTGTGACAGAGTGGCCTATTTAGACGAGAGAGCCTATTGGAAGTTCACAATATGGTCATTTGCAATTGGAGCAGCATCTTCAACTGCCGTTATGTTAAGACTACGAGTTTTAAATTACCAAGCGAAACGACGAGCAAGACAAGTTCTAAGCAATGGGGCTATTTAAATAGAAATATTGAATTAATCAACATTAATTAGGTACATACATGTTTTCTGTAATCAATAATTGTAAACATAATGATGTTTGTATTCAAATAATTGAATTTGTACTTGTCCAATTGGGTGTGATATTAGGTTAGTACAGGGTGTCTCAAGAGTTTACATTTGCTTATATTAGCTTACTTCGTAAACGCAACGATTCGGCAGGGTATGAAGGATAATATTATGTCAATTGGTAGCCTGCCTCTTGGGAATTTAGTCACTATGAAGCGTCAGAAGCGCTTCGCGCGTTGTGCATACGCGAATTTTATAAAAATGGTTATTCTGTGCACGCTTTTAAAATTAAATTGGGGCAATTGATAAAATTTCTTTGCGCCTGTCACAAAATTCGCATTTTTGTAAAAAATTATTAGTGTTCATACAACGGACAATTCACTAGCAAAAAAACGCTTCATAGCGACTGAATTCCCAAGATCCAGGCTACCAATTGACATATCCCCTGTGTCCCTCCTAATCATTGCTTTCACAGAGAGTAAGCTAACCAAATATAAACTTTCTTTTGAGACATCCTGTACAAACACCTTGGCTACTTAGCTAAGGAGGTATTTGTATAAGTGAAGGCTTTGTAATGAATGGTGGTGACGAGCCTGTGGCTAAATAATAACAGCCGCACGGTCCATCTCCAAGTTTAAGCAATGCTTGCCGAGGTCCGTTCGTGAATGGGTGACCATATTAACATATCAAGATCCCACTGTGCATCGAAATGCATGCTAAGCTGTTGGCCTTGGCTGTTATTCTAACGTATTTGACAGTTGTTATGGGTAGTCAGTAGCCAGAAAATCTGACACCTGCTTTGCCAAGGGGAATCGTGTTACCCAGTTTACTGGGTTGTGGAAGGCAGATAGGCAGTTCTTCCATGTAAAATGCTAGTAATCAACTGTATACGGTTAGACTGGTATCCAACCTCAACATACTTGGGATAAAGCTAATCAGATGATGAATAAAGAATGTTTAATATTTACTATTGTATGGTAAAGGTACCAATACACTATTTAAATTCTTATTTTGAACAGTATAAAAGATACAAATGCTAAGTAATTCAAAAATATTGTCAAACTACCTACATAACTCAATAATAATGTCAATGTAAAATAAATATTTATTATTCAAACAGCAGTTTTAACAGTTCACTTATAACTTTCACATTAACACTATTACCCAACAGCCTATAACATTGCTTCATGGATATATTTGTAGGGAAGCTATAACTTTTCGGGAACGACATTAACATTAAAACTTCTTTAGGAGTAAAAAACCGTAACTTCAATTCCTTAAAGGATTCAATAAAGGCATCACTACCGAGTTCATTTAAATGAGCTTTATCATAACATTTTTGTACTATTTCTGGAGACTTTTCAGTGAACACAGATCCAGTGCCTTCTATATAATGAGTGTAAGCCTTTGTGAAGCAGCAAGATCTCTTTGAATGTCTATAGCAGATATCTAGTACTTTTGCAAATTTTAGTGTTTTATCTGGTACTAAGAATTTATCAGGAACATCATCTTCTAATATAGACTCCAATGTACTGGGAACACCAAAATCTTTTGGCAAATGTGTAATCTGCAAAAGACAAAGAAATGTTAAGAAAAGGAGAAACTATTTTGATTTTGTATGTCATAACTAGGTTTAATACACTTACAATTTCATCCCTTCTTTTAAAAGGCCAAGTCAAGTTCTTCCTCCTGGCTGTACAATAATACCTTAGTCTAGAATTAGGCACACCAACAGTTGATGGACACAATAGAAATTCTTGATAAATAAAGTTGCATTCTTTTAACTTGTCTATAAATAAATTCCTCACAGTAGAACTCTCAAAGCCTTTAACATTTTCCATAAGAATATAATCTATATTGTCTAACTGTTCTAATATTTCAATTAAATATAAAAATGAATTAGTTCTAGGGTCATTATCATCCAAGTACTTCCCATTTCTTGTAAATGGCTGGCAAGGTGGAGACATAAGTATTGTATCAATATTCAACTTTTTTAGTTCTTGAACAGTCAGTTTTTGAATGTTTCTGGTCATCAACTTAGTTTCAGGAAAGTTGTGTTTGTAGACTGCATTGGCAACTGTGTTAATGTCCACTGCAGCAGCTATTTTTCCATGTAAACCAGATTCTGAAAATTTATGAATATGTAAAAAAAAATCTTTGTAGTTTCTGTTTTATCTCATAATTCAATCAGACTATTCTCAGCTGGATGACAAAATTATCAACGGAATTTTGAGATTTTGAGAATAACGATTATTCGAGCATGAATAACTAGTCCCTATCTGCATTCTAAGGATATAATAAAACTAACGGGTGATATAGCATACGTGGTAATCATACCTTTCCATGCACAGTGCATGCCTCCAATGCCGCTGTAGAGTTCTAAAATATTGTGTGTCATGGTAGCTCGTAGAAAATTTGAACAGATTTTGATAGTGAGCTATTATTTTCAACTATTTTTCATATATCAGAAGGTGTGATAATGATTAAACGGCATGTTGGACTGGCCTCGGTATTTTTGTCAAAGAGTATGTAATACACTATGTTTAAGAGACGGGACTTAGTACTAAAAAAATAAAAACAGGTAGAAGTTCACTTCAATACCAACTGAACGAACATACACGGGGACAAGACGTCATACAACAGTACTACCAACCTATCAGACTAAATAGTGCTGGGCGATGGCAGCAGCCTCTTTATCGATATCGATAAAGTATACAGGTCGAAAAACGGGCTTACTTTTAATTTTTTTTTTTTTATTTAAGTGCGGATTTGTGTTGAAATAAAGCAAGGATTGTAATTTTTAAGAAAAACGTAGTATATTGTTAATTATTAAAACTAGTACAGATCATTAGACTTAATAATATATGTCAAGGATTGAGTTAATTTATTCCCAACGTTCTTCTGGACGCAAACCCATAGCAGTCATAAACATTTCATGTTTCATGCGATGGAGTCCCGTCGTCAGAACGTCAGTGACCGTGTCTTCTGTATTCTTGTATTTGATAAGTATTTCATTGACTGCAACCTTCTCTGATGTAATGATATCGGACATCTATGTGCTTACTTCAGGCGTGGTAATTTTGAATACCTGAAAGATTAATGTCAGTGTGAATTGGCTTAAACAGGCTTTGTGCACGAAAGCTACTACTTGGGAAAGGTTGTCTAAAGCCACCTAACTTCTTTAATTTCTTGTCATATTATTGAAAAGACTAGATATTATATAACAATTTCATGACTCAATTGCAAACCCATAGCTGTCATAAACATTTCATATTTCATTCGATGGAGCCCCATCGTCAGAACGTCAGTGACCGTGTCTTCTGTATTCTTGTATTTGATAAGTATTTTATTGACTGCAACCTGCTCTGATGTAATGATATCGGACATCTATGTGCTTACTTCGGGCGAACTGTGAACTACTACTGTGAACATATTATGTGGTTTTTAGTTCCCTGTAAAAAACATGCAAACAAGCATACACCATGCATCCAGCAGTCATGCAAACAAGCACACACCATACATACAGCACATCATTATTTTCTGAAATATTGATGTTTATTATTAATATGATTTGCAAATAGGTTATAAATAACACTTTCACATGATATTTTTCATGCAAGCAAGCATGCAGCATATAATGTAGCACGCATGGTTTCTGTCACGGATCCAGCGCTGCAGGGCTGACAGCACCATTAACGGAGCCCCACAAGGCCACTGCCTGCCGGGGTTACGGGAATGTTCTAACGAGATACCGCGGCCCCGAAACGTAAGGGCAGTGAAGGAACAGGGTGGGTTTTTAGTCAGTAGAAGTCTGACACTCCCTTCTGCTCTACCCACAGCAGGAGGGGTCATTTGAAGATTTTCCCAATCAGAAAAAAAGTGGTCTGATTTTTGGTGTAGAGCCTGAAAATTATACATAAAGTAAACGCGGTTTCATTTAATGCCTCTCGCTTTAATCAACGTTGTTTATAAACAATTAAAAACAGACACACCATTTATCGATAATTGATAAGAGCCGTTGCGTTATAGCACATCACTAAACAACAAAATAAAATTGAAAATTAAAAGATCGATTAAAGCTTTTAGTACTATGTTTTAATTAAAATATATAATCAAATATCTAATTTAATACTTACCGAGCCTCATCTAATGGAAATTTTGCCATAAACTTCCTTTTTTCATTACCTATACGACTTGCACGATCTCCACATATTTCCCAAGTTATAAATCGGTTTTTAGGTGGCATTATGGTACAATCACTGAACAATAACCGATATTTTTTTACAAATTACGATGTAAAATGAACCGTAAATTAATTTAATTACTGCCAGAAATTAATAAGCACAAACTTAAAATATACAAGAAGACAGGACAAGTAAACATATATGGCCGACCATAGATTAAAAAGTGGCTGACTGTCATGAAAGAAAGAGAAAGCGCACGGAACAGGTGAGACAGCAAAATGTACCATTATTTCCCCTCAAAGTCCATACAATTTTTTTCGCCTTGAAGTTGCAGTAGCCTGATTTTTGTAAACTTCTCTGAAGACTCTGACTGACTTATTTAAAGTTATCTGTGGTAAACAGCATAAATTTGACGTGGGCCACAGACTTCATAATAAATAATAATCATTGAGATTTTTTTTTTTATTATATTGGTTCCTTACGGAACAGGCTAAGGTCTGAGACCATACTGCCTAGTCATCAGTTAACCTTTTAACCGCTTGTGTTGCATATATGCGACACATATTTCCGTGTCCCTAGCGCTCGTGTCGTATTTCTGCGACAGAGAACATGCATGATTTTTTCGTTTTATTTTCGTCCTATTAACTGGGTGGTACAACTAAAACTATTATTAAATAGAGCTATTATTTACAACAATTACTTAAAATTATGTTGCATAGCTCTAAGCATTGAAAAAACCTAAACAAAAATTAGTAATTGGCAGCTTGGACTTTTCTTCGGTGTCTATCGCGCGCGTCGCATATATATACCATAGGGATGGGATACAATGCAATGTGCATTTTAAAAACGAAATAACAAACAGTTAAATAATCAGGTATAATGCATCATTGAGCATAACGCTTGAGCATAAACGCGCAACGAGCAAGCATCACGCTTTTTAGTGGGTCGGTTTGTAATTTATCTAGATAAAAAAGCCAAAATGTCAACTACTTAGAGTCTGGCAAACGAAAGTAGACTGAAAAAGCGCGGCAAATTTAAAAAATATCAGCATAGCAACCCTAAAACTACTATGAAATACCTGGAATAATCTTATTTGATACTTTAGAATTATCTATTTTATTTCATCGGAATAAAAATACAAGAGGTATTTTAGGTAGGTAATAGTTTAGAATGATATTATGCCTTAATTCGAATTAAAAAAAAAACAACAGTATTCTAAAATAGTTCTGATTTATTCACTATAATCAAAATCTGAATGTAAGACTTCCATGTGGAAAGTTTCATTCGAGTCACTGGATCACTGTCATCATTGTTTCCTACGTTAATTATAAAACTTTCTAAATTATTTTCTGTAATTCTGTCCCTTTCTTTATATTTATTTTCATTATGGATGACATGATCAGTCATTTTCTTTCACTCCTCGGGAGTTATATTTTCAAACGACTCTTTTATAACTTTCTCGAACTCCACTGCAGGCAGAGCAATATTTTTACTTGCCATTTTACGTTTAGCCAAACTGCATACTAACTCAATGGCATTTAGATCGCAGTGGTAGGGGGGAAGTCTCAATACCTCGTGCCCATTCTCCTTCAGAATTTCATCAGCTTCATATACTGGTTCTGGTGTGTTTCGTTTTAAACCTTATAACGATATAAAATTCGTTAATTTTGTTACGAATAGCATCTATGTCGAAACTATCTAATTCGGACACTGTGAGTTTATATGGCCTTTACGCGCACCTTCCTTTTTAATTCTTTTTAATGTAGTAACGCTCACTTCTGTAAAGAATGATAACAGAATGATTAGGTTCTGCAAGTCATAAATTCAATCACATCTTTATAAAAGTTAAGTACTCCTAGTAAAAAAAAACTTACCAGTGATTGAAGCTATTTCATCCAAGTACTGGTTCTGGGTTCTTATCCTATCTTTCTGCTCTAAATCCGTAAGTTTTTCAATAGTTTTCACTATCTCATCAACCCCTGCTACATCCACAAGATTTTCTATAAAAGAAAAAAATTGTTAAAAACCATGCAACATTTAATAGTATGTTAAATAACCATAATGAATTATTATGAAGGTGTTTAAAATACTATAAAATGAACGTGAATCAAAAAAGATAAATAAATGTAGATAGAATAAATTATGAATTACGACAAAGTATCAACTTAGTAGCGTCATACTAACTTATGAAATCGAACACCACACGTAAACAATCTTGTTTTTGTTTGAATTCGGCGTCTTTCTCCTTGTTGTTTTTCTTGATATTTAGACATCATGCGAAACAACATCTCCCGTACTCCACTTTTAATAGTTTTGTTCATTTTTCGTTGAATAAACGCTATTAACAAGATCACAACTGATCACAACAAATCATCAACAACACGCCATCTTGTTTTGGAAAATTGAGTTTGACATTAGTGTAGCATTGCCATATAAAAAGTTTGCAAATAATTCGAGTGTCTACTTTCATTTGCCAGACTCTATCACCTTTTACAAAATATTGCTTTTCCCGGTGCAAAGCCGTTAGTTTTTGAGGAGTTCTCCTGATACACCACCATCAGCTCTACTTCACCATATGCATTGTGATGAGCATAAAGTGCTTAATATCTTTATTCAAGTAATCTAATCGCAATCCACGAAATACTTATTATTGAGTAGTTTCGGTGGCCATCTGGGGTCTTCATCATCAGTTCCACTTCCTCAAATGGTGCTTTTCGAGAGCAACTACACAAGGTACTATAAGAAAACGCTATAGGTGTGCCTATAATATTTGAAAATTTCCCTCGATTTCTCCATGATCCCATCATCAGATCCAAACGTGATGCCAATGGGACCAACTAGAAGGTATACCCTTTCAAACAAAAAAAGAATTTTCCAAATCGGTCCAGCCATCTGCGAGTAATGAAATAACAAATAAAAAATAAAAAAGTTCAAGACGAATTGAGAACCTCCTCCTTTTTTTTGAAGTCGGTTAATAAACAGTGTCATACGAAATAAAGTTAAATTTAACATATTGCCTTGTGTTATTAATTCTTTTCCTTATTATTCAAAAGAAAAATATTCCTCAGGATCTTTGTATAATACCAACATTTGACGTTAGTTCCCAGCCCTAGACGCCTATGCTTGCAACATATTTAGTTAGTCTAGCGGGCTGTCGCATTAATACGACCGCTGCTTACGTCACAAGCGGATCAAACGAATGGAAAGATCCATCAATGTTGTTCGTGGGTATTTGTGCATTATCGATAAAATGGTCACATTTCAATAATGATGACTACTGAGGAATTAGTAAGAATATTAGAAGGTGACGACGAAGAGGAATTATTCGAATATACAGAAGAATTTAGAAGTGATGGAGAGGTAAGTACCTATTTCAATTTCTTCTTATGTTAGTTGCACATTATTCAGAAGGTATTTTATTTTATTTATTTATTTTATTTTATTTTCTTTGGAAAACTTACAGCTAGGATACAGATAGATGAAGAATATTGAAAGAAGACCAATTACAAGTTTTCACAAACAGTATTAGAATAGAACAAGAGACAGTAGACAGATAAAATAAAGTAAGAAGTAAAAGTACTTACTCGGAGCGAGTTATACAATACTAGCTTTTGCCCGCGACTTCGTTCGCGTGGGAGGTTTTTCCCGCGTAAATCCCGATCCCGTAGGAATTCTGGAATAAAAAGTAGCCTATGTGTTATTCCTGGATGTCTACTATCTACTTACCAAATTTCATTGAGATCCGTTCAGTAGTTTTTGCGTGAAAGACTAACAAACATCCACCCATCCTCACAAACTTTCGCATTTATAATATTAGTAGGAAGGAAGTAGGATAGTAGGAAGGAAGGATAGTAGGAAGTAGGATAGTAGGAAGTAGGATAGGATAAGATTAGAATTTAACATACAATATAAGATAAGAAGTTGTACAGAAGCGTATACAAGTAATTAATAGTTGCATTATTCTTCGAAAAACTGATTGTACATTTTTTTTAGTTTCGTGACACTGGTGGAGAATAAGTCATGATCATTATTAACACTCTGTCACATTGTATTGTATGATCTGCTAGCTCTTATTATATATGAGTTTTGCCGATAAACACACAGCACAGAGGGAACATATAGAGGTCGATGATTCCTTAATTGGAGAGATGGAACACGTAGCCCAATTTTCCCAATCAGTTCCGAACAGTCGGTTGAACCATTAGCGATATTAAATAAAAATACCATATCAGCCATTTTTCTCCGCTCGATGAGTGGGAGAATATGAAACTTCCTACAGTGACTGTGGTAGTTAGGAAGATAAGTTTTAGATTTATACTGAACTCAAAAATTTCTTTTGAATACTTTCGATGCGACTTAATTAAATATTATAATTAGGACTTCCGTTGGGTTTAGGTAACTCCTTGATGAATCGAAATAGTATTTTAAATATTGTGATGTAATTCTGTTATTATATTACCTACTTATCTAGGTAATTAAAACTTATTAGGTATTTTATAGGTACTGAGGAATAAGTGTAAATTAATGTGATGTTAAGAATTAATAACTGGTAAGCAAAAAAAACTTTTTACCAAAAAATTAAACCGACTCCCAAAAAACACTGCAAAGTGAAAAATAACTTTAATTTCGGTAGTCGGTGTCTTTAGTTTTGTATTTTCGTTTTTGGCACCGACTTCCGAAATTAAAATTATTTTTCACTTTGCAGTGTTTTTTGGGAGGCGGTTTAATTTTTTGGTAAAAAGTTTTTATTTCACTCTTTTTAGTTGGTCTATTTTTAATTTACCTAGTTACAAGAGCCTAATTATCAACTACTTATAACCTTTTACAAAATATTGGTTTTCCCAATGCTGGGCCGTTAATTGTTGAGGAGTTCTCCTGGTACTTCACCATCAGCTCTACATCACCATATGCATTGTGACGAGCATAAAGTGCGTAACATCCATATTCAAGTAATCGAATCGCAATCCACTCAATACTTATTATTGAGTAGTTTCGGCGGCCATCTGTGGTCTTCATCATCAGTTCCACTTCCTCAAATGGTACTTTTTGAGAGCAACTGCACAAGTTACTATAATAAATACCCAAAACGACATAGGTGTGCCTATAATATTTGAAGAGTTCCCTCGATTTCTCCAGGATCCCATCATCAGATCCTGACGTTTATGAAAATGGGACCAGTATCGAAGTATACCCTTTCAATCAAAAAAAGAATTTTCCAAATCGGTTCAGCCGTCTTCGAGTAATCGATGATCATACATTAAAAAAAAAAAAAAAAAAACAATATACGCGTCGAATTGATAACCTCCTCTTTTTGTCGTCGGTTGAAAAGAAACAATTGTGATTCAGATTTATTATAGTTTAACACAAAGACATGAGCGGTTCCTTTGTGTCGCGCCTGTTTGTAGGAGCCATAAGGCTGATTTAAAATAAAAACATAAAAAACTTTTTGACTTTTTTATCGATACAACGACTGCCCCTCCTTATTTATTGTAGGTATTATTTTGTCGATTTGTAGCCGGGCGCTAGGGGCACGGCAAATGATATTTAGCCAAGCGCTTAAAAGGTTAACCTTTTGAACGCCACGGTCGGTTATAAGTTATAACCGACAAAGGAAAACGTGCCTAACACACCACCGTCGTCTGCAGCCGATAAGAAAACGACATTGTACAAAATAAATATACTAAATTAAGTTTTCTATGTTTCTTTTTCCTATTATTTAAAACTACATTAATGATATATTGTAAAATAGCCAGTCGTCAAGACACGACAGCTAGTGATGGGTAAGTAAGATAACTTTTATTTCATATTTCTGAAATATTTTCGAATTTGTTAACTGTGCTCTTAAAAACTTTTTCGGTGTATTGTTTTGTTTGTGGATAAACATTTCAGTAATGTAAATAAGTAACAATTAATCATTTGATATAAGTTTATTTTGATATATTTTATTAGGTTAATTTTTTGTGAATTATGTGAATCATAAAATTAAGTTGATATTGAGTGATGTACCTTATTATTATTTGATTTATTCGTTTGGAGTTCTAATGTCTGCTTTTAGGTTGTTTAGAACTTTGTAACTTGTGTTTAATGATAGTATAGTACCAAATAGGGTCAAATAAAATAAAAGAATAATGCAACGAGTAATATTTTATTCAAAAAATATGGAACGAAAAGCAGTGATTAATTGGTTATCGATAACTTATCGATGAGATGTTGGAATCCCTATTTTTTTTGTAGGTATTTGCGCTGAAATTGTGGCTTGGCGTGGAGGGTTGTTTTTGCTCTGACGTTCAAAAGGTTAACATTTTTCTTGAGGGTAAATACTAAACCTAACCTAACCTAACCATAGTCAAATTGCCAAATAAAAATATTGTGGTTAAAATACTGCAATTTGTAGGGAAATGGCAATATTGTTTTAAAGGATAGCGTACAATAGGCCAATCCGTGACATAAGGACAAAACTAATTAAACCATAGGAATATAATGGTTTTTTTTTATTCTTGTTTCACAAGAACAGGTGGCAAATTAATCCTTATTTTTTTTTTGTTTTATTCAAAACACCGCCAGCTGTTCTAGCTGCAGTATTTAGTAATTGTATAAGTCACTATTTGAGATTTAAAAGTCTCTGTCCATTAAAATCACTATAGGTGTGTACCAAATATAATAATGCAATAAAAAGCCTCGTAGGAATAAATGTACAAAAACTAAAAAAATAAATATTTAGTGTGAAGAATGAAATAGTAAAGTGACAAGGCTTGATAAGAGTCTGTGGCAGTGTTGCCAATTTAACGACTTTGTCGCTAGAATTGACGACCTTAGCGACAAGGAAATAGATTTGACGACAAAAATGATCTAGCGACTTAGCTGACGACTTTTCAAACTACAAGAAAACAAAACATATGTATGCCCAACACCTTTTAAAAAAATGCTCACTCGCAATTAAATTGTTTTTATCAGTGGTAACAGTAGAACAGTGTGTTCGGGGAATCCCCGTATTTTATTATGTTCCGTAGTTTTCCTATTTTTTCTACCTACGTACTTACGCAAGTCACTACTAGTTTGAGTGAAGTTCTAATCGGATTCTAAATTCTTTATACGCTGTACTTAGCCTGATTTTTAATTTGTTACCCATCTTAGTAATTACAAAGTGTATGAACTATTTTGTTGACTTGTGGTGACAAAAATTATGGACAAAGTTATGGATTTACCTCAGAAAAAGAAGCAGTACATTCAAAAATATCAAGAAACATGGGAGACTGAGCCCGAATTCAAGGGATGGCTGAAACCAGTCTTTGTAGTTTCGTCTAAGGCAATAATTTTTCATGCTGACTGTACATAAGGCGTGTGTGTTGATGTGTTGATTTATTTTTTAATTATAAAGATTGTATTGCTTATGTAGTACATTCTTCTTCACTTGCCTCCCCCCATTCCCTTTCCAGGCTGCTAATGGCCTCCAGTAACTGGAAAGTAAGTAAATCCGGGATCCGTCTCTAGTTGAATCAGTTTTAGCAACTTCTAGCGACTTTAGATAGTAAATCTAGGGAGAAGATTTCGTTGGAGTTGGCAACACTGATCTGTGGGCTATCTATGGTGAATATTATGGTGATATCTGCAAAAAAGGATAATCAAATCAGTCATGGCGGACCAAAAGAACGGTAAGGACGTGCCAAACGTTGGCGAGGGTGACTCTGTTTCGAAAGATGTTGTCTATCTCGAGGAAACATTTTACATACTTTCCAAGAAGAACTCAGTATTTCGTGTTCGACTCACTCCCAAAGGTTTATCTCTAACAAAAGAAACAGATGGTAATTCAAAAGAACAAACGATACTGCTGGGCGATATCATTGGTAGCAAATGCATGAGGAGCAAAAGACGACGCCCTGGAGCCAGTTCGTGCGTCTGCAGCTCCTTCGTTGGAAACAACCAGCTCAAAGTTGTGGACGAGAACAGTGGTGATCTCGATGAAAACGATATCAGTGCTTATCTGTACATCTATGCCTATATACTGAAAAGAAGCCGCCGGACCTTAAAAAGAGAGAGGACAACAATAACACTGCGCTTCAGATCTTTCGATAAATATGAAGATAATAATAAGGAAGCTCAAAAATGGAGATCTACTATAAAGTGTTTGATAGCCTGTCAGCCGATTACGTCCGTGCCGCCGACTAATGATAAGAAGTTGCTCGTCCTTCTGAATCCGAAATCAGGACCGGGGAAGGCCAGAGAGCTGTTCCAGTCTAAAGTGGTGCCTATATTGCAGGAAGCTGAGGTTCCTTTCGACCTCCATGTTACTAAATATGCTCAATACGCGCGTGAATTTGTGCGCACGAGAAATGTTTATGGTTGGCGCGCAATTTTGGCTATTGGTGGTGATGGTGTTCTGTACGAAGTTATGAATGGCATGTTCGAAAGGCTGGACTGGCAGCAGGCGCTGGCGGAAGTGCCACTGGCCATATTGCCTTGTGGATCTGGCAATGGACTGGCTAGAACTGTTTGTCATCTTTATAAGTGAGTACCAATTTTTTATCCCATAATGATGAATCAAGAACATATTTAAGTAATTGTTTTTAATTCAATAATTTGCCGATATCTCTAAACACCACATGAAAATAATTCTTCTATTTTTTCTTTCTATTATTATATTTTCTCTGTCCTTAATATCTAATATATAGGTAACTCATAATTTAAATTGCTTTTATGAGACATAAGACATATGTAACTGTGTTTATAAACTTTGGGTCAGTGGGTTGTCTTAGGTTGTATTGAAATGAAGAATAATTTTGTTTGTCCTCAACTTTTTTTTGAAAAGGATTTTCTGAAATGTGTGGCTGTTTTAAATTTTCCTGTGTTAATAAATTTAAATGTAGAGTTTTGTACTTATTATTAGGATTAATATTTATCCTGCTAAGTACATTACTGCGTAAATTTTTTATTTTATTTTAGATCTATTTAATTTGTACAGAACTTTCATGTTTTGCCATTTACTGGTATTAAAATATTTGAAGACTAATCATTAATTAGATTCTTGTTCGTTAACTTAAAATTTATCATTAGTATGACTTACCAATAAATTAAATTATTAATTAAGTATATAACTTTTAAAGTAATTGTAAAGCTAATTAATGGTTTATAAATACCAAATCACTTTTTGTTAATATTATGATCATTAACGAAATACCATAATTATTATAGTACTGACTTTGCTGTAACAATTATAAATGATTGGAATGCAATTTTATATAACAATATTAAGGTCCGCTCACATGACTTATTGATAACATTGTTGTATTTCATACTAGGTAATATGCAAATGATCTAGATGAATGGTAAAGTAATAAGCCAATGTGATTTTCATTGTGTTAATCATGCATGCGGGTTATTGACCTTGGGTAGATCTTAATGGTTTTATACCAATGACCTGAAATACTCTAGAATTCAATTGTTTATACTCTGGTACCTATTTGAATAGCAAACATTTTCATCGCCAGCATGTTGTTCGTAGACATAGGTGGAACATACAGTCAATAGATGTTTTGTTCCATATAGTGTAACTACTAGATATTGAAGAATTTATCTAGTTAGTTTTATAGATTACATGGATGACTCAATATATTCACAGATGGTAAAGTTGTGAAGTTGTTTTGCATTGATTAATACAACTTGTTGTGTGAATGGTTCAAACACAACTGTCATAGACCCGGTGACCTACGTACCGCCTTTATATTCTGTTCGATAAAAAAAATATACAAACCTTGTCCTAACAATGACAAACACAAAAAAAAATATGCAGTTTAGTGCAGTCGTTCGGAAGTTATGCGCGTACATACATTACGGCTAATTATTTTTATTTATGTAGATACTAGCTGTGACCCGCGGTTTCACCCGCGTTAATTTGAGAAAAATCCTACTAAAAATATATTCCACTAGCAGTCGCGCGGGGCTTCGTTTCCGTGGAGTTTATCCACGATAAAAACATAACCTCCTTCTTTTGAAGTCGAGTAAAAAGTAACCTATAACCGTCCTTAAGCTTCAAACTACTTCCATTCCAAATTTTATCCAAATCCACTCAGCACTTTCGAAGGTTAGCGCGTTCAAACAAACAAACAAATTTTTCGCTTTATAATATTACGTAATATAGATATTAAACCATCTGGTTAAAAGGCCTCAGTTTTCGCGCAAATGCAGATGCTTTTGAGCGAAAACTGAGGCCTTTTAACTTTAAATCTATGTAAAAAGTTTAAGCTATGTTTTAATTTCTACATGATTTTTTTTATAAGCCTGTTCTGTACCACTCCTGAGCAAAGTCCTCCTCAAATTCCTTCCACGTCTCGCGAGATGGTGTTCCTCCTCTCACGAATCCATGAGGAAGGTATGTAAGGTGTCCGCCATCTTCCCCTGGGTCGTAGCAGATTCTATATCTAATTTGTATAAATTCATTATTCTTTTTAAGTATTTACCTATTTTGAAATCTACAAATCGTCTGATAAGAACATATTGAACTGATTAAAGCTTAATGGTTACACAACCAGCTCGCATTGGAATTACTAAATAATGAAACAAGATTATGTAAAACACAATGCCGATTGCATTGTGTCAGTAGTATTCTTACAGGTGGATATATATTTAATGTATAAAAAATATTGCTGCAATATATGCAGATGTGATTTGAATAATATAACTGTAAAAAATGTATGCTTTCCATTTTCCAATTCCTAAAAATTGATGTAAAAAATGAACTGTACTTTTATTTTCGGCTCTTTGTGCTCATGACTTTGCTCGCTTGGATGTCGATATTACTCATACGATTTTTCCCGCGTAAATCCCGATCCCGCCGAATTAGCCTAGATATTTTTCCCTCTAAACCTCCTCTATCTTCCAGTGAGTCCCATTAGAATCGGTTGAGTCGTTCCGAGTTCGACAAATAGAAAAACACCTAAAATGGAAAAAAAAAACTTGGATCACAGACACTTTAATTTTATGTATGGATTTAATTAACGTTTTCAAACTTTTTATTACTTGAAAAATAGGGTGAATTTTTCAAGCAAATATGAATATTGAAATATTTTTTTACATCCTTGTGTACAACACAAATCAGCATACGTTTTACATCTCTTTCTCCCACGGTTGAAGGGGTAAAAATTCAAATGATAATTATGGTAATTATCATTTGATCTATTTGGTTGAATTAAATCTGGTCGCTGAGTATTAAAATGATTGGCGTAGAGGCAGTGGAACGGGCCCGCAAGTTCACCTACCTCAAAGTGTCGTTGCGGAGACTGGAGGGACCGAAGAGAAAATAAATTCGCAGATTTATAAGGCACAAGCTACCTTCGCACAGCCACAGTACAGCAAGACCTGTATGGCAGTCGCGGAAGTTGACCCGAAGAGTATAAAACTTAAAATGTTCGTGTTCAACGTCAAATCCGTACTGCTCTACGGGTGCGAAACGTGGAAGATAGCGAAGGACATGTCACGCCAAATTGTAGTCTTCGTCAACCGATGTCTCCACCGCATTTTCGGAATTTACTGGCTTGAGAACATTTCCAATGAAGAGCTGTTGAGTAAATGCCACGAGAGCCCGTTCGGCTGTCAGATAAAACGGCATAAATGGCAATGGATCGGCCACAAGATCCGAAGGGATTCTGATCACATACCTAAACAGGCGATGGATTAGTATCCTCAAGGGAAAAGGAAGCGTGGCCGTCCCCGACAAAACTGGCGTCGCACCGTGGTGGCAGAAGCGGTGAGCATCGTGATCACGTAGAGTGAAATGAAGCGTGAAGCTCAAGATCATATGCTATGGAGGACTAATGTGGACGCCCTCTGCCCCATCTGCGCAGGAGCTCCACGACCTAATCCCTTCATCGGGGGATGAAGGGATTAGGTCGTAGAGCTACCGGTCTACCAGACGTACCGCAGGATACCATCCACACTTGGTCGATATTCCGTCTTGTCGTACTAAGCGCTTTTCTTCAATATTTATTGTGCGCACAGCCAAGGTGTGGAACTCTCTGCCGGCTTCTGTGTTCCCTGCCGGCTTCTGTGTTCCCTGCCTCATATGACCCGTCAGCCTTTAAAGCAAGAGTGAATAGGCATTTTCTGGGCTCATTCGTTCGATCGTAGACCTCATCTTACACTTACCATCAGGTGTGATCGAGGTCAAAAGCGGGCTCAATCGTAATTAAAAAAAAATCTAAGCGAGAAAATTAGTAAGAGTATTAAACTGAGAAGAAAAAGAGGAAAATACCTGTTTCTTACTGGCAAACCACGGAGAGCAGGGTGGGTGCCTCTGTGCTGGCTTTTTTTTAAATTAATTTTTTTCTATTAACGCTTCTTCTTCCACACCTGTTCCCCTTTGCTTGGGGTCGGTTCTCCTTGTTTTAAGGCGCCAGGACACTTTGTCCTGGGTGGTCTGTGCTTTCAGCTGAGCTCGCTCCATATCGTTGATAGCGGTTGTCCAGCACGTGGCTGGCGGTCTTCCTCTGTCCTTTCTCCTCCCTGGGATAGCCAGTGCCTTTTTTACTGCTTGACCGTATTCTCGCCTCATGACATGGCCAAACCATCTTAACCGGCTCTCCACCATCTTTTCCGCAATGGGAGCGACTTTGAACGAGCCTCTGATGAACTCATTGCGTTCTTTACCGAGTCTGGTCACTCCGGCTGCCCATCGCAAAATTTTCAGTTTGTTTGTGCTCATTTTTTGTTGTACTTTTTTGACGGTCCAGCACTGAAAACCATACATCATCGCAGGTCTAGCAGCAGTTTTGTAGACTTTCTTTGTATTGCACATCACAATATTTTAATTTCCCGAGACGGAAGGTAGACGGACCTGAACATGTTGCCCAGATGTCATTGAGCTGTTTTGATATTATTTTTACTGTGGCAAGAATTATTCGCAAATAGCTAGTTTGTCTAGATAAGAGATAATCATATTTGTAAACTAAGAAGGTCTCTATAAAGTGTTTAACATTTTTCAGTCAACTTCCTTGTTTATTATCTTTTAAATGAGCAGTATCTCATCATTTAGTTGATTGCACCTAGACAGTACCTACAAATGTTGAAGAGAAAATGAGAGGAAGAGGGTAAAATCTTTAAAATAAAATGCAACATTTACTAGGGAATAAATTCCATTTTTATTGCACAGTGTTGCACATAATCTTTTCACATAAATCTTATGAGATTATTCGCGTTATTTTATGCCATGCCAAATTACTCACGTGCAAGAATCCCTTGTTCATAGGTAGGTACTAGTAGTAGTGATTTGCCGGTTCTGGCGCACCAATCCCGTGGCTCACCGGTTCTGGCGCACCACCGCTTCTGGCGCAATCGCGGTCCAGGGCGTTTCAAACCTAAAAAAAAAAAAAAAAAAAAAAAAAAAAAAAAAAAAAGGTTTTGGGGTCCGCTGATCACGTTTCTGCAATCCGTTTTCGCGTAAGATGCATGGTTCCGGAGATACAGAAATCAATTAACAACAATCTGTTTCATTTCCGGTGACCCGAAACCCTCATTATCGACTTTCATTGTTCGCCTTTTCTTATCTATTGTCCGTGCGTCCGGCCGCTCACCCTCATTAGGATTGCATTGACGTATGCATGTATTACTCATTGTTACTGCTACTGCTATTGTATACTTTTATTGTTCATAAACCATTGCTTACTTTGCTATTCGGGGTCATCAAAACGGAATCAATAAAACACATGCGTCATTAACAAATTTTATTTTTATCTACAAAATATGAGCGGAACATCTCATCCACTAAAATATCGTTGTACAGTGTGTTCCCTGTAAATATGTTTGTAAAACTATGCATTGAACATCCCTGAAACTTATATAGCAAATACATTAAGCAATATTCACCACAAACTGAAGTCCAATCATTCTGAATCCTATCAATACTCCAGCCCCATCTTTTACAATTCCTTTTCAAAAACTCGAGATGATATCGCGCAGGTGTTCGCCCATAAGAATCAAAATATTGACCGATGCCATTCGTATCGATATGTACAGCTACCCAGTGTGAACCTGGCTTATCATCCGCATCCAAATTGCATATTATATACGTTGGTGCATGGGTATACATAGGGAGTCTATTAGCAGCATAAACATTATTTTCTAGACTGGGATGAATCTTTTTCAGATGTTTTTGTACTTCTAGTGTATCCATGATATAGCATATTATTACACTACCAATCTATTCAATGGTTGTCATAGGAATGTTCAATTATAGTGATTTGTAAATATTAAATCGCATTATTTTGTAGCACTCACAAAACAGGTTGATGCCAGCAATGTGAGATAAGTTTGTTGACTCATAGAGTTACTATCAGTTTCCGGAGGAACGTGAGATAATTTTGGTGATTCATAGAGTTACAATCAGTTTCGTTGTATTTAGGAATTTGTTTTAGATAAGAATGGTGCTATATAAGATCCTACCATTGCAGTCATGCAGTCAGTCTATGGTCGTTTGACCGCAGTGGATTGTATACGTCTACCAATACTACGTTTGTGTTACTTCAACGCATCAATGGCCATGGAGGTAAGTGTTTATTCTATTGACAAACTTACTTGTATTCTTGTTGTTGTTTCCTAACGTGTGTGATTAAGTGTAAACAAATTGATATTAACATGATAACTGTCTTGTTGCAGAAATCATTCAACTTCGATGAAAATACCTATAAACAGTATTACTACTCACCGCTCTCCCCTCAACATGAAGAAGAGAACGATGACATCGTTATTAATAACACATGTGATGGTGGAAAAAGGAAATCACAACCGATTGATCATTTTTTTGAAGTGGCACCAAAAATAAAAAAGAAGAAACTGTTATCGTCAACCGTGGCACGAGCCGCTAGAGATGGTGTATCATACATTTCTAGTAATTCTGACGACGGAGACCAAGCGACGCATCTCATTAAAATTGAAATGTACGATATGAAGAAGCTATGTAAGATTCCAACTACTGATCATTGGAAACACGCTACCACGAGGATTAAATATTATGTAAAGAATAATAAGGATAGCATCTACGACAGCACAAACGGGCTCGTATACAACATTACAAAGACAATAGCAGAAAGTGAAAAAGTTAAAAAATACTTTTTTAACAATGACACCCATTAGTTGATTAGTGAATGTGATTCTGTTTACTTAAATTACTTCTGTGTACTCATTAGATTCTACCTGACTCGTCATTAATAACACATGCGATGGTGGAAAAAGGAAATCACAACCGATTGATAATTTTTTTTTTTGAAGTGGCACCAAAAAATAAATAAGAAGAAACTGTTATCGTCAACCTTGGCACAAGCCGCTAGAGATGGTGTATCATACATTTCTACTAATTCTGACTACGGAGACCAAGCGTCGCATCTCATAAAAATTGAAATGTACCATATGAAGAAGCTATGTAAGATTCCAACTACTGATCATTGGAAACACGCTACCACGAGGATTAAATATTATGTAAAGAATAATAAGGATAGCATCTATGACAGCACAAACAGCCTCGTATACAATATTACAAAGACAATAGCAAAAAGTGAATAAGTTAAAAAATACTTTTTTAACAATGACACTCATTAATCGATTAGTGAATGTGATTCTGTTTACTTAAATTACTTCTGTGTATTCATTAGATCCAAGGAGGTGTCGTCTTGTGGTGCTGAGAGAAAAACAAGATTAGAAGGAAGAGATGAGTGTGGCATACGTGAACAGATCACTTCATTGAAAAGCAAAACTACAAAACTGATTGGAGAAGAAAAAGTGAAGAATATGCAGTACCCAAGAGCTGAATATCCATTTTTCAGTTCAAAATCTAGACGGTTGTTCAGTTTTGGAGACTGGCCACTCGTTATGAAACAGAAGCCTGAAGATCTTGCAGAAGCCGGTTTCTTTTATACTGGTCATGAAGACAGGACCAAGTGTTTCCATTGTGGTGGCGGTTTAAAAGATTGGGAAGATGATGATGATCCTTGGCAGCAGCATGTTCAGTGGTTTAGTCAGTGTGCTTATGTAAAGTTTAAACTCGATCAGTGTTCTGTATAAGATTGAATAGGGTGTTTATAATGAAATAAAAAAATAGTATATTGCATATAATTTGTTTTATTTAATTTTATAATGTTTCCTTTAGTTACATACACATAACCTTAACTACTATAGTCTACAGTAACATTTCTATTTTTATCTATTTCAATAATATTATCAAACTCAGCATAAACAATACAGTTAATTGTTTGTATTAGTGAGGATTCAAATCGTACTTCTAATCTTACACTACCATGCTTTATGAGATTCCAATGAGCTGATGAGTTAGCTGATAAATCAGGAGTTAAATCAAATGCTAAAAGACAGTAACCTTTAGCATACTGTTCACGAGAGATTGCATTTCCTTCATTTAGAAAGTGAATACCAGTCCCCGAGAATAGAGTATGATATGCTGATGTAAATATATTATTATTAAAAGATGGTTGCAAAGCTTTTGAAGGTATTTGTTGACCATCAATATATAAGCTGAAAGAGTTAATACCATAGTTTTCAAAGTTAAATGGATTTTTAGTAAGCGAACCATTAAATGCAGAATTGTTTACAAATCCAATAATACATCTTTTGGGTACCTGTCCTAAGAATATATTATCAAGAGTTTTTCCTTGAACACCTGATGGAATTGTTAAAACTTTAACTTCAGCACGAGTAATAGGATATTTAGCAGTGGTAGAAGCTAAAACTTTCTGATGTGCGAGTAATACACTTGGATTAATTCGTGCTCTTCGAACAATAAGAGTTGCGTCTGTAATGCAAACTTTAAACTTTACATCATTTGACCCAGCAATTAAATTAAAACTCTCTCTTGATCGAACTAATTTTACACTCATTTCAACGCCATTCATTAAAAATTTATCTTGATTGAAAATGTCACCATGAAGATGACCAATCATTTCTATTTCCCTACTTTCATTAACTAATTCCTGTCTTTTAACAAATCCTATGTTTTTACCATCTGTGGAATCCATTTTTCCTGCTGTATCCTCATACCAAAGGCTACAAGTAAGATGAGATTGTTTAGCAGCAGGAGCATAGTTTAAAAGAGTTTCCATGTATGCTCGATAGGCATAGGTATTATTAGGTGGTGATACAAGTTTTTGGTTTAAATAAACATCAAGTTGACTAAAAAGTGAATGCAGCCAATTATTTACAGGTGCTACTGCGGTAGCTGATATCAAGTTTGATGAATCTTGATTTAATACTTTTGCCTTTATCTGGAGTAATGTATGAGACAAATCTATGTAGTCATCGCCTGTTCCAGGAACTTGAAACTCGATAGGTCCATCATCAGCAAGAGACGAAATTGGTTTATAGTGAATCCACAATCCATTTTCAATGCTTGTTTGTGTAGACGGTAATGCAAATAAATCTAATTCTGACTTAACGCACTCACAAGAATGATTATGAAGGAAAGACATATTTAATTTGAAAATATATCTTCGATGTTTTTTGGTTTTAGACCAAGTTTTTTCGTAGCTTTCACTTTAGCAGTTAGTGGTGGAATGAACGATGCCAATCGTTTTCTTTTAGTTATATATCCAGATCCTGTCATGTTAAATCGATCAATTTTGTTATCAGCCTTTCGTTTTAAGTTCGTACTAACTTGTTTAAGACGATCTTTTATTGAGGCTTCCATAGGACGCGCTTGAACCATATCCGATAAAAGTCCTACTCCAGCGTTTAATGCCTCCTTACCAACCACTCGAACACCACTTGAAAGTAAAGGTAAAACTGATCTAAATAACCCTCCTAAGAAGCTCCCAATACCATGACCGCGTTGGTATGGTGAACCCTTATAAATTACACCAACTCCTGATCCAGCTTGATGTGAATAATAATTTTCATATGGACATTTATGATGATCATGAGGAGAATACATTATTATAATTTGTGGAAATGTAGTTTAATACACACGGTTCCAAACTGGAATGGTATTTTTTGTCCTGTGCTCGATCTTATATCTATTTCCAGCGTATCGAACTCTCTTCGCATTACAGGTAAGTAGTGAGGTGGAGAGAAAACGTGCATTTTATTCGCACCATAAATGTATTTTGAAGGATCTAATGAAATGACTCTTAATAGCGGAGTCATAACATCACCCACAATCTGAGGATCGATAATGTCACAATATAGAAATAGTTGAGATGGTAACCCTAAGTGTAAATTAGCAGGACACTTCCCAAAATTTCTGTCTAGAAGATTTGTATTTGGTTCATAACCCAGTTGTAAACTTAATTTGGGTGATAATGTTACGGATGTTATATTTTTATCCAAAACAGAAATAGACACAAATTTTGTTATTTCATCATAACGAAATTTCAAGTTCTCTCTGATACCATTTAACGCTCTTAAAATATGTTCAACGTTATCATAGTTGGTAGCCGGAATATGTTTTTTGTAGTACACTGTTGATGGTTTATCTTCATTAGGCATTAACATGGTTTTTGTAATGTACACAACATTTTCATGATCTTGAACAGTAAACATGGTGCATGGATATTGAAACTCGACAACTCCAACCGACCATTCACCTTCTAATTTCATAGCTTTTGGTAATTTTGTTGAAAAATTTGTGGTCTTGTTATCAGGAAAGTATTCCATTGAACTATTGCTGAGCAAAGTTAAATAAAAACTTTCTTTATTCATATTTCTTTTAAACTAGAAGCTAAAATCCAACTGTTAAATTTATCTGGATAACCTTTCCACTTCACTAATACTTCTTTTCTGTTACCCGAATAACGAGTACCAATTATTTTATCTATTTTATATTGTGAGGTGGGGTTGTAAGTGACCTTCTGTAATTCTCTTTCATAAAAAGTACCAACTATTGCTTCATCTTGTAAATCTGTTATTGTATAAACAACCCATGGAGATCTATCAATTATTGAAGATATAATAAATATTTCATCACTCCAATTTGATTCATATCCTTTTTGGAAAACATGTTTATATTTAGTTATTCGAACATAATCACCCACATTGAAATTTGGTTTTGGATTTTCTAAAGAAAGTTTGTTTGATCCTCTATTATAAAGATTAGTCCAAACTGTCATAATATTGGCGGAACTTACATCACATGGGCACATCTTAATACTAGAGTGAATGCTGTGATTATAAGAGTATATTAAATCCTGTAAAACATCTATGTATCTATAAGTATTGTTATGAGTGAAATAACGCCACATTTTCATTTTTAGAGTTCTTTGAAATCGTTCAACAATACTAGCCTTAATATCAGGATTGTTAGTGGTATAGTAATTTATCTTTTTGGATTTAAAGTATTTTTGTACATCTTTTGAAACAAATTCTGTACCTTTATCAGATTGTATGTGAGTAGGTGTGGAATTACTTTCAGTAAATATACTTTCAAAACATTCTTTAGTAGTTTCTGAGTTTTTCTTTTTCATTGGTCTTGCAAAAGCATATTTACTAAATACATCAATAACACAAAGTATATAGTTGAAACCATCATTATATTGAGAATAAGTTCGCATATCACTTAAATCAGCTTGCCACAGTTCATTAATATTTGATAGAATGTACCTATTACGTGGAAATTTTTTCCGACTGGGTTTATGTAATGTATATGTTTCTTGTGATTGTAACCATTCCTTTACTTGCTTTTTATCCATTTTACCCTTCATGGCTTTTGATAGTTTATCAATACTACCAAAACCAGCGGGGTTAGATGGATCATAATAAATCCTGTTAATTTCTTCTAGTACGGGGTCCATTTTTCCCAATCGAGCTTTTTACGTATTTTAGTTATAGATCTTTTATCTCCACTGCTCGGTGTAGAAAACTCTTGAACTTCAATCTCAGAGGTTTTGTACAGATCTTTTGCTTGAAGTTGGTTAATAAACTCACATCTCTTTGGATTTCCAATATAAGTAAGTGGTACTTTAATATCTTTTAATGCTTTAGCAAATCTATCCCACCCTATCGGATCACTTCTTTTTAAGGGTCTTAGTGAATCATTTATTAAATCAACAATATTACTTCCAGGAATTTTTTCATTATCAATTATGACTGTGCCTTCATTATCCCAATGTATTTTACTTTTACTTGTTCCAATTAAGTTTAATAATGACTCACCTTTTTTATTATATGTTTTTGGTATTAAACTGAGTATTTGAGTTGGTGTGTAAAGTGGATTTGTGTCATTTTCTTTACTTTTAATGGATCCTTTCTCATCCAACAAAGATTCAGCATCAACTGAACTTTTTAGATCTCTATCTTTATTTTTAAAACCAATTTTAGATTCATTTGAATCTTCATTAGATGTATCAGAATAAATTGGTAATCTGAGTGGTTGACGATCCTCTTCGGTAAAGTGAAGGTATCTTTGTAGTGTTTGTAAATATAACATCCACTTCTTGCGGTCTTCTGTCTTACTATTCATAATATTTTGCATTTCAATATCTAATCGAGACAAATTACTATTAACCTTATTTTCTTGTTTTAATTTTTCAATCAATCCAGGTTCAATAAGTATCATTTTCTTTGCATTTTCCATGTTAACTGGCTAGTCCACTTACTAATCCACTCAATATTGCACCTAATATTATTGGTAAGAAAGCCCCTCCTTTTTGTATGATTATATTTTTTCTTAGTTTATGTTTACACTTATGCACCAGTTTACGAAGTATATTTTTGTGTTTATTCAATTTTTGTTTATCTTGATCTTTAAGAGGTACCTTTCCTTGTAAAACGTTATGAATACATTCACAAATACAGTTTATTTCTTCTTCATCACATGTTTTAAGTAACGCTCTTTGATATTTTGGTTTAAGCGTATGCAAAGCGTTTAGCAAATGTTTATGCGTTGTGAGTCGACGATGCATCATTTAGAAATGATTTGAATTGTTTGATTCTTGGTGTATTTAAACTCTTTTGTGGGGACGTAGACTGTACAGTGCCCATTAAATGGGAAGACATTTGTCTTGATACGACAAAAATCATTGGTATTCTGTTTTAAATCAACCATTAAATATCCATGCGCTTCTAAAGTTGCATCCCTATAGGCATCTTCAATGAATTTTGGGTTGTCTGGTGACACTTGTCGTGCTAAATATCTTATTTGAGTTTTATCTCGAGGGTTTTTAAAATATATTATATAACTTGAGTTTAAAGAAATGTCTCTTTGACCTTTACCCTGATGAAATAAATTTTGTGTTAAATAAAATACACTTAGATTCCTGTGATGACTACCTTTTGTAAATATATCCACAATTCTTCCATCAGACTCTCTCATTAGATCATCAATAATAACAAGATGTGGGTTTTCACCATCAAACATATTAAGATTTGGAATTCCTTGATGATAGTTAACATTTGGTAAATTATATAAAGGTTGCATTTCATCAAAGCACCATGTGATCTGATTAAAATCACAATTACATATTTCTTTAACTGATTTTATGAAATTTGTTACAAAATTTGACTTCCCACATCCACTTGGTCCAGCCACAATAGCAGTAAACGGATGGATAAAGTGAAACATTTCACACGTCTAGAGTTCAAAGGGATGAAATAAAAAATGAAAATTATGTTGTAAAAATTAAATATATATATATTGCTAAAATTATTATAATGTCCCCAAGCCAATGTATCAATGTTGTTGTCCATAATACATCGTTTGCTATCATTATATGATAAAGATGCTTGATGTAGAAGCTCCTTCATCAAATTTTGCTTTCTTGGGAACCTTATTTTCGTCTGTAGTGATACCTCGTTTGATACCTCTTCCAACTTGTGGTTGACTGTAACAAAACAGCAAGAAAATTATTAGACAAATCTTAAAATAAAACAATACAACAATAATCTTTCTTATTGAGTTTGTACTTCTAATACTTACATCAACGCTGTTTCAACCATCGCACAGTGATTATACAACTCATCATCATACAATGAATCAAACAGTTCACACTTCTCCATTTCATCACAAACTTTAGGCAGCTCCTGATCGAATTCGTTGATGAATAGTTCCATATTCTCTTCCATGGGTGCGGAAAAGAAAGCACTGGTACACACTTCACTGAAGTTTTCCATATTTATAGCAAAGAAGAAATTAGGTAGCACAGTAAGTAACAGTTAAGTGTTGGTAGACCAACTGATACCCAATTTCAAATAATGTTCAAGATTTCAAATAATGTTCATTATATAGAGTCTAGCAAAGGATTAAAAAGTCAGGTAGAATCTAATGAGTACACAGAAGTAATTTAAGTAAACAGAATCACATTCACTAATCAACTAATGGGTGTCATTGTTAAAAAAGTATTTTTTAACTTTTTCACTTTCTGCTATTGTCTTTGTAATGTTGTATACGAGCCCGTTTGTGCTGTCGTAGATGCTATCCTTATTATTCTTTACATAATATTTAATCCTCGTGGTAGCGTGTTTCCAATGATCAGTAGTTGGAATCTTACATAGCTTCTTCATATCGTACATTTCAATTTTTATGAGATGCGTCGCTTGGTCTCCGTCGTCAGAATTACTAGAAATGTATGATACACCATCTCTAGCGGCTCGTGCCACGGTTGACGATAACAGTTTCTTCTTTTTTATTTTTGGTGCCACTTCAAAAAAATGATCAATCGGTTGTGATTTCCTTTTTCCACCATCGCATGTGTTATTAATAACGATGTCATCGTTCTCTTCTTCATGTTGAGGGGAGAGCGGTGAGTAGTAATACTGTTTATAGGTATTTTCATCGAAGTTGAATGATTTCTGCAACAAGACAGTTATCATGTTAATATCAATTTGTTTACACTTAATCACACACGTTAGGAAACAACAACAAGAATACAAGTAAGTTTGTCAATAGAATAAACACTTACCTCCATGGCCATTGATGCGTTGAAGTAACACAAACGTAGTATTGGTAGACGTATACAATCCACTGCGGTCAAACGACCATAGACTGACTGCATGACTGCAATGTACGATCTTATATAGCACCATTCTTATCTAAAACAAATTCCTAAATACAACGAAACTGATTGTAACTCTATGAATCACCAAAATTATCTCACGTTCCTCCGGAAACTGATAGTAACTCTATGAGTCAACAAACTTATCTCACATTGCTGGCATCAACCTGTTTTGTGAGTGCTACAAAATAATGCGATTTAATATTTACAAATCACTATAATTGAACATTCCTATGACAACCATTGAATAGATTGGTAGTGTAATAATATGCTATATCATGGATACACTAGAAGTACAAAAACATCTGAAAAAGATTCATCCCAGTCTAGAAAATAATGTTTATGCTGCTAATAGACTCCCTATGTATGCCCATGCACCAACGTATATAATATGCAATTTGGATGCGGATGATAAGCCAGGTTCACACTGGGTAGCTGTACATATCGATACGAATGGCATCGGTCAATATTTTGATTCGTATGGGCGAACACCTGCGCGATATCATCTCGAGTTTTTGAAAAGGAATTGTAAAAGATGGGGCTGGAGTATTGATAGGATTCAGAATGATTGGACTTCAGTTTGTGGTGAATATTGCTTAATGTATTTGCTATATAAGTTTCAGGGATGTTCAATGCATAGTTTTACAAACATATTTACAGGGAACACACTGTACAACGATATTTTAGTGGATGAGATGTTCCACTCATATTTTGTAGATAAAAATAAAATTTGTGAATGACGCATGTGTTTTATTGATCCCGAATAGCAAAGTAAGCAATGGTTTATGAACAATAAAATGATACAGTAGCAGTAACAATGAGTAATACATGCATACATACATACGTCAATGCAATCGTAATGAGGGTGCGTGGCCGGGCGCACGGACAATAGATAAGAAAAGGCGAACAATGAAAGTCGATAACGAGGGTACGGTGTCACCGGAAATGAAACAGATTGTTGCTAATTGATTTCTGTATCTCCGGAACCATGCATCCTACGCGAAAACGGATTGCAGAAACGTGATCAGCGGACCCCAAAACCTTTTTTTTTTTTTTTTTTTATTTTTTTTTTTTTTTTTTTAGTTTTGAAACGCCCTGGACCGCGATTGCGCCAGAACCGGTGAGCCACGGGATTGGTGCGCCAGAACCGGCAAATCACTACTACTGGTACTTAATACACTATTGTAATGGTTTGTGTAATTTTCTAATTTAAGGCGACAACAGCCACGAGATTCGTACCGCACAAGCGCGACCAAGCGATCGAAGATGAAAAACAATTTCGAAAATTAAAAAGTAGGTAGGTAGTCGAAAATAAATATCGCTACTCAAATTATCTCCTAGTACCCAAATTGTCTCTTTGTGGATAGTCTTGCTTCTGTTTCACTGATATAATTTGAAATATTCGTGACGTTATTGTGTATTATGGAAATTTTCTAGTATACCTAAACCATATTATTAAAAAAATACGACTAGCCGATTAGAGGTGACATCCAATATAAAATCACTTATAGTCATATCCACATATTTTATTATGCGCACAAAGCGTTCTTTTTTATTTCTCATTTTATTTTTGTTCTTGTATAGTGTTTTTGTATTATGTTATTGTAATTGGTTTTTTGTAAGCCGTTATATTATAACATAAATAAATAAACTTATAATCCATCGCTTACCATCAGGCGTGATCGAGGGTAAGAATGGGCTCATCTAAAATAAAAATATCTGCTTCTTTATTGCAAATGCGACTTCTTACAAACAGAAGGATTAATCACGGCGATTGTTCAGTCCGTGCTCATAACCTATTTTTAACCGACTTCTAAAAAAGGAGGAGGTTCTCAATTCGGATGTTTGTATATTTTTTTTTTTTATGTTTGTCCACGCATAACTCCGTCGTTTGCCAACCGATTAGAAAAAATCGGATCTTGTTAGAAAGGAAATACTTCCCAAATGGTCCCATGAAAATTTCATCGAAATCGGACAAGTCGTTTCTGAAAAATCAACAAAAGTCTAAAAAAATGTTTACGTTGATGATCTTTTCGTTTACGCTGCATTGCGTTTTTTGTTCGCGAATAACTCCGTCATTTACGAACCGATATGGAAAATTCACTGACCCACTAAAAAGCACGAAAATAAAAACTTTTTTGCAAAAAATAAAACCGACTTCCATATCAAAACACTACAAAGCCAAAAATAATTTTAATTTCGGAAGGCGGTGTGAAAAAAAAAAGAAAATACAAAACCAATAACACCGACTACCGAAATTAAAATTATTTTTGGCTTTGTAGTGTTTTGATATGGAAGTCGGTTTTATTTTTTGCAAAAAAGTTTTTATAATTGCCTACTGTTTATATTTTACAGCAAAAGCATTTCAAGTGCAATTCAGTTGAACAAATAATTGTGTTAGATGATTGTTCCTAGTTACCTACTCAAGTAGGTAGGTACAGTCATACAGTCACGCGTCGAATCAAAGGTACACCTAAAAGACAAAAAATCCGTCCAAGCGCGACTGTACGAGTCGGTCGTGAGGCTATTAAAGCAGAGTTCCTAATAGGATTTGCGAGTAAAAACAAAATCAAAACCGAATACAAACATTTCGCAATTTTTAAATTAATGTTTAGGAATATGTACACTCTCTATGTCTTCGTTATGGTTCATGAGCTATAGCGGTTGACAGGTAGACAAACATCGGAGGCTTTCTTATTTCACCATCCGCAGGATTCGAACTTGGTCCTTCTAGGTAATATGCCTGTTGTGAGCGGTGTTACAGCCACTCAGCCAGACAAAAATATAAACATATGCAAGAAATAACATAAAATTAAGGAGAAATTTTATAAATATGTAACACGTAGTAAAAACTATTCTCCTTAAGCGACTGCGGAGCGTAAGGACAACTGAAGGAAGGAACTGGGCAGGATTTTAGTTTGTAAAAGTCTGCCGCTCACTCAGAGCGGGAGGACTCACTCATTTGGTAGTTTTATTTCGAGTAATACTTATTGACGAAACGCCAAAATTCACGCGGATTTGATTGGATGAAGTGTGAGTTACAAAAATAAAGAATATCTCCTGTTTTTAAAGATAGACAAAGCTACTCAATCTATTTACTGTGACGAAAGATCATAATTACGTTTTCGACATAATGAGTTACCTATAAGTGATAACCTACTTTATATCGTTATCTAACTGTTATTGTTTCAAATTGATTTATGAATACATGTTCCAAATTACACAAATCATTTGTTTGTTAACCTTGAATACCTTTTGCTTACAAATTATGATGATTGTCATGCTAAAAATCGTTGCACTAAGTAATGGATATTATTTTGTGTTGTCTAAATGGTTTCAAGGAGAATAATGTTCTCATTCGTTTTTGCGTGTTTATTATTCAACTAGTTGCTGTAATTAAGGTTTTGTTGCGCATATATAATTTATACTTGACTTCATACAAGCCACATCATTTTTGTTATCTAAAGTGTGTTAAAAGCCACACTGTAAGTTGACTAAGTTCTCTTATGCAAGAAGATTAAAAGTTTCGAACCACTTGTAAAAAAAGGTTTTAAAATATTCATCTAGGTATATAGATGACTTACTTGTGCCAATATTTTTAAGCGTAATTACAAATTCCAAAGCCCCTGCGGTTATATCCTATTTAATTAACCGCCAGAGCTATTAGTTATTTAATTATTTCACAGAACACAAGCTTGAAAGCGCTTTCTAGCGTCAATGACGTGTCATTCATCATCATCTGGTTAGTCTTTCCTCAACAATGTTGGGATCAGCTTACAGTCTAGTGTTTTACAAGGAGCGACTTCTTATCTGACCTCTACAACCCAGTACCTGGGTATCACGATAAGCCTTGGCAAGATTGGTGTCAGAATTTCCGGGTTCTATCGACAGTCAAAGTCCTTTCTGACGCACTCGAAAATCTCGTTTATGTTATGATCAGTGATCGGAATAGGTAGAGCTATTTAGGTTCATTGACCGCAAACATTGATGTTTGACTACGGGATTTTATTGAATTTCATTATTTTTGTCAATAATTATGTATAAAAGAAATAGTTTGTATGGTAATATGTTTTTGTACAACTTCAGAATAAAAATGTTTAATTGATTGTTGATTCTTGAATAAGAAATTGTTACTTAAAAAAATATATGTGGTTTAATGAATCAAGTTCAATCTATTTATTATACTATCCTTAATCACGTCCTTCTTATATTTACCCGCCAGAAAGGAAGTGTAATCTTTCAATAGTCCTGAAGGCGAGAAAGTTTTTTTATGATTTTACTACTTAAAAACTAAATCCCGGGACTCGGGGAATATCCATATTATTCTATCCTATGGCAAGTACATAAAACAGCTCCACCTATTCCGATCTATAGTTATGATCCACGGACCGATCTCGGACAACTTTACTTAATTTTAAAGATCAACCCGTCCAGCTCTTATTATTTAGCCACGAGTTCTTCCTTTACTGTTGTTACTATAACGTGACATTACCATCATGGATTTGTTGTGAAAAACGGAATTGTATTGGCCATTATTGTGGGCTTAATACAACAGTTACTAACTAGCAAACCATGAAACAAAATTGTATCAAATGTTATCCTGCTATTCTATCAAGTTCAATTATCTAGCTCAATCTATACTAATATTAAAAAGAGGTTATATTTGTTTTTAAGTTTGTATGTTTTTTTTTTAAATTAAAAATAGGTTCGCGTTTGACCACCATCTCACCTGATGGTAAGTGATGATGTGGTCGAAGATGGAGCACTCTTACCTAAAAGTAACCTATTCACTCTATGTAGTGGGGTAATCTCCAGAAGTAACGATACAATTCATTTTTTTTTGCACAGATAACTAACAGAATTAAGGTGCATTTTTCCTGAGTGCTATAGGCTGTAAATTATTTCGAAACCACGCGGATGAAGTCGCGGGCGAAATACTAGTATTATGTAATTACCACTTGTTTGTTTATATACAAGGCGGCAAATTTGTCGTGTCATCAAAAAGCGCTCACGCAATTGTGGCTTATGATGCAAGAAAAAGGGGGAAATGAAGCGAAGGAAATTGCTTGACGTTGCAATGCGCAGTCTTGGTCGCCTGCTTGCTACTATTTTGTTTTACGATTAACTGCTCTTATTTTTTTTTTAATATTTAATTCGCTACCGGTTCGATTTCCTCTACTGACGGGTTGTTTCTGTAGATTACACCAATTAGTAGTTAGCCTACAACGTATATTTTTATCTATCTAGATTTCCGTATTACCTTGAAAACTGGATATGAGTAGCTGTTATTGCAAAAAATATTAATCTATTTAGGAATTAAGATAGAAGAAGAGATTTTTTCGCTTATGTAAGTTTGCTGGCAACGCCCCTAACCAAACGATAACCTTGGCTGTACATGCTAGGTTTAGAACTTCCTGATAATAGATAGACTAAATGTTCTAACTCGCTAGTCTTTTACATTTCGCGGTCTTTCCCTATTTTTACTTTATCTCGTGTGGGCTATGTGGGCGATAACCCTATTTTAAACAGTACTAGATTCTGGCTGCGACTTCTGTGAGAAAAAACGTTGCCTATATGTCACTCTCCAGCCCTCTATCTATCTCCTCGCCAAAAATCTCATCCTTCCGTTGCTGCATTTAAGTCTAAAAAAGGGCAAAAACATTTTCGGATTTATACAGAATGGATTATAAGTAAACAGAATAAATCGATATGAGGAGTGTTGGACACCATATCGCCCTAAAACAGCAGAAAATCTCCCATAGCCTCAGACATAGCCCTCATCTTTACGATGTTCCGACCAAGTGCAATGACAACGTGCCTCAAACGTCACCATGAAAAGAACGTTCTCACAAATGGTGGAAGACGGTTGGAATGTTTTTAGGGTTCCGTAACCAAAGGTTAAAAACGGGACCCTATTACGTAGGCTCCGCTGTCTGTCTGTCTGTCACCAGGCTGTATCTCATGAATCGTGACAGCTAGGCAGTTGAAATTTTCAGAAGATGTATTTCTGTTGCCGCTATAACAATACATACTAAAAAATAAATAAAATAACTTTAAGGACGGCTCCCATAAAACAAACATGGTTTTTTGCCGTTTTTATAGATAATGTCACGGAACCATTCGTGCGCGAGTCTGACTCGCACTTGGCCGGTTTTTTCCATATTACGATGCTGAGCAGGTATATAGAAACAAGTTTAGGAGAAGTAAGAGCTAAAGCCTCTCAAAAAAGGCTATTACTGTTTCATAATTTATAAACTCCACAATATTGACCAACTCCTATCAGTGTACAGATTACGTGTATGACAGATATTAAGTTCAACATTGTTTTGTCAAGCGTTATTATCGTCTATCGTAGTGATAAAAATTTCTACGCACGTTTTTTTCAATTATAAATCTTTTCGATTTGGGAATACAATCGTTATTCTCATTATTGTTACCTGTATAATCTCTATGTATTCAAGAAGCCTTTTATAATTTTGGAATTAATATTTTGCGAATCTATTTCTGCTTCAATGAATAAAAAGTTGGAGTTATCAAAATCTGAACTATTACCTACTTAGTCTTTTTTGCAGCCATTTTTTTTACAATTTTATTGTGTCCTTCATTGTAAATAGTAACATATTCGGGATCGTCTTCTAGCCTCCTTATTTTGACGTCATTTAATTACGTTGCGAAATACCCGATTAAAAATACACCATATCGGTTGTTGAATATTTTTATCCGACTACGGTACCTGTACCAGACTGCAAACAGCTAAAATTATAATTTTAGTAGTGTGAAACATATTCATTAGTTTCCGAGTTTATCGCGGACAGACGTACAGACGCAGCGGGAGACGTTGTTTTCTAATATGTACCTATCTAAATACCTTAATGAATTTTCGCGAAAAACAACACTCATCTTCTGTCAGTCGGTACAAACTTTATGCACTGTATGCGAATTGCATGGATTAGTATCTACTGGCTCTAAGTATCACAAGGACATATTAATAAGAATAATAACTAATCTAATCGGTTACTTGAGACAGGAACCCTGTAAGTACACTAACCTTTGTGATCATCGCGAGGATATAACTAACATAGGTCCAACAAACTGTTTATGCTATAAAGGATCTTAGGATTTTCTGTTTGAATATCGCAGCAATTCGCGAACAATTAAACTTAGCACATCCAATTCCTCTTTTTCAATCGACGACAAAAAGAGGAGGTTATCAATTCGACGCGTATATATATATATATTTTTTAATGTTTGATCATCGATTACTCGAAGACGGCTGAACCGATTTGGAACATTCTTTTTTTGTTTGAAAGGGTATACTTCGAAATTGGTCCCATTGTCATCAAGTCAGGATCTGATGATGGGATCCTGGAGAAATCGAGGGAACTCTTCAAATATTATAGGCACACCTATGGTGTTTTGGGTATTTCTTATAGTAACTTGTGCAGTTGCTCTCAAAAAGTACCATTTGAGGAAGTGGAACTGATGATGAAGACCACAGATGGCCGCCGAAACTACTCAATAATAAGTATTGAGTGGATTGCGATTCGATTACTTGAATATGGATGTTAAGCTCTTTATGCTCGTCACAATGCATATGGTGATGTAGAGCTGATGGTGAAGTACCAGGAGAACTCCTCAACAATTAACGGCCCAGCATTGGGAAAAGCAATATTTTGTAAAAGGTTATAAGTAGTTGACATTTAAGCTCTTGTAACTAGGTAAATTAAAAATTGAAAATTGAGTGAAATAAAAACTTTTTACCAAAAAATTAAACCGACTCCCAAAAAACACTGCAAAGTGAAAAATAACTTTAATTTCGGAGTTCGGTGCCAAAAACGAAAATACAAAACTAAAGACACCGACTACCGAAAGTAAAGTTATTTTTCACTTTGGAGTGTTTTTTGGGAGTCGGTTTAATTTTTTGGTAAAAAGTTTTTTCTTATGTAAAGTGAAGTATTGTGATCAGCGAACGTGCAATGCTTTTGTGTTTTGTTATTTCAATACACAAAAGCGTGTAAATTGAAATGCGCTAACTAGCTTGCAAAACAGTTAGAATCTTTCTAATCGAGTCGTCCAAATCGTTCAATATTGTCGAAGCGGCGGGATGATGTGGAGCAAGAAGCTCAAGATCGTTCACGATGGAGAACTACTGTGGACGACCTCTGCTCCATTTTGGGGTCGTACGAAAATTAGTTGTTAAGTGGATTACGGCCGATTAGAATTTATCCTTGATATCGAGTCGCCTATCGCCTATTTAGATAGGCGGTCCAGTCAATAGCAATGTAGACAAAAATAACAGGAATATCGAAAATATTTATCGAACTTAAACATGACTAAAAAAATGTGTATTCCAAACTAGCGCCTGCCCGCGGTATCGCCCGCGTGTATATGTTTTTCCAGCTGAAAATAAGTAGAAGAATATGTCCTCCAAGGTATCATCTATCTCTGTACCAAATTTCATGAAAATTGTTTAATTAATTGAGACGTGGAAGTGTGACGTACAGAGCTTCTTTCGCATTAATAATACTAGTAAGGAGTGAAAGATCAAAGTCGGTTTGTCAGAAAACGAAGCCGGTATCCATAATTAGATATCGTAAGACGAGATATTATTAAATTTTCTTAAATAGATAAGACTCAAGGTATCTGGGGGCACGGCAGTGCCCCCGTCAAGTCGAGCAAAAAAGCGGCACGGCCGTACCATTCTTTTCTCGAAGCAACTCAGGCCATTTTCGACCCCCTATAACTTCGTTGTGGATAAAACTAGAAGCCTGAATTTTCAGTAACCAAACAGGCATTGTATAAACACGGTATATTTCAAATTTCATTCAATTTGAACCAGTAGTTTAAGAATTATAACGAGTCAAAGTTCCTTAATTTTGTTAATTTTGTCACTCACTGACTGACCGATCATCAAAAGTCTAAGGTACTTCTAGCAGACATAGAAGCTTCAAATTTAGAATACAATTAGTGTTTAGTATATGAATCAAGGAAAAACTATATTTTTCAATTTCGTTCCAGTTTTCTAGATACATCAACTGCATAAATAACTTTGTAATCCCATATAAATATATAGGATTACAAAGTTACATTTGCAGTTAATTAATCAGTGTACCTGTATAATATAATGAAATAATAGATGTAGATGGGTTAGAAGCGTTATGACTTCCTCTCGATAAGACTGAATAGCAGATATGTCTATTTCGCAATAGGACTAAATCTCGATATGACTAGATCTTGTTTGGACTAAATCGTGTTTGGACTAGATTGAAATAAGACCAGATAGCGTAACGACTAAATTTTCATTTGTTTTTTGAAGTACAGCTAAAGAGATAATTAAAATATTAAGCTCTTTTCCACGGTACCAATATTAAAATACTAAAAATGAAAGCATTCTATTGTAACATAAATATTTATTTGTTTATATTTACGTTTTAAATCGCTAACGTTTTTTAAAAAAGATATGAGCGTTATCTCCTTCGTCTCAAGTTTATTCAATTCTCTCAGATAATTACGATTAAATAATATCGTGTTTCTGTTTTTGTTGTTAGCTGCAAACAGTGAAATAAAATCTTGAATATATGCCTCTATTTTTAAATAAAATAAAAATTGTAGCAACGTAGGTTTGTGCTGCATGCGCACATTAAGGCGACAATGCCATGCCTTTAAATTATTATTGGTCCTGTCCTTTTGATTTGCGCAGGAAATAAGCAAAGGATTCTTTAGCCATTGCCTGCAAAAGTAGCTTACGACTGCACTTCAGTAAAGCTAAGTACTCCATGTAGTACCTATATCAATACCTTTTGGATACTATTGTACGTCATATCGATATTAAGTCAATTCGATAACAGGACATATGCATATATAGTCAAACAGCTAATTAGTCTTAAAGCGATCTAGTCATATCGAGATTTAGTCCTATAGCGAAATAGTCATATCTGCTATTTAGTCTTATCGAGAGGTAGTCATAATGCTTCTAACCCATGTAGATGGGTACTTTTTTTTTCTTGGTGAAAAATATCATCGAATGACTTCTTCCGCTCGGGTGTATCAGAATTCTACTGACTAATAACCCACCCTGTTCCTTCGGAAGCCCTAAAGTTCCGGGGTCGCGGTATCTCGATGGAACTTTCCCGCAAACCCCGACAGGCAATGGCCCTATGAGGCCCCGTCACTGGTATTAACAGCTTTTTGAGGCGCGCGTGGAACACAACGCGCCGCCGACCCGGGCCTGGTCCTTACCGGACGGTGAGCGACCCCTGCTCGCCATCCGCAGGCCCGCGCCTACGGTGGCACGAAATCGACTCGCGATCCACGACGCCCGGGGCGTCTCCCCTGGTGGCTGGGGCGCGAGGAAGAGAGTTGCCTCTCCCTCGCACGTTAGGCCTCCTCCTTCGCTAGCATGACTGCTTCGCAGCAGGAGGTGACTGCATCCCATTCCCTCTCGCTTCGCACCATGGTCTAAACCAGAGCAGGGCGCGAGAAGTCGCCGCCGCCGATCGCCTCTATGAGGATAAGACGGTGCTCCACCCATGCAGGGCACACCTCGACCATATGCTCCACCGTGGGCTTGGCAAAGACTTGGCAATCGCAATAAACAATTTAATTTATATATGTATTACTTGTGAGATATATTGTGTTTTCATGCGATGGCCGAGTCAATCTATTTATTTAAAACGGTAAAGATTTTTAATATTGATATGGTCACTATAAGATGTCGTTAGGTTAGATAATTACGTAACAACTTAAGACAGAAGGTCCCTTAAGTAGGGACTGAATAAATTAATAACCGACTTGGTATTACATGGATCTCACAACTTTTTACGGTAGAACAACTAAGTTGCGAGACTTGGTTTTTTGACAAGTATTGTTTTTTATGGGATCATTATGAGTAAAATGGCGGATTTATCAAACGACTTAAATATACTGTTGAACTAGCCAAGTTCTTGAAAGAGATGGTGAGTAGGTACCCCATTGTTGCCTTCCGTCAAACTAAACTAATCCAGAGCGAATAGCTTACTTCAAAGTAAGCGTGCTTCATCTTCGACCACATCATTACCAGGCGAGATGATGGTCAATCGCGTCGCGAGCCTATTATCAATAAAAATTCTTTCGAGTTCAGTTCAGAAATTCGATGCTCCCCATTTAGTGCTAAATTATGAATAGTGGAACAATTATGTAACGGGCACAATGGGTTTATATTTAAATGATACCTCCGCATAGTCTGCTTGATATTATGAATGTATGGATGTACATTCGAGGTTACCGCATATATACATACAGCAAGGCGAAGAGAAAAAACTATCTTATTCAGCCAAGCCAATTTAATTGTAAGTACTGGCTTTGGATGTGGAGCAAATTAGAAAATACTTTTTTCTTAAAATAAAAAGTAACATTTAAGTTCTTAGCACGTGTCAATGACACGTGCTATCTGAAAGTTCTTTTTATAAGATTTAAAAAAAAATCAGTTGTGGTATCTATAACTAAACCTAGATAGTTAGTGTGAAGTTTTCATTATCCGTGGAATACTTCTTCAGGAGAGACGTTGACCAACTGTGGTCTTTTTCATTATTTCTACTAATACAATGGAAACCATACTAAAATAATATACCTTCAAAATCGGCTTATAAATGAATAATAAAAAAACCTACCTATTTAAAAATATGTACTTTTATGTTATTTTTCTTCTCACCTCGTTTTATCTCCAAATATTATGCCGTTTGTAATTAAAATCCATTGATACCTCATCAGTCATCACAATACGTGCGTCACTGCGTATAAATAGCTGTAAGGAAAATACCTATCGTCCAAATTTAATAGGGTCATCAACATCTTTGTGAATAATTTCCATCCAGGTTCCTAAAACAAACATGAATCGGCTTATAAGATTACCATTAACATAAAATATCGCAAAACAAAAAAAAAAACAACAGCAGGTACTTCAACGCTTGTACGGTACAAAGTCGATAAATGATGCAAAGGTCTTAGATGTCAGAAAAAAATAATGGCTCGATTAGAATAACTCATTTGTTTGTTTAATTAAGGTAGTATTGATGAATCATACTGTGAACGTTTACTTTATAAAATAGCTAAATACGGAAGAATAATAAACTTCTTTGTTTCAACTTATCTAAAGGTATGAATAAATCAGTAAATTAAATATAGTTGATGTCAATTAAGTGTCTGTTACGGAGAGTAAAAAGCAAAGAACTTCAAATCCAATCAACCAGATCTAATGTTTAAAAAACTTTTTAGCAAAAAATAGAACCGACTTCCATATAAAAACACTACAAAGGCAAAAATAACTTTAATTTCGAAAGGCGGTGTCAAAAACGAAAATATAATATATAAAACTAAAGACACCGCCTTCCGAAATTAAAGTTATTTTTGCCTTTGTAGTGTTTTTATATGGAAGTCGGTTCTATTTTTTGCTAAAAAGTTTTTTTTCACGCTTTTTAGTGGGTTGGTTTGTATATTATCTAGTTACAAAAGCCAAAATGTCAACTACTTATCACCTTTTACAAAATATTGCTTTTCGCGGTGCAGAGCCGTTAATTTTTGAAGAGTTCTCCTGGTACATCACCATCAGCTCTACTTCACCATATGCATTGTGACGAGCATAAAGTGCTTAACATCCATATTCAAGTAATCTAATCGCAATCAACGAAATACTTATTATTGAGTAGTTTCGGTGGCCATCTGGGGTCTTCATCATCAGTTCCACTTCCTCAAATGGTGCTTTTCAAGAGCAACTGCACAAGGTACTATAAGAAATACCCAAAACGCTATAGGTGTGCCTATAATATTTGAAGATTTCCCTCGATTTCTCCATGATCTCATCATCAGATCCAAACGTTACGACAATGGGACCAACTAGAAAGTATACCTTTTCAAACAAAAAAAGAATTTTCAAAATCGGTCCAGCCATCTCCGAGTTATGAGGTAACATACATAAAGACGAATTGTAAACCTCCTTTTTTTGAAGTCGGTTAATAAATATTGATTTGATCAAAACAAAAACACTTACCGATCTTACCGATAATAATCTAGGCAAAGCTCAGATGTGTACTATAAATAAGTCGTAAATATATACTTAAGAGAGCAGTGCAAGTGCTGTATTACTTTGTTTAATTTTCATCATTAACACTGTTCTCAAAACGACGAAGGAAAACATTCAGAAAAATAACCGGCTTGTCCTAGGGCCAAACAATCCAAGGACATGTGACATCCAACAAACCGTACTGGATCCGTGCGGTGGTTTACTTCTACGTGGAATGGAAACAGCCGATTCCATTCCACGTAGAAGTGGAGGCCGTGTTCCAGCGTGGGACCTTTATAGCCTAAATGCATATATCTATATATTTAAGCATTGTTTGTGGTTTTGTTAAAAACCAGTAAGGATTAAGGTATTATTTAGATTATTAAGCACGTTTATGTATACGCTGCCCTCATCATCATTGTAATGACACTTTCATATCGGACAGATATTATGTTAATTTTGCTCATGATGATTATATAAGTTTTTAAGCTAACATGGTCACTAACAGTATTATTAGAACTTAAAACGGGATATTTACCATGTGTACTTTTTAGGGTTCCGTAGCCGAATGGCAAAAAACGGAACCCTTATAGTTTCGATATGTCTGTCCGTCGTGTCTGTCTGTCCGTCCGTCCGTATGTCACAGCCATTTTATTCCGAAAATATTAAGACTATACATGTGAAACTTAGTATGTAGATGTATTCTGTGAACCGCTTTCCGATTTTAAGAAAAAAAATTAAAAAATATTTAAAATAAAGGGGGGTCCCCATACATGGAACTGGAACTGAAAATATTTTTTTTTCATGACACCTATGCGTGTGTGGTATACTATACTATACTGTAGACAGGTCTTTAAAAATGATATGAGGGTTTCTAAAACCACTTTTTTATAAAGTCAATCGTTTAAAAGATATAAGCTTCCAAAGTGGTAAAATGTGTGTGTGTCCCCCCTCTAACTTCTATAATAATGGAGTTAAAAATCTAAAAAAAATATATGTCTGTAGATCTTAATGTAAACTTTCAACCAAAATTAGTTTGAACGAAATCGGGTCAGCAGTTTTTGAGATACAGCATATTTTCTAAAACCGCAAATATAACTTTGTAATTCATACAAACACTGAAAAACAAAGTTATTTAGCGTAGTTGTAAAAATGTAAATAAGTTAGTTTTTAAGAAATTTTTAAGGTTTTTTTTATCCGTCAAATAAATATACATATTATATTATATTATTATAGTTACTACGGAACCCTTCATGGGCGAGTCTGACTCGCACTTGGCCAATTTTTGTTTCGAGTTTCAGATATTTCGGCACTGTTGCAAGCGCCATGATCACGAATGAACTGAAGTAATTGCGGGTGGACGTTTATTAGCAGACGAATCGGTCTACCCTCTTTCTCGTTCGTTTTTTTTGTGATCACCACCGCTACCACTGTCGCATGTGTCTCTCAAAACTACCCCTTAAAAGTGTTCAAAAAAGTTCGCGAGCGGACACGGTGAGTTTTGTGTGTCAGGAACTGAATCGAGTTTTCACATGATATACAGATTTGCTTATGATACGGAAAACATAAACGTTATCGTCTACGGTTTTATGAAGTAATCGTATCTACCTACATATAGCATTATTATTATACATTGTTGTCATTTACTCGTTTTCTCATACTATTGTAAAAACTTGCAAGACAGACAGTGTTTAAGCTAATAACAATACACGATTATTTAGGGTTTTACTGTACAGTTTGTAAAGATGTGAGGTGCTCGCGGCTAAATAATTACACAATTAGGTCGATCTTCAAAGATAATCAACGCTTGCCGGGGTACGCACATTGATGGGTGGTCATCTAATAAATCAATTTTCAAACTAAACTATAGCCTGTAAGTTACTTACTGATAAAATGTAGTTTCATATTGGTGAAAGAATTTTTGTCAGCGGTCTAGTCGTTTTTGTTTATCTACTACAAAGAAACAAAAAAACCAAACTTTTTATAATATTAGTGTAGATGAACTAGTTCACATTTATGTATGTCCGTGTTCGGGACGTTACAAGGTGCGTTTAAGCACGACCACAGTCCGTCCCTGGGCACGGCTCTGGTATATGTGGATAAACCTTTATTTTGAACTAAATTTTAGATATTCGGCAGGAAGTAAAACGTCCCAGTGAAACAATAAAATCGATAGTGATAATCTAGCTGTCTAAATGTGTATATCAATTTAATTTAATTAATTTTACTAATTTTGACACACACTGATACAGCTATCGCTGTATGAAATGGACTCGCTCATAAAGGGTTCCATATCAGCAAGGGGCCATCCATAAATTACATCACACGTTAAGGGGGAGGGAGGGGGTCGACGAAATGTGACATTGTGTGACAAGGAGGTGGGAGGGGTCCTAAATTTCGTGACGTCACATTTCAAAATCTATTATAGTTAAAATCTCGTATATTAGTTAAAACACGAACTTTAAACTATTACTTTACGGATACCTCAAAAACATACAACTACATATGTGTAAATAGTAATAGTATTGTCGACCACTCGCTCTACTAGTGTTACGCGTAGTTTGCCAGACGTCCCGTATTTCACGAGACGGCCCGTATTTCAGGCATAAATTCAAATGTCGCCGGGAGTCCGGGACCGACTCTGTCCCGTATATCAAATGGAATCCATAAAAGGCGATTTTTTTACAATTTTACAATAATTTCCTAAGCTTTGGTACAACGGAAAGATTTCTCAGAGAGTAACATCCTCTCTAAGGTGCTGTGTATAAACTTTAATCGCCAGTAAATTACAACCATTTCCAAGAAGCTACGGAACTTTTAAGGATGAGATGAGTTGAATATGGACTACTTATAAGAAGAATTTCAGATGATTAAAAAAGCCTGGATATTGCTGCTACATCTTCTGCTGACAAAACAATAGATGCGATTGAAAAGTGGAAGAAAGTCTTAAAATGTTTTTTTTTTTTTTAGTATCCCTAGTTGTTGCTTTGTAGAAGCAGTTTTTCACAAATGGTGTTAAAGTGGACTGATGTACGAAATAAGTGTACCCCCAACTTAATAAAAAGCGAATTAATCACCATATTTAACTATGATTATAATGACTATGATGAATACTATATGATATATGACTTTTTAAAATGTCAAATCTTTCAAAAATACGTTAAAACATACGCGTAGTAAATAATTAGTATTTTATTTATCCCAGAAAAAAATTGAAGTCCCGTATTTTTTTGCCGATTTAAACATTTGTCCCTTACAGGCTGAAAAAAAATCTGGCAACCCTATTTCGCGCCAGCCGCCCTCTGATAAATGCCGCCAAACGCATTGCGCCTAGTGGTGATTTCTTTGTTTTTATTTCATTTGACCACTGACTTTCGCGGATGAAACGTCGTTCTTAGTTCTATTTTGTGATTTTTAACTTACGAAACAAGTTTAATCATGTAATGTCAGCATAAACTGAAAACTACTGTTATTGTACGGCTTCGCTCGTACAGTATCTTTAGTTAATATAATTCTATTAATATTTTTTTTTGTGTTTGATGTGATGTTAATTTTAAATAATTTAAAAAAATAATTTAATTGGAAATAAAACTGATTTTCATTAAATAATTTCTAAATGTTTGCAAAATATGTGACGTCACTCTAGGGAGGGGGGAGTCTCACAAATGTGACCAGCTGTGACAAGGAGGGGGGGAGGGGCAACAAAACCATGAAATTCGTGTGACGTAATTTATGGATGACCCCCAAGCTATGTAAGTAGTATGTGCTATATCTCGAAAACTGCTGTATACACTCTTACTTTTTGCCACTTTGGATTCGTAAAGCAGTTAACAGAATACATCTAGCTACACCAAGTTTCAACTGTGCAGTCCTAATACATAGTTTCGGATTAGAATGCGGGAGGATGGTTGCGCATACGCAGGCAAGGAATAGGTCGCGGTAGTAACGTACTGTCTATGTTATAATTTCAGAGGCAACGATACTACTATTATTACTCCTATTTTTGATTCTACTGTAGATGCATGTTGTACCTAAAAGAATAATCTGAATAACTGTGTATAATGCCGTATGCGGCGAGACGAATGTCGCGACAGGTATAATGTACCTCTTATCGAAATAGCCCAAGGCTATACTGGTTTCCTATGCGCTTGCAAGCTTATTTGCATGCTCACATTAAAATTATTATTTTCTTCTTACGAAGATTAGTTGTGTCATGGCTACTAGTAATGTCACATTTTACGATTTAAAAGAATACTGATATTAGTTATACTAAACTACATTTTACAAGCGGTACTTATCCACCTCTGCGAGTAGGGTTGCCAGGTCGTTGAACCTAGCCGGACAGATCAGCCAGTTTGGCCGGACTATGTCTTAGTATCTTCTTTGTAAATTAGCAATTAATTAACTTAAAGTTTTCAAATCATATTATCGATGTTAAGTGATGGCCTGAAACATAGGTTTTTAGGGTTCCGTAGCCGAATGGCAAAAAAACGGAACCCTTGATAGTTTCGATATGTCTGTCCGTCTGTCTGTCTGTCTGTCTGTCTGTCTGTCTGTCTGTCAGTCCGTCCGTATGTCACAGCCATTTTATTCCCAAACGATTAAGACTATCTGAAACTTAGTAGGTAGATGTATTCTGTGAACCGCTTTCCGATTTTAAGAAAAAATTTAAAAAATATTTAAAATAAAGGGAAACGAAATCGGGTCAGCAGTTTTTGAGATACAGCATATTTTCTAAAACCGCAAATATAACTTTGTAATTCATAGAAACACTATGAAAAACAAAGTTATTTGGCGTAGTTGTAAAAATGTAAAAAAGCTAGTTTTATGAAATTTCTTAGGTTTTTTTTTCTTCAAATAAATATACATATTATATTATTATAGTTACTACGGAACCCTTCATGGACGAGTCTGACTCGCACTTGGCCAATTTTTATAAACCTACGTCAAGCAGGTCGGCTACATTACAGGAACCATTATATTTTACCTCGATTGAACTTAAGATCATTATCATTTTACCAATGTTTTTACAGCCATTTAGATAACCCTCTTAGAACTATTATACCTGTACTTTTCTGTAAACATGTGGTCTTAATACGACAAATATATTGTATGATTTTTTGGTTAATTACCATTAATCTTCTTAAGGTGATTGATCAAATGCAAAAAACCTCGCAAAAGCCACACTCCGTTTATTTTGGCCGGACACGCATTCAAAAAGCCTATGTCCGGCTTTATTCTGACGCCTGGCAACCCTATCTGCGAGGGTTATCTAGGTAGCAATTTCAAGATTACTTAAGTGGTTTGCGACCTTTCCGTCAGTTTAGTTTTCTACAAAGAACAATGAAAGGATTTATTTCGTTTCGTTAATTATGTTAGTCTTTAAAATGAAATACCTAACAAAAGCAGCATGTTACGTGCTTAATCTTTTATTTTAAAATTCACATCATTATTTCATATTTGTTTATTTCAACCTTTAAGAATTAAACAACAATGTGCGGAAATTAAGTATGATTTTTTAAATTTAAAAATTTTTGCTCTCAGCATTTTCAGTTCTTTCAACTTTTCACGTGGAATGTCGTCATCTGCTTAGTCTTTTTCTAACTATGTATGTCTGGGTAAGCTTCCAGTCTAACGCGATCCAGCTGAGTACTAGTGACCTACATGAAGTGACTGCTTATCTGACCTCTACACTCCAGTAGCTGGGTAACCAGGGCCGGATTAACCATTAGGCGGAGTAGGCAACTGCCTAGGGGCCCAGGCCCAGTGCACGCACCAAGAAAACATGTTTCTTCGAACGAGAATTTGATGTGCGTGTGAACTTGGGACCTCACTGTTATCTCACAAAATACAAATTGTTAGATTTAGTAGTAGAATCAAAACAATTTTAGGATAAATCTGGGAATAAGTAAACAAATATATTAAAAACCACAGCCCTTAATGTGCGGCTCCTCAGTTCACACACGATTTGGTCAGTCAAAGTAAGAAAGGGGCCCCGAGAATGCCATTGCCTTAGGGCCTCTGACAGGGTTAATCCGGCTCTGGGTAATACGATGCCCCTTGGCAAGACTGGAGTCAGATTTTCTAGCTTCTGACTATCCGTAAAGACTGTCAGATGTATAAATGACAGTCGGGACGGCTTGACATGCTTTTCGAGCCACGGAGGAATCTCAATATGTTATGATCACCAGTGATCGGAATAGGTAGAGCTATTTAGGTTCATTGACCGCAAACATTGATGTGAATATGGATATTCCACGGGATTCCTACTGATACTACGGGATTTTATTGAATTTCATTATTTTAGTCAATATGTATAAAATAAATAGAATAATAAACTTCAGAATAAAAATGTTTAATTGAATGTTGAATAAGAAATTGTTACTTAAAAAAATATATGTGGTTTAATGAATCAAGTTTATCTATCTGTTATACTATCCTTAATCCCATCCTTCTTATATTTACCCGCCAGAAAGGAAGTGTAATCTTTCAATAGTCCCGAAGGTGAGAAAGTTTTTTTATGATTTTTTACTTAAAAACCAAATCCCGGGACTCGGGGAATATCCATATTATTCTATCCTATGGCAAGTACATAAAACAGCTCTACCTATTCCGATCTATGATAATCACCCATCCACGAACCGCGTTTGGCAAGCGTTACTTAACCTTGTAGACGACTTGTAGCCGAGCGGCTGTTATTATTTAGCCACGAACACGTGAGATGTAATTTCACTAAATCAGACTTGTGCGACATTTTGCAGTGTCACGTTTCCTTAAGATTTGCATATTTTTAAGATTATGATATTTTTTTTTACATTGAAACGGCCTAAGAGGTTAACAACATTTATATTTACAACTAGGCTGCACTCAGGACTTGGTTCGCGTGGGACTCGATGTTACTTTCCCGCGTAAAACCTAATCCCGCGGGAATTCGGGGATAAAAAGTAGCCTATTGTGTTATCCTCTTTCTCGCTTTTTGGTAGCCTGGATAAACAGAAAGACAAACAGTTTTTTTTTAACACGCTTTTATTAGGTCGACGTGTATGTAACTAACTATGTAATGGAATCTAAGGTAACTAATTTAACCGTCTTCCAAGGGTCGTAGCATAATGAAAATTGGCAGCTGTATGTAGTTTTGACGACAATACAATAATAAGGTACTGTCAAACTGATCTGATGATGGAGCCGGAAGATATGAACTGGAACTTCATGATGGAAAATCGTCTCATAACTGTTTTGTATTTCATAGAAAAGTCTTGTTATGAACTTTGACCACGATTACGTTTCAAGGTCTGATGATGAAGCCGGAAGATAGGCACTGGCATTCCATGATGGAATATCGTATCATAGTCGTGTTTACACTTGTGAGAAAGGCCACGTAATGGACTTTGAACACGATCAGGTTTCAAGGTTATAAAAAACCTAAAGAAAATCCGTTATCGGTTTTCTTAACCTTTTTGAATTACCGCGTAATCCATAGATTTATTTTTTTATAGATGTCACTTTCAAATCTTCTGGGAGTATCGACCGTTTAAACACAAAGAAAAAGGAGACTACAAAAAAAGGAAAAGCGCAAAAAAAAATAAAAATTGTTTTACTTGCATTTATAAAAGCGTGTTTTTCTGGTGTTTTTTAAACTATTAATTTTTTAAGTTTGTTTTTTAGTATCGTGTATACACTTGAGATAACATAGTTATTTTGAAATCAAAGGCACACTCTTCAATTTTATTCATACGTAGTGATTTTATTTAAACTTATCTGTAGTTAGTAAGCATGATAAGCACATTTAAATGTAACTACCTGCTTATTCGAGAGGAAATCCTTTGGTTCATGAATCATGAGGTCATACATATATTCTTGGTTCATTCATACAAGTAATTTTCCATTCCATGAACTTCTATGTAAGACGTATGTAGGTAGGTACTTACCTGCTTAGATGCTATATGTATAACCTGTTTCTGCGATAGTCGTTTGGAGTCAAAAATAGACTATTCTTAATTAAATCTCTGACGCAATCATGAGGTCTTCATACCAGATAAATAGTTGATTACTGGAGAGAAACAATAACTCTTAAGTTATACAATTTTAATTATATTGTAGGGTTTATTTTGTTCCTTAGACGAAACTATCATGTTGTGTTTTATATGAAAACTAGCTGGGCCGGCGAATTCCACAACGCCATTATTTTCTCTTAAATTTTTATTTTATTGTTCTAACAGTAAAGTACATAACAAAAAGAATTATCCAATTTGATGCAGGCGTTCCGAAGTTATGAGTGTACATGATACAAGATTTTTTTTTTAAATATCGTGTCAAAAAACAGCATATCGAGATCGAGGGTTTCATCTGATAGATGACTGCTGATTTTTATACACACTTGTTATGCTACTCCAATCTAGCAATCTCGCGTGATCCCTTACGAAGTACAAGACCCAGTTTCGTAATATTTCCACAGAGACAGAGATTGTATTCCCTAATCCGAATTGTCCAAGAACCATTCATTCCACCCAGTCCCAGACCCTGGTCTTAAAGATTTTGACAACTACGTTAACTTTCATTATGCGTACAGCTAAGGAATGGAAGTTCCCTGCTAGAATCTGTGTTTTCTAATAGCTACGTACATAAGTAATTATTATAACTTTTTTTTTCCGAGAAAATCATCGAATGACTTCTCCCGGTCTGGGTGGAGTGGAAGGGAGTGTCAGACTTCTACTGACTAAAAACCCACCCTGTTCCTTCAGCTGCCCGTAAGTTCCGGGCTGCGGTATCTCGTTAGAACATTCCCGCAACCCCGGCAGGGCATAATTACAACCTGGGGATTTTGAAGTCAAGAGTAGAGAAGTAACCTATTCAAGTTACTTTTAGGTAAGCTTCGTCTTAGAACACACCATCCCTTTACCTTAGATGGTGGTCAAACGCGAAAATATCATCAATTTAAAAAATATATATCTCGGAAAGATTCATCATTTCATCAAGCCATTAGAAAACCTTCCGTCTGGGCACGTATTACTGTCGGCCATCTGGAAACTTTTGATATTGGATATTATGATTACTACATTTGTTGAACTAATTAGGTAATATTATTATAATATTCACGTTTTCTTTTTGAAATAGGTTTCTTTTTATGCCAAATACGTAAGCAAACTAGTTTTATAACCGCTAAAGTGAAAAAGAAGGCGAGTGGAAAAATTTTGGAGCCAGTGTAACTGTGTAATTGACTTTGCCGGGAGGTGGGATGGCGGGCTGCGTTTAAACACTATACATTCTTAAAATTGATTATTTTTAACCGACTTCTAAAAAAGGAGGAGGTTCTCAATTTGGATGTTTGTTTGTTTTTTTTTATGTTTGTTCGGGCATAGCTCCGTCGCTTGCCAACCGAATTACAAAATTCTTTTTTTGTTGAAAAGGGTATACTTCCCAAATGGTCCCATGAAAATTTTTTCGAAATCGGAGTAGCCGTTTCTGAAAAATCAACAAATCTAAAAAAAAATATTTACAGTTGATGATCTTTTCGTTTACTCTGCATTGGGTTTTTGTTCGCGCATAACTCGATTCGATAACGAACCGATTTGGAAAATTCACTGACCCACTAAAAAGCGCGAAAATAAAAACTATTTTGCAAAAAATAAAACCGACTTCCATATCAAAACACTACAAAGCCAAAAATAATTTTAATTTCGGAAGGCGGTGTGAAAAAAAAAAAAAAATACAAAACCAATAACACCGACTACCGAAATTAAAATTATTTTTGGCTTTGTAGTGTTTTGATATGGAAGTCGGTTTTATTTTTTGCTTAAAAGTTTTTATTATTAAACTCATTTTAACCCTTTATTAGCCTCATTTTTTCTTGCTAGAATGAGTTACATAACATTAACATTCGGCAGACGGAAAACTTATTGAAAGAACAATAGGCTAACAACATAATTATAGGTAACATAGGCAAGCGACAGAAGGACTACCACCAAGCACAATAATTACTCGTACATACACATACACAACTCTCAAAAAACACACACATACACACACCATATAAGAGCATGCAGCCATTACTTTTCGTCTTTATATAATTTCTATTATTTTTCTGTTTTATTCGTATAAATAATGTTAATGCAACACAAACGGGTGAAGACACTGGCTCCTGTAACACAGGTAGGTACTACCTAGCACAGGAGTCAGGACTACAATTAGAAATGTAAATACCTTTTTATATCAATAAAACATTTATTATTTATTATTATCATTTATTATTCAAATATTCCGAAGCCGACTTCAACTGTCTTTTTAAATTACCTACATAGAATATGATAGACAACCAGCAGCTCACACGTTTTCTGTAAATCTTTCTGTTCACCAAACTGAAAATTCAATTATTCAGTAGTCCGACTATGTATGTATACATAATTATAGAATAACCTACTAAGGTTTCATAATCGCATAAACTAATTTCGTGATCTACTCAGGCGCGGTCCGTAGGTGGGGGACGGTCATTCCCGCTCGTTGTCCCCTCAGGTGACGAGTGGGAATTTTATCAACCGACGACCAAAAGAGGAGGTTATAATTCGTCGCGTATATTTTTTTTTTAGTTTTTTTTTTTAATGTATTATGCGATTACTCCAAGACGACTGAACCGATTTGGAAAATTCTTTTTTTGTTTGAAAGGGTATACTTCGAAATTGGTCCCATTGTCACCAGGTCAGGATCTGATGATGGGATCCTGGAGAAATCGAGGGAACTCTTCAAATATTATATGCATACCTATGGCGTTTTGGGTATTTCTTATAGTAACTTGTGCAGTTGCTCTCAAAAAATACCATTTGGGGAAGTGGAACTGATGATGAAGACCACAGATGGCCGCCGAACCTACTCAATAATTAATAAGTATTTCGTGGATTGCGATTCGATTACTTGAATATGGATGTTAAGCACTTTATGTTCGTCACAATGCATATGGTGATGAAGAGCTGATGGTGAAGTACCAGGAGAACTCCTCAACAATTAACGGCCCAGCATTGGGAAAAGCAATATTTTGTAAAAGGTTATAAGTAGTTGACATTTAGGCACTTTTAACTAGGTAAATTAAAAATCGACCAACTAAAAAGAGTGAAATAAAAACTTTTTACCAAAAAATTAAACCGACTCCCAAAAACACTGCAAAGTGAAAAATAACTTTAATTTCGGAAGTCGGTGCCAAAAACGAAAATACAAAACTAGACACCGACTACCGAAATTAAAGTTATTTTTCACTTTGCAGTGTTTTTGGGAGTCGGTTTAATTTTTTGGTAAAAAGTTTTTATTTAAAAAATATCCCATATGTCACCCCCAGGTGACGAATGGGAGCTTTTGTTGTTAAATCCCACTCGTCACCCCTGATAAAAAAAAAAAAAAAAAATAATAATAATAAATAGAAAAAATGAGAACTATTTAGATCTATTTACGAGAGTTAGATTTATTGGAATTAAAAAGAAAAAAACATCGACTTTTTACTTTTTTAATTTTTATAATCAACAGGTTTGAACATAAATCTACATTAAACACAATTAAAAGCATGTATTAATCACAATATTTATTTTTAAAAATCACAGATGTCTATTCGACGTAAAGTTATAATTAATCACAGTATTTACAGTAATTTATCTAATTGACTAGACTACAAAAACAATGCTCATCGGTTCAGTTTAAAAGTAATCACAATTACGTTACATAATAAAAAAAACTTACAAAATAGATTTAAACCTATTTTGAATATTTTCTCATCATCACAGATCAACATGATTTACCTAATTGACTATATACACTAATTATGTTTGGTATCATTGCGTTACTTAAAATAAAAAAATATAAAAAGAAACCTGGAACTAAATCTATACTACTATCTAGGTATTACTTACCTTAAAATTTGTCATTTATTATCACAGATCAATATTATTTACACAATTGATTAGTCTACTATATTAATTAGTTTTGTTAAAACAAAGAAGTCGGTTTTATTATTTGCAAAAAAAAATTTTATCTTTGGGCAATAAGTTTATATATTCATTAATTAATGTAAATTTTGAGAAATTTATAGAAATAGTTAGGTAATAAGTACCCCTTAAAGACATTAAATAAAAAATATTGGATACCGCTACAAGCAGAGGTATTTTCTTAGGGGTGACGAGTGGGTTTTTTTCTAAAACAAATCCCATTCGTCACCCAGGGTGACATATGGGATTTTTTTTTAGAAAAAATCCCACTCGTCACCTGAGGGGACAACGAGAGGGGTGACGAACGGGAATGACCGGGGGGGGAGTCACGGGACATGACCCCCGCAAAATCGTACACCCCAAATAGAAAATCTAAAATTTGTAAAATAAGACGTTCCAAATATTATTACCCGATTTGCCAGTAAACATAGAAGACTTCCATTTGTTTTAAAATAAAATTTGTATTGTGCAAAAAAGAAGTGTTGTGACCCCCCCCCCCCCCAAATTCCAGGCTGCTACCGTGCCTGGATCAACTAACCTACTATTTTCAGCTGCCTTCCTAAAATCTTAGGCAATATTATAAACGCGAAAGTGAGATTGTTTGTTACGCTTTCACGCATTAATCGACTTTTCAATTTTATTGAATTTTGGTACAGAGATGGAGATATGGAGACGGTTAAATATAACTATAGAGCTAGAGTTGTTGCGGCAAAAAGCGGGTTTTAATTTATTTTGATAATCATTGCCAAAATATAGTACGGGCAGGTTATGGAGCTAAACAGAAAAGCGATTGGTATAGCCTTTTTTCTTATACAACTATGGTAATTTTCCAGGTGGTTTGAGGACCACTACTCCTCTTATACAACGTGTAATAGAATAAACGCAATTCCTGAAAGTAGTTGGTTCAGAATCGGTTTCTGAATCGATTTCCGTCATAAAAAATAGGTGTTAAATTTTAACGGAAAAATCTTTCATTTAAATTAAAATGGAAACACAGTATCATGACAAATTAATACAATCCTTAATTCAAGTTAATGCGCTTGTGTTCGTGTCGGCCGCTAACATTGCATGAGTGTACTTGCGTCTGCGTAAGGATATTGTATGACGCACATACGTTTTGCGTTTAGTGAGGATAACTATTTTGTAAAAAATGTCTAGGTTTGGTTTCAGTTTATTTAGTTACGGATGTTGTTTTAGAATTATAATTTAATATTCTGATTGGGGTGTCTGAGGTATTGCGCTTAATCTGTTACACCTTGTATAGCCATGGAAAATAATATTTACAACATACATAACCATACCGCACAAAACGTTTTGGGATTGCTTTCATTGTGCGTACGGCTAAGGAGTGGAATTCCCTGCCGGAGTCTGTGTTTTCCGATAGCTATAACCTGGGGGCCTTTAAGTCAAGAGTGAATAGGTTACTTCTAGGTAAGCATGCTCCATCTTCGACCACATCGTCACTTACCATCAGGTGAGATGATGGTCAAACGCGAGCCTATTATCAATACAAAAAAATAAATTGGCCAAATGCGAGTCAGACTCGCCCATGAAGGGTTCCGCAATAACTATAATAATATAATATGTATGTTTATTTGACGAATGAAAAAAAAACCTTAAAAATTTCTTAAAACTAGCTTATTTACATTTTTACAACTACGCTAAATAACTTTGTTTTTCATAGTGTTTGTATGAATTACAAAGTTATATTTGCGGTTTTAGAAAATATACTGTATCTCAAAAACTGCTGACCCGATTTCGTTCAAACCAATTTTGGTTGAAAGTTTACATTAAGATTTACAGAAATATTTTTTCAGATTTGTCACTCCATTATTATTTATTATAGAAGTTAGAGGGGGGACACACACACTTTTTACCACTTTGGAAGCTTATATCTTTTATTAAACGATTGACTTTATGAAAAAGTGGTTTTAGAAACCCTTATATCATTTTTAAAGACCTCTAGAGTCAATAGATATCACACACGCATAGATTTCATGAAAAAAAAAATATTTTCAGTTCTAGTTCCAAGTATGGGGACCCCCCTTTATTTTAAATATTTTTTATTTTTTTTCTTAAAATCGGAAAGCGGTTCACAGAATACATTTACCTACTAAGTTTCACATGTACAGTCTTAATAGTTTCGGAATAAAATGGCTGTGACATACGGACGGACGGAGTTGAAAAGGACAGCGTTGAAAAAAGCAGGAAAAATTCCCGTTTCTTTCCAATTCCGCTGTTTTTTTCTATGTTTCATTCGAAAGTTTCAAGAAAATTTGCCAGTATATATTTCATGTTTTTTTTTCGAATAAAACTGAAAAAACCGAAGAATATGAAAGAAACGGGAAACATTTCATGTTTTTTCAAATACGTACTTTTAAATTAGGAAAACACATGTGAAATAATGGCAAACTTCGCTGAATACCAAGCAAGAAGTTGTTTTTGGGCCAATGAAATAATTCGGCAACCAGTAAACAATTTACACCCTCGCGACTGTGGTGGAAAGGATTTTGTCACTCTAAACAACTTTCATATGCTGCCATAAGATTGTTGAGTATTCCACCATCATCTGCGGCGTCTGAAATATATATTCTACACGTTCATGTCTTTACATGTGTAAATAAACAGGTTTAACACAGAAAGAACAGCTATGGATGCATTATTTCCGGAAGACCTGTGTCCAAATGACAATCAATTAGTGGACATCTGATAGCTGGTATTATAAATATGATAAAGGTAAACATAAATATAAAGGGCCACTCCTTTATATTTATGTTTCTATGTATGGGCGGCATTTTTCAGTTTTTGCCCTGCCAAAAAAAATATTGAAGATCCGGGGCTGATGATGATACAACAATTACAAGTGCGTGTAGTTGAGATTCTTAGATTTTTAACCGACTTCAAAAAAAGGACTAGGTTCTCAATTCGTCTTGAACTTTTTTTATATGTATGGTTACCTCATAATTCGGAGACGGCTGGACCGATTTGGAAAATTCTTGTTGCGTTTGAAAAGATATACTTTCTAGTTGGTCCCATTGTTACGAAATCAGGATCTGATGATGGGATCCTGGAGAAATCGAGGGAACTCTTCAAATATTATAGGCACGTAGCGTTTTGGGTATTTCTTATAGTACCTTGAGCAGTTGCTTTTGAAAAGTACCATTTGGGGAAGTTGAACTGATGATGAAGACCACAGATGGCCACTGAAACTACTCAATAATAAGTATTTCGTGGATTGCGATTCGATTACTTGAGTACGGATGTTAAACACTTTATGCTCGTCGGAATACATACGAGTATGGTGATGTAGAGCTGATGGTCAAGTACCAGGAGAACTCCTTAAAAATTAACGGCTATGCATCGGAAAAACAATATTTTGTAAAAGGTGATAAGTTGTTGACATTATAGCTTTTGTAACTAGATAAATAACAAACCGGCCCACTAAAAAGCGTGAAAAAAAAAAGTAAAAAGTAGAACCGACTTTCGTATCAAAACACTACAAAGCCAAAAATAACTTTAAATTCGGAAGGCGGTGTGAAAAAAAGAAAATCCAAAACCAATAACACCGACTACCGAAATTAAAGTTATTTTTGGCTTTGTAGTGTTTTGATATGGAAGTCGGTTCTATTTTTTTGCTAATCTGGGGGCACGGCAGTGCCCCCGCCAAGTCGAGCAAAAAAGCGGCACGGCCGTACCATTCTTTTCTCGAAGCAACTCAGGCCATTTTCGACCCCCTATAACTTCGTTGTGGATAAAACTAGAAGCCTGAATTTTCAGTAACCAAACAGGCATTGTATAAACACGGTATATTTCAAATTTCATTCAATTTGAACCAGTAGTTTAAGAATTATAACGAGTCAAAGTTCCTTAATTTTGTAAATTTTGTCACTCACTGACTGACCGATCATCAAAAGTCTAAAGCACTTCTAGCAGACATAGAAGCTTCAAATTTAGAATACAATTAGTGTTTAGTATATGAATCAAGGAAAAACTATAATATTTTTCAATTTCGTTCCAGTTTTCTAGATACATCAACTGCATAAATAACTTTGTAATCCCATATAAATATATAGGATTACAAAGTTACATTTGCAGTTAATTAATCAGTGTACCTGTATAATATAATGAAATAATAGATGGGTACTTTTTTTTTTTTTTGGTGTAAAATATCATCGAATGACTTCTTCCGCTCGGGTGTATCAGAATTCTACTGACTAAAAACCCACCCTGATCCTTCGTAAGCCCTAAAGTTCCGGGGCCGCGGTATCTCGATGGAACTTTCCCATAAACCCCGACAGGCAATGGCCCTATGAGGCCCCGTCACTGGTATTAACAGCTTTTTGAGGCGCGCGTGGAACACAACGTGCCGCCGACCCGGGCCTGGTCCTTACCGGACGGTGAGCGACCCCTGCTCGCCATCCGCAGGCCCGCGCCTACGGTGGCCCGAAATCGACTCGCGATCCACGACGCCCGGGGCGTCTCCCCCGGCGGCTGGGGCGCGAGGAAGAGAGTTGCCTCTCCCTCGCACGTTAGGCCTCCTCCTTCGCTAGCATGACTGCTTCGCAGCAGGAGGTGACTGCATCCCATTCCCTCTCGCTTCGCACCATGGTCTAAACCAGAGCAGGGCGCGAGAAGTCGCCGCCGCCGATCGCCTCTATGAGGATACGACGGTGCTCCACCCATGCAGGGCACACCTCGACCATATGCTCCACCGTGTCTTCCAGTGTAGATAGGTACCTAGATATAATAATTATGCTCAAAGGTAACTTGTTAAATGGTCAACGGAATAAAAAAGCAAGAAGTATTAAGAGTATTGGGGAGTATTAAGTAGAGTAAATTGCCCGAAATTACATAATTACTTACTTATGGATTAACTTTAACCGAGACGTTTGACGAGTGCGGCATTAATTATTAATAACTAATGCAAAAGACGTACGTGCGTATCCATATGTGCGTATCAAAGCCTGCGAAAAAAACCCACAGAGACAGGGAGTGGGCTTTGAAAAAAAACTTTAGCTGAAGTTCAAGAAGTAGTACCGGAAAATAAAAAAAGGAAGGCTACCTACAAAAATAAGAAAAGCTCATAAGACAGAGAGAGGGCTTTAAGAAAACTCGTTGTTGGTATACAAGAAGTAGAAGGTACCGGAAAGGAAAAAAGTAGGACTTTCTACAAAAAGCAATGAGATCCCATAAAAAACTATACTTGTCAAAAACCCAAGTCTCGCAACTTAGTTGTTCTACCGTAAAAAGTTGTGAGATCCATGTAATACCAAGTCTGTTATTAATTTATTCAGTCCCTACTTAAGGACGCATTTACGTTTACCACTCGCCCAATTTTAGGTATCCTAGTAGCAACACAACAACATTCCGCGCACACACACTTACAAACCATTGTTCGCCCGATTTTATACATTACTTAACTAATCTTGATACTTGAAGGTAATATTATATTTTCTTTAATATTATTTGACCATAATAAGTTGTAACCTATTGTTTAAAAAGGATTAGTATAAAACATGAATCCCCTGGTCCCTAAACTAGTGTGTAATGTATCATAGGGACCAGTGGCAAATGCTTACCGGATTTTGTCTTCTTGGTTGAATCCAACGCATTCTTTTATATTATTTCATTTACCCTAGTCCGTATGTCACTGGTGGATGCTAACTAAAAACCAGCTCTGGGTGTCTTTACATGCTTATTGATTAGATGTTAGTTTCAATTTTGTATTAATGTGTTTGACGCCCGATCAGGAGTACTAGGGGACTTTGGAGATAAAATACTCATATATGATAAAAAAATTAATAAGAAATAAAGAAAAGTTTCGTCATGCCTGTCTGTCAGTTTGTCCATCCATCCGTATGTCACAGCCATTTTCAACCGACGAAAATAACGGAGGAGGTTATCAATTCGACACGTATATTTTTTTTTTATGTATGATCACCGATTACTCGAAGACGGCTGAACCGATTTGGAAAATTCTTTTTTGTTTGAAAGGGTATACTTCGAAATTGGTTCCATTGTCACCAAGTCAGGATCTGATGATGGGATCCTGGAGAAAACGAGGGAACTCTTCAAATGTTATAGGCACACCTATAGTGATTTGAGTATTTTTTATAGTAACTTGTGTAGTTGTATTTGAAAAGCACCATTTGTGAAGTGGATCTGATGATGAAGACCACAGATGGCCACTGGAACTACTCAATATATAAGTAGGAATAAGAAGTAATTCATGGGTTCCGCTTCGATTACTTGCATATGGTTATTAAGCACAATATGCTCGTCACAATGCACATGGTGAAGTGAAGCTGATGGTGAAGTACCAGGAGAATTGTTCAACAATTAACGGCCCAGCATTGGGAAAAGCAATATTTTGTAAAAGGTTATAAGTAGTTGAGATTTAGGCTTTTGTAACTAGGTAAATTATAAATCGACCAAAAAGAGTGAAATAAAAACTTTACCAAAAAATTAAACCAACTTCCAAAAAACACTGCAAAGTGAAAAATATCTTTAACTAGCTTTTGCCCGTTACTTCATTCGCGTGGGAGGTTTTCCCGCATAATTCCCGAACCCGTGGGAATTCTGGATAAAAACCTATGTCCGTCTCCTGGTTCTAAGCTACCTCCCTACCAATTCTCAGCCAAATCAGTTCAGCAGTTCTTGAGTTATAAACAGTGTAACTAACACGACTTTCTTTTATATATATAGATTTCTTCTTTTTCTTCCGAAATTAAAGTTATTTTTCACTTTGCAGTGTTTTTTGGAAGTCGTTTTAATTTTTTGGTAAAATGTTTTTATATTCTGAAACTATTAGGACTATACATGTCAAACTTGGTAGGTAGATGTATTTTGTGAACAGCTTTCTGATTTTAAGAAAAAAATTAAAAAAGATTTAAAATAAAGATGGGGGGGGGGGGTACATGGAACTGAACCTGAAAATAGTGTGGTATTAATAGACAGGTCTATAAAAATTACATTGAGGTTTCTAAAACCACTTTTTCATAAAGTTAATCGTTTAGAAGATATACGCTTCCAAATTAGTAACATGTGTGTCCCCCATCTTATTTCTATAATAATGGAGTGAAAAATTATACAAAAAATATATGCTATGGTTCTTAATGTAGTTTGAACGAGATCGCGTTAGCAGTTTTTGAGATACAGAATATTTTCTAAAACCGCAAATAAAACTTTGTAATTCATACAAACACTATGTAAAACAAAGTTATTTGGCATAGTTACTACGGAACCCTTCAAGAGCGAGTCTGACTCGCACTTGGCCAATTTTTTAGTTTTTGTACGAACTGAACATTTTGGCATATTGAACCGTATGAAGTAAGCCCAACAAAAGGTCACTGTTGTATATCGTTGAGCAATTCCCTCGACTGTCTATGGTCTCCATCATCAGACCTGTAATGGCACTTATAACCCATATGGGTGCAAAGTTCTCATTAATATAAATTAATTAAGTTCAAACACAAGGTAGCTACTGTAAACTGTTGAGGAGTTCCCTTAACTGTCCTTCGTCTTCATCATCAGACCTCTAATGACAGTTACAAACTATCTAGGTGTAAAGTTCTCGTCAATTCAAATTAATCAAACCCAAACAAAAGGTTACTGCTGTAAATCGTTGAGGAGTTCCCTCGACTGGTAGGAGTCGATCTGTCGATCAGTCGATCCGAAAGGCTCCATCATCAGATCAACTCCAGACCTTCCTTAATTTGTAGTACTTTAAAATACTTAATGAAAAAAAAAACATTTATACGGTCGAATTGCGAAACCTCCTTATTTGAAGTCGGTTAAAAAATAATTGTTGTGTCATACTAGGTTCAGAAACCAATATCCATCCAATTCTAAAAATATGTATGGTTCTCGTTCTTACTTTTGTTTCGGTACGAAAAAGTATCAACGTATTCTAGTCACAGTATACAAGACGCCACTATTTTTATTATAGGTTTCGACGTATTTATTTTTTCGAGGAAAGCGATACACCCCTGCGTTCACGAGCGCGTCTGAGCGCATAATGACGGTCGGAGCCGTGCGTTCGGTAGAAAAATGTATGAAGTAATTTGAGACCGATTTTATTTTTCTCATAAATCATAAAGTTTTTTACGTATGTTCAAACTAATTAGCTTAACGTATAGATAAATACATAGGCTGTAATTTCTTGTTATTTTGAAGTTAAGAATATGCTCCAGATTTGGCTTACAGGTACGTATTCAGACCCCATTTTTTGTAATTTTCTACGATTATTGCGGCGCTAAAAACGTATTTGTGTGAAAAAGATGTATAGAAGTGTGTAATTATAATGCATTCAATGTGGAGATGAATAAATTATCTTGAAATTGATACTATAACATTGTCAAAATTTTAACTCCTTCTGTATCAAAATGGGACCAGAAAAACATTAATATTTGCGAGAAAACGTAAATGCGTCCTTAAGGGACCTTTAATTATCTAACCTAACGACATCTTATAGTGACCATATCAATATTAAAAATCTTTATCGTTTTAAATAAATAGATTGACTTGGCAATCGCAATAAACAATTTAATTTATATATGTATTACTTGTGAGATATATTGTGTTTTCATTCGATGGCCGAGTCAATCTATTTATTTAAAACGGTAAAGATTTTTAATATTGATATGGTTACTATAAGATGTCGTTAGGTTAGATAATTACGTAACAACTTAACACAGAAGGTCCCTTAAGTAGGGACTGAATAAATTAATAACCAACTTGGTATTACATGGATCTCACAACTTTTTACGGTAGAACAACTAAGTTGCGAGACTTGGGTTTTTGACAAGTATTGTTTTTTATTCTATCGCTAAGATTCGTCTTAAAAGCGTGTTTTTAGTTTTTCAAACTATTAATTTATTCGTACGAAAATTAACTGGGCCCATGAAGTAAATTTGCAAAACATTTATAAAAGGGCCTCGGGGTCTTTTTCTCTGTCTACTGAATGGCAAAGAAACATTCAATACTTGATAAAAATATGAAGAGTCGTGTCCTCTGAGAAAATCGATTCATATTTAAATTCAAAGTCATAAATTAGGATACTTATACAAATATGTACCTATTGACGAAGACAAACAAAGGGTGTGTCAATAATCAACTATAAAACATTGATTTATAGCAATATAACTACTGAATAATAAGTAGTGTTTTGCCACTTTTTATCAAGAGGGGATTCCCGTACTTGAATCGACTTAAAAAAACTGCCTCAGTGGCCTAGTAGTCGTAAGCGTAACTACTGAGGTCTCGGGTTCCATTCCTGGGTCAGGCAAAAAGTGCTATTGGCTATTTTGTTAATTATTTCTCAGTAGTACTGAGAAATTTCTGGGATAGCCAGTGCCTTTTTCACTGGATGTCCTTCTCGCCTCATGACATGGCCAAACCATCTCAACCGGCTCTCGACCATCTTTTCTGCAATGGGAGTTATCAGAGACCAGAAAGGGCAGAGGAAGACCGCCAGCTACGTGGTGGACAACCAAGGGCGTGTCCGCCGCCGCATGATGGGCATGCCCACAACCCTAATAGACTTGTGACGTCACACTTTCACGGTCTATTGAGATTCATAGGCTGATGACAAGCCTTAAAAAAACCGGCTATGCGCGTATCGGCTTACGCGCAGTGTTAGGTTCCGTAGTTTACTACAACGCTAATGTGAGTCTATTAGCGAATTAAGTCTCGCCTGGTACATCTCACTTGCTTGTCATAGTTACGACTCCTGAGACAACGTCAAGATAGGTATCTATTTACTACTCTAGTGTACCTATATTGGCTTACTAGCTACTAGAAAAGAAGAAATAATTGGCCAAGTGCGAGTCAGACTCGCCCATGAATTGTTCCGTAGTAACTATAATAATATAATACACTTCTGGACACATCTATTGGCCCACCTTGTATTTTCAGTTTCCTTTGGTCCTAGCTAAAATTTTATATTAGGTCGAGCAAAAAGTTTTTATGCAGTTTTGAACCTGGCACATTCACAATTTCATTCAATAGTCTTTTTTTGAATTTCGAACACAGAATTTAAAGAAACAAAAGACAATTTGGAGCCTGTTTGTTGATATCAAACAATCGAATACTAAGAAAACTTGGTTTTATTGGTTTACTTGGATTTAATTCTTGAAAAAGTGATTGATATCTTTGCTTTTGCAACAAACATTACTTATTCTTAACATTAAGGTGAGGTTCTATCAATAATCTATGGATACTTCACCTGAAGTCGCCGCCCAAGCCGTGGCACTTATTCAGGCCGGACACAGCCAAAGAAACGTGAGTGCTCAACTTAATTTAAGTCGATCTGCGGTCCGAAATGTTTATCGGAGGTACCTAGAGACTGGCGGCTTTGTTCGTCGCCAAGGAAGGCCACGATCTCGGGTCACAACTGAAAGGCAGGATCGATTCATCGTGACGACCAGCTTGAGAAATCGTCACCTTACCTCCATTGAGATACAAAACCAACTTCGCGACTTCCACGGAGTATCTGTGAGCGCTCGAACTGTTCGGAGAAGGTTAAAAGAACGCGATATGGTACCACACAAGCCAGCTAATGGGCCCAAACTAAAGCGAGCCCACCGAACAGCGCGCCTTCATTTCGCACGCAGTCATTTAAATTGGACACAGCAAGATTGGAGCCGTGTACTCTTTTCTGATGAGTCTAAAATTGTGTTACATGGCAATGATGGAAGGAAGAAGGTCTACCGGCGTAAGGGAGAGCGTTTCGCACAATGCTGCTTTGAAGAGAGGGTTGCTTATGGCGGTGGCTCATGGACTGTCTGGGGCGGTATATCCGCGAGCGGCAAAACTCAACTTGAGGTTGTTACAGGACCACGGCTGCCAACATTAAATGCTGAAAGATACATTCGTGAGTGCTTAGAACCTCACGTGATACCATACGCGGACTATGTGGGCCCAAATTTCCTTTTTATGCATGATAATGCAAGAGCCCATGCGGCCGGCATCGTCAGGGAATATCTTCGGGATGTGAACATCACAGTTATGGACTGGCCAGCCAGAAGCCCAGACATGAACCCCATTGAGCACATGTGGGACGAGCTAAAAAGGCGTGTTAGGGCTCGTCAGCCAGTTGCCCAGACGATGCAGGAGTTGAAAACTGCCATAGAAGAGGAATGGGAGATGATCCCTCAAAATTTCATAGAGCGGTTGATAAACTCTATGCCTAATCGTATGAGAGCTGTGGTAGATGCCCATGGAGGCAACACGCGTTATTAAATTAAACCTTTATTTGATAAAACATGTTTTTTATTCAAAAATTAATTGCCTTTAACAAGGCGCATATCCGACTTGTTAGGCATAGGTCCATGTCGTATGGTATTCTGAATTCAAATTTAAAACTATACGATCGAAAAAGATGGTAAAATGTATCAGGTTTAAAACTGCATCAACAGTTTTTGTTCAATCTAGCAATCATATTTCGGTAGGGGCCATCGAAACCTAAACTCTAAGGTGGGCCAATAGATGTGTCCAGAAGTGTATAATATATATGTATATTTATTTCACGAAAAAAAACCTTACAAATTTTATAAAACTAGCTTATTTACATTTTTTACAACTACGCCAAATAACTTTGTTTTTCATAGTGTTTGTATGAATTACAAAGTTATATTTGCGGTTTTAGTAAATATGCTGCATCTCAAAAACTGCTGAACTGATTTCGTTCAAACCAATTTTGGTTGAAAGTTTACATTAAGATCTACAGACATATTTTTTTAGATTTTTCACTCCATTATTATAAAAGTTAGAGGGGAGGGACACATTTTACCACTTTGGAAGCGTATATCTTTTAAACGATTGACCTTATGAAAAAGTGGCTTTAGAAACCTCAATGTCATTTTTAAAGACCTGTCTATAGATACCACACATGCATAGGTTTCATGAAAAAAAATATTTTCAGTTTCAGTTCCATGTATTGGGAGCCCCCCTTTATTTTAATTATTTTTTATTTTTTTTCTTAAAATCTGAAAGCGGTTCACAAAATACATCTACCTACCAAGTTTCACATGTATAGTCCTAATAGTTTCGGAATAAAATAGCTGTGACATACGGACGGACGGACAGACAGAGAGATAGATGGACAGACATGTCCAAACTATAAGGGTTCCGTTTTTTGCCATTCGGCTACGGAACCCTAAAAATACAATATCGTCGAGAGCCAAGTGTTAGAGCTTGACATCCTCTTGGTGTTCATTGGGTACATTTTTGTTTTATCGTGAAAACATCATCAAACGACTGCTCTCGCTTTGAGTGGAGCAGAAGGACTCCCTGTGCTTCTATTGACAAAAACCCACCCTGTTCCTTTATTGTGTGTTTTTCCTGTGCCTTTGCGGGCCGCCGTATCTCGCTAGAACATTCTTGAAACACCGGCAGGCTGGGTTGGGTTTTGGGTTGGGTTCCTCTGTCTTCGAGTCAGTCATCTCAGCATACGCAGTTCAGTTTAGTTGAGCTTTTTATGTTTTGTTTTTTTACATCGTTAATATGTTAAGATAGTACCAATTCTAATATCTTACTTCTCCAGTTTAAACAAAGTTATTTTGGATACTATCTTAAACCGATTGACGGAGAAAAATCTAATGAAGGCTTAATACACTTAATATTAGCAGTACCTACTAATAATTCCCTATCAGGTGTTGTTGAGCTAAATATTATAAGATAAGAATGTATATTGTCGCAGGTAATAAACCATTGTGTTTAGGAAATCCATTTTGTTTGTTGGTAATTAACACATTTATTCGAGGTCTCTCTAGGATTAAGAGTTTTTATGTTGCTGCGTTTATAATAGATGCAATAAGATTGCAACATTAGAGATTATGAAAGATAAAAAGTAGAGCATGTTTAAGTACATTATTCAAGCATTTGTGTAGACAAGTAACTTACAGAAGGTATTTGACCAAACAAAACATTCTTGACATTTTTGACCGTTTTAACAATATTTCTTTATTTATTTCAGTGAACCATACATTCCTCAAAACTTAACCGGCCTTACGATGGGAATAGTCAAAGGGCGAACGGCGCCAATGGATGTTGTCAGAATTGAAACGAAAACCAGTGTGAGTACTCGTCAAATTTACAGTTTATGCAATACTATGACTCGCTCGCTATCGACGCCAACTTACGGGTATACCTACATATGTTACGTTATATTCAATTGAGTATGTCCGTCACAACAAACAACGAGTGTCGCTTCACGGATACAATTATCCGCACGTTAATACGTTGCTGTTGATATTTACACTTGCCATTATCTTATAAATTAACCTCACTCACACGCCAACCCATTCTCAACTCTAAAGGCCAGCGCCAACACCTTCTACCGACGTCACAAGATTCTGTTTTTATTTAATCACTCGGATTAATGAGCGTTCTTTTTTGTTGCAGATTATGTTTTCGTTTCTGTCCGTTGGCTGGGGCCTCCTATCAGACATCGATATCGAAAGCGAACGATTACGAGCGATCGGAGGCCAAAGGTTTGCTGTTTGGGCACTGGCAAGACTCGTCGGACTGAGGACATATAAAGGTGTAGTTAGTTACTCGAAAATTAAGGATGTGACCAATCTTCCTAAACCAAAACAACCGCTCACCCTCAGTCATAGCATCAGTCAGGACGGCGCGCTCGACTCCCCTGATGCGGAAGCGTTTATTGATGCGGACGAACATTCTGAAGTGTTCGTCAACGCTATTAATGGGAAACAACATCAAAGGGTGGATTCTTGGTACTCTGTCAACTCGCGCAGGAGTGCGTTTTATAGTACGCGCGGGTCAGAGTACCACAGCGTGACGAGTAGTGGCTCTGAAATGCGGTCGCCCGTGCACGCATGCATGCACGGACCTGCTTCCCACCTGCCGTCGCTCATGTCCCAGTTGCCGACGCACTGGGTGCACGAACATGGCGAATTTGTTATGGTCCACGTATCGTATCAGCCCTACATCGGGGAAGACTTTTTGTTCGCTCCGCGATCACAGCTTGCCGATGGCATCATGTGGATGTTGATCATCAAAGCAGGAATTTCTAGATCTCAATTACTATCGTTCCTTCTGGGCGTGGGCCAGGGCACGCACGCCGATATGAATAATGATTATGTAAAAATGATTCCTGTCAGCGCGTTTAGAATAGTTCCGGAGGGGACCACGGGGAACATCACAGTGGACGGCGAGGTAGTCGAATATGGGCCCATACAGGCTGAAATATTCCCAAATATCATTAATTTATTAGTGCCAGATATGAAATAACGTCACAAGTTGAGTAAGATGATTTCAAAAATGACTGATATATTATTTGAACCATAACCGAGCCGATGCATGTGCAATATACGGGAATATTGCGATTCCAAGCAAAGGTGGGAAATAATGGTTGTGTGAAAGATGATATCTAAATTATTAAAATACTTACCAAAAGTTATTGATTGCAGAGGCAATTGAGTTGATCATTCCATGAATGTTGTGATTTATGTTAAACAATTTATTTTAAATTGGTTCTATAACTAAAGATGTGATATAATTTTCTAAGTGAAATACTAAAAGTCTAAATGAGAGCATATAGCATAGCTAGTCGTGGCTTGCATGAATACAAAGAATAAGTGCCAAATGTAAGCACTATAAACGTATTCATTTTAAATTCTAATGAGGAATTGATCATTACCATTACTTGCTCAATTGTAGAGCAATGTTTGCAATTAAATCCTAGGATATTATTTCAGCACTCGTGTTACTTATAAAACTATTTGAAAATGTGTATTATCTAATAATATATTACGATGTAGCTCAAAGCAAGTTCTGTTAATTATGTAATACTTTATAATTGCATTTTAATGTTAAAGAGGACATTATTTAAGCTCTCTGATAACATTAATAAAAATTCTTTAGACAATCTTACTTTTATGATAGAATTAAACTTTCAAACAAATGAAAGAATAAATATTGTCATGCATGTGTTTGAAAATTTACTGTTGAAAAATTAACTTTTTTGATGTTTAAATGTAAAAAACTGTCGACTTTTAATATTTTTTTTTTTTATGTTAAAACAATAGCTTGCCATATTTATAAAGCTGAAATTATTTAACTCACCTTTTATCTTGTGGTGTTTAGGAGTATGGGGTGTGGCAACTATACATTGTAATTTATTTATTGAAAATGTTGAAATGGTTTGGGATTGTTGCTGTAACTTAATATAATTTATTTAGCAGTATTAATAATTATATTATAGCAATTATTTTCTGTGATAATAACTCTTCTGCCATATTTTATTTGAATGTTCCAATACTAATTATGTTACAAGGAGGTCTGTGAAGCAAAACCCCATTTACACAGTGTTAAAATTTATTAAAACTTTGTGATAATATTTGCAGTTAGTATATACTTTTGAAACATATAATTCCTTCTTTTGTAAATTTTTAAATAAAGATATAATGTACAAACAAATAAGCAGTTGTGTATAGAATATAGAGATGTTACAGAGGTAAGGTTAATTATTGTACATACATTTAGTAGCATTGTTTCCAATTACCTTCTTGTTTTGCATAAGTACAGCATTTTATGTTCTGCACAAGACTATTATGATTATTTTATATTATGAAAGATCAGTGTTCATTTTACACTTAAAATGACTACTTATTATATTGTTTGTTACTGGATTAAAAATCATTTATTTTATGCATTCCATAGTCTTAGGTATCTTTGGGCTTTTTAATACTTATTGAGAGTAATTCTAGATGTAAATTACAGTAGCATATTATTAGCAAATTTCTAATGGATAATGTTGTGAATAAAAGTTATATGATTTTCAATTTTATGAAACTGTTGTTAATAAATTATAAATTCAAGGATGTTTGTGTTTATTTTAATAATAACAATGAGTGAAGATGCAATAACTTTATTATAATCTATATTTTCGATAGTTTACTAAAATATACTTAGGACTAATGTGACATATCAGTTAACCTAAATGTAATATTATAATGAAAAACCAACACACATAAAATCAAAAAAATAACTGTGATTATAGTTAACTTATATGGCAATTTACATACATTACTTTACTAAAATAATTATAAAGAAATTGCCAAAGACCACTGAAGTTAAACATTATGACATGTTATCTTATTAATAAATTTCTCAGCTCATATGAAAAATAAAACATGTTTAGAATATCTAAACATTGAAACTGAGCTCTTAATGTTAGACAGTCATAAACAGTCTTTATAAAAATTTGTAAAATCTTATATATTTATCTCAATTTGAGAGAATCTAGACTGTCCAGTAAGTTCTGTACTTCAGAGTCGACCTGCTCGCGAGTGCTGACACGCTCAAGTCTCTGGCAGACAGACTCCAAATCTCCAGCATCAGCCTTCTGCATCTTCATATACTTCACCATCATTTCCACAACCAAACAAATCTCCCCAATAAGTTGTCTCGTTTCTTCAAAATGTCCAGCACCACTAGGACGCATTTGAATGAGTTTCAATTTGCTCTGTGCCAGCTGTATTGGATTATGCCCATTTTTATCATGAGAACTCACATCAGTGCCTGCATCTAGGAGTTCTATGACTACTGGAATGTGATTAGTGCAAGCAGCCAAGTGCAGTGGTGTGTTGCCCAATGTATCCTTGATGTTTGGGTTAGCACCATGTCTCAGCAATATTTTAATGACTTCAACGTAGCCACGACAAGCAGCCAAATGCAGTGGACTCCTTTTGTGTTCATCTGAAGAATTTGGGTCAGCACCTGATAGCAAAAGTTTCTCAACAAGCTCAGTATTATTGGTGGAGGCAGCAAAGCGTAATTTATGGTTTCTTGATGAACAAATAGTGCCTCCATATCTGTATTTCAGTCTGCAGTGTCTTGCTTTAGTAGAACACTTGATTTTTCCGACATGGTCATGAGGTTCTGAAAAAAACTCGATTGGCATTGGTTGGCCTGCTTGATTTATTGGTATAGCTGGTGGACTGAATTCTAAAATACACTGCGAGTGATCAAATATTGGATTATCGCTGCTCTCATTACTGGTGTCTACCCCCGAGTCAGCCATAGTATTTCTTCACAAAAGTATATTGTAATATTGTAACTGAAACCTTTGAATCGGCTTGTCCGTCACACTGCGTATAATGTACACACTAAATGAAATAAAAGGCAATAAACGACGAAAGTTATTTTCTAGAATTGTGTATACTTTATGACGAGCTGTCATTATTTCCCTTTCATCTTTCTTTCACCAAAGTTTCACTTGTTCAGTTTTATTTTTACAGTAGCAACATAGTTTAAAGATCGTAGATAGACAAAGACAAAGACATAGACAACCAGAAATACTAGAGCGATTGAGTGTAGGGATGTTCATGTAAAATAAATATTGATATTTTTTTCGATATAATATATTGTAATGTTATATCGATGTTCTGCGATATATTGAAGAAATATATTTTCGATATTTTAACTAATCTATTATATTAAATATTAAATTAAGTTAATAAGAGTAAAAACAGTTACAGAGAAAACAAATCAACTATGTTTATTTATAAATCCCGGTACTTTTTCTCTAGATGTTGCAAAAACAATTTTTTATTTAATCTTTTAGCTTGCAGTCTGCTTCTCTGCTGAGTTAGAACCTGTGCAGCTTTTGAAAAGTCTCAGGCGGAACAGAGCTCACCTCCATTGTTAAATATTTAAATGCTACACATTGTATAATATATGGAACTGTACCTACTCTGTAACATAGTATAAAGAGGGGAAGTAGGCTATCTCCGGCCCAATCCGCGATACAATTGCCTACTGTCTTAGGGTTATATATCGATTTTATATATTGATACTAGATGATGCGATAATATCGAATTGAAGTGATATATCTCGTACATATATCGATGTTTTATGAAAAATCGATTCATATCGTGCACTCCTAGTTGAGTGTATTCATTTTATAATCAAAATATCAGTAGTGCTGTTGTCAAAACAAAGTGATTGGCAGGTTTACATGGGAAATCACGAAAAGAACGCATCCTTCATCAATGAATGACAGGTGGCGAGTTGACAGCGTATTTGGCCTCGGAAGAAATTTCGAACGATATTTTTACCAACAATACTGCGTAAATTAAAGACAAAAACATGCAGCAATTAACAGTATTCATGGTAAGTAAATGGATCGGAGGATTCAATTTGAGGGTATATTTTGGTTTGCGATTATGGTCTTAACCTAAAACGTTTTTGCCGATAGGATATTGAAAGTTCACGTTCATATATTGACGAGCTGTACTCGTCAGATGCGCCGAAGGTTGTGGAGGCCTTAGTGACACTGAAGAACTCAGTGATAGGCAGCAACAGACAGAAGAGCTCAGTGATACAGCAAGGAGTGGTGCCGCGGCTGCTGCAGTTAATGTCTGATGAAACATTGGACCCTAACATAAGACTGGAAGCTACAATCACGATCGGTAATTTTCAAAACTTAAGTTATTTTTCGTCATGCCTATTTTTATTAGATAGTATTAAATCACATGAGGCTGTTCTGGAATTGGGTTAGGTCTTAGCATGAGTGCCATCACCAAACAGGTACCCTTTATAATGTTTTTGCGAAACACTGCGTGACTTTTTGTCTTCGTCAAACATTTCAAGAACAGCATATCTGTGTTTACTCCAGTGTTCATTATTATAAGTTTATAGTTTAAGTATTACATTTACTATTTTATCGTTACCAGGATCACTCGCCAAAGGCACACCAGAAAATGTAAGCTCATTAGTAGAGCAGGGAACAGCAACAGCACTAGTGGAGCTCCTTAAAACAGCCCCTGTTGGAACAAAGTTGGCAGAAGCTGGACTATGTGCATTAAGAAGTGTGTTTATGCATCCCCCTGCTCCTATAGCAGCCTTACCAGCTGACATGAGGTTATTGTCGAGGCTGACACGTAAGTTTCATTCATAAAACTTTAATTTAAGTAGAATATTTACATGTACATGTACATTAGTAAGGAAATTAGGAAGGAGTAATGAGAGATTATATTCTATACATGTTGCTTAAACAACTTTGTAACATTTCAAAGTTAGTTTTTTGTTAATTATTAAATTTGGTTAGATAAAAGTTAATTATGACTCTCAATTAACCTAATTTCCTTGATAAACATTAATGTAATTACATAATCCTATTTACATCATCATAGCAGTTTGGAGTTACATCTCATGTCTTACAACTATTTTTGCAATTAAGAACTTCACAGATTTGGTAATATTGAAGAGTGATCTATGATAGAATAGAAGGTTATTAGGCTTTATATTGCTGCAGTGAATGTTTAAACTAAGGTCATTTGCAATACTCCAACCTTGCACAATGAACAAAACAAGCAATTGGTGGTATTGTGAAATCTTAGACAAAAATTTTGTGGAACATTAAACTTGGAAAGTCTTTAAATCTGTTTCTGCTTAAGATTGCATGTTTTCCATTTCCTCTTTAAAATTGCTGACCATTCTGTGCCAAGGTCAATGAAAAAACAAACTAAAGTGTAACAATATAGTTTTTATTATATTTTGAAATCTTCATGTATGTCCTGTTTGCCGTAGATGTAAGGTAGAGAGGTCTGTGAGACTGACCACCACTACCACATAGTGTCTGGAAGCCAGAATGGGCCAACTGCAAACATTGGATTAGATGCAGTTGGCTCAACTGCAGTATATACAGGATCCAAAATGACATATCAAAGTTGATCTTTTTTAATTATCTTAAAGAAGGTTTGATCAGACATAATCATGACACTTTTACAGGCCTGACAAAAATAAAACTATTAATTGCTAAGTTCTTCATCATTGTTTTTGTTTGATCATCTTTGCGTTACCCTGAGAGATGAAGATTCTATCCCAACCTTAACCTCTAGAGCCCCAGCGGCACAAAAGCGTGCCAGTAAACAAGTATTAGTTGAGCCCGGCTGGCACAAAATTTGTTTGCCAGCGGGGCTCAACTAATAGTTGACGTAAATAATGGCGGTCCTTGAGAGGTTAAAGGTTGGGATAGAATCTTCTTCCCTCAGGCCTGTTTCCTGCAGACTCAAATTATAAGCATTAAGTTGACACTTTCATCCTCATTCTGGGTGCATTCAGTAAACATCCTGCCTACACTCACAATTTGCAGCCGACATGCTGTTCAAATACTGCCCATATGTTTAGAAGCTGAGATTGTAGTTACCAAGCATAAACATTGTGTAAGAAGTGTTGCATGCAACATCTTACACTAATTATTATGTTAATTATAAGCCAAGTATGAAAAGATGACTTTAAAATTAATTGCAAATAAATTACTTATATATACAAATAAATTATAATAATGAATAATAAATCGCGAAAATCTTTTTAACAATGTAATTTTTTTTTAAAGAGAACTAGCTATGTGGGTAGAATTCACATAACTAGACTCAACTAAGCTAAATATGCATTTATCTGGAGTGTGTTCACGGCAATAGTGTAATGCACTCATTACACTATTGCCGTGGGTTCGAACCCGCGATCTCTCGATCACAAAGCCACATTAGCCATTAGGCTATTTCTGCATCATAAATTAATAATTAACGAATTGTGGTCCTCACTCATCCCTTTGTGCTGGATTGGGCAATCCGCACGAGTAACAATCATCTGTAGGATGCTGTTACCACTACCTATCTCGCGCTGCAGTTAGGAGGCTACTTTCTTCCAAACAATCGCATGAAAGCCGTCCGTTCGAAGGCCGAACAAACATAGGCTTTCGACATACAACGTATTGTACATATTCTATAGGGACTATCTGTGTTCGCGACTTCGTTCGTATGGGAGCTTTTGTCGCGTAAATCCCGATCCCGTAAGAATTCCGGGATAAAAAGTAGCCTATGCTATGTGTTATTCCAAGATTTCAGCTATCTTCATACCTTTCATTCAGATCCATTCAGTAATTTTGGTGTGATTAAGTAACATACATTCTTCTAAATATTCGCATTAATAATATAAAGCTTTATATAGTATAATAAGTAAGATGACAACTTTAATATCTATGTGATTATGGTATTGACTTTTAGACTGAACTGGATAAATTAGTTAAATACATGATCTTAAGTGTTAATGGAAAGAGTGGACAATTAGTTATCAAATAAAAAATTTATCATACTCTCTTGCACACTACCTAACATTTAACTTAAATTCATACAAACTAATATATTTCGTAGTGACCTTGGGACGGCATCTGAACGCTACTCCTGATCAGCACCTCCACCGTCACTTTTTGGGCTCAAAAGTCAAAGTCAAAAAGAACTATCACAAGCCTACATGGCACTAAAACGTCAGAAGCTAGTGGCTACAAACCCTTCTAACAACTACGAAATCTTCATCAGAAATAGCCCGCGAGGGTTCACCCACGGCACGAGTTTGCGTGGTCCGGATCCTGTCTATCTGGTGCACGGGGGCCGGGGAACAGGAGGCTCTCTGTGCAGCCGGCGCGTGTTCGGCGGCCGCTACTCTACTGGCATCTACTCCACCCGCAGCCCCTGCATTACCAGCGTTGGACCTACTAGCTGCCATGTGCTTCGAGAACACGAATGTGTCGCAGATTGCGTTGGATACGAGGTATGTTTCATACTTGTGCTTGAGGAACACAAGACACTCACACTGTTTTTGCCAAATAAGTGTCTTTAAGTCAAGAGTGAATAGGTTACTTCTAGGTAAGCGTGCTCCATCTTCGACCACGTCATCATCAGGTGAATGGTGGTCAAACGTGAGCCTATTATCAATAAAAAAGGCCGCTATCTTGAAATAGGCCTGAGATAGATCACCACTTTCTGGACCCCTGATACAGCTAGAAAGCAATGCGGTAGATCTCATAGAAGATGGTGGGACGAGCTGGACTAAACTAACGAGCAGTGGTTTACTTTGGCCCTGGATAGAACCACCTGGAAATCATCCGAGAGGCCTTTGCCCAGCAGAGAGATGATGTAGGCTAATAGTAATAGTATCAGTTCTCTCTAAATCCTAATAGAGGGCTTTAGGATTTCTTCTATACAACATGTAACAGAATAAACGCAATTCCTATAAGTAGTTTGTTCAGAAACGGCTTCTGAATCGATTTCCGTCATAAAAATAGGTGTTAAACTTTGAAGGAAAAATCTTTCATTTAACTTAAAATGGAAACACAGTATCATGGCAAATTAATACTATCCTTAATTCAAGGAAATGCGCTCGTATGCGTGTCGGTCGCTAATATTGCATGAGTGTATGCGTCTGCGTAACGATATTTATGACGAACATACATTTTGCGTTTAGTAAGGATAACTATTTTATAAAAAATGTCTAGGTTTGGTTTCAGTTTATTTAGTTATGGATGTTGATTTATCTAATATTCTAATTGGGGTGTCTGAGGTATTGCGCTTAATGTTACATCTTGTATAATAGCTGTCTGTATTGCGCTAAGGAACAAATGTATACCTGGCCTTACGGAACAGATATTTGTTCCAGGTCTGGGTGTTTGTGAATGTGAATAATGTTTTTTTTTTTTACTTCATATGAGCTCGCTTTTGACCTCGATCACTCCTGATGGTAAGCGATAGATGAAGTTTACAATGAAACGAGCGACCCCAGAAAATGCTAGTTCATACTTTTCTTCACATCACTGTTCTTAATGTCTGACGGGTGATATGTGGTAGGAATTCTGAAAACTCACTGTCAATAGATTAGGTGAATTGAGAATGATTTGACACTCACTTCACCTTAATCACGGTGGGTAATTAATACCGTGAGATATGTACTTCTAGTTTGACTTGGCATCTTACAATTTTACCTCTTTATAATATTTTAACTAACTGTTGCCCGCGATTTCGTTCGCGTAAATTTAAAATAAGTAAACCTATATTAAATCACCTTAAGGATACATTAAAAAAAAAACTTTTTTTATGTTTGGGTCTTCAACTATTTTCCTTCCAAATTTCATCCAAATCGGTGTTGTAGTTTAGCCGTGAGACCGTAACAGACAGACAGACACTTTCGCATTTATAATGTAGTATGGATGACTTGTGGTTACCTTAAAATTCGTGGAAAGCATCAAGTACCTGCAAAACAAGTAAGGAAAATCGCATATAGTAAAAATACGACTCGAGCCGCACAACATCTGAATGACCTAAGCATTGATTGCATAGTTGTTTAAATTTTAACATATGCTTGCTAGTTCACTTTATTTTGATTGCATAAATATTTGGTCAAATTATGGCATCATAGCCGACCAAGTTATGACAAGGTCGCTACAATGCTTAGCATGTATAGTATGTACAAAGTAGGATACATTTAGAAGTGATTCACAAAAAGTTTTTTTATAGCAAACTCGTAAACTTGGCCTTGAAAATATGAAGATCATGCCTCGTGAATTGAACTTGATTAACCTCTTCGGAATTGAATATTTTTTTTAGATTATATAGTTACGTGGTACTTATCAGTATCTATGTTGTGTGATATTTTTCAGTTTCATTTTTTTATAAGCGTTATTTAATACTGGATTCTAGCAACGACTTTGTCTTCTGTGTTAATTCATGTTGACATTGTAAATCCTGCAAGAGTAACAGATTCCCACAAACTTTAATATCCACACTAATATTATAAATGCGAAAGTAACTCTGTCTGATTGTCACTTTCACTTCTAAACCACGTAACCGATTTTAATGCAATTTGGTACCGAGGTAGATAAGACCTTGGAGAAGGATAAGGGCTATTGTTTTTTCGCTGATTTGATGTATCCACTTGTCTCTACAACTTTTCATTAGTACTTCCAGATTGTATTTAAATTGTGTTTATTCGTACGCATTAAAAAAATAAAGCCACACGTCTCTGTACTCTCCGTCGTGAACATTAGTCGCGTTTTATATCGCAATATTTCGAAAACAGTCGGGCCTGTAACCAGTCCAACCGCGAAACATTAAAAATGCCTAGCTTTGAGGTCAATCGGTTACTATTATTGAAATTCGGGTTACTTACTAACCATAAATATTAATTAAAATTGTTTGTTTCGCCGCGCTTAGTAGGTTTTATCTTGCGCAGTCCACATCGTAATAGAGTGGCGCTAGTGTTTCTTGTACGGTGAACGCTTCTAAGCAAGCGAAAGGACTGGCACTATCTTTACTGTTTACATCTATAGTAATGGCTTTTTACCCCCTTTTTCTTAGGGAGTCGTTGGCAAAAATATCTTCTTCTCTTATAGAAGATGTTTTTTTTTATATTCCATAACTCTGAAGGTATGAATTGAATGGGACCATATCAAAGAATCAACGAGCATAATAATTAGATATTTTTATATGTACGATTATTTGTTAATGTAAACACCCTTGCGTAAAATGTGACAACGTTGCAATTTTTTAAACTTTAAATATGAATGAATGGTATGAATGAAAATGATTTACTCGTATTTATCAATGAAACATAGATACCTACACGCATCTAGAGTCTAGTGTTAGTATTTTGATGATATCTTCGAAACTATGCATTTTTGGACCATATATTCTGGGACTTTTCTTTTATTTATACTTATAAAATATAACTCTAGAGTTATGTGATGTAAAAAAGCCATTGTATATAAAAAAATCAATTGTTGTTCGTTATTCGCTCGACGTAACTCCGTACAATGAGTACACACACGTGTCCGTCTGATAGACAGATGTTGCAGGTGACATAGTTAAGACCTTTGACCTGTGTGGCAAAAGTCACTTGACTCATATCAATACTGCGTGCGTGAACCCATTCAGTCCAGACACAAGCATATTTAACTTAGACAAGATTGCTAGTCATTTGAATTCTACCCACGTTGCTAATTCTCTTAAAAAACATGGTATACGGTTTTGTGATTGACTGGCATACGAAACCCAATATCGAACCTAAGCCATAGCCAAGGCGTGGAACTCTCTGCCGGCTTCTGTGTTCGTACCACATATCCCGTCAGCCTTTAAAGCAAGAGTGAAGAGGCATCTTCTGGGCTTCCTCGTTTCACCGTAGACCTCATTCATTGCTTACCATCAGGGACATGTAGGTCAAGAGAAAAAAAAACACAAACGTGGATAGTATAATTATATTCTCATATTAATGAGAGTGTGTGGTGTGTTCTAATTGTTTAGGTTGTGGAAGTGTTGAAATAATAGGTCTGTTTGGTTTCATTGTCCGATTTAATATGTGTTAAAAACTTTAAATCTTTTTTACTAATATTATAAATGCGAAAGTTTGTGAGGATTGATGTATAGATGTGTGGATATTTGTTACTTTTTCACACAAAAACTACTGAACGGGTCTAAATGAAATTTGGTAAGTGATAGTTGACATCCTGGAATAACACATAGGCTACTTTTTATCCCAAAATTCCCACGGGATCGAGAAAACCCGCCCACGCAAACGAAGTCGCGGGAGAAGCTAGTTAAAATCCATCCAGTGGGTCCGGAGAATAGCGTCTACAAACAGACAGAATTGTATTTTATTTTTTTGCTGTGTTACCGTTCCTTTACCACCTCAATTATTATTTTTTTATATAAAATTTAAATGAACAGACACACTTTTTTACTGTTTTATTATATGTATAGTATAATATTGCTGACACTAGACAATCTTATTTAAAGTATTTCCACTCTAAGTAAGACTGTCTAGTGTCACCCCCGTTATTTGATAAAGACTTACAAGTGAATCAAGTGAATAATGCATGGTTTGGCGAGTTCAGGCCAGCTGATGATGCCAGACTGCCAGTTTCCTTCTATCGAGTTATTTCCTAATGAACATAAGTCTTAAACAACTTCTGGGGTTGCGGGAATATTCTAACGAGATACTTGTGACCCGGGGCCGCGGATCACAATAGCTACTGTAGGAACTGGGTGGGTTTTTATTCAGTAGAAGTCTGATACGCTCTTCTGCTCGAAAGTGGCAGGAGTCATTTGAACACAAGTCTCCCCCAGACAAAAGAGCTTACGTTGAAAGGCAATTTCCATTCGGATTTTTCTTTGTTATGCGAAGTATCTATTGTAGAATTCATTTCACATCCAATTTTACACTGCAGTGACAAATTCACTGAGTTATATAATTGGGCAATATTAAAAAGGTACAAAGTTGAATGATTATTCAATCAATTCGCCTCAAGAAGCCATTGACCTCTACCAAGTTGAACGCGCAATATAATTGCGTAATAAAATAAATAAATAAACATGTACACTACAAAATAACTTTGATTTTGGAATCCGGTGTTTCTGGTCTCGTTTATACGTTTTTTGACATTGACTTACGAAATGAAAGTGGTTTTGTATTTCGTAGTAAATATTTTCTATTGAGAAATTGGTTGTATTTATTTGAACAATAATTAGAAATGCAGAAGCTAGTACATTGTTTTCTTACGTGCTTATTTTCACGATAATAAATCGCAAACAATTATTTTAGGGTTCCGTAGCCGAATGGCGAAAAAAGGGACTCTTATAGATTCGTCATGTCTGTCTGTTTGTGTGTACGTCGTATGTTACAGCCATTTTATTCCGAAACTATAGAAACTTGGTTGGTAGTTGACCCGCTTTACGATTTTTATACAAAAATAAAAATTAAGGAGGGCTCCCCCATATATGGACATGAAACTAAAAAAATATATTTTTTCATCAAACCTATACGTGTGGGGTGTCTATAGATAGATAGGTCTTTAAAAATTACTGCATGAATGAAGTTTTTAGAACCATTTCTTTTTGAAGTCAATCGTTTGTATGAAAAACACTTCGAGAGTGGTAAAATGTGCCCCCTCTAACTTTCTTTTAAAATAATAGAGTGAGAAAAATATGCTCTAGATTTCAATGAGATCTTTCTACGAAAATTTGTTTGCACAAGGTACAGCCAGCAGTTTTTGAGCTATTGTATTTTCAAAAATCACAGAAATAATTTTGTCATTTATACAAACACTGAAAAACAAAGTTATTTTGCTACTAAGGAACCCTTCATGGCCGAGTTCGACTTGCACTTGGCTAATTTTGGTTTTTTCTAATCTTTGGAACCACTGAATCAATTTATTAGGACTTTCACTGGAAAATAAAGGAAGTTATAGGGCAATCTACAGGTAGATGATTTTTCGGAATCGGGATTTACGCGGGAAAAGCCTCTCACGCAAACGAAGTCGCGTGCAAAATACAGCTATTTTTGAAGTCGGCAATTATAAATCAAGATAATCAGCAGCATAAATGCTTTCTTTCTAATATCGACTTCGTAGTAATATAATACTTGCATTGTAAGATTTCTTGCATTACGATTTTGTCATTGATTTGACTTTGACAAAGTTCATTGTTAGTTGCCAAGAAAAGGAAGTGATTTGAACAGCTATTGGCATATAGATTTATGCAACACATTAATTATGTGGTGATTCAGTTTTAATACAAAATATAATCCTAGAACATTTTTAAATTGTATTAAACTATAGGATCGATGTGTCCGGAACATAGGGAAACAATTTCATATTCTTGGTTTGGTATCAGTTTTTACAAATTACGGCTACGTAAACTCAGAAATTTATAGCCAATTTGTGTAAATAATGATTAATTCTCTGTCAGAGTCTGTGTTTCCTGATAGCTATAACCTTGGTGGTCTTTAAGTCAAGAGTGAATAGTTTACTTCTAGGTAAACTTGCTTCAACTTCGACCACATCATCGCTCACCATCAGGTGAGATTGTGGTCAAACACGAGCCACTAAACAATTTTTAAAAAGTACCTTTACAAAAACGAGATAATTTAATCTAATAGGTTGGGGAAAAAGTTTCTTCGCAATTTTTAAGAAAATTCAAAACATTTTTTAATGCAGTTTATTTACATTTAATTAAAGTATGTAGGTACCATTTTGTTTGATAATTTTTTGCCATCTTGTAGGTAGGGACATGATCCCATTGCTATAGAAATTTTGGGACTTCTGACCAAAATACCGCGGCAAGTGGTTTTGGCAGTCCTCTCGTGATGTTAACCTGACACTGCCTAAAGAATTCTGAAGAGACCGAAACAGGTGGAAATCTGAAGGTGCAAGGTCAGGACTATACGGCGGATGCATCTCATTATCAAAATGGCATCCATTTTATCCGTAACTAGCTGTGCCCCGCGGTTTCACCCGCGTATAATCCTACTACTATTATTAATGTGTAATTTTATGCGTCAATCTAATTCGCAATGGATAGAGAATCGCGAGGTAAATATAGTTTAATTTAATAATATTGTCAAGAATACATTTAGAGTATTTTTAAACTGCTGACCCAATCTCGTTCAAAATCAAACCAAATGCGAAAAGACTTTTTCCCCAACCTTATATATTGTAAGAACTGAAAACGAAATAATTACTATTTATAAATATTATTTTAAAATGATATTGTACGTTTTTGAAACTTTTCATAACATGAAAGACTTTTTATGGGACTTTCAGATATTAGCTTCTTAAGATGTATCAAAGGCATTACTAAATTGCATTATGTTTCTTTCTTACAGGCACGATGACAAAACAATCCCAGAGCTGTTATCCACCCTTGTGAGCCGTGACAAGCCGTTGCCGGTGGCGATGGGCGCCGCACGCTGTCTCACATTCATGCACCGCGCTGGAGCATTACCTGCCGACGACGCCAGGTCAGTGGACGATACTGGTCTTTATAATGGCCAGTAACCGCCAGTAGTTTCATCAATAATAGAATAGACTGGAACCACAATAGAATAGACTGAAACCACAATAGAATAGACTGAAACCATTATAGAATATAATAGGCATTCTCTTAATGTTTCAAGGTTTTGGTCATCATTTTTATTACTTGTATCATTAGAAGCGTCAATAGCCTATTGACTAAGGTATCGGACTTGTAATCAAGAGTTTGCGGGTTCGAACCCCACCCATTATATTATTGCCGTGAACCCACACCAGACACTAGCATATTTAGCTTATTAGGTGAGGTTAACAAGATTGAAAGAATATGAATATGAATTCTACCTACATTGCTCGTTCTCATTATTAAAAAAAAATAAAAAGAATAAAACATACATTTTCCCCATATCCTTAGAATGTTAAACGGGATACTTACCATGTGTCATTGTTTCAAGTTACCGATATTTAGCACGGTTGCAAGCGCCATATATCCCGTTTTTTCTGATCTGTGCTATTTGTGACTATTACAGTTCATGTTTTTCGTGGGGACGTCAACAAATTTCTCAATCTCGCTCTGAATGGAGCGGAAGGGGAGGTCAGGCTTCTGAATGACTAATTAAAAACCTACTCTGTTCCTTTAGGTGCCCTTGTGTTCCAGGGCCACGGTATCTCGTAAGAATATTACCGCTACCCTAGCAGGAATTGACCCTATCGGGTTGTGTAATTGCTTTTGAATTCTTTGAGAAGTGCGTGTGGAATATGACGCATCGTCAACTCGTGTACTGTGTCCCATTGAAAACGAACTTTAATACACAATGTTTAGTTTGTATTTTTGTAATACTAATCCCACCAAAAACATCTTGTAAAAAACTAGCCAAGTCTCGATGGAGCTACTTGTTTCAAGCAAAGCCAAGCCAAGTCTAAGGTTCTTTACTGCGATTTCTTTATTAATAAAGTTAGATTTTATGTGACCGGCCGTTGAACATTCTTTGTGCACATTTATTTGTTGACACATCCTAGTCAATAGCCAAGTCGCATTTCCATATATCCAATAGTTCAGCTGAGCTCTTAGAGTTCTTCATCAGATACTTCCAGACCTGCAAAAGAAAGGTCTAACCATGCTTAATACATTTTGTGAACACAGCATGTCGATAACTTTAATAGTTTGGCTGGTCTGTTACGGTTTGTCTGTCGTCAGGGTCATCCGGTACTCCAGATCTTTCATGATCCTAGCTTTAATAGTTTTCCCTTTATATGGGCACTAAAGCCTACCTCTGTACCAAATTTCATCTCTCTAGGTTTATGGGAAGTACTAGTTCTATTTTGATGATCAGTGAGTCAGTGAATCCATGACTCAGTGAGTGTCGAATTAGCAAAACTTTGCTTTTGCATAACTTAGGAAATAAATAAACTACAACCATGAAATTTTCTGGTTCATCATGTGGAAATTTAGTGGTACTTATAGCTTACTAGATGGCGATAATTTCAGCGTTCTAAACCTATCCAGAGGTCGTCGAATAGGGGCATGAAAATACGTCGAAATGGTTCCAGAAAAGGATGGTACGGCATCGGCAGTGTTTGCCTCGCGCTCGACTCGGCGGGGGCACTGCCGTGCACCTTGATTAAAAAAATTTAATATATTTTTTAAAAGTTAGTCAATCTATTTTAGAATCGTCTACTTATTTGATGCTGTTCATAAGATGATATCTGTGTGGAGTTAATACCAATTGAATATTAGAGAGTGAATATTAGAACTAGTAATTTCTTAGCGTATTTCTGTGCCAGCAGGCTTTGCCCACAAACTGAATTATACATAAAAACTCTTGTTTATTGGGAACTCAAAATATACCAAAGCTTTCATAATTCCATATATAAAATCTTGCTGCTCATGATTAACATGTTGGAGAGAACTGCAGAAGTATGAAGTTAACAGATCTGATCTTTTAAATAGAATATTATTGCACCTACCACGCTATCTCTATGCCACCATTGGTTGACTGGTAGAGAATGCCTGCGGCATTAAGGGTGCGTTTCCACCAGAGATGTGCGATGGAAATGTGTCGTGCGAGGATGTCTAGCTGTGCTGTGAAAATGTGTGGGGGTTTCCACCAAAGCTGTGCGATGAAAATGTGCCTACGAGGATGTGTAGCGGAGCTGTGAAAATGCGCGTTAATGTGTGGTGCGAGGATGCGCAAACCTCGCAACACATCCTTCTCAACACACATTCCTCGCAACACATCTCTCGCACACATCCCTCGCACACATCCCTCGCTTGTTTTGTATGCGCAAAAATCTAGCTCCGCTGAGCCGTTTCCACCAGAGCTGTGCTGACCGAGGCGAGGTAAATGAAGCGATTCTTTTGGTTCTTTATAAACACATCCCTCGCTACGCATCCTCGCACATCTCTGGTGGAAACGCAGCCTAAGTCCGCCCTTTGTACCTATGTGCATGAAGCGTAAATAAATAGAGCTACTAAGCTACAGACCGACTATATTATGTCATTGTCGGGATTTGTTCAAGTTCAGTAAGTTGCATACATTAGATAGCCCAAATGTTTGGTTATCTATTAAATACCAAAACAAATACGCATTTCACACATTGACTACAGTTGGTTTAAAATTCATGTTATGTTTTGACAGCCGTGCATCCAATAAGGATGATTTTATTCATCTTACTCATTCTAAATTATTTGCTTTTCATTCCCAATCCTACCGATCTGCGAATACACTGAGTATAGTGTTTTCAGCAGACTCATGCTATCAGGGAGGCATATCTTTTGTGGATGATGGGCCATTTATATTTCGGCACGGCAGCCTCAGCAGTATTCCCAGCGCATTATTATATTGGACCCGTACGTTGTTGAATGTACGTTGAGTATAATTGACCCATAGGCTACAAAATATAACATACGTATTTATAGAGAAGAGTGGAGTAATGCACTAGTTAGTTGTTGATTAAAATGAAGTGTCACTCGGCACCGAAAACGACAGAATGGAATTGAAATCATGATACTAAATATTTATTGAGAGATAATAATAATAAGCCTATAATGTCCCTACTGCTGGGACGCAGGCTTCCCGACTAAGGGCCTATGCACACCACGTTTTTTAAACGCGCGTTTGAATCGATACAAACGACAACAAACTGCTCTGTAGGGATAAAAGCGCGCCGTCAACGCGAGTTTCTAAAAGGAGCGTCGATGGCGCGTTTATAAAACGTGGTGTGCACAGGCCCTAAGAGAGGGAATGGGCCGTAATCCACTTCGGGGGCTTAGTGCGGGTTGGCGATGTCACGTTACCTTGAATTTTGGGTCCAAGGACATGTCGGTTTCTTCACCGTTTTGAATAGTGGTGATGATATATACCCAAAGTAATATGCCTGACTGGATTCGAACTCAATACAAGAAACTGTTGTTTTTTCTTCTTTTAAATGATTGTACTGTGCTACCAAGCCTTCGTGATTAAATTTGCTATTCTTTCTACATTATGAATGAATAACGAAATTGTTGCGCTTGTAATAGTGCATATAAAACATACACTCAGTATGAGGCCATTGGGTCACTAATTTACAGTGCTAAATATGTAACGGGCCTAGTATGAGACCACTGAGCCACTTATTTACAGTATTAAAGGTGTAACGAGTCCTATGAGGCTACTGGGTCACTAATTTGAAGTGCTAAAGATGTATCGAGTCCTAGTATGAGGCCACTGAGTCATTATTTTACAGTGCTAAAGATGTACCAAGACTATTTATAAATTCTTTTATGTTTGTATTCCAGAGTGGTTTTCGGCGCCCTGCCTTGCCTGGCACGACTGTGCACCAAGGACATGCCGGAGGACATCCGAGCGTCCGCGGCCGAGACCTTAGCTTACTTAGCAGAGGTATGCGACAGTTGCCTCACGTAAGGGAACGCCATTATTCATGAATATAACTAAACTACACCTTTACTGCATTCCTTTTTTTATTCATCTTCAAGGTTAGCAAAAAAGAAACAGAATTCATCATCATCTTTCAACCCTAATCCCAATTGCTTGGGGTCGGCGCGTTTTCTTCATCCAATCCAATACAAAAAACCCTGTCAGACGTCACAGCATCATTTACTGTTTTTTCTTTCATATCATTGTCATTCCTCAAACAATCCATCCATTTTTTTGACCTATCTCTCGGTTTGTTGAATAAGATTGTGCGATTGCACAATCTTATTCCACCAAACCCGTTCCATCATTGGATTACAAGATGAACAGCGACACGCCATCGTTAATTGTGGACATCCTACCCATATACACAAAACGTTTTGGGAATACTTTCATTGTGCGTACAGCTAAGGAGTGGAATTTCTTGAGTTTCCTGATGATATAACCAGGGGGTCTTTAAGTCAAGAGTGAATAGGTCACTTCTAGTTAAGCATGCTTCATCTTCGACCACATCGTAGCTTACCATCAGGTGAGATCCATCATTACTTGCCGATATTCTTACGTGTCTCGAAAAAAAAAGCTTTGCCAGTTGTTATGGGTTGTCTTATGACCTAAGTAATAGTTACTGGGTTGTGACTTGTGAAAGACAGACATTTACTCCGTGTAAAATATGGTTGTCACCTGTATTTGGTCATACTGGAAGCCGATCCATATATAGTTTCATGAAGGCTTAGCAGATTGTTTTTTACGTGGTCGTTATCAATTCTTTCTTTAATATACCATGTATGAGATCGGGCCGTCATTCGTTGAATTATTGAACCTAATTCATGCTAATAGCTTGAGCAAATTAAGCATTCAATTACCTATGGCCAGATTTGCTAGTGGTCAATATTTAATTAGCAAATAGTGTGACAGATCAACAGGAAAAAATGTTGTTTCCGCAATGCGCCTACGCACAAGTGGTAAAACGACTGTATTTGCTTTCCAACTGTTTTAAATATGATAATATAATCAGATATTTCTCTGAATGTGGCACATTCTGAGGCTGTCGCTGTGGGGCTCCCGTGGTCTTTATCATGATAAAAACATAGCCCTCCTTATTTTACAGTCGGGTAAAAAGTAGCCTATAACCTTCCTCAACCTACTTCAGTACCAAAATTCCTCCAAATCCACCCAGTACTTTCTAAGATCAGCGCGTTTAAACAAACAATTTTTTCCGCTGTGTAATATTTTTCCCTGCACTAACTAAAAGGCCGTTAAGCCACAAAAGGTCATTTTTCACTTTTTAATGTATCCTTAAACTACATTCGATTCTCTATCTTTTGGTCTAAGAATCATTTTCCTACGATTAATACTTTTCGAGATACAGCAATAGCAATTTTGCTGAGCAGTTATACCACATAGTTTTTGTCACTTCCTTAGTTAAAAAGCGACTAAACCACAATACACTACTAAAGTATAATAAAATACTATACCTACATAATTAATATTTACAAAAAAAAAGTCATATTGTGCACAGAAACTATGCCCACAAAAATAATTTACAACCATCGTCCTAGCTAGGGTAGATTTGTAGAAAAATAATTTCCCACCAATATTTACGTTTACTCGAAAAGTACTTTTTGGGGTTAGCCGCTTTTTAGTTAGTGTAGGGCAGTATTAGTTATTATACAATACATTCTTTACATTTTGCCATATGTGGCTGGCAATTATCGGGTGTTTTCCATGGGTGTCCACTATCTCTCCTTATGATGAGCTTGGTCGATGACAGAGCAAGAGAATCCTTGCCTAGACATAACCTTTTCACTCATGACTTAAAGACACACATTAGACATGAGCACTGGACTGATGATTACCGACATTACCGTCTTGTTCTTCTTTTGGGTTTGGTTTCCGCACTTAGTCATTTCATGGGCCATGTGTATTACCGTCATAGTCCTGCCTACTTTAAATTTTCCCAATACATTTCTCATTTCTGTAAGTCGTAGTGACGAAAACGACACTGACGGACCAATAATTTTTTTTAAATAACGCTATAACGAGCCACATGATCGCTTTGTCTCGCTCATACATGCCTGAACATATTCGCTTGAAAGCTATTCAAGGAATACTACCTCTAACAGCCATCATTTCCTATACTTTAGGTAGACACATCCCTCCAAAGGCTAGCAGCGATCTCAAACCATCTAATGACGTCACTAGCAGAGATCGTCAACTGCCAATCGCCGGCTGCCAAGCAGGGCGCGTTTAAATGTTTCGCGTCCCTGGGAGCTAATGACGAGGACATTCGGAAGAGGATCATAGAGACGCACGGATTGATGGTGCATGTTGTCAATGGAATGAATAATCCTGAGGCTTCGGTAAGATTAGACAGATAGATAAACTCTTTATTGTATACCTTATCAGAATGAGAGTTTTCTGAATTAACTTTCACCGGGTGGCAGTACTGAGGCGTCAGGTCCAGCCACCTGTCAAACGCTGAATAGTTTTGACAGCTGTCAAGTTGACATCAATGTCACGAATACGAGTTTCAAAGGAAGTGACCTCTCGCCACAGTGGCGCTAACTATTGGTCTGAATTTTGTTGAAAACTCTCATGACATAAGGACTTAACAACTAAAAAGTGGCCATGAGCGAGTCAGACTCGCATATGAAGGGTTCCATAGCAAGCATAGATTAGAGAAAGTCAGTTTGTTTTTCATAATCTATACTAATATTATAAAGCTGAAGAGTTTGTTTGTTTGTTTGTTTGTTTGTTTGTTTGTTTGCTTGAACGCGCTAATCTCAGGAACTACGGTTCTGATTTGAAAAATTCTTTCAGTGTTAGATAGCCCATTTATCGAGGAAGGCTATAGGCTATATATCATCACGCTAAGACCAACAGGAGCGGAGCACTAATGAAGAATGTTTCAAAATCGGGGGATTTTATTCCACGCGGACGAAGTCGCGGGCGGAAGCTAGTGTTTCTATAAATGATAAAATTACATTTGCGGTTTTTGAAAATGTCCTTTATCTCAGAAACTGCTGACTGTATCTCGTTCAAACCAATATTCATTGACAATGTTCTTTAAGATGTACAGCATATTTTCTTTCCTTGATTTTTCATTGTATTATTTAAAAGTTAGAGGGGGAAACTAAAATTAGTATAGATAGGTCTTTAAAAATGAAATTGATGTTCCGATAACTATTTTATTTTTACTGATTGACATCCATACACTCACTATTAGGACCAATTGAAAACCAGCGTGGGGCACTTACTAGTTGTCCGGCTGTTTGCTGAACTGGGCCTATTTGGCGCAGCCGTGAGTCGCACAGTAATATTAATCATCCTGGATCTATTTAATTTTACTTTTTATATATTTTATTTTCATAATAATATGATCTTGTTCGTTTCTTGTATTTTTTTTTACTGTGTGTACTTGTGGCATGTGTCAATAAACGTTTTTTCTTTCTATCTTTCATTTTCTATTCCCAAAGTAAATCCTTTGAATGGCCCCTCGCTTACCACTTTGGAAGTGTCTTAATTTATTTATTATATACTTTATTGGCTACCTTACAATACAAATAATAAAACTAGTGTGCATTTTTAAAGACCTATCGATAGACATTCCACACATATATGACACTAGTACTCACGCGGGGCTTCGCTCCCGTAGATTCTATCACGATAAAAACATAACTCTCCTTTTTTGCAGTCGGGTAAAAAGTAACCTATAACCTTCCTCAAGCTTCAAGCTACTTCCATACCAAATTTCATCCAAATCCACCCTGTACTTTCGAAGATTAGCGCGTTCAAGCAAACAAACAAACAAACAAACAAACTTTTCCGCTTTATAATATTAGTATAGATATAATAAGTTTGATGAGTTTATAGTTTCAGTTTCATGTACGAGAAGAAATTGTAAAGCGGTTCTCAGAATACATCTTCTACCTAATAAGTTCTTACTTCTCTCGATACTCTGTAAATATAGTCTAAATATATATAACTCAAAAGTGACTGACTGACGACATAGTGATCTATCAACGCACAGCCCAAACCACTGGACGGATCGGGCTCAAATTTTGTATGGGGGTTCCTTTTAGTACGTAGATGCTCGGTAAGACGGGATTTTGCGAAATTCCCACGGGATCGGGATTTACACGGGAAAAACTTCCCACGCGAACGAAGTCGCGAGCAACTGCTAGTTTTGGAATAAAGTTGCTGTGACTTACGGACGAAACAGACAGACACGACGAATCTATAAAGGTCCCGTTTCTTGCCATTCGGCTACGGAACCCTAAAAATGTGTTACAATGGGCGGTCTTATCGCTCAAAGCGATCTTAGAGATTGTTTTTTATTTTTTTTATTTATTATTAATAATCAATTATTACACAATTCGTTTTACAGTGATCCCCAAACTAGACATATGTCTGTATCTTGGGGACCAGAGTTGCACATTTATATCATAAAAAGTGATTATTAACGAAAACTAAATTAAAGACAAACTAAAACTATGTTATAATGAAATAAAGAAATAAAATTAAAGTTATGAATTAAAATTACGAACAAAGCATGATGATATAAATAATAAATTGGTTACAATCTCGTATATGAAATTGGTCTTGCGTGTTAGTGTGTATGCGTGCGTGTGTCTGTGTGTGTAAGGTGTGTGTGTGTGTGTAAGATTAGGAGATTAAGAGTACTGTCTATATGTATGCGAGTTCTTGTGATGCTTACCTATTTAATAATCTTTTCTGTTTCGTCATAGGAGAGAGTGAGAAGCCAATCCTTTATGGTCTTTTTACATTCGGATTTTTTAAGATCTATAATGTTACAGTTCTTTACTGCTTCATTATAAATGCGTGGATATAAGTAATCTGAAGAGCGTCGTGCCATAAGTGATTTTGCTTGAGGAGTTGGTAACCTAAACGTGCGCTTAGAGATTAATTCTACGTAATCTGATCTGGATTTTAATTTCCTGTGTGTTTGTAAGATAGCAGTCAAGATAAAAATTTATCGCACACGGAGTACTTGAAAATCCTTGTAGAGAATGTCAGTAGGGTACCGTAGTGGTTTTTTGAGCATGACTTTAATGACGGCTCTTTGAGCTCTTTCGACTTCAACAAATGCGGCCTTACCAGCGCCTCCCCAGACAGAGATACCATATTGGAGGACGGACTGACACAAACCAAGGTAAACAGTACGCAATATAGGAGTGGGTGTGCAGTCACGCAGTTTTTTCATAATATAAATAATTTTTCTGACTCTGCCTGAGAGTGAGTGTATTTGCGGCTTAAAAGATAAGTTTTCATCCAAAGTAATTTCCAAATATTTCATGGAATGTGCATGCTCAATCACACCACACGAACAGCCTGCAGTTCGACGGTTAGGGTTATGGGAGCAAGTATGAAGTCTGAGTGTTAGGTGTTGAGGAGGTCTAGATGCCTTGGTTTTGTAAAAAGTAATTATCTTTGTTTTTTTAATGTTTAGGGTTAGTAAATTCCTATCAAGAACTGAGGCCATTATGAACAGAATCTCTTCGGCCATTCTGTACACCTGATCCCAACTATCACCATGTAATATTACAGCTGTATAATCTGCGTAGGCTATTATTTCAGCGTTTGTAAGAGAAATATCCACGATATCGTTAAGAGGGTGTCGAGCCTACGAGACGCGCGGAAAATAGGTATTTACTGCAGCGGGCTAGTCGTGTGCGTTGTCACACACACAATGACAAGTTCGCTCGAGGCCCGCTTGCCGTTGCAGGACGAAGTTTGATAACTTTGCATTTTTTAATTTTTTGTCGTTATGTTGAATAAACTTGAAAAACGAATATTAATTATTTACATGGTTTTATTTATCACACTAATATTATAAAGGCGAAAGTTTGTGAATGAATGTGTCTGTTTGCATGTTTGTTACTTCTTCACGCTCAAACGGCTGGATGGATCTAAATGAAGCAAGTAGGTACGTAAATAAATCACAAAAATAAATTTAATAAATTATACCTATTATATAAAAATTAACGTTAGTTTTTACTGTAGTAATACATTATCCGTTTCCTCACTATTCATCCTATTGCAATAAAACTTTGATTTTATATATTAAACTCCTCAGATTTTTTTTTAAAGAATACTAGCAATGTACATTTCACATTACTAGCAATCCTGTTATCCCCTCCAACTAAGCTAAATATGCTTGTGTCTGGAGTGGGTTCACGTCAATAGTGTAATGGGTGGGGTTCGAACCTGCGACCTCTCGATCACAAGTCCGACACCTTATCCACTGGGTAAGTAGCAAGTTAGGGTAGATGGGTATGCAGTACTTATTTGAATAATAAAACCAGTATGAAATAAAAAAAAATATTATGTAATGTCATAATAAAACCAGACTGAAATAAGTTTTGTTTATTAAAATTTCATTTAGTGCTCGTTTAAATTCTGATGTACTGTCATATTTTTAATAACATTCGGTACTTTATTATATATACGTGGGGCCATACCAAAAAAACATTTTTTCATTAATGCTGTCTAGCGAACTTACTTCGCAGAAAATATAAGCGTAATTTATTTCATAACAATATATGTATCAAGTGTAACTTAATTAAAAAGAAAAAAGAATAAATCTATAAATCTAATGTTATATTGCTTATTATAACATTTTACAAAAATTGGCCAAGTGCGAGTCAGACTCGCCCATGAAGGGTTCCGTAGTAACTATAATAATATAATATAATATGTATATTTACTTGACAAAAAACTAAAACTTAAAAATTTCTTAAAACTAGCTTATTTACATTTTTTGCAACTACGCCAAATAACTTTGTTTTTCATAGTATTTGTATGAATTACAAAGTTATATTTGCGGTTTTAGAAATATGCTGTATCTCAAAAACTGCTGACTCGATCTCCTTAAAACCAATTTTGATTGAAAGTTTACATTAAGATCTATAGATATATATATATACAACGTGTAATTTAAAGGGTATATACATACCAAGTGCATGGCTTCTTTGGATGATAACAAACGATATGGCAAGGGTTTTGTAATCCTAAGTCTACATGTGTAGAACTTATTACAAATTCCAGTACACTGATACCAGAGACCGAATTTTTCAAATTAAGAAGAACGAAAAGAATTATCATGTTATTGGCAAGTGACGTGGAAAGTTATTGACCCTCGTAGTGCTGTGACACGTTTGTTATGATTGGTATTCAAAAAATATGTGAAACCAATAATTTGGTATCAATCCTTTAAGTCAGTTATTTTGTGCTGAAACTGTGCATAGAGACTCCATACCAAATGTTGTCTTCAGCCCTTTTGGTTAGATATAGGGTTTCCGTTACACGTTGTATATATATATTTATATTTTTCACTCCATTATTATAGAAATTAGAGGGGGCACACATTTTACCACTTTGGAAGCGTATATCTTTTAAACGATTAATTTTATGAAAAAGTGGTTTTAGAAACCTCAATCTCATTTTAAAGACCTGTATATAGATACCACACATGCATAGGTTTCATGAAAAAAAAATATTTTCAATTTTAGTTCCATGTATGGGGGGGCTCCCCATACATGGAACTAAAACTGAAAATATTTTTTAATTTAATTTAAATATATTTTAATTTTTTCTTAAAATCGGAAAGCGGTTCACAGAATACATCAATCTACCAAGTTTTATATGTATAGTCCACAGAAATCTTAATAATAAGGCAATAGAAATGCTATCTACTATCTTTTAATACCGGGACGCGTGTCGCCGGTTCGCAGCTACCACCACATAAACAAACAATAGATACACACTTTCGCCTACACATGCATTTTGCATTATTACAACAAAATTAAACTTTAAGCGATGAGATTACGCAATATTTTCTAAAAACGCGTAATCTCAGGTGGCGTAACGTGTGCCAAAAGCAGAGAAAGATATCGCGCGCTCATACTCACTTAGGAATAGTGCAGTGCAAAGCTCGTAATGCTCATATTATTATCGATAATTTTCTGTTGAGCGTTAATAGCCAAGTAGTCTCGTAACAATAGATAACTAATTTATTGAAAGTTTTTCATTTCTCGACGCGCTTTTAGACGATTTATTTAGGAGAAAACGGAATACAATAAAACGTTAAGTGTAAGTATATTTTTTTATTATTTAGTTATACAAATCTTAAAGGCTCTCCAATACTTCATCTTATGGGGAAAAAACCATGACCAAATCAAATAGAGCAATAATGGCACAACTTAATACCGAACAATGAAGAATATACTTTATTGTTCACCAAAATAAATTGTTACACAACTGTTTTACGTACATTCTATTGTTACGATGGCGGTCTTATCGCTTATAGCGATATATTCTAGACAATCTTAGGATGGATTGATGATATCCGGATCTTTCGGAAACCTGTAATAATAGCATTGGAAGTAAAGTAAACAAGTAAAACAGATGCATAAATAATATGAAACCGTATCGATCCGATCCAACTTAATCCATTGTACTTACAATATACATAATAATATGTATCCTTAATTATTTTGTCATAAAAAAAGATAAATACTGAACACGTCAATGATACAAGGATACCCAACGTAGATTGTTATTTAACTTACCTACGTACATAACAATAATAAGCCTACCTCCTATTAATTTTCTGAATGAAAAAATAGTTAAAAATTCCAATTAACAGCTATATAATCGTTGAAAAACGACTTTTTATAAACTATTTAAACAGGAAAAAAACATGCTTAATGAATATACGTATTGAAATATTGAACGAAAAATTATATTTAATTCGAATTTCGGTAAAACCACGTATTAACTATTAAGCTAAAGGTAATAAATTACCGATACAAAATAGTAGTGGCACGTCACTAATTCGCGGCCAACTCATGCGGCGTATTCCTGGAATGTACGTTAAGCCTGCTATACATGTTGGCCGAGCGTTGTCGAGTGAAGGCCAATACCAACATGTAGACGGTATATTTGCCTTGTCTTGCTATCGCTCGGTGTCACTTGCCTAGTTGGCCGAGTGGAGGCCAGCGCCAACGTGTATAGAGCTCATTTGGTGCAACTTGTCGTCGCTCGCCGTTGCTCGTGATCACTTGCCTCACTTCGGATCGGTGTCGGTTTTTGGTCACAAATCAAAGGCGCTCGCCAGCGCTCGGCCAACGTGTGGGCAGCTCTACAGACCCTCTTCTACATTGGTCGTCTGCATTGGCGTTCGACGAACTTGTCGAATGTGTGGACATTATTTCTTGCCTTGTATCTATTTGCCAATGCTCGCGTTGGCCTACGCTCGGCCAACATGTATTGCAGGCTTAAACGACGACTATTATTTCATTGCTGCTTTTAGTAGTTGTAATAGTAGACATGAACAAGCTAAGTATTAATGGTAATTGAATTGAGAAAAAAAATCGTTTTCTGTGATAATCGTAGTATAGGTGGTGAAAATATTTGATTTGATTATATTTTTCAAAAACGACATTATTTCAAAAATTAAGTACCTACATATGAAATGTTATCCCTTTATTTGTAAAGTTACAAATTTTGGAAGAGTTTCCGCAGTTGTATAAGCTGCAAAACACCATGTTTACCTCTTCGCGTCCCAAACAACACAAGTAACCGCAACAAAAGCTCCACGCGCACTTGTGGCCAACGTGTCACATGCGCGGCGACAAGGTCACGCGTCTTTGCGACTTCTATTGCCTTATTATTAAGATTTCTGTGGTATAGTCCTAATAGTTTCGGAATAAAATGGCTGTAACATACGGACGGACGGATGGACAGACAGACAGACTAGTAGTTGTAGTAGTTATACATATTATATTATTATAGTTACTACGGAACCCTTCATGGGCAAGTCTGACTCGCACTTGGCCAATTTTTCTTTGGCTAATTCCCGTAGTAGACAGACCTTGTTATGGCACTTGGCGTATAATTTGTCGGACATAGAGGGAATGTCAAAGGAAGTTGAAACTTGTTCTAAACCAGAAAACCCGGCTCCTATCGACATAAAACTGCTTACAGAATTATCGTTCAGATTGAGGTCTGTAGGGCTATCTATCTGGTTCTTTACAATTTATTAATTCTATTTTTTTCGACACATTTGGCAACTAAAATAGAATTTCGATAGAAATCCTTTCTTAGTTGCAACTAGAGAATACAATCCCGAGCATGTTTATCAATCCCGGGATTACATGATTCTTGATGCTGAATCCTGGGACCCTGGGGCTATCCCCGGATTAGACTATGTGGTTTCTAATTGGTCTCAAATGTAAAAAATTGGCCAAGTGCGAGTCAGACTATAATAATATAATATAATATGTATATTTATTTGACGATAAAACCCTTACAAATTTCTTAAAACTAGCTTATTTACATATTTTACAACTACGCTAGATAACTTTGTTTTTCATAGTGTTTGTATGAATTACAAAGTTATATTTGCGGTTTCAGAAAATATGCCGTATCTCAAAAACTGTTAACTCGATATCATTCAAACCAATTTTGGTTGAAAGTTTACATTAAGATCTACAGATACATATTTTTTTAGATTTTTCACTCTACTATTATAGAAGTTAGAGGGAGGGATACACATTTGACCACTTTGGAAGCTTCTATCTTTTAAACGATTGACTTTATGAAAAAGTGGTTTCAGAAACCCCGATGTCATTTTTAAAGACCTGTCTATAAATACCACACACGCATAGGTTTCATGAAAAAAAAATATATTTTCAGTTTTAGTTCCATGTATGGGGTAGTAGTGTGTTCCTTTATTTTAAATGATTATTAATTTTTTTCTCAATATCGGAAAGCGTTTCATAGAATACATCTACTTACCAAGTTTCACATGTATAGTCTTAATAGTTTTGGAATAAAATAGCTGTGACATTCGGACGGACGGACAGACAGACGGACAGACAGACGGACAGACATGACGAAACTATAAGGGTTCCGTTTTTTGCCATTCGGCAACTGAACTCTAAAAAACGAGTAATTTCTTTAAATATATATTTTTAATTTTGGTACACTACACATATCACAGTATAGTAAGAAAAGAAAAAATGACAAAAAGATATTATACTTTGTAAGAAATAAAAAGACAATAAAACTTATTTCGAATTTTGAAAATACAATCGTAGAAATATCAATGCATCCAAGGTTTGACTTCCAAGCCTGCTTCGTTTATTACCAACATAAGCAGCAGCTGAAAACGCTCGTTTAGGTTTAACACTGGTTGGAGGAATAGACAATAGATACTTATATGCTGTTTCTAAGTGATATCCACTAATTCCTCCATTTTCAAACAGGCTTATTTCACGTCTAATACTATATTTTGCCAACCCCGATTAATTTTGTATTTGTACTTCACGATCTGGGGATTTCATACTCTTATCAATTTCCAGCTATAACTTTTCCTTTAGTGTCAATTGGGGTTGGGATTGGGAGGTTTGTGGCATTAACTCATCATCTGTTTGTGATCCTGATCTTCCTTCTTCTTCTTCCGTGTCATCTCGACTTTTAAGTTTTTTAACAATATACTTTTTAACAATAATGTAACAGACTCTGTTACATTGTTCTGAGATCTCAACTACCGTTTAATAAATAGCAATAGGATAATCGCTAATTGCAAGACTCTTGCGAGACTCTCGTTTGGGCAACACTATATGGTTTATTGGATTTTGAAGTCCACTTGTCGATATACAGGTTAATTAGGTAATTAACCTGTATTATAGATACATTGTAAGAATGATATTTTAAAAGAGTAACTGTGGAGTTTCTTGCCGGATCTTCTCCATAGAAAACGACCAATTTCGAACCGTGCCCTGCGCCAAACTGCTGACGTTTTATAAGTGCCCATGTAGGCCTATGTGAAATAAAACATTTTTAGTTTGAAAAAATCACAAGAAACAGTAGTAGGTATCTCTACTACTAAGTAGAGATACCTACTACTGTTTCTTGTGATTTTTTTTATTTTTGGCTCGCGTTTGAATTTTAAGAAAAATATTAATCATTTCAAATCAATTCAATTAAATAATTAAATTTCAATTTCAAATCAATTTTTAAACTGGCATGATTGCTCTATGTTATCTCTTAAAAAATAGTTTTTTTTAAGAGATAACATAGAGCAATCATGCCTGAAGCGTGCAACCAGCGCACCACGCACCATGAGACCATAAGTCTAGTTTAAGCATATACTAACGGGAACCCGTGTGAAATTAGTACTTCCCACAATATGATTATAAATTAAAGCCTGTCTGAATTCTGATGGATAACCTATATTATTATATAGTTGTAAGATATGTTTCCAGTTCTAAGATATGCTTTATTATATTCAAAACTTTGGTCTATACTGTCGTATAGACCAATTAATACAGCACAATGGAATTACAAATAAAAAATATCCGATAAGTTGGTCATCATGTATGTCATTGATATACACTATAAAAAGGAAAGGGCCAAGAATTGAACCTTGCGGAGCACTCATCTTGGCTAGGGATCCTGCAGATGTCGCTCCATTAACAATAACTTTTTGTTGCCTGTTTGATAAATATGAAAGAACAAGGTCAGCAGGACACGAATCCACGAACTCGGTAATGGTGTAATTTACAGATCAGTATTTTGTGGTCAACGCAAGCAAAAGCTTTGGAGAGGTCACAAAATATGCCAATTGCATCCTGAGATTTCTCCCAAGATTCCAGAATGTGACGGATGAGCGCTACTCCTGCGTCTGTTGTTGACCTACCTTTCGTGAAACCAAACTGCCGACTATGCAGAATTCCATTTGAGTTAAAATATGATAGCATCTGGTCCAGCATGATTTTTTCGTATATTTTGCTTAATGCTGGAAGCACATATATCGGTCTATAGTTAGAGGGATCACTCTTACAACCCGACTTAAAAATTAGTACTACTTTACTATGTTTCATTAAATCGGGAAAATTACCGCTGTCTATACATTAATTAAATGTGCCTGTTAGGATAGCAGCAATTGAGTCAAAATATTACCAAGAACCCTAACAGATGCACTCCATAAGTCATCAGTGTTTGTTATGTTAAGACTTTGGAATGCTTTTTAATTACATCAATAGAAATGGGCTTAAATGAAAATGTTGGTATATCCTTATTGAAGTTTTCCTTTAAAAAAGATTCTGCTGATAATGGCGAAGAATGTAGAGATTTAGTAACCTCTACTGGAATATTGGTAAAGTAATTTTCCAACTTCTCAGCCACTTTTGACTTATCTGAGATGACCTGATCATCGATGTTCAAAGTCAAATTCTAACCCTATTGGTTTGTGTTTCCAGTTTCTTTGTTTATCACCTTCAACACAGTTTTTATTTCATTGTTAGAAATGCTAATTTTATTACTTTCTGATTTAGATTTAGCTTAGGGCGCATACTCTTTTAAATATCTTTGAGTAGTTTCTTACATAATTATGGAAGGCTTCATCGGAAGTCAATGATTTTTCATGGTATAAGTTGTATAAATTGTCTCAGCTTATTCTTATTCCAGCAGTGGCCCATTCATTAAATTTAGATTTATTACTCATTTGAAATATTTTAACTGGACATGCCTTACTAAATTCGTGGTATGGTGAAGAAAAAATATCCTGTAATTTTCATTGGGGTCATGGGAGTCAAAATTGGCCATTGAAAGATTACTTTACATGTTATCATTAAAAACATTAATTTCTTTTTAGTTAGTGGCCTAAACTTAATAGTCTTATTTAATTGCCGCTTTTTAACCAACTCAAAGGATACTAGTTGACCTGTATGGTCAGACCTAACTCCACTAATTTGAGACGAGTATTTTATGGCACAATTAGTATAAATATATTATCTATGCATTGAGCTGATGTTGCTGTTATTCTTGTTGCTTCCTTGTATGTGCATTTTAAGTTAAATGAACCAAACAATGAAGTAAGCTTGCAGTGTTCAGGTGAATTTACTAACAAATCAATATTTAGGTGACCACAAACGAAAACTAATTTATTATCTCTTATAACCTTAGGTACTTAAAATTTCTTCCATTATCATTAAGAATGATGACAAGTTTGATGCTGGTGGTCCATAAACACTTAAGAAAGTTTGGCCTTCAACTTCTGTACATGCTACCTCACACAAGCAATCAACAGAGCAAGCGGTGATATATTTTTGTTCCTTATATCTAAGAGAATTATTAATTAATTAACGTAATATTAAAGTACCACCTCCTACTGAGGACCTGTTGTATGCACTAGTAACAGAAAAATATTAATTTTAAACAACATTCTATCTGGTTTTAGCCAGGTTTCACAAAAACATAAGATATCTATATCATATTTATCTATTAACATTTCCTCATCTAATATTTTGCCGGAGAAACAATTTATATTCTGATGATATAGTAAAATTGTGTTATTATAACTCTCCTTTGTCACATCTAAGAGTTTAAACAATTAATTTCAGTATTATTAGATACCCTAGATAATACTCAATAGTCACTTAACCTAGGATCAGTTAAATTGTCAATAACCCAGTGTAAATTGTAAGCTAACAAAGTAGCCAATGAACTTTCGTCGTAAATTCTAAAATGAATGTCAGGATTGCAATCGGTATGCCCAAAAACCTATTACACGATGTTTGATGCAATATTTTGCAATCGACCACGTTTGCTGAGCAAGCGATATAATGCGGTCGCACTAAGTTCGCCGCGAGCTTAGTGTATTTCGAACAGCAACCGGGTGCACTCATTTTCATCATTTAGCGATAATTTTAGCCCTTACGTTACTTTGTTAATTATACTTAGCAATAAACCCTTGAAGGTTATCAGTGTATTTAACTTAGTAGACACACACGATATCCATATTGATAGTTGGAGAAAAAGTTGTATCCACCAAGGATGCAACTTTTTCTCCAACATTCAATATGGATATCGTATGTGTTTTAAATTGGATTTCAAAATGAAAGCCAGATTTGCAATCACCACCCCCGAAAACCCATTACACGATACCCATATCGAATGTGTGAGAAAAAGTTGCATCCGCCATCTTGGATTTTAAAATGAATGCCAGATTTGCAATCACCACCCCCAAAAACCCATTACACGATACCTATATCGAATGTTTGAGAAAAAGTTGCATCCGCCATCTTGGATTTTAAAATGAATGCCAGATTTGCAATTACCACCCCCAAAAACCCATTACACGGTACCCATATCAAATGTTTGAGAAAAAGTTGCATCCGTCATCTTGGATTTTAAAATAAATGCCAGATTTGCAATCACCACCCCCAAAAACCCATTACACGATACCCATATCGAATGTTTGAGAAAAAGTTGCATCCGCCATCTTGGATTTTAAAATGAATGCCAGATTTGCAATCACCACCCCCAAAAACCCATTACACGATACCTATATCGAATGTTTGAGAATAAGTTGCATCCGCCATCTTGGATTTTAAAATGAATGCCAGATTTGCAATCACCACCCCCAAAAACCCATTACACGGTACCCATATCAAATGTATGAGAAAAAGTTGCATCCGCCATCTTGGATTTTAAAATGAATGCCAGATTTGCAATCACCACCCCCAAAACCCATTACACGATACCTATATCGAATGTTTGAGAAAATGTTGCATCCGCCATCTTGGATTTTAAAATGAATGCCAGATTTGCAATCACCACCCCCAAAAACCCATTACACGATACATATATCGAATGTTTGAGAAAAAGTTGCATCCGCCATCTTGGATTTTAAAATGAATGCCAGATTTGCAATTACCACCCCCAAAAACCCATTACACGATACCCATATCGAATGTTTGAGAAAAAGTTGCATCCGCCATCTTGGATTTTAAAATGAATGTCAGATTTGCAATCACCACCCCAAAAAACCCATTACACGGTACCCATATCAAATGTTTGAGAAAAAGTTGCATCCGCCATCTTGGATTTTAAAATGAATGCCAGATTTGCAATTACCACCCCCAAAAACCCATTACACGATACCCATATCGAATGTTTGAAAAAAGTCTTCATCATCACTTTCACTTCCTCAAATGGTGCTTTTCGGGAGCAACTGCACAAGGTACTATTAGAAATACCCAAAACGCTATAGGTGTGCCTATAATATTTAAAGAGTTCCCTCGCTTTCTCCAGGATCCTATCATCAGATCCTGATTTCATAACAATGGAACCAACTCAAACGAAAAAAAAAATCCAAATCGGTCCAGCCGTCTTCGAGTTTGAGGTTACATACATAAAAAAAAGTTTAAGACGAACTGAGAACCTTCTCCCTTTTTTTGAAGTCGGTTAAAAAGCAATAATAACATCACAAAAAAGAAATACGTACTTTTTATGAGAATGGCGTTTTTTTCGAAAATTTGCGCCAACTTTCTTCTAATAATATTTTTTTTTTACATTTTCCCATAATAAAACAAATATTGAAAAAAAAATGTTAAAGAAATATATATTGAACAATAAAAAGTAATTGTTGGGTATGCATAATAAATCGTACTCAAAAAACAAAAAATTAGACTTATGTTATTCAACGGATTGCTGCAATACATACGTACACAATAGATCGCGAATTATCGTTACCGGCGAAACGCTCCACGATGAGACGTGACCCCTCTCTGAGCTCCCGTGGACGACTGAATTTTCGACCGGTGTACGTTGCGTATGGTTCAAAATAGCGCGCAAATTAGAAGAAAAAATTAAAATTAAAACAACCAAGCGACATTTTTGAAATGTTAAAGCTGTAAATGATAGTATGATAATTAGAGAATAATATGAATTGAAGTTTATGAAAAAATTCAACAGTTTACTATCAAAATTCAGCGACGCACGAGCATGTTTTGTAAGGATTTTTGTCCAACTTTATGTATTTTTGTTTAATAAACTATAAAATATTTTTAAATTTTGCCAACTATGTTTGCTAACACATTTATTCTAGTGTTCATTACATATTTTTGTATGGTAATTAAAGTACTATTATAGGTTATATTCCTTTAGTTGTGAAGACCGTTTTGAGTTATTTTACTCGGCGCAGCCTTAATATAGAGTAGGAAAAGCGACGGGCCAAGCGTACTACCTTGCGGGATTCCGAAGTTGATTGGAAGTGTACTGCTAGAGAGATCACCGAGCTTGACTAATTGCTTTCTGTTAGAGAGGTAACTTTTGAGCCAGTTAACGGAGTACCACGTATGCCCGCTGCTTCCAACTTTTTTACAAGAACATCTGTTGAAATTGTGTCGAATGCTTTAGCCAAGTCTAAGAAAATGCACATAGTGTGTTTTCCTTTGTCGACATTAGACGACACGGTGTTTGTTAAAAGCCTTGCTGCATCCTCGGTTGATCTGCCTCTCCTAAAGCCGAACTGCCTACGGGAAATAATATTGTGCTTCTCAAAAAAAATTGTAATTCGCTTGTTTACAATTTTTTCAAGTAGCTTGGATAGGATAGGCAGTAGAGCGATGGGACGGTAGTTATCGGGGATGTCGGTTCCGCCACTTTTATGGATTGGACTGACAGCTGCAACTTTCCATCTTTCGGGGAACACTCCGGTTTCCAAGCTAATGTTAAATATGTGAGTTAGTGGCTGAATAATTGAGGTTTTGATTTTTTTTATTAGTCTCACATTGAGCTTGTTAGTTTATAAAAATTGGCAATCCTTGATAGTTGATGGCGTTTGGCGCTGTGGTTGTGCGATTGGGCTGTTGTGCTGCATGTGTTCAAGTCCCATACCGGAACATAAGTTTATATGGCCCACAGATAGGTTTTCTAGGTCTAGGGAATTAAATTTTTGGAAGCACACCCGCTATACATAAGAAAATATAAAGGAGGGAAAAGCTTGAAAAAAATATTTCTACTTATAATCCATCATTGTTTTTCAGGTGCGATTAGCAGCTGTACGATGTTTACACTCACTCTCAAGATCTGTACAACAGTTAAGAACGACATTTCAGGTAAATATCGCAATAGCAAGACTTCTGTCTTATTTGTACAGAAATAAGGTTCAAATTTGACTGAACACTACGGACAATAGATTCTTGAATTATTTTCTAGGACCATGCCGTATGGAAGCCTCTCATGCAGCTATTAGGTGATTCTCCTGGAACGGAACTGCTCACAGTTGGTTCATCCACACTCTGCAATCTACTCCTCGAATTCTCGCCGGCAAAAGAACCAATGTTGGACCAAGGTTTGTGAAACTAATGAAAAACCAATCATTTGTTGTTGTTTTTTGTATGAACTTTTATTGGGAAGAATATTTTAACTGTGCCTTGCGGTTTCATCCGAGTTTATCAACATCTCAACAATACAAACTTCCCTCCTATTTATATTCAACCCTTTAGGGGTTGATTTTTGAAAAAAAAGTAGCAGTATGTTAGACCCTGTGTTTTCAACTATTCTCATCCCAAATTTCATTCAAATCCATGCCGTGGTTTAGTCGTGAAAGAGTAAGAGACAGACAGATTTTCACATTAATAATATTAGTATGGATGGATTTATTGCTTTGTACTATTTAGAATTTTCTGTACCTATAAAACTAAATTTATGAAAACATTGTCAAAATCAATATCAATCATTTTTGAAAACATTATCCATGGAGTTTCTCGACAGTTCCTCTCGATACGAAACGAACAATTCCTAGCTTTCGACGTTTAGGCCTATGTGAAATAAAATATGTTTGATTTTGATGTTTGTGATCTAGGTAATTAATGGATATATTTTTCGTAGGTGCAGTAGAAATGTTATGTAATTTGACGAAGATGCCCGAAGCGGCGTTGAGATTGAACGGGATTTGGGCGCTTATGAATATGGCTTTTCAGGTAAAATTGTATACATAAGTATTTTGATACAAACTACGTCATTAAGGTAACTTTTGGTGTTACTAGGTAACAACAGAGACTTTGTATTACTTTTAATAACAAATTATGTGAATTACTATTTTTAAAGTTTAATCAACCGATACGGAAACAAAGCGATAAGTACATTACAAACATAGTAACAAAAAATAGTGACAAAATATAGACATTTAACAATGTTGTAATCATTTCACTCAACCGCCATAGCAAAAATATGCCGTGATTATATTTCATGAAAATAAATTTGATACTCAAAAAAACAATACACAAAAAAAATATTTCCACTATACCATTTTGATCATACATGAATAGGGGCATGGTCTAAAAAAACAAGGTCTCGCATTCCGGGAGTGACACATTGCTACGTCACTATCCAGTTGCCACTTTATTGGAACAAAACACAAAATTACGGAAACATTTTCAGTCTCTATTCTGTTTTATTAAATATCTATAGCATTAAATTGACGTTTCATTTTTCAAATCAAACGAAACGATTATATTTAAACATATACCAACGTAATTGTTAATTAAAACTTCATTGTTTTAACGGATTCGCACAGGTAATAAAGGTTGTTGGGGAGTTCTTATTACATACTACTGGTAACACAGAAACGGGCTGTCTCATTGACATTCCGCCATTTTATCGTGTATCGCTATTCTTGTTCAACGCGTAAGCCTGTCTCGCTCAGTGCCAGTGTACCTGTGATTCCCAAACTTATTTTATTTGTGAACGTCTATTATCAAGTTTGTCTGGTTGCTTTTTCTTTGACAACAATATCAAAATGGTTGGTTGTTCTATTCGGAACTGTAAGAGTAGAAGTTTAAAAGGTGGTACAATAAGATTTTTTTCATTTCCTATAAAAGAATCTGTAGCCAATGAATGGCTACGCTATTGTGGACCTAAGACAACCACCAAAAATGGTAAGTATGTAAAATTACTAATGTATTTAAATTGCAATTGGTAGTGATCTGTGCGGTATTCTCTAATGCTAAATCGCGGTAAGGTTTACGGATTTGATAACTTTATAGATTACTGCAGAGATTTGACAGCTTGGCCTGCCATAGACTATAAGAGTGACGTGAGCCTGTTGTTTTGCATGTATCATTTTTGTATGAGCCACTTTTATTTTTTAGGGAGAGTATGTTCAAAACATTTTATACCTTCTGATTATTTCAAACCGCTGCAGCAGATTCTCTTAAAGGAATCACCAAGAAAAGTTAGAAAATTAAACCAAGACGCAATACCTACTTTATTTATTGATGATATAGGCAATCAAAATAGCCAAATTGTAGAAACTTCAGGCAACATGAAGTGTTTTCCTGAATGCAATACAACACCAGCTAATGAGGTTGCGGGCTCTTCAAAGATTGTTGAGAAAAGGTATTACATACAAATATTTTTTTTTTTAATTATATTTCTGTCATTAAAAAATCAAAGTTTCCGTGGATAATATCACTTATTTACCTTTGCAACTGTATCTGTTTCCTATGGAAGCCAGTTATTTTTATAATTTGTTTCAGTGACGAAAATATCACGATTCCTCTGGCTGAATATAAGCTATATAAAAAGAGTTGTGTTGAATATGATGTCCTAAAAAAAAATCTGGAGAAAATTTTTACCCCCGGCCAAATTCGTTGCTTCATGAAGCCTAAGCGCCGTGTCAGATGGTCCGCGGAAGATATTTCTGCAGCTATTTCACTAAGAAGTATAAGTCCAAAGGGCTATCGACACTTGAGAGCCACCGTAGGGATTCCTTTGCCGGCTTTTTCCACTCTCCGCAAATGGGCGTCTAATTTTGAGATCAAAGAAGGGCTTTTGGAGAACGTTATTACTTTGATGAAATTCAAAGCTAAGAGTTTTAATGCGCTCGAAAAACGTTGTCGTTTGATGAGATATATCTCTCAAATAAAATTGAAATCGACAAAAAGTATGAGCAAAGAGTTGGACCTCATAGCAACTGTCAATGTGTTATGGCCCGTGGCCTTTGTGGTAAGTGGAAGCAGCCTATATATTTTAAATGTGACCAGAAGATGACCAAAGACATATTATTTGATATAATAAAAAACATATATGAGGCTGGTTTGACGGTGATTTCAGTAACGTGTGATATGGGTCCTGGGAACCAGGGATTGATAAAATCATTAAATATTGGCGTTGAAGATGGCAAACAAACCTATTTTAATCATCCTAGTGACAGCGATTTGAAAGTCCACGTTTTTTTTGACGTCCCTCATCTACTAAAACTGGCGAGGAATCATTTTATAGACCATGGATTTGTATATAACAGCAAAGTTTTGACAAAACAGACGATAGAAAAAATACTGGTTTTGTCTCACAACGATCTTAAATTGGCTCACAAAATCACGTCATATCATCTCAATGTTGAAGGTTCGCAAAGGCAAAAAGTACGCCCAGCTGCCCAACTATTTTCAAACACAGTAGCTCAGGCAATAAAATGGTGTGGCATAAAAAACTTTCTGCCGGACGATAGTTGGTTAGAGCTGTCATTCATTTTCAAAGTATTCAATGATTGGTTCGATATTTTGAACGCCCGTATAAAATTTGAAGGTAACAAAAATGCGTATGGCATTAATTTGGATGCTCAAAATTTAGTTCTGGACGAAATGAACCACTTGATGGAAAATATAAAAACCGGTAAAAAGACATCCACCGCTCCATTCCAAAGAGGTATTTTAATATCAAACAAATCTCTTGTACATTTATTATCTGATTTAAAAGGAAGAACAAATATTAATTTGGAGTACATATTAACCTCTCGATTAAACCAAGACGTTTTAGAGAATTTTTTCTCGTATATAAGAGGTATGGGTGCAACACATGACCACCCCACAGCGCTTTCTCTCAAACATCGTCTGAAATGGTATATTTTAGGGAAGCATTCCGCGGACGTTTTTAAATGCTCTACCAATACCCGTGAAGATCCCAGTGTCTCTTGTCTGATAGCACCATTAGAAAAGCCCGAAACATCCGCATGTAATCCACCTGATCAAATAAGTGTAAACGAAGATGTCATTTTGACCAGTATACTAAATACCTATGTCGAATCAGATAATTATGGCAATGATGATGAGAACTGTTCACTGATTAATTTACTAGAAAGTGAAGTGTTGGAACCTGAGAAAAACGTTAACAATTACGACTTGGCTATGTATATTCCAACTTACGAAGAAGAGCAGTTATTGAACGTTTTTGAAACGCAGGTGGCTAGTAATGAAATCAACGAACAGGGCCTTAAATACATTGCTGGCTATGTTGCTTCGAGATATTTAGGTAAGTATCCATATCTTGGAAACCAAACACAAGCTATAAATCCTGAAAGTGGTTCCTGTGAGTGGATAAACTTTATATCAAGGGGAAAGCTAATTTATCCAAGAGCTCATAAGCGTTGCTCAAATAATGGAGACCGAGTTTGAAAAATTTCATGGGAAGTCGCTGTCCACAGATAAATTCATTTTCAAAATATTGGCAGACGTTGTGCACAATGATGTAAAAGATCGTTATCCTCAAATAGATTACTCTGTAATACTTTGTTTAGTTAGAACAAGAACCTACATACGACTGAGAGAGTTAAATAGAAATATTGTATGTAATCAATTGGAAAAGAAGCGCAAAAAAAAAATTTCTAAAGTATCAAACACAGTGTATTGAATACTTCAATAAAAATTTCGTAAGGTGACTGTTTAAAATGTGTTTGAGTATTATTTTAGTAAACCCTACAATCCAATACTACTATGGAACTAACTATGAATGCTAAAGTAGATTTGTCTGTATAGCTAGCTTGAACAGACAAAAGCAAGTAGGAATTTAATAATCAAGACATCAAGTCAATTTTCTATGAGATTGAATTTCCCCAAACAATAAAGTTTGACAACCATCGACTGCGATGATGACGTAGGCTTGTGTCACCCACGTGACCACTGTGTCTCGGAGTGCTATACCTTATATTATTATACCATGAATAGGGGTAGCCGCAGTAAGTAATGTAAGAACTTGTGTGGGGGCTGTCGTTCTCATCACTTATTAATATGCTTACAAGTAATTTTGAGTTCCTTCTAAAAATACCGAAGTAAAATTTCGTTTATGATGTTTAAAAAATTAAATCGTAACAACCATAAATTAGCTGCACATTAGTGGTTTCGGTAAATAAACTCGTGTATAAGTTAGAATCATACCGCCATGTAATTTATAATAATATTCATCAAAATAAAATTCTGTGACAGGCTCACAACTGCCCCACTAATTCCTCTAACTGTAAATATGAATAAGTTAATTGTTTGAAATTTTAAGTCGTACAATATTATCTAATCGATTGGCTTTACTTCTTCCATCTTACAAAATGTTGCTTCGAAATGTTTATATAAAAATAAATAAATAAAAAGTAGATAAGGGTGAATAAAAACCTTGAAATCCAGTTTCGAAATGTATCAGCTCGAAATGTAGGATCGCTCTATTGAAAAGAGGGATCTTTTCAAAGCCGCAAGAAATCGGTGTAATCAGATGGTACGCAACGCAAAACGCCGCCACATTCTCGAAAATATATCTTCTTCTTCTCCTGCTGACATCTGGAAATTCCTCGGAACTCTTGTTGTAGGCAGGCCGCGTCATGTGGATTCGCTAAGACTATTGTCCTCGATGATATCAACCGTCACTTCACAACTACCTCTCATTTTGATTCCCATATTTTGTCTCAGACGGTTGATTACATTGCTGGTCTACCAGGTCCAACCATTGAACCATTCCGTTTTTGTCCGGCAACCTTATATGATATCAAAAAGATTTTCCTCTCTATTAAATCCAAGGTTGTGGGAGATGACGATATCAGTCGTTATATGATCACCTTGATCCTAGACTCTCCTTCTGCCGATTACCCACATTATCAACTTCTCCCTTGATTCCGGGCAATTTCCTACCTGTGGCGGATGGCTTACGTTCGTCCACTTCCGAAAATTCCTAATCCCTCCTTACCTAACCATTTTCGCCCAATTTCTATTCTTCCTTTCCTGTTTAAAGTACTTGAGGCCTGTGTCCATAGACAGTTTTCTGGATTTGTTCACCGGAACAATCTTGTTAGTCCATTCCAGTCTGGATTCAGGCCAGGACACAGTACGGCTTCCGCTCTCCTTAAAGTGACTGGGGACATTAGAGAGGTGATGGAGAACACAAAGGTACTGTTTTGGTGCTTATTGATTTCTCCAATGCTTTTGATGCCATCAGTCACGATATTCTCCTATCTATCCTGTCACATCTCTTGGTATCGTCTGAGTGTCTGGAATGGTTCTCTTCTTATCTTCGGGGACGTCAGCAGTCAGTTCGTGTTGATGAGAATTCTTCGAGTTGGCGTGACCTGGATGCTGGTATCCCACAAGGTGGTATTCTTTCTCCATTGTTATTCTCCATCTTCATAAACTCTCTGTCTTCGGTGTTCGTATCATCTTTACGCTGATGATCTACAGTTGTATGCATCTACGCGGGTGGAAGGTTTGTCAGACGCTATAGGAGATGTAAACCGAGATTTAGATGCTATCAAAAATTGGTCTGATAGATTTGGAGTGTCTGTAAACCCCTCAAAGTAAAAGTCTTAAAAACGGCCAGACTACGCTTTTCTCTTTGCTAAACTGTCCTACCCCTCCCTCTTACCTTATTTCGCATGTTCAATTTTTATGTTCTTCACACGCTAAAAGTCTGCGCTCTTCCAATAATCTTCTCTTACTCTGTCCTTCTCATACTTCTGATTTTATTCATTCTTCCTTTTATATACAGTCTATTCTTCTGTGGAATGCACTACCTCTTGATATCAGAACGGCCACCAGTCAATATGCGTTTAAGAGAAAGTTGCGGGATTATTTTCAAAACAAATAGTCGGGTGGAAGGTTTGTCAGACGCTATAGGAGATGTAAACCGAGATTTAGATGCTATCAAAAATTGGTCTGATAGATTTGGAGTGTCTGTAAACCCCTCAAAGTAAAAGTCTTAAAAACGGCCAGACTACGCTTTTCTCTTTGCTAAACTGTCCTACCCCTCCCTCTTACCTTATTTCGCATGTTCAATTTTTATGTTCTTCACACGCTAAAAGTCTGCGCTCTTCCAATAATCTTCTCTTACTCTGTCCTTCTCATACTTCTGATTTTATTCATTCTTCCTTTTATATACAGTCTATTCTTCTGTGGAATGCACTACCTCTTGATATCAGAACGGCCACCAGTCAATATGCGTTTAAGAGAAAGTTGCGGGATTATTTTCAAAACAAATAGTGGAAGTAGAGTTTTCATAACCCCCTTTCTATGACTTTTCATTAATATATTATATATATTTGGTATGTATTATGATAAATATGTATGTAGGTTTATTTTAGTTATTACATTATATTATAAGACTTTTACTTTGAATATATTATCTACTTAGTTTATTTTTTTATGCACCTGCCATGTTGTCTCTTCACCACCCATGGTTGACTGGTAGAGAATACCTATGGCATTAAGTCCGCCTTTGTACATTTTGTGTTGCATGAAGTTTTAATAAATAAATAAATACTCATCAAAATGTAAAAGTTTCTATTGAATTAAACTTTCAACTTTATCATTCCAGGCTGAACAGAAAGTGAAACAGCGTATCTTAAGTTGCTTGGGTACGGAACAGATGTTTCGGTTGCTGGGCGACAGCGACACGCGCGTCATCATGAAGACGTTGGGGTTACTGCGCAACCTGTTGTCAACCAGGCATCATATAGACGCCATCATGAGCGAGTACTCCTCACAAGTGATGCAGGTATGTCGTAAAATGTGTTAGTGTCGAATGTCGCACAAAATGTTTGGGAATATTATCATTGTGCGTACGGCTAAGGAGTGGAATTCCCTGCCGGAGTTTGTGTTTCATGATAGTTATAACATGGGGGTTTTTAAGTCAAGAGTGACTAGGTTACTCTGCTACTTCTAGGTAAGCGTGGTACATATTCGACCACGAAAAAATATCTTTGTTGTTGTGACCGCGGAGTTTCTTGCCGGTTCTTCTCCATAGGGAACAACAAATTTCGAACCGTGCACTAGCTCCTGACGTTTTATAAGTACTCATGTAGGCTTACGTGAAGTAAATATTTAGTGTTTGAGTTTTGATTCGGAATTCTTACCTAAGTTTTTTTTTAAATATAAATATAACTAGCAATGTGGGTAGATTTCACATGACTACCTAGTAATATGAAATAGTAATAATAATAATCTAGTTTTATCTAGACCTTAAAGGCCTCTGACGCCTTAAAGGACTGCGTATCCAAACAATTCATATTATTAAAATATATAGGGCACTCACTTAGCGACGGTTTGGCAACGTCGCCGGTTTAGAAGCGTAGCCACGACCAACGAGTCTCTTTTTAAGAGTCTGGAAACCTAGCATTCTGGCAACGTCACCAGTAAAATGCACACGAGCAACTTCTTACTCACTCAGTGTCCAAACGGCGGCCAAGACACCGATACAAGAACTGACTGACAGATGGTTGTGGGACTGTTCTAACGAGATACCGCGGCTCGAGACCGCATAGGCAACTGAAGGAACAGGTTGGGTTTTTACTCAGTAGAAGTCTGACACTCTCTTCCGCTTCATCCAGAGTGGGCGGAGTCATTTCATGATTTTCCCAACCGAAAAGCTCTTACGTAAGTCGTAACAGCAAAAATATCAAAATCAGTCTTTTTGTTGATAGACAAGTCTCCACGACCGCATTTGTACGATACCGTTATACGGAGGGATAGCAACGTCATATAGTTGTCGGGGCAGATGCAATAGCTAGCGATGTTTTGGCGATTTTATTATGGGCATTAAGCAAAAATGAATGACGCAGTCCGTTCGTATTATACAACGTGTAATTTAAAGGGTATATACATACCGAGTGTACGGCTTCTTTGGATGATAACAAACGATATGGCAAGGTTTTTCTAATCCTATGTCTGCATGTGTGGAGCATATTAGAAATTTCAATACATTGATACCAGAGGCCGAATTTTTCAAATTAAGAAGAACGAAGAGAATTATCGTTTTATTGGCAAGTGACGTGGAAAGTGATGACCCTCATAGTGCTGTGACACGTTTGTTATTACTGGTATTCAAGAAACATATGAAACCAATAATTCGGGGTCAATTCTGTGAGTCACTTATTTTGAGCTGAAACTTTGCATAGAGACTCCATACCAGATGTTGTCTTCAGTCTTTTTGGATAGATATGGGGTTACCGTTACACGTTGTATAGACGGTATGACAATTTTCCATGCCACTTGCTGAGAATTATGGGTTGACTGTCTCGTTGGTCTAGTGGTTGCAAGCGCTAATGCTGAGCATGAGGTCTCGCGTTCGATTCTACGGGCAAAAAGTGCCATTGGGTTTTAATGTAAAGAATTTCTCAGTAGAAGCCCGGAATTTGGTGGTGGTGTGATACCTCTGTACCTCGTGAAACACGTTAAGCCGTTGGTTCCGTCACTTGGACATATTTTACAGTCGTTACGGGTAGTCAGAAGCCAGAAAATGTGACACTGGTCCGGCCATGGGGTATTTTGTCACCCAGCTACTGGGCTATGGAGTTCAGGAAGGCATTCGCTCCATTTAAAACACTAATACTGAATTGTTCGAAAGAGTTACCGCGGCCTCGGAACACGAAGGGCATATGATGGAACACGGATGGGTTTTAGTTAGTAGAAGTCTGACACACCCTCCCGCTGCACCCAGATCGGGAGGCAGTCATAGGATGATCTCCAATCCTTAAAAAAAATTGGCCAAGTGCGAATCGGACTCGCCCATGAAGGGTTTGTATTTCATAGTATTTGTGTGAATTACAAAGTTATATTTGCGGTTTTAGAAAATATACTGTATCTCAAAAATTGCTGACTCGATCTCGTTCAAACCAATTTTGGTTGAAAGTTTACATTAAGGTCTACAACATATGGTTTTTTTAGATTTTTCACTTCATTATTATAGAAGTTAGAGGGGGAGGGACACACATTTTACCACTTTGGAAGCGTATATCTTTTAAACGATTAACTTTATGAAAAAGTCATTTTAGAAACCTTAATGTCATTTTTAAAGACCTGTCTATAGATACCACACACGTATAGGTTTCATGACAGAAAATATTTTCAGTTTCAGTTCCATGTATGGGAAGCCCCGCTTTATTTTAAATATTTTTTATTTTTTTTCATAAAATCGGAAAGCGGTTCACATAATACATCTACTTACCAAGTTTCACATGTATAGTCCTAACAGTTTCGGAATAAAATGGCTGTGACATACGGACGGACGGACAGACAGACAGACATGTCGAAACTATAAGGGTTCCGTTTTTTGCCATTCGGCTACGGAACCCTAAAAAGGCTATTCAAATGATGATACTTGAATAATGGAGCGCGGCATGTTTGGTGTTAATTTAACAGAGCGTGTTGAAACACCACACAGCTTTCCAAATGTTGTAGTGGTCCAAAATGCTGCCCAACTTGAATGGGACTGGGCAGGATACGTATGCTGATAAGCTGTGGGCTCGAAAATCATAGAATTGGTGCTATGGGACAGCGACACGAGGATGCGCTAGATCTTCAATAAGATGGCGGGATGACCTGTATGTCTTCCTTTCTTTTTGGAAATTGGAAAGGAGGACTTTTCCCAACATTGGGACAATATGCCCTAGTAATAAATAATGCTGAGAATTGCACTGGAAAGTGTATTCACGACGCGAAATGTAGCTCCGTCTTTTTCTTTCGTCTCCCTTTCTGGGTGGAGAAGAAGAGAGACTTCGACGAACTAAAAATTAGCGTTCTGAGGATGCGGTATCTCGTTATAACTTTCCCGTAATTCCGACAGGATTTCGCTTTGTCTAACATTGCTTTCAAATTAAAGTAGTTATACCTTCTCCAGACGCAAACATAATTTAGCTTACTTGGAAGGATTAACAAGAGCTAGTAATGTGAATTCTACCCACATAGCTAGTTCTCTATTATTTTTTTAAATTATTGTTTCAGTCGGTTTTATTCAATCAACTTACCGTAACGATTCAGCATAATCTACTGGGTGCTCAAAAGAACCTTTTGTTTTGTTACCAGGCTGTGATAGTAGTGCTAGAGGGATCGTACCCGGCTGAGGTGAAAGAACAAGCGTTGTGCATCCTCGGCAACATTGGTGACGGCGAGAAGGCGAAGGATCTCATAATGGCTAACGAAGACGTACTCAGAAAACTAGTTGACTACCTGGTAAGAAAACATCACATTTCAATAGTTTCATTAACTTTCTAGGGTTGTGATATGCAAACGAGGAATGAACAGGTCATGTCCTACATCACTGTTTAATTTTTTTTTGCACCATGTATATTTTAGACTCCGTAAAGCTTTCAATATTTTTGAATGAAGAGCCAATTCGATTTAATATACGTACAGGTTGTGCCTGACTCAGCCTATTAGTATTTTTTTTCTGGGGAGTAAAATCATCCAAATTAATTTCATGACTTTTCTCCCTCGCGATGTGGGTGGACCTGAAGGTTATGTTAGACTTCAACGAACTAAAAAACTACTCTGTTCCATCAGTTTTCTTTGCGTTCCAGGGACGCGGTATCTCAGAACATTCCCGCAACCTTGTCACAACTTTTTCGTTCCTAAAATGTACATTTATTTATATAATTTTGTCACTTGAGTATAGTCTGTGTACATTCGAAGGATGGGAAGTTTAAAAACCCTTCATTATGACCAGAGCGACTTACATGGCGATTCAGAGCAGAATTTTTAACACTAGAAAAACTAGAAAATCAACGCGGTTACGTGTTGTCTATGCAAAAGTATTTTTAAGCCACAGTTACAAGATATAAGATTTTTCAGACTGATAGCCAACTTTGTCTGTGTGTTTCAAGTGTTGCCAACATTCAATATTGGCTCATTCATTTCATTCTTCAATTGTATAACGGTTCCATAAATTTGGCTCAACGTTTATTTTAAATTTTCAAAATCACACTGCTTCACAATTTTGATTACTAAAGTGATCTTTCCAGTCTCAAAAAAGTAAAAAGTAGTGGTAACAGAGCTGCCAAAAGCTTGTCAGTTTCACAACAGATAACCTAAAGGTCAAATTCATACTTTAAGTCAAGATAGTGTAAAGTTCATACAATTATGAGTAAGCGTTTAAGGTTCATATTTGTAGAAAATGCTTACGTTTGTTCGTGCAAATAATAGACTTTATGTTAATATTAAAAAAGTGTAAAACGCAAGTAGCAAATTCAAACTGTGATTAGTGAATGTGAAACATAGTTTTGCATCTCCTAGAGTTGATCTTGTTGTGGTACTTTTTATATTTTTTTGCTTGATTTTTTTAATTTTTTTTAACCGAACTTATTTATGAAAATTCCTACTGAATACATTGTATTTTAATCGAAAATAAAGCGAATTTCCTCATGCATGTTTGCTTCGCGTGCATACTTTCGTTGACCTACTGTAAGCGATATGAAGCCTGTACTCCCATAATATATGCTATATGATATAGCTCCCAAAATACAAGCTTGACTTAGTTTGGGAGTTAGTAGATCACATATATAATTTGTTGATGTACAACCATAAATTAATGTTCCGTAATGTTCATAGTTTTAGCCAATTTTCTTTGTTGTACTTTAAGAGCAAAAAAATAAATACATTATATACGTAGGCTATGCTTATACTCACTATGCGAATATATAACTTTTCCATATACATTATAAGGTACACTTTATCTTTAGCTTTATTTTATTTTTCCTTTAGGTTTTCTCCTAGATTTGGCTAACAAACATATTGTGTTGCAATGAATTCATAGTACTGTAAGGAGTGAATGACTTTTGCATGGAACTAGTTAAATAATGCTCGAGTGTGCGAAGTATGATTGTGATCAGATTTCATTACAAGCTAGCACCTTAATCCTGTAGGTTTTGATAAGGAAATTAATTCGACATTAATATCACAAAATTGTATTTTACCGATACAAGAAAATATTGGTACATAAGTAAGAGATATGAATGATGACAAGAGAAAACATTTTATGTAAGACTTAGTTAATGATTTTATCAAATTAGAAATTCACATAAGACATTTCCGAATTTAACGAAGTCCTTACCCTGCAATCATAAACTCTAATAATCGAAAATGTCGCGACGTTTCTGTTAAAATGACTATAATGTTCATTTTTGCAAGAATGTCGAATATCATATTGGGATGTTGGCCCTAGGTCCAAGCATCCAAACGGTCCTGGGGACAAACATCCACCGAGTACGTGACGAGAGCGATTCAATGGGCGATGCAAAAGACGACGGAAGGTATGTGCTTATGTAAAACGAATGAGTGAGCGTGTGGATGAGTAAACCATGCCTACTGGATACTAGCCAAGCGAAAATGGAGCTTAAACTCGTTCTTGACTTGCATATAGTACAAATATTTCTATGCAATATCAATGTGCATAAGATCAAAAGTAAATGAGTAAAATACGCAGATAGCAATATAGGGTTGTGTGTGGAGCGAGTGTGTGTTGCTTTTTGTTTGTGATTGTGCAATTATATAAATTATATTTACACAAGTCCAATTAAGCCTAGAAATGTACGCTTCGATGTTTTTGGTTGGAGGCCATGACTGGTCACGTTAGAAATTATGCTTCGTGATTTCAAAACGAAAGGCAAAGAAAGCCTTCTTTGCATTTCGTTTTCACATCGGATCTATTTTAATTCCGCCCAATTTTGTGCTTATATAAAAATTATACGTAATTATAGCTTGATAAGCGTTGCTGATTTAAAAAGCATTCCAAGTTTTGTTCCTTTTGAGCAAGCGTATTGTTTTCTGCTGTCAGGTACTATGAATTGTTAAAGACATCTTTCTTTCAATGCGAGAGAGAGGATTAAATGTAAAGAAAGATTTGTATTATACCTTATTCGCAGCAGACCAACTTTATTCATTTAACAAGGTTTTTACATACTGAGCCGAGTTCTGATTATGCGAGAAAGTTATTGAATTTTATGGCCCTGATACATTGATCACGTCGTTTGATGTGTATACTTGTCTTAGGGTACGATGGGACTGACTTACGCTGGGCGTTATAAAAGTCCCTAATAATTTAAAAAAGAGGTTTCTTTACATAAGTTACAGATGGTTGTCGCTACTAGCAAGCACTTGCGTTGTTTGATATACATACCAACAAGAATCATGGTAGCTTTTAATAGTAAAAGTAATAATTATTTGCCAAAAACATAGAATAGAAGGTGGTAAACAATAAAAATAGGTACACACATGTTTTGCTTGTACATACACAAAAAAATACATATGTTATATGGTAATTTTAATCTGTAACACTATATACATTTTGATTAAATAACCGTTTATATATCTTTACAATCTTATATTTAAACATTTCAAATTATTCGGTAATTTATTACATAAACGTACACCTCGGGATAGCCTGTTGAGATCTCGTCGATTGCGAACATTAATGTCATCTGCTTTGAGAAACAAATGACGATGTTTCTAGCAAACCAACGATCATACAGCCTCTAGACTAGAGCATGGAATATCGGAAACTTTTCCCAATACCGGTTTTGTTTCGATATTCAATTTTTTAATATCCATATTCCGGTATTTCGATATTTGTCCGATATTATGAAAATAAAATGATCAAATTCGTTATAACGTTGTAATGGTCCAAATATTAGAATTTAGAGACTGTATCAAAGTGTGCTCTGGAAATATAAAATCACTTTCATTTATTATTAAAAATATTTCATTGCAATCTTATATCAATTCGAATTTAAAAGTATGATACACAAAAAATATAAATTTCTTAACATACTCTGCTGTGTCATTAAATAAAAAAATCAACACAAGTTAAAATAAGTGATTGAGTAGTATAATATAGGTACAACGTGTAACAGAATAAAAGCAATTCCTGAATGTAGTTGGTTCAGAATCGGCTTCTGAATCGATTCCGTCATACAAAATAGGTGTTAAATTTTGACGGAAAAATCTTTAATTTAACTTAAAATGGAAACACAGTATCATGACATTAATACAATCCTTAATTCAAGGAAATGCGCTCGTGTGCGTGTCGGCCGCTAACATTGCATGAGTGTATGCGTCTGCGTAAGGATATTGTATGACGCACATACGTTTTACGTTATAAAAAATGTCTAGGTTTGGTTTCAATTTATTTAGTTGCGGATATTGTCTTAGCCTTATAATTTAATATTGTAATTTGGGTGTCTGAGGTATTGCGCTTAATCTGTTACACCTTGTATAAATATATATTACGTTAAACGCAAAGAAGTATCTACTTCTTCAATGGGAGGGGTGACGACACAGTCATCTTATACGAAGACTACGGCAATTCAAGAGATCGCTATTGCTGAAATATGGAACGTCAGTTTTAGAAATTCCCATTTAAGAGGTCCATAAAGCTCTTTGCAGACTAGACGAGAACAAAGCCAGCAGGCTGGACGGAATACCTGCACAAGTCTTAAAAAGTTATGCTCTGGAGTTGTCACAAGCAACCAAGATGTGTAACCAGTACCCAAAAAACCTCCAAAATCTGCAGTGATGGAGTACCCTACTCAATATTAAGCTGCTAGCATACCTTGAAGACAATTAGCTCCTTAGTCTCTTCTTCTTCTTCGTATCGATGGTAAATTGCGTACTTTATATGTATCAGGCCCAGTCACGCAGGTCTCGTTCAGTAGCGTTTATTAGGTCTTCTAATGTACACGTTTATGGGTCATTTGGACACTCCAGCTAATGGGACACTGTTTGATCAGGAACGCCGTAATGGCACTGGATGTCAATTTGGCATATAATGCCCTATTTTGCTAAATTGTGCTTGCAGCGGCCTACTTGGGTTCGTAGTCCATTGATAGCTTTCCAAATAGGCCACAGCAAGACACGTCCAGATGGCAGATGTTCCTTGGGCTAAACGGAATTAGGCGGTGGCGGAAGGTAGTTTAGCTACTTAGTGACCACCAGTATGGCTTCCGCCTTAGTCGGTCGACCCGAGATCTTCTTGTGTATGTTACGCACTGCTGGGGCGAGGCCATTAAGAAACACGGCAATGCTCTTGTAGAGTCCTTCAATATCTCAAAGACCTTGACAGAGTCTGGTAAAGATATACTTATCCAGTGCTTAGAGCACTGGATAAGTATATCTTTAAGTCTGTGCTGTCATCCGCGTACCCAAGAGCTGGAGCAGGTCCTTGATATGCAGCAAAAAAGAGTCGCAAAGAGAACAAACCTCTTAAGAATACCGTATTGACATTGACAGCCATAAGATCCGATGAGCAGCCATCGATGACCGCTCGGATTGACCGCTCACTTAAGAAATCAGAAATCCGGTTGCAGAAGCCAGCAGGGACGCCAAATGTAGGAAGCTTACTCAGTAGACTAGCGTGCCAGACTCTGTCAAGGTCTTTGAGATATTGAAGGACTCTACAAGAGCATTGCCGTGTTTCTTAATGGCCTCGCCCCAGCAGTGCGTAACATACACAAGAAGATCTCGGGTCGACCGACTAAGGCGGAAGCCATACTGGTGGTCACTAAGTAGCTAAACTACCTTCCGCCACCGCCTAATTCCGTTTAGCCCAAGGAACATCTGCCATCTGGACGTGTCTTGCTGTGGCCTATTTGGAAAGCTATCAATGGACTACGAACCCAAGTAGGCCGCTGCAAGCACAATTTAGCAAAATAGGGCATTATATGCCAAATTGACATCCAGTGCGATTACGGCGTTCCTGATCAAACAGTGTCCCATTAGCTGGAGTGTCCAAATGACCCATAAACGTGTACATTAGAAGACCTAATAAACGCTACTGAACGAGACCTGCGTGACTGGGCCTGATACATATAAAGTACGCAATTTACCATCGATACGAAGAAGAAGAAGAGACTAAGGAGCTAATTGTCTTCAAGGTATGCTAGCAGCTTAATATTGAGTAGAGTACTCCATCACTGCAGATTTTGGAGGTTTTTTGGGTACTGGTTACACATCTTGGTTGCTTGTGACAACTCCAGAGCATAACTTTTTAAGACTTGTGCAGGTATTCCGTCCAGCCTGCTGGCTTTGTTCTCGTCTAGTCTGCAAAGAGCTTTATGGACCTCTTAAATGGGAATTTCTAAAACTGACGTTCCATATTTCAGCAATAGCGATCTCTTGAATTGCCGTAGTCTTCGTATAAGATGACTGTGTCGTCACCCCTCCCATTGAAGAAGTAGATACTTCTTTGCGTTTAACGTAATATATATTTATACAAGGTGTAACAGATTAAGCGCAATACCTCAGACACCCAAATTACAATATTAAATTATAAGGCTAAGACAATATCCGCAACTAAATAAATTGAAACCAAACCTAGACATTTTTTATAACGTAAAACGTATGTGCGTCATACAATATCCTTACGCAGACGCATACACTCATGCAATGTTAGCGGCCGACACGCACACGAGCGCATTTCCTTGAATTAAGGATTGTATTAATGTCATGATACTGTGTTTCCATTTTAAGTTAAATTAAAGATTTTTCCGTCAAAATTTAACACCTATTTTGTATGACGGAATCGATTCAGAAGCCGATTCTGAACCAACTACATTCAGGAATTGCTTTTATTCTGTTACACGTTGTACCTATATTATACTACTCAATCACTTATTTTAACTTGTGTTGATTTTTTTATTTAATGACACAGCAGAGTATGTTAAGAAATTTATATTTTTTGTGTATCATACTTTTAAATTCGAATTGATATAAGATTGCAATGAAATATTTTTAATAATAAATGAAAGTGATTTTATATTTCCAGAGCACACTTTGATACAGTCTCTAAATTCTAATATTTGGACCATTACAACGTTATAACGAATTTGATCATTTTATTTCCATAATATCGGACAAATATCGAAATACCGGAATATGGATATTAAAAAATTGAATATCGAAACAAAACCGGTATTGGGAAAAGTTTCCGATATTCCATGCTCTAGTCTAGAGGCTGTATGATCGTTGGTTTGCTAGAAACATCGTCATTTGTTTCTCAAAGCAGATGACATTAATGTTCGCAATCGACGAGATCTCAACAGGCTATCCCGAGGTGTACGTTTATATAATAAATTACCGAATAATTTGAAATGTTTAAATATAAGATTGTAAAGATATATAAACGGTTATTTAATCAAAATGTATATAGTGTTACAGATTAAAATTACCATATAACATATGTATTTTTTTGTGTATGTACGGTCGGCCAAGAAAGTGGTGTACCAGTTTTGATTTAGTTTCCCGGTCATCGAAAATTACAACAAGGTTCGTTATAAAAAGATATTACTGAAAGAGACAACATTATCATGACGTAAACCTATGTATTTAGTATTCATACGTCATATGTCACATATAAGTACATGACATTTTAACCTTTAGTATAAATGAAAAGGACATTAGTTTCTACAAAGCAATTGAAATGTTTCCAAACAAAAGTAATAAAAACTATTTAGACAACCGAATTCCATTTGAAAAAGAAAACTGACAATTGACATTTTGTCAAATATATGCAAAAAATCGATATATTTTCCGTGTTATTTTTCAATCAACTGCATATAAAATCATCTCAATGCCTGCCAACTTGACCATTGCCGAAAGAGCACAAATAATTGCCCAATTTAATGAGGGAAGCAGTATCAGTGCGATATCCCGGAATTTGAATATATCGAGGCGTTCTGTCCGCTTTTGGATTCGTCGTGAAGGAGAGGAGGGAAGTTTGTTGGATCACAGAAGAAGTGGTCGCCGGCCTGCACTCTCCAATAACGATAGAGAATTCATGAGACGGGAATATGAAATCAATGGTTTTAAGCCCACAAAACATTTTGCGGAGATGTTCGATGTGAGTGCCCAAACAATAAGGAATCATCTACATTACATGGGGTTGCACCACAGGCATTACGCCAAGAAAATATATTTGACGGATGCTCACAGACTTGCTCGTCTGAACTTCGCCAGAGAGCACTTAGAGTTTGATTGGTCTAATACAGTGTTTTGTGATGAAAAAACGTTTAAATCCAGTCAGCATGGACGTCTTCACCTTTGGCGATATAATTCAACACGGTATAAAGATGATCATGTAATCCCAAATAGAGAATCAGGTCGAATTTCCGTAAATATTTGGGGCTGGATGAGTACGGATGGTGTAGGAGAATTGTGTTCTCTACCTCCTCGAGCGACGGCTGTAAATTATATCGACGTGCTTCAGAATGCAATGCTACCGACAGTCCGTAATGTTTACCCGGAGAACGAAGTGCCACAATTTGATTTTGTTCAAGATAATTGTTCAATTCATAATGCGAGGATCGTAAGAGCCTGGTTTCGTTCACACACTGACGTAAGGGTAATTCAGTGGCCCTCAAGATCGCCGGACCTCAACCCGATAGAAAATCTTTGGGGCCTTATGGTCCAACGATGGTCGCATCAAAATGAAAGAACCAAACAAGCTCTTATTAGTCACTGTAATTATATCTGGGAGGAAATGCGGGGAACCGATATTTGCTCACGGCTTGTTGGTTCAATGAGGTCTCGTCTTTTAGAGGTTATAGAGGCCAACGGCGGTTACACCCGTTTCTAATTTTTTAAAATTTTCAATATCTTCTAAATATTACTATATATGCTATGTTTTTGTTTGTTATAAGTATTTTAAAATTGATTGTAGAAATTTAATAAAAGGATAAATCTATTTTTAGCTTGTTTTTTATTGATATTGTAATTACAAGTTTACAGAAATTGTAGGTTTGTGGACTCGCCTTGTGCCTTTACAATTTTATGTAACTTGTTGATTACAATTCTGAATTTGTAGATACAATTTTGTCATCAAAATCTACAGCCCCCCGCCGTTGATTTTACGACGTCATTGGTTCCATCAAGTTCAAACTAAGAACAGCTGTCACGTTACAAACAGTAATAGTCGTTATCAATAATCAGATAAAGACAGCAATAGAAGTTGTCAGATCGATCTGCAAGCGAAACTAATCTTTATCACCTATGAATCTGCAAGCGATATTCAACCTTAGGGTGGTACACCACTTTCTTGGCCGACTGTACAAGCAAAACATGTGTGTACCTATTTTTATTGTTTACCACCTTCTATTCTATGTTTTTGGCAAATAATTATTACTTTTACTATTAAAAGCTACCATGATTCTTGTTGGTATGTATATCAAACAACGCAAGTGCTTGCTAGTAGCGACAACCATCTGTAACTTATGTAAAGAAACCTCTTTTTTAAATTATTAGGGACTTTTATAACGCCCAGCGTAAGTCAGTCCCATCGTACCCTAAGACAATTATACACATCAAACGACGTGATCAATGTATCAGGGCCATAAAATTCAATAACTTTCTCGCATAATCAGAACTCGGCTCAGTATGTAAAAACCTTGTTAAATGAATAAAGTTGGTCTGCTGCGAATAAGGTATAATACAAATCTTTCTTTACATTTAATCCTCTCTCTCGCATTGAAAGAAAGATGTCTTTAACAATTCATAGTACCTGACAGCAGAAAACAATACGCTTGCTCAAAAGCCATAAGTCCATAACACACTTCCTGAATTTTTTGGAACAAAACTTAATCTTTAAGTCTAAGCTCTAGCTAGCAGGGATGAAACAGACTGTCTTAGATAGGCCATGTTGGAGCAAATTAATTTGACCCGACAATCTGGTCAAATTCAATGCTTGGAAAACACAGGTTTATCTCTTCACTGCTAAAAGGAGCCAGTTTGAATTATCTCCTACTTTCAGAGGTGCATCTATACCTATCAGTTACCGACCACCTGGAGCTTTTGGGCAAAACTTAAACTTCGGCTAAACCATTGAGTCAAAAGCTTTGACTGCAGCCAAAAAGCTGGAAATCCTCCACAAGGTGAGGCGATACTTCACCCCTGTGCACCTTTTGAATTTGTACCTATAAAGCACAGGTTTGTTCTTGTATGGAGTACTGCAGTCATTTGTAGGATGGCATAGCAAAATACCAGCTTGCTGCACTTGATTCCAATAACGCAGAGCTAAAAGACTCATAGGCGATGCAGTGTTAGCAGACAAGCTTCAGCCTGGCTCATCGGCGAAACGTTGTTTGCCTGTTGGTCTTCCACAGATTGTACTTCGGAGAGTGTGCGCAGGAACTCCATGACCCGATTCCTGCATCTACCTTATACTAACAATCTACCAGACGTACTGCATGGTACCATTCTCACTTGTTCAATAAACCGTTTTGTCGTACTAAGCGATTCTCTTCTACATTTATTGTGCGCACGGCCAAGGTTTGGAACTCTCTGCAGGTTGCTGTGTTCCCCTCTACATATGACCCGTCTGCCTTTAAAGCAAGAGTGAACGTACAACTTCTGGGCTCGTCTTTGAGATACGATCTTATTTTGTTGCACGTATGTACATAATGCCGGGCGCCGGCCCAAGTGTTGTACACTTTTGTATTTCCATACAAAAGTGTACAACATTACAAGTCATTTATAAATGATTATTTCCATAATCATTTATAAATGACACTGTAGCATACATATTATTATAATTAACCGATAGGTTTTGTTTACATTAATTAAATTCAATGAAATAGGTAAGAAAGATTCTATTGCGTCTGGTTTTTGTTTCTTATAAAATAACGAAAAACCGATATTTGAAATCCAATATAGCTTTTTTCGATATCGGATTTATGGTCCAATATTCCGGTTTTTCGATAATATCGAAAACCGGTATCCATGCTCTACTCTAGACACCCTAATATTCGATCGAATGCTTCAAACCAATTCTGTCAACTAATTGAGGGAGGGGTAATGCTTTCTGATTGGCCCTTTCAAAGTCATGACGTCTCACTAGGGATGGGATAGGTTTAAATAAATCACAAAATTATCGATATTTTTTTAATTATCTATGCTTTTGATTTATTTATTTATTTACACTTTATGCACATAGGTACAGTCGGCCAAGAAAGTGGTGTACCACCCTAAGGTTGAATATCGCTTGCAGATTCATAGGTGATAAAGATTAGTTTCGCTTGCAGATCGATCTGACAACTTCTATTGCTGTCTTTATCTGATTATTGATAACGACTATTACTGTTTGTAACGTGACAGCTGTTCTTAGTTTGAACTTGATGGAACCAATGACGTCGTAAAATCAACGGCGGGGGGCTGTAGATTTTGGTGACAAAATTGTATCTACAAATTCAGAATTGTAATCAACAAGTTACATAAAATTGTAAAGGCACAAGGCGAGTCCACAAACCTACAATTTCTGTAAACTTGTAATTACAATATCAATAAAAAACAAGCTAAAAATAGATTTATCCTTTTATTAAATTTCTACAATCAATTTTAAAATACTTATAACAAACAAAAACATAGCATATATAGTAATATTTAGAAGATATTGAAAATTTTTAAAAATTAGAAACGGGTGTAACCGCCGTTGGCCTCTATAACCTCTAAAAGACGAGACCTCATTGAACCAACAAGCCGTGAGCAAATATCGGTTCCCCGCATTTCCTCCCAGATATAATTACAGTGACTAATAAGAGCTTGTTTGGTTCTTTCATTTTGATGCGACCATCGTTGGACCATAAGGCCCCAAAGATTTTCTATCGGGTTGAGGTCCGGCGATCTTGAGGGCCACTGAATTACCCTTACGTCAGTATGTGAACGAAACCAGGCTCTTACGATCCTCGCATTATGAATTGAACAATTATCTTGAACAAAATCAAATTGTGGCACTTCGTTCTCCGGGTAAACATTACGGACTGTCGGTAGCATTGCATTCTGAAGCACGTCGATATAATTTACAGGCGTCGCTCGAGGAGGTAGAGAACACAATTCTCCTACACCATCCGTACTCATCCAGCCCCAAATATTTACGGAAATTCGACCTGATTCTCTATTTGGGATTACATGATCATCTTTATACCGTGTTGAATTATATCGCCAAAGGTGAAGACGTCCATGCTGACTGGATTTAAACGTTTTTTCATCACAAAACACTGTATTAGACCAATCAAACTCTAAGTGCTCTCTGGCGAAGTTCAGACGAGCAAGTCTGTGAGCATCCGTCAAATATATTTTCTTGGCGTAATGCCTGTGGTGCAACCCCATGTAATGTAGATGATTCCTTATTGTTTGGGCACTCACATCGAACATCTCCGCAAAATGTTTTGTGGGCTTAAAACCATTGATTTCATATTCCCGTCTCATGAATTCTCTATCGTTATTGGAGAGTGCAGGCCGGCGACCACTTCTTCTGTGATCTAACAAACTTCCCTCCTCTCCTTCACGACGAATCCAAAAGCGGACAGAACGCCTCGATATATTCAAATTCCGGGATATCGCACTGATACTGCTTCCCTCATTAAATTGGGCAATTATTTGTGCTCTTTCGGCAATGGTCAAGTTGGCAGGCATTGAGATGATTTTATATGCAGTTGATTGAAAAATAACACGGAAAATATATCGATTTTTTGCATATATTTGACAAAATGTCAATTGTCAGTTTTCTTTTTCAAATGGAATTCGGTTGTCTAAATAGTTTTTATTACTTTTGTTTGGAAACATTTCAATTGCTTTGTAGAAACTAATGTCCTTTTCATTTATACTAAAGGTTAAAATGTCATGTACTTATATGTGACATATGACGTATGAATACTAAATACATAGGTTTACGTCATGATAATGTTGTCTCTTTCAGTAATATCTTTTTATAACGAACCTTGTTGTAATTTTCGATGACCGGGAAACTAAATCAAAACTGGTACACCACTTTCTTGGCCGACCGTACAAAGGCGGACTTAATGCCGTATTGTACTCAGTAAACTATTTGTATAATAGTACTAGCTGTGCCCCGCGGTTTCACCCGCGTATAATTTTACTAATATTATTACCTCGAAAAAATTTTATATCGGTTTCGATGGCAGGTCGTAGGGGTCAGAAATAATATTTTTTTTTGTTAAATAAAGCTAGAAATATGCTTATCATTGTGTTGTTGTTTTTAGGCAATGTAATTTTAAGTTGACAAGGTTCTACTAGGGTCGATTAATAGAACGTACTGAAAAAAAGTTCACAAAGTCCGATTGATCGATTTATTAGGAGTTTTAAGAACACATGGTTCGTTTCATCGAACAAACTGGAAATAAAGTCCACCTACTTTGACTGACCGAATCTATGTAAAATAAAATAAAAAAATTAGAAGAGAACTCAAACTCAAGAACACATTTTTTTTTATTTTTTTTATTTTTGGGACATAAAACAGGTACATGTTACAATTTTAGTAAATATTAAACTAGGGTGATAGAGGTAAACATGGTTCGATTAATTGAACAAACTGGAAAAAAAGCCCACGTATTGATCGAACTATCAGGAGTCTCAAGAACACATGGTTTTATTAATCGAACAAACTGAAATAAGTCCACGTAGTCCGATTGATCGAACTATCAGGAGTCTCAAGAACACATGGTTTTATTAATCGAACAAACTGAAAAAAAAAAGTCCACGTAGTCCGATTGATCGAACTATCAGGAGTCTCAAGAACACATAGTTCGATTAATTGAACAGACTGAAAAAATTAGACCACGTAGATTGATCGAATCATAAGGTCGAACCACGTGGCCAGAGCTAAAAAAACACTAGGCGGCGGTTTTTCATATTCATAAAACAATCTTCAGTAAAATGCTGTGAATATAAAATTACAGTATAATTATGTTGATGAAAAACAGTTCTCTCAGATCTTGTGGGTACATAATCTAAAATATAGCGTCCAGAAATTCGTGAGCAACGCAGTCCTCTGGTAATGTGCCCAAAAGACTGGCTGCAATGCCAGTAAATAAATAAATCTGATCATGATTTCAGAAATATTGACTTACCGGTGAAATGTAATCCCATCTTCCTTGAAGTTCGAAGTTTAGCTGTTGTTTTAACGAACGTATTGTAGGGGTCAAAATAGTAATTATTTTTGTGATTTTTGACTGGCTAACGAGGAAGTGTTTACGGCTCACGGTACTGGTCGAAACTAATTCGAAATTGTTGACTGGCAATGGCGACCTACAAATAAGATCTGTATATCTGATGTGACAGATAGTCGGTCGCCTGTTATTAAGCGTCGTATGGTCGTCGTAGCTACGACACATAATACACTTCATAGCGCGCATAAGTGGTTTTGTTGTGGTGGGAAAAAAAGTGCTATTGAATTTTTCTTATAGAAATATTTGTAGCCCTGAGTTTGGAAGTTAGCGGTTTGGTATCCCCATAACTCGGAAAGCACGGTTAAGCCGTTGGTATTGCGATTGATCTCTCTCCGGCCGTAACAGATTGCCCGTTGCCGTCCCATCGGGCAGTGAGATTATAGGAACAGAGAGTGCTTGTGCTCATTCTTGTGAACTATAAAAAAAATGCGCAGAAGGCTAGTCTCCTCAGACATGGCCGCCGCCGAAATCGGCCTGGAGGAGTATCTATACTAATATTGTAAAGAGGAAAAGTTTGTTTGTTTAAATGCGCTAATCTTCGAAAGTCTTGAGTGGATTTGGATGAAATTTGGTATGGAAGTAGCTTGAAGCTTGAGGAAGGCTTGACTATAAAAGATAATGTTTTTAACATGATAAAGTCTATGGGAGCGAAGCCCCTTGCTAGTTATTATTCTTAGAACAACAACGCATAGAAGGATAGTACGAGTGCAAAAAGTGAGGCAACTAAAACTTAGCCATTTTTGGCTAACTTTGCTCGACGAGCCGTCAGTACGCAACGTCACATTCTGCCGAACAGAGCTCGCGAGTAAATAATTTAAAACGACCGTTTGTAGCGTAAAGGGATGTCATAGTCCTTCAGGAAAACAAAAAACGTGTAATCAAATTACATTTCACAAGTAAATACTTACATTTTATACATTATATTTAAGTAAATCGACCATCAAACAAAAATTCTAATAACCTAACTTATAACAATTCAATGTTGCTATCCGTGAGGAAAAAAATACCCATATTGATTTCTTTTGTGCTTATTTTTGTTTAAAAAAAAATATAGTTTTGGCGGCAATTATGTATGCGTCAAACTACAGTGTTTTATAACTAAAAGTTACTGTTAGTTCGAAGAGTGGCATCATAAAGATGACAATTTTATTGATTAAGATTTTTTTCATTTAAGTAATGTTCTCAATAATATTTTTCTATTTCATAAATACAACACATACTTTTAATTGATATCAAACGAGATTTTTCAAGCAATTAATACATTTCTATAATATCATTATAACACATTACACATCAAACATTCTAAACGCAATAAACGATATCTCATTTCGTTTACCTTCCGTAAATATATGTCATATAAGTCATATTACATGAAAAAACATCATCTTATTTAGTTTCATAACATAAAATATTTGATTTGATCCAGCAACATAATAGTGCGTTTTACCATTTTTGTGGTAATGGTACTGGTAATGGTATCACTGAAAGCTATATTTGTGTGCGTTTGAAGAACGTAGACACATTCGGCTCACGCACACAAAGAAAATAAAGTGGACACACGAAATCGCTCGTGTTTTGTTCTAGACGCCTCTTCTATGCGTTGTTGTTCTAAGTTATTATTATAATTTGGTTGGTACGCGCAGGCGCACCCGGAGAGCAAGCTGCAGGAAGCGGCGCTGTTCGTGGCGGGGAACCTGGTGTGGCGCGGCGAGGCGGGCGCCGCCGCTCGGCAAGCGCGGCTGGCCGACCTCGGCGTGCTGCGCGCGCTCAAGCTGCTGCGCGCAAGGCACGACGCCGCTCATCTGCACGACAAGTGAGTACCTCATCTGCACGACAAGTGAGTACCGCTCATCTGCACAACAAGTGAGTACCGCTCATCTGCACGACAAGTGAGTACCTCATCTGCACGACAAGTGAGTACCTCATCTGCACGACAAGTGAGTACCGCTCATCTGCACGACAAGTGAGTACCGCTCATCTGCACGACAAGTGAGTACCGCTCATCTGCACGACAAGTGAATACCGCTCATCTGCACGACAAGTGAGTACCGCTCATCTGCACGACAAGTGAGTACCGCTCATCTGCACGACAAGTGAGTACCGCTCATCTGCACGACAAGTGAGTACCGCTCATCTGCACGACAAGTGAGTACCGCTCATCTGCACGACAAGTGAGTACCTCATCTGCACGACAAGTGAGTACCGCTCATCTGCACGACAAGTGAGTACCGCTCATCTGCACGACAAGTGAATACCGCTCATCTGCACGACAAGTGAGTACCGCTCATCTGCACGACAAGTGAGTACCGCTCATCTGCACGACAAGTGAGTACCGCTCATCTGCACGACAAGTGAGTACCGCTCATCTGCACGACAAGTGAGTACCGCTCATCTGCACGACAAGTGAGTACCGCTCATCTGCACGACAAGTGAGTACCTCATCTGCACGACAAGTGAGTACCTCATCTGCACGGCAAGTGAGTACCGCTCATCTGCACGACAAGTGAGTACCGCTCCCTAGCACAGCGGCGAGGTACCACTCACTAGCACAGGCGTCTCAATTAAAAATGTGCTGCGTTCCTGGTGTAAAAAGGTGTTTACACCTAGTTACCCATCAGTGGCGAAGGCTGAATTTTCATAAAAAGGAAGCCGGACTAAAAAATGCTTACCTAGCTCAAGTGTGATGCGTGAATTCCAGTAACTGTGGCCCTGTGGCTGACTTCGAAATCTTGTAACATCGTAAATAATTTTTTGATAATTACTATTTATATATAAAATAATAGACTAATATTTGCCATATTTCAAAAGGGAAGCCGGTAGGAATCGAGTTGTATGGAGCCTTCGCCACTGCTACCCATGAATTGGAGTAGACTGAGACTTCGGCCCTATTTAATAAAGCTGACAATTCGACACATTATGTCACAATGTGACAAAATTATAGAATTGTCGCGCTTAGGCTGTTTAATAAAGGCTAAAATTTAAATGCTTAGTAAAATGAATAAATGCTCACCAAAATGGTCAGGTTAGGTTATTTGATGAGCATTTATCCATTCTGCTAAGTATTTCGAATTTTTTGGTAGTAAAATAGATACTTTTTTGGTAAGCGTTTAAACACAATCCTTTAATAAAACCGACAAATATTTCAAAAATTGACAGGAAAAATCATGACATTTTTATGTAGTAAAACGCGTTTAATAAACTCGAAATATGTCACAAAACTACATCAAAATATTTCTGACAATTGCCGGCGACAGCGACATTGCGATGACAATTGTCGGATTGTTGTGACAATTATGTCGACTTTTGACATATTTGTAAATAATTTTGTTTTATGAAGATTAATGAGGATAAAATAGAAAAAAATAATAACGGAATGAATAAATCACTAGTGCAACTACTATTGTTTGTTTTGAGATTTTTAAACGACATCAACCGACGAGCCCTTTATTATGCTTTTTGCGATTTTTTTATGCTTTATTCTAGTTTGCTTCTATTTTAGTTTTACATATTGGTTATGAATAAAATACTTTACCTCATTACTTTATACTTAGTCTGACGATAACACGATTTAGGTGTTCGTTGCAGTAACACTATAATATTTCTGTTTCAGAGTGAAGACGGCTCTGGCGCAGTTTAATGACTTCACATAATGCCGCAAGGGCCACAGACACAAACGTGTGAGACGATAGTGTCTGTTTAGTTATAGTAACGCTTGTGATTCAGTCGAATGTCGACAGTGAGTTATCCAGTCATAAACCTTATGATATTACGACACTACGTTTAGATCTAAGTATTTAATTGTACATAAATAAGTTCACAAATTGTTATTCGACGAGGAGTGTTATTGAATTTATTTATTTTTTATTTTAATCCTGTTAACTTCATCGTTCATTGTCACTAACTGTATATTGCATAGCGTGTATGTAACATTTTGACGAGTATCACTCCCAAAGAAATCGATACGCGTTTCCAACGACAGAGGTGCTAGAATCCCTCGCAAAATGGATATTTTTGTGAAGCTAGCGAAATGTAGTTTAAAACTACAATAGTGTAATTTAGTTAGTTGTTATATAACGGGAGTTTTATATGCGTTTGTATATTGAAATCATGTTTATTGGTGAATGTTGTCCGACAGTGGATGGCTTTAATTTTATCATGTTCTTGCCTAACAATACTGTTTAGATTTGTAAACTTCGAAGCGATCGGACTTTTGAAATTAAAAGGTATACTTTACTATATACTGATTTTCTAAATGGCTCATATTGGTCAAACTTTGGCGTGTATTGATTGGATATTCAATTATTGGTGTTTTTGACTAAAAAGACGGATGACGAAGTGTGGTAACACAAATCAATTTTGCAATGTGTGTTACCAATTGACAAAAATATTTTGAATGAACAAATAATTATATTTGTAACCTGTAATTTTGTGCCTCTTCTATTTTTGTACGCTAATGTTTTGAATAAAACTCAAAACATAGCTTAGTTAATTAAAGTCTTAATATCATGAAAATCCAAAAGCGACTATGAATTTGTCGTTTTCGGCGTTTGGGAATCGTTAAGTAACTTAGACGTGAATACTAAATTTATCTTGGCTATTGAGCCGTTTGTATCACCCAAGAAGGCCAATAAAGGCTTAAAAATAATCTATAATATCCACAGTCGGACCAAAACAAAGTAAATTGAATATGGAAGTACGAACACTACATTCCTTGTTGTATCTTAATACTGAGGAGATTATAAATATATGCTGTGACACAAATGCAAGAAGTGAGTTTCGTGCTTTCATAAGAATGATTCTCATAGGATGTCAGCGGTTTAGAAATGGTAGCTTTTGATAACGCATTGTATGACTGTATGTAGAAAACTAATTTTAATACTTTTACCTTCGAAAGAATTGCTTGTGGGCTATATATTAAAAAGTAATGTAATTGATGCCAACGCTGTGCAAATGTTATCTTCCATTTCCATAAAATATTGTGACTACGAAAATTGAAATAGGTTCATGATGATATTTCAAATTTTCTATTGTTTTCTCTATGAAATAATTTGAATAGTGTCCTACGTTCATTTGCTTTTTTGAAGCCCAATGTATCAGTTAAACTGATGTGATATCGACTTGCATTGATGTACTATCTGATGTAAAGGCTATTAATTGCCTACAAGAAACAACTTGACGTATTAATTCACAGTTTTCATAACGATGATAGTTTGAGGGAATACGCATGGCGTAAATATTGGACACGGGTAGGTTTGTAACTTAGTTATAATGAGAGTTCCAGATATCGGACAAAAATGACATCTTATTCTAAATACAGTTGTGGTCATGAAATGAGGGAGCGAGATGGCACAAGTTGTTTAACTACATCTCACTTCCACCTTTGCCGCGGCTGTCGCGAGTTTTGATTTGGTTTAGTAATTAAAATGTGAATTAATCTGAAAGGTTGACCAAAATACTGAAAACCATATGAATAATATAAGTATTTTGAGCAAGGTATCTTAATATATATATATGTATATTTTGCTCATTTAATTGTTATAATTTGAGCCGACGATCACATAGTTTTGTAAATTGTTTTGCTACTTTTATCGGTGTAATTATATTTTGAAAATGTTAGTGTTTGTATGAAATGTTTCGTTCTGTTTAATATTCTGACTGTAATAGGCGTTTTCACACTTGGTTGCTTGCCTGTTGTTTAAAGTTTACTTAAACTAAACTTCACTATGTGTATTGTACTTCTAAGATGAATGTTCAGTGTTAGAGTTATAGGTCACGCGATTAATTTCTGGTTGTGACATAAATGGCACAACGGGCTATATGCAACCAAGTGTAAAAATAAATATTAATCTTTTTTTTATAAATTACTTAAAAATTATGTTCAAATGACTGATAGATTAGGCTAATTCTTTGATGAATACATGAGATTTGATATTCAATGAATGAGTCGTTCCCCATCCATTATTTTTTTCTATTTATTGTAATCTGTAAATTTCTTCCTTTAAATGTATTGTAACCAAGATGTTTATTTTCGCTCATATTTTTGACATTGCGACTTCTGAAATGTAAAATAATATTATTTATGACAAGTTACGTTTTTCATGTTAATATGAAGATAATGCGAAAACTGCTTTTGTTTAATTTTCTGCGAACACCAATCCCTTTGTTAGACGTGATGTAAGGTATTATTGTCGCGACTTATTAATGCAGGAGTAGTAGCAGGGGCGTAGCTACCGCCGTATTTGCCGTATCAATTATACGGGGCCCCCGGGCCACGGGGGCCCCCAAAGTGTGTAAGGAAAAAGAATAAAAACTTTCTAATTTATTTTATTTTACAAATGTTAAAATTCGATTAAAAAAAAAAAGAAATAAAAAAAAAATTAAATTATGGCGGGCTGCGGGACTTCCCCGTTTTACTTACTTCATCTTTAACTCAGCGGGGAATCCCCGGGAATCCTTCATCGATATCGCGATGTACGTGTACGTTGTTGTACTTTGCATTGGATGTTAAACCACGGAGTGCAGTGCACTGTTTATTTACGCGCTTTATATAAATGTGCATTACATTGTAATTCAGTACAAACAATATTGTTCTTCTGGTTTAGCAGTATTAGTAACGATTTGTAAAAGAAATGAGTGAAAGGAAAAGAGATTATCCCAGCGGCGCTGAGAAAAGAAAAATTAAACAGAAAAGGGTCGAGGTTATAAAAAAAGTGCCCAAAATTTCTTCATTTTTTCAGAGACAAGATACTGTGAGTGATTTAGATTGGAAAGGTAAGTACTACACTACTACCCAACCCATTTATTAGGGGCCCGTAGTGATAAACAAGGAAATCTTTTAATTTCGGTCTGTCCATCTGTCCGTCACAAAAAGTTGTCTCTCCCCTCGATTTTCACAATTATACTGTTTTTAGGGTTCCGTGCCTTGATTAAAAAAAACAAAATTCTAACTTATCTATAGGATCGATTTGTTTTGTTGTTTGTTTATCAGTCCGTATCGTATCGTTAATTGCGTGTTGAGAACTTCAGATGTGCAGACTCGCTTTCGGGTTCTCGTTTTGTATGGCCACTACACTACGCGCTGCGTTTAAATAGCACGCAGGTGTATAGTAATGCACGGACGGGCTGCAGGTGATTTTGTATCTACTAATAGGTACGAGCACAATCCGCGTAGAATCTGTGTGCGTCTGAACTGAACACTATCTAACTGTGACCCTTAGTAACGTTATTTATTTATATATAACTCTTTTTAGTTTAGTATCAAAGCATTCGTATTTATTTTTTAACAATTACTCGTTTATTTTTAGATTCTTCTGAAGCATGTTCTTCGTCACATATCCATCCGGAAATAGAAGAAAGCCAAGCACATACTTTATCGGATGTCCATCCAGAAATCGAGGAACCCCAAGTCAACGATTCTGATATATCTGCAGATAATGCAGATTGTAATATAATTTCATCAGATAGAGGAAATTTTGGTGACAATTTAACTGAATGCGAACGAAAAATAATTTTTAAATTGGGTCCATTTAAACCACAAGGACCATTTCCAAAAGTTTCAGAAAATAACCGACCTTTTTCAGCTTATTATTATTCATATTTCAATCAGGCAGGCATAAAAATTATAAGACCATGGTTATGTTATTCTAACGTTTTAAACAAACCGTACTGTCACTTCTGTTGGTTATTAGCAGATCGTCAAAACAAATCGTACTCCTCTGCTTGGGTTAACGGTGTTTCGGTTAGAAGCAATTTCACATAAACTATTCTTGACCATGAAAAGTCACAGCAGCATATTAGTGCCTCACTCTCTTATAATAATTGGTTGCAAGGAAATACCATCGATACTCTATTGAAAAGTGAAATCGATAGTAAAATTACATTCTGGAGAGATGTACTGCATCGTATAATTAATGTTATAATTACTTTAGTATCTTGTAATCTACCTTTGAGGGGGCATGATTCTGATTCTGGCAATTTTATGGCAATTTCACGTCTGCTATCTAACTATGATGCAACTTTAAAAGAACTTTTTCTAAAACCGAAAGGTGAAATAAATTATTTAAGCCCTACGATTCAAAACGAAATTATTAGTTTGCTTGGTACTAACGTTAGGAACAGTATTATCTCAGAAATTAAAAAAAGCTCCATTTCTGACAATAATTCTGGATACAACACAAGACTTGTCAAAAATTGACCAACTATCTGTAGTTTTTCGATATATCTCGGTTACAGAAAATGATGATAATGTGCCTAAAGAAATAAAAATCTGTGAGTCCTTTTTAGGATTCATAGCAGTAACCGATTGCAGTGCTGCAGGTCTGAAAACTGTCATTTTAAATTTGACTAAAGAATATTGATTTGACTAAATGTAGAGGACAGGGATACGATGGAGCAAATGTTATATCGGGTGTGTATGGAGGATTACAAACCTTAATAAAAGAGCATGCTCCAAATGCCGATTATGTTCATTGTGCTGCGCACGCTTTAAACTTGGTTTTGAACGATGCTGCGAGACATGTTCGTGAAGTATCGACTTTTTTCGATAATTTAGAAAAAATATATACTTTTTTTGCCAATAGTATAAAACGCTGGGCTATGCTAAGTGACGATTCATCTGAAAAATATTTGACTACCCTTAAAAAGGTATGTCCTACCAGATGGTCTTCTAGGAACGACGCTTTATTAGCAGTAAAGAAAAATTTTTTACTAATCATGAAAACTTTGTACCAACTAAATTTAATTTCAAATAAAAAAGATGAACGTGAAGAATGTAAAAGTATAATTAATATTTTAGAGAGTTTTGATTTCTTAGTGCTCGTTACATTTTTTTCTTCACTATTTGAAATTATTAATCCTGTTTCTAAAGCTCTACAGCATGATAATAATGACTTACAGAAATCTAGTATTTTATTAAGTAATCTTTTAAATAGACTGTGCCAATTAAGAAATCAGAATTCATTTAATAGTTTCCTAAATGAATCCAAAGATTTAGCAAAAAAGTGGGGGGTAACAACTGTTTTTAAAAACAGTAGGCGAAAGATAACGAAGCGTTTTTTTGATGAGTTATCACAAGATGAGAGAATTTCCGACCCGGAATCCTATTTCAAAGTCAATGTATACTATTGCTGTTTAGATATATTAATTTCTCAAACTAAAGAAAGATTTCAGAGCCTTTGCAACCTGAGTAGTATATTCGAAATATTACAACCGGAGAAACTCCTATCTTCTTCAAGCGAAGAGATATTAAACGCTTCCGGAAAACTGTCTGCTAAATACAGTAAAGACATCTCACTTAATCTTTGTGACCAATTAAAGGCTCTAAAAACATGCTTAAATTCTGAAATTAAAAAAAATTATTCCATTAAAGAACTCATTGAATTATTGCTAGTAAAATTCAATAGTCTTGCATCCAGTTTTCCCGAGGTAATCACAGCATGCTTTTTATTCTTGACCCTTCCAGTTACAACCGCAACGGCAGAAAGACGTTTTTCAAAATTAAAACTAATAAAAAATTACTTAAGAACTTCGATGGGACAAGAACGGCTGTCAGACATCTCACTATTGTCCATAGAGGCAGAAACTTTAGAAAAACTAAAATCATCATCAGCCATAAATGATTTAATAAATCAGTTTGCCGATAAAAAGGCAAGGAGAGTGAATATTTAAAATTCGATTTTTATTTGTAAAATGGGTAAATTATGTGATAAATAAATATTACTTCTCACAATATTTTTTTTCTTTTGTGAAAAATCTTTACCTCCATATAAGGGCCTCCAAAAAAATTTTTATACGGGGCCCCGACAAGGCACGCTACGCCACTGAGTAGTAGGAAGGGGTTGCGGGAATGTTCTAAAGAGACACCGCGGCTCCGGAACGAAAGGGCAACTGAAGGAGCAAGGTGAGTTTTTAGTCAATGGAAGTCTGAGACTCCCTTCCGCTCCACTCACAGTGGGAGGAGTCAATTGATGATTTTCTTACACACCCAAAAAAAGGGGTAGTTGGAAGGAAAATACAGGTTATGTCATGATAATACATTGTTTATTAGACAATGTTTAAAAGTGGTACATATTTATTTATTTCATTAAAAGTAAGCTTCACAGCTGATGGGTAGTAACTACACCAAAAAAACAAAAAAACGTGCACCTAAGGAAATTTACGTTCTAAGGTCGATTTGAGTTAATTAAATGAAATTTATTGCTTTGACGTAGTCTGTATACTTATAATCGTTTAAATTAATGCGCGTGAAGTGAATTCGGGCAATTAAAAGAAAAAAAAAACGGCGGATTCTTTAAAACCGATGTACACGCCCAAACAATAAGAAGTGGTCGGCAATAAAGACAAGATTGAAGATTCAAGATTTTTTTGCTTTTTTTAATTAAATAAAGTTACAAATGTAAAAACCTAATAACGAGTGTGACCTCCTCTTGCCAAAATCACAGCTTGAATCCTTCTGGGCATGCTTTCCACGATGTTTTTAATAACGTTTTGAGGAATATTTTCCCACTCTTCTGCAATGACTCTTTTTAGTTCCCTGATGTTTTGTGGAGCAGGTTGCACTGATCTTACCCGTCTCTTTAGAACATCCCAGACATGCTCAATTGGATTGAGGTCAGGACTTCGAGCTGGCCAATCTAAACGACGGATCCCAACTTCTTGCATGTACGCTTCCACGTCGCCAGAACGGTGCGGGCGAGCATTATCGTCCATAAAAATGGAATCTTCCCCAAGTGCAGTCAATGTGGGTTGTGCATATGAAATTAGGACTTCCATCATGTACCGGTGTGCATTTAATGTTCCATTTTCTATGAAAACTAACTCCGTACGCTCCGTCGAATTAATTGCTGCCCAAAACATAACGGAGCCTCCGCCATAAGGAGTGATTTTTTCGAAACACACTTCCGCATAGCGTTCCCGTGGTCTTCGCAGCACTCGCCGGCGTCGGTCCTCTCCACACAAACAGATTCTAGCTTCATCAGAAAACAATACTTTATTCCAGTCCTCGAGAGTCCATGAAGCACAGTTCCGAGCAAACTGAAGTCGAGCAACACGGTGCTCACGGAGTAATTTAGGGCCCCGAGCTGGGCGGTAACTCCTGATATTGGCAGCCAAAAGTCTCCTCCTGACCGTCCACAAGCTAACTTCTACTCCTCTTACTTCTTCAAGGCTCTTCTTCAGTTCCACACTTGACGCTTTACGATTCCGCAACGCCTGACTCACCAAAAAGCGGTCATCTCTTGGTTCTGTGCATCGTTTTCTTCCCGAACCGGGTCTTCTTTTGACCGAACCGGTCTCTTGATACCGTTGCCAAGTCCTCTGGACAGTTGAACGACTCACATTTAGCCGCTGAGACTCGTAAGTTTGCGAACAACCTTCTTCAAGTAGGGCTATAATTTTACCGGCCCTTATCACTTTATCACTCATATCAAAAAGTGATATTTAATGTAAAAAGAAAGATTAAATTGTTTAATTTGCAGAAAATATCCAAAAGTTTTAAAATATCGTAATCAGTTAAAAATCGTTTCAGCAATTCGCGCCATTAGTAAAGCAATTTTAGAATAATCCACAATAATCATTATTTTTCTTTTATTAATTTCAAATTTTAAATTTGGAACGTAAAGAATCATGCCAGGATGCTTCAAATAACATGCCAATATATCATCAAATTAATAAAACCAATTTCTTGTTCTTCTTCATTGAAGTAGAGAAAAAATCTAAAGCGCCCGTTTTTTTTGCAAAAGAGTTTATAAAGTTTTAGTCAAACGTTACGCCAATAAGAAGTACACAGACAAAATACAAGAAAACAGACTGACACTATATGACGTATGTGTATGTACAGTCTGTGCGTGTGTATCTGTATGGTATGGATGTCTAAATGTTTGTGATGATACGATATGATGGGTTGTTTCCGTTTCGATAGGTTTTTGTTTCGACAGCGTGTCACTTTGTTATCTCCAACGTGCAGCTACGTACAAAATAAAATGCACAGGTATATCAATCTTTTGAACGCCATTATCACATATATGTGACAAATGAGGTCTTGCCCTAGACGCCAAAGTCTCAAATATGCGACAAAATACAAAACGAAAAAAATACACAAATACTCAATTTCTTAAAAATCTTTCAATCAATCAAAAATTTAAAATAAATATTTACGTATTACAATTTCCAGCCAATGGTTTACATACCATAAAGAATTTAATAAACTTGTGTAAAATAAAAGCTTTTGTAAACTTATTATATACCTATATTATGCAGATCCTAATAAAAAATAAAAAAAGTATCTGCGAAGTTACCACTGAAATATGTATAACTAATTGTATCGTGCTGAATTATTATGCTTGTGATAAATAGATCAATTTAACTAAATCTATGATTCCTTGTGATTGTACTTTTAGTGTCGAAACAAAAATCTGGCGAAACGAAGATCTGACGAAATAAAAATCTGTCGAAACGGAAACGAAACGACCCGATATGATGATACTGGTGTGACTGATTAAACACAGGAATACATATTATGATTTAAAATTACCAGCAGACAAGGCTAATATGGTTTTGTAAGTCGCTGACCTAATTTTTTTGGGTTCCGTAGCCCAATGACAAAACACGGAACCCTTATAGATTCGTCATGTCACACACACACACAACCACTTTATTCCGAAACTATTAGGACTACACTGCTGAAACTTGGTAGGTACTAGATGTATTCTGTAAACCGCTTTACGATTTTACAAAAAAATACATTAAGGGACTACCCATACCTACATGGAACTGAAACTAAATGAAATAATTTTCATCAAACCTCTACGTGTGTCTACAGATAGGTTTTTAAAAATGTCATTTATTTTTCCTCAAACCAAAAAGATAGTTGCAATCTCAAAAAAGCTGTAGATCTAAATGAAAACTTTCAACGATTGGTTTGAATGAGATACAATCACCAGTTTTTGAGATATACACAGCACATTTTCGAAAACCGTAAATAAAACTTTGTCATTCATCCAAACACTATGAAAAACAAAGTTATTTACGTAGCTTCTACAGAGCTATTCTAGCATGGTCGAGTTTGATTCCCACTTTGAATTGATTTGAATGAATTTTGGTATGCATAGCTTAATTTCTTACTGCTAATAAGTAGAATTTCCTGCTGAATTTCTGTGTTTCCTGATAGCTATAACGTGCATCTTTGACCATATACCATCGCTTACAATTAGGTGAGATGCTGGTCTAACGCGAGACTATTATAAAAAAACCGGAATAACACATAGGCTTTTAAAACTATTATTCCAACGGTATCGGGATTTACGCGGGAAATACCACTCGGGAATATATGAGGGTATAATGAGGATTACTGCCGTATATTTAAAACTACCTGCAGGAAGTAACGAATCTAACGTTATTTTTTTTAAATTGCCGTTCTTAACGGTCTGTTTATGAATTCACGACTTTACTGGCTTCTTATAACTTATACAATTCAATGTCGTTTTATAAAAATTTCGACACCTGGTTTTGTTTTGGGTATATTAGATATATCATTGAAAACATGAGTGTTGAAAGAGGTGATAATATAGGTACCCTCATCATGATACATTGTTTATATTTAAAAACAATTGGGTATACACATATTCTTATTACTATAAATAAGTGGAATCTAATTAGTCCTTCATTTATTCATCTTTGAAAATAGCATCATCCATTGGTTCGGCGCTGATCTCGATGCTTTGTTGTAAGTTGCTGAACTCGGCGGGTACTGATATTTCATCGGTCACAATATTTTCTTTTGTGTTTTCGCCCGCAGTTTTTATTTGTGAGTTTCCTGCCTCAACCGTTTTTTGTACGTGTCCGGCTTCAACAGTTCCTTTTACGTTTTCGATCTCAACGTTTACTTGTACGTTTCCGATCTCAATGGTTTCTTGTACGTTGGCGACCTCAGATTTATGTTGAGAGTTTATAAGTTCAGCGTTTTCTTGTACGTTACCGATTTTAACGGTTTCTTGTACGTTGGCGACCTCAGATTTATGTTGAGAGTTTATAAGTTCAGCGTTTTCTTGTGCGTAACCTATTTCAACGGTTTCTTGTACGTTGCCGACCTCAGAGTTATCTTGTGAGTTTACAACTTCAGCGTTTTCTTGTGCGTAACATATTTCAACTGTATTTTGTACGTTGCCGATGTCTACGTTATCTTGTGTGTTTCCATACTCAATAGTTTCTTCTATGGTGATGATCTCAGCGGTCTCTTGGATCTCAATACTTTCGTGTGATTTAACATCTTCAGCGTTTTCACGTGAGTTGTTGATCTCAATGCTTTCGTGTGATTTGGCGTCCTCGGCGGTTTCTGGTAAGTTGTTGCTACCAGCCATTTCTGGTAATTTGCTGCTTCGAGTGTTTTCTGGTAACTTGTGGCTAGCAAGGCTTTCTTGTAAATTGCTACTATCAGCGTTTTCAGGTACATCATTGCTACCGGTGTTTTCTTGTATCGTACTTTTCTTATTACCGGCAGTGGGTTTTTGTACGTTACGAGTTTCAATTTTTTGTTGCGGCCCTGGCGCGGTCGATAGAAGCCTCATCCGGGCTCTTTTATTTCCTCTCTCACGGACTAAGTAATATGTGTGATCAGCTTGCATGACAAATGGTCTTACCGGCACCCCGCTGGTGTATTGCTCAGGTATGTTTGTGTCTTGATCAGGTGCATGACGAGCAAAACAAAGATATCTCTGCAACGTTTCCCGGGTTTCGGCTTCGACATCACTAATCGCCTGCAAAAACTTCATTTTCGTCTTTAGTTTTTGGGAACGTGACATACGTTGAAGCGACGGTAGCACCGATAGTAAAAAATGTCGGTCTTCATCGACTGGTGGTCTTGGGGCATTTGGCGCGGTGGCTTGAACTGTTGCAAATGGCTGGGCGTTTTGGCTTGGTGCTATTGGCTGGGCTAATTGGCCTGGTGCAATCGGGAGGGATGATAGGCCTGATGCCGTTGGCTGGGTTACTTGGAATGGTGGAATTGGGTGGGATGCTAGGCCTGGTGTCATTAGCTGGGCTACTTGGCCCAGTGGAATTGGGTGGGGCGTTTGGCCTGGTGAAATTGGGTGGGATGCTTGGCCTGGTGCAATTGAGTGGGATGCTTGATCAGCACCGACTCTGGAAATTTGGATTGATGGCAGGTTTATTCCAGGAATTTTGACTGATGAAATGGCTCTACGTTGCTCGCCTGCTGCTGCAGGTGGGATAAAAGAGTGGGCGCTGTCTTCAAACACTACTGGTGAAGCGCCTCGAGAAGTCATTTTTCGTACCTTTGGCAGTGGACCATCGGGGTTATTACTATTCGTTATAATTTTTTTCATTGCCACTGTCGGTAGTAGAAAAAGTAGCTGATCATAGAATTCATATTTCTTTCGCTTTTTTTGAGTGAAAGGATTGCCGTGTCTACGAGCTTTTACCTCTTCTTTTTGCAGGTTGTATTCCCTTCGGAAGCAGGTCCTTAAATTCTTCCACCTGCTGTAAACTTTTATACCTGAAAAAAAAATGAAAATGTTTCAGATATTCAATCGTAAATAAGTAAATACTACCCACCCCATACAGGGTTATTTTTTTAGATTAGAATTAAGGGACAGGAACAATCAAATCATTTTCTAAATTAAGTACCTACTGTAAGATCAATGATTAAATTCTGTTTTGAAACGAAAAATAAAAAAAAACAATTGAGCCATCGTCTTCAGAGTTTGACAAATTCTCAAGTTCAAATTTCTGAAAGTAAATCATAAACGGACAGATGATGACACTTTAGGAACCATTCGCTCGATTGTTGAAGATCATTTAAAATGTGTTAATGCTATAGGAACATATTTTGAGAGATCCCTAAGGTCTCAAGCTTTTCATTATACATCGACAAGATACATAATATTGGTAAGATACAAAAGAGCAAATGATAATCCTAAAACACGTATTCGAATTGGAGTTCAGAACGACGAGATCTCGCGCTATTGGGCATCTTTCACTAAAAACGTATGCAGGTCTATGAATTCCATTTAATTTAATGAACATCAACGTGTGAAATAAGAGTAAAAACTGCAGGTAGTGGTTAAGTAATCTTGTTAATCAGTCTTTCGCAGTAATAATTATTACGTTTAAGAATTATTTATATTAGCTTCCACAGAAATCTTATTAAGATTTCTGTGGCTTCATCTATACTGATATTATAAAGCGGAAAAGTTTGTTAGTCCTAAACTGGGTGGATTTGGATGAAATTTGGTGTAGAAGTAGCTTGAAGCTTGAGGAAGGCTACTTGTTACCCGACTACAAAAGAAGGAGGTTATGTTTTTTATCGAGATAAAGTTCTCGGGAAGCGAACCCCCGCGCGACTGCTAGGTAGTACCTAATAAAATTATTGACACAATATCGCGTCTCGTCTCTTCAAGTCCGGTGAATGAAACGAAGGTATCGTCTAGATACCCAAAAGCAAAATCAATAGTACCTAGTCCTTTCAGTAAGACTATTAGTCTACAATTAACTTTCCGGGGGATAAAGCAGTGTCTTATGTCACAGGCGCCATAATGAATCCCGAGATTCAGGGTTAAATCACGAACGTAACGCGGGAGTTGATACGAGAATTCTGAATGCAGCGAGCGAAGATTCAAGCTTGCGTAGGGCAAATATACCTTTATCCATGTGGGGATCTGTCTATGTTCCAGACTCACTACGAAAAAATTTTAAGTAATACTATCTCATCGGCAAACCTTTTTCTTGGAAATAAACATTATTGTATTGTATTATTGTATCTACTCTATGTTGCTTGGAAGAAACCTATTCACTCATGGCTTACACAGGCAGTGAGTTACGTTTAATTTTCGACAACTATCGATCGGAAACTATTTTAATATCGACTGAATCGCAGTGGAATATAAATTGATTTTTAAGTGACCATTAGTAAAATAATATTTTACTTCACCATCGTTTCTAAGACGTATTTAGTTATGGTATTCTCAAAGTTTGATAGCTATCTATTTTTTTATATATGCATACACATACATATTCAATGAAGATAATTTTCAATAAGGAATCATCGACTAGCTTGTAGGTATCTAAATGCAACCTTTTTGATCCATGAACATGATATCCATGATCCATTATAAGCCTAACTTTATCTTCATTTACCTACCTATTTCTAATGAACATAGATTAACGAGACTACTCAAATGTAAAAGCTAAACAAAGCCTGACACGTCAAACACCGACTAATATGTTCGGACACAATTGTGACTATATTTGGAAGCGTGGCAACCCTACCTAGGCCCAATACCTACTGGATATTTTTCTTTGTGTCAGAAAAGTACCTAAAATCCTATAAAGTCGGTAAATATTATATCACTGAAAAGCTTTAAGCTCCGTCGAATATACATAGATAGACTACATAAGCTGCGGCACTTTATGATAGTGGCTGTGACAGATTAGGTACAAAGAAAATTGATAAAATTACCGCTTACCGGCTCAACCAAAAATTATACACTCCAGCAGTACTATTTTACGATCTGTGCAACAATGTTCTACTTACATCCAATTTAGGATGAATACATGCAACTTTACTCGTCCTCATACAGCTCGGCCTTTTAAATATCAGTTTTTGGGCGTACATGAAACCGTAATGTAGAGATCATTGTTGGAAATTCAACTCACGGCACTGAGCCGAGAGTTGAAAATTCAACAGATTCAACAGCACTTGCATAGAGGCATTCATTTGGATGTCCTAGTGTTAATGAAAACGAGTGTAATCTCCAAAAATTGGGTTAAGCCAAGATTTGGGTTCCTAGTTACGCAAAATTACAGCAGAACATAGATACTAGTAGTTAATATTAGTAGTTATATTCTAACGAACCTATTTGAGTTTTCTCAAGCTGAGGTCGTTCCTCCCAGCCTCCTACTAACTCTTTACAGATGTTGAACCATAAATTTTGCTTCTCCTTATGGTCTAATGGTGGCAACGATTTATCGTAGATTGAGGGTTGGTCCTTAATCAGCGATATTAATTTTTCAGTGTGAATATCAATGTCTAGGTCATCTTCCATTTTGTTTCTAGACCCGCGTAGTGTGTCGCTCGGGCGACAGCAATCGGCCGACTAACGTACTAACTATCCGATCAGGCTGGGCGGCGTCGCGCGGCATGCATGATGCGTGCTCTTTCCAACTGCAGTTGTCGTGTCTCATTCGAGAAAATATTGATTGACTTGTTACGTTGGCCAGACATGTAGGGGATGCTATTAAATTAAAAGTATCGACACAATATTCTTTATTAAGGACGTAAATGTTCCTAAAGTAGCGAATAACTTTGAGTCGACATTTTCTGTCCAAAACTTCACTCACATGTTGCAAACGCCAAAAGCCCATACAAGTGCACTTGGACCTACATGAGCCCTCATATTATTTGAAAATTGCGCAATCTCATTAATATTATAATACACTAGCAATTAGTTCGCGTGCGAGGTATTCCCGTGTAAATCCCGATCCCTTAGGAATTCCGGGATTCAAAGTATCCGTTGCCCTATAACCTCCTTTATCTGCCAAATAAAACTTGACCCAAAGTGCCCATTAAAATCGTTTCAGCCGTTTCAGAAATTGGCCCGGATGGAGAAAACAGTTATTTTGAAATTAAACACGTACTCTTAAATCTATACTTATAATAAATCTGTAGAGAGGTCAATTCTGTACATGAAATATATTTCCAAAATAACTATCAGGGGGTGATTAGGGATTGATACTGATGCCAAAAATGCAATTAATAAAAATTTTGTCTGTCTGTCTGTCTGTATAACCGTTATAGAAACAAAAACTACTCGACGGGTTTTAACGAAACTTGGTACAATTATTGTTCATACTCCTGAGCTGGTTATAGTATACTTTTCATCACGCTACAATCAATAGGAGCAGAGCAGTGAAGGGAAATGTTGGGAAAACGGGAGAAGTTATTCCACTTTTTAAGCTTCCGTCGCGTGTGCAACCTTAATGGTTAAAGCTACACAGAAATCATTTCATGACGGAAATGTTCTCATTAAAATTATATAAAAATATCCCACGACAGCATATGTCTATCTTTTATGGTTGACTCACAATAACACGTGTAACTCCCGATAGCTTAGCAGTTCGAAGCTTTCTGATTATAATATTTGTCTACTCTTACGTTTATAACACTCTCAGTCACCCCTAATTGAAAAAGTTAACATTATTAACTATTCCATAAAAAAGAATCATATAAATCGGTATAGAAACACCAAAGTTATACATGAAATACGCTAATAATAAGCCATCGCGCGTGAATACTGAATCATGCTATAAGGATTAGAGAATCGGTCGCCGCGCTCGACGCGTCTCGCGGCCGAAGGTATAAAAAGGCGGGGCGTCCGAGCGCGAGCTTCGCGGTTGAGTAGTGACCAGCCTTAGTGTGCTGCACTAAAAGTGGCGCTTACTAAAAAAAAAAAAAATAGCGCGGGCTTCATACAAGTTTTGCCTGTTGATGCGAATAGACGTTCAGAGCGTTCGACCTTATTGACAGACAATACTTAATTGATATTAACAAACCGTGCATATCAGCGCGACTTTTAGTCGTTGATAATTTATTTTTAGATTCCTTTTGTTGTTATTTTATAAAATAGGTATTAGCTATTTTGGTGTACCGATAGGTAAGTTTTGGCTAATTTACGTTCACTTTTTTATATTAGTTTTATTTTCACCCAGTTGCAACAAAATATAATCGAGGCTCAAATTTTAACAGGTTGCGGTGCAGGAGAAACCGTCTTTATTCCCAGAATTCCCATAATACCAAATAATTTTCCATTCCAATTTAAAAGAACGCAATTCCCAGTATGGGTGTGTTATGCAATGACAATTAATAAGGCTCAAGGGCAGACTTTTCGTATTGCTGGAGTAGATCCCGGTGTCAGTTGTTTCTCGCATGGTCAGTTGTACGTCGCTCTTTCCCGGGTTATCAGTTCTAGAAATCTTTATGTTCACGTGCCGGATGGGTCAACTTTCAACATAGTTTACCCGGCAGCTTTGCGCTGAAGTATTTTCGTTCTATAGGTACTTAAGCCTCATGTGAACGTGATCTAAACAATATTACCAATACATTAATTTAATAACACACAAGGAGTTACACGCTGACGGAGTCGCGGGCACAGCTATTAACAATAATATTGTGCGGTTCCGCATTGCGATATTTTTCAACAGTATTATAGATTGACATATTATATTTCCCTACTAAATTACGAAAGTCAATCTGTCTGTTATATCAAAATCACTGAACCGTGAGGAAGGACATAGGCTACTTTTTTTTACGAAAAACGACGGAAACGCGGACGAAGTCGCGGGCAACAGCTATCTATACTAATAATATAAGGCTGAAGAGTTTGTTTGTTTGAACGCGATAATCTCAGGAACTACTGGTTCGAATCAAAAAATTATTTTTTAATTAAATAGTCAATTTATAGAGAAAGGCTATATATCATTACGCTAAGGCCAATAGGAGCGGAGCGCCAATGAAGAATGCTTCAAAATCGGGGTTCAAAGTAACTATTCCACGCGGACGAAGTCGCGGGCAAAAGCTAGTTTTAGTTTAGTAGTTAGTTAGTAAGACGCCGCGACGCCTATTTCTTTTATTAACATAGGTTTAGCAGTATTTTTAAAATTAATGTTTTAAATGCCACATCAAATATTAAGAAGCATATAGATTAAATTGATGACCTCTGTTTTCTTTGAAGAGAATTACAAAGTATCTCGCAATCGACTGAAATTCCTAATATTGTTTTAATGTTACATATTATGTAAATTATCTTTTATTGAATAAATACTAACAATATCGATAGGTGTTAATAAAAGTACCGATACTTTACCGAATCTCTTATCATATCGGCTGTCGACATATGTATCTATTTAGTTGGTTTGGTACCTTTTGTATCTGCATATTATATTGTATTATTGTTTAAAGTATTTATAAAATAATGTTATGAGTGAATCGACACTACAAAGAAGACAATTACACATTATCATCCCAGTATTTCCAAAAGGGTTAGGCAGACGTGTAGATAAATAAAATAAGTATACAAAATGAAATAAAATTATAAAATCTTTATTCAGTAACCATTAGGGGTAAATTACAAAATTATCCTTAACTAAACTATCAATGGAGGTCATACAATGTTAATGCCTTAAATAGGAATAATCCTGTATCACAGACGGAAGGAGCACCAACAAAATAACACTTTTACGAATAGATTTTTTAACAATATTGTGCGTAAAGTGGTTTATTTGTTGTTAAAAAAAGTGCGAGTCAGACTCGCACCTGAAGGGTTCCGTAGTAAATACGCAAAATAACTTTGTTTTTCATAGTGTTTGTATGAAATAGAAAGTTAAATTTTCGGTTTTCGAAAATGTGCTATATCTCAGAAACTATTGTTTCTATGTCGTACAAACCAATTTTCGTTGAAAGTTTTTTTAAGATCTACGGCATATTCTTTTTAGGTTTTTCACTCTATTATTATAAAAGTTAGAGGGGAGGAGCGGGGACACAATTTATCACTTTGGAAGTGTTATCTTTCAAACGATTGACTTTGAGAAAATTTATTTTAAAAAACAGACCGGTCTATAGACACCACACACATATATATAGAATTGATGAAAAAAGTACCTTTGCGCCTCTTTTTTGTTGAACACCATCTTGCCTGATGGTAAGCGATGATGTGGCAAAGCAAGCTTGCCTAGAAGTTACCTATTCACTCTTGACTTAAAGATTTCCTGATAACTGTAAACTGGGGGAGGTTATACTTAGCTATCAGGAAACACAGACTTCGATCGGGAATTCCACTCCTTAGCTGTACATGCATTGAAAGTATTCCCAAAACGTTTTGTGTGTATGAGTACGATGACCACCATGTAACGATGGCGCATCGTCGTTTGTCTTTTAGTCCGAGGATGAAACAAGCTTGGTGGAATTAGATTATTCAACTCCACCGCTCACTCCCCGAAACGTCCCTTTAGCTGGTGGTGGCAATATGTGTGCCACCAGAGCCGGATTAACCCTGTCAGAGGCCCTAAGGCAATGGCATTCTCGGGGCCCCTTTTCATACTTTGACTGACCAAATCGTCTGTGAACTGAGGAAACGCACATTAAGGGCTGTGGTTTTTAATATATTTGTTTACTTATTCCCAGATTTGTTCCAAAATTGTTTTAATTCTGCTATTAAATTTAACGATTTGTATTTTGTGAGGTCCCTAAATTCACACGCACATAAATTTTTGTTCGAAGAAACATGTTTACTTGGTGCGTGCACTGGGCCTGGGCCCCTAGTTGATGCGGGGCCCCTAGGCAGTTGTCTACTCCGCCTAATGGTTAATCCGGCCCTGTGTGCCACCAATAATTATTATTTTTTCTTACATTGCAACACACTTGGAGAAAAGTATTTTTATTTATTTGCCATTGGAAATTGCTTCTACCAGTTAAAGGGAGATTATTTTTCGCTATTTAGTGCATAAGTGTTTTTGAGTGTCTGCAGCAGAGTCACCAAAACTTTTAATGATATCATAGAATGATGTTCGTTAGACTTACATAATGTATGTATGTATATTGTTGTTATTGCTGTACGTGCATTAAGTGCTGATGAAATAGCAATTTATTGTAGCACTGCTGCAGAGCATAGGTACTCTTTCTCTCTGCATACGTGTTTAAGAATATAACAAGACAGCGGTTTTATTTATTTTTACTTTGTTAAAAACTTCATAGATAGCGCCTAACGATTTTGTTTAATTTGATGTCATATATTGTACAGACTGTTATTTCGATATAAAACAACAAAATGAATCAACTCTGATGAAATTTCAATGGGACGGCAATAAAAAATTTGGGCCAAGTGCGAGTCAGACTCGCCCATGAAGGGTTCCGTAGTAACTATAATAATATAATATAATATGTATATTTATTTGACGAAAGAAAAAGACCTTACAAATTTCTTAAAACTAGCTTATTTACATTTTTTACAACTACGCCAAATAACTTTGTTTTTCATAGTGTTTTTATGAATTACAAAGTTATATTTGCGGTTTTAGAAAATATGCTGTATCTCAAAAACTGCTGACCCGATTTCGTTTAAACCAATTTAGATTGAAAGTTTACATTAAGAACTAAGTACAGACATATATTTTTAAGATTTTTAAGAAGAAGTAAGGGGGGGTGTGGACTCACACATTTTACCACTTTGGAAGCTTATATCTTTTAAACGATTGACTTTATGAAAAAGTGGTTTTAGAAACCGCTATGTAATTTTTAAAGACCTGTCTATAAATACCACATAGGCAAAGGTTTCATGAAAAAAATAAAATATTTTCAGTTTTAAAAACAAAAATAAATAAATAAAATAATTTTTTTTAATTAAAATCGGAAAGCGGCTCACAGAATACATCTACCTACTAAGTTTCACATGTATAGTCCTAATAGTTTCGGAATAAAATGGCTGTGACATACGGACAGACGGACAGACATGATGAAACTATAAGGGTTCCGTTTTTTGCCATTCGGCTACGGAACCCTAAAAAGTACGTTAAAACCTGTTCATAAACCACAAATTTATGGCCGGATATGCATACGATTTTGTTTACTTCGTTTATTTGTATAAAAATTTACTTCGATGACATACAGCATTTCGAAATAAGAACTAAACTCTGCATAAACCGCGAAGACCGGACAGACATAAAATATATATTATATACCTACACACGAATTAAGAAACCTCCTCCTTTTTGGAAAGTCGGTAAAAAATAACAGTTGCTAGCGGTGTTTGTTATTGAGTTATGCGAACACAATTTGCAAGGGGCAACTGAATTTTTTGCCACAATTTAATAGTTTGTTTCCATATATCTCACGACTCCGTCGGACACGGAAAAGACCAAGGCACCACTCTTAAAAAAAAAAAATACCTACTAAATATTTTTTATAGTATCTTTACAATAACATAACTAATACACTTTTCAAATGTAGAGTGTATTTTTATAAAATAACCGTTCATGTCGATTCCATTTACCCTTATCTACCCTGACCTAGTATTGCCGCCATATTTTTCCTTACGTCGATAAAGGAGCCTCGCGGTAGCAGGAAGCGATCGTCACGTATTATTGGACCGGGCAGGTATGACCAGGGTACCTAAGGATATAACCAAACGTAGGTTTCTAACAGTTTATGGTTTGTTCATTTTCTGTGGGCACGTTTTTATTTTTGATTAAGTGGTTTTTTTCAATTAGAACTGTAGTCACGTATAGCTCGGAGTGCTGGGTAATCACGAAAATGCTACGAAATGCAGAAATACGTATGTTTCGTTGGTAAACTAGTGTTACATTGTGTGAAATCCGAAACATGTATGAACTGAAATGTTTTAAATTTTAACAAAATAAACGAGAAGCGACTCCGAATGTATGGATCTGACTGAGGCGCCCGGGATATCACAGTGACACTGCCTACAGCTTCCTAACATAATTGAAAATATGTTTAATTAATTAGTATTTTTCCCCACTTCGATTACCACACCCACCACAACACTCTACACTAGGAAGAAACCTCCTCCTTTTTGGAAAGTCGGTAAAAAATAACAGTTGCTAGCGGTGTTTGTTATTGAGTTATGCGAACACAATTTGCAAGGGGCAACTGAATTTTTTGCCACAATTTAATAGTTTGTTTCCATATATCTCACGACTCCGTCGGACACGGAAAAGACCAAGGCACCACTCTTAAAAAAAAAAAATACCTACTAAATATTTTTTATAGTATCTTTACAATAACATAACTAATACACTTTTCAAATGTAGAGTGTATTTTTATAAAATAACCGTTCATGTCGATTCCATTTACCCTTATCTACCCTGACCTAGTATTGCCGCCATATTTGTCCTTACGTCGATAAAGGAGCCTCGCGGTAGCAGGAAGCGATCGTCACGTATTATTGGACCGGGCAGGTATGACCAGGGTACCTAAGGATATAACCAAACGTAGGTTTCTAACAGTTTATGGTTTGTTCATTTTCTGTGGGCACGTTTTTATTTTTGATTAAGTGGTTTTTTTCAATTAGAACTGTAGTCACGTATAGCTCGGAGTGCTGGGTAATCACGAAAATGCTACGAAATGCAGAAATACGTATGTTTCGTTGGTAAACTAGTGTTACATTGTGTGAAATCCGAAACATGTATGAACTGAAATGTTTTAAATTTTAACAAAATAAACGAGAAGCGACTCCGAATGTATGGATCTGACTGAGGCGCCCGGGATATCACAGTGACACTGCCTACAGCTTCCTAACATAATTGAAAATATGTTTAATTAATTAGTATTTTTCCCCACTTCGATTACCACACCCACCACAACACTCTACACTAGGAATTATTACTGTATCGTGGTAAACTCACATGTTACACAAACACCAATATCAGGGTGACTATACTTAGCCCATACAAATATTAGACCAGTGAGGGATCAAATTCGTGACACGCTAATCTCTCAATCACTCCCCAAATGTGTTGTACTGACATAGACTTGACAACACATTTGGTTATGACATTAAACTAGAAAAACTAGCCCTAAAACAAAAGAGCTCATGAAAATTAAAAATTTAAGGAAAGTCTCTACTCACTGTTAATTGATAAATGTTATTTATTATACTGTTGAATATTTATAAATGATAATTTTTATTAATTGTATTTTAAGGTTCGTTTTTAATTGTTGTGTTTGTTTAGATGTTTAATTTAATTAAAAAAGTTTTTTTTTAGTTCTATGTTTTTTTTTCACATTTGGAATTACATTTCTTTCTACATATATTTGTACGTTTTCATGGCAAAGCATAGGGCATAATCTTAAATAACATATTCAATCCGTTCTAGTCAAATCATATGAGAACCACATAGGTCATGTCTCAAGTGATCTTTTGAAGAAAAAATTACACTGGTACGCCGCATAAAGTAGTTTGGTTAGTTGGAGGGGTTAACAAGGTTGCTGGTAATGTGAAATCTACCCAAATTGCTAGTTTTATTAAAAAAAAAAATGTGCTTACAGAGAAACGGAGGGATCTTGATATCTTAAGATGATCATCCATCTTCGGACCAACCTTGGCAAGCGTTGCTTAACGTTGGAGATCGAATCATGAGGCTATTAGTTAGCCACGAGCTCCGCAGTTGTCATAAAACCAAATTGGCTGTGATGAGCGAACAAACCCTCTAGTAGCAGTAGTTCGGTTTGTAGTCCGGTTGACCGAACTACTGAAACTATGTACTCCTTTAGCAACTAAACTAGGCATATAATGTTAACAAACTATTATCTTAATTTTATTTTATTTTACACATGTTGAAGGATGATATTACTCTGTCAAATTTCAAAGTTGACCGGTAAAAAACATTTGGAAAGAAGACATTGCCAAAAAGAAGCAAGAAGTATGTTGAAAGAGACGATTTTATTAGAGAAGCACAAGTACAATTAACTTTTGGGGAATTTCCTACAGAGATATTCTTATACAAAGTCGGTCTTTTTACGTGTTAAAAATAAAATTAAGATATAGTTTGTTTACATTATATGCTTAGTTTATTTGCCGAACTAAAGGGGTACATAGTTTCAGTAGTTCGGTACTTTGTTAGAACCGAACTATCGCATCTGAAAGTTTCAGTAGATCGGTCAACCGGACCAACAACCGAACTACTATTTAAGTTTCAGTAGTTCGGTGCTTTGTTAGAACCGAACTATCGCAACTGAAAGTTTTAGTGGTTCGGTCAACCGGACTAACAACCGAACTACTGCTACTAGAAGGAACAAACAGACGGGAGAGTAGTCCTGTAATGGTTCTGAATTTTCTTGCAAATGTTAGAAACCCTAGAAAGAGTTTATTTGCGACCGGTATGATGCATTCCGTGAATAATGCTAGCAATATAGTAACCAAAAATTACATACAAGAAAATACCTATATCTAGCGCTCATCTACGCGAAATGGCTGGCGCTCTAGTTTTCAAGGACTCCGGAGGTCAAGCTTTAATGGTGACCAAAAGGGACTACTGTAAAAAAAAGTGGCTGCGATGTTGACACGATCTGCGAAATTACGTGCGAAATAGCCAATTCAACTAGGCGTTGGTCGGATAGCTTATGAGCTTAGGTCTCATTCTGTTTAAAGGCTCACCAATAACGTCCACAGACTAACTAGATTAAAGTGTTTGTGTGTTGGGAGCTTTCAGCTGATTAACATTTCAAGTCGTAGCTCTAGTGGTGGTGTACGACTTGAAAAAACTGAAGTATGAATTCATTCCTACCGATTAAACATACTCTATCATTCCTACTGCTGGGACATAGGCTTCGCCATTGTGGGATAGAATGGGCCATAATCCACCACGCGAATTGGTAGATATCGCATTTCTTCCGGTTTCATTCTTAAGACATTTAGGTTTCCTAACAATGTTTAACCATATTTAGAGCAGTAATTATGAATATTACACAAAGTTTGTACCCACAACCTACAACTCGTAAGTCATACTTGTTACCACTGGGCTACCACTGTTTTCTAATTAAAACTTGATTTAAATTGAAACATAAACATACATATATCTTGTGTTCTAATTTGCGCAATTTAAATACACGCTCTTATTACATAAGATTAATAGCTATGTCGCTGGCATGTGTATCAAAGGGCTAAGTAGCTGTTAGTTGCCACCCACTTGGCGAGCCGTGACGTCATCAGCACATCCCCCTATTTGTCAGATTTCGCGCCAAATTAACGCACACCACAGTTTAAATACGCGCCTACTTGACTAAACAGCTTGTGGTTTCAATTAGATCCGTATTTGTTGAAGAACAATGAGATTTACAATCTGTCTTTACCACAGAAATGTCTGTCTGGGACCCTTTTGTCTATTCTTAAGCATCAAATTTCAAATTGTTGGCACGCCTACACGAAAATAGACACACTTACTAGGTTGTATCGAAAACAACGCTCATATATCTTGATCATTATACAAAAACCATCAATCCTTTAGCCCGAAATTCGAGCTCTTTGCTTAGCGAAACAAACAAAGTTATTTGACCCATAAATTAGCATTGCTGTTTACCAATTTTCCACGAGATACGCAACAAAAGGATGTTTTTCTATTAATTAATTTCTCAATCACTCTCCACCGGGATAAACCTTGGGTAATACAACCCAAGCGTTTTGGCGCGTTGGGGCGTTGACATCACTCGTTGACAACGTCAACTTGAGTAATGCGATCGGAAATTCCAAAAATCAATCTGGATTCCAATCCTATAATCCGTAGCTGCATCACCAAATTATATACAATTTGTACCTACTACGATGAAATGATTTTGATATTTTCTGTGAAGTTCTCTTTAAGACTTAGATTTATGTGTTAACCTTGTCCTTGATCGATCAGAGGAGATTTTTTCCTATTGTATTTTATTTAATTTTATCTCAATAATTCCGTTCCATCCAGGATAAGAGAGGGAGTCTTACCTACCTAATGTTAAAAGAAGTTTCAAAATGGTTCTTTCATAACACAAAAATTAGGTAGGTATTTGAGATTTTCAGAAAACTTGAGACTAGACATTCCCATGCTTTCACCTGCTTTTAAATCATAGGTAAAAATCACTACGACAATCCTTAATCGCCTTTACTTAATTATTAAGTCCCTGCCTTTCTCTTAATTATTGTTGTTTAAAGATATTAGTTTGCATGTTAATGCTCGCTACGATACGAGTATCGCTATAAATCGTGTGATTGCGACACCCTGTATTTTGTTTTAACCGACTTCTAAAAAAGGAGGAGGTTCTCAATTCGGATGTTTGTTTGTTTTTTTATTTTAATGTTTGTTCGGGCATAGCTCCGTCGCTTGTGAACCGATTTGAAAAATTATTTTTTTGTTGTAAAGGGTATACTTTCCAAATGGTCCCATGAAAATTTTATCGAAATCAGACAAGCTGTTTCTGAAAAATAGACAAAAGTCTGAAAAAATATTTACATTGACGACCTTTTCGTTTACTCTGCTGGTGAAGGTGACAAGTAGTTGACATTTTGGCTTTTGTAACTAGATTAATTACAAACTGACCCACTAAAAAACGCGAAAATAAAAACTTTTTTGCAAAAAAATAAAACCGACTTCCATATCAAAACACTACAAAGACAAAAATAATTTTAATTTCGGAAGGCGGTGTGAAAAAAAAAAGAAAATACAAAAACAATAACACCGACTACCGAAATTAAAATTATTTTTGGCTTTGTAGTGTTTTGATTTGGAAGTCGGTTTTATTTTTTGCAAAAAAGTTTTAAATCGATCTTTTCGCTTACTATCTCGTCATCTGTTTAGCCTATTGACAGCTATGTTGCCTTCCGCTACCAGTCTGACCAGATGCAGCTGAGTATTAGTGCTGGTAGTAGTAGCTGGGTAACACGATACCCCTTAGCAGGACTGGTGTCAGATTTTCTGGCTTCTGACTACCCGTAACGACTGTCTAACGTGTACAAAATTTCAGGGGAGACCAACAATTTAGCGTACTTTTCGAGGCACTGAGGAATACCGATATGTTTAGATGGACACCCATTCGTAGACAGACTTCGGCAAGTGTTGCTTGACCTCGATGATCGACCCGTACGGCTACTATATATAGCTACGAGCTCCTTTATGAAAATTATGGAGATAAGTGTCTGAAAGTGGATCAATGCTCACAGATTCGTTTTGCACACTGCAATTTCCCAGCAATGGAATCAGTGAACTACCTATAAAATTCTGAAATTACATAGAAATACCTGTGTGTGTGTACTTTGATTGATTGCGTGTAAATCTATACTTTAATATTATAAAGCGGAAAAGTTTGTTTGTTTGTTTGCTTGAACGCGCTAATCTTCGAAAGTACTGGGTGGATTTGGATGTAATTTGGTATGGAAGTAGCTGGAAGCTTGAGGAAGGTTATAGGCTACTTTTTACGTGACTGCAAAAAAGGAGAGTTATGTTTTTACCGTGTTAGAATCCACGGGAGCGATGCCCCGCGTGAGTACTAGTAAGTAATAGATTTAGTGGTTTTGATCCCACAGTCAAACTGTCTGTTCAGTTTTGTGAGACATTGTTGTACATTATAAGAACTACTTTGTACCTTACATATCCATACTTAATATTATATATATGCGAAAGTAACTCTGTCTGTCTGTATGTTACCTTTTCACGCCTAAACCGCTAAAGCGATTTAGATGAAATTTGGCATGAGAATAGTTTAGGACCTTGGAAAGGACATAGGATAGTTTTTATCCCGGAATTCCTACGGGATCGAGAATTACGCGGGAAAAACCTCCCACGCGAACGAAGTCGCGGGCAAAAGCTAGTTTATTAAATAATCATTACGTTTTGTCCATACATATAATGCATATATAAAAAAAGTGAATCGGTCCAGTCAATTTAAAGCAAATTGGCTGTGATGGACTGACGAACAGACGCGCGAGTAGTCCTGTAATGGTTCTATTTCTTGCAAACGTGAAGTATAAACTCTTTTTAGGGTAAAAGAGTTTATTTGCGACAGGTATGACGCATACCCTGAATAATGCTAGAAATATAGAAACCAAAAATTACACATATACAAGAAAATACCTAACCGCGCTCATCTACGCAAAAAGACTGGTGCTTTGGTGTAAAGGGACTTTTTATTGAACCTCGTATTCGATTTTACTTGTTAGTTACTGTTCAATATTACAATATACCTCACTAACCAATAGCAAAGTTAAACAGTATTTTTCGCTTCTGAAAACTAGGTGCAAACTTTTCAGATTTCCAGAACTGTATGTACGTAAGTACCCTACTGCTCTAGGTAGGTGAGTTGGTGTAATTATTAGTTTTCTAGATAGAAAGGTGTTAGCGCAGAATTGCCCAGAAGTCGGCTCTTACCGCAAAAACTTTAATTAGAGATTCTACTGAATTCAGTTCTTGAGCGAATCGGGCGGGAACCTTTAGGATTGTGGTTGTAAGATTTCATTAATGTAGTGGGGTCAGGAAACTATAACCAGGTTTAGTTCCCTAACTATTTATTTTAAGAACTGTCGCTAATTTGGACTCTTTTATTAGATTACTAGCTTCTGCCTGTGGTGAAGCCATTAGTGACATCTCGCGTGTAATGCTTTGCATCAGATGTTCCAGGTTCTGAAATCAATTATAGCCTATATGTTGCCCAGATTTACAATTACTAATTACAATTAATAATCTAAATAAATACAAATCTTTTTTGAAGAAAGATAAATACAATAAAATCACAAAACATTCAAATCCATCTAGTAGTTCCGCAGATTAGCGTGTATAAAGGGAGTAACAGACTGACCTTTTCGTTTAAATTTTTGCTACGTTACTGTTTCTAAACCCCCACAATATTTTGTTTTGTAAATAAAGGGTGTCCCAGTAAGAGTGCACTTTTCATTTTTAAATAAAAACACGTATTTTTATTTATTTTTATTGGATTGTAAAGAAAACATTTTCCGATTAAGCGTGGAATAAAATATCCGGCAAATGCCCCCCACGGCTCTGATGACAGGCCACTCTTTTCATGAAATTTTCCCTGACTTTTTCACAGAGATGTGGCTGTATCTCACCGATGACGCGTTAGATCTCGGATTTGAGCTCAGGAATTGTTTCTGGTTTATTTGTATAAACCCGAGATTTCACAAAACCCCAAAGAAAAAAATTGCACGGCGTTAAATCGCATGATCTTGGTGGCCAGTTGACACAAATCGTTGCTGCAATAAATCAATTGTTTCAGGCGCAGTGAGGCAGGTGCTATCTTGCTGAATTCACATGTCATCCAGATCCATGCTGTCCAGTTGAGGCCACAAGAACTCCGTTATCATGTTCCTGTAACGAATGCCATTCACAGTCACTGCAATTTTGGCCTCATCTTCAAAAAAGTAAGGTCCAATCACGACGCCCGACCAAAATCCGCACCGGACAGTTGCCAAAATTTTTTTTGGACAAAATTCGCTTCTTGAAATTTGAGGTTGTTCAGAACGGTGCCGAATTGATGTTAAATATAATGAAACACCCGAATGTTTGGTGACACTCTCGTTTACAGCAGCAATGTTTTCAAGAGACCGATACCGATATACCAACCGGTACGTTGACACACAGGAGCCTTACTGTCTATAATCGACACAATTTCTTATTTTTTTTTTACCACTCTTCTAATGGTTTCACTTTCTCGACTGAAAATTCGGCGAAGTTTGCGAGCGATCTCAGCATAACTTTCCAAATTGTAATAAGTTTTCACAATATTATAACGCATTGTTCTTTCGTAAAACACTCCATTTTTAGGGTTCCGTACCCAAAGAGTAAAAACGGGACCCTATAACTAAGACTTCGCTGTCTGTCCGTCCGTATGTCTGTCATCAGGCTGTATCTCAAGAACCGCAATAACTAGACAGTTGAAATTTTCACAAATTATGTATTTGTGTTGCTGCTATAACAGACAGGCGTCTGTCACCAGGCTGTATCTCAAGAACCGCAATAACTAGACAGCTGAAATTTTCACAAATTATGTATTTGTGTTGCTGCTATAACAACAAAGACTAAAAACAAAATAAAATAAATATTTAAGGGGGTTCTCATACAACAAACATGATTTATTGCCATTTTTATAGAAAATGGTACGGAATCCTTCGTGCGCGAGTCCGACTCGCACTTGGCCGGTGTTTTTTTTCTTAAACTTAACTTCGTGGCACCCCGTTTTCATTCGGTAAAAGGCATAAAGGAGAACTGAACTCAATTCCGGGACAACCGTTTAAAAATGTTTTGATGATTGGATTATTCGTTGGCGTAAGTGTATCGTTTCTGAAGGAGCATATTTTGAAGGCGATAAAATAACTTTTATTTTGTACATTACTGATCGTTTTCGGGTACTTTCTTAACAGAGTAGTGTAACGATTATTGCTGAAGAGTCACAAAAACTCTTACCTACTATGCTTTACTCGTGTACGCCGAATAAACAAGCAGAGATACGTTAGAGTAATGTAGGTACTACAGAATTGTAGATCTATAAAAATGCTAAAAGTAGTTTGTGATCTTTATCTTCTACGGTTGACTCACACTAATTACTTTTATGTTCAAAATATAAAAAAAAAATAAAACACTACTTTAATAGCTGTTACCAGCGACTACGTTCGCGTAAATGTAATATGTAAACCTATAATAAATATTTAAATCATGTTTGTCATTCACTTGACACACGCAGTGGTCGAATCAAAGCTCCAGAGCCTTGAACATCGACGACGAGTTGCAAGTCTATCGGTTTTCTATCGGTTACATTTCGGGGAGTGTGCGATGGAATTACACAATTTAATTCCAACAAGCCCGTTCCATCATCGGACTACGAGACAAACGGCGAAGCGCCATCGTTACATGGTGGACATCCCACCCATACGCACCAAACGTTTTGGGAATACCTTCATTGTGCGTACGGCTAAGGAGTGGAATTCCCTGCCGGAGTCTGTGTTTCCCGATAGCTATAACCTAGGAGTCTTTAAGTCAAGAGTGAATAGGTTACTTTTAGGTAAGCGTGCTCCATCTTCGACCACATCATCACTTACCATCAGGTGAGATGGTGGTCAAACGCGAACCTATTCTAAATAAAAAAAAAAAAAAATAAATAAATTTACCCTGTCACTTTATCCTATATTTGACCCCGGATCTTTACATTACAAAATTTTTATTTACACAATACAATATTACAGTGTTAATTTTTTTAAGAGATGATTAAACTCTAATAATCTGTTCAACCACAAAATCTCACGAAAAAAAAACACAGGTCACACAAAGTTGAAACCACTAAAAGACTTCTCAACCTTGATCTAGAACCCTTCAGATCTTTCGAATAGACTCGTAACCTTTTACAATCTCGAGATCTGCATCCCCTGCAAGATGGACACGTTTTGTGATCCACCACTATTGTCCGGGAGTGCATACAAGAGCACTTCTACATCTTGACCTTCGATGGATATCGGAAAACTAGCGATTATAGCAACTTTTTCAGATTATGAAAAGTATCTTCTAAGTAGTTTCCAATATTTGAAGAATGTCTTTGTAGTATGAGCACAGAAGTTCGGATCTCTTTACGTGTAATATAGGTATTTTGTATACTTTATTTTGTTAGTGAATACAAACATTTGTACCTATATTTTGTCTTATATCTAAGTTTACAAAGAGTACGAGAACGTACCTACAATCAACAATGTTTCCACATATAAACTATACATATTATTTACTTAAACACGAGTAGAGTATTGATGAAAGTAGGGCTAATATTAATATTATACTAAATTATTAGGTTGCAAGTGTACTAATTAATTTTGAAATACATTATGAACTAACGCAAATACATATGTCTATTTTACCAAAGTGTTGGTTGTATATTTTGTCCGGGTACAAACCTGCGGAACCTCTTAAAAATCCGTAATAGGGTGCGAAACTAAAACCCGGCACGAAATTGAGACTTCATATTATTATGGTTATTAGGATGGGACTTTAGACCGTTAAGTGCGGTCAACCTGGTATACGGTTGGTACTCCAATTCCCAATACCTTTGTACCTCAATACCTTTTCACTAACCAAACAGCCATTAATCATTTTACTGCTTGCCTAACTTACATAGTAACCAAAGACATCTATCTATACTGGAAGTTTGTAAGTTCTTGGAGAACTAGACTTAAGTAGTCAGTAATGTTAAATTCAATATCTAAGTTGTGACTAAAACGAGTTCAATAACTTCGGGCGGTTCTTGCGGGGAGACGAACATTTTGAAGATAACTTTAAAGTTGTGGCAAAGTTCGCGATCCTATGTCTTGAGAATTAGTTATATAGGTATAGTTCTGGTAACTACATGAAAGCCATAGTTAGTTAGTAGATGACGTTGATATACCTACTACACGAGACACCAATAATGTTTCTGTCTATAGATTTGCCTCTAGACCATGTCTTCTTTTTTGTATTTTATATATACTAGAGATAGGCTTGCGCTTAACTACCATCTCACCTGATGGTAAGCCTTGTGGTCGAACATGTAGTACGCTTGCCTAGAAGTAACCTAACACTATTGACTTAAAGACTATAAAAAAAAACTATTAAGGACGAATTGGATAGGTTCTGTTGGAACGCGCGGGCTGACAAGAAATGGAAAGAGTAACTGGAGGCCTTTGCCTAAGAGTGGAAATTGGCATTGGCTTATAAAAAAATTGTCCTTACTACGAACTTCTGTTATATCGGGAGTTCATTTTTATACATACCCAGATCTAGATTAACTATTTGTAGGCCATACAAACATTTGCTCGGATGCAGGAATCGAATTTGCGACACGCAATGCAGTGGTTATCCTCCCATATGATTCCATCTACACGTTTTGGCTTCCATGACAGCTCATTAACGACATTAGCTTGTAAACATTTAACTACCCATTTCATTAATGCATATTTCACGACTATATTGTTGATTCCGCCAAAAACGAGTTCTTAATTCCAGAATGCAGTATGCAACACTGCCCTCCCCGCTTTCAAATGTATGCAAAAGGTGATGCAATGCAACATGCAACTCTAACACTCACTCCAAACGTGTTTCACCCCTCCACAGAGCTGAGATGTTAACTCATCAATCACTCAGGCGCGAATACATCGGATGTTTTTTGTTGCTGTGAGAAATATTGACGTATGGTGCATCTACCATTTTTAACCACGATGGAATGGGGAAGCGATAGCAACTCCGGTGGAATTTCTTGGATGTGTAATTATATTAATAGATACGTTCTTGCATTCGTCGGCGGCTTGTCTAAAAATATTTGATCGTTTTTAAATTATAACGACTACATCCCACGTAGGTTTTATAAAATCGCTTTTTAATCTATGTTAGTATATGGTAGCAATCGCGATTGCCAGCAAAAACAAAAACAAGAAGAAGTACAATTTGATTAAATTTAGTTTCCTTTGACGCAATATTTCGCTTTGTAAAATTGTTCCCGAAGTACCGAGAGCTGTTCCCAACAGACGGATATTTAGTAATAAGTAAATACGGTTTAGTGTGCCGGATGCTCTTTAAATATCCATAAAAAAAGAAGTAGGTACCTACAATGGAAACTCGATTAAACTCAACAGACTAAATGTTCTTATTAGGCATTCGGATAATCGAATATCCGTATAATCAAATCGAGTTTAGGCTTTTGAACAACTTGCATAATATTTTTCACAGTAAATAATTAGTACAAGCTTTTGCCAAAGTTGATAGTTTTTGTAAAACGCATAGGTAATATAGAAACCTCTAATGGTTATTTTTTCTCTCGTTTGACCACCACTTCACTTGACCGTAAGTAAGCGGTGTTATGGTCGAGGATGAATTACGCTTACCTAGAAATAAATTATTCACTCTTGATTTAAAGACTCCCAGGTTATAGCTATCGGGAAGCACATGCTCCGGCAGACAATTATCCTTACAATACTTCTTAACTATACGCACAATGTTATTAAATCCCAAAACATTATTTTTATCATCCCTCAAGTTCAAATTATTTTTGTGTTTTCTTTACTCACTCATGCGGCATGCTAAAGACTAGATAAATAACAGCGCAAATTTAAAAAAGAAGTATTTTTCTTTCTTTCCTATGTTTTTTATCTAATTTTCACGTGTACTTTAAAATTGAATGGGTAAGCGTTACAATAATGTCAGTTCCAAAACGTCTGTTTGCATACATTTAACTTGTATTAAGTTGTGTTCGCGATTGATAGCCCGAATTATCACTATTCCGTATTTTCGTACGTCAGTTTCCTGTCTAATTTGACGCAGCTGAGTAATATTATTTTATATGGAGCGACTGTATATCACGTTGAACGCCAAGAAAAAAAATACACCTTCCCGTTTAGGCCGCGTCGGTCAGTGATGGCCGACAACTAGACATGCCGTTCGGACCGCGTCGGTCAGTGCTGCCCGGCGTTTAATATCTCTATAATTAATTAATTAATGACTAAAGTTGACTTTTCTTAATGAAAACAAATATTTAGAGTCTATCTAAGTCATTTTCGATTCAAACGATTCTTAGGCGTGAAATGTATGGAGCCGGAACAATGTCCTTTGACATCCATATTATTTATGCATTGAATTTGTGATCATTGTATTTTATTGTGTGTAACTAACCAAATCTTAAGAACAAAACTAACCTAAATTTTTGTAACAACAAGTAAAAATAAATGTTAAGTTTTTAATTAATATTACTTAACTAATATGACTTAATTCATTACACATATTTCTTCCGAAGTGCATCCAAAGATTCCTTTGAACGAAAATTCATCCGCGTTTGTATAACTACTTATAATTAATTTAAGCATTAAATAGCTATAGTTAAGAAGCCATAAATAAGTATGTCATTCAATTATACAACGTGTAATTTAAAGGGTATATACATACCGAGTGCACGGCTTCTTTGGATGATAACAAACGATATAGTAAGGGTTTTGTAATCCTATGTCTACATGTGTGGAGCTTTCAAATGTTTCAAATTAAGAAGAACGAAGAGAATTATCGTTTTATTGGCAAGTGACGTGGAAACTGATGACCCTCATAGTGATCTGATACGTTTGTTATTATTGGTATTCAAGAAACATATGAAACCGATAATTTGGGGTCAATTCTGTGAGTCACTTATTTTGAGCTGAAACTTTGCAAAGAGACTCCATACCAGAAGTTGTCTTCAGTCCTTTTGGATAGATATGGGGTTTCCGTTACACGTTGCATATTATAGTTACAACGATAAGCAATGCACTGGCATCACAGGTCTAAAACTAAAAACAACGCAAGGACAGTTATTTATTATATACTTTATTGTACACCTTACAGTATTCACTTTCACTACCGTACGTATTCGTAGGGTATAGGAATGCAGTAGTAATTTTCACTTTATGATGCCATTTCGTGGTCCAGTTCATTGTTCATATATCAGTGATGACATTCATCAATTTAATTAACGTTGGAAGAAAATTCATTAGGTAGAGTAGTGTTGTTAATTAGTCAGAAATTGAATGGACGTACCTTCCTCTAGCAACCCTGCAACATTGGCCATTAAATGTTCGTTTATGCAAATCAAAATTATTGAACATTTAAGTCACAAATTATTTGTTTCAGAAAATTCGCGCATTTTTAGTTTTCAGTTGCCGAAGTTTTTATTATATGTATACCCGTAAAAGAAACTAACATCGAAACGAACATTCCCTGCTGGAGTCTGTGTTTTCTGATAGCTATAAACTGGGGGTCTTTAAGTCAAGAGTAGGTTACTTTTGGGCAAGCGTGCTCCATCTTCGACCACATCATCGCTTACCATCAGGTGAGGTGGTGGTCAAATGCAGGTTATAACCAATAAAAAATATTTATTTACAATTTTAGTGTAGGTACGTTTGTTACTGCTTGCAGTAATTTCCACGATACTAAAAAACACATTCAAACTTATTTTTATTTTTTTGTCTGATCTGATTTGTTATAGGACAACATATTTGCTACTTTACATTCCGGAATTCTTCGAGATCGGGATTTACGCGGGATTATATAATCCTCCCACGTGACTGAATTCGCGAGCTCAACTACTCGTAGTAAACAAATTAAATCGTTGTTCCTTTGACCGACCACTCTGTAAACATCATCACAAAAAGCACTGTATACTCTTTTAGCTTGAAATAAAAAGCCGTCTAGCACAGACAGAAAATAATCGTTGTTTTTTGCGGACACACAAAGTAAAGTGATTTTACTCAGGGCGTGAAAACTAAGCTTTATAGTGGTGCAGCTCTAGTGCTCGCTAATGGAGTACGGGGTGACTCTAAGCTGACTAACGAATGATGCAGCAAAGTTAGGCTAAACCTGAGTGTCTCAGTAAATGTGAGCGTTATGCTCCTGAAACGACCGGATAATTTATGTTCCAGCTTGTAATTGTAACTTTGAGAAATGGAATTGGAATGTAATTAGATTGGCATCCAATCCCATTTATAGTTGTATTGTTTTTGCGAAATTCTGGGACGTGTAATGTGAATTGTGATTGTTAGTATCCACGCTGGCAGGTTTCTCAATCTTGATAGTGTTGTACATACTTTGCAATACACATAAAGTGTTACGCAAACTAAGAGAGAATAAAAGATTGAGAAATGGTTATACATAAGGTGAGATGGTTGAAAATATTAAATTAATAATATTATTGAAATCAAATAAACACTTACCGCGGCCGGTTTTCCAATGATGTTTTATTTTTTTTATTCCAGGGAATATTACATCATCATTAGCTTAGCTTCTTCCTAACAGGTCGACATTCAGTCTAAACGAATGCAACTGAGTCCTAGTATTTTACATGGAGTGAGTCTGCCGGAGTCTGTGTTTCCTGATCGCTATAACCTGGGAGTCTTTAAGACAAGAGTGAATAGGTTACTTCTAGGCAAGCGTGCTCCATGCAAGGTAGTCAAACGAGAGCCTATAATCAACAAAAAAAAAAATTGAGTGATTAACTATCTGACCTACACATCACAGAACCTGGGTATCACGGTACCCCTTGATAAGGCTGCGTTTCCACCAGAGATGTGCGATGGAAATGTGTCGTGCGAGGATGTCTAGCTGTGCGATGAAAATGTGCCTACGAGGATGTGTAGCGGAGCTGTGAAAATGCGCATTAATGTGTGGTGCGAGGATGCGCAAACCTCGCAACACATCCTTCTCAACACACATTCCTCGCAGCACATCTCTCGCACACATCCCTCGCTTGTTTTGTATGCGCAAAAATCTAGCTCCGCTGAGCCGTTTCCACCAGAGCTGTGCTGACCGAGGCGAGGTAAATGAAGCGATTCTATAGGTTCTTTACAAACACATCCCTCGATACGCATCCTCGCACATCTCTGGTGGGAACGCAGCCTAAGACTGGTGGCTCTCCGACTACCCATAACGAGCGTCAAAGATGAACAAATGACATGAACAAATAAAAACAAAACAAAAGACTGCCGAGACCAATGGCTTTCAACGTGCTTTCAAGGCATGGAGGGAATCTCGATATGTTATGATAGTCACCCATCCATTTGCTGACCTCGACCAGCGTTGCTTAACCTTAAAAATCAACCCGTGCGGTTGTTATTATTTTGTCACGAGCTCCTCAATCTATGGGTTTTTTACATATTTTAGATTATTATTATTGATGTAAAATGAAACCATACATCAATAATGCACTCGTGCATTTTTATCTTATTTAACTCATTAATATCAGTCGACTATTCAGTACACGATTGGCGGTCATCCCGTGTGCTCCCTCGCTCCTTTGTATATACCTTTGGTCCGAAAATATATTTAGCTTATTTATAATCATCTGCCACCGTCGTTTCATTTAGCAATCTTCCTAACTTCTACAATTGAACTTTATAAAAAAAATAGATCAAGAACTATGGTCAGACTGTTTATTTATACTGAGGTATCTCTTTACATTTACAGCTTTTCAATATAAGAAAGGTGAATTTAGTGACCTTAAACAAGACAAACGCAAACTTTCCATTCATAAAATATTGAAATAACGTACCGTTTTCTATTTTTATAATGAAGTCGACTTTTTGGTATAAATTTTCCTTTACAGTCAGCATTTTTAACCAAATACAGAGAATAATAGAATCGTTTCTTTTAACCCTCAAGGCCTAATTCTGCCGATCAAACTGACGTGCTTAATAAAAAGGCTTTTGGTCATAATTTTTACCAAAGATTTTCCCGCTAAACCTTCCTTTGTTTACTAACCGGTGTGGGTGCGATCCCGGATGGGCCGCAGCCATTAAAATAACAGCTAACAATATTGCTAACAATATTTTTAACGAGCTGTAATGGTTAAAGTTAGCATAATGCGTTAACTTTCCTAATGTTCGTTTTCTCCCGCCCTAGTTTTTCAGATTTTCTCTATCGTGTTGCAAAAAGTTTGCTTTTATATATTTTTTCTGATTTATCGAATAACCAAGTTATGGAAGTTGTTAACTTTTTCCAATACATTAGGTTTTTATTTAATTGGAAATTGTTCGAGTGAAGGATGATCAGTTTCTGAGTATTTCCACCTCAATGGTTTCTATTAAAAACTATTTGAGCGTTATGATACAGGTATGCGAATGATGAAAATATATCATGATACCCATGTAACGAGGGTTCGTTTGAAAAACTCTTTGACACTTACGCGTTCTTTAACACTTTCACACACATGCACCCACACACACCCTCGCCCTTATACCACACACCCAACACTCTCAACCAACATCACTCAACGCACACAAACTCGTTTAGGTTTAGTTAAGTTTACTCGCCTTTACTTGCCCTTAAAATGAACTGAAGATACACTGTAGTTTATTTTATTGATTAAGTTTATTAAATTTTTGTGGAAATTATTAAATTAAAGTTGTACTGGTTGGCTTAATTTCTCTGTTTGTCACAAAAAACTGAGAGGATGGTGCTGTTTGCCGAGATACAGGTTTTCTCTTAGTTCAGTCGCAGATGCTCCCATGTTGTATTGTTTTAGTTTAAGCTAAAAAATATTAGAATCCCGAGCAATGAAGCATCCAGGCTTTAGGCTGCGATCAGAGCAGGCAAGTTAAGCAATTTGAGGGAGTTAATTATAAAGTCCTGAATACAGAACGTTTTTGAAAGCTTCTAAAAGTTCAGTCAAATTAATATTGATAATAAAATATGTCAATATTTTTTTTTTAATAAATAGTTGTCATTTAAGTCAAGTTAGGTCAGTTCTTTCTGGCGAAAATCCTATTACATATTTCTTGTTTTCAGTATTCTCGGCTTGATGAACAATCTTAACTCTTTATGACTAATATTGAGTCAACCGTTGCACGTTCACGTATACATTCCGTGTAAACACGTGTGGGTGAGTGATTTTGATCATTTGTTCCTAGTTTAAGAGCGTGTATTCGATTCGCCACGAAAACAACGTGTCTTCGAGTTTTTTCGAGAGCAATATCGTAATGATGTTAGCAGATTATTCAAAGATTATTACGGTTATATAAAGATTAAGTCTTGATTTAGAGCATAGCAATGTAAAATTATAATTTTTATTGACAGTTTTTTAAAGACAAGGCAATCTGTTCAACGCGTTTTACGAAAATAGACGTCAGAGTCGTCTTTCAGGACGAAAATAACCATGATAATGTACCAACACATTTTATTTTATGCATTTTCCAACAGAATACATAGTCTTGAAGTGCACCTCAAAGTCCAATTACGAAAATGTGGCGATTTAATAATAATAAAACCACTTGAAAATAATGCAAAATCGGTTCACTTTAACAATTTTCTCCAACCACATTTTCAATAGAAACATAACTAACATTTTATTTTATGAAAATTAAGGTATTGGTAAATACACTGGTTTTTCTTCAGACTATTTCATTAACTCATTTATTTTAGAAAAATATTTAAAATATACTATAAAACAGCGCGCGCAATCGTTTGCCGATTAGTTCGCGCTGGGCCCTCCCAACGACAGGACGTATCACTTTTTTCCCGCCGCCCACCGCTTGCTCGCGTGTACACCCATAGTGTAGTGTAGACGACTCACAGCGTGGCACTGCAGTATTGATACTTGGGCAATTAATATTTTTTATTTGGTGAAATATTTTTTAAAGTTTTATATAAAATAAATTTATTTTATAATACTACAATAAATTATGTCTTTTACCCGACTGCAAAGGAAGGGTTATGTTTTACGCACGGATCTTGTACGTATGTATGTAATATTCTTTATTACCTCATATCTCCAGAACCGCTGAACGGATTTACACAATTGAGGTATCTTTAGATTCGTCTTAGCAGCCCAAGTGTTCTTATATAGATTGGATAGGACGTGGGGTAGGGCGTTAAAAAAATAAAACATGGCGGCTGTGCGATGCCATTGTATTCAGTAAAAATTTTTTTTTTCGAATCCAGTATTGTATATTGGTATCAAATTAAATAGTTTAATACATATCATGATTATCATTACCTTAATACTAAATAAAAAAACACAATGAGTAAGTATAAAAATATGGATTTTGCTAACTATGTATATGGGGTATCGTTGAATAGATCTTTAAAAATATTTTGGTTTCTTTCACCAATTTTCATTCTAAGGAACCATTTATATAACGTTTCAAAACGGATTTGGAGGGCCATATTAAGGGGTGCGGATTTTTTTTATTTCAGATCCATTCAGTGGAGTATCAAAATTAAGGGTTTCTCGAGGGGATCACAAATAAAATATGTGAAATATATGTTTAAAATTAAATAGAAATATGAAATCGTATACTCGTAACCGTACGTAGGACCGAAAACCCGATAATTAGTATTTATACGTCACAATATTACATTTTCAGTACTATTAAATATTATTATTTTTCAGAAATGGGTAATAAAAGAAAATTATTAGGAAGTAAAAAAAATAATAAATCTATGGCTATCGCCAGACAAGCAAAAAGGTGAGTTATGTCTTGAAGTACTTGTTAACCGATTTTCAATGAGGAGGAGTTTCTATGTTCGGCTGTATGTATTTTTAGGGTTCCGTACCCGAATGGCAAAAAACGGAAGCCTTATAGATTCGTCATGTCTATCTGTCCATCCGTATATAACAGCCAGGAAAATCGATGGAACTATTAATACAAACCACGATGGTACTTTCAAATCCAAGGGCAGCTTCATGTCAGGTGGGAATCACTATCTCTCTCTAGTCTATCCTATAAATCGTCTACAGTCCACTGCACCTGCGTCCATTTTCAGCGTCACTATGTTGTAGCAGTGTGGATTTTCGTAGATCAAGTGTGTTAGGTAGAATTGCTTTGATTGGGGTTTCTACTTTATTTTTCTTATAAATTGTAATTCATTTTCAGCCAAAAAAATGTTTATCTTTTTGCGGTGTGGACGGTAATGAATTTCCATTGAAGACCATAAGGATACCAAGAGATAATGTGTTTTGTTCGACCAAAATGGAACGTAAACTTTTGGAATTCTATGAAAAATGTCTTTTGCCCGAGTTGATAGACCCCAGAAAAAGTCGGTCAATGGACATCAGAGATGTGTGATATTAAAAAATAAAATGTCTAATCTTCGCTTTTGTTTTATTATACCAGTTATAAAATAATAAAAGTTAGTATAAAATACTAGCTTTTACTAGCGGCTTCGGCCGCGGATCTTAATAAACTATAGCCTATAATTATGTTACTTCGATAATGACCTATGCTAATTGTAAAGCTTCATTAAAATCCATTCAGTAGTTTTCGCGTGAAAGAGTAAAAAACTTCCTTACATACATCCTCACAAACTTGTTTTTGTAATAAGTAGAATATAAGCATAAATTATTTTAAATGTATTTATAAAAGGATTATCATCGTTTTCAGTAAACGATTTTTTCCTTCCTCTACTACCGTTGAAGATTATGCGTTTTTATAATGATCAAGTAAAACAATTTAGAACATAAAACTCAAAATCATTCATTAATATATGTAAAAGTATCAACACGATTCGTTTCTAGTTCCGGGCTCACGCACACTAACTATTGTAGTGTGCGTAAATATTACGCCGTTCTTGCAATTTTATACCTACGCCAACTCGAATTAATGCTATTGCTAAGGCGTAGCAGATTGCTACGGTGTAGCACACTGCCGCGGTGTAGCATTATTGGCTACGCCGCGCGCCGCTAGGTGTTTCGGCCGCTGAGTTTGTTGAAACGAGAATTATTAATATTTTTAGTGGTTTTCGGACGGTATTTTGTTCTAGAAGATTTTTTTTGTACAGTCAGGATGAAAAAGTATATGTAGGGTTATGACGTGTTAAAAAAAATCATGTACTCTACTTTAGATGAAATATTTTACATGGCCTAGGTGAGCGCAGCCTTACCACGGTTGAAGATAAGAATTCTCCCTAATGTGTAAAATTATTGTGTTCATTATCTTCCTACCGAGTCCAAAGATTAGCCCGGACAAACAGAAAGTATAATTAAAAAGATTGTTCGTGTTTTAGTATCGTGTAAATAAATATAAACACTTGATAAAATGCAGTTATTTTAAAATCACAAATAGAGACTTTCATTTAATTTATATGTATGTATGTTGGTAATATAGAAATGTTGCAGGTACACTATAGCATCTAAACGAACCACCTATTTTCTTGACCGTGGTTTAAGAAATGAGATATTTAATAGTCTTATGATGAAATCGTGAATAGATTGATTTAAATCTAGTTTCTATGCCCTTTTTCTGCGTGGGAATATCATTAAATGACTGCTCCCGCTGTGGGTGGACTTTTACTGACTAAAAACACCGCTAACTCAGTTGACCTTGCGTTCCAGGGTTGCATCAGAACACTTCCGCAACCCCGGCAGGCAAGGGCACTATTAGGCCCAGTCAATGCTGCTGACTGTAGTTTCTATGCCTAGACATAAATAATTAGTATTTTTTTCAATAGAGCACAGAAATAAGATTCGATTTAGCCGCTGGTGGAAAGGTAAGTGCGGATAGAAAACACGTAGTTTCGTGAGCGTATCGCGCTACGTGTACCCGTTGTACGTGCGACTACCCCGGAGAGTCGTGTCGTGTTGTTGTGTCGTACGTTACTCGTCCGGACACGGAACCACTGCGGGAGAATATTTGATGCTGTACCACTCTTTGTTTGTCTACGTGTACATTTGGCTGTTTGTTTTGAAAGAAAATATATGTACGACTAGTACTCACGCGGGGCTTCGCTCCCGTGGATTCTATCACAGTAAAAACATAACTCTCCATTTTTGCAGTCGTGTAAAAAGTAGCTTATAACCTTCCTCAAGCTTCAAGCTACTTCCATACCAAATTGCATCCAAATCCACCCAGTACTTTCGAAGATTAGCGCGTTCAAGCAAACAAACAAACAAACAAACTTTTCCGCTTTATAATACACACATCAAAAGTGTCTAGGGATCAAGCATTTTTATGCGGATTTCTTGAGATTGAGATGTGGCTTTGTAATAAATTTATGATTTTATAAATTTATATGGATCCTTTTTGGTGCATTTCATAATTTGAAACAGGAACTGTTAATCAAATTCGAGTAAAAGATGAAAATCAGCTGTTAATATTTACCCTATAAAAACATACAACGCATTGAAGACATTATTAGTGCTACTGTTTCCCTACTACTGATTAAAACCAACGTTATTATGGAGCGGCGACGTCATTTAAGCAGGGAAGAAATGCTCAGAGTCGTGGGAATGATAGAAGCTGGTTCCCGGCAACGTACTGTGGCTTTAGCTCTGAATACAAGTCAGAGTGTTATCAGTCGACTTTGGACACGTTACCGAAGCAATGGTACTGTGGTTGAGCGCCATGGAGGATGGTATCGCTGCACCACACGGAGACAAGACCGATACATTCAAATCTTAACTCGAAGAGCCCCAACAATAACCGCCATGATGTTAGCCGTGAGGCTTCATCACTGTTCAGGGAACTTAATTAGCGACCAAACAGTCAGAAACCGCTTGCATGAAGTGAACCTTTATTCCCGAAGACCGCTACGGGTACCACCTATAGCAATGCACAATCGTAGGATTCGATATCAATGGGCTCTTGAACACAGAAATTGGGCAGAAGAACAATGGCGTTTCGTGTGCTTTTCTGATGAGTCTCGTTTTGGTATGAGACCGGATACAAGACGTATACGACACTGGAGAACCCCTGGACGCCAACAGCGATTAAAATCCTGCCAGGAAGTCCATCCTTATAGTGGTGGAACCATCATGGTATGGGCGGGTATTTGGATCGGCGGAAGAACTGAGTTGATTTGGATCAGAGGCAACCTCAACGCTCAAATTTATGCTGAGACGATTGTATCTGACGTCATCGTTCCTCTACAAGTGCAAATCGGTCCCTTATTTCAGTTAATGCATGATAATGCACGACCGCACACCGCAAGAGTTGTAAGACAGACTCTCGCCGCAGCTAACATCAATGTCCTGCTCTGGCCTGCTCAGTCGCCAGACTTGAACCCGATTGAGCATGCATGGGATATGCTACAGAGAAGAGCTCTGCCGAATATGGAGGGTATCCAGTCGCAAGAAGACCTTTTTTTGTTGTTGCAACGAACATGGGCGGCCATTCCACAGCGTGATTTGGATGAACTCATTTTGAGTATGCCAAACCGATGTTCTTGTGTTGTTAGTGTTCGCGGTAGAAACACGGATTATTAATTGTTTAAGTTACCCAATAAAATTTTAAAGAAAACTGTTATTTCAGTCTTTTTTTCGAACTTTAATGTTAGTGGTTCAAATGTCAAAAATCCCTTTATTAGGAAAATGGCAAATTTCTTTATTAATGCAAAGGTGACTTGGTTTATCGTTACTGTGACAAACGAAAACACTTTATTTGATGAATCCTTAAAGAAAATAATCGTGCTCCATCTTCGACCACATCATCACTTACCATCAGGTGAGATGGTGGTCAAACGCGAACCTATTCTAAATAAAAAAAAAAAAAAAAAAAAAAAAAAAAAGAAAATTTTAATTAATATCAATCAGGAGAAAAGTTATTGCAAAAATATATGTTGATCCCTAGACACTTTTGATGTGTGTATTAGTATAGATGTACGAGTACATAATATTTAAGATAAGGCTCATTGTAATCTGCTTAGTCTTTTCCTAATTACGTTGCGGTTGGTTTTCTGTCCGGATACAGCTGAGTAAAGAGTTTTCATGGCGCGACTGCCTAACGGACTTTCACAACCCATGGGTTGGTAACACAACATCCCTTGGTAAGTATGGTGTCAGATTCATCAACAGACCTACCTTGCCAAAAATTCTTGCCAAAAAAGCTATGTGGGTAGCATTCACATTACTAGCAATCTTGTTAACCCCTCCAACTAAGCTAAATTTGCTTGTGTCTGGAGTGGGTTCACTACTAGAATAGTGTAATGAGAGGGGTTCGAAAACGCGACCTCTCGATCACATGGCCGATATCTTGGCCATTAGGCTATTTATTTTCTTTATATGGCTAACCAATAACTAATATAATATAATATTCCACAACTTTTTTCACACAACGCCATCTAGTCCCAAACTAAGCAGAGCTTGTGGTATGGATACTAGACAACTGATAAACATACATATATATTTCTAAATACATACATATTATAGATAAATTACACCCAGACAAAGAACAAATGACCGTGCTCATCACACAAACGTTTAGGACAAACGTTTCACCATCCACGACCATCCACGACCACCACGACCTTGCGCATAGCAGTTAGGGCCACTGACCACTATACCAACGGGCCTGTCCTGTTACCAACTATTTATACATAAATAAATAAAAAAAAAAGTTCTACAACTATCTTAGGTTGGTGTAACAATTTCTTAAAGGCTAGCAGCGCATGCCCCATTAATGTAGTAGTTGTGCCACAGACGCTATGTCTATTACAATTTAAAAAAAAAAAAACTAAATTAAAATAACGTTACTAGCATGATAATCTTATAACTAACATAAAAATTAAATTGATTTAAAACGGAGAGTTTTAATAAGTTGGATTGAGAAAGGAATATAACATGTATAAAGAAAAAAAGAATAGAAAATGAATAATTGAAATTAAGCATTACTGGCTGTTTGCTTAACCCTGACCCCGTGCCACTGTTATAATTTAGCACAAACTTCTTATTTTCATTTAAGATGAGACTGTTGACAACTTTAAACGTAACCTCTAGCCTAAATACGCGTAAAATCTAGTTTCGGCAAAGATATACAAATACTTCAGTCACAGTTTCACCAACTGCCCTAAACGGCTTAAAAATATATTTTATTTACAGTGTTCTTTACTTGAAAATAGTTCTAACTAACCTTAAATCTTTTCGAGACCTATCCAACGATAGACCACACTAAGGACTAATAGACTACGCAATAATAGAAAAAACATCTTTACTTTAAAAAGAAATTATTGTTATTTTTCGTCGACCCTTTAACTCTTAACCCTTGACCCACTGACCCATCAACGGACTGTCCGTGACAAGTCTTGATTTTCGGTTTATTTTAAAATCTCAAATAACGGAATTTAGTATCAAAACTTCCAAGATTTGTAATCTTGCTCTACATTAACATCGAAATGTCTAAAGTATGAGCTTATGAAACTCTAAGTAACTTCAGCTTTCTCGGTTTAGTGTTAACATACGCCACAGTTATTGTTGGGAGAGGGAATTATTTTTGAAGAGCGACTGTTCTTGAAAACGTCGGCTTTCGTCTAATTATTTAACTTCAATTGTCTACTTCGTTTATGTAAAAAGAAAATCTTGTATTTATTAGTAAATAAGATATAGGTATTAGTTTGCTGAATAGCTTAGTACTCTTTCTCTTATAATCTAGATTTGTAAATAAGTACAGAAATATCTATTGAAATTTTGACATCATCTTTATTGGACATCATTCCAGATAGAAAGTCTAAAGTTATAGCGATACCTAAGCCAGGTAAAGCAGCAGACGACTCAGAAAACTTCCGTCCAATATCTTTGCTATGTCACACATGTAAGCTATTCGAGAGACTGCTGCTGAACCGTCTTACGTCCTTTATTGACCCAAAATTAATTCCCGAGCAAGCGGGTTTCAGACCCGTGAAGTCTTGCAGCAACCAGACCCTCAAACTTGTCCAACACATAGAGGATGGTTTCGAGACACGGATGGTTACAGGTGCTGTGTACTGTATACGATACAGTTAACCGCAAACCGGTTATTGTGGAAGGTGGAGTCCATGATCAACGATCGCAACTTTATACAAATACTCCGGGAACTTCTCCACCATCGCCGTTTTCAGATCCATCTCCTAACGGAAAAAAGTCTTTGGAGAGCACAACGGCCTCCCGCAAGGTAGTGTTCTGGCACCGCCCCTCTTTAATGACCTTACTCTCACCTCCCAAGCTAGCATCTTTGGAGAAGCTGAGGTTCACCTTTCTAGTGCTCTTGGTGACTTAGCTACTTACTACCTCGCTAACTCACTCAGGCCCAACCCAAACAAAACGCAGTCCTGTGTGTTCCATCTTCGCAACAGAGTGGCGCGGCGGAAACTCAATATCTTTTGGGGAGGTGTGTCTATCGAGCATAGCGACTACCCAAAATATCTTGGAGTTTTCTTGGACAGGTCATTAACATTTAGCAAAAACTGCAATTCTATGCGGCAGAAAGTGCACTCTCGAAAAAGGCGTCTGGTCTCCTCCAAGTGGGGTGCTTCGCCTTACGTTTTGCGGACTACTGCGCTGGCGCTATCTGTTTCTGCAGGTAAAATCACATGCTCCGTGTGGTGTCGTTCAGCCCATACGAAGTTAGTGGATACAGCTCTTAATGAAACGTGTCGAATCATCACTGGTTGCCTTAAACCGACCCCGGTACAGATGTTATATCCACTGGCAGGAATAGCGCTAGCGGAAGTTCGCAGAGCGGTGGCAAGTTTCAGTGAAAGAGCCAAAATGGTTAGAGACACCCGACACCTTTATGCACGGGTACACGTTAGTGCCACAAAGGCTGAAAAGTCGAAGAAGTTTCCTGAAGTGTGTCACTCCACTTACTGGTGAGCAGCCTAAGGAGCGCCTAAAGCTGTGGCTAGAAAGTACATCCCTTCCAATCCCATTTGTCCCACCAGCTGAGCATCTACCACCTGGATACGAACTGCCATGGCTGACCTGGAAGTTTTTAAATAGACTCCGTACCCAGGTTGGTCGCAGCAAAGAAAATCTGTTCAGGTGGAGATTTATTGATGCCTCTGCCTTGGGGTGTATATGTGGTTCTGTTCCGCAAACCTTGGCACACTTAATTTCCTGTCCTGCGTGCCCTGTCAACTGCTCACTGTAGGACTTGATGGAAGCTACCGAAGATGCCAAACTTGTTGCCCAGTTCTGGGCTGACTCCATCTAGCTATTTGCCATCGACACGCTAAGAAGAAGATCATTGCAGATTTCAAGACAGATGACAAAGAGCGGTGTTGCAATGGGCGATCTTATCGCTAAAAGTGGAGAAGTAACCTTTGGATGTATTTGACACAGAAAATAAACGCGAGTTGTTCGTGTTCGTGGAGGAGTACTGAAAGCTAAAATATATTCTGGAGTACCTACTCATACAACCACTAGTCATCATTATTACTCATCATCTACCATTTATCAAACAAATTTTATAGCAACGATCGAATTTCTTGATAATCCACTGCACTAATTTACAGGTCGTCCAAGAGCCGTTGCAATGCAATAAGCCCCATGGTCGCCGCACCGCTGTAACGTTCCAGTGTTTAGCACATAATCCCCCGGCATCAGGACCGTAAACTAGGTATCAGCTGAACACCACATAAGGGCCGTAACAGTGAATATTCACCGCAGTATACAGTATGCAAATGGCTGCAAGCACTCCGTGACTGCGCATAGCCTAGTGCTGTATCTGTAAGTACCTGGATCCCTGCCTACCCGCAGATTAATGTGCCGTGAACATAGGTCACGTCCACAGAATAACGCTGAGTTAGCACGTACTTACCAGCTATCTGAAATATTGCAGCGTTTTTTGTTTTGAGGAAAAATTTTGAAAAATTGCGTGTGTGGTTTTGACTTTCAGTTAGTGCAGTTGCATATGTTCTCAAATTGGAAACGTTTTAATTGGGTTGTCACACGTGTTCGACTTTGTTTCTAAAAAAGCTTAGTATTTTTTCGTAGTTTGAAGGTTCCGTAAATTACTGTACGAAATACAAACGTATGAATTTCAGTGAAATAGGTCTTTGATGTAGCATTACTTCACATACTTATAGTATATACTGGATGACTTTATTTACTGTCTTGAAAAAAATAAGGTATAATTGGTGAATGGCATGGCATAGATATTTTTTGCAATAACATACAAAGAAATTGATCTATCGACAAATACTACTCATTTGAAATAAACTTTTAAGAATAGAACAAAGAAAACAGATTTATCTAAAAAAAAATATAACTATAAATCAATAGAAATATATCGAAATTCAATATAACGGATACTCGCCGCATGTGCCGTCAGCCATTTTGATAACCTTTGGCAAGAGCACGAGCCGCTCGCGCATGTAATATTCTCGTGTATGGCTTCTGTTCCACTTACACAAAACACCATATTATTTTCGAGACGGTAGAAATGTCATCCGGTGTAGCAGTGGTGGCCCACTGGATACAGGCAGGACTTACCTACCAGCTGTGGGTCGGAACATTACTTTGTGTGATTTTCATCTTCACCACTGCTCTCAAAACGGCAAAAGAAAACATGGTGAGTAAACTGGTATGTCTTAGGACCATAAAATCCGAAGACATGCGACATTTACCAAGCTGCAATGAGCCCACGTGGTTGATTACTGCTCATTCCCTCTCCTAGACAGGAGGACTGTGTCTCAGCAATGTAAAAGTTAAAGGCTGATAAGGTTCATATATATATCTTACTTCTTACTTTTTATTTATTTAGTTTATTTGGCATAAAAGAATTACAAACTTATATCTAGAATTCACAAAGATGTACATATGATTTTGCATGTTATTTTTGTTCGATGGCCCCTATGCTAGGAGAAATCCTGTGTTATAGGGCCACCCATTCGTCTGTCATTGATTTCAATATACTATGTAACTAAAAAAAAAAAACAAAATATAAGTTTTACGTATTACAGTTTACAGTGTGAGCGTTGACATAAAAGTATGTAAAAAAATAAAATAAAGAAAAATGTTTAAAATAAAGAAAGATTTCTCCATGAAGGGTTATTCCCGAAACTACTATCTTTCTAATATTATAAATGTGAAAGTTTGTGAGGATGGATGTATGTTTGTATCTCTTTCACGCAAAAACTGCTGAACGAATATGAATGAAATTTAGCAAGTAGATAGTTTACATCCTGGAATAACGCATAGGCTACTTTTTCTACTTTTTATCCCGTAATTCCCACGGGATCGGAATTTTACGCGGGAAAACCCTCCCACGCGAACAAAGTCGCGGGCAGAAGCTAGTATATATATATATATATATATATTGCATATGTATGTATTGTATAAGGTTCATACATATATGTATATGTCGCAGCCAACTAGCTTAATTAGCCATTCAATCAGCAGCCTATTAATAAACTGGCTGGCTAATGCTTAGGCCATTCGTACGATAGGGTGACCATGTGACTAGAATAAAAATGATAATCTGACATTGTAAATTCTTTATTTAATATATTTAAAATATAACATATTACTTATTATTATCATTGTTATTTGGAAATCATGAGATCAATAATATACTTAATTACTACGAATATAATAATATGTAAGTAGGTAGTAAAATATTATTTGTTAACACAAGTTAAGCTTCCATGGCATTTGGATCCGCAAAGAATTTTGTTTTTAAAACAAGCACATCTATTATTGCGACACTGATTCACAGCAGGCTTACAATTACATTTTTGGAATCCCTGGCTTCCGAAAGGCGACTGACTTGTCACAGCCTCTCTCAAAGAAATAAAGTTTTCTGAAATTTCATCGTCATAGTCTGTATCTGAGTACTGCAACTCTTGCCGTGACAACCAGTTTTTAATAGTACCATACTTAGTTCCAACTTTATAAACGCCGTTTCTTATATCAACAATTTTCCCTTGAATATTTTTCTGGTCCAAAGGCCCGCGATCTACTTTGGGTATGCTTACCAAAACACTATTACCAATATCTAACTTAGGCATTTTTTGAACGGTAGTGTCAATCACCTTTTCGGCTGCACGCTTAAGTCCTTTGTGTGCTTCGTCTCTCTCTAGATTTATATTCTGTTCAATCTGACACATAACGCATACCACTTTGGTACCATAACCCTCTTTATCCACCGTTATTCCGCATGTTGCATGTATAACAATATTACAGGACTCACATTTGTGCGCTCCAGTGGCGTCGTTACGGCAAACTGCACAGATGAAGTTTGATTCTAAATTATCAATATTTTCAATTACGGTTTTCAAATTATTATCATTGTTGTCACAGTTACTGTATGTAGCTTCAGTTGACTCTCGCTCTGTTAAAGTTTTCAATTGCTCCTCTGTTTCTACAGTTAAAAGTAAAGACGTTGGAATGTCAGATCCATTTAAACCCGCTTTAGGTTCACTTCTAAATAAAGCTTTATAAGGAGATCTTCTAATTATTCGATGGAATGAAGAATTTTTGAAATATTGCACGAAAAAGCAGCCCACAGATCAGTTTGTTGATTTGTTTTCATTCATCCATGCTCGCAGCATATTTTTGACGTCTTGGTTGCTTCTTTCGACACTGCCTTGAGTTTAAGGACGACGCGGGTTCCCATGAACAATTTTGCACTCAGGCCACATTGCAACTAATTATTTTATTACATTTGCAGTGAATTCACGGCAATTGTCCGATTGCAAAATGTAGGGTGCTCCAAATATAAAAAAAATCTTCATCAGCTCAGAAGCTACCTCAACAGCTCTTTTTGTTTTAAGCGGACGTAGATTCAGAAATTTGGTTGCGTTGTCTTGGTAGTTTAAAAGCCACTTAAACTCACCATCGGGACAAGACTGAAAATCCATAAGGTCGACTTGTCCTCTTAAATTAAAATCACGTGAGACGATTGGCTTTGTCACAATACCTTTTCTTGGTGTGTTTCTTTTAGTTTCACATATAGGACACAAAGACATCTGTTTTTTAAGTCATACAGTATTTTATCTCACCCACCATGACCGCAGGATTTATGGACATCTAACAAGATATCAAAATACTGTTCTCTAGGTAAAATGCGTACTGTGGGAGCAGTGGCTGTAAGTCTTTTAAAAATTAAACAATCTTCATTTGCAGTTGTCATAATATCATATTTGCTCATCCAGTAATAATCCATGGCCGTCCTTCTCTGTCCAGAACTCATGGCCACCTGAGCTTTTTTATGTCGTTTATAACCTCCAAATTCTTTCCGATGTCCAAGCTTTTCTATGAGATCCTGCAAAGATAAAATATAAATCATATCTAAATATATATAACTCAAAGGTGACTGACTGACTGACTGACTTAGTGATCTATCAACGCACAGCCCAAACCACTGAGAGGATCGGGCTGAAATTTGGCATGCAGGTAGATGTTATGACGTAGGCATCCGCTAAGAAAGGATTTTGCGAAATTCCCACGGGATCGGGATTTACACGGGAAAATCTTCCAACGCGGGCGAAGCCGCTGGCACAAGCTAGTTAATTATATGCCCTTAGTAATGAACTTATTACACAATTCACAGAGAATAAAGAATAATTACGAAAAAACAAAACAAACTTACTTTGATGCTTTTCTTCATATTCAGCAAGTTTTTGATCGAAATTTGCTTTAAAAATTAAATTGCTCGAGTCAGTCAAAGCTAAGTAATTATAAAAATATCATAATATGCGGTGACATCAATATTGATATTGTGCAAAACTCCAAAGATAAACGATCCTATGAATTTTTAAATGCACTGGCAAGCCATGGCATGCTCCCTGGACACAATATGCCAACTCATGGACATACCTGCTTAGATCACATTATTATGAAAACAAAACTAGATGCTACCTGTCTTATAATTGAATCGTCTGTCACTGACCATGACTCTGTTGCTGTTAGTATCAACCTTAAATCACAACTAACATACGTGAGTAAGTCCGCTAATCGCATTGACTTTGAAGCTCTAGATAAAGAGATTAACAACATTGACTTCCAAGATGTTATTTGTTGTAACGACGTAAACAATGCAACCGAGCTGCTTGTCTCCCGTTTGCGAACAGCTATTGAAAATAATTCTAAAACAATTAAGGTCCCTGCAAGGAAATATATTCAAAAGCCATGGATAACCAAAGGTCTGTTACGCTGTATGAAGAACAGAGATAATCTGCACAAAAAGCTAAAAAGGGATCCTGGAAACGATATCCTCCGGATCACCTATAAACGTTATAGAAATTTCTGTACTTCTCTTATAAAAAAAGAAAAACGAAACTTTGAAAAACAAGAAATCACAAACGCAAAAAACAACAAAAGGGAACTTTGGAATGTAATCAAGGGTATCTCTAGCTCTTCCAAAAAATGTGACCACTCATATGCATTATTATCTCCTGAAACTCCAACGAGGAGTGTTAATGAGGTTAACAGCTTTCTGGCAGGCGTAGGGAAAAGGTTAGCTGAACAGATTGCAAATGGAAATTATGTCCAAGATACATCTACTGTTGTTGGACCCCGTGCAACGACGTGTAATTCTTTTGCTTTGCTTCCCACGGATGAAGCTGAGATTGAGTCCCTTATTTTAGGCCTGAGAGATAGTTGTGCAGTAGGAATAGACCTTATATCAGGTAAACTTATTAAGCGATACGTGCGCATACTTACGCCCTTGATAACACATTTATGCAACCTTGCTCTGAGTACCGGAACCTTTCCCAAGGCCTTTAAAGCCGCTTTGATCAAACCAATTCACAAGGGGGGTGACAGAGACTGTGTCAACAATTACAGACCGATTTCTATACTACCGTCATTATCAAAAATCCTTGAGCGTCAGATGAATAACCGCTTGAAAAAATACTTGGAAGCAAACAATCTCCTTTCGGAATCCCAAGATGGATTTCGATCGGGTAAATCAACGGATGATGCGGTACATGACCTTATTAATGCCATAGTATCAAATATAGACGCGAAAAAGAAATGTGTCACGGTGTTCCTAGATCTAGCTAAAGCTTTTGACACGGTCTCTGTCCCTCACTTGCTGGAAAAATTGGAGAGAATTGGAGTTAGAGGCCTTCCTTTGCAACTATTTAGGGACTATCTCTCCAATAGAACACAGCGAGTCAAAATAGATAGCTCGATAAGTGATGAGGTGTTCATCAGCTACGGCGTCCCACAGGGTATCATTCTTGGTCCGACACTGTTTCTGGTTTATATTAATGACCTGTGTCAGCTTAAGCTTCTAAACGGGCAAATTTTTTCCTTCGCTGACGACACAGCTCTTTTCTTCAGAGGTGAAAGCTGGAAACATGTCTTTGAAAGTGCACAAACTGGATTTAACGAGGTCTGTAGGTGGTTGAGGAGTAATGTGCTAACGCTTAATGTCTCTAAAACTAAATACATGGCCTTGGCACATAGAAAAGATCTACTTCCGCCTGCAGTTCTTTCAATTACTGCCCATTCTTGTCCTCATTCTGTAACATCCGCTTGCCAGTGTCCGTTGCTGCAGGGTGTTGAATCCATTAAATACCTCGGCGTTATAGTAGATCAAACGCTCAGTTTTAAGCCGCACCTTGACGCACTTGTGGCCAGATTGCGTAAATTGATATACATATTTAAAACCTTGAGACACATTGCTGATCGAAGAATAACAAAGATGGTTTATTACGCTCTCTGCCAATCCCTTATTAATTACTGCATCACTACATGGGGAGGAGCAGCTAAAACCCATATTATAGAAGTGGAGAGAGCGCAAAGAGTGGTTTTAAAAGTTGGTGCTGGACTCCCATTCCGGTTTTCAACAACGGAGTTATACAGTAAATGGGATGTACTAACGGTGAGACAAACCTTTGTATTAAATATTGTGCTAAAAAAACACTCTAATTTAGCTTATGATCCTGACTTAGCAAGAGACAGTAGAAGGAAGGGAAGAATATGTCAGGCACAAAAACTTAACACCCAACTGTCTCATAGGTTCTACTGTTTTCTGGGCAGTTACCTGTATAATATTGCTAATTCTTCACTTGACATTTATTCGCAGTTAAAATTTGGCTGTAAAGCATCAGTTACCAAGTGGTTAAAAAAATTAGACTATAATGCAACTGAAAAGTTGTTACACCCAATGAAATAACATGAAACTCGCACTCTTCCTTCGCATACACAGCAACATGCAGACACAATCACAAACAGGCACACTATTGAACACAACAACACACAGGCACACACTAGAAAACAAGAAAACACACGCACACACACACACCCACACACTCACCCACACACACACACTCACACACATAAATTAACATGCCTATTTTGTTTTATTTATATTTTACTTTATATCCTTTGAATTTCTCTTATTTAATTGTAATTGTATGTAATTGTTCAGATTGATTATCTTATCATTCACAATATGCTTTCCAAGTCTTGTCAGCGGAGTGGGGACCTGGTGACCTGTAATACAGGTATTGATATACCTACCATGGGCACCAGTCTCTTACAAAGTTAACATAGCATAGTATTAACAGCGTATGTACTTACTTTATAAGTTTGTAGAGAAAATAAATGTATTATTATTATTCAGAAATTATTATTCAGTCACACTTAAATTCACATTATTCTTGTCACTACACTCTTCCATTGTAATATTTTTCGTTAAACTTTGATAAACACCAAAAATTTTGTTGTTTACCGACACCGTATTGACAGTTTTGAGAGAGTCGTTGCTAGATGATAGAAAGTAGTACCAAATTTAAATGAACAGGCTAGGCAAGTAGTTAAACGTTATCGATCCAAGTCATTTGCCTAGCTGTTTGATCAAATGGCTGAATATCAGTCAGGCTGCTAGTTGAACGGCGCTGTTTAGTAAAGAGGCTAGGCTGTTGACTAAACGGCTAATTAAGCTAGTTGGCTGCATCATATATATGTATACAAGCTCGACACCGCGACTCAGCAATAATATTAACTTTACTCTAAGACTAGTGTACGCTTCCATATAGAAAGGTTAGAAAATTTGCCACTAATACTACTTTACGCGCAATATTATTCCCCCGCAGCATCATTACGATAGAATTTAATATATTAGACAGCTTACCTTTGAAATACGGCCAACTCCGGTTATTTCAACATCTTGTGAGAAACTCGCAATCTGAGAGGAAAACTGGCTTGTTGAGTATAAATACGACAACGTATAGAGCAGACTTCGAACTTTGGAGGTTCAAATGCATTAAAAATTGCCTTTTAAATAAGGTCATTAGGTTCGAACCCCACCCATTACACTGCCGCAGATCCGTTTAGCTTGGACGCCTCCAACTCCAACTCCAAATCCAACAAAAAGAAAAAGGAAAAAAATACTGACTTCTGACGGAAATAGCACTAATTCATAACTAACAAAATAATGACATTATGTTAAAAAATTATTTATAGATTTTGATTCGGAAAACGTTGTTGGTTAGACATTTGTCTCACTCAAACCAAATATTTTTACTGAAATTCGTAACTATTCATATTCCTAGGTAAATTACTACAAATATATTAGTATATGAAACAAAACCTTTGGATTTCTTTTTATGAACATGACGCAGACGGTGGAGTATGAAAATTGGCACAGATTCAGTTTGTATGGAGGAGTGCCGAAAGCTAATATTATTACATAATAATGCATTTTAGTCAAAGTTCGACCTACCATTAGTAATAATACAAAATTCATAGGTGCTCTATAACTAATTTATACTTCACATGGGTATAGGGCACGTCTAGGAAATATGCAGGCACTACGTGACGCCTACATAGCACCTATATATTGGGCCTAGGTGGGCCGGCAGCTACTCGACCGATTGCCCCGATAAAATATTAGTTAGTCTAGCTGAACGCAATTCGGGTTATGTGCCAGAAATATGTTTGCGTTTCGGTATGTTTGAGGATGTGATCGGTATAATATTTTAGTTGAAAGTTACATTGGAGTTTTTTGTAGTTTGGTTTATTTTATGATGCGTTCTGGCTAAGTTATCTAGATATTTTTTATAGAATCTTTAATTTGACTGATCTCACTCTTGGTGGAGCGAAAGAGTGTCAGACTTTTCAGACTAAAACCCCACCACATAATGTCTAGAATTAAGTTTATTTTCATACTAGCTTTTGCCCGCGACTTCGTCCGCGTGGAATAGTTACTTTGGGCTAACGTTAAATTTAACCCCGATTTTGAAGCATTCTTCATTGGCGCTCCGCTCCTATTGGCCTTAGCGTAATGATATATAGCCTTTCTCTATAAATTGACTATTTAATTAATAATTTTTCAATTCGAACCAGTAGGTTCTGAGATTATCGCGTTCAAACAAACAAATAAACTCTTCAGCCTTATATTATTAGTATAGATAGCTGTTGCCCGCGACATCGTCCGCGTTTCCGTCGTTTTTCGTAAAAAAAAAGTAGCCTATGTCCTTCCTCATGGTTCAGTGATTTTGATGTAACAGAAAGATTAACTTTCGTAATTTAGTAGGGAAATATAATATGTCAATCTATAATACTGTTGAAAAATATCGCAATACGGCACCGCACAATATTATTGTTAATAGCTGTGCCCGCGACTACGTCAGCATAAGTTAATGTATTGGTAATATTGTTTAGATCACGTTCACATGAGACCTTCGGCCGCGAGACGCGTCGAGCGCGGCGACCGATTCTCAAAAATAATCCTTATAGCATGATTCAGTATTCACGCGCGATGGCTTATTATTAGCGTATTTCATGTATAACTTTGGTGTTTCTATACCGATTTTTATGATTTTTTTTTATGGAATAGTTAATAATGTTAACTTTTTCAATTAGGGGTGACTGAGAGTGTTATAAACGTAAGAGTAGACAAATATTATAATCAGAAAGCTTCGAACTGCTAAACTATCGGGAGTTACACGTGTTATTGTGAGTCAACTATAAAAAATAGACATATGCTGTCATAGGATATTTTTTATATAATTTTAAGGAGAACATTTCCGTCATGAAATGATTTCTGGATGGAGTGGAGTAACTTCTCCCGTTTTACCAACATTTCCCTTCACTGCTCTGCTCTTATTGATTGTAGCATGATGAAAAGTATACTATAACCAGCTCAGGAGTATGAAAAATAATTGTACCAAGTTTCGTTAAAATCCGTCAAGTAGTTTTTGTTTCTATAACGGTTATACAGACAGACAGACAGACAAAAATTTTACTGATTGCATTTTTGGCATCAGTATCGATCCCTAATCACCCCCTGATAGTTATTTTGGAAATATATTTCATGTACAGAATTGACCTCTCTACAGATTTATTATAAGTATAGATAGATATAGATTATTATTGCCTCGTTTGCTTTGTTTGTTGTGCTATATTTCGTTTCTTTCTTTTACCCTGTTCCTCCAGTTGTCCTTGAATCCTCCCGCTCTGGGTGGAACGGAAGGAAGTGGACTTTTACAGACATAAAATCCACACTTTTCCTTCAGTTGCTTTTGAGTCCGGGGCTGCGATAACACGTTAGAACATTCCTGCAACCTCAGTAAAGTTAAAGACCCCTTATTTGCATTTAATTGAATGTCAGATTTGAAGCCAATCTCAACACTTAGACATACAACATCACTCAACATCTTACAACAAAAGCATGCTCGGTATCTATTCCTTTAAAACTCCAACATTTTGTTATCATCTGAGTGACTATAGCAGCTGCGTGTTTTCTTCAGCTTGCCACCGTGAGCGGCCACTTTCAAAGCAATAAGTCAGCAGAACAAAAACAACACAGTCGAGATGTAATGGTCCATCAACGAGATAAAAGGCATTTGCCACGGCATACCACTGAGGAAAAACGACACGCAAATTCTCAACTGGATTGCCAAGATATATATTGAATGTAAACTGTTGTATTTCGGTTCCGTTGCATCTTTTATTTGTAAACTCAGTCGAGTCCTGCGATGCCAACTCGCAATGGATAGCGCAAAACAGTTTTTGTCGTAAATTTGTGTGGTGGTAAAGGTCATTGTAAGTTAGCAACCAACATAAATAGGTGCAGACAAAGGCCTCAAAACTGTGGTGATGTCGGTTAAGACTCACGGGGCCTACGAGTATTATTGTAAATTTTAAGAATTCTCCGTCTTTAGGTTTAGTGAGTGAGCTAATTAGTTTTTGTTTTAAGTATTTTAGAGACGCCCTTTGTGTGTAAATAAAGTAATATTAGCTATTAGGATCACAGGCTGGAAAATTCAGGCCACTGGGCCACAATACACATATTTCAGAGTTTGACAATGTAAAATGATGTTTGAGGCATGTTTTTATTCTGTTTATTGCCTAAGTCTCATTTACGAATCTCTGTGTATTTTGCATAATGTCTTGAAAATCAAACGCTAGTCTATAATCAATTTAAAAAAAAAAGGATTAATTGTAAAACACCAATCTGGTAATAGTACTTTGAAAATATTTAGAAAGAAATTTAACCAGGAATCACTTAAAGAAGGGTTTAAAAGTATTAATATAATTGTAGTCGAGGTAAAAACACCTTTACATGAAAACTTTAACAGTAGAACCGTGCAATAGGCCGCATATTTACATAATCCATAATCGCTTGAACATCAACACGAAATAAAGGGTTCCGTAATGCGCAGACCGTGATACTGAACCCGTCATAATCCTTGTACAATACAGATCTACGGTATAGGCTTACGTGATATAGGTTTTACGGCCCCCATTGGCTTATAAAGGTGTTAATCTATCTTTAAATCATAGAGGATTGGGAATTGTGGCCAGGTTGTACTTGTACCTAAGCCTGCTTTTGGTTATGAAACTAAATCTTTCGAAGGTGGGTCGCTTCTTGTGGTCCGAATAGGATTATTGTAATCCAATTCGAACATTTTGGGAATATTTGATTTTGCTTGATTTGATTCCGCATTTGGAGCAGGATGGAGGAATTGACGTGGACAATACCTACCTGGCATGTTTCAATATATGTTATACATACAATAGGTACAGCTGCTAGAACTAGGACCTATTAACTTGCGTGTCTTTATTGCGTAACTTATGATATACAAATATACACAGATTGTTACGTGTTCTTAATCAAGACTTACAAACAAACCTTGCCTATACATCTTATTTATTAAAACTTTATGTAACTCAAAATGTACAAAGGCGGACTTAATGCCATAGGTATTCTCTACCAGTCAACCGTGGGTGATGAAGAGATAACATGGAAGGTGCATAAAAGAAAATGTTACGTGACGACAAATAAATACATTTTGGCAACTGTGCTAATAATTAATTAAATATGCTTATTAATTAAATACATGATGTACGTTACATCATACCACAACTGGTAGATAATGCATAAGTTAAGTCGGTAAGCTATATTGCGATTACGAATCCCTTAGTAAACGGTAAACAAGGATGCCGCGTTAGAAACTTTTAAAATCTTCAAGCTCCACGAGGGTTGTAGGTACTTAATATTGACAAGCTGCACTCTTCCACTACACTTTGCTGGTTATTAGAACTGGGTCACGCGAGCCACCTGCGCACGGGTTTGGGTGTGTAGTGTGTGCACATGTAATAGGGTGTATGTGTGTGGAATATAATGTGGGGGTAGGAGTTATGTATGTTTTTCTTCCTTTCTTTTAGTGTAGATTGGGGGATAGGATCTGTAATCGTGGTAGCGTAAATTATTTGTTTAATTTTATTTAAATAAAAAATGTGGCAGTGGTTTTCTTTGACGATATGCGTTAGATATATCGATACTGGAAATATGAAATAACGTAAGGGACATTTTGTCGAAAATGAGTTATATATATCGTTGGATTCGGAATTTTTTGCTCTATCGATTGGTATATTTAAAATCTCGATATCTTAAAAAAAATGTCCTTTACATCACATATTTTCCGTAGGCCTAGACCATTTTTTTTCTAGAAACTGGTTGTATATGACATTTAAATTAATATTTTTATAAAAAAACTAATGTAAATCTCTTTACTCACAGTATTTGGTATTTACATCAAATCAAAATCGAGTACATTTTACAACAGGTCACATAAGTTATTCCATAATTTGAGATGTTTTATTATTGTCTTATACATTAGTGTTCCCTGAGAAGGTACAAAATATACCATGTCCCTTACATTAAATTGTGACTCAAATTATCATAATTATATTGACCCTTACGTTAATTTGTCAGCATCGAAAATAAATTGATTTGTCCTTAACATCACACAGGATTGCGTGGTCCGTACAATTTCTCAAAATTTATCTGAACGAATATTATTATGCTTCTCTGTCACGAAACGGTGCAACTTGGTACACAAGGAACATTTGTCCTTTTTAGGGACATGAAAGGCTATATTGTACTCTCGAATTAGGTTAATGAAAAGCTTTTCATTTAAGAATGCCTCGGATTTCTCCTTACAATTTATACATAACAATATTCTATATAACATATATTCTGCATAAATTAGATGTGTTTCTAAATTCTTTTGGAAGATAACATTTTGTTGACTTTTTTCTGGCATGGCAAAGCTGGTAACATTTCAATGTACTTTATGCAGCAAGTTTGGTAGCTTCGTCATATTTGTTTGGGGCTGACCGTTTGCGACCATCTGGACGAGATAAACCTTCGTAGGCATTTTTAATTGTGTATAAAATAAATGTTTGCCTTATGTCTAATGTTTTCATTAGAAATTGTTGGAAATTTCTAATGAAAACATTCCAGACTCGATGGTTGAGCCAAAGTTGAGGTCTGACGTCAACTCCATGCCCAAAAGCTCCAGGCGGTTGGTAACTGGCACAGATGCACTTCGGAATGTAGGGGATAGTTGATATGGGCTCCTTTTAGCGCTGAAAAGACAAGCCTGTGTTTTCAAAGAGTTGAATTTGACCAGATTGTCGTCGCCCCATTGGGAAACGAGATTTAAGGTCGAATTCATGCGCTCTACCATGGCCTTTCTGAGAGTGGCAATTTCGTCCCTGCCTGTTCTAGCACTGGATAAGTATCTCTCTACGACTGTGCTGTCATCCGCGTACCCAACTGCTCCCAATTGAAGTAGGTCATTGATATGCAGCAGAAAAAGAGTCGCAGAAAGAACAGACCCTTGAGGAATTGCTATAAGATCCGACAAACAGCCATCGATGACCTCTCGGATCAACCGCTCACTCAAGAAGTCGGAAATCCAGTTGCATAAGCTAGCAGGAACACCGAATGCAGGAAGCTTACTCAGCAGACTGGCGTGCCAAACCCTGTCAAAGGCCTTTGAGATATCGAGGGACACCGCAAGGGCTTCACCGTGTTTCTCAATGGCCTCGCCCCAACAATGCGTGAAATACACAAGAAGATCTCCGGTGGATCGACCACGGCGAAAGCCATACTGGTGGTCACTGAGGAGCTCATTGTCTTCAAGGTATGCCAGCAACTTGTTGTTGAGTACCCTTTCTATCACTTTACAAAGTATGGAGGTTAAGGCGATTGGTCTATAATTGGTAGGATCGGTACGGCTTCCCTTTTTGGGTACTGGTTGCACATTAGCAAGCTTCCAGGACACTGGTACCACTCCGGTTCTGAGAGAAAGGTGATACAGGCGAGTCAAGACAGGCGACTACTCTGGAGCACAACTTTTAAGGACTCGGGCAGGTATTCCATCCGGTTTGCTGGCCTTGTTCACGTCCAGACTACAAAGGGCTTTACGGACCTCTTTATTGTGAATTACAATTTCCCGCATTACGGAGTCACAGGTAAGTTACGCGGTAAATTAGACCCTGCGTCAAGACCCGAATTTTCCGCAAAGAGGGAGGCAAATAAATTTGCTTTCTCTTGCGCGATATAAGCTAGTATTCCATCCGGTTTAACCATGGGAGGTAGTGACAACTGTACGAGGCAGAATAAAAACAAAGTGATTTTCTCAATGTTAAAACATTTTTTGGAACGTTCTGCGAATATAAAACGATTCAAATAAATTACTTATTAGCTGGACATACATACATGCCAGTAGATAGCATGCATGCTATCATTGAAAGGGAGGTTAAAAAACTGATTGTTTGGGGACCTTCCCAGTGGCCATCATTTATGTAATCAGCCAGAAAAAGCCCTCATGCTTATCGAGTGAATGTGTTAGGAGATCAGGATTTCTTTGATTTCAATGATTTTGCTGAATCAGTTTTTACTCCTGCTACTCTCAAAAACAAAGAACTGCATTTCAAGAAAATTCGAATATATACATTTCAAAAATCGAACTTAAAGATAGTGGAAGAAAATCTAGCTGTGCCCAGTAGCATAGACAGCTTACCATTTATATATAAGGAAACTGCCAACTTCAGTTCCAAAGTTTAATGAGACTGATAAAGATAAAGACTAATTTTTGAGATTTTTTCAATTTAGCTGTAGGCTTCCTATTAAGGAAGAAGTTAATTTGTGTTTTTTTTACGTTTAATGATAACTATTTACATAAGACTGATTTGTTGATTTTGTTTATTTTTTAAGTGAATTTTATTTTTCTTTTGGGACAATGAGTCTAATTTTAGTAAGCCAAAATAGCTATTTTTATTCTGATTTAAAACAGAATTTAATAATGTTATACTTAACATAATTTACGAGAGTACCTACCTAAATTGCGTTTATGAAAGAGGATTAGTGAGCACAAATAAAAGTTTTGATCTATTTTATTCGTTTATTTTTTATCCCTATGAGTCAGCAAGTAGTTTTAAACTGTATGGCATAAAATGGTATAAAATTCTATTTTTTATATTTGTTAACAGCATTAACAATATAGAGTGTACCATTAAGAGACCTTTACTTTGAAAAACTCTAAATGTTTATTTCCTTAAGTGTCCCATACATCAATGCCGTTTATTTATATCAAAATTTTTGTAAACGTATATCACTCGTATTCATTATTATTTAATGTAAGGGACATGCTATCTTTGAAAGTATAGGCTTTATTGATTTTTTACTATTTTAGCTTCAAAGAATGAAGAAATCTAAGAAACTTTGTCCTAGACACTTTTTATATAAAACATATAGTTAAAAAATTATAGCCAGTTTTGTAAAAAAATATATTATTTTTGCTCTCCTGAAAACCTTAGTTTTGTCCCTTACGTTATTTCATATTTCCAGTATCGATATGTATAGGCGATGTTTAAAAATATGTGAGCTAAAATTTATCTTTACAAATTCGCGATTATTATGGCGAAAACAAACGGACTTTATTTTGAAAAATATGACATTCAGCGTGTTTATTACGTATTTCAAGCAAGTTTTTTGTATCACAAAAATACTAGAAGGATGTAGTGCAAGTTTAATGAGGAGCTTGTGGTTAAATAATAACTACGTCACGGGCAAATCTTTAAGTTAGCAACACTTGCTGAGGCTGCGGCCAGTCCCTGATCGGGTGTCCATCATAATTTATTGAGATGCCTTATTCGTGTGTTGGAGCACGTTAAGCCGGTGCTCCTGGCTCTCATTTGAACTTTTTGACATTCAGAAGCCAGAAAATCTTGCTCTTGCTGATTTACCAGGGATCGCGTTAACCAGTTAGTGGGTTGTTGAGGTCAGATATCGACTGCATGTCTGACCTCCATAAGCCACTAACTGGTTCCGTGTAAAACATTAAGTAGATGAAGTGCAGATCTACAATACTTATTAAGAACTCAAAACTGTAGTTTTCTGCATATCTCAAGGTAACTATTTAAACAACTGCGAAAAATCTCTGCATTGGCGTTGAAACTTTTACAATTTTTCATTCAATATTCGCAATTCTGTCTTAATAGTCCGCTGCAGGTACAGATAAATGTTTTCCACAGGTGAAATATTTGTTTAAAGAATATACACATACAACAAGAAAGATATTAAGTGTAAAATTATATTAAATACCTTTGTAGTATATCTTAAAATACTCAACATATTCATTTCTTGAGAATTATGTCACTACCAGATTATTTGAGTATAAGCAAACCTCCACGTTTTTTTGGAATATCCCAATATAATGAAATATTGTGACATTTTACAACATGGACATTATACAACGTGTAACGGAAAGGGTATATACATACCAAGGGCACGGCTTCTTTGGGTGATATCAAACGATATTGGAAAGGTTTTTTAATCCTATCTCTACATGTTCGGAAGTAATGAGAATTTTTAATACATTGATACCAGAAACCGAACATTTCAAATTGAAATAAGCATATCACAGAAGAGATTTATCGTGATATTTGCAAGTAACGTGGAAAATTTGGTATCAATTTTTAGAGTATTTTATTTTGAGTTGAAACCCTTCCAATATCGTTTGATATCATCCAAAGAAGCCGTGCCCTTGGTATGTATATACCCTTTCTGTTACACGTTGTATACATAGATAATATTGATATTGTCATCGTCAGCTTCCAGTCTAGTCGGATGCAGCTGAGTATTAGTGTTTTACATGCGACTGTCCATCTGACGTCCACAAACCATTAGCTGGGTAACACGATACCCCAGGGGTGTTGTGTTACCCAGCTAATGGTTTGTGTTACAAGACCTTGTGGTGGTGGTTGTGGTATAAGACCACTATCAGATTTTCTGGCTTCTGACTACACGTAATGATTGTCAAAGATGCTCAAATGACAGCGGGACTAACGGCTTGTCGTGCTTTCTGACACACGGATAAATCTCGACATGCGACTGTTATTATTTTTTGTATCTGTTATTTATTATATTTTGCATACCAATACTTAGGCTGAATGTACATCGATCGTTATTATATGAAGCCCAACTTCTTTCTTTTTTTGTAAAATACCAACATTAGGTACCTACATTCTATGCGAATAAATGCATAGATTTGTAAGAAAATACACTTCTAAATTCAAACCAGCTCCATCCCGCACCACATACATTAGTATCAAGTTTCTGCATTACGGACTTTTTGCAGTACACGAGGTGGAAGCTAGAGTGCTCGTGTATCGATGAGGGCACATTATCGGGCTCGGAATACATTTCAGGATATGAGATTCTGGATGTATTGTTAAAGTAGATGAATGATTTAGTTTAGGATGTAAAAATTACAATGCAGTTTATTTATTTCTCATTTCTACATTTTATTTGCCACGAGAGGGACTGGGAAAGACATGTTTGCCGCATCCGGACAAGCTGTGGGCCAGCAAAACACAAAATTGTTGCCCCTAAACAGCAACAAGGAGATGGTGAGACGACCTGGATGGCTTCTTTAAGAATAGGATAGAACAGACGCAGATTTGAGACCTTTTGCTTGGAAAGAGTAGAGGGAGGCCTGTGCCCAAAACAGTACAAGCTTGTAATAATAATCATATCAATTTTATAATATCAGTTGCTTGTCATTCTTTGTGCAATATATTCTTGAATGATCTTGCCGCATCACCTTCACCTTCTTTAGGGAAGGTTTACAGTCGCTCTGGTTTTGTTTCTGGATAAAACGACTTAGTGGAAATTTTAAAATTAACCGTTTATTCAATTTGCTCTATCAGCAAGCAAGTATACAGGTAGTTAATATGACATACTTTCGATCCAATCTTTAGGATAAGATCTCTAGTTGACGAATGGCGCCGTGCCAACAAGAAAATCTTTCACTTTGCCAATACTTCTCCATATATCGATGCTCTAAACTACATACCTAGCTATTCCAAGAGTATGCAAAAGGTTTAAAAAAATACATTGGTTTGCTTTATTTTCTCATCTCCTGTGTTGTATAAAATATTGGAAATTTTCTTGGGGATATGAAATAAACTTTGTTTTATCAGAAGTTAGGCTGGGCACTCATAAGTTTTCGCGAGTTCTCGAAATCCTTCACTAGTCTTTGACTGAGATACTTTTTGGGCTACAATAGTATGTATATCACACGCGGGCAGTAAATCATGGCGGTCAGCAATTCTCTATAATGTTATAAAGAGTAAAGTTTTGACTCTATGTTTGTTCAATCAAAAACTACTCGACCGAATTATGAAATTCTTTCATCCACAAAAATCTACTTTATCAGTAAGTAACTTAAATAAAAAAAAAAACATTTTCATGCAACCAAATCACGGTCAGAAGTTAGTTTAATACTTATAGCACTTCATCCTCTAATACAAACTTGATAATTTCATAATACGTGAATGATAAATGTGTGAAGGGTTTTGTGTTTAAAAATTGGGCGTCTACTAAGATTACCTACAACCACGATATGCTACTGTTACCTCCATATTGTTCCGATTTAAACCCCATCGAGACTGCGCGGGTTACCATTAAGAGTCACGTAGCCAAAAATGTCGACGGGAACATACCCCGGTCAATGGAAAAAGGAAGAATCCAGGAAAAAGTTATTATCATATCATATCATATATTTATTTGCATTCCACAATGTTGTTTTAGATGTTACAATAATTGCTTAAAGCTAGGATACAATCATGGACCCCGAAGGGCACAGCAAATCATAAAATTAATTCAATTTACAATAATAATTAAAGATGTCAATACATATTATATTCCCAAACTTATCAAAAGAATACTAAAAATGTCAATAAATTATTTAAAAAAAATCGATAGATAAAAAAAAAAACAATAGTGTCACAAAAAAATCATAATATAAACCAGTCAAAATGTTAAATGTTAATATGTCTAACTGTCAACTATAAAAGACATGTGAAAATTTACTATTAACTATGCGGTTACAGTCAAAATAAAATACAAAAGGTCACAATTTCAATGAGTCAATACATACTTCGTTTACAGGTCTATATTAAGTCTTAAAGTTAAAAAAATCACCTAGGGTATAAAAACAGTTCTCTATTAACCATTGTTTCAATTGCTTTTGGAACTTATGTAAGGGAAGTTCTCTTAACCGACGCGGAATATGGTTGTATACTTTAATGGACATCCTATAGCAATTTTTTTTATGTAATGCGCTTCTGCAAGTAGTGTGAATGTTCAATTTCGTGGGGTCTCTTGAAATATATTTACGGTTTTCATTATCGTCAACAAATAAATGTAATTGGTTTCTAACAAACATCCCAATTTCTATTATGTACATAGATACAAGAGTAAGCACTCCTAGTTTTTTGAAAAGTGGCCTGCATGTTTCAAAAGGTCCGACGTTACTTATAGCTCGGACACACTTTTTCTGTATAATGAAAGCTCTATTAACGTGTGTTGAATTACCCCATAACAATAACCCATACCTTAAGATGGAGCTTACGTGGCCGTGATAAGCAGTAAGAGCTGCTGTCTCACTAACTGTTCTTCTTAACTGTCTTAAGGCGTAAACAAATCTATTTAGTTTCTTGCATACTGTTTCCACATGAAGTTTCCAATTGCAGTTTTCGTCTAAGGTAATACCAAGAAATCTTATATTTTCATCTCTATGTAGTATTTCTTCTTCGAATATTATGTTGAAATTATGTTTATTAATTCGATTGTAGTTGCTAAAGTGTACATATTTTGTTTTGGATAAATTCACCCTAAGGTCATTTAGTGTTAACCAAGAAATTATGTCATTTATTGTCTCGTTTACTTCTTTTTCGTGGTTTTGATTGTTATTGCTAGGTATAATCACTGAGACATCGTCGGCAAACAACACGCATTTATGATTGGTGGCATTTGGTAAATCATTTATGTACAGGAGAAATAGTGGAGCTCCTAAGATACTACCTTGTGGTACTCCTGACCGATTGCTCTTAAATTGAGATCTATTGGTCGTTGATGTCAATTTTTTGTTTATGCGAGTCACTTCTACGCACTGTGTCCGACCACAGAGATAGCTTCGGAGCCAATCTAGTGCTGGACCCCGAATGCCATAGCGCTCGCATTTATCTAATAGCTTGTCGTGATTGACTAAATCAAACGCTTTACTCATGTCAAGGAAAACAACAGTTACGGGATTTTTTTTATCAATATTTTCTGTAATAGACTTAACCAGAGAGAAAGCTGCTAATGTTGTTGATTTGCCTTGTTGAAAGCCGTTTTGTTCTTCTTTTATTATTTTATTTTTGTTCAAGAACTCACGTAGTCTATGGTGCATAACTTTTTCATAAATTTTAGATAGTATAGGTATAAGAGTGATGGGTCTGTAATTATTAATATCCAAGGTGCAGTCTTTCTTATGAAGAGGTTTGACTACAGAAATTTTCAATTTTTCCGGGAAGACACCGCTTGCTAATGATGTATTTATTAGATGACATAGAATGGGAGAAAGTGCTCGTGCACATGATTTTATCACAATTGTAGAGATCTCATCATAACCTACTGATTTCTTATTATTTAGAGAGTTAATAATTCTCATGATTTCGGACTCCGAGCAAGGACGCAAGAAAATACTATTACTGTTAATTTCTGGCTGAGAGAAGTGTTTTCCAGTATATTTTTGTTTTGAGTTATTATCTTTCGAAACTGAAATGAATGCGTCATTGAACGCATTTGCGATTTGAACAGGATCCGATATTAACTCATCATTACATTTTAGTGCGTCTATTTGCGTATAAGTTTTGATTGTATCAGCTTTATTATTAATTATATTCCAGGTAGCTTTACTTTTATTTTTAGAATTTTGGATGTATTTATGATTTGTGAACTTTTTGGATAGGGTAATACATCTTTTTAACATTTTATTGTATTTCATGTATGTGATCCTTATATCCTTATTTTGTTTTCGAAAACAGGATTTCTTAAGTTTTCTTTTGTTTTTACAGCAGATTTTTATACCCTTCGTTATCCATTTAGGTGAAGCATTATTACTATGATTTTTGATTTTATATATAGGGAAACATAAATTATAAAATAAGATGAAAATGTCCTGAAAATTATTTTAGTGGGGCAGGAAGAATAGCGTGCTTTCTGTAGAAAAGTGCTTAAAGTGGAAGGTTAATAAAAATATATATCCAAAGCAAGATACAAAAGAAGATAAACATCATTGTCAAATTACAGTGGAATCCGTTTATTACGTCACCACTTCAATTGACCAAACGCTTATTATGAAGTAAATTTTAGATGAAAATGCGGACTTATTGGACCCGTATTTTCATTTAAAATTGACTTAAAAAGTTTGCATAAAATAAATTTTAGTGACATGTCGCGTATTATGACCTACTTTTAAGACATTAAGCCCAGTTATAGCTGTTTCATTACAGTTCCACTCGTTTTCGTGCCTTTCACTGATGACGACAGGAAGTTCTGGTGTTTGTTTTAGAACAGAATAGAAAAGGAACACATTTATTCGAGAACAGACATACAACAACTACAATAGAAAGTTACAACATTATCAAAATAACAACAACAATTGCGATGATCGACCGTATATGCGTATTTGACTGATTTCTCATTTTTGAATGGATTTATTAATATGTACATGCAATTTGTAGTGTTTCTCTCTAAACAACATACCTTAATTTTTATTTAATTTCACTTTTTATTTAATTTCAATGGACCTGTCACGCCCGTCAATGCTGCTGACTGCTGCATGAAATCGTCGGCCTCTCGTGAGGGCGAGAGGCTGACGATTTCATGTTTGATTTATGTGGTTAGCCATCTGTGATCCACTCAATCACTGTGATTAATTAAAAACTCTGTGATAAGTTTAAGTCAACATGGAGGGATTGCGCCCTAATGGGTGCACTTGTAAGAGACATTAAGGCATTAAATTAACTGTATGTATCACCATTGTTCTTTAAAGATCAATTAGGTAATTTTATGACTCCTTGGTTCGTGATGAGCGTGCAGTGATGAAGTTTGTCTTTGTATCATAATTTAATTAGGATTTTTCGATACGAGGTAAGTAATTGATAGCTTCGTTAATTTTCGAAAAGTGACAAGAAAGAACCAGAGAGAAGCAACAACGTTTTAAGACATTCTTAGACGTTGGAAAAATCCAGTTACAAAACAAAAACCCGTGTTTTCCAGCGGATCCGAAACGCGAGGGCAATTTAAGGAACAGGATGGGATTTTAGTCTATAAGCGTCCGATTCTCCCTTTCATTCCACACAGAGCGACATGAGTCGTTTGATTTTCCTCAGGTAAAACAAAATGTTTTTGCCATTTTATTAACACAGATAGTGCTTTCAATAATGTTTAAGTCAAAGGATTTGAAGCGAAATCTCCGGAATAAATTGTATTCCAGTTCTCAGCAAATGTTTAGAGGCTTAACCCAGTTAGAAGTTTAGAACAAGATTTACTTCGGAGGTTTAGACAATTAGGTTTGATTTAGCCTTTGAGTTTTGGCTAATTTCTACACAACCGCATCGTTATCCGGGTTTTGGATGGAACATAGTTCTAACATAGAACTCACTAGCCATATAGCCAGTAAGGGCTTTTGTGGTTTTTAGTGTAAAAACAATATGTATACTGCGATTTTGAACTTAGATAAAAAAAAACTTTGTTCGTGGTTTTTAGACTTTCTTATATCGTCAATATTAAGATTTTATCACGGTAGTAATCGTAAAGAGCTGTGGTGGCTTACTGGTACCAGGCACGACTTACTAGTTGTAGTCTAGGGTCCAACTCCGGCTACCATGAGACGGGCTGCGGGTGGCGAGCAGGGGTTACACCGTCCGGTCAGGACCAGGATTACATCTGCGGCGTGTCGTGTTCCACGTGCACCTCAAAGAGCAGTACATTGACGGGACTCGATAGGACCATTGCCTGTTGGAGTTGCGAGAATGTTCTAACGAGATACCGCGGCCCCAGACCACAAAGGTAACTGAAGGAACAGGGTGGGTTTTTAGTCAGTAAGTCTGACACTCCCTTCAGCTCCACTCCGAGCGGGAAGACTAATTTGGTAAATTTTCCCGCTGAATAAAAGGCACATGACTTTGTCATTTTCATTACCATCACTGCTTTCAGAACGGTAAAGGACAGCATCGTAAGGAAACTGGCATATCCTAGGAACGAAAAATCCGAAGACATAATACAACATGTAACATAATTACATTACATCCTGAAATTAGTTTGTTCAGAATCGTTTACTGAATCGATTTTTATCGTATTTAATTTAAAAAAAATATCGACATTTTTATCCCAAAGCAATTGAATCTACGTTAATTACAAATAACACTTTCGCTGTATAGTAAAAACAAACTAACTATGGACCGTAAATTAAATTAGTAACTTTTTAAATGCAGATTTAAATAAATTCCGTCATTCAGTACACATTACAGAAAAACGAAACTCATTAAAAGGAAGTTAAAAAAAGTCTTAAAAAAAACTGTTTAACGAGTAAAACTAAAAATTCAGAGTATGTATTATGATAATAACATAATTTTCAAACACGCTCAGGTGTTTGAGGGTGTGCGTTAATTGCGATACATGTTGTATAAGACATATATCAACCTGCACTGATCCTCCGTGGTGAATTCCCTATCATAAGAGAAGGCCTGAGTCCCAATAGTGGGACCATTATACGCTGATTATGTTACGTTAAGCATAGATATCAATATTCACTATTGATACCTAAAGCAGTGAAGTGAACGTAACATTACAACATACAGGTTTTTTTATAGTCTATTTATTTACCATAGTCCACAGGCACACCTCACTACTTTCAAAGAGGATCCTGTGATACTCAGTCACTTACAGGCATGCAAATCCTTCCTAAAAGTATAATTATTTAATTATTGTAATATGAATTTTAAAGTTGGTATATATTCATTTTTGTATTACATTAACATTAAAATAAAATTCAAATACTCTTTATTACAACTTTTCAATTCCTTTTTTTTAGGGTTCCGTAGTCAACAAGGAACCCTTATAGTTTCGCCATGTCCGTCTGTCTGTCCGTCTGTCCGCGGTTTAGCTCAAAAACTATTGGTACTAGAAAGTTGTACTTTGGCATGAGTATACATGTTAATGACGCCGAAAAAGTGGTAAAATAAAATTTTGAAAAAAAAAAACAATTATTTAGGGTACATGTAAAGTGGGATGATAATTTTTTTTTTCGTTCTTCCCATAGTGTGGGATATCGTTGGATAGGTCTTTTGAAAATATTAGGGGTTTAGTAAGACCGTTTTTTGATTAAGTAAACTGTTCGTGACTTATCAAGCTTTAAAGTACCAATTTTCGTTAGAGTCAAGTGTCCCCCCCTCTATCAACTAAACGGTTGTAGTTAGAAATTCAAATGTCACGGTAGTAGTACCTATATATAACGAAATTTAAAGGAAAACTATCACACATAATTGGGCTTTACAAGTTTACGAGTAATAGTCGACCAATTGTATTTGACTCGAAAATTTCGAACAATTCTATAGAAATGTCGATAGATGGCGCTAAGCGCCAGTTGTATCGTGCTAGTTTCTTGTGACGATTGAGTAGTGTAGCTGTGTGTCCGTATTTAAATTCAAAACACCGGCTATGACAAGTTTTATACAAATCTCTAAAAAAAATTAAAACTTTCCGTGCAAAATTGTCGGATCAGGTGAGGATTTGTATAGGAAGTCAAATTAGTTAGGTAGTCATGTTTGGCTTTTAGTTAGAGCATGGTACAAAACGATCAGTCAGCGAATACGACACGCACTTGGCTGTTATAAAAACTACGGAACCCTACACTGCGCGTGGCAGGACACGCACTTGACCGGTTTTTAGTTGTTAAGTCCTTATTTGTTTTACTGTTATGGTGTACATAAAGAATTTATCTATGTATTGTTATTTTAATGAATACTCATAGCTTTGTTACCTACATATTATGCTGGTGACGTGACACATGTCACGGAGCTAAATAGGCATACGCATAGCACTTTTCATTATAATAGCTCATTCCTAATTCGTTGATAATAGCATTGAAACATCATAGAATTAGGGTGGGAAACATATACGTTTAAGGAGATATATCTTGGAAAGTTCTATCCTCAATAAACTTTGTTTCGTGCAATTATGATCCGTATGTTTTGACATACGGAACATAATTGCACGAAGCAAAATTGCATTGCCGGTTAAATTTTAAGGTGAAAGGCAGTTTACAGAGCCAAGCAGCTTAGTACTTACTCTTCCGGCGGGGTTCGAAATACCTATGTACAATTGGCTAAAAAAATAAGCAGGCAGGTAGATAGTTATCTGATGCAGGTATTAATCAATAGATAGATAGATAGAATATACTTTATTGTACACCAATAATTGAATCACACTTAAATAACAATATTGTAAAAAAATTGGTTACAATGGCGGTCTTATCGATCAATCAATGTTCTGCTTCAGCTTAGCAATAGCTCTTATGACTGTATATTATTGCCATTGAAGCTATATTTATCTTTTATTATATTTTTACGCTAGGCAAAGGTACGCAAACTTGATGCAAAACTACGAAACAAACTGCCTAATAATGTAGATACATATAGAGAGATGTGGACCTCTTAATATTATTTTCCATTCATTCATGCTGGACATCCCACCCATAAACATAAAACGTTTTGTGAATACTTGTATTGTGCGTACAGCTAAGGAGTCGAATTCCCTGCTGGAGTCTGTGTTTCCTGATAGCTATGACCTGGAGGTCTTTAAGTCAAGAGTGAACAGGTTACTTCTAGGTAAGCGTGTTTCATCTTCAACCACATCGTCGCTTACCATCAGGTCCGATAGTACTCAAACGCGAGCCTATTGTGTATAACATGCACACTAATCTCTTTAGCCACATGTACTATACCCATATTATTTGCTGAGGTCATCCTAACAAAAGACCACAATAAAACAGACATATAGGGAATTACGGAACAAATCCGGAACCTGGCCTTTTACGGCACAACCTACATTAAACGGAAGAGGAAATGCTTGTGAATGAAAGCAGGTTAATTTAAATAATTTGGAACCGGTAGAGATCCCGTGGCTGGGAATGCCACATAATTACCATTCATAAAAATTATAGGCCCGTTCCCACAGAGGTTTATTTTTTCATGGCTTGTTGTAAAAGTTCATGGGACCGGGTTTGAGTGCGATTGATTGTTATTTTTCTCTGGGGCATTTTACTGAGATCTTTTGTCTTAAGTAAGCGATTTGTGGTCTTAGTCGGTAGAGTTGGGAGGTCTTACGGGATATGCAATAAAAGTAAGAGCTTTTTCCTTGGCAGATGCAGGAAGTGTTTTGAATGTAAGGTGATACAATTCGCGATTTATATTTGTTTTGAACATTAATCGTTGAAACACAACTTTATATCGCAGTTTCTAATAAAATTAAATAAACTGATAGCTGAAACAACAATTAATCGATACAATACTTTCTTTTTTTAATCCTTTGGACACTATCTCACATAATGGTAAGCGATGATGTGGCCGAAGATGAAGCACGCTTACCTAGAAGTAACCTATTCACTCTTGACTTAAAGACCCTCGGGTTATAGCTGTCGGGAAACACAGACTCCGGCAGTGAATTCTAGTCCTTAACTATACGCAAAATGATAGTATTCCCAAAAATAAAAGAATTTAGAAAATAAAAATGAAAGAAGAAGGAGTGTAGAATTCTTATATTTTTGTAAAAGTAGCATTCAGACAGCAATGCATATTTTCAAGTAGGTAAGTATATTATTTTATTTACTGAAAGTGTTTCAACTATTTAGAACAATTTACGTACTGAAAGTGTTACTTTAAAAAAAACTCACAAACACTGCAAAATTGCTTGAAACTAATTAAAGCTAAAATTAAAGCTAGTTAGTAAAACGCCTATAGGTATAAAGCAGAATGATTACTTTACTCTTTGGCAGAATGGCACATAATTTTTGTGGATACCACAAAGTAAATGAAATTCTTTTTTCAAAGGCAACGCCATCTATTCAGTTACCCAGCCAGCCAGTAACCACAGCCCATTAAAATAAATAAAATTTTACACAATTCAGCCGCGCCTCGTTCGTTCCCTATGAATATTCCATGGAACTTTGTTTAAATTTAGACATGGTTCAAACACTTTAATCCAAGTTATTTGTACTTTAATTTAAACGATTAATAATGTTGTGTCTTGCTTTGGATTATTTTGTTTGTTTCGGATTTTAAACCGACTTCAAAAAAAGTAGGAGGTTTTCAATTAAACTGTATTTTTAAAAAAATCTGTGCTACCTCATAAGTTCTTACTGGATAACTGATTTAGATTTATATAATTTGATCGAGATCTGATAAATAGTTTTAGATGATGTTCTTATTTTTTGTATGTTTACCGATTTCTCCGCCAATTGTAGCTAAAACTAAAGTGAAAAATCTTAATGAAAACTTTCAACGGCAATTAGTTTGAACGACCGATCTCGTTCAGACTAATTGTCGTTACAAGTTTTCAAGTCAACAATTTTTGAGATATAGCCACATTTTCTAAAACCGCTTATCATAACATAACCGTATATAACTTTGTATTTCATACAAACACTATGGAAAATAAAGTTATTTAGCGTAGTTACTACGGAAGCCTTCATGTGCGAGTCTGACTCGCTCTTAGCCAATTTTTAGAAAAATAATGCGTACGGCTGTTATTATCCAGCCACGAGCTCCTCAAGCAGATGCTTCATGTATATACAGACGCCAGCACATCAAGCTACAACAATCTGTCAAACTTTACTAGATTTTCAACTTTACTGTTAAAGAAATTCGGTTCAAGGCTCATTGGGAAAATTTGACAGTTTCGGGTAGCTTCATGTGCTGGCGTCTGTACCTTATATCGGTATTCAGTTGCATCTAATTAGACTGGACGCTGAACCTAACCCAGCATATATAGGGAGGAATGGGCTAGGTATGTTGAAACTAAACTAAGACACAATTTGCGAAAAAATATACAATTAATTGTGACATTTACAAGACTAATTAAATTTAGCGAAACATATATCGACGCCTTAGAGTGAAAACCTCGTAAGTGAAAAAGGACTTTTCAGGAGGAAGAAAAATCTGCGTGCTATAAAATTTTTGTACGGTTTTTATGTTTTTTTTTTATTAATTTATATGTAAATTTAACCCGTTTTTATATCCAGAACTGTTCAATATTATGTATAATATGAAAAATATTATACATAATATCGAACAGTTCAGAAATGCATAATCCATGGCCTGATTACGCTAAACTGCCGACGCGATGCGAGTGTTTCCGAGGTTGTCACTTACTTTCATAGATAGCGTTTCGAGTATCGAATGAACATATTAGTGAGATCAGGATGTGCGTTGCTAGGATTGCTTTCTGGAAACGCATTAAAAAAGAATCGGATAAAAATGTACTCCCGAGGTTTTCACTCTGAGGCGACGATATTATATTAGTAGTATATAGTCTTCATTTATTTCTATTGTCAATCTTTGGTATGTTAGTCCTATGTGTGTTCTTAAAACATCGATCAGATTGTGATGAAACTTTGGCAGGGAATTCCTAGGACGCGGGAGAGGATTTCTTTATTATTTTTAAAGACATCAATGTGGGTAGAATTCACGTTACTAGCAATCTTGTTAATCCCTCCAACTAAGCTAAATATCACAGCAATAGTGCAATGGGTGGGGTTCGAACCCGATACCTTTAGATCACAAGTCCGACACCTTAGAGATTTCGGGACCAAACAATCCGATTAGAAAAAACACATATTTAGCACATGTACTATCGTGGACACTCCCGCCTGACCACCACTAAGCTCATTTTTGCTTGCACTTACAACATTTAAACGATCTCTAGCCCCGCCCCCTTGACGTTGTATAGAAATAATGAATGAAGTACAATACCGAGCGGCCGAGCACAGTGACGACGCAAGCTAAACGAGAGTTATTGTTATTTTCAAACTGCTATTGAAATTGGCATACCTATGTTACTAATGATGTGTGATTTTTAAATTGGCTTACGTTACTATTGATATGCGTGTGTCGGTAATTGTAAATTCACAGATTCCTGGATTCCTGTAATTATTTTTTTAAATTATTATAGGAATCTTATAAAATCCTATACCATTAACAGGCAATAGGTAAGCTAGCGAGCGTCTGTAAGCGCGTTCTCTAAATCGTCTTTAACGATTTCGATAAAAATTGAAATACTTATGTAATGAGGCTTTAGGGGGTGAAAAGTTGATCTAGCTAGATTTCATCTGTGGAAAAATTCGTTGCGTGTTAATATTAGTCCTGAGCGGAGCTCGGTTACCCAGATAAATTACTTAATCTATTCTAACTATGATATTTATTCTAACTAGAACTTTGATTTTTTAAGTTCTATCATCGTTTAAACATTTATTAAAAAGTAAAATATTTTTTAAAGGTTTATCAATTTTATTACTATCCAAAGTAAATAAAACAAACAGATTTTCATAAAATATTTATTAAGTCCAATATAGGAATTGGATCAGTAAATAGGTATAACACTAAAAATCAAATAACAAATAATAGAACCATCTTCAAATAGTTTACCATTTAAAGAAATACAAAACCTCCCTTCCTGTGACCTATTACTATAAACAACAGTTACAAGTTACAACGACTGGTGTAATTCGTTACAATATTAAGATCTACTGTTGGTGGTAGATTCAAATATGAAACGATAAAATTTAAAAAATAAATAAAAGCTCTGATAATAAACAAATATGCAAAATAATTGGCATTTTGCTGGTTCTTATTAAGGTGAAAGGATAGCCCAACGTCCTTGAGCATTGAACGTGAAACAAGCGGCCAGTGCTGACCACCTCGAGTGCCCGCGCGCTCCCCCGAACGTCATAGGTATCACCGGACGCAGATACGTTCGAAGCATTTTTGTCACTACCTATTAGCTTTTATCATCATGAAATCGATTGAATATAGTCGGACCCAGAACATTTGCAATGCTTGTTTTGAGAACAAAATATTCTTTAGTGAGTACAGTTATTGTAGTTAGAGTGAATCAAAATATAAAAAATTTCAATTTGTTTTGGTGAAAATAAATAATAACGCTTTTATCAACCGACGACAAAAAAGGAGGAGGTTATCAATTTGACGCGTATATATTTTTTGTAATGTATTTTCACCGATTACTCAAAGACGGCTGAATCGATTTGGAAAATTCTTTTTTTGTTTGAAAGGGTATACTTCGAAATTGGTCCCATTGTCACTTAGTCAGGATCTGATGATGGAATCCTGGAGAAATCGAGGAAACTCTTCAAATATTATAGGCACAGCTATAGTGATTTGAGTATTTTTTATAGTAACTTGTGTAGTTGCATTCGAAAAGCACAATTTGTGAAGTGGACCTGATGATGAATACAACAGATGGCCACTGGAACTACTCAATATATAAGTAGAAATAATAAGTATTTCATGTGTTCCGCTTCGATTACTTGAATGTGGTTAGTTATTTTTCACTTTGCAGTGTTTTTTGGGAGTCGGTTTAATTTTTGGTAAATTTTTTTTTTTATGTACTAAGAAAATTGGCCAATTGCGAGTCAGACTCACCCATGAAGGGTTCCGTAGTAACTATAATAATATAATAATTATGTATATTTATTTGACGAATAAAAAAAAACTTACAATTTTTTTAAAACTAGCTTATTTACATTTTTACAACTATGCTAAATAACTTGGTTTTTCATAGTGTTTGTATGAATTACAAAGTTATATTTGCGGTTTTAGAAAATATGCTGTATCTCAAAAATTGCTGACCCGATTTCATTCAAATTAATTTTGGTTGAAAGTTTACATTAAGGTCTACAGACATATATTTTTTTAGATTTTTCACTCCATTATTATAGAAGTTAGAGGGGAGACACACACATTTTACCACTTTGGAAGCTTATATCTTTTAAACTATTGACTTTATGAAAAAGTGGTTTTAGAAACCCTTATATCATTTTTAAAGACCTGTCTATGGATACCACACACGCATAGGTTTCATGAAAAAAAATATTTTCAGTTCTAGTTCCATGTATGGGGACCCCCCTTTATTTTAAATATATTTTAATTTTTTTCTTAAAATAAGAAAGCGGTTTACAGAATACATCTATCTACTAAGTTTCACATGTATATTCTTAATAGTTTCGGAATAAAATGGCTGTAACATACGGACGGACGGACAGACAGACAGACAGACAAACGGACGGACATATCGAAACTATAAGGGTTCCGTTTTTTGTCATTCAAGTCATTCTGCTACGGAGCCCTAATAAAAACTGTCCGAGTGCGAGTCGGACTCGCCCATGAAGAGTTCCATAGTAGCAAGCAGTTTTGCTTTCAACTTTGTTTTTCATAGTGTTAATAAAATAAATAAATATATTTCAAACGAACGATATGCATGCCGAACGAGCTGTGGGCCCGTAAACCTCAAGATTGGTGCCCTGAAACAGGGACACAAAGTCGCGGCAGACCACGAAGGAGATGGCGGGACGAACTTGATGTCTTCCTTGAGAATTGGAAAGAATTGCCGCACAACCGGGACCATTGGAAGGAATGAAGGGAGGCCTTTGCCCAGCAGTGGGACAGTGCAGGCTAAATAATAATAATATTTCAAAAAATTGACTTGGAGAAAAAATGGTTTGTTTCATTTGGCTACGAAACAATAAAAACTAAAATATAAAATCTATCTATCTTTATTTACTTAACATTTAGTTTAGTCCACTCGCAATCAACACTAAAACTAAATATTCACATACGTCCAAGCGCAAATGAAATGTCCCATTTTCAAATAACTCAACCGTACCACTGTACCAAACGTACTATCTACGCTGTTTACTCTTTGACGCAAAGTTTAAAGAGCGGGGCGCGCTAACATGCGACACAGCCTCCCCGTGCGAACGCTAGGGTGAGACTGGTCCTTGCGTATGAGCGAGCGCGTGCGCCGAGCGCGAATGTAATAATATAGTATTATTAATTTAACGGCACGTAAGTAATAATTTTGTAAAATTTTGAATTAAAATTTTATAAAGCAATAAATTCTCTATAATAATGTGAAAGAAATATTTAAATCGGTCCAGTTATTTGAAAGCAGTAAGCAAATTATTGCAAAAATAAAGAGGATATATTCGATTGTTTTTCCGAGAAAAGTATGAACAATATCAAAAAAAAAAAAAAAAAATTCAAAGTCAAATATGTTACGCGTATTAGGTATTTTTTTTATCTATTTGGTCCATCCGTCTAGTAGTAGTAGTCCTTCAAAGAGAGGTCTATTTCGTAGTTTGACGTATCCTTTCGCCTTAAAAAAAGAAATATTTTTTTAAGTAGGTAATCAAAAATATCTACAGATGAAAAAAGCCACAAATACCCATCAGTACTTACACTTAAATATTTTGCAATATATGCGACAACATTTAAATTATCTGTAAGTAAGCATTACAAAAATATAATAAAAAAGACAACATAAACAAAAACTTTGCTAGAATTAAAACAGTCGGTAAATCATATTTTTTCTAATGCCTTTTAAATATTAAAAAATAGGTTATAATATAATCAGTAATTCCCGTAAGAAGAAGCTCCATTTAAAACGAATTTTCAGTCAACCCTAAACTATATTTACTTATAAATAGTTTTTAAGTTAATACTGATATCTATACAGGTGGCAAGCATTGTTTCTTTAAAACCTACCTTAGAAAATGAAACGGATAGTGCGTGAGTAAGCGAGAAAGTATTCGAGTTCGCCTCGAACAACAAAACAATAATATCCGTGCATACATAATTATTTCATTTTCGTTATTATTAAACATAGACTTTCTATATAAAATTATTCAATAAATCGAAATAAACCCGAAAAAAAGACAATAAATCTTCCCTAAAGTTAAATAATCAGTCGGTAAATAACAAAGGTTATCACAATAATCACCAGTGATCGGAGTAGGTAGATTGAAATGGGGTCATTGATCCGAAACGTATATATTAATATGGACATTTCTCCGGAATTGGTGGATTATTAAAATAAAACCGGAACTTATGTAGGAATTTTATTCTGCCAGAGTGGAAGGAGTCATTTGATGATTTGCCATCCTCAAAAAAAAGGTAGGAATAAAAAAAATAAAAAAATAAAAATTAAAGCTTCGATCGGAATTAGATTGTTTTTATTATTCAACAGATAAATAATGAATTAATTTAGTTTTTATACCTTCCTTTAAATTTTGAATTGAGTAGGAATAATATCACTACCAACATTAACAATGTTTAATTGAATCCGGAAATATCGGAATTACTTTCCGGGAAAATGGCTTATCCATGTTATTCTTTCTGTGTGCATTTATGATACAAGTACCAAAAATCAATCTACCTACTCCGATTACTGATAATCACTCAATGGCCACTCAATCTTAATACTACAATAAAAAACTTTTTGAAAAAATATTAAACCGACTTCTAAAACAAACACAAAAAGTGTAAAATAACTTTTCTTTCGGAAGTCGGTGGCAAAAAAGTCAAGCAATTTAGAAATAAAAAATGTGTAAACAAATAAATAAAGGAAATTTTACACTAATATTTAGTCATTGCGCCTCCTACGTCAATAACAGCGTCGCACCTCGTTCTTCCACCACGTTCGTGCCATTTGCTCGCCCTGGGATATGGACAAGCTCTCCGGGATCACCAGCACTCATCCAGCCCCACATATTGGCGCATGGGGTAAGGGTTTCCAGAATCGTTTTATGGAATCACGTTTCTTGGTTCATACCGTTTATTCATCACACGCCATAAGTGTTGACGACCATGTTGGCTCGACCTGAAACACTTCTCATCTGCAAAGATGGCTCTTAAGAAATCCATATCTCTATAGTCTCTTGTGAACCATACTCTTGCCGCTTAACGATTCTTTTGCCGGTTTTCTGTGATGGAGCCCTACTCTATGTTAAGCACGACGAACTGTGCGTAGTGACACGTCGTACTCTTCGGCGAACACTCTCGTCGGCGTGAACGTGTTCTCTTGTTGATAGGTGTTCACCATACGTTGGACGTTTACTTCAGTTATGGACGTGGTGCCCGCGGTTAAGACACTCTCTTCTTCATGGCGTCTGATCCACAGCCGCACAGTGTTTCTCTACAAACAATAAACAACCTCATAAGTCACAGATACCAGTTTACAAAAATGTTAACCTGAAACTTTTAATCAGAACAAAATATCTGTTTTGCCCTTTATTTATAGGTACCTATTTAATTCTCAATGGTGTTATTTATGTTTAGATAATAAAACTGCGGCTTGGGCCCGATTTTTTTGGCACATTAGAGATATTATAGAACAAAGCATGTTTTTACTTCGGCGTGCAATTTGAAACAAAGAAAATTGTTAAGGGCGGGCGCCCTTTGCACGTTTTGGCAAAGAATTAACACTACAAACATAATAATGCTCTTTGTTGTCACTCTTTTAACTTCGTCGGCAAAGGTATGCCTTCTGTTATTTTTAGTTGCTTTGTTATACTGAGGTAACTAAAAATAGGATTTTGGGTTTGTCTAAGAAATTATTATTATATCGTTTTGCATTCAAACTAATCTGAAGCTCATTCGAAATTCAATTGCAATGTTAGTAATCTTTTATTGTTTGTTTTATCTCTACTTTCACGCTTATTGTTTAATGCATGCCGTATTTTTTGTAATAAGTAATAATATTTTGACTTGTAAAATGTTTATTGGTGTATGCTTTGTTGTAGTAACTACGCCAAATAACTTTGTTTTTCATAGTGTTTGTATGAGTTACAAAGTTATATTTGCGGTTTTAGAAAAAATGCTGTATCTCAAAAACTACTGACTCGATCTCATTCAAACCAATTTTGGTTGAAAGTTTATATTAAGATCTATACCATATATATATATATTTTTAATTTTTACTCCATTATTATAAAGTTAGAAGTGGGAGGGGGCACATTTTACCACTTTGAAAGCGTATATATTTTAAACGATTAACTTTATGAAAAAGTGGTTTTAAAAACCTCAATGCCATTTTTAAAGACCTCTCTATAGATACCACACACACATAGGTTACATGAAAAAAAAAATATTTTCAGTTTCAGTTTCATGTATGGGGAGTCTCCCTTTATTTTAAATCTTTAATTTTTTTCTCTAAATCGGAAAGCGGTTTACAGCACATCTACCTACCAAGTTTCACATGAGTCCTAATAGTTTCGGAATAAAATGGCTGAAACATATGGACGGATGGACAGACAGACAGACACGACGAAACTATAAGGGTTCCGTTTTTTGCCATTCGGCTACGGAACCCATTTATAATTCATTTTTTTATTTGGTCTCGCTAGTAGTCGTGTCTTGGGGGCCTAAGATCGCCGCTTTAGCAGAATCGTAATAGGATAATAATATGAATTACATTACAATTCGTAAAATGGTCACAAAGTGACAATTCATAATATTAACTGCGTTTATGACTATTTTAAGAATTTTATTAACGTGATTCATATCATAGTATCCAATTACGATTCTGCCAAATTGGTCATCTTAGCCCCTAGGAAAAAGCATAAATCATCTATAGCTACGTATAACGATGACTCGGAAGTGGGCTCACGTAAGAATGATTGTTCGAGCTAGATCGTGCTTGGCACACAAACAAAATTATGATATTAATGAATAAAATACTTGTATACGATACACAGTGGCAAAGATTATTCCTTTGAAACCATGAACATAAATAAAAACAGATAGTGCGTGTCTTAGCGAGAAAAAGGAAAATAAGTAATAATTGTTTTACCAAGTTTGAAAATTGAATATTTTTTTCTACTTGTTTCTAGTTTAACTATATTTATCAAAAACTTTTACTCTTGTATATAACAAGCTAAACAGTGCCTAATTATTTACACAAGATGATAATTATTTGCACAAAATGTTATTTATAGGTAAATTAAGGTAATTGAAAATAACAAAAATGATAACAATAATTAAAATATTTTATTACTTACGCTCATATGCAGCTGCTCAGCGAGTTCACTGATGTTAAATCCTTGTCCATGCAAAATGATAATTTAATTTAATTCTTCTCGTATGAGATTTCTGGAAGACAATATGCACAAAACGTTCTAGCACAGGTTCTCTGGAGTCCAGTATTATCGCACAGGTTAACGTTTAGGCAATCAAAATTCAGGTAAACAGAGCAATGGTCAATATTCGAATGATCCGATAAGCACGGCAAAGTTCGTCCGTAAAATTCGCAAAAAAGTGTACACAGGATACGTCACTAAGCTGCGCAGTGCAGATTGCAACTAAATACGTTGAAGCGTTCCTAATAGGCCCAAACTCTAAGGGGGCGTGGCTCGGCGCCTCCACATGGTTTAAGCGAAAACATTTTTTACTGGTCAGGCGGAAAAGACCGTGATAGTACACATCGATACCTTGGGGTAGAAAGGTCGTAAAAGCCATAATGTGTTTATGGCTTTTACGACCTTTCTACCCCAAGGTATCGACATTTTGATTTGGTTTTTTGAAAACCAAAAACAAAGGAAAGAATAGTCTTAACGTGGCATGCACCGTACCTAAAACTAGTTGTAAAATTCTCACGACTGCCAGACACCAACAAAAACAACATTGATTTAAAACGACCACGCCAAACTATCCAAATAACTTAAACAAAATTAGACCTCCCTTCGTCACACACAGGATCATGAAAACATTGGGACGAACGTGATTATTCCGCCATGTTGAACTGGGAGGTACAGCTCTAATAGTAAGTGACCCAAACCGCATTAAATTAGTGCCGGCTTGGTGTCTGTCAGCCCAGAGAAATTGGGCCACATCTAAATTTAATATCGTTCTGACCTCTGCTGTTTGAACTGAGAAGAAATTTTCATTAATTAAAAATGTAGTGTAGTAGTAGCTCATGTGCTTGGCATTTTCCTAACTACGTTCTTGTTGGTTTACAGTCTAACCAGAGCGAACATCTGTATGACCTCTAGCTGGGTATCACAATATCTTTTGGCAAAACCAAGTACGCTTAATTATGAAATATATATACAACGTGTAACGGAAACCCCATATCTATCCAAAAGGGCTGAAGACAACATCTGGTATGGAGTCTCTATGCACAGTTTCAGCACAAAATAACTGACTCAAAGAATTGATACCAAATTATTGGTTTCATACTTATATTTCTTGAATACCAATCATAACAAACGTGTCACAGCACTACGAGGGTCAATAACTTTCCATGTCACTTGCCAATAAGATTCTTTTCGTTCTTCTTAATTTGAAAAATTCGGTCTCTGGTATCAGTGTATTGGAATTTGTAATAAGTTCTACACACGTAGACTTAGGATTACAAAACCCTTGCCATATCGTTTGTTATCATCCATAGAAGCCATGCACTTGGTATGTATATACCCTTCAAATTACATGTTGTATATTGAGAAACGTATTCACATTTCAGAGATATGACAGATTCTTATATTAGGTATATCTTAAAGTTTTATTTAAATTATCCCAAAGTTCTAATAATAAAAGATTATGTACAGGCGAATATAAAAATGTTTATTTGGCATCGAAAAACTCGTCAACATCGCTGTCAGTTTGGATAGTAACGAACACTGACTGCATTGTCATGTTGGATAGCAAGACAGATTCTTTCACCGACCGACGAAAAGGTCAGCCCTCTGGTCACACGAGTCGGAGAATCGTGTAGTGATTTATATAATATCTTGAAATCAAATGTGTGTGATTGAACGGGGTGAGTAGTTAGTCAGTAGAAGTCTGACACTCCCTACCGCTCCACCCAGAGCAGGAGAAGTCATTCGATGATTTTCCCACAGAAAAACATATGTTTTAACAGTTTCTCGGGTCACCTTCGGGCGAATATTCCGCTTCGACTGCAATGACAAATTCAACCCACTTACATCAAAATGCATTTTTATCTATACTTATAATAAATCTGTAGAGAGGTCAATTCTGTACATGAAATATATTTACAAAATAACTATCAGGGGGTGATTAGGGATCGATACTGATGCCAAAAATGCAATCAGTAAAATTTTTGTCTGTCTGTCTGTCTGTCTGTCTGTATAACCGTTATAGAAACAAAAACTACTCGACGGATTTTAACGAAACTTTGTACAATTATTTTTCATACTCCTGAGCTGGTTATAGTATACTTTTCATCACGCTACAATCAATAGGAGCAGAGCAGTGAAGGGAAATGTTGGGAAAACGGGAGAAGTTACTCCATTTTTTAAGCTTCCGTCGCGTGTGCAACCTTAATGGTTAAAGCTACACAGAAATCATTTATGACGGAAATATTCTCCTTAAAATTATATAACAAATATCCCACGACAGCATATATCTATCTTTTATGGTTGACTCACAATAACACGTGTAACTCCCGATAGCTTAGCAGTTCGAAGCTTTCTGATTATTATTCTGCTCCGAAATTTAAAACCACCACAACTTTGCAATGGAACTCGGCTAAAAGTAACCCAGTTGCAAAAAAATATAATCGAGGCTCAAATTTTAACAGGTTGCGGTGCAGGAGAAACCGTCTTTATTCCCAGAATTCCCATAATACCAAATAATTTTCCATTCCAATTTAAAAGAACGCGATTCCCAGTATCGGTGTGTTATGCAATGACAATTAATAAGGCTCAAGGGCAGACTTTTCGTGTTGCTGGAGAAGATCTCGGTGTCAGTTGTTTCTCGCATGGTCAGTTGTACGTCGCTCTTTCCCGGGTTATCAGTTCTAGAAATCTTTATGTTCACGTGCCGGACGGGTCAACTTTCAACATAGTTTACCCGGAAGCTTTGCGCTGAAGTATTGTCGTTCTATAGGTACTTAAGCCTCATGTGAACGTGATCTAAACAATATTACCAATACATTAACTTAATAACAAACAAGGAGTTACACGCTGACGGAGTCGCAGGCACAGCTATTAACAATAATATTGTGCGGTTCGGTATTGCGATACTTTTCAACAGTATTATAGATTGACATATTATATTTCCCTACTAAATTACGAAAGTTAATCTGTCTGTTACATCAAAATCACTGAACCGTGAGGAAGAACATAGGCTACTTTTTTTTTACGAAAAACGACGGAAACGTGGACGAAGTCGCGGGCAACAGCTATCTATGCTAATAATATAAGGCTGAAGAGTTTATTTGTTTGTTTGAACGCGATAATCTCAGGAACTACTGGTTCGAATTGAAAAAATATTTTTAATTAAATAGTCAATTTATAGAGAAAGGCTATAGGCTATATATCATTACGCTAAGGCCAATAGGAGCGGAGCACCAATGAAGAATGCTTCAAAATCGCGGTTAAATTTAACGTTAGCCCAAAGTAACTATTCCACGCGGACGAAGTCGCGGGCAAAAGCTAGTATAAAATAAAAACTGCCTCACCATATGATTTTTTCCTGTATCATGGGTGCAAGCATTTAAATTTATTTACACAAACGCTCAGACCCTGTACAACTAACTGTAGGCTATACCGATATTTGTTATACGGCATACGTGCCGGAATCGAACTTGCGACACGCAGCGCAGTAGCCAATCGCATAACATTGCGTCAACCGGGTTGTTATTGCTTTGTTAATTACATGCGTGAAAATTAATGTAAAAAAAAATAATGATCGTTTAATTGACTATCTTTATGGTTATAAAACGAGATATCGCGGCCCTCCGGTACGTGAAACAGGGTGAGTTTTTAGACAGTAGTCTGTCACTGACAAATCTGACACTCCCTTGCTCCACCTAGAACTGGAGGAGTCACCTAGAACTGTTTGATGATTTCATCCCGAAAAAATCTATTGGGTTTCAATATAAGGGTGTAAGGGAACTATATGATTACCATACCTAATATTTAGTCTTACTTTTTACTAATATTATAAATGCTTGTGAAGATGGCTGGCTGATGGATGGCTGTTAATGGATGGATGGATGTTTGTTAATCTTTCGCGGAAAACTACTGAAATTTGGGAAGTAGATAGCTGACTTCCTGGAATAGCACAGGCTACTTTTATGCCCCCATTAACCCCCCACGCGAACGAAGTCGCGGGCAGAATACAACGTGTAACGGAAACCCCATATCTATCCAAAAGGGCTGAAGACAACATCTGGTATGGAATCTCTATGCACAGTTTCAGCTCAAAATAACTGACTCAAAGAATTGATACCAAATTATTGGTTTCATATATTTCATATATATATGGTATGTATATACCCTTTAAATTACACGTTGTATATGTAGTTAACAATAATATTACTTAATAATTGTGGTCACTGATAAGTATCTCAATACTTAATCGGGGTTAATTACAATAAAACAGTGTACAGTAATATTCCTGAGCACTCTCGTTAATGTTCGCGGTTTCTGATAGGTATTGGCTCAATGATTCGCTTGGCCTGCAATCAAGTAAAATTGCGGCCTGTTAATATAGAGTAATAAATATATAGAGAATATGCAGTTATATTAACAGTTCAGATTAAACGTTCAACAAAATCATGGCCACCGTTTCGGCTATCTGAACCATAGTCAAAATTGACTCGTGCTATCAATTTTATGAGTTAACGGTGAAACTCTCTAAAACACTTGGTTTATAGGCCTTGGCTTATCTAGCTGGGGTTAACGAGGCAACTATTCGTTCTGCGGCTAACTGAACGAGGTCGAAGTAAAATAATAACATAAAGTTAACTAATCTTAAAGTTAATACGTTCACTGACAGTGAGCACTTACCCTGAAACCACATTACGAGTATTACGACAGTAGAATTTTCCACGACGTACTCTTAAAAATAAGTGGCCCGTCCCTCGACGTACTGTCATAACGCACTATTTTAATTTCCCGCCGAACGACGTACTGTTATAACGCACTATTTTAATTTCCCGCCTAACGACGTACTGTCAGCGAATGTGTTAAAGAGTGCTTGCCGATGTCGGTCCGAATATGGGTGACTATCTTAACATATAGAAAGCATGTTAAGCCGTTCATTCCGTCTGTCATTTGTACATCTTTGGCAGTCGTTACGGGTAGTCAGAATCCAGAATATCTAACACTGGTCTTGGCCAGGAACATAGGCAGGCGCTCCATGTAAAACACTAGTACTCAGCAGCAGAGCCGGATTAACCCTGTCAGAGGCCCTAAGGCAATGGCATTCTTGGGGCCCCTTTTCTTACTTTGATTGACCAAATCGTATGTGAACTGAGGAAACGCACCTTAAGGGCTGTGGTGTTTAATATATTTGTTTACTTATTCCTAGATTTGTTTTAAAATTGTTTTAATTCTACTATTAAATTTAACGATTTGTGTTTTGTGAGATAACAGTGAGGTCCCTAAGTTCACACGCACATCAAATTCTGGTTCGAAAAAACATGTTTTCTTGGTGCGTGCACTGGGCCTGGGCCCCTAGTTGATGCGGGGCCCCTAGGCAGTTGCCTACTCCGCCTAATGGTTAATCCGGCCCTGCTCAGCAGTCTAACTGGATGTTGACCCCAGCGCATATGTTAAAAAACAAAGCAGATGATCTCACTTCTGTCGCGTTCTTCATTACTGAAGATCGTGTCCGTCTTGAAGTCTTATTAAATAAATAATAAAAAATATCATTATTTTCAGACACAGTCCATAGATCAAAATTAATTATTCGTACTTGATTGATTATAATTAAAATTAAAAATTATACGCGCAAAAATACTAGACAAGTAGGTACACATACAAAACAGACACAACACAAATGACACATGCTTCCACTCAGTAGGCCCGCCGAACCTCCGTAACATAGAATTCTGTGAACCTACTAACCAGGACAGTGTCACTTCTATCGCCCACCATCTAGAGTACACTGTCGACTCCCTCGCAGTCGTCGCTTTACCGACGCAACCTTCTTGCATATTCGCACAATATTCGCACAAGTCTTCCACACGAGCCTCGGTCGTAATTCTTCTCCGTCCATTCCTGCCTTCGGCTTTCTTTAAACCAGACATGACTGGAAGGCCCGTGGGTGTCGTGATCTGGTCAGTCCATCGCATGGAAGTGCGGCTGCGAGGTCGTTTAACGGTGACTTTACTTGAAACAACTAGCTTTTAAGCTGATGATGTGATTCCGATTTAAATCGAGATAAACTAGAGTACAGTAATGTGATTGAGCTCTTGCGGTCCTGGCTGGTATTGATTCAGTGAATCGTTCGGACATTTCATTTGCGTGCATCCCTCGGTCGCTCCCACTACACGCTGCTGTAAAGCCTTTTACGAGGCTTGCCAAGTTTTGATACTAGTGCATTTTATTTTATATTTCTTCTTTGAAAAAAGGATTCATTATAAACATCTTGTCTCGTTTACTCATGATCTTCGTCACTTTTTTTTAGTTAATAATAGTATTATCTTTATTGCACCATAGATAGATGTATAAATGTACATCTTGTACTACAACTTGTGAGGAGATGGTGTTTGTGTTAGGCATAGAAATGCCTGAATTACAGATCACCAGATCCCCACCCAACGGAAATACAAAGTATACAATAAAAATATTAATTTAAATACTGTTACGAGCTGGGGTTCGGGATAGAAATAATTAACGCCAATTAAACCAAAATTAACACTTTAATTAATTAAACATAAAATAAAAATTTAACACAAATATTTGCACCACAACACTCGTCACTTAACACTTAAATCGCACTGAAATTCACTAGTAAAGCTCCGATTATATCGCGTATTCGCCTCGTAATAAGACTGACTCTCTGCGCCCCTTTGCGATCTATTTATACCCCGGTCTATGAGCTCTAGAACATTCTTATAAAATCGACTCACTGTTTATACTACCCAGAATATTCCAGGAAGCTACTCGAAGTACACAGTACCGCTATTCGACGCTAGATGGCGTTAGTGTCTCGAACATTCTAGATTTATGTCGAAGTTTCTCGACGTAGTTCACTAAGCGATCGGCATAACAATACTATATTTAAACATGCTCTAGTAGAATTATTTGGAGAATACAAAGTACGAGGAAAACAGTTAAAATACTATACTATGAAACAAAACTAAGTGCCTAATTGAATATGTGTAGAGTGAAATTAGACATGTTAAAATGTAGAATGATTTTCATGTGTGTGTGTGTTGCGCGGGTGCTACTGTGAGTTTGTTGGTTTCTATATTTGAATGTGTTGTTTAGTATGAGTGAAGCAGCTTTTCAGTATGATTATAATGTAATTTTTGTAACCACTCCATGAGTACAGATTTGCAGACTTTATTTAATGTATTGTACAAACACGAACCTTGGTAGCAGAATAATCTATGTGCTAGACTGGTTTTAAATGAAGCAAGAAGTAACAGAAAGTATCGATTTAAAACATAACATAGAGTAACGTAATGAGGGGCCTTATAGAGATATACTCGTATAGTAGTGATCGTTTACATACAAATAAATATCTAAATAAGAAAAAGGCAGAGACCTTAAGTAAAGGCGATTAAGGAGTAATCGCCTCTGTGATTTTTAACCATAGTTTTAAAAGCTGAATGTCGTCTCACGTTTTCTGATAACCTCAAATATATATTATGTGTGCCATGAAAGAACCATTTTGAAACGTCTTTTAATATAAGGTAGGTAAGACTCCCTCTTAACCTGGATGAAACCAGATACTGTAAGTAAAGTTATATAAAACACAATAGGAAAAAAATTCTGTTCATCGGTCATGGTCAAGGTTCATATACCAGTCTAAGTCTTAACGAGAACTTAAAGAAATATTAATTCGAAATTCAAAGTATCAAAATCTTTGTATCGTTGTACAAATTGCATCTATGTATTTTGGTGATGGCTACGGATTATAGGATTGGAATCCAGATTGATTATTGGAATTTCCGATCGCTTTATTCAAGTTGACGTTGTCCACGAGCGATGTCAATATTACCCAAGGCTTATCCCGGTGGAGAGTGACTGCGTACTAAATTGATAGAGAGACATCCTTTTGTTGCGTATCTCGTGGAAAATTGGTTAAAAGCAATGCTAATGGGTCAAATAACTTTGTTTGTGTCGCTGAGCAAAGAGCTCGAATTTCGGGCTAAAGGATTAATGGTATTTTTAACATGATCAAGATATTTGAGCGCTGTTTTTGATACGACCTAGTAAGCGCGCCTATTTTCGTGTAAGCGTGCCAAGAATTTGAATCTTGATGCTTGAGTTAATAGACAAAGGGATCTTAGACACACATTTCTGTGGTAAAGACAGATTGAAAATCTCATTGTTCTTCAACAAATACGGATCTAATTGAAACCACAAGTTGTTTAGTCGAGTAGGCGCCTGTATTCCAACTGTGATGTACGTTAATTTGGCGCAAAATATAACAAACTAGCTTGTGCCAGCGGCTTCGCCCGCGTGGTAAGTTATTCCCGTGTAAATCCCGATCCCGTGGGAATTTCGCAAAATATCTGACCTGAAGGTAAGCGTATGTATGTAGTCGAATATTAAGCACGCTTAACGCTTACTGACTTAAAGGATCAGATCTATCAGGAAAAACAGAATCCGGCAGGGAATTCCGCTCCTTAGCTATACGCACAATGAAAGTATTCCCAAAACGTTTTACCAGTGATTTTTTTTATTTCTAACATTACTATGCACGGTATGCGTAATACCTGTAGCAAATAAACTCTTTAGGTTTTCACTTGCATGAAAAAAACAGAACCATTATTGGACTACTCGCGCGTTAGTCATTCCCGATTAGCTTTAAATCTACTGACTGCCTCAGCCTCAAAGAGTAGTCAGCAGAATTTCCCCTAGTTTGTTTCGGTGTTTCTTCTCAGGGTAGTCAGTTAGGAAACACCGGCCTCATCTAGTTAATATTTACGAAAAAAAAAGACGCGTAAAAGTGTTATTTAATAACCAATTTGCAAAATAAAGATTATTTATCATTAAAAGAATTGACGGGGCCCGACAAGCCTTTGCCTGCCGGGGTTGCGGGAATGTTCTGACGAGATACCGCGGCCCCGCCACGCAAGGGTAAGGGGCCGTTCAAGTATTACGTAAGCACATTTTTTTGCAATTATTAACCCACCCTTCCCCCTCGTCAGCAAAAGTAAGCAAAGCTCTTACACCTCCCCCCCATACTTACGTAAACATTGGTACGACTGATTGATTCATGACCAGCAGTTAGAAGTCTAGAAATAAGGAATAGGTTTGGAATAGAAGTCTGTAACATACATAATATTCATTTAAATAAACTTTACTCCCTGTCAGTAAAGTTTTTCAACAATTCATTATCAATTCAACAATTCATTATTTGTAGGAATTCCCGAAAATGCATTTCGTTTTGAAGCATAGACAATGTGTTTTGCTATATGTGTAAAAAAATAAATAATTACTGCTTACGTAATCACCCCCACCCCCCGTGTCAACAAAAATAAGCAAAGCAAAGACCCCCACGCCCCCCTATAGTGCTTACGTAATACTTGAACGGTCCCTAACTGAAGGCGCAGGGTGTGTTTTTAGTCAGTCAAAGTCTGACACTCCCGCAGCAGCACCACCCACTCCACCCACCTTCCGCTTCACTCGCAGCAGAAGGAGCCATTTGATGATTTTCCCACCCACAATTTACAAATTTAACAATATTATATATTCTTTAGTTACAATGGCGGTCTTATCGCTGGAATGATTTCTTCGGTTTTTCGAATAATAATAATATTTTTATTGCAATTATAATAGGTATATATAATCTCCTAGCTTGGTATGTTATTGCATTCGAATTAGGATTATTCTGTATCACGAATACTTTCCGATAGAAATCACCGAGATATCCTAAAACGATTAATAAACTGGAATAACTTTAATATCTTCAATTTAGAAACACCCTATTTTCTTTCACAAACGTTTACACTATCAACAAGACAGGACATCTGAAACTATAATCCAAGACAAAGTTACAGTCAACGAAAATCTGCTTGTTTTAGTTTGTAAACAACAGTTGTTGACAGAAAGCTGGTTTTTATTCCGGCCGCGGCAATGGAATGCACAAGTGTTGGACGCCATTGTCCTTTCCGCATAGGGTTGACAAATGTCCGGGATTAGCGGCACTTTCTCTGCTTACGTTTTTCCGGACGTCCAAAAGATTGTGTCCGGTTTTGCCAAGGATTTTACGTTTTTTATTATGTTGTTTGTTTTGTACAAGCTTTTTGTTAACACCGTGTTTATGTGTTAAAAATTAGTCAATCACATTTTAAGCAAATCCTGGTATCCCGTTAAGATCAGACATCGGGACAATCTTAGTCATTAGAATTAATGGACATTGCACATCTAATATCTGTAGATGCCGCAGTTAGGTAAGCATATAGTAACTCCTTTGCCTTGAAAAGATCTAATTCAAAAATATCATATCATACATAGCATTTTTGTTAATTGAAATCTTTTTTGAACATATTTGAAGTTACTAAACGATTCAAATGAGAATAGGATCGTTAATGACCTTTTTCTGTATTTATATAAATTCATAATTAGTTTTTTCAAATCATACTTTTCCGTCTCTTATTTTCAATGTTGGCACCAATTTGTCTGAAAGTAAAGAGGACGCATGGCGCAAAGGCCCAGAAACCATGGCAAAATTATAAAAACATTATTTTTATTTTTTATTATTGTTAGGCGCGCATATGACCACCAAAATAAGGAAAGGGGGCAATTTTTCTCCCTCAATATTCGTAAATAAATATTATAATACATTTTTGTTTTGCTCACTCTACCCAACTGGTTTGATTTGACAGTTATGACGTCACAATATGGCTCTAAGTCGATCCCATACTAAGTTGAAACAGTAGGTAGAAGATCCTTGGTTGAAACTTACTGTACACGTATTGTAAGCTAAAATGATGGAGCTTGATAAAAAAGCCAGCCTGTTTTTCGAGTGATAAATAATAGACGACATTAGTTTTAAGAGAATAAAAAAAGTGAAACTCCTCAAAACAATTCAATAAAGAAGTTACATACTTTCCTTCAATCTCCAGTTTTTTAGCACATGGCAGCCCTAGCAACGAGAGGATTTTCCAGTGATACTAGATAGTGTCATTACTCGGCAGTCAGTCCTCCATTATCCCGGTCCCCGGAACAGCCCCCCACCACTGAAGTATCAACACTACAGCGATGCCGATGGCGCTTGGCCTACATTCGGACTAAATGAATATTTATTTTAATTTAACTGCCTTAAATAAAGCCCTGCCTTTATAAAGGCGACGGAGAGGTGTAACAGGGAGCAAGAAGCTTTGGGAGAATAAACATGTGCAGATTTTCCTGCTGCTGGCATTAGAAAATTGTTTAGTGTTTTGTTTAACGTTGGCATCAGTACTCCTCTTAAGTTCCCGATGTAAAGGATGACGGTAGATAACTTCTTGTCCAGTTTGTCAGTAGGATTACTAAGATAGATAGTGTAAAAATCAGCTCTATTTTAACCCTTAATTACTCGCGTGGGGTATATTTAACCCCACGGCGTATTTGAAGCGTCGTATCTCCGCCATTTTTAAAGCTACCACCAGGCCGTTCTTGGTAGCTGCCTAAATACCTCCCCCCGCCGCGAATCAGTCACGAGCGCTGCTCCATGTCATGTGGTTGTGTCAGGAGATCGCGTCTGGGGTATATATTGCCCCACGCGAGTATTCGTACAACTTTTTTTGGACGAGTGAGTATTTTTATTTTTATTTTTTAATGTGCAGTACAGATACTAAATGGTTCGTTTTTTTATTTATCTTTGTTTTCGGTTTTTTTTAAGTTAGAACGCCTAAAACGGCAAGTAAGCGTCATTCTAACCACTAGATTCTTGAGCGTATATTAGAAGACGACGAAGAAAGCATCATGAATAGTCCCGATGAAGAGGAGGGAGACGATGAAGTGATCCAGAGTGACCACAACTCAGAATCTCAAGAAAGTGCCAATGAAACAGAGTTAGAATGGAGTGATGACGATAATGAACAGCTGAGTAGACACGCAAGTGTGGATTCTGATAGCTCTTATTTATCAAAAAATAAATGCACAAAGTGGGCAAAAGAGCCGCCGCGTACTCGGCAACATTTTATTTACTTAAATTTGAGATTTATGCTGGAGTACAACCTGAGGGTCCATATCAAATGCCTAATGATACAGTACGTTTGGTAAAGCACATGACAGAACCCATCTGGGGTACTGGTCGAAACATTACGATGGACAACTGGTTCACTAGCGTCCCTCTTACAAATACGCTTCTAAAAGATCACCAGCTTACTATGGTTGGAAGTATTCGCAAGAATAAGCCGGAAATTCCAACTTGCTTCCAGCCCAAACAAACACGAGCTGAGCATTCCAGTCTGTTTGGTTTCCAAGAAGACGTAACACTTTATTCTTACGTTCCAAAAAAATCTAAAGCTGTACTGCTGATTTCGTCAATGCATCATGACAATAAAATAGTCGAAAGTGAAAAGAAGAAACCGGGAATTATTTTGTATTATAGTCGCACGAAAGGTCCCCTATCCGAGGGACCCGAGTCGCAGGTGCGCGCGGGTGTCGGCGATGCACGGGGTAGTTCAACACCTCACTACCCTGTGCAGGAGGCGAGGCCGGGACAGACCCGGCCAGCACTAGTGTGGGGCTGCGGAAGAATTAGGTTTCCCGCGGCCCCCCGCGCACGTGTGAGGAGACAACGGGGTGGTTTTAGCCGGTAAGAATCCGGCATGCCCCTCCGCCATTCCCCAGGCGGAGGTAGTCCATGAGGATTTCCCCCCGTAAAAAATATATTTTTTTTTATGTTTTATCACCTTCTCAACGTTGCTGGTATCAATGAATATGTCATTTATAAAAATAAAATTGACCACGGAATATCAAGAAGGGAGTTTTTGAAGCATCTTGCAGTTGATTTGGTAAAGGCTCGTCAACAAACTCGAGCAACAATACCACAACTGCCTAGGGCCATACAAAAACGGCTAAAAAGAAATGCTCAAGTTCAGGATCCTAGCCCCACTTCCAGAGGTGGTCCAAGGCGCCATATCTGTCCAAAGTCGAAGGATAATAAAATAATATTTATGTGTGCCAAATGCCACCAGCAAGTTTGTCACGACCATTCCACTATGATATGTGATAAATGTATTGATTAAAAAGTTCCTAAATTTAAAGTTTCATATCTTTGAAAGTTTATAATAATGTTGATTAAGGATACTATTACAATTTAGAACAATGTTGTCTTTTTCTAATTCTTATAATAAAAATAAAAGTATGTCATTAAAAATATGTTTTATTGTACCGTTAAAATTGGGGTTATATATTCCCCACGCGAGCGTAAGTGTAACTATATGGACGCGAGTAATTAAGGGTTAAGGATTATTGATATTAATTAGGTACCACATACTATCAACACTAGGAAGTTACTTATGTTTAGTACCTACACCAACGTATTTAAACATACTATACAAAAAAAAACTATTGCACCACTACGCAATATAAAAAAATGTTATACAAGGTGGCGATTAGGTTATGACATTAATTGAAACCACGTACTCTATGTTAGGTATTTTATCATATACAATTAAAATAATTTAATAATAAACAATATTATAGCTGTGGGACAATTTTTCGATTTTAATATTTCACAACATCATCATGAACGTAATCAGCTGACCAATCACTCGGCGCGTGCTCCGCAGGCGTCGGCGCCGCGGCGTTGCCACTTTTACAGGTCAGTAAACTAATATTATAAAGGATCATTTATTATTTACCAATAACGCCATTTCTTTTGTTTGAAAAATGCATTTTCTTAATTTTAGTAAAATTATTTATTTTTAACCGACTTCTAAAAAAGGAGGAGGTTCTCAATTCGGATGTTTGTATTTTTTTTTTTTTTATTTTTTTTTTTTTTTTTTATGTTTGTCCACGCATAACTCCGTCGCTTGCCAACCGATTTGAAAAATTCTTTTTTGTTGGAAAGGGTATACTTCCCAAATGGTCCCATGAAAATTTTATCGAAATCGGACGAGCCGTTTCTGAAAAATCAAAAAAAGTCGAAAAAAATAATTTACCTTGATGATCTTTTCGTTTACTCTGCATTGCGTTTTTTGTTCGCGCATAACTCCGTCATTTACGAATCGATTTGGAAAATTCACTGACCCACTAAAAAGGGCGAAAATAAAAACTTTTTTGCAAAAAATAAAACCGACTTCCATATCAAAACACTACAAAGCCAAAAATAATTTTAATTTCGGAAGGCGGTGTGAAAAAAAAAAGAAAATTCAAAACCAATAACACCGACTACCGAAATTAAAATTATTTTTGGCTTTGTAGTGTTTTGATATGGAAGTCGGTTTTATTTTTTGCAAAAAAGTTTTTATATTATTTCAACTTGTAATACCTGCTGTGCAATTTAATGTGATAACCTAATCGCTACCCTGTAGAAACATTATTCTCCACAGTCATTGACACTTTTATATTGTCTCTTACTTATATACACAGGGAACATTGTTTCTCCCCCACTTGCTGGTAGTCGCAAAATCATTTTTATTATTTCAAGTCGAGCGACCCCTGAATACATTTTAATGCATTATTGCCGCCCGTATGATATATTGAGATGTGGCTGCTACAGTTTGTCTGTGAATATATGGGGATATAGTGACGTAAATATTCATGTTTGAGGGTAAGCTAGGTTTATGAACAAGTTTCAATTAAAAACACATCAGCGAGTTTCTAACCATAATACACTATGTAACTACTAACTTCTGTCCGCGATTTCGTTGAAGGGTTTTCTCGCGTAAATCCCGATCTCGTGAAAATTCCGAGATAACAAGTAGCCTATATTTTATTCCAGGAAGCCAAATATCTACTTACCAAATTTCTTTCAGATTAGTTCAGGAGTTTTGTGTGAAACAGTAACAAATATCCATACGTCCATCCTCACATACTTTTGCATTTATAATATTAGTAAGATAAGACAAGCAAATATAAATATAATTCATTGAGCATCGAAAAATTCGTAAACATCGCTGTCGATGGCAAAAGCGCCCTGGGCACTGGCTGCATTGCCATGTTGAATGGCAATTAATGGCTTTGACCGAAGAAAAGGCTAGCCTACTGGTCACGTAAAGAGTCAACTAATCGTGTACAGATTCCTCTAAAGACACGTTGCGTACTCAAGCCCCATGGGTTTAATGTTTAAATCGCATAGGGCCCAAACATGTAACCTTGTATAAGTTTGTTGTATTAAGTCAGTATATGGTTGTAATTTCAACTCGATTTCGCCAATTATCGAGATTCCTGCCTGCCTTGGAAACCGTTTTAAACGGCTTTGGTTCCGGTTGTCATTTGTATGTCTTCTACTGTTGCGTCCTTACAGATTGTCAGAAAATTTGACACCAGTCTTGCCAACGGGTATCGTGTTACCCAGTTACTGGGTTGCAGTGGTCAGATAGGCGACACTTCATGTAATACACTAGTACTCACTTGCGGCTGGTAAGACTGGAAGCAGACCATGTCATAGTTAGGAAAAGGTTTAGAAATGACAATGACATTTGATTTACTTTCACAATTTGGTAAGAGCTAGATGCAGTTACGAGGCGTGCTCCATCTTCGACCACATCATCACTTACCATCAGGTGAGATGGTGGTCAAACGCGAACCTATTATCAATAAAAAAAGAGACGAACGATTTCAATATTTTCAAGTATTGGTTCTGTTATATATGTGTATATAGACCAGCATCAACCACTTTCCCACGACTATTTATCTTGCTGTAATGTATAAGATGTATATACTAAAATTGAAGTCCAAAATAGCTTTAACCGCGAAACATATTTTTATACAATAGTATGTGAGGAAACGCAAACAAGTTTCCGGTCCAAGCTGACCCGCGCGGCTTAACTAGTTAAACTAGTTTCGCCAACTCTGAGGCTTTCCAATTTGTCCATATCTATCTACCTATCCATTGATATGTTACAGTTAAGTTTACTCAAAGCTACGTCTTTATAAACGTATGTATTTTTACGTACCTCTGTTTTAGCACGAGCTGCACAAGAGGACATGACAGATATTAAGAAACATTACCCAAATCTATTTTTAATTTATACATACATTTTAGATAGATTTGAAACAAAACGTTACAATTAAAAACTAGACCTAAAGCCTCAGTTTTAGGAGCCAACGTTACTCTAATCTAGTTTTGTGTCTGGTAGTTTAAACTCATTGGTCCATCACCCATGGGCGTCAACCAGTTGCGGAGGACAGCGGACTGCCATTAGTCCGGGGCAACAGAAATTACATACGCACCCGCAGCCCCGAACACAAGTGTACCGGGGCTCAATGGGTTTATTTACAGTCAGTAAGTGTCTGAGAGACTCCTCTGCTGATCCAAGAATAGCTGAAATTCACGAGGATTTGACAGCCCGCTGGCACGCTCTGGGTGGAACGGAAGGAAGTGTCAGACTTCTGCTGATGAACCACCCTGTTCCTAGAGTTACTCTTGAGTTTCGGATCCTTGGTATCCCGTAAAAATATTCCTGCAATATCGGATGGCAATGGCCCTGTCGGGCCCTATCAGCTCTATGAGGCGCGCATGGAGCACGAAGTGCCCATGACATTCTAGTAGTTTGTAGCCTAATTTTATGTTGTGAACAATTATCTGTAAGCAAAAGACATAATGTGCTCGAGTAAATCGTTTAATTTAAATTTCCTAATCATAAGAGTATATCGATCCTAATGTCGATTTGTTAAACAAGTTACGATACGAGTTTCCTAAGTTCAGGAAACTTGCATTCTTAATGAATAACATCCGTTATCACGCATAGCTTATCGCTAACACCCCTAGTTTTGTGAAAGTTTCAGCAAATTCTCCGGCGCCGGGCAGGCGGACATTACGGATCGATACCAAGATATCAAGGTGTTTTCTGAATATCATACATGTGCCACGTAGATTTGGGATGGGGTTTATTTTATAATCCAGATAGGTTAGACAGATTATTTGGTAATGAGCAGATTATCATTTATTATCGTTATCATAAGAAATGCAAACGTGCAAAGTCATCACGCAGTCGAAGGCAATAAAACGGTTTCATCGTATAGGAATGAGTAGGAATCTCTGGCAGGACGATGGTTTGTGAGTTGCATTAGTGGTGGATTGTCCTGGGTACGGTGAATAGTGGTATTGTAGAATGTCATGAGAGATGAGAGTGGTATAGGACAACATTGGTTGTTAGCTTGATGAGAAGGTAAACAAATTGGAGTTTGTGATCAAAGTTCATAAGTGTGATTTTTTTGTTGGTACGAGATGATGTGGTCAAATATGAATCGCGCTTATCTAGAAGTAACCTATTTATTCTTGACTTAATACCACGAAGTTATACCTATCGGCTTTCAGGAAACACAGACTCTAGCAGGGAATTCCACGCCTTAGCAGTGTGTATAATAAAAGTATTCCCAAAAAGTTTTGTTCGTATGGGTAGCTCACCATGTAACGATGGCGCATCAATGAGGTGTTAACATAACATCACACCTTTCAGTCGATCAATTAATAATTTATTTGCAAAGAATTTAGGTAAATGTACAACACAGGTAGGAATAAATTCCCCATATCATAAAAACATCCACATTTCACTAGTTACGTTTGCAAAAGGAGGTTTTATAAAAGGTAACTCAGTCATTGCCGTGCAAATTGATTATGACATTTGTCATGTCACATTTGACATTTGGCGCCAAAATGTACCGGCCGGGGACCTATTACGGCCCGTAATAGATCCGGGGGGCATCCCAAAGGTTAAGTGGCTCACCTAAGGCGATAGTTAGGCGACGAGCCAAGTACTACAAAAGTAATATAAGTTAGTAAAGGCCAAGCGTTGTTGGTTTATGTTAATAGTTTTGTTACACTTGAACTTGGCGGCCATTTGCATTTTGAGGTCGAGGCTTGAGTGAAGGATATGGCAGTTTTAATTAAATGTTTAGGTAGGTACGAGGTATATTTCCACTTACAGTACACAGTTATACAGTATACAGTTAGGCGCACCTGTTTTTGTTCTGTTTACTACAGAAATGTTAAGAAAAGTTGAAAAAATGTAGATTATGCTTATGAAGCGGGCTGTAGTCTATGCCCTCGGTAATATTGTGTTTCATACTTGTGCAAAGTTACTAGTCTGTGAACGTTTATATTAAAGTGAATTAACTTAATCTAGGCACTATTCGAGTTTAAACAACGGCTGATATTTTAATATAAAAATTTTGAAGAAATGTCTGTATTTTCGGGGAAAAATCATCAACTGACTCCTCTCGCTCTAATAATATAATAATAATGGTAATATTGATTAGCAATTATATTAAACTGCAATATGTGGGAGACTAGTGCATAAGTTAGGCTAATAGCCTGTGTTATAGGACACCAGGTCCCCACCCCGATTAACAATGTCAGGTCGTACTAGAGCAATACACTCTCAGACACGCTCTGGGTGGAGCGCCAGGGAGTGTCAGACTTCTATTGACTAAAAACTCACTCTGTTTCTTCGATTGCTCTTGCATTCTGGGGCCGCTCGTATCTTGTAAGAACATTCCCTGAATTCCGGTAGGCTTTGGCCTTATCGAGCCCCGTCATTGCTATTGACTGCTCTTTGAGGCTGTTGATTCGGTATGAACTAAGCCTCTCATGCATAGATATGCATGAGAGTTGCGAGCCTGTCTTTTTTGACATGAGACGATTATCCGAATCACTACTGTCTGTCAATATTAGCATTGGAAATTATTGAAATAATGGTCTATTTTCGAACACTGGGCGAGGGTTAAATGTAATAAATCTCCGTTCATCTTTCACTATCAGCGTATATTCCATAAATATTAAATACCATAGATACCGCGTCTAAACTCAATAAGTGAGTATGTAACTTTAGTTTAACTTAATTAAACGTACATTTGGTTAAAGGCCTGTTGTTAACCATGTAGTGTCTAAGCATTCCGGATTGATTGTATCGAAATTAATAACTTATTTATTTATTTACTAACTACTGCGTACATAATAAGTGACTATAAACTAATACATATTTTGTATATATATTTTTTATTGTTAATAGGTTCGCGTTTGACCACCATCTCACCTGATGGTAAGTGATGATGTGGTCGAAGATGGAGCACGCTTACCTAGAAGTAGATAACCTATTCACTCTTGACTTAAAGACCCCTAGGTTATAGTTATCGGGAAACAGACTCCGGCAGGGAATTCCACTACTTAGCCGTACGCGCAATGAAAGTATTCCCAAAACGTTTAGTGCGTATGGTGGGATGTGTCAATAAAATTACTATTTGCTATTATCAATTAACTAATACATATTCTATCTTATATTATTATAAATAAGTTAAAAAGTGTGTCTGTACATTTAAATTTAATACAAAAATAATAATTGAGGTGGGTAAAGAAACGGAAACACGGCAAAAAAAAAGTCTGTTTGTACACACTAATCTCCGGACCTACTGGATGGATTTTAATGAAATTTGGTAAGTAGTCGACATCCTGGATTAACAAATAGGCTACTTTTTATCCCGGTATTCACAGACTACTCGTGTGAAATAGGCGGCGTCGTGTGTCGCGCAGTATCGGGTATCTGTCCACGGAATCGCCGGCTTAAGGTGAAGATTTCTTTAGAACGGTCAAAAATGCTGTTTTTTAAATCAGTGTATCTCTTAAACCTTACATAATTTTATGAACCAAAAAATATATATTATTTTTAAGTCTTTTTTGCATATAGTGATGGAATTCAAAACGTAATTAAAGATACTTTAATGCGTAAAAAAAATCTTCAAACACACCTCTAAATTCAGTTTTAAAGCAGTTTATCCCTTCATTAACAACTGTAACTAAAATCAAAAATATTCCATAAAATTTTAAATGCTAAACTGCGTTCAATGATGGATTGATTTTTATTAAATAGTTAATATTTAATTTTATACAAATTTATTTGCGTTTTACGACATACGTTTGCTCATTTCTTCACTGCCGGCACCGCGCCAGTGTTCTGCGGAACGTTATCGAGGATGGATGTGTGTCGAATTTTTCCGCAGCTCGCAACAAAATAAAGATTAAGGATGGGAAATAAAACTAACAGTGGGAAGAGATGGAAAGCTGCTCGTCAAAAGTACTTACTTCAGAATATAGCAAAAAGACGGTAAGAAACTTTATTATTATAAGTAAATAACTTCGTAAATATAGAATATTAAAAATATAGTTGATAAAAATATATTTCTAGTAAATATAATTGATTTTTTTTTAATACGTAAGCATGTTTTGACTGCGATCCCATCTGATGGTAAGCAGTGATCGTTGATGGTGAGGCGCACTAGTTCAACATAATTGAAATTGGTTTACCGAATCGCTCACTCGGCCACAGAATTTGGTTCAGGTCATGGTGCGGGGCGAGGGGGAATGGGATGCAGTCGCCTCCTTCTGCGAAGCAGTCATGCTAGCGAAGGAGGAGGCTAACGCGTGAGGGAGAGACAACTTTCTTCCTCACGACCCAGCCGCCGCCGGAGACGCACCGGGCGTCGGGGATCGCGAGCCGACCTCCGGCCACCGTAGACGCCGGGCCTGCAGACGCCGAGCATGAGTAGCTTACTGTCCGGTAAGGATCAGGCCCGAATTGGCAGCGCGCCACGTTCCGCGCGCGCTTCAAAGAGCTGTCAGCAGCACTGACGGGGCCCGATAGGGCTATTGCCTTACGGGGTTGCGGGAATGTTCTAACTAGATACCGCGGCTTCGAACCGAAAAGGTAACTCATCAGTTGCTACTAAAACCCACCCTGCTTCATCAAGCAGGGTGGGTTTTTAGTCAGTAGAAGTCTGACACTCCCTTCCGCTCTACCCACAGCGGGAGGGGTCATTTGATGATTTTCCCACCCAGAAAAAAAGGGCCAGCTGTGCTGCCAATTCTACATACATCAATTTTTTATTTTATTTTTTATTTTAGATTGGCGAACAAGAAATTTGCTACTCAACAACCGGATGATACTGCTTCTCGATTGAATGTCGAGTAAGTACCTACCTACCCATAAAAATCGACTGCCTCCATGGCACAGATTAGAAAATAGTAATCACCAAACAGATACATCACTCCTATACAAACACGAAAATACCTAGGCAATAGCCTCCTAGTAGAAGTACAAGCAGAAACATACCTACTTTCTGTACGCGTACCAAGAATTTAGAAAACTGTCTGGACTTCTCTTGGTGTTAAGCCCGATTTACACTTCAACAAGTACAGTAGCGAGTTAACTTGCGTCATTGGCGAATTAAGTTGTTAATGTACTACTACTTAACTCGCTTTTGCCGTTCAAACTACAATAACAACTTAACTCGCCGATGACGCAAGTTAACTCGCTACTGTACTTGTTGAAGTGTAAATCGGGCTTTAGGGTTGTACAAATAATGATAAAATAAACAAAAGACGAGATAAAATAATTATTTATTTGACAATCACTTCGATAAAGGAGCCCTGTTAGTGAGCCCGGAACGTTTTACCCGACTGTGAGACACAAAAGAGGGTAATGTGATCATCAGTACAATTACCATCAATCAAAACCATTTTTGATTTAAGTCGAGATTACTTTTGTTTAGATACCTAGGTGAACATTGACTAAAACAAAATAAAAACACATTATCAAGCGTACATGCTAGGGTTGTACATAGAGGAAAAAATTAAAAAAGAAACTAGTTATTCAACTAAATAGTTAAAACTATTGCAAATCAACAGACACACATAAACAAAACATAACACATAAACAACCATATATATATATATATATATATATACATAATTAACCATATAGAAAACGACAAAGGTGGAGGAAACCCAATCAATTTCAATAAAATAGTAATCAATCTATTGAACAAAATTTAAACTTAGCAAAAGAACAACATCAGACAGCAAATGATATGATAATTATTATATTACATAAGTAAATAAATATCAATGTATTCTGAAATAATGAATCACTAAATTAAATAAATATAAACATACTTATCACAAAAATCAATGTATTATTTTCTACATATTATAATTATTATGTTTTTTGCATACCTAGTACCTACTGAAAATCCATCATCACTCATTGAATTCGATGTAAATTTACATCAGGAACTAAATCAAACAAAACATTATGAAGCAGAGAGGTAATTTCAACATTGTATATTTTCTTTGATCAAAACTTGTCTGTTTGAACATAAAAATATTTCTTCAGCCCGTCAGTATTACAACAGAATTTTATTTTGCTTTGTTTTAGGGAAACCGAAGAAATATCGATTGGTAGGCGTGTAAATATCGATTGGTAGAGGAAATATCAAGCCAAGGACCTCTGGACAGCGGTTTAAAATCAATTAAAATCGTATCTGAACGATTGACACGTTTAATGACGAAATTGAAACTGAAATATTGTTTATGCAATATGATTTTCAACCGACAACAAAAAAAGGAGGAGGTTATCAATTCGACGCGTATATTTTTTTTTTATATATGATCACCGATTACTCGAAGACGGCTGACCGATTTGAACAATTCTTTTTTGTTTGAAAGGGTATACTTTGAAATTGGTCCCATTGCCACCTAGTCAGGATCTGATGATGGGATCCTGGAGAAATCGAGGGAACTCTTCAAATGTTATAGGCACACCTATAGTGATTTGAGTATTATGTAGTATGTAGAGTATTACGAGTATAGTAACTTGTGACGTTGCATTCGAAAAGCAATTTTTGTGAAGTGGACCTGATGATGAAGACCACAGATGGCCACTGGAACTACTCAATATATAAGTAAGAATAATAAGTATTTCATGGGTTCCGCTTCGATTACTTGAATATGGTTATTAAGCACAACATGCTCGTCACAATGCATATGGTGAAGTACCAGGAGAACTCCTCAACAATTAACGGCCCAGCATTGGGAAAAGCTATATTTTGTAAAAAGTTATAAGTAGTTGAGATTTAGGCTTTTGTAACTAGGTAAATTATAAATCGACCAACTAAAAACAGTGAAATAAAAACTTTTTACCAAAAAATTAAACCGACTTCCAAAAAAACACTGCAAAGTGAAAAATAACTTTAATTTCGGAAGTCGGTGCCAAAAACGAATATACAAAACTAAAGACACCAATAATTCCCAGAATTCCCAAGGAATCAAAATTTACGGGTTTAGTAGGTTTTCGGCTGGTACGATTCGTCCGGTTCGGTCGAAACTCTTACTAACCCAAACTACGCTAGAAAATAAAAGTTTTACTAAAAAACTCAGGAAGTATCAATACGCGAACGAAGTTGCGGGCACAGCAAGTTGCTAATAATATATTATTATTTACTTATTAAGCTTGAGTCGAATTATCAGAAGCTTAATTAATAGTGTAGAAGACTGTTTGTATTTATGTTTTCCATTATACCAGCCTACATACTTAGAAGTAATAACACACGATTTATGAGGCGTAAACGTAATGCTTACTTTACCTACTCCATAAAGTAAGCATTGCGTATGAACCAAATTCGGATTTAATTATAATTAGAGTAAATTATTCCGTGCTGAATACATGGGTAGGTACCTATTAAATAATATACTGGTGAATATAAACGAAGGTTTGTTTACTGTACATGATTGGTAAAATAATATTGATTCAATGAACTTAATACAATACACACTTACTATCGACAAGCATAACCCTTCTTCTGGACTTCACTCACTTGACTTAATGTCCTAAGTCCCCTAGGTGGGGCAGAGGTAGGGCTTCCAATCCCGCAGCCTGAATTCAATCTCGGTATTTGCGGGACTACGAATTTTCAATCCCGCGGGATCTCGGAAAATATTCACATTTATATAAGGCAAATAAAACAATGAGTTAATCAACTAACTCCAAATTTATTTACGTATTACTATTAGTATGCGATCAATTAAATTACACCGTTTTTTCTTCACAAAAACAGTAACAAATACTGAATAAAAAACTTTACTGATATTTTAGGCTACATACTTAGGCTACCACTGGCTGAAATTCGGCTATATTAGGCTACTTAAGATGTGAAAAACGGGCGACATCGGCCCCCGCGTTGTTTGCAACACTGCCGGCCGCCAGTGCATGCTTTTTTTTCAGTCCCGCAAATCCCGCGGATCCCGCGCCCGTAATCCCGCATCACGCGGGATTGGAAAATGACGCCGGATCCTGCAATACCGAGATCTCGGTATTCCGGGATTGTAAGCCCTAGGCAGAGGGCTTTTACTACTCCGCCATCGCGTTCTTTCTTGGGCTACGCGTTTCACTTCGAGCCACGTTTACCCGATTTACTTCAACTCCGCCGCTACCAAACGCATCCAAGTATGCTTTGGATGGCCACGTTTCCGCCTCCCCTTTGGGGTTCAATTTAGACCTTGTCTAGGGATGTGAGTAGGATCCCTTCAGAGAGTGTGACCAATTTAAGACCACTTGCGGCAAGCGATCTGCTGTCCGATCGGTATCTCATGGCAGACTTCCAGTAGGTGTACGTTGGTTATCTTATGTGGCCAGAAGATACCAAGAATCTGTCGGTTACAATGGTTGATGAATATACCTGGAGTTCTTCTGGAGTAGTCGACTAAAATAGAAATCCAGACTTAATTTTAAGCTTCTCGAATTTCTGCCGGCAACAAGTCACAAAATAATTAGGTAGGTACTAAAGTCTATCAATGATGACACAAATCAAATGCATTACCATTTTCAGCTAACATATTAATATCTTCTCCGGAATTTATGGTATGTAGTATCTTTTACCGGTGACTCTATTTGGATGAAATAGAGGCACAGTAAGAACCTACTATTCTTAGAAAACTTAAAAAAGATTAAGGAAATCGTTCGAGTCGTTCTCAAATTACGGCGCGTTCAAGAGAAATAAGGATTCATTGAAATATGTATATACATAGATAAAGATTGTCTAAATTTTAATTCAAATATCTCCAAATTATTATTCTATTATTGAAATTTGAAATCGCTCGATGCTATTTTACACTTTATTTTAAAGATGTTAAAATGGTTAATTGCATGCCATTTGTTCACGTATACGTAAACTTAACAAAATTTTAATATTACGATTACGTTGCCAGAACTTTGTTGTACAATAGGAAGCAATTAATTTTGCCAAGAGTTGAACGTTCGCTTGTTTTATTAAAGCGCAGCACCCGAAAACCCTCTCCGGGTATCTCTGTTACACGAGAACCGTTCTTTTGTGATAATATTTTCACTCTCGCTACTTTTACGTCCCATTTTGTGAACGTTTTGGGAATACTTTCATTGTGCGTACAGCCATTGTGCGTACAGCTAAGGACTGAAATTCCCTGTCGAAATCTATGATTCCTGATAGCTATACCCTGGGGATCTTTAAGTCAAGAGTGAATAGGTTACTTCTAGGCAAGCGCGCTTCGTCTTCAATCACATCATCGCATACCATCTGGTGAGACGGCGGTCAAATAAGAACCTATGATCAATAAAAAGTACTAAATACGCAGAATTGATATAATGTTACCTAGATATTTAAAAAACTTAAAAAAATAAAGAATTGCTTAAATAAGTACCCTGTTTGTTTTTAAACTGTTTTCCAAATAGGTATCTATATTTTTTGATAAAATAACATTTTTCCTCAGTAAATTATCGATGAAAAACTATTTTTAGCAAAAAGTTAAAAGCGCTGTGGTTCGAGCATTGAGAATTTATAGCCGGGATAAGCTGAATCGACAGCGTCGCTTTTTATATTATTTTGGAAGTATTATGGATGGAGAGACTTTTGGTAAAAAGAATTTTAAGCGTATTGACGCTTAAAATTGTTTTTACCAAAAGTCTATTCAAGTCAATAGCCTGATGGCTAAGGTGTTGGACTTTTGATCGAGAGGTCGTAGGTTCGAAACCCATTCATTACACTATTGGCGTGAACCCACTCCAGACAATAGCATATTTTGCTAGTTGGATGGGTCAATAATATTGCTAGTAATGTGAATTCTACCCATATTACTTAATATAATACTTAATTTCAATTTACATTTCAGACAACATTTTTTGTTTCACCTCTGGCGGATTGCTATGTCATTGAATTGGTCAGTCTAGCTATCATGGTTCATGAGATACAGACTGGTTACAGACAGACGGTCAGTGGAGTTTTAGTATTAAGGTCCCGTTTTTACCGATTTTTTACCCTTTACGGAACCCTAAAAACAAAGACAAGACAATAAACCATAAAAACAATAAAGGAAATTGTAATGAAATTGGGATGTGTTTTAGTATAGTAGTAGTGTACGGTTGAATGGATGTGTTACTGTGACTTAAGGGTAACTGAAGGAAAAGGGTGGGTTATTAGTCAGTAGAAGTCTAACACTGTCTTTCACTAACCCACTGCGGGACGAGTAATTTCAGAAATAAAAAATTCCTGAGGCTCATAGCCGCAGAACTGACATAATTATTAATTAAAATATACAAGAAAATAATAATCTGCTGAAACCTGTTTCTACTTACGACCCATATGAATATTATAAATCGCGTGGTCGCACCGTTACGAGGGTACAAAGTGACCGCGCAACAACCACAGACTACGTACTTGCGTGACCGCCACGTGTGGCCGGATATGCCCGGGGGCCGGGCATCCGTCGGCGTTCACTGCTCGCCGCATCAAAAGGTAGGAAACATGACAGACAACAAGGGATAGTCGACTAATGTGGTTGTGGCCTTCGTGGTTTTGCAATTTGTTTTTGTTATTAATTCAAAAAATATATAAACAAAAGGTAGATTTGCTAGACCACTCAAAAATGGTGTGTATCAAATTAATAAATATAAACAAGTATCTTTATTGCAACGTGTTATCTCTCTATTTTTATATGTTGCGTATTATCTTGGGTGTCTTTATTATTATACAACGTGTAACGGAAACCCCATATCTATCCAAAAGGGCTGAAGACAACATCTGGTATGGAGTCTTTATGCACAGTTTCAGCACAAAATAACTGACTCAAAGAATTGATACCAAATTATTGGTTTCATATATTTCTTGAATACCAATCATAACAAACGTGTCACAGCACTACAAGAGTCAATAACTTTCCACGTCACTTGCCAATAACACGATGATTATTTTCGTTCTTCTTAATTTGAAAAATTCGGTCTCTGGTATCAGTGTATTGGAATTTGTAATAAGTTCTACACATGTAGACTTAGGATTACAAAACTCTTGCCATATCGTTTGTTATCATCCAAAGAAGCCATGCACTTGGTATGTATATACCCTTTAAATTACACGTTGTATATGTAGGCCTATGTGAAATAAAATATTTATAATTTTATTAGAATATGTTAGACTATTATAATAGATTTAATTAAGATTAACTTGTGTTGGTCTGATAAATAATAAGCATATTTTCGAGGAAAAATTGTATAATATGTTTCCTTTTTACATTGTGTCTATCCGTTGACTTAGTATTTAGGTATGTCTCTATTCGTATTGTGCCTATAGGCTTATTACTAACTTCCAAAGAGGTCCAGACTAAAAAGGTCGAGCCAAACAGTAAATTATTCATTCGCAAAATGGTAAGAACATACCTTGAGTAAAAGCGACTGACCCTCAATTATAAAGGTTATCCTAAACATTTGATTTTAAACGAAATGTTTCATTATAGAAGTAGACTTGTCTATTTAAAGCGTACGTAAGGGTAAATAGAACAAAAAAAAAACAAAGAAAAAAACGCAAAATCGCTACTCCCCGCGTGTCCTAACACAGAATTTATGCGCTTACATTGGCAGAGGTAACAAAGCGAGACAACAGATGGTTGCATGAATAAAACAGTGGAGGCCGCCCTGAATATTTGACGTAGTGTGGACCGCGCCTCTGCGTGCTAGCCGAACAACAGCCGTACCATCTTATCTACAAGAGAAATATCTGTTTTTCGATATTTCTGTCTCAGAAAAGTATTTGGAAGTCAAATGGATACTGATATTGGAGATGTTGTGTATATTTTAAATACTGAAGCTGGAAAGGAGCTGGAATTTCTGAGCTAGTAACATCAGCCAAGAACTTGGGATGGTTATTTTATACTTGCAGCAAATGATGGAATGAAAACCAAGGAGACTTTATAATGCATCATACAAGTTTCAATAGCTACAATTTATCAATGTGCCATGGGTTTTCCAAACTACATGATATTGTGGACAGTTTCAAGTCAGTACGGATGCACCTGAATAGCAGTATCTTACCTTCATTGCAGCTGCCTGTCTGACCTAGTTACTAGGTTTAGATGTATATGACGTATATGTATAATCTCTTCATAGAATAAAATAAAGTCGCTACCCGCCGCCTGTAAGCTTAGACCTTTCAAACTTCAATCTACAGAGTGATTCAAGAGGTAGGTGTATGTGTATAAAATATGTACAGACGCCAGCACATCAAGCTACAACAATCTGTCAAATTTCTTTAATAGATTTTCAACTTTATTGTTAAAGAAATTAGGTTCAAGGTTGATTGGGAAAATTTGACAGTTTCGGGTAGCTTCATGTGCTGCCGTCTGTACATATTATAGTAGAGAAAATTCAATTAAACAATTTTCTCTCTCTTACTTTTTCTATCTCCTAAGCAATGTTAACCATTTTTAACCGACGACAAAAAAAGTTGGAGGTTATCAAGTCGATGCGTATATTTCTTTTTTTTTAATGTATGATCACCGATTACTCGAAAACGGTTGAACCGATTTAGAAAATTATTTTTTTGTTTGAAAGCGTATATTCCGAAATTGGTCCCATTGACACAGTCAGGATCTGATGATGGGATCCTGGAGAAATCGATGGAACTCTTCAAATATTATAGGCACACCTATAGTGATTTGAGTATTTTTTATAGTAACTTGTGTAGTTGCATTCAAAAAGCACCATTTGTGAAGTAGACCTGATGATGAAGACCACAGATGGCCACTGGAACTACTCAATAGTCAATATATAAGTAGGAATAATAAGTATTTCATGGATTCCGCTTCGATTACTTGAATATGGTTATTAAGCACAATATGCTCGTTACAATGCATATGGTGAAGTACAGCTGATGGTGAAGTACCAGGAGAATTCCTCAACAATTAACGGCCCAGCATTGGGAAAAGCATTATTTTGTAAAAGGTTATAAGTAGTTGAGTTTTAGGCTTTTGTAACTAGGTAAATTATAAATCGACCTACTAAAAAGGGGAAAAAAAAAAGAAAAACAAAAAATTAAACCGACTTCCAAAAAACACTGTAAAGTGAAAAATAACTTAAATTTCGGAAGTTGGTGCCAAAAACAAAAATACCAAACTAAAGACACCGACTACCGAAATTAAAGTTATTTTTCACTTTACAGTGTTTTTTGGAAGTCGGTTTAATTTTTTGGTAAAAAGTTTTTATTATCTTTTACTTACTTCAAAAAGTGACTAATTAAATGCGTAAGGTCTATCTAATTAAAGGTATTTAAAGAGGATGAAAACTGCCCTTTACAGCATATAATTAAAATGAATATCTTATAAAATATCAAAGACCGCTCGCTGATGCAGACTTGATCATCAAGTGTGCAGGTGACAGGGCATGCGGAGCAAGATAGAAGATGGCCCATTGTCTGTGGAAACACCGCATTATACGCTTGAGATCTGAGCCTTCTGTGACTGCCATGAAATAAAACTAGACGAACCTGAGCAGTTTACTTAACACAATAACCGACCGGTTTCCTCAAAAATCATTCCTTATTGTCTGGCTTACAAATAAAACCAATTGCGCATCTCATGGATCACTGGCTTTCAATCTTGCGCCCAACAAATCGACGCCTCCCCGAAACTGATTAATTTCGCTTCAGATACACTTTATTTTGGTTATTGAGAGTAAATAAGGTTGATGACAAAGGATTTTGGGTATCTGAAGTTCGAGAGCTTTGGTATATTGGATGTTTTAGCTGTGATACTCACTGTGTGTGAGTGAGTAGGTCAAACAAACGAGTGAGCAGGGGGATTATTATTATAAGTGCCAGAAAATAATCTACTAATCTGCAACTTGGGCTTCTGTGAAAAGGTTTTATCTGAAAGGAATGTGAGTATTTTCAGGATTAAATACTTTGCGTTGATCAAATCATGTCATGGTTGTTGTACACATTGAGGTAATATGTACTACGTACTAGAGGAGCTATCCTAAGCAAAGGATATGTTCCATTTTGGCAAGAGTTTAAACGTAAGTTCACTGCAGCGCTGAAACAATAATTAGCCGTATAACAAAACAATAAAAACACGCAGCGCTAAAGCGCTTCTAAATTGTAGTTTTCTCGCGACCAAAAGGTCGGAAGCGCCGCGATTTTGTATGGCGCTTACTCGTTTTGTTCAACGTTCTGCTATAACATGTCACTTATATAGATTAAACTGCTGACTGACTACAGAAGTGACATAGCTTTATACCTAGCAATCTTCATACACACTCTTTTACCATACTTTATTATTAATTGAATTTATCCTAAAAGAACTTAAAATAAAACAAACTTTTGTTTTGTATATTTACATAATGAAACACGCGAAAATGCATCGAGCATATAATATATGACTGGATGGTAACCAGGCCTCTTCACTACGGTTTTTTTGGACAAATATAATCAAATTTTCTCTATCTTTACGGCCTAAACATGGAAACCTTAAATAAACAAAATGTAACAAGTTATGTCTTACAATATGCAATAGTTATTTATTTTATTTATTTATTTACATGGGAGACCAACAGCGACTTAAATCAATCAAGAAACAGTGTGAAAATTTGACAGCCAATTACAGGTCTCCAGTCTCCACGTATAGTTACATGTGAAATTAAGGAACACTGTGAACGACATAGTTCTGTCAGCAGGAAAACACCTAAACAACAACTAAACAACTAAATAAAATTACATGATTACTTAAAACCAATTATTCCTTAAAAAATTTAAGGCATTTTCTCGCTGATGACACACTTGTTCTAAATGGATCAATGTCATGCTGCCTGCACACCTCATTAAAGCTCCTGCTTGCACGCAACACATACGAATTCTGTCTATATTTAGAGGTAGCGAGTGGCATTTTTAGCGGTGGATAGAACCGTTTAGACTTGCAAGGAACATTAAAATAAAATTTTGATAATATATCAGGGCTGTTAATTGAATTGTTAAAAGTCTTCAATAAAAAAACGCAGTCAGAAATATTTCGGTTATATTTCTTTTTTCGTTGAATAACCACAGCCAGTGTTTTTCTAAATATATGTTAGACTAGCTTCTACCCGCGACTTCGTACGCGTAGAAAGGTTTTCCCGCGCAAAATCCCGATCCCGTGGGAATTTTGGGATAAAAAGTAGCCTATGTGTTATTCCAGAATGTCATCTATCTACTTACCAAATTTCATTCAGATCCGTTCAGTAGTTTTTACGTGAAAGAGTAACAAACATCCATCCATCCTCACAAACTTTCGCATTTATAATATTAGTAAGTAAGAAGTAAGATATTAGTAAGATTATTATTTTCCGCTATAAAAAGAATTGTCAGCTTATTCTACAGCTACGCTTATAACACAACTTGTCTCATCTTAATTTTTACACTTGGCGTCTGACAAATATTTTTATTCAAATTATATTTTAAAATGAATATCTAGTTACTCGGCGATGAAAAGTTATTCCTTTGCACTTCGCCGTATTAACTGAACTATTACTGCAATATCGTAAAACATATGAAGGCATATTTAATACGTTTGAACGTTGTTTTCCTTTAAAACAAAAATGACTTATGCGCTCAAGATCTGACAAGCGTCTAAGTGAAGAGCAGTCAATAGACCGCACTTGAACTACGTAGTACATATTATCTCAATGACTTGAACTGAACGCAGTAGTGATGTGTGGTGGCTTCTCTAGTACGTAGTATATATTACCTCAATGGTTGTACATGCCTACTTAATCATTTCTCACCTTCTATACATACATGAAAATAAAACTGAAGTGACTGTCTGCGTTTTCAAAATCACTGTATTTTTGCAAGAGCTTTTAATGTTTTCTTTTTATAGGGCTTTGGTACTTACGTTATAACATATTTATTAGTTTAGAATTTCCTAATATGCTGCTATTTAGCTATTTTTTATGCAACACTTTGTTTGTTTACGTTTCTGTAAAGTCATTAGTGACAGGACTGCAAGACTGTTTTCTTTTTAATTAATTGCTGGAGCTAGGTTATGTCGCATAGGTAGATTACCTACTAACTGATTTTGTACCTCGTGATAAATTACATTTATTTCTCTTTTCGTTCCAGAACCTCATTCAAATAGTTAAAATTCATTTGAGCTAGAGAGATGACGGGGGAGCGGACAGTCTACGCCAAAGAGAATGTAATACATTATGTTTTAGTCTACGCCTGGAGCTCAAACAGAGAAGAAGTCTGCAAAAATACTGATAATAGCTATCGGAATGAGATGGTCATCTTTTAAATACACGATCCGTGGCCGGGACCTCCAGCCATGCTTACATCCTCCAGTTTCTCCATCATCACCATCAACTGCTGCATCGACGAAGCTTGACTTTTCCTCCGTCCCACTACTACGGTCAGAGGGATGGGAGACTGAGGCCAGACGTTCTTCGAGCTCTACTGCCGTAGGAAGACTGAGGCCAACCATCCTGCAGCCACCCCTACGTGACCTCTTCATTTTACTTGAACCATCAGCCCGCCAGCCGTCCTGCAGCCACCTCTACGTTACCTCTTCGTTATACTTGAACCATCAACTCCGTCTAGCATCAACTCCGATCTCCGTCATCTCCAGTTCTGTTAGGGTTCCGTGACTCCAGCAAAATTTTATATACTTAATTAATTATTCCTTTTATAAATCTTGTTCATCTTTTTTCCCCTTTGATTTCTTTCTCTTGCTATATTCCTCATAAAAGCGTGCTTCCTCCTAATTAGGCAAGCACCTTATTGCAACTTTACATTTCCCTGTCTACCCAGGGAAATTGTTACAAGCTTTTAGTTGTTTATACAATACCGAAACAAACTGTTTTTAAATTTTGTCTATCTTTTTGTTTGTCCAAGCTAATATCTGGAACGGTTGAACCGATTTCGAATCGGAGGATAGAGGAGGTTATAGGGCAACATATAGACTTTTTATCCGGGAGTTCCCAAGAGATTGGGATTTACGCTGGAATAACGACCAACGCGGACGAATACGCGGCGACAGCTAGTACTTTGTAAACATAGCAATCACAAAACACCGTAATTCTGTTTCCTTTCTTGCACAGAATCAGAAGAAATGTTGTAATTTTGCAAGCAAGAAAGAAGTGAAATAAACAAACAGAATCCATTAAAGTAGTTTAAAGAAGTACGAGTATATCCACGATAGCTGTGTTACTTTAAAGCTTATGATTATCATCGGTCTAGACACAGTAAACAGCCCAAGCAAATATTCGAAGAGGCAATACAGATAGTCCCCATCTCTATCTCATGAAAAAGTTTAATTACTTACGAGTTACGACAGACACGGAATAAAGATGTCAGATTGTACAGAAGTCTCGGAGTGCGTACTCCGATATATGATGACCCTATAATGATTAGAAATGGATGATTAATTCCGGAGGTTACCCGGTAAATACAAACTTACCAAAAACTTTTTACCTATGTAAAATATTAGTATAGACGAACGATGAAAAAAAAATATCGTTGGAACGTTGACGATTAATGTATTCTTTTTTTTGTAACTAAGCATGTTGGAGCATTTCCTTTATGTGGTGCTGACATCTTAATTAATTACTGTAATTTGATTTAAATATTTTATTATGCAGGCAAAACACTTCAAGTTAATTAATTCAACAAAAAAAGGAAACAAAAATAAAAACAAAATAATAAACGATTATTCAACGAGATATTTAAAAAAAGTACAAAATAAGTTATGGAAAAATAATAAACGATAAAAGTAACAATAATAAAAACTCAGAGCGTCTACGACGCAGAAGCGTTCCGTCTCACACGGCGACTCGCTTACTTCTGAGCTTCAAAGTTTTGTTGTGTGTGGCATCTCGCAGGTCAACCTCTGAGGTTGTCGGCTGCTTAACCGGGCTTGCCTGTGGTTGCCTTAATTAATAAATTAATTAAAGCCTCCAGCCAGGGCTTATTAAAAACTTACAAACTAGGCGACTACACGCTAAGCGCACCCCCTGTGGGGTACGGACCTCGGCTTAGGCCGTCGCAGGGGAGGGCAGCTAGGGACAGACTGGATCATATCATTATTATTATTAATAAGGGAATTTAAAGCTACTGGCTCAGCGTCGCGGGCTGGCTCTGGCAAGGGTCGGGGTGGACTATTACGGGGACGTCGCGGCGGGCCTCGGCGGCGAGGACGGAAGGACGGTCGGTTTTTGTGTTTGTGTGCCACTGTACTTGTTTCCCTACGGCTCTCTTGGAGCAGGGTGATTGCGTCATCGGGAGTGACTAGGGTATGCCTTGGTCGGTGAATCTTAGAGATACGCGAGGGTTCGTATTGGGCGGCCGATACGATAAGGGGATTCCTATGTTGGATTGCAGTATCAAAGAAACGCTTGGAGACACGTTTCATGAACTGCTGGATGGTGGGCATCTTGAGGTCTACGTGAAGAAGCTCATTTCGAACATAAAAGGGGGCTCCCGTGACTCTACGGAGGAATCGGTTTTGAAGGGTCTGCATCTTGTGGAGGAGGTAGGGCTTTGCGTGTGCGAAAACAACGCAGGCGTAGGTCATGATGGGACGGATGACCGCGGTGAAAATACGCAGCTTGCACCTGAGTGATAACTTGCTGCGGGAGCTAAGAATGAAGTGGAGCCTACCTAGAGCGAAAGCGGCGCGCGAACGTGCCTGCTTTATGTGCTCAGCGTAGGAAAGGTGTTTATCGAGGACCACGCCTAAGTATTTGGCTTGCTTTTCCCAGGGGATCGGCTTCCCGTACATGGTAATCGGACGGGGGGAGGGTGGGTTTATCCGCGGTTTAGAAAAGAGTACTGCCTGGCTTTTGTCTGGATTGACTTCGATTCTCCATTTCCAGAACCACTTGGCCAGAGTGTTTGCGGAAGTTTGGAGAGTGCGAGCGATGGCATCGGGTTTACGACCGGTATAATAGATAGCCGTATCGTCGGCAAATAGGGCTAGCTGAGTATTTTTATGCTTGGGGATATCGCTAGTAAATAGCGTGAAAACGAGGGGGGATAGTACGGAGCCTTGAGGAACTCCTGCGCGAATGGGATGGGGGGAGGAATGTTCCCCCTCAATTCGGTAAAGAAAGGTGCGATTCGATAAAAAGTCCCGTAGGATGAGCACGAGACGGTCAGGCACGCCGAGTTGGTATAGCTTATAGATTAAGCCATTGTGCCAGACTTTGTCGAACGCTTTCGCTATGTCGAAGAATAAGGCTCCCGTTATTGCGCCCCGTTGGAAGCCGGCGCTGACGTGTTCTATGATGCGGTGGACTTGTTGGATACATGAGTGTTCGGTTCTAAATCCGAACTGCTCATTGGGTATTAGACTCTTTGCTTCGGCAAAATCTTTGAGCCGCTTATATATAAGCCTTTCATAGATTTTACCGAGGACGTTGAGTAAGCTAATGGGACGGTAGCAAGACGGGTCAGACTTGGGCTTGCCTGGTTTGGGAATACCTATGACGGCGGCCTGTTTCCAGGTTGCGGGGAACATATTATTGCTCAATGCGCCATTGAAGATGGCCGTCATTAGCACTATAAGCTGAGCGGGGAAAAGTTTGAAAACCCTATTGGTGATGCCGTCGGAGCCAGGGGCTTTTCGCGGTTGGAGATTTTTAATGATATCCTGGACCTCATCAGGAGTGATGGGGGCTAGTGGATTATCGGGATCTTCGACGGGCGGAAGGGAAGTTCTACGTTCGACTTCGGTGTTCACCATATCGAGGTGGGCTTGGTCTACTGGTTGAGAGCTGGGAGAACACTGGGACTCTAGGCTGTCGGCTAGGCATTCTGCTTTTTCAGAGTTATCGAAGACGACACTCTTATCGGGACGAATGAGAGGAGGCATTGTGGCCTCTTCAGTGGATCGCAACTTCCTATGAAACTGCCAGAAGGCAAGATGGGTGGGCTCAAGTTCGCTCAGCATCTTGTCCCAGCTCGCATTACGCTGCTCGGCAATTCGTTTCCTTACAGCACGCTGTAAGTTGCGCATGTGAGCTTTGTTTGCGGCGCAGGGAAAAGCGCTGTACGCACGGATGGCTGCGTTCTTCTCGGTTATCAGATTCCGTACATCGTCCGGGAGTTTCCAGCGGTGGTCTTCCACTACAAGAACTTCCCTTGAACAATCGTTCAGGACGGATTGTACGTGATCTGTAAGCGAGTCGATCGCCGCCGTCGTGTCAGCGACTGAGACTATGTGGTCAGGAATGGTGTCCAATTGAGGCGACGTGGTGGATTTCAGTTTTTCACTTACTTTCCTCCAGTCGGTGATCAATTGGGTCGGAGGAGGTTGGGTAGGATCATGGTTACCCGAGCGGGAACCTAGGTCTAGGATAACGGGACGGTGATCCGAGTTGAGCTCGTGAAGCGCTTCTATAGAGTGTAAATGGAGGTTTACATTCTTTAGGAGCGCCACATCGAGGATATCGGGCCTATGGTTGAGGTCGTGTGGGTAGTGGGTGGGAGTCATCGGAGCGATGACGTCATAGTTTAGGGTCGCGCCTAGGTTATACACGATTCTGCCTCTGGCATTTGTCGTGTTGCTGTTCGAAGCGGGGTGTTTGGCGTTGAGATCGCCCGCTAGTAAGACGGAGTCACTCAGGCCGAAGAGAGTCGTGAGATCGCTGTTGAGCGCGATAGGATCGTCTGAAGCAAGAGACGCGACCGATGGTGGGGGATGGTAGGCAGAGATGATGGTTATCGGAGGATGACCAGTCATGCCTAGTCGACAGGCAGAGTACTCTAGGTGAGAGAGAGGCGCGGGTGGGGTCAGAGGGATGCAGTATAGCTCCTTCCTATAATAAATAAGGGTACCGCCGCCGTGGCAGCGTGTTCTGTCATTGCGAACTAGACGGTAATTCACAATTTTGGGGTCAGCGCGGTGGGGTTTCAAAAGGGTCTCCTGTATAAGGAGGACGTCTAAATGGTGGTCGCGGAGGAATTTAGTTATTTCGGCGCGTTGTTTGAAAATGCCATTGGCGTTGAAAAAACCTAATTTGAGGGATCGAGGCCTAGTGTGGTTTGTGCGTTGGGAATCCATTGGATCAGTCCATCGCATCCATCTGGTCGAGGCCTAGCACGACATCACTGTGTGTGCTGAATATTTGGCTGCACATTGCCGTCGTAATTTTGCCGTTATTCCGCTGCTCGGCAGCCAGAAGGGCATCGCGGAGAGACCTGGCTTGGCGGGTCATAAATATTCTATAGTGGCGCAGTAAAGTCTGGGCGCAGGCCTCACCGTGCGCGACGGGTGAGGGTTTGGGCGGTTGTTTGACTGCAGGAACAGCAGTGGTTTGAGGCGCGGGTTGGGGACTGGCACTGGGGACAGCCACGGCTATAGGCAGGATCGGCGCTGCGATGGGTATATCCATCAGTGCCTGCAAAGGTTTGGCAGGGGCCAAGGAGGGAAAGGCTTTTTCGTTGTTTAGCCTATTCCATGGGGACGGTCTCTGAGGAGCGAGGCGTTGGGGAATTTGAGAGGAAGGTGCCTCTCTTTGTTGGCGGGCGTTGGCGTGCTTCGCTAATTTAGGAGCGAGTTTGGGGGCTTTGGGACATCCACGGTAGTTTGCCGGGTGACCAGTCTGGCCGCAGAGAACGCAGCTGGGTGGTTCCGAACAGAGGGTTCGGTCTTTGGGTCGAGGGCCGTCCGCAGTGCTGTGCTCGCCCAGACACTTTACGCATCTGGGAGTCGCATAGCAGTTGCTCTGCGTATGGCCATACAGTTGGCAACGATGGCATTGTCCCACTGTTGCGGTTTTGTAAGGCTTTTCAATTGAGATACCGGATAGGGAGCAAATGGACCTAATCTTGAATATCGGGTGGTGACCTACGGTTGGTTCACAAATGACAAGAACCATGTCATACAATTCACCGCCTCTCGCTTTATGTAAGCGATGGACGGCGATCACTGGTATACCTTGATCGGCAAGGTCGTCTTTAATATCCTGTACTAGGATTTCTTTAGGGACACGTTTAATAATTACACGAGTAGGCGTGTCCTCGGGGAAGGAGAAAGTGTGAAAGGAAATATTCCTTTCACGGAGGGCGCGATATAGTTCCCTATAGTCGTTCGAAGTAGGGGCGGTGACTTTAATGCCATTTTGGCAGGCACGGGCGTTTGTGTAGTTGATCTTTCGAACAACACACATCTTGGACACATCAGTCCATTTCCCCTTGTCTTGGATGTAAAAGGGGGGCGGAGAGCGTTGCTTCCTTTGGGCTGAGGAAGTTTGGGCTATCGGGCTAGGGGGTCGACTATTCTGCGCGCGGGCAGAGGTAGTTGGGACGGGGCTAGCGGATCGAACGGGCCTTTGAGTTGGGGATGGGGGCGACGCGGTGGTCTTTTTGGCCTTGCTGGCCTGGGAGGTTTTCCCTTTCTTCCTCTTGCCGCCGGTGACGACTTGAAAGTCATCTTCCGAGGACAAGGGGCATGATGACAAATCATTGTCGGAGTTGTTATTGGACACAGGTTCGGTGGTGTCCATTTCACGGAATTCAACTGCAGCGCACACCTGCGCGGCGTCCATTGTTCTATTAACAATGGGATTAGTAGGTGGACCGGAAACAATGGATGATTTGGGAAATTGGGCGGTCGGCACGACATTGTCGGCGAGCGGGAGCGATAGAGGGCTATCTACCTGGAAGTCCTTCGTTGTTTGATGAACAATGGGATCGGAGTTGATAAACACTTCCGTGAATTGACCAACCGGAATGCCTTGATCAGCAAGCGGGGGAGATAATGGGCTGTCAAGCGCGTCACTAAAATCAGCGACGTTGGCTTCAGTAGCCGGAGGACAATTAGCGATTTCACGCTGGATTTTTCCGCCATATTTGGCGGAAATAGCAGGGTTTTCCCTAAAGATTTCTAGTAATATCTCCAAAATATTGGAGTTCGCCATGATTGGCGAATGGATCATAAATTTAATGGGGAAATTTTGGAGATTTCTCTCCCGCGTTGGACCTATTTAAAGCCTAACTGGCCTAACTCCCCGGATGGATGGGTCCGGGGATGTGTAGCCCTCCCAGTCGGGTAGAGACTGGGAGGTGAGTACCTAATGGTGAGCCCTAAGCTTGTAACCGGTTGCCAGTCTTATTGTGCGAACCGGGCCCTATTGGGTCTAGTGCGAAGGGGTAGACACACCCAACCGACACTAGGTGTGTAGCTGAAAAGGAAACTCAGTAACTAGGTTTGACTAGGAGATCCCCCAAGGCCAAAACCTAGCACTCGACTCCAATTGACTGCTTCACCCTGAAGGGGATCAGCGGGTGTGTCGGGTCAACACCCCCTTGGTTTCGTTGACACCGTGAGGTTTCCAACCAAGGACCACTAAACTGTGGTTTTTCCCTGAAGGGGCACAACGTTTTTGACAACACTCTGTTATAGAAACAAAATATCCTTCACTGCCTTGAAAAAGGCGGTTCCGGATCGGGAGTTGTAGTCGGTGACTACGAATGACGTCACGGCGAGCGCGACGAAGTGATGACGCAGACACAGAACGATCGGGAGCGCAGAGCGGCACGACCGTCTCGGGCGAGCGTCGGGCGGAGAGTCTGAGCTTCAAACCGTCTGGGCAGTCGCTGCGCCCCGTCATGGGCGCGGCGAGCGGTCACGGGGCTTAGCCCCACTCCCGCGGGAGCCTGCCGTATCCCGTAAACACGGGATCGTCGTTAGATTACCTCGTTGCGGCGTAGATGTTCGGGTGTGCGTTTGAAGCGCCTGTTCAAAAGTGAACGGCAAACGCACACCCGCGTGATTTCTGAGCTTCAAAGGTGGAGGCACGCTCTTTTATAGCCTGTTCGTCGCAGGTGGGAGGTGAATCATACTTGTTTATGCGCTCGCACCGACATTCTTTCCGTCGCAGGTGGGAGATGAATCACACTTTGTTTATGCACTCGCCTTGTGAACTCGTGAATCATTGCACGCGCCGACAAGCATGCAATAACTACTGTCATATTTTGATGAAAATAAAATAAGCAATAGTTTATAAATGGGAAATAGTGCATAGTAAATTGGGATCAAAGATAATTGCGCATTTATAATGAGATAACAAAATTTACGCAGCCATTGTAAGTTTTTGCCACTGCCTGCGAGGTGACTATTTATCTGCGCGTGCATTATAGTACTGTTATTAATATTCTTTCACTTTATACTGAGTATCTGTTTCCTTACTTTGATCATGTAAGAGACGTGGCAGTGTCGTTGGTGTAGCATAGCTCCTTCACTATGGACCACCGTAGGATACATACATATTATTGTTACGAGCTGAGGTTCGGGACAGAAGGAATTTACACCAATTAATCCAAAATTAACACTTTAATTAAATAAACACATAATAAAAATTAACACAGTTGTTCGCATTACAATACTTGTCACTTAACACTTAAATCGCACTGAAATTCACTTGTAGAGTTTCGATGATATCGCCTCGTATCTTCTAATAAGACTGACTCTCTGCGTTTTTTTTTTTTTTTTTTTTTTTTTTTTTTTTTTTTTTTTTTTTTTTTTTTTGGTAGGGCCACTTGTAGATCAGCACACTAAGGCTGTGAGTCTACTTAACCGGACTTTACTGACTCTCTGCGTTCCTTTGTGAGCTATTTATACTGCGATGTATGTGTTCTAGAAAGATCAAGTACAATCAACACACTGTCAATACTGGCGAGAATGTTCCAGAAGCTTCTCGATATACTCAGTACTGCTACTCGCCGCCAGGTGGCGTTAGTGTCTAGAACGTTCTAAAAGTCGAAGTTTCTCGACATACTCGGTACTGCTGCTCGCCTCCAGGTGGCGTTAGTGTCTCGAACATTCTAGATGTCGAAGTTTCTTGACGTACTTAGCTAAGCGACTGGTGTAACAATATGTATAGGCCACTTTCACATAAGCTCTCCATTTCTTCCTACTCTATGTGTTTTGCAACGCTGCCCAGAATGCCGGTAACTGGATGCGGGCAGTAAATATTGCATCCACGTGGACACAGGGGACCACGGACGTGTTCCAAGGGAATATCAGGTTTAATCCTATATAAATAATGTCTAGACTAGAATGTAAATATGCGGCTAGTTTTAGAGATAAATTAAGACGGTTTTTGGTTTCTTTTGTGGGGATAATGCTGGTAGGGAATTTGAAGATGAACTTTGCTTTAACTGATTTTTATAAAAGCAAGTTACAGGTCGTCTACAACTTGTGTAGTCTGACTGTTTCGCTTATTATTATTTATTATTATATACTTTATTGTACACCTTACAATACACTTAAGGATACAAATAATTAATTAGTGTACAATGGGCGGTCTTATCGCACAGGGCAATCTCTTACAGACAACCTTTGGATGGACAGAAATGAAAGGAGACAGATTTAGGGCTGTCAGTGTACAACATCATACTAATCAAACATAATAATATAAAATACATACCATATATATAAATATAATATATACTAATACATATCAAAATCATAATAGAGAAAGGAGGGGAAAAATTAAATTATAGTGAGAGGTAATGCTCCTTCACCATTTTTTTTAAAGTAGGTAATGTTTGAGCACGCCTCACATCTATGGGCAATGCATTCCATAAACGGGCTGCTTGGATAGTGAAAGATTTATCAAAGAAAGAAGTGGAATGCATACGGATACTTAACTCTAAACTTTCCGATGATCTCAAGGACTTTGAATGTGTGTCACAGAGAAACCGAAAGCGGTCTTTAAGATAAAAAGGAGTGAAAGGATTAAATAGCACATTATAAAGCAGAGAAAGCAAATGAACATTCCGGCGAAACCTAATAGGAAGCCATTTGAGCTTAGTACGAAATTCAGAAACATGGTCATATTTGCGCAAGCCAAATATAAACCTAATACAGAGATTTTGAAGTCGCTCTAGCCTGTCGAATTGGTCTTGGGTCAAATCAAGATAGCTGGCATCAGCATAGTCCAATATAGGAAGAAGAAGAGATTGTGCAATTGCAATTTTAGTGGTGATGGGAAGAAAATTACGAAGGCGTCTCAGGGAGCCAGCAGAAGCAAACAGTTTACGACTGACTTCCTGCAGTTGCTTCGCCCAAGACAGAGTTTTGTCGATGTATATCCCCAAGTTCTTCACGGCGTGACTGAACGGAATGACGGTGTTATTAAAGGAAACTTGGGGAAGTGTCGACCAATCGATCTTAGAGATAGTCCGGGAACTACCAACAACAATCACTTGGGTTTTGGCAGGATTGATTTTTAGTCCGAACTCAGTGCTCCAATCACTAATTCGAGCAAGGTCTACATTAATTGTCCCAATGGCATCAGATAAGTCTACGAGGGGTGCTTGCGTGTAAATTTGCAAATCATCAGCATACAAGTGATAGAAGGAAGATAGTCGTTGAGTGATAGCATTAATAAAAAGTACGAAAAGTAAAGGAGATAAAACGCCACCCTGCGGCACACCGGCAGTGGTGTCACACCAAGAAGAGAAAGAATCCTCAGTGCAAATCCGCTGCCGGCGACCAAACAGGTAACTACGAAACCAATCAATTACCGAAGGAGATATGTTAAAAGAGCAAAGAATGCCAAGCAAAATGTCAAAGTCAACGGTATTAAATGCATTGCTGAAGTCAAGTAATGCGAGTACAGTTAACTTCCCCATCTCCATACCTTATATCATCCGTTATATGAACGAGTGCTGAGGTAGTGCTGTGACCAGGTCGAAAACCAGATTGGAAAGGATTAAAAAGATTATGTTTAGAAAGGAACGCGCTGAGTTGTTGATGGACAAGCTTTTCAAGGACTTTGGACAGAAAAGGGAGAATGGAAATGGGTCGGTAGTCAGAAAAAGATGCAGGATGCGGTTTCTTTGGTAATGGGATAACTTGAGCGTCTTTCCAAGCTTGTGGAAAGATACTACTGGAAATAGAGAAGTTAAGGATATAAAGGATGGCTGGAAGAATGTTGTCAAGGATAGGAATGATCATCTTACGACTGACACAGTCACTACCCACAGCGTCGGACACAATAGTCACAATACTCTTTTTAACATCACAAGCAGTAAATTGACTTATGACAAAAGGAGAATAATCTGGTACCGGAAGATTTGAAAGATAAGATAAATAGTATTTTTGTACATATTGACTTTTGTATTAAAGCGATCGAGTATACATGCTGTTTAAGAAGTGCATATTAATGACTTATCCATGACCGAGTAGATATTTTTAGAATTGTCTTTTTTGGAACTTTTAAGTTGTTTTTTGGAGATATTTTGCAATTTTCCCTTTGTTGCAAATCAAATATAGAAAGCCCTAATAATATATACCAAGCTCATAAAAAAATATGTTTAAAAACTTAGATAAACTAAAACCACAGGTCAGGCTTTATAAATATATCAGTCTGTGAAAAGTTCGTGAACCCTTACAGCAAATAAGCTAAGAGACAATAGTGGCCACTATCACGTGGGGGTAATAAAAGGTTTAATTACGGCCTCGGAGAGCACGTGACGCCACCGTAAATATTGATACCCACTTGTGGACACGGGGCTGCCCGGGAGGCAGAGCTCGTAAATATATAAACAACGCTCTAGTACACAGCTTTAGGTACGTTTTTTCGATTAATTCTGGACTGAATTATGTAGCTTGTATGCAGAGTTTTATGGGGTTATGCACTTGTGTGACAAGGTTTGCGTGGGTCATCTAAATGAGTTTTTTGTAAACTTTTATACAAACTGTTCAATTTAAACAACAAATTAAAATCGTCATCTGCTTAGCCTTTTCCTTTTTTTTCTTTTTCTATGCATCTGAGTATTAATGTTTTACATAGCGACTACCTCTGACCTCCACAACACGATACTCCTATACCCGGACTTTTAATTCGATGCAGTAGACTGACAGTTTCCGAGTTGTCAGATAATGACGACTACGAAATTGTGATGCAACTAAATTAATCGATTCAGGAATAAAATCGAATAATGATGTAAACATTTTTAAAAATAATATTGTGTGAAAATAACAAAAAGTAAAATGTGATTATAAAGGGGTGTGAAAAATAAAACGAATAGATCATGATAATAATTTTTATTTTTTTGTAATTGGCCCCTGTACCTGTACCCATATCAACGGGGTTTAGGTCGCAGTGGTGCGGGGGCAGTCTTTTTTAATAATAATGTCACGCAATTTATTAAAATATTCATCACACGAAATAATTTCCAAAAGAGTGACTTTTATCTGTCTGGTTGGATATGAATATTTTTAGTAAAAATATATTTATTTATAATGTAATCTAGTAACCACTTCAAAATAAAAGATTTTTTTTTTATTTGTTTAAAGGGCTTTGTCGCTTAGCGACCACATCGCCCAGTGCGAGGAAAACAACATTCAGTTACTTATCACTAACTTACGATCTACTTATAACTAGTTTGTACAAGAGTTTTGCTTTATCGGACAATGGAGAAGCAAGCATAGCGTTACAAATGCCAATGTTATTCGTTTTAAGCGGTCCAAAAATACTTATTCTAGTATTTTCGTTGCGGATACATTCCATCAAAATATAAAGGACATCATCAACCACTCCACATGAATCGCAATATGGTGACGGAACTTTTCTCATTAAATAATTAAACTTATTTGATGGAATATGTCCGGAACGAAGTCTTAAAGCGATAGTCATTAAATTTTTATTAAGATCACAATCGATCCACGGAACCCGAGATATCTCTGGCTGGATAGTTTGGAAATGCCCTTTTCTTTTGATCTTTCATTAAAATACTCCTGCCAAAGTTCTAAACACTTTCTTTTTGCCATTCTAAAATGGTCCGAATACAGTGGGGTGATGTTCATAGGAACACCATCAACACACGCTTGCTTGGCGAGCTTATCTACCACATAATTTTCTTCATATTATACGTGCGACGGAATCCATTGCAAACGTATTGTTTTGGAATCGGAATGAAGTTTTAAGATTAATTCATATATAGCGTAGGCTGTCGGAATACCTCGCATGTGAGAAGTGTTCCGAGCCAAGTGTTGCAGCGAGCTTTTGGAGTCTGTCAGAATCACAAATTTATCGCCATTTACCGACTGAATATAGGATAAAGCTTCCAATATCGCGATCAGTTCAATGTGCATGATAGAAATATCTGAATCAATCTTAACCTTCATATTACTCTGAAGAATCGGGTCCAAAAAGGCTGCGCCCCCCGAATGTTTATCTTTGGAACCGTCAGTAAATATTTTATGATAATCTGCATATTGTTCTTGTATGTATGAAGTACATAATAGTTTTAACTGTGAAATACTGAAGTGGCGTTTAGCTTTAGAGATACTAGGAATTTTATCTATTATTATATGGGACAAATCTAAGCTACTTATCCACTTATCGAGAGAAAACATTCCAAGTTGAGCACTTGAATGTATTAAAATAGAATTATACTGTGCAAGGATATCAATAAGTAACGGCAACTTTTTGTTCTGCCAATAATTGGAACCTGTAAATAGTGAAAGTTTTTGAAGTGATTGTACAGTTTTGTTGTTTAGAAAGGATTTTGATTTTAAAATAAATTTACTGGCTAAGTATCTACGACGAATATGAAGTGGCGGAAGACATAACTCGCTTTCCATAACATGTATCGGGGTGCTCCGTATAAATCCACCGATAACGCGTAACGCCTGGTTTTGTACCGGATCTAGTTTTATCAATTTAGACTTGCAACTATTATCAAACAAGAAACTAGCATAATCAATTCTACTTCGAATTATCGAAATATATAGACGTCTCAGGTGTTTTTGATGGACTCCCCATCCCGGGCCTGATAACACTTTAAGTAAATTAATGAATTTCATTACTTTTTGTGAGGTTTTATTGATATGCTTACCCCATCTTAATGAGCTATCCAGCCAGAGACCTAAGTATTTAACATTACTAACAACATCAATAGATATACCATCAAAATCAAAGTTAACAGATCTTCTAAAGCAACCTTTTTTAAAAACACAAATCTTGGTTTTATTTGGAGACATCGTTAAACCTAATTTATTAATTAACATTTTGGTATATCGTAAAGCAGACCGGAGCTCTTCAAACGCTAAATCTAGATTATTTTTGGTTGAATACAATACAAAATCATCAGCATATTGAGAAATATTAACCTGGGCAACGTTATGACATATATGTAATGTGAGAATATTAAACAAAAGTGGAGCCAAGGGGTCTCCTTGGGCTAGTCCACGGCCAGTAAATCTAACAATCTCACAACCGTACGTCGCTATTTGCAAATGTCTATTTGATAAAAACGACCATACATAGTTACAGATCTTGGACCCAACCCCAATTTGGTCCAAAATACGTAACAGGCAAGGAATATCAATATTGTTATAAGCACTTTCAATGTCTATAAAGCATGCCGCAGTAACCCAATTTTTCGAGAATCCTAGTTGAATTTCCGAAACTAAGCGCGAAAGATTATCGAGACAAGATCGTGCTTTGCAGAAACTTACCATGTTATCAGGGAAAAGACACTGTTTTTCAAAGAACCATTCTATACGTTTGGCTAAAATAGCATGAAAAATTTTACAAATACATGATATCAGAGAGATAGGACGTAAAGATGAAGCTGAACTATGTTTTGGGATTGGGATTATTTTGATTTGGCGCCATTGTTGAGGAACAAAACCCACGCAAAGACATCGATTATATAGGTATATGAAGTAGCATTTGTTTACCGGAAGGCGGAAGGTATTTAATCATGGAGAAGGAAATTTGATCTGACCCAGGGGCTGTGTCGGTAGATTTAATGCAGTTGACTAATTCTGACATTAAAATTGGAGACTCTAACGTAGCATTATTGGAATTAAAAGTAGGCTGCGATGGACATACAAAATCTGGAGTGAGATCGTTTAGTAAGCGCTCAGCTTTTTCTTTATCTACACTGGTGTTAGAAATCTGCCGACCTTTTAACCACCTCATCTTGCGCCACATCTCGGATGCCAAAGAGGTCTCATCCACAGATGTACAAAACTGCTGAAAAGATTTACATCGGGCCCTGCGGATAAGCCTTTGGGCTGTACTTATTTTCTCTTTGAGGATCACTAAATTCCTTGAAGAGGGGCAACCTCTCAGATTCGCAAGAGCTAAGCGCCGTTCCGCAACAGCCTTGGAAAACTCTGGAGACCAACATGGTTTTGGCTTAAATGAGTTGCAAATGCTTTGAGGGATTTTAATAACGGGAATGTACTTGTCAGCTGCCCTTTGTATTATATTATATAATTGGTCATATGAACACTGAGGGTCCTGGGAAATTACGCAGTTCTGTAATTGATCATCGACAAATGTGGTATACGAAGCCCAATTACTTTTTTTAAAGTTCCTTTTCTTTTGGTAATTGCGGCTAACATTTTGTAAACAGTTTAATTTATTTATTAAATGATCACTTCCGAGTGATTCGTTTGTTGGTTGCCACGTTGTCGTAGGACCAATGTGTTTCTGTGGACTGTATTTTCTGGTTTCTTAATAAAAACGATTTTCTATAATATAACTCCTTTTAATTACTGATAAGTACAGAATTACACACAGCAACGCGCGTTAGTTAGCGAGATTAACTCTTGACATAAAAAGAAGGAAAAAACATAGACTAAAAAATATGACTTGTGTGTTGCCATAAACATACTGCCGCGCCCGGAAACAAACAGTAGACAACCTCTTTCTGTATCTAAAGGCAGTTGACTGCTTGTGAAAACAATAAGTCTGAAGGACAATATCACAATATAATTTACAAACATTTTTACTATATAGCAGAAAGGCAAAGTATTATTAAACTTTTCTAAGTATAAATGCACAAAAGACAATTATTTTCTTTCAGATTTACTTTAGCATTAATTATAAACAAATGTAAGTACGTAATTAAAAACTAGCTAGATCTAAGTTTTCAGGTTCGTACAACCAGTTACAAAATATTAAAATAAGTAAGTTTTATCTTAGGTATTAATCTTATATAAGTACTTAGCTTCTAGTGTATCTTTACAAAACTTAGGTAAGTATTATTTATAAAAATCCTTTTTTACAATAGTTATGTATCCTATATTATATTATATTATAATAACAGGTACACATTCTTTATTACATATTTGTTGACTGAGTTACTAGTTTTTATAAGAATGTATAAAAGTAGCACACGCCTCTAGGCAGCTATATAGCATTTGTAGCTGAAATTAACAATAAAGACCTCTAATTTAAAATTACTTTTCAATAGGTAATACACTTATGCTTTGCAATGACCTCGTATATAATTTACCATTAGCTGTTTTTAGCTGCAAGGCCGGAACCTTGCCATCATTTCCAGGAAACACATTCACCACACGTGCCATGGGCCACTTCAAAGGAGGAGCATTGGGCTCTCTAATAAGTACAAGTGCACCTACAGTTACGTTAGGCATAGATTGACACCATTTGCTTCTATTCTGCAAAGTATTTAAATAATATTTATACCAAGCTTTCCAAAATCTTTGTTGCAATTGTTTACACTGTTGCCAGAACCCTAGCCTATTTGTTATGGTTTCTGAAACATCTACTTCAGGATACATAGTCAGAGCTGTACCTATAAGAAAGTGGCCTGGAGTCAAATAACAGTAATCGTTGACATCTTCAGAGAGAGGTAAAATAGGGCGTGAATTAAGCACGGCCTCTATCTGACATAAAACAGTGTGTAGCTGCTCATAAGTTAATTACACAATTCTTTTTAAATGGTACTTCATACTTTTCACAGCCGCTTCTGCAAGCCCTGCGAATACTGGTGCATAACTAGGCGTAAAATGAAACTTAATGCCTTCTTTTGCGGCATAAGCTTGCACAAGCGTCTGGTGATCGGCAGAACTATTAAGCTTGTACAGCTCAGCTAGTTGGTTCCTTGCCCCACGAAAACAACCACCGTTATCGCAAAATACGTCGCTGGGCAAGCCACGCCTACTTGTGAACCTTTTGAAAGACGCCAGGAATGCATCAGTTGTTAAATCTGAAGTCAACTCTAAGTGAATTGCCTTCGTGACAAAGCATACATATATGCATACGTAACCTTTACCGACTATAGCTTTTCTTACACGCGAATTCTTGACTTGGATTGGCCCAGCGAAGTCCATGCCTACTTTTTGAAATGGTCTGCATGATGTCACGCGGTGCTGAGGCAAGGATCCCATTAACTGCTTTGCTGCACCAGCTTTCAGCCTAAAACAAACCAAGCATTTATGAGTAACTTTTTTGAGTTGTCGCATGCCATTAATTAGCCAGTATTTTTTAATTAAGTTAGCTAGGAGTGACTTAGGTCCAGAATGTAACAACCTAACATGCTCACTCTGTATGATAAGTTCAGTTATGCGAGATTCTCGAGGTAGAATGATAGGATGTTTTTGTGCAATCGGTATATCCGAATTGTCCAAACGACCCCCTACCCTGATCAGGCCATCTGCATCCATGAAAGGATGTAGGGTTTGTAGTGGTCCTCGCACAGAGCTACCTTTCCGCAATGAGCCTATCTCTACACAATAATATATTGATTGTTCATGTTTAATTATTGAATGCAACGCACTTTGCATCTCATTAGGACTGAGCGTGCCTGTAAGCCTTGTATTCTTTTTTAAGTTTCGACAAAACCTTTTAACATATGCAATTACCCTCGTCATCTTTCCTATCTCTGAATATCTATTTATTATTTGAAATATTATATCATGCTGTATTCCCGCTGTTAACGCAACTTTAGCCGGAAGAGTGGACGCGGATTTTGCTTTCATTTCAGGTAAGTTTTCAGGTAAGACTAACCTTTTAGTATCAAAGTTGTACCTTGTTTGCAGAAACTTCGGCCCCTCCCACCAGAGGGCACAGGTCGGAAGCTCCTGAGGGCAGATACCCCTACTAATCAAATCAGCAGGATTCTCCGCGGATGGCACATACAGCCAGCGCCACCTACTGGTTTTTTGCTGAATTACCCTCACTCGGTTCGATACATAAGCCTGTAGTTTAGGGAGTTCAGTTTGAATCCAAGCTAAAGTTATTTTGGAGTCGGTGAATAGGTACACATCATCAATTTTAATATTTTTATGTAAAGTATCATAAACTCGCTCCATTAAAATGGATAGAAGCAATGTAGCATTAAGCTCCAGTCTTGGTATCGTTAATGCGTTCGCACGTGGGTTTACTCGCGACTTCGAACAGAGCAGGGATAATTTAGCCTTACCTGTTTTGTGGACCATGCGTAGGTATATGCAGCACCCGTACCCCGTCGTGCTGGAGGCGTCCGCGAAGCCAACCAGCTGGACTGCTGCTGCTTCATTGGTTGGGATGTGTCGGTCTAAATTGATAGTCTGCATGGCAACTAGGCTTCTAGCAAATTGAAGCCACTCGTCAACTAGCTCACTAGGTATACGTTCATCCCAGCCAATATTATGTGACCATATTTTTTGAATGATGCTTTTGGCTTTAATTACAATCGGACAAGCAAACCCCATGGGATCATAGAACTTTGATATATAGCTAAGAACCCCTCTTTTTGTAATTATATTTTCATCAAATGGTTCTGGGCTATCTATTTTAAAACAATCCTTTTGCACATCAAGCGTAAGCCCCAAGGCTTTCATATTATAGTTACCCTTTTGAAGGTCAAGCTCACTAAATTGCTGTTCAACCTCTGGTATGTCAGAGAGAACAGAAGGTGAGTTGGAAGCCCACTTATGCAACTTAAAGCTCCCATAACTTAACATTTCACATAACTGCCGTTTAGCTTCAAGCAATTTGTGCATATCTGAACATGAATAAAGTACATCATCGACATACATACAATTTTTAATTATAAATGATGCTAGCGGTAACTCATGCTCATGCCTTTGTGCAAGGTCAAGCAAACATCGCGTTGCCAAATAGCTTGAAGACTTCACCCCATAAGTGACGGTGTCAAGACGCATGCATTTTATAGCCTGACTAGGATCATCTCGCCATAGAATGTTCTGGAGTGAAGTGTGTTCCGGGTTTACTCGTATATTGCGGAACATTTTCTTAATATCTGAACTCAAAGTGAATTCTCCTATTCTAAATAACAAAACAATATCAAATAATTCTTTCTGTACTGTAGGCCCATTCAATAAAATATCGTTCAATGAGATCTTTTTACTAGTTTTCATGGAAGCATCATACACAACTCTAGTACGAGTGCTTTTGCTTTGCTCGTTTATAACCACATGGTGTGGCATAAAATAAATAGGATCTTCATTGAAATTGTAAGAGTCAATATCAACAAAGTGACCATGACCAAGCTCTACATACTCATCTATGAACTTTTGATAATCAGTAAGTAAATTAATGTTGCTTTGCAGTCTTTTTTCCAGACTGAGAAACCTGTGTAAGGCTAGGTCAAATGAATTCCCTAGAGCCTCATTTATCTTGCAGATTTCTAGCTTCAAAGGTAAGTCAACAGTGAATTTTTTATTTTTTAGTTTCACTGAATTTATAAAGATATCTTCAGCTAATTTTTGCTCTGAATCCCTTTCTACTAGTAACTCCGGAACACTTTCCACCTCCCAAAGCTTCCTGATACTGTCACTTACTTCTGTTTCGCACTTTGTACAAATGAGAGATACAACCTGATTTTTTATGATGTTAGATGCTAATGCTCCGGCAATAACATGGCCAAACTTCGTGTTTATGATGCCTGGAGATGAAGATTGCTGCTGGTCGCCTAGATCACTGCATGCATGCAAGCGCTGAGGTTCATCATGCGGCAGCAGGACCTGGATAAAGATATCAGCACCTATTAGCATATTTATTTCTGAAGGTTGGTTAAAGGTTGTATCTGCCAAAGTGACACCAGCAGGGATTTGTATACCTTCTAAGCTGACCGGTGATTGAGGTAAGTTACAAGTGATTTTATCAACTACATGACAGCTAACTAGAGTATTAAATTGAGATGTCAAAGAATGTACTTTTAACGGAATACAATAGCTGACTTTGTTCTGGCTCTCTGTTACACCAATGAGGTTTATATCATTTCGCTTAGGAGTATATCCTAAGACCTCCACTGCCTTTGCAGTGATCAGCGATGCCTGAGAACCTGTGTCGAGTATGCACTTTATATGCACTTCTCGTCCATCTTTTGCAAACACCTTTACCCGTGCTGTAGGAATTAAAATATTATTAGCAGGGTCTCCAGATAGGAGGACCACTGGTCCTGGACCACCTTCATCATCGAGATGCAGCAGCGTGTGATGAGTTTTCTTGCACTGCCCACACCTAAAGTGGTATTTACATTTGCCAGGGTGTGAATTTAAACATATGCTACATAAACTTTTTTGTTTTGCAAATGAGACTCTCTCTTTACCAGATTGTAATTTAAACTTTGGGCATGAGTATAATTTATGATCTGAACACTTACAGTAGATGCACTCCATTGCTGTCTTGGCTGTTGCTGCCAGAGTTACCTTATTCTTGACTGGCGGCATATTTGCACCCTGCCGCTTTCCGCCTTCCACTGTCTCAGTCCGGGTATCTGTGTTCTCCAGAGCAAGAGCACGCCTATCCATATATACCAAAAATTCCTCAACGGAAGGGTCCTGCTCTTGATTTCGCTCCAGCTGATAGGACCGAGAGCTGTATACGTCCAGCTTGCGCACCAAGATGCCCAGCAGAATAGGGTCCCAAGACTCCACTTCTGCCTTGAGGTTACATAGAGCGCTTAGTGTCTGTCTCACTACGGAAACAAAATTCCTAATATCATTAGCATTAGGGAACTTGGTAAGCTTGTCTAAGTCTAGGAGAGTGTTTACATGCTCATTTACTATTTTATATTTATTATAAAATCGCTTGTCTAATAATTGCAATGCATTGTCGTAGCTTTCACTGACAACAGAGAGATTACTAATTAATTCGTAAGGTGGGCCCTGGAGGTATGATCGCAGGTAATACAGCTTTTGGACGTTGTCCAAGGATGGGTCGTTGTGGATTACAGATCTGAATATTTCCCTAAAGTTTACATACTCGGAATACTTTCCTGTATAATTAGGTATATTAATGTGTGGTAACCTAGTTCTAGACACGACACTGTTATCTGACTCCGAAGCTTTCCCTTCCTTGCTTGCACTTTTTAACTTTATATTTTCATTTAAAATAGTCAGACAATGGAAATACTTGCTTTCAATGTCACCTACATTTTCACTGTCTGAAGAATCTAATGTAATAATATCTTTGGGTCAGTGGGTCGTCTTAGGGGCGGAGTTTTAGGAGTTGGAGTATACGCTTAGGGGCACTATGAGCAGCAAAGAAAACGAATGAAAAATTTTTTGGTTAAAAAAAAATTTTTGGGACATGTTTTTTTTTTTCGGAATACTTAATTTCTTTTTGCAGTATGGGGTTAACCTTGACCATAGAAACCATTTAGGTTCCGAGAAGCATGGTCCTACGACGCACCGTTTTCGAGTAAGGAGCTTTTGAATTTTTTCCCTTTTATAAAAAACGCCCTGTATTTCCGAAATGGTAGGTCGGATGAAAATCTTTTCAGGAAAGAATTTGTTGCTCTTGTCGAAAACCATAAGACGATGTTAAAAAAACTAACAACATTTGGAAAAAAAAATCCATCTTAAAATTTTCTAAGTGTCGGCGATCTCTCAGCTTGGGTATCCTTAGGGGCACAGGGACTTAGAAAAATTTTCGATGTTTTTTTTTTCGGAAATCTTAATTTCTTTTTGCAGTATGGGGTTAACCTTGACCATAGAAACCATTTAGGTTCCGAGAAGCATGGTCCTACGACGCACCGTTTTCGAGTTAGGAGCTTTTGAATATTTTCCCTTTTATAAAAAACGCCCTGTATTTCCGAAATGGTAGGTCGGATGAAAATCTTTTCAGGAAAGAATTTGTTGCTCTGGTCGAAAACCATGAAACGATGATAAAAACCCGCAAAAAATCGTTTATTGTTCTTTTAAAATAAATATCTTAAACATTAAATTTTTGCTAAGTGACCGGTTCTCGTTACGGTAAAGTTTGTGGTCTACGTCAACAGTACTAAAAATACGCGAATTATTGGGAATTCTCAATACTTTCTTGCTATCCAAATTGTTCAGTGTTTCTTGTTGTAGTTGTTATTTCTTAATATAAATCTTTCTTTTGTTTTATTTTTTAGTTATTTTTTATTAATTAGTTTTTGTTTGGGTTTTTCATTTATTTTTAGTTTGTAAGATTTAATTTCTTTTATTTTTAGCTTAAGTTTTTTTTTATATTTCTTATTAGTTTTAAGTTGCAGTTTGTAGTTTTTATTAATTCTAGTTTGTAGATTACTTTGTAATTATTTTATATATAGTTCGCGAAAAAAAGATGGATCCTTTTTCGTTAATTTTAGATAGAAATTTTAGCCTTTGGAATTATGCAGCGAGTATTTCTACTGAAGAAAGGGCCATTGAAGCGGCGAAACGGTGGCTGCTAATTCCGTCGCAGACACCACGCTGCCCATCCTGTAGGCATCCTATGAATGCGGAACGCAACGAAAACTATAAGTTGGGGTTTAGATGGCGTTGTAGAAGGACAGGCTGCAACGTCATTAGGTCTCCTTTAAAGGGGACCTTTTTTGAACGCAGCAATGTGTCAATTTTAAATTTTCTCAGGCTTTTGCTCCATTTCTTTCGGAGAGACAAAGTGTCACAGGCCGCTAGAGACGTAGGGTATATAATAAAAGTAGCTAATAACCTATCCCTCCTAGTTATCAGCGCTTCAACGGAGCTTATAATTAGTTCATTCGACTCTGCTACGAAAGCATTTATTCTCGTTAATGTACCTTTAGCGTATCCTCTGCTCACTCTTAACCTTTTTAGCACATCCTCCATTTTTACAGCCTAAATTAACACTGTTACTGTTAAAATTGCACAACTCGCAGTTAAAAATTTTAGTTTAAGTAATATTAGCATAAAATTCAATATAAGAAATTTAGTTGTAAGTAGAAAATGGCGGATAATTTCTTGATTCCTGTGTCGAGTGGCGTCTATACCGAGCTTCCGCTGGATGGCCGCTAGGGAGCGCGTCGATAGCTGCACGTCGTACACCAGTCGTACCAACCCAACCGCCCTTTTGCACCAATGGGGCCGGACCGTTGCCTCGTTGATAGGAGCTTGCTGCGTTCCAATTGGTCGAACGAAGACACCGCGCGCAAATCAATGTTGGCGCGAACTCAGTAAGCGTGCGTGGACGCCGCTGACGAGGCAGTTGTAACTCGTCTCTTTCACCCTCACCCGCAAGGAATTTGCTATCCTTCTCGCACTGAACAATTGATGAATGAGCAAATGGCCGCTTGACTGTATGCTTTCTTTGTCTTAATGGAATTTTATTTTCTTCTTGCAGTAATTGATTCTTGTTAATTCTCGCAAGTACCTTAAGTATGCTGTAATTCCATTAGCTTTGCCTTAGCCGCCTTCTGACGCGTCGCGACGTAGTAATTAGGTCTCGCTGCACTTACTAATCGCAGTAACCACGAGTTTTCACCGAAAATCGTTAACGGTTCGGATGGACCAATGTCGTAGGACCAATGTGTTTCTGTGGACTGTATTTTCTGGTTTCTTAATAAAAACGATTTTCTATAATATAACTCCTTTTAATTACTGATAAGTACAGAATTACACACAACAACGCGCGTTAGCTAGCGAGATTAACTCTTGACATAAAAAGAAGGAAAATACATAGACTAAAAAATATGACTTGTGTGTTGCCATAAACACACGTAAATAATAAGGACAAATCTGAAGAAACAAATGAGATATCCGGACTAGATTGCTGAAGAACACCATCAACCATTCTAATTCTGGTGAAGCTACCATCGTTTAAATGAATGAAATTATAATCCAACATGGAGTCAAATATTTCGGAGCACGGACGATCTGTTCTTCCTGACCAATTGGTGTGGTGAGCGTTAAAATCTCCCAAGATAAGAGTTTTACTGTTTCCGATAGAAAAGATCGCGTTCCAATCGCTCTGAGTGGTGTGTACTGTTGTAGGGCAATAAATGGAAATAATATTCTCAATATGCTGACAATTCAGAATTCTAAGATGTAACAATTCAATACCAGGGTTACGACTTTGTGTTGTACAAACAATAGACATAACAGAGCGATGAGTCATAATGGCGACGCCACCGTAACCATCTCCTCTATCTAACCTATACGTATTATATTCGCTAATTCTAAAAGAACTCTCGGGTTCCAACCAAGTCTCGCTCAACACGGCAATGTGTATTTTTTCCTGACTTAAGTATGATTCGATTGAATGAGACTTGGGCCGTATACTTTGACAATTCCATTGTATAATATTTAAGTTCGTACAAACATTGTTATTAGCCATTACCAACAAACAAATCAAACAACGCATCAATAGATAAGCTACTTACAATTTTTTGTGTCACCCACTCGGAAATTATGGAAATTGATTGTTGGATTTTAATTTGAAGAGATTCTTTGCTTTTTATAATATTTGTAATTTGTCTAATCACATGCCAAAAATTTAGATTATGTAAAGACTTATCCGAGTGATTGTTTATATTCACTGAAGGTATGTTTGATTTTTCTGAGGAATCTGAATATTCAGGATTTTGACACCATATATCCTCAGAAGGCGTAGGGGTCGGCGCTGCTTCTTTAAGATTCGTTTAGGCCTAGCTTGTATATTTGACGTGGTTGTACCTTGGCAGTCTACTTCATAAGCTGTGGCGACACTTCCAGCCACTGGGAGTGGGGCTGGTGCGGTAATCACTGCAGGGGTCAGCTGGGCTTCTGGAATTGAATTAGCAATCACTCGTGAAGCTTGGACAGGGGAAGGAGGAACGTACATGGTGAGCGCCTTGCTATAGGTGCAGTTAAACTCTGACATGATATCCCTTAGCTTCTTTTCCTTCTTAAAACATGAGCATACTTTATCAAGCGCCATATGACGTCCTGAACAATTAACACAAGTGAATGATGTCTTTGTACAGTTAAAATGTTTTTGTGAGCACTTGGGACAAACAGGTTGCTTGGATGGGCATCTTATCCTCAAATGGCCGAATTTCCAACAGTTAGCACATTGAGTAATCGGGAAAACAAACCGCTCCACTGGAATTCTCAAATTGTAAATGTAGACGTAAGGCGGTAAGGAAGGGCCTTTAAATCCTAGCCGAATCGTTTCACTCGGGGTACAGCCGTTACCCTCAGGGTCATCCAAGCATCGTTTATTTAACCTCTTAATAGATATAATTTCAGCACTGCATGATAAATTATTTTTGAGATCCTCCTCAGAGATGTCCAGTTCCATGGATTTAATCAGTCCGTACGATACGCCTACTTCTGATGTTTTTTGACAAGACCAACCCATGTCATTAAACACCGAACAGTTAATAAATTCTTCTGCGCCGATATTATTATCAAACGTTATTAACATTTTATTCTTATGTACGTATTTAATCTTGTAGATATTGCCGCCAGCAATGTTGTGTGTCTTGAATAATCGTGTTAAAGCGAACTGTTTCGGCAGGGGTTCTTTACACGTCACATATACCTGTATCCTCTCTTCTTTTCTATTCTTATCTTGTTGTTCCCGATTACATATAAGTTTGCTTCGTCCTCTATTAACCACGCTCCATCCTTCTTCTGAAGGGTTTTCATCCCTTGGCCTTTTCTCTCTTATCAACTCCGTTTCACCCTGTTGTGTATTGTCCTCAAATTCCATGTTTGTACCGTCATCTAACTCACCATCGCTCAACAATGAATTGGTAATATTTACGTTCGATTCACTCATGTGCATCAAACAACGGCTGCAGGCTCGACCGGACAAAACCGGTTGGCCCGCGCGTAAACAAAGTATGCGATAAGCGTTCAGTTAAATATGACCGTAATTAACAAAACGTCCGATCAAAAGGAACGCTCGTGCGGCACTGAAAATAAAAGATAATAGTATACATTTTATCATATTTATAATTCTCACGATTAAAAGTCGCCCATCACTATTAGGTTAAATAGGGTATCATTATTTAAGTGACATTAGCTTATGTCAGCTTACTGCATCGAATTAAAAGTCCGGGTATAAGCTAGAACAAAGTCAGATTTTCTGGCTTCTGACTACCTGTAACTATTGTCAAAGAAGTCCAAATGACTGCCGCGGCCGGGACCTACGGCTTATCGTGTTCTCCGAGGCACGGGGGTATCATACTTCCAAACTCCGGGCTACTACTGAGGAATTCCTTACAGAAAAACTCAATCGCACGTTTTTCCTGACCCGGGAAGGGAATCCGAGACCTTAAACGAATTAAAATAAAACATTAAAAATCGTTCTCAACGCTGTTGGCTAGTAATTATAATCAGTCCAGGATACTGACGGCATTGAAACGTTGTATGTCAAGTACTTAGCCAATGGTCAAAGAAATGCAAAGGGGACTCTAGGGCTACTAGGGTCACGGGAAGTGCCCTCAAAATTTCTTTGAAAAAGCTGGGAGCATAAGGAGGTATGTTGCGGTAAGTAGCCGTTTGGTGTCGAAAATATAGCTAAGTGACATTAAGAGAAACAGCATTTTATGAAGTTATTTTCCGGTTAAGTATTTTTGTATAATTTATCAGACATTAGGTATATTCTAATTTTATTGTTTGAGTTAGTAGATGGCCATGCTTATTGCGGCATCGTAGTCGTCGTACAAATCGTACTATGCTCAGGTGGTTTTGATGGAAAAAAGTCTTATTCCGAAATGGGATTAAAATCTCTTAGAGATAAACTCTTACAAACAATGTATAATTTGATCATATGTGTTATTAATAGATATGTATGTAGGTAGGCTTGTCTCGCGCCTTCACTTACGGTGAAGTGGCCAATAACCGCTTCAGCAGTCCCGTCTATCGCTGTACCAAAATTCTTCAAAATCGGTTCTGCCGTTTAAACGTAAAAGCGTAACAAATACATCATCGTCTGCTTAGTCTTTTCACAACTATGTTGGAGCAGCTTACAGTCTAACTGTATGCAGCTGAGTACTAGCGTTTTACATAGAGCGACTGTCTATCTGACCTTCACAACCACAGAACAGATAAAAGAGGTTAGAAAGGAAATAGTTCCTGATTTGTATGAGAATGCGTGTCGCCGCTTGTCTCCCACTCTTTAGCTTCACTACAAGCAAGAGGCCCGTTACGTATGCGAATTACGCACACAAATAAATTACACTTAACTCGAGAGCTTGCTACTGATTGTAACTCAGTGTCGATAAACATGCGCCGTACATCACGGCCAATCAGGGCAAAGGACAAAATGTCAATGGTTGAAGTGTGGCGCATGCAATACATTGTAAGTGTCATTGCGTTGATTAAGCGAGTACACATCGGGCAATGTATACTTTTTGTAACTTGTTGTAATAATGTTGTTAATGTTCAGAATTTCATAGAGATCAGAATATTTTTAGGTTTTTTACAAATAAAATTGTAATTAAATGTTATTTTCGACTTATCGATGGAAAGATAAACCTCCTCGCTATATACTTGCGGTCTGACTTTTTGTTTTACAGGTTATAATTGCACAACACGGCATTTTAAAGCAGAGCTCTGTGTTCCGAAGTAATCCGAAGCGCACTAAACGCGGTGAATGGATTAATCGGTCGCGCTATGATTTTCGAATCATAAATGTGGCGCGCTCGCCACGCCCACATTACCATTCCAACCTTATTCATCTATTCCGTGTTCACAACCCAGTAACTGGGTACCATGATACCCCTTGGCAGATTGGTGTCAGATTATCTTACTTCTCACTGCATGCAATGACTGTCAAAGATATACAAATGACATCCGAAAGCGTGCTTTCCGGGGCACGGATAAATCTTGATATGTTATGATGGTCACCCATCTACGGATCGACATAGAAAAGCGTTGCTTAACCTTCGATCTCCACCCGTGCGGCTGTGTTTAGGCTGCGTTTCCACCATAGATGTGCGAGGATGCGTAGCGAGGGATGTGTTTGTAAAGAACCAATAGAATCGCTTCATTTACCTCGCCTCGGTCAGCACAGCTCTGGTGGAAACGGCTCAGCGGAGCTAGATTTTTGCGCATACAAAACAAGCGAGGGATGTGTGCGAGGGATGTGTGCGAGAGATGTGTTGCGAGAGATGTGTTGCGAGGGATGTGTGCAAGAGATGTGTTGCGAGGGATGTGTTGCGAGGAATATGTGTTGAGAAGGATGTGTTGCGGGGTTTGCGCATCCTCGCACCACACATTAATGCGCATTTTCACAGCTCCGCTACACATCCTCGTAGGCACATCTTCATCGCACAGCTTTGGTGAAAACACCCACACATTTTCACAGCACAGCTAGACATTCTCGCACGACACATTTCCATCGCACATCTCTGGTGGAAACGCACCCTTATTTATCTACGCGCTATTATAAGCGTTACAAATCCATAAACAAACAAAAATGTAATATTCGGAACGAAACAATGCTGTGTCTAGGCAAAGATCTACATTCAAATGAGAAAATAAGAAAACAAATAACATCGGGAAATAATAATATGCACGTATGAATGTAATAAACCTATTTTAAGAAAAAATATTCTCATGAAGAACAATACACCTCGTAGCATAAATGAGTTTGCCAAAGAAAATAAGTACGTCAATAAATTATGTTGTATGGAGAGAGTTCTTTGGATCACAGATACTCTTCCGATAATGCTTAATACGTTGGAAACGGTGATGTTTCTCTGGAATTGCTTTAGTTCTGATTTTATGTTTCCTTACTATTTTCAACCGACGACAAAAAAAGGAGGAGGTTATCAATTCGACGCGTATATATATTTTTTTAAGTATAATCACCGATTATTCGAAGACGGCTGAACCGATTTGGAAAATTCTTTTTTATTTGAAAGGTTATATATACTTCGAAATTGGTCCCATTGTCACCAAGTCAGGATCTCATGATGGGATCCTGGAGAAATCGAGGGAACTCTTCAAATATTATAGGCACACCTATAGTGATTTGAGTATTTTTATAGTAACTTGTGTAGTTGCATTCGAAAAGCACCATTTGTGAAGTGGACCTGATGATGAAGACCACAGATGGCCACTGGAACTACTCAATATATAAGTAGGAATAATAAGTATTTCATGTGTTCCGCTTCAATTACTTGAATATGGTTATTAAGCACAATATGCTCATCACAATGCGTATGGTGAAGTGAAGCTGATGGTGAAGTACCAGGAGAACTCCTCAACAATTAACGGCCCAACATCGGGAAAAGCAATATTTTGTAAATGATTATAAGTAGTTGACATTTAGGCTCTTGTAACTAAGTAAATTAAAAATTGACCAACTAAAAAGACTGAAATAAAAACTTTTTACCAAAAAATTAAACCGACTCCCAAAAAACACTGCAAAGTGAAAAATAACTTTAATTTCGGAAGTCGGTGCCAAAAACGAAAATACAAAATTAAAGACACCGACTACCGAAATTAAAGTTATTTCTCACTTTGCAGGGCGGATTCCTGCTATGGCGCGTATGCATGTTTTCTATGCGATGATAGCTCTTTGACTTCCCGTTGTGTAGCCCCAGATAATCAGCTCATATTTCAAAATAGAATCGACGTAACCATGGTATGCAGATTATACTGATTTTAACGCTGATGTTTTTGCGAGTTCGTATAGAACGTACACGAATTTATTTATTTTACTGTATATTTTATTGGCGTGGGCCTTCCCGTTGCAGTGTTTATCACTGGTGATGCTGAGAAATGTCATTTCGTTGACTTCGTTTAGTTTAAGCCCTCTATAATTGATGTTTAATGTTATCTTATCTCTTATTTTGCTGTCCGTACTTACTAAATTGCATAAAATTAGTTTTTTATTATTATTTTCGTCAAGCCATGTTATTATTGATTCAATTATGTTTGGTAACGCCATCTCTCGGTGTAATATTTAATAACGCTCATATATAGTTCATTCATTCATTTCTTGACGTACTTGTCAGAACGGGCAGACAGAACCTTTAGAACCTTTTCTCCTTCTTACTGCAATACACGCTTGCCGCGAAGGTGTGCTCCACCCGCTTTATTCGCTCAAACCGCTCTCGCAAAACTGATCGAACTAAGGTGAACAGTGAACAAATCAGTGCTTCAAAGCAGGAAAGCCGTGTCGAAGTTTCTGAGCACGTGTCGTAAGACGAAGACCAGAAGGTAAGGCATGTACTCCTTATATCCCTAATAACTGGTCGCCCGTTCATCATCCAGTTCTTTCTAGGCAAACACCGTCATCCTTTAAAATACAGTTCACTTAAAAATTAAAAACCACCTTTTCAAATCGCCTTATAAATTGGTAATTTTCCATACCAGTTTTAATTATGTCAGTTGTATATTTATTAATGTCAGGATTATTTGATGTCATTATTAAGTTCGGGCCTGTACCAGCGTCCTTAATAAAAGTTATTTTGATAACTTAGTAAGGTTGCAACACCTAACAGTTTAATTAACTCAATTGTAAGAGTAACTTAGGATTACTTCTGTTAACATTATAATATTATGCGATTAAATAAAATAAGTTATTAATATTGTCGAACTTGTGCAGCTGGGTGGGGTCGGGCAATATCTTGCATTAAAGTAAAATTTTCCCCTATTAATCCCATATAAGGTAACACGTAAGCTTCTAAAATCTCTATTATATGACTTTGTGTCGTAAAAACCAACTTTTCTACCGTTATGACGAACCATGTCGATGAACACAAGTTCCGTTCCGATCATCGAAATGCCACCCCACACCATATATGAACCGCCTCCAAAAGGAGCACGCTCCTCAATGAAACGTGAGCTGCAGTCAGCTTTGGACTATTTGCTGGTCTAAAAGGGACGATTGCCACTTCCTTAAGCTTCCTTCTGGTTGTTTGTGTACTCATATTTACTCCATGTACTTCATTCAGCTCTATTTTGATGTTTACTGACGTGAGGAAACGATTTCGTAGGGAAGTTGAAACGATGGAACGTCGTCACGGTGGGTCTCCTTTTGTAACTTTTTCTTTTATAGATTTTTAGCATAGCCACAGCCACGCATCGCCACCATGCTACGATGCGTGGCTGTGGCTATGCTAAAAATCTATAAAAGGCAAAGTTTTTGTGACCGATTACTCCACCGCATACCCTGTCATAAGCTTGTGCACGCCCCTGGAGATGTGATTTTATCTTTTACTGCGGTTCTATTTTTGTTTTTTTTTTTTATGATTATCGGACAGTCTCGATATATTCATTAAGTTTAATCTAAAAAGTTTGAATACTTATGAAAAATATTAATTCGAAACTAATCCTGAACTTTGATGCAGTTTATAAATCCGTCAGTGTATTGTAAGAAAAACCTTGTGGCTAGGTACTTTTGGATTTCCCATACTTTTTAAATTTATTTTCCGCTGTGAGGCCCGAGGCCCTCTGCACTGCGAGGCCTTACGCCTCCTCTGAATACAAGCCAGTCACTACATGTTTAGGCATGTGGACGCAGCAAAATGTCTTCGACGCCGATTAGATGGAATTCAACGCGCCGAACATGACCGATCACATCGCGAGAACTCTCGAATGCAGTTTTGGTTTCCGTCGTAGTTTCGGCAAGTTTGCCACCGAAACCGAAAGAACACCGAAACCCCGTTTTTTTTTTGCCGAAACTCGACCGAAACCGTAACCGAACTTTCGGTCGGACACTATTTCTACACACCGTAATAACTTTCAATCCATTGGCGTGCTGGGCCACGATATCCTATACTTGTCAATTTTGTTTATTAGTAATTCATGTGATACGAAATTGAAGGTAAAAAAATATGCCTCTTATTTGGTTACGCTTATTTAACTTACTAACGATTGTGTGGATTAGCTTAAAATATGCTAATGTTGTGGACTTTCCTTTTTGAAAACCGCGTTGTTCGTCCCTTTGAAAATTGTTGATTGTTTCCATAGACAAAACACTTGTGTTTGTTAATGGAATGGACAGGGTGAATAGAGTCCGTCTCTGGATTGGCTTAAAGAACCGACTGATTCTGATTTTATTTTATGCTCAAACAGACGTCGTAAATCCTCCAATCGAATAAAATTAAATATGGCATCCTAGTACAAAGTATGGTAGGTACTTTGTATTAGGAAGACGCTTAATTTGGCGCTTTCAAATTCAAATTTATTTCAGGCATGAGTGTTAGTAAATATAATTACGTAATACTCTCAGTAGTCAAATATGAACGCGCAAGACTTCTTAAAAAAATATTTAATTAAAATACACGTATGATCAGCTTGAGCTTTATAATGAAAACACTTAATTATTTTTTTTTACATCATATATTTTTTTATTTAGTTAATTTAAATGTAATTTAAATCGTCTCATATACTACTGGAGGGTTTGGTTGTGTGTGTCAGTGGCTGGACCGCACAGGGGCCAGCAACAGGAAGATGTCTCGTATGTCAGATCATACTTATAATTGTTATGGCACTCATTACTTGGTAATTTATTACGAGTGCTTATGGCTACCTAGAACTGATGGGTGGCATGGCGTGATTTTAGTTTATCAATAAATTTCTGGTTAACAGTTGGCTAGTGTTAGTGTTGTAGCAGAGGCATGCACAAATAATCAGGTATGTTTAAATTATTGGTGTGCAATTAAGAGTATTCTTTCTATATATCTATAATAAAAACACATAATCCTCATTTGGTATGGATCATTATCAAGTAACACAGCAGAGGGAAGTCCCACCGGTCCATGAACACGCTCCAGATACTTTTAGAGTCGGTACGTAGGCGGCTAACTATGGAGGTTTTCTTCTTTCTAATTATTGCGTAGAAATCAGGTCGATAAGGACGACCAAGATTGAAAAGTATAAGTTAATTGCTTACTTATTCATAAAATTAACATCACCTAATACGGATGACAGATTTACCAGGTACATGATAAGATATTAGCAGTTTTTTGTTCCCTTCTCTGAAACTATCAGGGTAAAAAGATACTTTAAAGAAAAAAAAAGAAAAAGAAAAGAAATTAAAATAAATCGATTAATCTTTAGAAATTATATTCTACTTTATTAAAATGGATATTTGAGTGAATAAGTCTAATAAAAATTTCAATTTTTTCGCATTTCTTTTCCAACAATCAGATTCGAGCTGAGTGTTTTTTAGTAGTTAATCTTCAGAGAGGGTAGGACGGCGTACAGATAATAAAATTTGGATCAAGTCTTGCGAGTGTCTGAGAGGTACACAGAGCATGGTTAATACTACGGCGGCCACCTAGGTTCTCTCCACGGCTTCACTCGCGTGAAATGTTTATAATAATATATGGTGTCTGTATCAGCAAATACAGACTCTGGTAGGGAATTTCACTCTTCCTTTCACATAGTTTCTTTTCTGTATACCAGATACAGAATATCACACTTTAAATATCACCACGTACTACTGAAACACTTTAACGCTGCTGTCATGTCTGCAATTCCGTGCTCTGTGGCGAGAAATAGTGAGATTACAAAGATTTATTAACGGCATTGAAAATTGCTTGTCTGACGAAACAAACGAAACTTAATCAGTATTACTTTGTAGTAACTAGACAAGTCTGTAGGAGCCTCTTTTTTATCCTTTTTATTCTTCTATGTACGTATATTTGATACGGGTATGTAGTTTTTACTGGATTTTTTTAAGTGAATATTAATACAACGTGTAATTTAAAGGGTATATACATACCAAGTGCACGGCTTCTTTGGATGATAATAAACGATATGGCAAGAGTTTTCTAATCCTATGTGTACATGTGTGGAGCATATTAGAAATTTCAATACATCGATACCAGAGACCGAATTTTTCAAATTAAGAAGAACGAAGAGAATTATCGTTTTATTGGCAAGTGACGTAGAAAGTGATGACCCTCATAGTGCTGTGACACGTTTGTTATTACTGGTATTCGAGAAACATATGAAACCAATAATTTGGGGTCAATTCTGTGAGTCAGTTATTTTGAGCTGAAACTTTGCATAGAGACTCCATACCAGATGTTGTCTTCAGTCCTTTTGGATAGATATGGGGTTTCCGTTACACGTTGTATAATATTCTTCTATATTATAGGTTTTCTCATCAACATCTGCTTAGCCTTTTCCCAACTATGTTGGGATTGACTTCCAGTCTAACCGGATGTGGCAGAGTACTAGTGATTTACATAGAGAGACGTTCTTTTATATATAACTATCTCTTTACAGCCATCTTAATGGAGAACTTCTTTTAGGTCATAATAGTCTTCAGACAACTGCCTCGTTGGTCTAGTGGTTGCATGGTCAAGTAAGAGGTCTCGGGTTCGATTCCCGGGTCGGGCAATAGGTGCTATGGGTGTTTCCAGGGCCGTAGCTAGGGGGGGGGGGCATTGTGAGGCAATGTCCTACCTTGAAATCACAATGAATAACTTTAATTTTCATTAATATGCATACAGTAATAATGGTAATTCATTTTAAAGATAGAATTCCAAAGAAGTTTAAAACTAGGTGTTATTGCTACAACAGACAGGTCGAAAAAATTACCATTGAAATAAATATTTTTAATCTGACACACAGAAGAAAGGGACACAGTCCACACACGGCACTGTCTCGCTCGGAACGAATAGTTCCTTCAGTTTTATGCGTGCAAGTTTATACTCTATTGTTTAACAGTTAAGAAAGACTTTCTGTATTCTTTGAATCATTCGTAAGCAATCCAGTTAGTAGGTAAAAGATCCTTGGTACAGTATTATTGTAATAAAATCAGTTTTAGTTTGTTATTGTAACAAAAAGGAGTAAATGAATTAACAATCATGTTTATTTATTAAGTGGAAATGTTCTTTGTAGGGTGGTAAAAATATTGTAGTGTAAAGTAAATGAATTACTTTCAATTAATGACTGGCCAAAAGACTATTATCCCAAGTCAAAAAAAATATAACTTGGTTTGACAACTGTTGATTGTTCATGTTAAAACATAGTGTATTACATACTCTTTGGTTGAGCGCGGGAAACTACTGAGTTAACCAGGCGGGGATTTTGAAAACTTTGTTAATTTATTTGATAAAACCTTTATTAATCGAGTTTTTAGGAGTGAAAACAAGTAATAAGTCATCAAATCCTTTATTAAATATATAAATTACAATGGGGAAGGTGCGACCAAGAAAAAAACGAAAGAAGGATGAAGAGGGTGAAAAATCCGAAATGGAGTCGACGTCGTCAGAGTCTGAGATGGAAGTAGCAGATACGTATAAACCTTATCTAGTTACAGACTACAAGAGAAGATACCCCGAGGATTCCGGTGCTGCAGAATTTGTGGTATCCGTCGAGTCTTCTAATGCGGAACTACCTTTAGGAACACGAGATCTAATGTCCATATCCAGTTGCATCAAAAGGTTTAATAAAGGGGTCAAATACCTTAGATGTATGAATAAGTTTACGATAGCTATATACTTTGAAAAAGCCAGCCTTGCTAATGCCTTTTTAAACAATGTTACATTTTTAAAGGATTATCAGTTTAAAGCTAATATACCAGCACAAAGCACAGAAATCACTGGTATAATTAAAAATGTGCCTACCAATCTGACAAATAAAAAAATCTTCACAATGCTGTCAAGTTACAAGAAAAGTTTTAGATGTTTTGAGTGATTTTTTTAACCCCAGTGACACAAAGAACATTAGTTCAAATTCACAGACAAATTAAAGTTAGTACAGTGGAATGCTCAAAGCCTGTTATGTAATCGACATATTTTTACTCAATTTTTATATGAAAATAATATTGACATAGCTTTAATTTGCGAAACATGGTTTAAGCCTATGCAACGCTTAAATATTAAAGGATACTCCATAGAACGCAATGATTGTGGCAATAATTATAATGGTGTTGCCATTGTCATTCGTAATAGCATACAATATAATAGATTAACAACATATTCTGATGACTCAATACAGAATATTGCAGTCAAAATAACATATAATAATAGTTCACTATCAATAGCCAGCCTTTATATTTCGCCAAATTGTAGTCCTACTTTTAGCAAAACTAAGTTTTTAAATCTCATTAATTCATTACCTAAGCCATGTTTAATTGCAGGTGACTTTAATGCTCATCACACCATGTGGGGTTGCCAATCTGTCAGTCCACGTGGAAGAGATGTCCTTGATGCTGTAAATGAATGTAATTTGGTGTTATTAAACGACACACAACCAACAATAGTTGGTTCTAATATCTGGAGACCAAATGGTTTAGATTTAACTATAGTTAGTCCATCTATCGCCCTTAACTGTAACTGGAGAGTTCATAATGATCCTCTGGGAAGTTATCATTTACCCACAATAACAGACATATTATTCAATACTATTACAGCCTTACAAATAAACGTGGTATAAAAGTTATACTCGAGAATAAATTATGAATAAGCAAAATGTCTACAAATAAACAAAGAATAGCCTATATCAAGTATAACTTTGACAGTTGTATTCATACAACCGTTATTCCGAAGTTATTCACGCCTTCACCCTTGTATAAAGCTAGTATAACCTTAAAAATACCACAGTTTGTGTTTGTTTACGGGCATTTAAGTATTTCACGTTAGTTTTCATAATGGAATTAAATGCAATAGAAGAAGTAGAACAAGTAAATAGCATTATAAATCTAATGCAGGTTCAAAGAAAAGTTAAAATATTTAAAAAAGAGAAAATCCTTTTGTTTTATATAGCGATGAGCAGTTCCGGTTAAAATATCGATTTTCTAAAGGTGGTGTAACGTTTTTAGACCAATTAATTGGTAGATATCTCAATATGGACACGCGCGGCGGTGGATTATCTTCTGTTTTGCAAATAATGATTGCTCTGAGGTACTGGGGACGTAATCAGGTAAGAACTTTCACCTACTCATACAAGTAATTTTCTATGTGTATCAGTTCTGCTCCATGAAACTCGTTTATCATCCATCTCTTTCAGATACAAGATGATACAATGAATGATGACAAAGAACAGAACATATGGTCGAGACTCGAGAAACGTCAAGTTGACAAAGTTCAAAAGAAAGAAATTCATAGACAAACTGCATTTTTTTAGTAGTTTCTCTTTGGTTGCACTGTTGCCAGATCGTGCATTTTGACATAACGGAGGAGTTGTTATATCAAAGATATAACTGGTTTATTTGTAAAAAAATATTCTCGACTTATTCTTAAGTTATAACTGATATAACTATACCTAGTATAAGGATGGAATAGATGCGGTATAACACATTTTTATTTGTAAGGCTGTTACAGATTCAATTACGTATATACATGACTTAACTTCTAACTTTTCTCAAGAAAACATATCAGAACTCAAAAGACCAAATCTACGACTCGTAAATTGGGAAAATTACACAAAAATAGTTAACAATTTGATTAAAGAATTTATTATTAATTACGATGATCCTTTACTGTCATACTATGAATATAGCCATATTATGCAAAAAGCTATAGATCAATCAATGTTTAGAAATCAGGCTCAAAATTTAAATACCAATAGTTTTAAGCAGGCAGGGACCAAATCTAAATACCGATATCCTCCTCTTCCATGGTGAAATGAAAAGTGTTGGAAGAAGTATTGTACAGAAATAAATAGAACCACTCCTATTTAAAAAATCTGGCAAACTATGCGCAAATTTAATAAATCCTACAATAGAAATAACAATCTCAATAATAATAGTGAAACATTTTGGATAAATAACTTTTTAAGAAAATATACACCTGACTCTGTCTCACACCCCATACAATTAACTAATACCTCTGTAAATCCCACCAATAGTTACATTATTAATCCATTCACCATAGATGAGTTAAAAGCAGCCATCAAATCACGTAAAGACACCACCTTTGGTTTAGACTGCATTTCATATAAGATGTTTAAAAAAATGAACACATTTTGCCTTATAAAATTTTTAAATATTTTAAATTTACTTTGGGAACAAACAATAATTCCAAAAGAATGGAAGCAAGATTGCTTGGTTCCAATTCTTAAAGCAGGAAAAGATCCAAATGATGCAGATTCTTATCGTCCAATAGCTCTAACATCCTGTGCAGGTAAACTTTTTGAGCAATTAATAAAACAACGTCTTGAGTTTTATATTGAATGTAATCATATTCTTCCAAGAAATCAATTTGGGTTTCGTCGTGGTCGTTCAGCAAGAGAAAGCATAGGACATCTCTTCCATGATATTGATACTGCCATTAACAATAATAAACATCTTGTATGTGTTTTCTTCGATATTGTAGGCGCATTTAACAACATTAATCATTCAGTTTTATGTACAACTCTTTCTTCCTTGGGAATACCTAAAAAATGTGTCAAATGGATTTATGAGTTCATTAGTGATAGAGAAGTACTTATATATAAAAATGAGATCCAATAACATTTTTGGACCCAGATTGTCAACTAAAGGTATTTGTCAAGGGGGCATTTTAAGTCCTTTACTGTATATACTTTATATCCATAGGCTAAATGAAATATTAGGATCAGAAGTCAGCAATTTACAGTTTGCTGATGATTTGGCTATTTATTGCAGTGGTGATAACATCTCATACACAAATAAAAAAATAAATTTCGCATTAAAACAACTACACAGTTACTTTCAATATTTAAATCTAGAAGTCAGTACTGCTAAAAGTAAGATAGTTGTATTCTCAAAGAAAAAAGTGTCCACAGTTAGGCTACAATATGACAATAATTTGTTATCAATTCAGTCACATGCAAAATTTTTAGGAGTAATATTTACACATAATTTGGCATGGAATAAATATGTTGATTGCATAGCAGAACGAGCTCTACGAGCTACAAATACTTTGAGATCTTTGGTTGGTAGCCAGTGGGGTGCCGATCCCAAGATTCTTTTAGCTTTATATTAAGCTCTAGTAAGGAGTCATTTTGACTATAGTTTTTTTTTGTTACTGCATGAATGCAAAATTAGTAGATAAACTTGAAAAGATTCAAAACATAAATTTAAGATTAATTTTGGGAGCCTTTAAATCATCTCCTATTAATTCAATGCAAATTGAGTGTAACTTGTGTCCACTTAATATCAGATTTTCTCATTTAAAATATAATTTAATCATAAGATTGTTGTCCGAAACTGACAATCCCCTTCTTTCGAAACTGTAAAAGAATAATTCTAATAACTTTTTAACACATAACATCCATGAAATTTTGTCATATAAGAGTGAACATAATATTTTCAATAGTTTTACTTTGCCCTGCTATGATGGAACATATGAGAGCAAATTTTGTGGCTTGAACATTGACATAGACAGGACACTGACTGATAAATATGTCGTTTACAACAAATTGGATGAGCATACAGATTATAGGCAAATTTACACAGATGGTTCAAAATATAATGATAATGTCTCCATGGCATACTATGATCCTGTCACTAAATTGGGACATGGCTTCAGATTACCATCGAATGCAAGTATTTATACAGCAGAAGCCCAGGCCATTTATGCAGCCTTAGAATATATAGAAACAACCAACCTCAGTTTCAAGAAATGGTTGATAATTTCGGACAGCATGAGTGTTTTAATGGCTTTATCAAATACTTCATACAGCGGTAGCACAAACTATATCATTTACAACATTAGGCAGAAATATAGCAGGCTTTGGCATAGTCAAGACAGAAAAATACGATTTATTTGGACACCATCTCATATTGACGTTTCGGGTAACGAACTTGCCGATAAACTTGCCAGGTCCATAGTTAAAAACCCCAATATTAGTCAAATACCCATCAAAAATATTAAGTTACCACCTTCAGATTGCAAGACCCTCATCATGAAAAACATCAAACGCCAATGGATAACCCATTGGGAAGAAACAGTAAAAATAAAAGGAAAATGGTATCATTACATTAACTCGGACATCAAAAAACCATGGTTTACCAAAGGGAAATGTATACAAAGAAATTTTTATACAACAATTTGTCGCCTAAGATTGGGTCATGGCAGATTTACTGAACATTTATTTAGACTAAATATTACACCTTCCCCAATATGTACACATTGCAATTCAAAAATTCAAACTCTGAACCACATATTTTTTGAATGCCCTCAATTTAATATACAAAGACTGGTACTCATTGACAACTTATTGGAAATTTACAAAGAAGCCCTGGATGTCCCGCGCTCTATTCAGGATTTGCTCAAGAACACTAAAACATTTTATCCCATTTATGATTTCATCAAGAATACTATTCAAGTTATTTGAAAAAGCATTACCGGAATAGACCTCTACCTGATTTGAAACTATTACACGGATATGACATAAAAATATACCTACGTGATTAAAATGAAGAAATGGAAAAACGATATCATTGTACGGAAGACAAGGCCATTATTGGCCTCGAATACTAATAATGAAGAACTAGAACTGAAATAAGACCAGGCTGTATGGGCTTAAGCTCTTCGCCTTTTCCGTTGGACGGAAAGAAAAATACAAAAAAAAAAACTCTTTGGTTCATGTTACAGACGCTTGCACATTGTGCTCTCAGTATTTATATGTATCATCTATGCATTGTGCCTTGTGTTGCTGTCGATTGTTTTCCAACTTCTTTAATTTTCACTTTACCGGAATCAGTGAGTACTGCTGTAATTGCTTAGTTGGTCGGCGCACAGTAGGATGTTGCGCTCATGTAATGACGCTAGTTTGGTATTTAGGATGGGCCAGATATCAGCAAAATATTACAGCACCTGCGGAATTTCTGGATGAAATAATTATAAGAGAGGATATCGAAGAATAAATATTAATGTAAAATAAACTTGTTTCATTGGTTCTTACCAACTTACTCAACATATCCCACAAACGCTCTAGGATTTTATAAATAGGTACTTATTTATCTGAAGGTTAGCAAGTATTTATAAAATCCCGGAATACTATTATAATCCTATTGCTTAAAACGATGTTGACGGTGACTGGCAGCCTCGGGTAGACCTGTTGTGTATACCAAATATATACCTAAGATAAGGCCTACCAAAGAGTATTTATAACCACTGGGATTACCTACCTTTTACAAGACATTGCATTCTGTAATAACTGGGTAAGGAAAATACTAATGCAATATTACCCTTTCACTTCCTCGAATTGCAATTACCATAAATAGAGTTGCCAGGTCACCTAACCTAATAGCCGGACAGACCTTTGGCTGGACATTTGGATAGAAAGGCCGGACACCTTACATAATTGAGGATTTTGTGTCTCAGTATTAATAGGTACGACAAAAAAAATGTATGTGAAATCAAGCTTTTTTGATTATTGTCATAATCAGTCATCGGCGCTCGCTCGTTTGCGAAATGTAAAAAGCCTAACAAAAGCCGGATAAGCCAGACACCGTTTATTTTGGCTGGACACGCAATCAAGAAGCCTACCTATGTCCAGCTTTATCCGGACGCCTGGCAACGCTAACCATAAACATAAGCTACAAAAGTTCATGACTGAATTTCTATTATTCTCGGACTTCTCACACAAAAATTCTTGCACAAACTAATTCTTTAGTCAACTCATGGTTCTAACATTGCCCCATTCCATTTCTCTAGACTTCTCCATGTATTGTGAGAGCATTTATAGCGACCCCTAGATGATCAAGTATATTGCGCAATATAATTGATCTATGATAAAGGGTCTACCTTACAAACAAATATCTGTGGTCCTAACAAACATATTAAAATATATTGTTTTGGTGCGGGAATCGAAACTGCGACACGCAGCGCAGCAGCTGTTAGCTCAATCACTGCGTCAACCGTGTTGTTGTCATTCAAGCTTTTTCTTACATCTTTTCGATAGCTGTTTATATACGACTGCAAGGGAAGGGTAAGGGCAGGTAATATTTTTTACGCATATTTTGTATGTATGCAAGTAATATTCTTTATTCTCATATCTTCCAGGCCACTGAACAGTAAGCACGTTGCAATCGCGGCTATAAGTCCCCTCATTGAGGAGTGCCTAGAGAAATGCCATGGCGTCCTCATCTTCCATTTGACGCAGGTACTGACCGGACATGGCTGTTAGTAGTTTCTGTAAGACAAGCCCGGGTGTCGTCATTGTGGGGACCACCTGGAGGACACGGTGGAGCATGGAGCATATAGTGGTGGTGTGCCCTGCTTGGGCGTAACACCGCCGTGTCGACGTGGAGACGATCAGCAGCGACGACCGCTAGCGCCCGGCCTTGGTTCAGACCATGGTGCGGAACGAGTGGGAATGGGATGCAGTCGCCTCCTTCTGCGAAGCAGTCATGCTAGCGAAGGAGGAGACTGAACGCGTGAGGGAGAGACAAATTTCTTCCTCACGCCCCAGCTGCTGCGGGAGACGCCCCGGATGTCGGGGATCGTGAGCTGATCTCCTGCCACCGTCCTGCTCGCCGCCCGGTAAAGACTAGGCCCGGGCCCGATAGGACCCTTGCCTGCTGGGGCTACGGAAATGTTCTAACGAGATACCGCGGTCCCGGACCACAAGGGCAACTGAAGGAACAGGGTGGGTTTTTAGTCAGTAGAAGTCTGACACTCCCTTCCACTCTACCCACAGCGGGAGGAGTCATTTGATGATTTTCCCACATAGAAAAAAAGGCCACTGAACAGATTATTTAAATATCGTTAGATATACAACGTGCAACGGAAACCCCATATCTATCCAAAAGGGCTGAAGACAACATCTGGTATGGAGTCTCTATGCAAAGTTTCAGCACAAAATAACTGACTGACAAATAATTGATACCAAATTATGGTAGGTTTCATATATTTCTTGAATACCAATCATAACAAACGTGTCACAGCACTACGAGGGTCAATAACTTTCCACGTCACTTGCCAATAACAAGATAATTCTTTTCGTTCTTCTTAATTTGAAAAATTCGGTCTCTGGTATCAGTGTATTGGAATTTGTAATAAGTTCTACACACGTAGACTTAGGATTACAAAACACTTGCCATATCGTTTGTTATCATCCAAAGAAGCCATGCACTTGGTATGTATATACCCTTTAAATTACACGTTGTATATTGATAAACAGAGTGTTCATAGATAAATGACGTTAAAAACTAATATGGCAACGCTACAGTTTAAAGTTAAATAATATATTGGTAATATTGCAATATGGGTGTCAAATTAAAGTGCTCGGCGTGAGTCTCAAGGTTAAGCACCCCTTGCTGAGGTCGGTTTGGGGACCCGTCTTAACACATTGCGATTCCTTCGATCGTTTGTACATCTTTAACAGTCGTTACGGGTAGTCAGATGACAGAATATCTTACACTAGTCTTGCTTCTCAGTATCAGCAGCTAGTGGAGGTCAGATCGGCAGTCACATTTCATGTAAAACTCTAGTACTCGGCTGCATCAGATTAGACTGGAAGCTAAACCCAGTAAAGTTGGAAAAAAGCTAAGAAGAGGATGATGATTACTAATATTTATTTATTTATTTTATTATTTATTTTATTATTTAAAAGGTACAAGTTATTTTTATAATTTACAATAATGTCCCACAAAACTGAACAGACAGTTTGACTGTGGGATCAATTTATAATCTATTTATATACATATGTATATAATTAATAAATATATTATATACCTAATTAACTTAAAAATACAATAATAACTTTAAGGTAGGGTGCTAAGTAAATAGTATAATATTAAATAATAATATATAATTATTTAATATTCAATGTAAGGTTTAGTTGTAAACCAGCATCAAGCATATTTCTGAACTGAACCTATTTGGCATATAATTTATTATTGGTATTACTTTGGTATTGTTCGTCAAATCGTTCCAGCTCCTTAAGGTTCTAAGTTGAGCTACGCGATATTTGACAAATGCGTGCACTGTTTAGACGGGCCTGCTCAAATCTGTTTGATTCTGTCCTCTAAAGGGCGCCACAGACATTAACCTACATGGCACTCATATGATTTGAACATTACAGATTGTCTGGACTTTAAAAGAGACGTTGACCTCTGAGTTTGTTTCAGTGTTTCTTCTCAGAGTAGTCAGTTAGGAAACACTTGCCTCATCTAGTTTACATTTATGAAAAAAAGACGTGTGAAAGTGTTATTTATAACCTATTTGCAAAATAAACATCATTATTTCATTTCATTATTATAAAATAACCTTTACCTACTTGGGTTTGTTCTAGCAAATTTAGTACTTATGTGTTTTTGCTTTGTTAGATTCCAGGGCGCGGCATCTTGTTAGGATGTTCTAATAAGAAGCCGCGGCCCTGGATCGTATATTACGGGTATGTACCCGTAACCTCAGTTCTTTTATTTGCTCCTGTCTAGCATCTGTCAATTTGATATTGTGTAATAGTTTTTTCAGAAATGACCAAAGTATATTAACAATTCATTCATCTGATGTCAATATCAATTTGTTATTTAAATATTTATATTTGATTTCCTTTTCATATTTTTGCATAATTTTTAATATAATATATACATATATGTAATATAAATAGTACATAAAATATTATGTTTATTAGTTCAAAAACAATTTAATCTTCAGCACGTTAAATATGTCACGATTTTTAATTCGCAACAATATTGGCTTAAAAAAAGTGTGGGCCGCCTTGTCCTTACTATCTTTGTCAATATTTAAAAAGTGTCCGAGGAAAGTTTTGACACATCGAAGATACCTTAAATAAATGATTTGATTTACGTTCGATCTTAAATCTATACTAATATTATAAAGCGGAAAAGTTTGTTTGTTTGAACGCGCTAATCTTCGAAAGTATTAGGTGGATTTTGATGAAATTTGGTATGAAAGTTGCTTGAAGCTTGAGGAAGGTTATAGGTTTTTTATCCGACTGCAAAAAAAGGAGACTTAAGTATGTTTTTAACGTGATAAAATCCACGGGAGCGAAGCCGCCGCGACTATTAGTTATACATCAATAACTATTGGCTGCAAGATATTAGTAAAGACTACTCCAATACTTGAAGCTAACGTAGTTAAAGCGTTGAGACATGGGGTGGTTAACGAGCACCATAGCAATCGATCCCCTCAATTAACTCCCACTCCTGGCGGGGTGATCAGCTGACGCATAGTTTTCCTTCATTTTCCCATGACAAGTTAGAAATAAATCTACTTAATGTCGATGCATTTTAGTTATATAATGATGTATAGAGCTTTACATTTCTTTGTAAAATTATTGATTTTCACAATCTTTGCATAATAGATAAAAATTTTTTTAGGTATGACAGGACAGTATAAAAAAATTGACATAATACAATGTAATATAACTAATCAGTAATGTATCTCAGAGTCTATAGTGTTCTCGCATGCACATTAAACATTTGCTTTACAAAACTGCTAATAAACACAAAAAATAAATACACAAGTAACATAAAATAAAAATAACAACAGCAAGCACACACACAAAAAAGTGGAGTTGTTAATAGACCTTTATACAATAACGCAGTCACAATAAGCCAGGGAAGCCACATTCAACGTAGTTCTTAATCTTATAATATGCTTTTTTCATAAGGACACGTTTAATATGGGTTTTAAACTTAAAGAAATATAGGGATCCATGCTCTTTCTATAAACATCGGAATCACTTATTAGTTGTTCAACACGATGGCACCGAGTATACGTCAACACACAGAGAGGTAATCCTGGTTTGTGTTGACATTTCATAAATTAATTGAACACACGAATAAATGTGAACAGTGTGTCAAACGTCGTACATAAGTGTAAGGTGTTCATGTACGCTGACGATATGTGTCTGGTTTATGCATCCAAGGACATAGCCGAGATACAAAAGTGTATACAATTTGATTTTGAAAATATTAGCAGATGGGCACATGACAATGGCATTATATTAAATCTTGCAAAAACAAAATGTATGCATATACACACGCCATATAACCAAAAGGCCAAATCTATAAATAAGGAAGATCTCACAGTGATAGATAAATAAATACACAAGTAACATAAAATAAAAATAACAACAGCAAGCACACACACAAAAAAGTGGATTTGTTAATAGACCTTTATACAATAACGCAGTCACAATAAGCCAGGGAAGCCACATTCAACGTAGTTCTTAATCTTATAATATGCTTTTTTCATAAGGACACGTTTAATATGGGTTTTAAACTTAAAGAAATATAGGGATCCATGCTCTTTATATAAACATCGGAATCACTTATTAGTTGTTCAACACGATGGCACCGAGTATACGTCAACACACAGAGAGGTAATCCTGGTTTGTGTTGACATTTCATAAATTAATTGAACACACGAATAAATGTGAACAGTGTGTCAAACGTCGTACATAAGTGTAAGGTGTTCATGTACGCTGACGATATGTGTCTGGTTTATGCATCCAAGGACATAGCCGAGATACAAAAGTGTATACAATTTGATTTTGAAAATATTAGCAGATGGGCACATGACAATGGCATTATATTAAATCTTGCAAAAACAAAATGTATGCATATACACACGCCATATAACCAAAAGGCCAAATCTATAAATAAGGAAGATCTCACAGTGATAGGGCATACATACGAATGTTTACATCAAAATAAATGTAATTGTAGCTGCACAAAATTGGAGTTTGTAGAAAAATTTAAATATTTAGGTCTAACAATAGACAAGAACTTTAATTGGAAAATACATGTAAATGATATTTGTAATAGGCTAAGATCAGTATTAAGTAAGTTTTACCAATTAAAAAATGTACTTAATAAACAAACATTAAGAATAGTTTACTTCGCACTTGCCGACTCGCTAATGAGTTATGGACTCCTTGTGTACGGGCGAACCTTTAGAACATATTTAAATGACATTAAAGACATACAAATAAGACTGCTAAAGTACCTCATTAGTAAAAATGTTAAAGATAAGTGTAACAAAGAATATAATAAGTTATTTCCTATTTGTAAAATTGTACCAATAGATAAAAAAGTAGATTATTTGGTAGGACTGAAATATTATTATAACGATGAACACAAAGTTAATGTTAAAAATAAGTACAATACACGTAGGGTTCGAGAAAATAAACTGGTTCAACCCAAGATAACTAATTATTACGGAAAGAGGACATCTAAGTTTTTGGTACCTCAAGTATTTAACAAAATAGAGTTATTAAGAGAAAAAATAAAAATAAGTAAAGGAACACTAAAGAAAAAACTAAAAAATATATTGGAATGCTAATCATATATTTAGGTAATTAACACATTGTTACTGTGAGATTATAGATTATAGATATAGGATTGTATTGCAACATATTGTGTAGAAGAAATTGGAATGGTTAATGTTAACGTATAAAGAGCGCCTCTCGCCATCAAACGTAAAAGTTTGGCGAGTTTAGATTTAAGTGATACCTCTGTATATAAATAAATTAACTAAATAAATAAAAATAAAAAAAATGATTACACCATTAATGTTGGAAGCCACTTCTTTTTATGGCTCCGTAGCCGAATGGCAAAAAACGGAACCCGTATAGATTCGACATGCCTGTTTGTCTGTCTATCACTATCCGTCCGTCCGAATGTCACAGCCATTTTATTCCGAAACTATTACGACTACACATTTGAAACATGGTATTTATATTTTAACATTAATAGTCTGTGCTCATGTTTGAAATCCTATACAACATTCTTTACACGTGCTGTACCAACTGATTGTATAATAACATTAACTATATTTTTTTCGGTGGGAAAATTATCTAATAACTCCTCCCACTCTAGGTGGAGTGGAAAGGAGTGTCAGACTTCTACTGAGTAAATATATAATAATATATCTCGTTGAAAGGGTACAGTTTCTAGTCGGTCCCATTGTTTCCATCATCAAATCAGGATTCCATGATGGAAACCTGGAGATGTCGAGGGAACTCTTTAAATATTATCCACACACCTATAACGATTTGTGTATGTTTTATAGTAACTTGTGCTGTTGCTTTCGAATGGCACTGGCAATGGTTTGGTGAAATAAGTATTTCATGGGTTGCGATTCGATTACTTGAAAATGATTATTAAGCACAATACGCTCGTCACAATGCATAATACGGTGAAGTGGAGACCTCCTTAACAATTAACGGCCCTGCATTAGGAAAAGCAATATTTTGTAGGTATTAAATAGTTGAAATTTAGGCTTTTGTAACTAGATAAATTACAAACCGACCCACTAAAAAGCTTTTTATTTTGAAGAAAGATTTAAACAAAACAGCAAACGTAGCTCAAATAAATCATTGCTATCGGCTGTTATATCCAAGAGACTGGCGTCATTGGTAAATTGTACTGTAATGCTTAGCTTTTTGGCCAAAGTTATAGCCGGCTAGTTCACGGGAAGTATAAATCAGCCTTTTTAATATTTCTTTGAAAAGGCATGTTTGATCCCATGGACCGAGAGTTTCGACCCCAAACGGCTTAAAAATACAGCTACCAACACAAAATACAGCTTGCTACTTTTTTTCTTTTTTCTTTGCTACAACTTTCTACCATTTTTCAACTTGAAACGAATGCACAGCTTTGAGGCAAAATAGTTTCAATTTGGTTTCCAGCAATACCATCAGTTACTACGAAGCCAGTCGGTAATTAACCAGTGCAATACCGGCTTGGAACAAAAGCCATTAATTTCACTAATACTCTGCTGTACTGGCTCGAGCTGCTGACCCAGTGTGTGTGTACTTATGTAGTTAGTGTGTGACATTTGCAACGGCCATTCCAACACTTACAACTGGGGTTTGTACCCTTTTTATAAACATTACTCGAACATTTGAGGTTTAAAACAGTGTAAGAAACAATAGACACAGATCAGAACAAAAAATCTATGAAACGCTTTTATTCAAAAATGCCATTTTAGGAGTCTGTATCCGAATAACAAAAAAATGGAACCTATACAACGTGTAAAGGAAACCACATATCTAGACAAAAGCTAGTCTTCCTACCTACCTGTTAGTACCTACTACGTAATCACGAACATTGCAATGGTTCTGCTACTATGCGGTATTGTTTCTTAATTTCAACAGAATTAGGGCACATAGTGTCTTCGTAATGAGATTTCGGGACTGTTCTCGGACTGGGCTTAATAAATATTGTGATTATGTTTGTAACTAAGCGACATGAAAGCTTAATAAAAATTAGATGGAGGATGTTTTAACATGTAGAACATCTTTCAGTCCTTTTTAGGGTTCCGTAGCCGAATGGCAAAAAACTAAACCCTTATAGTTTCGCCATGTCTGTCTGTCTGTCCGTCCGTATGTCACAACCATTTTGTTCCGAAACTATTAGGACTATACATGTGAAACTTGGTAGTTAGATGTGTTATGTAAACCGCTTTTCGATTGTTAGACCATAATAACAAAATATATAATATTAAGGGAGGCTCCCCATATATGAAATTAAAACGAAAAAAAAAAGATTTTTCTTAAAGACAATCGTTTAAAAGATTTACACATTGAATGAGATCGAGTTAGCGGTTTTTAGGGTTCCGCACCCAAAGGGTAAAACGGGAGCCTATTACTAAGACTCCGCTGTCCGACCGTCTGTCTGTCCGTCTGTAACTAGGCTGTATCTCATGAACCGTGATAGTTAGACAGATGAAATTTTCACAGATGATGTATTTCTATTGCCACAATAACAACAAATAATAAAAAATAAAAAAATATTTTAGGGGGCTCCCATACAACAAACGTGATTTTTTTTTGCCGTTTTTATAGATAATGTTACGGAACCCTTCGTGCGCGAGTCCGACTCGCATTTGGCTGGTTTTGAGATACATATAGCATATTTTCGAAAACCGCGAATATAACTTTGTATTTCATACAAACACTAATATGTAAAACCAAAATAGCGTAGTTACTACGGTACCCTTCATGGGCGAGTCTGACTCGCACTTGGCCAATTTTTTTTGTTTTGTTTTATCTATCTATACTTATAATAAATCTGTAGAGAGGTCAATTCTGTACATGAAATATATTTCCAAAATAACTATCAGGGGGTGATAAGGGATCGATACTGATGCCAAAAATGCAATCAGTAAAATTTTTGTCTGTCGGTCTGTTTATCTGTCTGTCTGTCTGTATAACCGTTATAGAAACAAAAACTACTCGACGGATTTTAACGAAACTTGGTACAATTATTTTTCATACTCCTGAGCTGGTTATAGTATACTTTTCATCACGCTACAATCAATAGGAGCAGAGCAGTGAAGGGAAATGTTGGGAAAACGGGAGAAGTTACTCCATTTTTTAAGCTTCCGTCGCGTGTGCAACCTTAATGGTTAAAGCTACACAGAAATCATTTCATGACGGAAATGTTCTCCTTAAAATTATATAAAAAATATCCCACGCCAGCATATGTCTATCTTTTATGGTTGACTCACAATAACACGTGAAACTCCCGATAGCTTAGCAGTTCGAAGCTTTCTGATTATAATATTTGTCTACTCTTACGTTTATAATTGAAAAAGTTAACATTATTAACTATTCCATAAAAAAGAATCATATAAATCGGTATAGAAACACCAAAGTTATACATGAAATACGCTAATAATAAGCCATCGCACGTGAATACTGAATCATGCTATAAGGATTATTTTTTAGAATCGGTCGCCGCTCTCAACGCGTCTCGCGGCCGTAGGTATAAAATTTCGTTCTATAGGTACTTAAGCCTCATGTGAACGTGATCTAACCAATATTACCAATACATTAACTTAATAACACACAAGGAGTTACACGCTGACGGAGTCGCGGGCACAGCTATTAACAATAATATTGAGCTGTTCCGTATTGCGATATTTTTCAACAGTATTATAGATTGACATATTATTATATTTCCCTACTAAATTACGAAAGTTAATCTGTCTGTTACATCAAAATCACTGAACCGTGAGGAAGGACATAGGCTACTTTTTTCTTACGAAAAACGACGGAAACGCGGCCGAAATCGCGGGCAACAGCTATTTATACTAATAATATAAGGCTGAAGAGTTTGTTTGTTTGTTTGAACGCGATAATCTCAGGAACTACTGGTTCAAATTGAAAAGTTATTTTTTAATTAAATAGTCAATTTATAGAGAAAGGCTTATAGGCTATATATCATTACGCTAAGGCCAATAGGAGCGGAGCCCCAATGAAGAATGCTTCAAAATCGGGGTTAAATTTAACGTTAGCCCAAAGTAACTATTCCACGCGGACGAAGTCGCGGGCAAAAGCTAGTTTTATATAATTTGTTTATTAGTTTCTATTTATAAGCATACATTGATATAAAAACATATTGTTATCTACAGCGACACAAGAACAGCTGCCGATAAACTGTTATACAGTTTGGCTGAATGTATATATATGCTTATACTTACTTCTGATAGGAAATGTGGAGTAGAAAATAAAATAGATAAGAACTGGCAAGTTTTACCTATCATAAAAAAAAAAAAGATTATACATATATACATTTTGTTAGTAAAAAATTAACTTAATGCATAAAATAAAAATAGTACTAACATAGTAACATACTAATAATATAGTACTAACCATTGATATACTAAAAACCCAAGATGCACAGTCTCGAAGAAAAGTGAAGCTCGAAACAGTCGCCAAACACTCACCACCTACGTAGTAATAGATATGCTATAAGTACAAAATATGTTTTTGCAAATTCTATCTTATGACGATTGTTTAAGGTTGTTTTTACAAAGAAAATTTTGGCATTTTTGACGTGTGTACCTAGACGCGAGTGACGCGATACTATTTGAAATGAGCGCATAATTTAGAATTAAGCACTCATTTTATGCGGACGGTTTTGAGGCGTTGAGTGTGCATCTTGGGTTTTTAGTATATCAATGGTACTAACCTACATAGTTACGAGTATGTTAGTACTATTTTATGCATTATAATTATAGCTATTGGTTTGGTCCATTGGAACGGTCGGTAGGTATATTGCATTCAGCCAACAATTAAACTGACTATCCAATAAATAAATATTTTAATTAAATGTTCTTCAGTATAAATCAAACTGTCTTTTCGAATTTCTGAGTAAAAATTCAACTGGCTTGAGTAACACGACATGTTTTGGCAAGAATTGTGAAACCTTTTTCTTTTATAAATCGCAACAAAAATCACCTATTATCTCAAAAAAATCGTCATTAAATTAAATAAAACAAAAAAAAAACACAAATTAGGCTTCGGTTTCACGTGTTGCGTGAAAAGTGAGAAGAAAAAACGTAGACTGACACTTTTCAATCTTCACCAAAAAATTCATTCATCCATTTTCCGTTTTAACGCGCAAGAAGTAAATCAAACAAGCTTACCTTCGCATTTATAATTAATACTAACTATGTAGTATGGATAGATCATTTATGGTATTTTTGAATTGTCACAAGGAGGTTTCTCTAAAATTTGAAGCAAGTGTCTGCCACATTAGCGAAGATTGACTTATTTTTTTTCTTTTTTTTTCTGGGTGGGAAATTCATCAAATGGCTTCTCCCGCAGTGGGTGAAGTGGGAGGGAGCGTGAGACTTCTACTGAATATTACCCACCGTGTTCTTTCAGTTGCCCTTACGTTCCAGGCCCACGGTATCTTTTAGAACATTCCCGCAACCCCGGACATTCCCGCAACCCCGGAAGATCGACCCATGCGGTAAGTAAAAAGAAGCCACGAGCTACTCAACAATGTTTCCAACCCTCACTCGGAGTTTGTGTGCCTTAGTCCCAGTAAAATGTTATAATTAGAGATAGTGCCGTGAGTAGGGTTATATGACGAGTTGTTGACAAAATAACTACAATCAGTCACGCAGTAGCAGAGAAGGGATTAATCTTCACTTAATTAACTACACCCGGTCGCAATAATGAAATTGTTAATTATGGATAGAATCATTAGAGCATTTTAATTGGTTTTGCTGGGACTGAAATGGCATCAATATTTCGATGTAATAGTTATACAGGGTGATTTTTAACACGCTTTTATTATTAGGTCGAACTCTAACAAGCTATGTAATAAAATCTGACAATCTGAATTACACACACTTCTAATGATTTTATCACCGTGAAACTTGGCAATTATAGGTATGTAGATTAGATGACAATACAATATTATGGTAACATCGACCTTGTCTGATGGAAGGTGGCTGTTGGAACCTTGGACTGCCTACTAGTAAACAGTTCTAGTTTGGGCTCATTAGATCGTCTTAACATATTCTGATCATTTCTCCTGATGACGAGCACATATGATTATTATGGTACCATTGATCTGGTCTGATGATGAGACTGGTAGATGGCTGATGGAATTTTGGACTGCCTACTACGTTGCGCTTGCCCAGTCAGTGATAATTTATTGCATCTCAGTCTGGGGGGGGGGGGGTGCAACAAAAACAAAGATGTTGGTGGTGGAGCGTGCTCTATGCGCTTTTTCAAATGCATATACTTTAAACCGAAAAGGTACTGTACTCAGAAGCTATACCAAACATGTAACTTGCTGTCGGTCAGAATAATATTAATAAAAATAAAAATAATAAAAATCCAAATACTATTTTCCTAAATCCTGTAGATGCACCTGAAGTGTATAAAATCATAATGTCTTTAAATAATAGCAAAACTAGTGGATATGACTGCATTGCCACACAAGTTTTGAAGACTTGTGCTGGTTGGATATGTCATCCACTAGCACATATTATAAACTTATCTTTTGTGGAAGGTGTATTTCCTGATCAACTTAAAATGTCTATCGTGAAACCCCTATTTAAAAAGGGAAATAAGTCAGACCCTAATAACTATCGGCCGATCACCATAGTACCCATTATGTCAAAAATTTTTGAGAAAGCAATGCTTACCAGATTTAATAATTTTCTCAGTACACATAATATATTATGCAAAGAACAATTTGGTTTTCGTAAAGGTAGTTCAACTGCTCTTGCAATCTTCAACTTAATGAAACTTGTTACAGAGAGCATAAATAATGGAAGTCCAGTGGTGTCTCTATTTTTAGATATGAGCAAAGCCTTTGATTTTGTAAATCATTCGAAGCTTTTAAACAAATTAGAGTTCTACGGAATTAGGGGTAAAGCATATGAATGGATATCTAGTTATCTAAGAAACAGAAAACAGTGCACAGAAATTTCTAAAGTCATAAAGAAAAATGATAAATCATATTCCAAAGAAAAATTTACATCTATTTCAATATCAACTGATTGTGGTGTGCCTCAGGGTAGCATTCTCGGCCCATTGCTTTTCTTACTTTATGTAAATGATCTTCCGGAGGCTACTTTACAGAAATGTATCCTTTTCGCAGATGATACTACACTTATTATAAAATGTGACGATAAAAATGATTACAAATCAGTTATCGAAAAGACCTTATCAGATATCATAAGCTGGATGGAAGATAATAACTTAAACATTAACATAAGTAAAACGAAATTAATTCAATTTAAATCTTATAATTCCAATCAATTGGCTTTAGACATTATTTGTAAAAACGAAAAAGTACAAGTAAATGAATTAAAATTTTTAGGACTTATTGTAGATAATCATCTTAACTGGAAAAGTCATGTGGAACATATTTGTCAGAAACTAGATAGGTTTGTGTTTGCTTTAAAGAAGTTAAGACAAAATGTATCAGTAGAAGCTGCTCTTTCGGCTTACCATGGCTATGTGTCATCTGTACTAAGCTATGGAGTAATAATTTGGGGCAACTCGACCGATGCCGACAGAGTTTTCAAACTACAAAAACGTTGCATCCGAGTTATTAACAAGGCGTGGTTCTTAGACAGTTGTAAACCTATATTTCAAAAATATAAAATTCTTCCACTGCCCTGTATGTATATAAAAGATATCTGCATTTTTACAAAGAAACACATGCATTACTTTAAGCAACGTAGTGAGGTTCTGCCGAGGCAGAAAAGGGCTAAATTCCATAACCTATTGTATCAACCACCCGGTCATAAAGATATTTATAAGAAAAATGTGTATAATATGTGTATTCTGATTTATAATAACCTCCCAAACGAATTGAAATTGTTACAGGGTAATGTATTTAAAACAAAATTGACAGAGTGGCTACAAAAAAACTGTTTTTATAGTATTAGGAAATTTATGGAATTTGGAAATAAAAGTGAATAATTTAATTAGTAAAACAGTGTTGACGATAAAATTGTATGTAATAATGATATTAATCGAATTTATGAAAATTGTATATGATAATAATAATTTAATTGCATGTAGTAATAATAATTTAATGACATAAATATAAATAATTTGCACGCTTGCTTGCAGGCAGAATACAGTGACTTTTAGGATATAAGATCTTTCCTTATAAACAATGTATTTCTTGCAAATAAACATTTTGTTTTGATTTTGATTTGATTTGAAAGCTATATATTACTCAAATAGTATTATGACAACATATATCTCTGACTTATGATCCTAGTATACAATTATTAAAAAGGCGTAAAGATATAATCCTGAAAATACCACAAACAAGGACCATGTTTGCCAGTATGCAACTCCGTAAAAAGTCAGCTCACCTATATAATATAATCAATAAACACATTTATACAACGTGTAACGGAAACCCCATATCTATCCAAAGGGACTGAAGACAACATCTGGTATGGAGTCTCTATGCAAAGTTTCAGCTCAAAACAAGTGACTCACAGAATTGACCCCAAATTGTTGATTTCGTATGTTTCTTGAATACCAATAATAACAAACGTGTCACATCACTATGAGGGTCATCACACTCATCACTTTCCACGTCACTTGCCAATAAAACGATAATTCTCTTCGTTCTTCTATTTTTCAAAAATTTGGTCTCTGGTATCAATGTATTGAAATTTCTAATAAGTTTCGCACATGTAGACATAGGATTAGAAAACCATGGCCATATCGTTTGTTATCATCCAAAGAAGCCGTGCACTCGGTATGTATATACCCTTTAAATTACACGTTGTATATACCCAAGATATAATTACGATAGTAAAAAAATACTATCGGAATGGGTGAAAACTGTTACCTACAGTGAGACTGAGAAACTTCTCCAACATTCACACTGACACTACCAATTGCATGTATACACATACACCCTCTCCCCTCCCCCCTCTCTCACACATACAAACGTGCACACACTGACACGACATACACATACAACGCTACATCACTACTCCAACACACACACATATCGCCACATCACTATTCAAACACACACATTCACAAATTTTCACTTTTTTTTTTTAAGTTCCTTTTACAATGTTTAACAGTATTATTCTTAATTGTATCTAAGCAGTACTTATAACGTTTAGTTTTAGTTATGGAAGACCGGAGTCTCCTATTACAGACATTATTTGTCTAAAAGGAGGCACCAATCACTATGTTATGTTGTACGAAAACCGGTTTTTTTTCCATATTTTTTTTTTTGTTTAAAAAACATTTAAAAAGGAGCTCGTAAATAATTGTTATCACTTAGGAATCAATTAATTCAACTTTTACTTTTGATTTTTGTAATTTCAGAATTGCTCTCATGGTTAAATATTTTCATTACTTGTTTCACCTCTTAAAACACTGCCAATCAGTACAAAACATCCTGTTTGTTTGCTTATATCAATTTCCAATTTCATTGGATGTTTTTGATACCGCTGAAATTGTTTAATATCTGGCTGTATTGGAAATATTCAATCGTGTTTCTGTGAATTGTTTGTGAAAGCATTTTCATTAATTCCATGAAGACACGTTTATTGATTGGAGCGATGGATCGGTCGGGTATCAACATTTGACACGAAATTGTTCTAACCCGAATAATTGTTGAATCTAGTCTAACACACAGTTCTAAAATTGGCCAAGCGCGAGTCAAACTCGCCTATGAAGGGTTCCGTAGTAATTTCGCAAAATAACTTTGTTTTTCATAGTGTTTGTATGAAATACAAAGCTATCTCCTAAACAACTGATTTTAGGAAAAAAATATTTTAGAAATCTTAATGCCATTTTTAAAGACCTAAGGTTTGATGAAATAAAATATTTTCAGTTTTAGTTCCATGTCCATAAAAAAAATAAAAATAATTAAGGGAGGCACTCCATAGCCCCCCTTATTTTTTTTATTTTTGTATAAGAATCGGTAAGCGGTTTATAGAATACATGTACCTAACAAGTTTCACATGTTTAGTCCTAAACGTTTCGGAATAAAACGGCTGTGACATACGGACGGACGGACAGAGTGTAAGGGTTCCGTTTTTTGCCATTCGGTTACCGAACCCTAAAAAGTACGTAGATTTCTTTTTTTTACTTATTTTTTTGTTTAAAAATGAGCCATAACGCTTCCTCTGCTGGTACATAGGCTTCTCTCTATGACTAATTCTATGTGTAAAGTATGTGTGAGTGGATGTCGTATTTCTTCGATTTCTTCGGTAAGAAACGTATTCATTAAAGGAAAAATGTTTACAAATATATATTTATATCATACCTATATGGTATAGGTATAGAAAGGCAAATCTTAAATAGTTTCATATAAAACCTGAATTGTTAGGCAGGTGCAAAACAAACAACAATTCGAAGCGACAATAGCCTAAGGCTAAGGTCTCGGACTTGTGATCGCAAGGTCGCGGGTTCGAACCCCACCCGTTCGACTATTACCCTGAACCCACTCCAGACACAATCATATTTAGCTTAGTTGGAGAGGTTAACAAGATCGCTAGTAATTTGAATTATAACCACATTGATAGTTCTCTTTAAAAGAAATACTGTAAATCTTAATTTATTTAACTATTAATTTACTTTAAGTTCCAGCCAGAAATCTTTTGTTAAACCTAGCTGAGTACCTCACTTGCTGCTGGTTTGTGGACTCATTCAGGTAATCATTTCATATTATAACTGAAATAATTTCATATAAACAGGGATTCAGCACACTTCGAAGGAAAATTTAGACAAAAATTAATAAATGTATGAATCACATTCATGAAACATGCATAAGTTACAACGGAAAAAGGGTATGCTGAATTAAAAATTAAGCATTTTATATGCCAGACCAAATGAAACCAGTCAGTGACCGTTAATTTATTTGTAACATTTATTAGTAACATAATCAAATGTATTAAAAGTCTAAACAGATGTTAATAAAACATGGAACGAGTTGTGTTAAAAATAGTTGAGAAAAGAACTGAGTTTTGAAGTTAGCGGTGTGGTATCACTTTTGTTTTCTTTTTTTTTTTAAGGATGAGAAATCATCCAATGGGTGTGTCAGACTTGACTAAAACCCATCCGTGTTCCATCATATACCCTTCGTGTTCCGAGGCCGCGGTAACTCTTTCGAACAATTCCGCAACCCCGGAAGGGGTGTGGTATCCTTGTGCCACGAAAAGCAATTTAAGGCGGCCGGCTATCATATAAACATTTTTGACCGTCGTTACGGGTAGTCGGAAGCCAGAAAATCTTACACTGTTCTGACCAAGGGGTAACCCAACTAGGTTGTGGAGGTCAGATTCACTCCATTTAAAACAAGCTGACTCTAATTGGGAACAGGTTAAGCAGGTGATGAGTTGAGAAAAGATATGTTAAATGAATTCCGCACTACACACGGAACTAAACCTCTACTAGCACTTGCATAATGGAATGACGAAAACAAAGCACGACAATTCTTATTTATAAGTTTTTTTCTGTCTTCGTCTGGCAAAGTATCTCGCAGTATTTTCAGTCACGTTCTCAATCACTGGATTGCTTGCGGTCTGCTCCTGCCACAGAGTTTGGAGTGGCCGCAGCGGGCACTGCTAAATGGTAGCGTCAAAATATTTCATAGTAATTAAGCGTTACTGAGAGTGTCAATATTAGCTAAAAGAGATTCGGTTTAAATAATTTGTTTTAATTCTCAAAAGAACATACGAAGTTCACTTAAATATGAGCAATTTAACATTAAACCGTCTTAAATATAAACATTGTCGTTCGATCTATCGAGTACATTATATAGGTAGGTTATTACTGTTGGTTGGACAAATACAATTCTAATCTATTTTAAAACATATTTATTGATGCGGAGTCTCATAGATATTAACGAATCGTGTAGTTAATAAGTGTGGCATTGGAGCGGTTTAGCGTAATTGCACTGCCAAGGATATTGTTAATAATGTCATCTCTAGTTGCTGCTGGCGCAGCCATAAAGGGGGCTTGGACAAATTCATCTTCTGCTGAGCTTTTTAGCCAAATATATTACTAATAAGTCCTTTATTTCGAGCAACCAGATCCATAAAAACGATAAACAAATACAGAATCTTTTGAATAAACTAATTCGTACAAAAATCTGAATACTTAAGAAACTAAACACTAATGCGCACGAAGTGACGGCGTCGTGTTACGTTACGTGGTATCGCGTATTTTACATGGTGTTTTATATGATCCACAATCCAGTAGCTGCGTACCATGCATGAAACCCTTAGTAAGAGCAGTATCAGACTTTCAGGCTTCTGAATATCTGTAACGACGGTCAAAGATATTTTATTTCATTTCATTTCAACCGGGACCAATGTTTTAACGTGCTTCCCGAAGCACGTAGCTTCTCGGATTGGAAATTTTGTAGGCAATGTGATCTAAGGAATTGTTTACGTGTCATTTCGAAAGTGCATGTAATTTATAGAATAAATTTTAAATGTAACAAAATATACACAATTCGACAAGAATTGTAATGTTATAATGAGTATTTTAGCGGTATACCTATAAGTTGGTGTAAGTCACTTCACTTGGGAATGGGATGCGGTCGCCTCCTTCTGCGAAGCAGTCATGCTAGCGAAGGAGGAGGCCGAACGCGCGAGGGAGAGGCAACTCTCTTCCTCGCGCCCCAGCCGCCGCGGGAGACGCCCCGGGCGTCGGGGATCACGAGCCGATTTCCGGCCACCGTAGGCGCGGGCCTGCGGACGGCGAGCAGGGGTCGCTCACCGTCCGGTAAGGACCAGGCCCGGGTCGGCGGCGCGTCGTGTTCCACGCGCGCCTCAAGGAGCTGTCAACACCAGTGACGGGGCCTCATAGGGCCATTGCCTGCCGGGGTTTGCGGGAAAGTTTGACCGAGTTACCGCGGCCCCGGAAATTTAGGGCAGCCGAAGGAACAGGGTAGGTTTTTAGTCAGTAGAAATTTGACACACCCTTCCGCTTGACCCAGAGCGGAAGACGTCTTTCGATGATTTTCCCACCCCAAAAAAAATAAAAGTCACTTCACTTAAAGCAGACCAGAGTTACCGGTAAAAAAGTATAAACACATAAGTACAGTTTATTTTTCAAGTATCAGGTATACCTACATATAGTGCATAGTGATGTAATGACCGACGTTAGTTTTCGGATCATAAATGCAAAATAAATCATAGGAGTTCCCATGTCTACAGCGCTCGTACTCTATGGCCCCATCCTTATTTATTTCCTACTATATTTTTACTACAATGCAGTAGAGGGTTGGATGTCGTATTTCGTTGTGCACTAGTGTTGCGCCTTGATTTTTATTATTGTTGTTAGTTTATTGAGATGCAAGCGGTTGTGGGTTCCTAGTTTGTGTGTTTTGCTTTTACTGGAAACTGAACTAGAGTTTTGTGTTCCTTTTTGTTTAGATTTACATTAAGTTGATATATTTACATTAGAATCTTCGATCATTCTAGTTTTTTTGTTTTTTTATTTTTTATTAATAATAGGTTCGCGTTTGACCACCATCTCACCTGATAGAAAGTGATGATGTGGTCGAAGATGGAGCACACTTACCTAGAAGTAACCTATTCACTCTTGACTTAAAGACTCCTAGGTTATAGCTATCGGGAAACACAGACTCCGGCAGGGAATTCCACTCTTTAGCCGTACGCACAATGAAAGTATTCCCAAAACGTTTTGGAAAGATTTTCATTGTGCGTACGGCTCGAAACTCGAACCAAAAAGTACACATGATAAATATCACGTTTTAATTTCTAATAATATTGTTAAAATATTGTCCAAAAGATTTGACATTTGGAACACAGAATCCAAACGTATAATTGAGGGGAATAGGATAGTTTTAAACAACACAAAAGAAATTAAATCACAAACATTCATTTCGCCAGCGGATCATTTCTTATATCAAAGTTTCATAACAGAAACAATCCTAGTAATCGTATTGCTCATTAAAACACGATGTAATCAGATCTCAAGCGGAATGAAATATTCGCGAGAAGGAGATTAGGAAACAGGATCGCTTGCGCTAGTAATCTTGCAAGTTTCGCTCGAAGAAAACCGGAGTGGTTTCGTTTAAAATATTCAATACCTACACCTACAGGTAAATTGAGATAGGTTCTGAACACGTTCTCAATTTCCTGTTAACTTCTCGAAAAGCATTCCCTATCGAGGTATTAGGCAGTTTGCTTGCAAGCGTGGCGGCGGTCGTTGAAATTGAAGCATTAATAGTCTAATGGCTAAGGTGTCGGCTTTGTGCCCGAAAAGTTGCGGGTTCGAACTTCACCCATCACTATTGCCGTGAACCCATTCGAGACACAAGGCATATAAGGTTAGTTGGAGGGGTTGACAAGATTGCTAGAAAGGTGAATTCTAGCCTTCTAATTGATGGTTCTTTTTTTAAAAAAGGAAAACAATATATAGTTCGATGTGCATCTGTACGAGGAGCTCTTGGTTTAATAATAATATAGATAGATAAAACGTTTATTTGGTACAACACAAGACACAGAAAACAATTATTAACATAATAAAAAGCTAAACAAAAATGGCTCACAACAAAAAAAAAATAACAAAAGAAAAAATATAACATGCAGTTATGAAAATACATAAAGTAACACTTACATTTAAAAAAAGACATAAGAGTGCAGTGTGTGTCTCGTGATTGCACCAAATGGGTCCCCAGCTCAGCATGTGCCATGGCTGTAAATACCTTGCGCTGATAATAAAGTAAAAATAAAAAATATATAAAATTGTTTACTTGCATTTATACAGTATGTTAACTAACAGAGGGCGTTCCTGTTAACCCGCAATAGTATAGCATCCATACATACTAAAAAAATAATACCATTCGAAAACAATGTTTTAATTTTTTTTATATTAAAATATTCACTAAAAATCTCAAATTGAGACGTAAAAGAAACACTGTACACGCGTACTTGAAGGACGGCAACGTCTCAATTTATATATGAATGACGGGCCGCGTGTGCGACGATCTAATTGATGTGCTTATACTATTGCGGGTTAACGGGAACGCCCTCTGTTAGTTAACATACTGTATAATGTGTGAGTATTAATAACAGCTGCAGGGGGGGGATTGCAAATTTGCTGACAGCCGTTACAGGTAGTTAGAAGCCAGAAATTCTGACAGCAGTCTTGTCAACAGATGGACTTGGAGGAGAAAGGTACTTACGGGAAGATGTAGATTATGAGTCCCTTCGATATGAATACCCAGAGCGCCAGATCAGCCGATATTTCCTCCAAGTTCACGAGAGGAGAGAGAGTTTGCGGATTCACTACACGACACTATTAGTTGGTCACTTTTTAGAGTATTGGCGGGGAGCGCGGGCGCACGTTGATAAGTGTCGCTAGTTACCGAGCGGGTTTTCGAGTGAGTGACGGTGGAGAATTGGTCAGAAAAGAACGAGCGGAAACAGGAAAGAGTGAGTGGAACAGAAAAAAAGTGGTTCAATGAGTTCAGATAGGCAGTCGCTTAAAACATTAGTACTCAGCTGCATTTGGTTATGCTGGAAGCTGACTCAATTATAGTTGGAAAAAGGTTAAGCTGATGTTGATGATTAATGGAACGTTAGGGCAGTTGAAGGATTAGGGTGGGTTTTAGTCAGTAGAAGTCTGACACTCCTTTCCGCTCCACCCAGAGTGGGAGAAGCCAATAGATGATTTTCCCATTAAAAAAAAATTGGCCAAGTGCGAGTGAGACTCGCCCATGAAGGGTTCCGCAGTAACTATAATAATATAATATATGTATATTTATTTGACAAAAAAAAACCTTAAAATTTCTTAAAACTATCTTATTTACATTTTTTACAACTACGCCAAATAACTATGTTTTTCATAGTGTTTGTATGAATTACAAAGTTATATTTGCGGTTTTAGAAAATATGCTGTATCTCAAAAACTGCCGACTCGATCTCGTTCAAACCAATTTTGGTTGGCAGTTTACATTAAGATCTACAGACTTTTATTTTTTTTAGTTTTTCACTCCATTATTATAGAAGTTAAAGGGGGGGACACATTTTACCACTTTGGAAGCGTATATCCTTTAAACGATTAACTTTAAAAAATATATTTTCAGTTAGTTCTATGTATGGGCAGCCCCCTTTATTTTAATTTCTTTTTTAAATCTGGAATCGATTCACAGAATACATAGTACCGACCAAGTTTCACATGTATAATCTTAATAGTTTCGGAATAAAATGGCTGTGACATACGGTCGGACGGACGGACAGACAGACAGACAGACATGACGAAACTATAAGGGTTCCGTTTTTTGCCATTCGGCTACGGAACCCTAAAAAAGATGATAATGATGATGCGGGTTGTGTGCGTTACATCGCTGGTGTGCAGACAGCCTTAGCGGGCTCGTGACCTTTTGGTTTACGTAGTGTTGTACTAAGTTGCTGTTTGGTCGTCAACCCTCATTAGTGTAAATCGTAAAGTCTTTGGTTTAAGGACAACAGCTGTTTGTTAATCTACATACTGTTATTAGGTACCGTAAAGTTTAGAAACTTAATGTCGCATTATGAATGTTTACATAATTACCTCTACTAATATTATAAATGCGAAGGAAATCTGTCTGTCGGTCTGTTCCGGTCTCCAAGATACAGGCGCCACCTAGTTTGGAGACCACCGACATCTCTATTATCTAAATATTGTTTTGTTACAGACTACAATGTACCCGTAACGATTAGAACGGTTTAGAAATTGTATAATTAAGGTTCAATAAATTTGTTCTTTATTCTGTTACAGTCTGACTTCCAAAGACTCATTGGCAACGATACACTGGTCGAATCAAAGCTCCAGAGCCTTGAACATCGGCGACGAGTTGCTAGTCTATCGGTTACATTTCGGGGAGTGTGCGATGGAATTACACAATCTCATTCTGTCAAGCCCGTTCCATCATCGGACTACAAGACAAACGGCGATGCGCCATCGTTACATGGTGAACATCCCACCTATACGCACTAAAAGTTTTGGGAATACCTTCATTATGCGTACAGCTAAGGAGTGGAATTCCCTGCCGGAGTTTGTGTTTCCCGATAGCTATAACCATCTTTAAGTTAAGAGTGAATAGGTTACTTTTAGGTAAACGTGCTCCATCTTCGACCACATCATCACTTACCATCAGGTGAGATGGTGGTCAAACGCGAGCCTATTATCAATAAAAAAAAAAGTTGCTGAATGCTTAACACCAGTACTCAGGTAACACATTCATGAACTGGCCTCAAAAATTGCTTAACTTTACAGGTCGATCTGTCCAGCTGCTTTAATTTAACTATGAGCTCCTCTTTAGTCACAAGTTCGTCTCAAGCTCTTTAATCAGCTGTTTTGGATCGAAACTAATAAAAAAAGACATGGAGGAGTGAGAAAAACATAAATTTCCATCCCACCTTATTAAGTGAAACAGTTATTAAAGGCCAAAATATAAAAGGGAACATTAACGTGACCACTATAGGACTATCGATCAAGTTTCAACAGCTTTTTCTATCTCACTTCAGTGTCCTACGGAGCGGATGTCAAACTTTGTGTATCAGGCTACACTATTCTGTAAAACGGTAAACATCGCTAACAGCTCGTCAGTATTGGCAACATTTACAACAGTACCACAATATCCACATTCAATCAGTTTTGCATTCAACTGACTTGAGTTGTATAATTATATAGTTTGTAGTGTGCACATTTTAATCTCGCTTTGACTGGTTCGAAATGATATAATTACATATTTTTTGACAAATTTTATGATATTTTTATGAGAGCATGTGTAATAAATCTGTACACCATTTTTGCACGTCGATACTAATATCGACGTGCAAAAATACTTTATTAATCGTTTGAGAACTTTCTGTACCTCATTTAAGCAAATAAACACACTGACTCTTTCGCTTTGACAAAATGACAAGCCCTCACTTCAGTTGGAATCCGCACTTAGTCCCTGCGTGGGAAACAAAGACAGTCGCGCGTGCAATCACTAGACTACCGAGACAGACAACTCGTAAGTCGTGCCGGTAATCACTGCTACGCTATAATAATCGTATTTTATTTTAATCCTTTCAGGCTATCATCGCCAGATGTACGGTCTAAATCTCAAGAAAAAAGATCAAATAGACACAGATCACTGAGATTAAAATTTGGCCGGAAATTTGACATTGTGTAGGTACGATTAAAATGGGAAGAAATAATCTTTATTAACCGCCTATGTTTTTAATTTAATTTTTATTTTTATGTTTTTATTTGTATTTGAATGTCTTACTGGGCTGTTGGAAATAAGCCATAAATATCATAAAAATAAGATTATGCCAAGCTTAATGAAGTACGTTGACTTGGATCACGAGATTGTCTACTTGTGGGATGTGAACTCGGCAATTATTGTTCCGATAGTCGTACCAGCCAATTGCTGATGTCTTAGAAAACCCGTGCCCTTTGGGTGCTCGTTAAGGAAGGTTGGTCATGAGATCAGACTTTACACCGTCAAATAACTTTTTTATTTTTATTGGTCGACGAAGGTGGGTATCAACAGTTAATGTGCTTTAAAAGGCACAGAGGGAACTCGATATTCAGTTTTCTACGTCGAGATATGCACCATTCATTTGAAAGCCAAACAGATATTTAAACATGATGAGCTATATTTACGAACTGTGCTAAAACAAACAAACAAACACTATCCTCGTGTTTACAACAACCGCTTTTAAAAGTTAATATCAGTTGACCATCGGGTGATCGGCACGGCGCCTTGCGTCGGGCGTAGGTTCGAGCGTGCTTGCGGCAAGCGCGACACGTGATGCTGTTGAATTCCTCATTTCCTCCTATCGCTTCTCTCAGCACTTAGATTTTTACGTAATAATATAATATAAAAATTCAGCCTACTAGGTTCCCACTACTAGAACATACGCCTTCTCTCTGTGAGAGGGATTGAGCAATAATCAACCAAGCAAGCCCTGTGGTTGGTGGATGTCACGTCTTCCAATTTTTGGTCCTAGGGCTAAGACATGCTGGCTTCATCACGACTTCCTTCACTGATTTGAGAACAGTGGTGATGATTTAATTACATAAAGTAATTTGCCCTACTGAGTTTGAATCCACAACCTGCAAGTCGCAAGTCGCGCCCGTAACCACTGGGCTAAATCTCATTGTTACATAACCTCTATCTCTCTTTCCTAAATTTGTATTGGTATATGACTAAGTTTTTATATGTGTGAATATGTATTGAGTACTCAGTTTATGACTCACATACAATTGGCCATATTGTATTTATCATCCTTGTTCTCTGTCTAGCTGTAAGTTTTCCGAACATAATAAAATAAAATAAATACATGGACTACTAACGTATGTATCTATTTTCTCCTTCTGTGTAAAATCCATGCAAAGGTAGTCTGTAAAAGATGGCTTTAAGTAATAAGATTGCCCATTGTAACCGCGTTTTCAGTTGTTAAATCCTTATACAATTTGTTATTTTTTTATTGTATTTTACTTTAATAAGTACAGAGATAGACTACAGACTAAAGCATTTAGTACAGCTATAACAATATACATTACATAAATCTGAGGTCCAATTATTACTGTACACAGGATTCATTGTTTAATATACTTCATTAGTGACGGTTGGGTTCAGTTAATATAAAGCTTAAAGTTACTAAATGATAATTATGGTTGTAGTTATATTTTATACAGCAAATTTCTAAATTCGTTAAAACTGTATATCAATCTGTCTATCTATAGTCTTATAAGTGTTCGTGCGATGGATTCTTCCTTGGCGGTAGTGTTGCCCAAACGAGAGTTTCGCAAGAGTCTTGCAATTAGCGATTATCCTATTGCTATTTATTAAACGGTTTTTGAGATCTCAGAACAATGTAACAGACTAAGGTCAGACGGGAGGGATATAGTTCACCAGAGCCGACTTAAACCTGTTGGAAGCCATGAAGCTAAATTTAAACAATAGCGTAGTTTAATAGTTGTGCTGCTACACAAACCAAACACACTGTGCAAAATTTGTAACAAAATGTTCTATTTAATTAACAAAATTTATATCCTTTTAAGCATAGTAGTATCCACGTCGAGTTTCCGTAATACTAGCCGCCATGATGTTACAAAGATGCGGTCGCCATAGTCCCAACTAATTGCAAGTCAAAGCCGACTGAGTAGTCGAAAGCAATGGTGAGAAACATTTTATATTTAAACCTTGTTACTTTATAGTGCAAAATACAAAGCTTTATTTGGTTTTTGCGTTATTTTTCATCTGCTGACTGCCTTAGTGGCCTAAGGATGCGTTTCTACCAGAGATGTGCGATGGAAATGTGTCATGCGAGGATGTCTAGCTGTGCTGTAAAAATGTGTGGGCGTTTCCACCAAAGCTGTGCGATGAAAATGTGCCTACGAGGATGTGTAGCGGAGCTGTGAAAATGCGCATTAATGTGTGGTGCGAGGATGCGCAAACCTCGCAACACATCCTTCTCAACACACATTCCTCGCAACACATCCCTCGCCACACATCTCTCGCACACATCCCTCGCACACATCCCTCGCTTGTTTTGTATGCGCAAAAATCTAGCTCCACTGAGCCGTTTCCACCAGAGAGCAGACCGAGGCGAGGTAAATGAAGCGATTCTATTGGTTCTTTACAAACACATCCCTCGCTACGCATCCTCGCACATCTCTGGTGGAAACGCAGCCTTATGGTCGCAAGACTGACTGCTGAGCAAGAGGTATCGGGTTCGATTCCCTGGTCTGACTAAAAGTGGGTAATCTAATACTATTGGGTTTTTTTATAGAAAGAAATTTCGATAAAAATCCCAATAGCACTTTTACTATACTATACTTTTAACCCCGTGCGTCTGAAAGCTCGTTAAACCGTTGATCCTGCCCCTGATCTCCGAGAGTAAAGGAACAGAGAGTACACCTGTAATGTTGTCAGCGAAGATTATCTATCACCTGCGTAGGCAATCTAAAACTTAATCTTCGCTGAAATAGGCCGAAATTTGTCAGGAGGACTATACAACGTGTAACGGAAAGCCCATATCTATCCAAAAGGGCTGAAGACAACATCTGGTATGGAGTCTCTATGCACAGTTTCAGCACAAAATAACTGACTCAAAGAATTGATACCAAATTATTGGTTTCATATATTTCTTGAATAACAAACGTGTCACAGCACTACGAGGGTCAATAACTTTCCACGTCACTTGCCAATAACACGATAATTCTTTTCGTTCTTCTTAATTTGAAAAATTCGGTCTCTGGTATCAGTGTATTGGAATATGTAATAAGTTCTACACACGTAGACTTAAGATTACAAAATCCTTGCCATATCGTTTGTTATCATCCAAAGAAGCCGTGCACTTGGTATGTATATACCCTTTTAAACTACACATTGTATATTTTATTTGTTTAAATGTTTGTCAAAAATATCCAGTCCTACAAATTTCAGACACATTAAGGCTTAGTGACTTGGTGATCCCGACCGAGGCTATACCTTTAATACCTAACAAAACCAAAGTATAAAAAGAAGATTAGCTCCATCTAAAAAACTTTCTAGTACATACGTATTCATCCATTACTGTGCGGGCACAAAGGCTCGGAAATTCGGGTTACACGGACGGATCGTATTTCTTTTATATTGTGCGTAATAGATCAACGGTTTAGGGGCCAATAGTGATCAATAAGTGGGTTAGTGTTGGGACTATTGCCTCGTAAATCACCTTTATTGTATCTAGTGTTTTTTTTGGAGCAAATATACTGTTATGAATTGTGTACTTATATATTTTGGCGGTGATTGATACAAAACAATCGAGATGACATAAATAATATGGCGAGGTATTAGATAGAAGCAAACTATATAAGTATATGCAACACTATGGAGATGCTTATTTTAATCTACTGTTATACATGATACGTGCAGTTATTGATATAACCTAGGGGTCTTCAAGTCAAGAGTGAATAGGTTACTTCTAAGTAAGCGTGCTCCATCTTCGACCACATCTTCAATAAGGTACCATCAGGTGAGATGGTGGTCAAACGCGAAACTATTATTAATAAAAAAAAAACTATGTGTGACAACTTATGGGATAGTCTTATATCAAAGCTATTTTTAAATAAATATTTACTTAGAACTATATTCCATTCGGCCGGCTGCAATTGCAGTCGCTATGCATTTACAATGAAACTGCGGATCTACTTTCTTAACAAATGAGCAATATTATCTTATCTTATTTATTTATAAGTTACTTGCTACATGGATGTATTTATCCATTTTCAGTCGCTAGATTTTTCTTTTTGATTTACAGCTTTCCACGCACATTTATTCCAGCAGCCACGCCATCTTTTTACCATTCATGGTTGACTGTCTATAACTCCGCCTTTTAACCTATGAGCAAGAAGCGTAAATAAATGAATACGTTAAATCCGTCAAAAAACGACTGATCTCAATATGATTGCATTTTTTTTAAATCCATTACTTGATGCAAACACGACGGGCCATAAATTAAAGCCGTAAGTACAAGTAGATATAACATTGTCTTATATGAGACACATGATTTAACTTGCTGAGGTTAGACCTGTGCCCGTTCGGAGAATTGGGTGTGTTGTTGTGCCAGTGATTAATAATAATAATATGTTATGTATTGGATCCTTACGGAATGAAAAAGCGGACTGTATGTTAAATTTAAAACTGGTATAATTACAATAAAGTACAGAAGTAATCCCGACAGTAATTTTCGCGTCGTTGGTTTTAAAACGGGTGCGCGTGCGTTTCGCTCTGGAGCGCTCGGGCAATCTTCAAGGGTTGTTGTCCTCTTCTAATGGCAGGGGGCAGAGGTTATTCCATCCTCTTCTGAGAATTCCCTTTTTTGTTCGGATCTCTGCGAACCTGTTGATACCATCAATGCCTAGGTATACCTGCACCACTCTTCCAAGGTTCCACCTTCCAAGGTACTGCCTTGACTGTCAAACAAACAAAAATGCGAAGGTAGGATTTTAATAACTTGCAACCACGACCTTTTCTATCAGCTATCAAAATTGGCCCGCAATAATTGACTGCACTATGTAAAAATGGGAATTCTAATTAAACGATTCTAATTAACCATATGCTGATTCCCGGTATCTTTGGGTATGCAGACGACAGCACAGTTTCTGAGAGATATGTGTCCAGCGCGCGAGCTGGTGGGTCACAGATCCGGTCTCTCCGTAAGGACAAGGCTGGGCGCTTGAACTTGTCCTTGAAGGCTGTCTCCGAATGGGGCGATGCCAACTTGGTCAAGTTTAATGCAGCTAAGACCCAGGCATGTCTCTTCTCCGCAAAAAGGAGTCAATTTGAACCAGCTCCTACTGTCTGGGATGTAACCATGCCGATAACCGACCGTATCGAGCTTCTGGGGGTAACACTAACTTCTACCCTCAATTTTGGCCCGTTTATCGAGGCTAAGGCTCAACTAGCATCAAAAAAGTTGGGAATCCTAGCAAAGGTGAGACGGTACTTCACACCCGAACAGTTGCTCAATCGCTATCAAGCCCAGGTTCTGTCGTGTATGGAGTACTGCTCTCATCTTTGGGATGGATCTGCTAAATACCAACTGGACGCGCTTGAGTCTATCGAGAAGCGTGCCAAGAGACTCATTGGCAACGATGCACTGGTTGAGTCAAAGCTCCAGAGCCTTGAACATCGACGACGAGTTGCAAGTCTATCGGTATTCTATCGGTTGTGTGCGATGGAATTACACAGTCTAATTTCGCCGAGCCCGTTCCATCATCGGACTACGAGACAAACGGCGAAGCGCCATCGTTACATGGTGGACATCCCACCCATACGCACAAAACGTTTTGGGAATACCTTCATTGTGCGTACGGCTAAGGAGTGGAATTCCCTGCCGGAGTCTGTGTTTCCCGATAGCTATAACCTAGGAGTCTTTAAGTCAAGAGTGAATAGTTTACTTTTAGATAAGCGTGCTCCATCTTCGACCACATCATCACTTACCATCAGGTGAGATGGTGGTCAAACGCGAACCTACTTTTAATAAAAAAAGTCCTACATTCAGGTAGTTGATCCATAACAGGTTGAACTGTTTCAGCTTTAAGTCTAAAACATTTAATACATTTTTTAACTTCCACCTAGAGGCCAGTTTGTCAATCTGACATTAGCAAGGAGCAACTGTGCCCTGCATATAAAAGTTCTAAATGCTGTTTGTGAAATATTACTCTTGTTATATGATGTTTACTACATACTAATATCGGATGCTTTTGGTCATAAGTGTATGGGGAATAGGGTAGTTTCCTGTGTTACAAAATAATTATTTTATTTGGTCCATTAGGTAGATTTTCAAAAAATATTAGTCTCGTATTTTTTGCTTTTTCTAGTCAAGAAAAATTCACAAAGATGGAAAGCTTCAAAGTACAGGAGTGGGGGCTGCTGACGTCACACATTGCTAAGAATTATACCGAGGAGTGATGTCACGCGTAATTTCAACTCACTGTATCGTCTTAATTTTTCAATTACGTGAAGAAATAAAAAATACGTGTCTAATAGGTTTAACTTCTCCGCTCATGATCATTTACCAGCGATCTCTCGACGAGGGCACGTCCCCGCGTCAATGGCGCGAGGCCCAAATTGTACCAATCCACAAGAAAGGTTCCAAACGGGATGTGTCTAATTACCGTGGTGTATCGCTATTAAACAACTTTGGGAAGATGTTCGAGAAAATTGTATACGATCACATTTACAACGCAACTAAGCACTGTATACCCGATTCTCAACACGGTTTCGTAAAATCTCGTACAGTCAACACCAATCTTCTAGAATTTACCAACTACGTTGTATCTGGTATAAGTGGCGGGGCCCAAGTGGACGTAATATACACCGATTTCGAAAAAGCATTCAACCGTGTGGATTTCTGCATATTGATAAAAAAGCTAAACGCAGTAGGTATTAAGGGAAACTTGCTTAGGTGGATAGAATGTTACCTTAGAAATCGGCGGCAGGCCGTTATTATCGGCAGCTATCGTTAAAATTATGTCGAAGTAACTTCCGGTGTGCCCCAGGGCACCCTGATATCCCCCTGCTTTATAATATTTATTTATTTGACATAACGCAATGTTTTTCTCAATCTCAACATCTTCTGTACGTCGACGACAAAAAAATATTTAGCATTGTAAATAACCCTAACGACTGTCAATTGATTCAATCTGACTTAGATAGACTTAGTGAATACTACAAACTAAACAATATAAAGGAACCAAGAAATGCCAAATAATATCCTTTACTAAAAAACGCAATCACATAAATTACAATTACTCTATCAGTAACGATATTATTCCGCGAGCATCACAGGTTAGAGATTTAGGAGTTATTCTAGACCAAAAATTAATGTTCGAGGAACACATTAACCACATAACCAGTAAAGCATACAAGTCACTAGGGTTCGTTATTCGTAACAGCGGGCAATTTATGAAATGAAATGAAATTAAATTAAATATTTATTTTGTAAATTGGTTATAAATAAGTCTTTTACACGTCATGTTTTTTTTTTTTTGCGTGTTAATAGTCCATTATGCTTAAAAATTCTATAATACTGTTATGTAAGGAGTATACTTGAATCCGCAAGCGTTATATGGTGTCCGTTTTATAAAAAATATATTGATCTCATAGAATCCATTCAACGTAAATTTATTAAACACTTAAATTATAAAACTAAAACCGTCATGCCAAGCTACCTGGACTCCTGTCGATATCACAAATTTAATACCTTGCAAGAGAGACGACAGTTAAATGATATGGTTTTATTATACGACATAATTAATAATAAATTTGACTGCCCACAATTACTCAGCAATGTTCACTTTAACGTACCACTCAGACGTACTAGACATACAACTCTATTTGCTGTCCCTTCGTCCTCCACAAATTACCTAAAGATGTCACCGTTGTTGCGTCTACCCGCATTATTCAATGACCAGTTCTCAACACTTGACCCCTTCTGTACCATACGAAACCGTCTTAAGAAGGAGATAGTCAGTATCCTTGGTCAAGGATCCGGATGATCTTCTTTTTGGAGACACAGGATGCTCAGTCATACCAATAGTGCCAGTAAGATACACTCATACATACACACATCACCCATTCACACACATCCACACTATTCAGATACACTTACACATACACTGTAAATTATAATAACAGACATGTCTACTTTGTATTTAGTCTACCTCTAATATCTGTGTACTTCATAATTGGCGTAACTTTTAAGTAACTGTTTTGATATCTGTACCTGCAAGCTGTGAAGCTACCTTTTATAAATAAATAAATACCGTACAAACATCTCTAAATTTAATAGAATTGATTTCTTAACGTAATCGCGTACTATAGCTCGTAGTCCACACTCCGAACTAACGATTTAGTAGCAAAAATTATAACTAGATGGTGGTACTTGTTACCAATTGAGATTTTTGTTTTGACAGTTGGTTGTTACGAAAAGAGGCGGTTGACTGTAATACAAAAATTTTATTTAAAAAAAAATGGTTCTGCTTGTGTTCGGTGTGTTATATTGATAAATTCGAGAAGTAAGTATTTGAACTTTATTCTGCAATGTTATTTTTCAATACTAATGACGTTTTATTTTGTTTTTGTTGGTAAATTGTGATTGTTGCCCGCAGGCTACATCTTGATGTAGCCTGCGATAAGAGTAAAATAAAATAAAAAGTAAGGGTAAAATTTTGTCTGGTACATAGTATGCTGATTGTTGTTCTTTTATGCTCCAGGATGTCTTGTAAGCGGCTCCTTGGCAATTAAAGACATTCGTGTTGAGCTATATGTTGGTACAGGCAGTGATATGGCCTAGATTATGATGACGACAGCCTTGCCGATCACGATTTTGTTCCTGAATTGGATACCTTCAATGATGAGGCTCGAGAGGTAGATAATGACGTGGATTCCATAATAGAGACTCTAGAAAATATTGATGATAGTCCTTCGTCAATCACGGGATCTGCACCATCGCACGAGAGCACTGCTGGATCTTCCTAAGCCAAGAACCCAAGAACTGCTACTAAAACTAAGCTTGCTAAAAAGAAAAAAAAAAGTATGGTAGAAATCTGCTTACCTACTCAGAAACAGAAAATGGATGGCACTAATTCTATAAATTACACTATATCAACAGAGATTAATGGTTTTGCGAAATGTATGTGTTGTGTCTGTGTACATTAAGAGCCCTTGTTCTACGCTTAGAGCCTCAGACAGTCTGTGAAGATCATTAATCTTTGCCAGAGACACTAGATGGCGCTACTACCACGAGTGAAAGCGAAGTGATTGGTAAAAACAGACGGCTTTTTTAGTTCTTGAATAGAATATAAAATTAATGGGTTTCAGATGGTATGTGTGGGATAAATAAAAGTCATTGAAACCTTTTTTGAGGTTGTTTGGTGTTAATCCTTTTGATGTTGATTTATCTACCTTTTGGGTTTTTAAGCGCAATAATGGCGCAAGTATTTTTAAAATTCATTTGACACCCGATTGCTTATAACGTAATAGATTAATAAGGTTGGAATGGTAATGTGAGCGTGGCGAGCGCGCCACATTTATGATACGAAAATAATAATTCGACCGATTAATTCATTCACCGCGTTTAGTGCGCTTCGGATTACTTCGGAACACAGAGCTCTGCTTTAAAATGCCGTGTTGTGCAATTATAATCTGTAAAACAAAAAGTCAGACCGCAAGTATAGAGCGAGGAGGTATATCTTTCCATCGGTAAGTCGAAAATAACATTTAATTACAATTTAATTTATAAAAAACAAAAATATTCTGATCACTATGAAATTTTCTTCTCATCTCCACTAAAATTGCAATTGCACAAACTCTCCTTCTCCCTATTCTAGACTATGCTGATGCCAGCTATCTCGACTTGACCCAAGACCAAATAGACACGCTAGAGCGACTTCAAAATCTCTGTATCAGGTTTATATTTGGCTTGCGCAAGTATGACCACGTTTCTGATTTCCGTGCTCAGCTCAAATGGCTTCCTATTAGATTTCGCCGGAATCTTCACTCACTTTCTTTACTTTATAATGTGCTCTTTAATCCTCTTACTCTTTTTTATCTTAAGGAAAGTTTAAGGAAATCTAGAGTTAAGTATTTGTATGCATTCCACTTCTTTCTTTGACAAATCTTTTACTATACAAGCAGCTCTTTTGTGGAATGCATTACCCATAGAAGTGAGGCGTGCTCAAATGCTACCAGTGTTCAAAAGAATGGTGAAGGAGCATTACCTCTCCCTATAACTGTTCCCCTTCTTTCTCAATTATACATGTAATATTTATTAGTATATGATTTTGGTATTGTATGTATTTTATATTATTATGTTCAATTAATATTATGATGTTTGTATACTGACAGCCCTTAAACTGTCTCCTTTAAGTTTGTCCATCCAAAGGTTGTCTGTAAGAGATCGCCCTGTGCGATAAGACCGCCCATTGTACACTAGTTTAAATTTTTGTATCCATAGTAATATTGTAAGGTGTACAATAAAGTATATAATAATTAAATAAATAAATTTCGAACATTAACAACATTATTGCAACAAGTTACAAAAAATATACATTGCCCGATGTGTACTCGCTTAATCAATGCAATTACCAAGTCCGCTTATAATGTACTGCATGCGTTGCGTCCTCCACACTTCAACCATTGACGTTTCGTCCTTTGTCCTGATTGGCCGTGATGCACGGCGCTTATTTATCGACAGTAGCAAGCGCTTGATTTAAGTGTGTGTAATTTATTTGTGTGCATAATTCGCATACGTAACGGACCTCTTGCGTGTAGTGGAGCTAAAGAGTGGGAAACAAGCGGCGACGCGCGTTCTCATACAAATCAGGAAGAATATTTAATTTCCTTTCTAACCTCTCTTATCTGTTCTGTGCTTTTCACCGTAAGATTCATAATAACAATAACAATATATAAAATACAAATAATTCATAATAACAATAGCCGTATTCATAAAATATTTATTTAAAATTTGTTTATGGAATTTGAATTAAACCATAAGTTTAATTTATAAATTCTACTACTTATATACTTGCCGACTGCTGAGCACGAGTAAAATGTGCTATTGGGTTTATTGGTTTATTGGGTTTATTGCCTTGAGCGAGTGACGGACGCCTGATAATACTAGTGAATGATGGGAAAAAAATATGGTTGATGTTTATTACTCAATAACGCTACGTCACGTGACATTAAGACAGTGTTTTTATATCATTTGTTAATCACTACGACATATGTCAAACTTCAGGTCTATTTGTCTATGCAACACTTAGATAGCAACTACGACACGGGAGTGATTTCCTTGTACCTGCATGAAAATCGAGAGCACTTATGTAATAAGGTCAGCCATATAGTTATTAGTTACACCCATACGTGATAGTTTCAAGTGGCACCCACTACCCTTCTGCACACACATTATACCAGCGTCAACTTATTTTGAGTGCGGTCGTAAGGAAATATTGACATTAACAACCTTACCACGCAAATTAAATTGGTGACCCGTATACTAAATACACACTAACTAACGCATGTCTGCAAAATGGAATACGGATTTTCTTTGCTGTAAATCCATAGCCAATAAGATTACAGAATAATATTTAATGCCAATTCCACCAATGCCATGAAGCAATTAATGAATTTCCGTCGTAATTGAGTGGTCGGCCAGTCAAGATCACCTAAAGATACTTCGTGAACCCCTCCACGTGTCGATTAAATAAGTTTGATTTGCAAGCATGAACAACTGGTTTTTAATTTCAGTAACACTAATTATTGCTCTATAATATCAACGTGTTGTAGATGAACTTCAATAAAGCTTATTCTAATAAAATTGCAACCTTTAAATTAGTATCGAGTTTTGTATATAGTACAAACATTTATTTTTCTGCTTCACAGAGTATGATAAATGATATTGCAAATTGGTAGTAAATAACATTTTTGCACGTCATTTTCTTTAAATTTAAACTAGATGAGAACGTTGTTTTCTGTCTGACTGCCTTGAGAAGAAGCACCTAAATAAACTCAGAGGTCAAAGTCTCTTTCGAACCCCATAACTATCCGTACTGGTTAAATCATATGCGAAGCATGGAGGTCTGTGCTCTTTTGAGAAAAAAATACATAGATTTGAGTGGACCTATCGAGACAGTGCAAGCATTTGTCAGTTAACGTGTAGGTCAAGTAGAGAACTTTAAGAAGCTTGAATTATTTGACGAACAATACCAAATTATGGACAGTCAAATATAATGTTTTTGTTTTCTTTTCTCAATTTTGTTTTTATTAATTTTGTGTAGCAGATTACCGGCGTTGTACATGTAGGGACTGCTTAGCTGATCTCCAATTACCTGGTTACCACATTTTTGTTTTCAGTTTTCACTGCAATCACATCTAAAAGCAAGAAGAAGAATGTAACCAAGATTTTTGTAATACCAAAATAACGCACTCAAAAATACGGATAGGTATTTTTGCACGATCTTATCTTAGATCGTGCAAATAGCTTCATTTCTTTATTCATTGACCGAATTCGACAATACAAAATTTATAAATAGGTGAAGATTTATAAATGACGGCTTTCTTTCCGAAAACATGTTACTATTTTAGTTTTTCAACTATCCATACACTGACAGCCACATCAGTTATTTAATATCCTATATGAAAAGATCGATACAAAAAGTTTTAGTATGAGGAATAAATTGCGAGAAGCAAAAATGCATGAATTGGTAGAAATGAGGAGTAGAGATAAAATAGGCCCTAATTACGTACACGGAATTAGACCAATATTTTTATTTTTTAATACCCTTTTTGTACATATGTAGTAAGAGGGATATACAATTAAAATAAGTAAAATGCAAATGGTCAGGCGTCCACGGATTCTCAATAATCTGAACTGCCGCTGAAAAGCGTCGTTAACAAAAGTCACGTAGTCGCCAACAATAAGGAACTTATCTTCACAACTATATACGTACGGTTATAAAACCGCATGTCCACGTTATTTTGACCCTTATCTCTATCCTATAAGGTTGTTTATTCCATATTTATCATTTTGAAAAGAGCCCTTGATGCCCTTTGAATGTCTAGACGAGAGACAAACGAGACTGTTAATTTTTTTCATTGTTATACAGAAATTAATTAAGTTATATTTAGTTTTTGAATTTTAACCACATTATTATGATGATCCATTGAAATACTACAATTTGTTTTTGACTAGAACCACAGTCGAGGTCATAAAGTAGGGTACAAATATATGTTGTGGTGGATAAGGGACTTGGGAAAGCCCGAGTGTCACGTGTTGTTTTTGCGAGTCTCTCAAAAATTGCGAATGGTTGAGGCGCTGCTTACTCCTACCCCGCACCACAGCGTGCACACACACTATGTGATTTTAGTCAGTAGGAGTTTGACAGACCCCTCCGTCTACCCCAAGATGGAGGTTACCACGAGGATTCATCCATTTAAAAAAATACACAAATATATGTTTAGGTATTTTCAGCTATATACCTCTTTAGGTAAGATTGTTGGTAAAAGATTGCTTTTAGTGATAAGACCACCCATTTATAGTTGTTAAGTCCTTATTTAATTATGTTATGGTGTATAATAAAGGTATATATCTATATTTCTATCTTATTTATTAATATTTTTTCTATATAAAAGTAACCCATAATCTCATGAAATATTTTCTCGGGAAGTATTTTGATGGTGTGCATAAAACTTCATGGAATCGAGTTCCTTATATCTTTCCGAAGTGCAAAAGTCGGTATGCGTATATCGAGAGCAAAACATAAAAGTATATTACAAAACTTGTTGACTTTTCTTTTGAAGTCTGAGTTGGGATTACTTACTTATTGAATGAAGAATGTTACTAGGTATGCCAAATCGGTTGAAAGCTTGTTACAGTCACGTGACCGCATGTGACGTCAATTTACAACGTTCCGCTTAGTAGCAAGTCGAAATTGGTGGTTGTATTTGTACATTTCGGCACAACACATGATTTCCTAGGATTGGACATTTTTGAAAGTATTTATAATTTCTAATGAAACGACACCGTGCTGAGAGCGCGATCAGACTGAGCTAGACGCGAGCGTTGTGAGATGACGTTACACCGCACTATGGGACAGAACCGTGCGTACCATCTCAAACATCTGTAACTTTTCTTTGACTGAAGTAAATAGCTGAAATTTGGCACGTAGTATCTCCAGAGTATATACAATCCAATAATGTTAAACATTTATTGTCAAATGTTTAATTTATAATAAAATAATATATATATCGGCGCAAATACAATAATTTGTCTATTAAAATAATTGAAATGATTAAAGTTTAATAATTTGATTGTTTTACAAACTATTAATTGATTTTTACGATGTAAAATTAACGTTTAACATGTTTCAACTTAAAGCATTGTAATTTAAGTAGTTTAATATTTAACTAGAAAATGTGGGTACATGTGTGACAATCCCTCTATATAAGGCCGCACTGTGAGCGCTAGATTAATTCAGATTCATTCTTGTTCGAGCCGCTGGACAGTGCGGACCTCTCTGTAAAGTCGTTACGCTGTCAGTTGAATAAACGAGCCTCCGGTAACATTAACAAGTGCTTTTATTTGAAAATCAAACATGAGTGATCATCAAGAGAACAGTCGTGACGTCAGCTGAGCGGACGTCACACTTTAAAAAAAAAAACATACGACGCTGTCTCTCCGTCATATATATATATATAATAAAACTAGTATTTGCGTGTTGCGCGAGGTGCAAGCACCTCGCGTGCTTGTGAAAAAAAAAAAAAAAGGTTGGGGAGATGGGGGGGTTAGGTATTTACGTGTTGCGCGAGGTGCAAGCACATCGCGTGCTTGTGAAAAAAAAAAAGTGGGGGGGGTGATGGGGGGTGTTTAGTATTTGCGTGTTGCGCGAGGTGCAAGCACCTCGCGTGCTTGTGAAGAAAACTAAAGCATTGCCCCTCTAAATCAAGTATTTGCGTGTTGCGCGAGGTGCAAGCACCTCGCGTGCTTGTGAAAAAAAAAAAAAACAGGTTGGGGAGATGGGGGGGTTAGGTATTTGCGTGTTGCGCGAGGTGCAAGCACCTCGCGTGCTTGTGAAAAAAAAAATGGTGGGGGGGTGATGGGGGGGTTTTAGTATTTGCGTGTTGCGCGAGGTGCAAGCACCTCGCGTGCTTGTGAAAAAAGAAAAAAAGGGGGGGGGGGGGAGATGAGGGGGTTTAGTATTTGCGTGTTGCGCGAGGTGCAAGCACCTCGCGTGCTTGTGAAAAAAAAAAAAAAATGGGGGGGGGGTGATAGGGGGGGGGTTGCAGAAGTATTTCGACTAAAGCATTGCCCTTCTAAATGAATCTGAAAAAAAAAATTTTCCAAGTCTCTTAATTTCCGAGATCCACCTAAAGGGGGGGAGAAGGGGGGCGGGGGGGGACTTTGAAAAATGGTTTTTACTTTACCGAGCCTCCTCTACACGAATCCGTAAAAAAAAAAAATACGGGTCTCGTAGTTTCCGAGATACGATAGGGGGGGGGGAGAAGGGGGGGGGAAAAGGGGAGGTTTGGCACTTTTCCCGTAGGTTTGAGAGTTACTTGTTTACGAATCTGTCAAAATATACCCACCTCCCCATCCACCATCTGGGAGAACAATTATGTCAATGAGTGAGTCAGTCAGTGAGTGGTAATTTAGCTTTATATAGTATAACTAGTATTTGCGTGTTGCGCGAGGTGCAAGCACCTCGCGTGCTTATGAAAAAAAAAAAAAAAAAAGGGGGGGGGGGTGATGGGGGGGTTTAGTATTTGCGTGTTGCGCGAGGTGCAAGCACCTCGCGAGCTTGTGAAAAAAAAAAAAAAAAAAAAAGAGGGGGGGTGATGGGGGGGGGGGGTTGCACAAGTATTTCGACTAAAGCATTGCCCCTCTAGATGAATCTGAAAGAAAAAATGTTCCAAGTCTCTTAATTTCCGAGATCCGCCTAAAGGGGAGGAGAAGGGGGGCGGGGGGGGGGACTTTGAAAAATGGTTTTTACTTTACCGAGCCTCCTCTATACGAATCCGTAAAAAGAAAAAAATACGGGTATCGTAGTTTCCGAGATACGATAGGGGGGGGGGAGAAGGGGGGGGAAAACGGGAGGTTTGGCACTTTTCCCGTAGGTTTGAGAGTTACTTGTTTACGAATCTGTCAAAATATACCCACCTCCCCATCCACCATCTGGGAGAACAATTATGTCAATGAGTGAGTCAGTCAGTCAGTGAGTGGTAATTTAGCTTTATATAGTATAATATAATTAAAAAAATATATATAACAAAAATATTTTTTTTTTAATATTAAACCATAGTTTGTTTAACTTATTGAATTATAATTTTACAGTTTTATGATATGAAACCTATTTTATTTTATATTAAGTACACATAAATCTTAAATTTAAATAAATAACAAATACGATATAATTATCCACTCCAAAAATATATTTTACAATTAATGTACGCAATTACTTCTATTTAAATAGCTAAGAGGTTCGTAGCTTCGTCTAACAATTCCTTGGAAATAGTGACTGATGGTTTTCCGAAAGGTTATTTGAAATAAGTAAAATTAACTCCATGCACCTGATCCACGCATGCAACGTAGACAAACCGTATTCGTAAGCATTTATATTATCTGGCTTTGATTCAATCTTCTCCAAATTATTCATTTCGCTTGGTTTAGCCCCATACACTGTACATACAGCTCCAGAACTTGTGTCAGTTAGAACTTGTGTAACTTTTCTACCACCATAGTTAGAAATAAGTCGTGACTTATTTCAATTACCTGCTTCATCCACCGTGAAATCTGTTGCATTGCGACTTTCATGCAATAATTTTTCCTTCATGATCCGTTTTTCATTTCTATCACAACTCCGCATCATTGAAACAACAGTAGCTTCTTCGAGTTCTCCTTCAGACCGCAATCCTTGAACGTATGCATTATGTATATACTCGAGTCCATATTTTTGTACCAACTCCATATTCTTCCTTTTTTCGATTTCTCTGATAGATCTTCATAAGACTTTAGAGGACGTCCACGTTCTCCAGATGTTGTAGGTGTAATATCCAGCGGTGCTTCTTCGAATTGTACTTTAAATTCACCGTCTAACCACAATGTATTTTTATCAAAGAAACGTTCTTTAGTTCGGTTAGATTTGGTCCACCGATCGTTAAACGCTGTTATAAGTCATTTTTGAATACGTTTTACAACTAATTCACTTTTTTCAGACGACAAATGGTTGTGTCCTTCTAAGTATTTTTGAATATCTTCTAATTTTGTTCCATGATCAATGAAAAATTCGCATAATACTCGTCGAGGCACAACAAATTCACTCATTTTGTTTTTACTTCTAAGTACTAATTTTTTCGCAAGGTTGGTGAAGACTATATTATGTCAAAGCACACTAAAGTACTGGTAAATGACAACGTAAATCAATAACTTTTATACTGAAACTTTGTGTGAAAAAGTATTATTATCTAGTGTCATTATCACGTTCCTAACCACTATCTATGAAGGTGGTTAGTAGTACTGATATAATGTACAATAACAACTTTAACTACCATTTCCTCCCTTTTCCTTCACCGCGATAGAGAAATACATAAACTACCTGATAAACATGTAATTCACACAGTGATAACAAAACATAAACTACATCTGACCGAACTATAAAAAAATATTAATACATTACCCAATACTCCCTCTCCTAAAGATTAAGTAAATAGATAATATTATTTAAGAAAAAAAGGTCAAAGTAATCTAAATATCCAAAAATCTCATCAATTACAACTAAAATAACACTGGTCAACACTGGTTTTGCCACATGAACTTTGATAGCTAATTTTGTTTTATCAAACTACACTCATTATTAAATCACAGTAGTCATATGTCAATTAGCCTCATATTTTTGTGGTACGGTAATACTCATAACTAGTACTACGGCGGTAAAATAACAGAAACGCTTACAAGTAAATAGTTGTAAAAATATTCGTCGTTAAATTTGAACACTTTTTGTGATTTATTAACCCTGTGAACATGTCGAGGTAGTGTAATAATGATCCTAACTCTTTTTGTTATGTCTGCGGAGACCTTACATTCAAAAAAGAACGACGAAATTTTACGAATCTCTTATTGGAGTGTTATCACCAATGTTTTGGTTTTTCTGTCGCCCATCAAGACGAATCCTGGGCCCCTCATGTCTGTTGCATAACGTGTGTGAAAAATTTTACTGACTGGACGAAAGTTGCACGACCTATGCCGTTTGCTGTACCCATGATATGGACTGAACAGCAAGATCACGTTTCAGATTGCTATTTTTGTCTCACTGACATAAAAGGTATAAATTACAAGGAAAAAAAAAACCATTTATTTACCCTAACTTATCTTCGGGAATCAGACCAGTCTCTCATTGTAAAAAATTGCCAGAACTAATACCAGTTGCAACTGAAAAAAAAATTGTGAAAGCAATGGATCGCAATGGGAGTGGATTTTTGTATATAGAAGAAAAATTCCCTGAAATAAGTAATCCAAAGATAAAAGAGGGTATTTTTGTTGGCCCTCAAATTAGGGAGTAAATAAAAGATTCAAGATTTGAAGAAAAATTAAGCGATTTAGAAAAATATGCATGGAAGGCTTTTAAAAATGTTGTTGCAAATTTTTTGGGTAACCACAAGAGTGACAGCTACAGAGAGTTGGCTAGCGAGCTATTATTGCAATATCAAGCATTGGGTTGCAACATGTCACTTAAGAATTAAGATCTATTTTTAGACTCGCACCTGGATTTTATTCCTGACAATTTAGGGGCTGTCAGCGACGAGCACGGTGAGAGGTTCCATCAGGACATTTCTAAAATGAAAAAGCGGTACCAGGGCAAATGGAGCCCGAATATGTTCGCAGATTACTGCTGTACAATTAAAAGGGACCAACCAGAAGCTAAATATTCAAGAAAATCTTAGATTATTAAGTCATTAATAAAAAGAAAATAAACGTTTGATTTACGAGATCTGTTTTTTTTAATATTTTAAATTACTCAATAGAATAAAATCCTTGTGTAGCAGTTATTTTTTAACTGTTTATTTTTCCTTAAAATCACCAATTAAAGTAAAAAATATCAAAAAAGTCCGTGTGGTACGACAAAGTTAAAATTTTGTTGACCAGTGTAATTTTTGGTATATTTTGTATTTTCCCCCCATCAGGCATTATTCGTTTCATTTCAAAGGGGGCAGATTCGGGCAATTATTTTTTTTACCCTGATTTCTTTATTAGCTGCTCTATGTGATGCTATCAAAATTACGACATGGGCAGACATTGCTAACTGTCAAAAGTCTATTTAAAGTTTCTAATAAGGATAGAATCCTGAAAGTTGGAAAGGATAGGCCCTGAAAGAAAAATTATATACCTCCCCAGTTTTAACATAATGGTCCAACTAAATTATTTTTAAATAGAGTACTTCATAACCATTCTAACCATATATCACACTTACAAATTTGCTGTGAAAATAATGAAAATATGACCATGTGAACTGGTGAAATTGTGTTCTATATAATTGACATAATTTTAAGCGTCAGCTTGCAAGCCTTAGTCTAATAGTATAAAAACTTTTTTACAAAAAAAATAAAACCGATTTCCATATCAAAACACTACAAAGCCAAAAATAATTTTAATTTCGGTAGTCGGTGTTATTGGTTTTGTATTTTCTTTTTTTTCACACCGCCTTCCGAAATTAAAATTATTTTTGGCTTTGTAGTGTTTTGATATGGAAGTCGGTTTTATTTTTTTTGCAAAAAAGTTTTTATTTTTGCGCTTTTTAGTGGGTCAATTTGTAATTAATCTAGTTATAAAATCCAAAATGTCAAATACAAAAAACTAAAAACGCGCGAACAAAAAACACAATGCAGAGTAAACGAAAAGATCATCAATGTAAATATTTTTTTTTACTTTTGTTGATTTTTCAGAAATAGATTGTCCGATTTCGATAAAATTTTCATGGAACCATTTGGGAAGTATACCCTTTCCAACAAAAAAAGAATTTTTCAAATCTGTTGGTAAGCGACGGAGCTATGCCCGAACAAACATAAAAAAAAACAAACAAACATCCGAATTGAGAACCTCCTCCTTTTTCAGAAGTCGGTTAAAAAATGAGAAATAGTATATTTTAACAGCTATATAATATGCATTGAACATTCAGTTAGACATGTGCATTAACAAAATATACAATATAGAACATTACGAAAACCTACTTTTGAGACGGTACGCACGGTTCTGGCCCATAGTGCACCGTCACGAGTCCGCGTCGCACGTTTACTTCTACAACGTGTAACGGAAAGGACTGAAAACAACATCTGGTATGGAGTCTCTATGCAAAGTTTAAGCTCAAAATAAGTGACTCACTGAATTGACCCCAAATTATTGGTTTCGTATGTTTCTTGAATACCAGTAATAACAAACGTGTCACAGGACTATGAGGGTCATCACTTTCCACGTCACTTGCCAATAAAACGATAATGAATTGTCCCCAAATTATTGGTTTCATATGTTTCTTGAATACCAGTAATAACAAACGTGTCACAGGACTATGAGGGTCATCACTTTCCACGTCACTTGCCAATAAAACGATAATTCTCTTCGTTCTACTTAATTTGAAAAATTCGGTCTCTGGTATCTATATATTGAAATTTCTAATATGTTCCACATATTTACACATAGGATTAGAAAACCCTTGCCATATCGTTTATTATCATCCAAAGAAGCCGTGCACTTGGTATGTATGTACCCTTTAAATTACACGTTGTATAAATCGGAAACTAATTGACGTATCGAAGTAATTCTTTCACTTGTATTTTTTATTTTTGTCAGAGAATATGGAGACCTAATATTCAAAATTAGTTAACATTCTTCACTTAGACGGAAAGAAAGAACGTTTCCAAAATCGAGATATTGTAAAAAGAAATCACATTCAAAATATTACATAGCAAAAAAAGCGAGAAAAAAATTTTTTTAGAAAAAAACAGAACCGACTTCCATATCAAAACACTACAAAGGCAAAAATAACTTTAATTTGGGAAGGCGGTGTCAAAAACGAAAATATATACAAAACTAAAGACACCGCCTTCCGAAATTAAAGTTATTTTTGCCTTTGTAGTGTTTTGATATAGAAGTCGGTTCTATTTTTTGCTAAAAATTTTTTTTTCTCGCTTTTTAGTGGGTCGGTTTGTAATTTATCTAGTTACAAAAGCGATAATGTCAACAACTTATCACCTTTTACAAAATATTGCTTTTCCCGATGCATAGCCGTTAATTTTTGAGGAGTTCTCCTGGTACTTGACCATCAACTCTACATCACCATATGTATTGTGACGAGCATAAAGTGTTTAACATCCGTACTCAAGTAATCGAATCGCAATCCACGAAATACTTATTATTGAGGAGTTTCAGTGGCCATCTGTGGTCTTCATCATCAGTTCCACTTCCCCAAATGGTACATTTCGGAAGCAACTGCTCAAGGTACTATAAGAAATACCCAAAACGCTATAGATGTGCCTATAATATTTGAAGAGTTCCCTCGATTTCTCCAGGATCCCATCATCAGATCCTGATTTCGTAACAATGGAACCAACTAAAAACTATACCCATTCAAACGCAAAAATAATTTTTCAAATCGGTTCAGCCGTCTCCGAGTTATGAGGTAACATACGAATTGTAAACCTCCTTTTTTTGAAGTCGGTTAAAAATCAGCACAACTTTAAGTTGAAAAACAAGCAATTTCCCGACTATAATCTACCTTCGTCTCTATTCTAGATTCTTCATCTAGATTTATCTACTACCTCCATAACCCAGTAACTGGGTAACTCGAAACCCCTTTTGCCGAGACCAAGACTGGTAGTCACATTTTCTGGCTTCTGCCTACCCGTTTGGACTGTAGAAGATCATCGAATAATAGCCCAGAACCAATAGCTTATACGGGTTGCAGACCAAGAGCTAAGAGCTAAGTTAGTTTAGCTTAGCTCGCATAGCTGACGCAATTTTCCATACTTGAGTGCAGACCGCAAACTATGCGAACTAAGCTATGTGAGCTAACTAAAATATGCGAAGCTAAGTTAGTTGTATATGCCGATGCGCAGCTACACGAGCTAAGCTAAGCCCCTCCCACGTTCCCCGTACGCCCTTCGCACATCCTTCGCCGGTGCTGTCCAGTGTCTTTTGTCGTACGCACGGTCATTTTGTAGCGAATATGGAGCAATTTATTGAAATTGTTAAACAATTTCCTGTGCTATGGAACACACAGTCAAAGGACTGTCACAACTTAATTAAAAAGGATGTTGTATGGAAAAGAATAGTGGAGGAAATAAGTAATTTAATTTGACATACCTATCCAAGATCGGAATGTCTTTTTCTTAAATAATAATAAGTCAGTATTAATCTTCTTTTTCTATGTGTAACGTATTCATCATCGGAACTTTCTTCATCGATTATATTCATGGCGAGCGTCGTCCGTCTAATTGAACTTCGCAACACTGACTGAGCTTTGGCTTAGCTCTTGGTGTGTACGCCATTTATTTCTAGCTTAGCTTAGCTTAACTTAGCCTGGCTTGCTTAGTTTAGTTTTGGCATAGTTTAGTTTTGGGGCTGCAACCGGCATTAGCGTACTTTTTAGACAATTCACCTATCTAAGAACCGACCTTAACAAGAGTCGCTTAACCTCTAAGATCAACTCGCAGGTGGTAGTTATTGTTTAGCCTTCGTTCTAAGTAGTTTATTATTTCATCTATGTATATAAAAACAAAATAAACATAACAAAAAGTTAGTATAAAATCATGAGCAAAATAAATTGGTAATATAACTCCATAACTTGTTTGTTCACATACTCGCACGAATTCAATAAAATATTTTTCTTATGAATCAAATTCAATTTGGTATTTCTATGACCCACTTTCTTTGGTTCGAACAAAAAAATATTATTTTCTTTATTTGTATTCGTATGAACATACGTTCGAAACACGAATTAATATTTTGAACCGGCTTCAAAAAAAGGAGGTGTCAGTTTGACCTGTGTGCTCATTGCCTGTGTGTATGTAATATTGTTGGGATTGGATAATATTTAAGTATGATTTAAATTACTTTTATTTTTTCGTATAAGCAAAACATAAAAATAACCTAATAAAATTGCGTTTCAATATTTTTTATTGAGTTATTTTTATGTTTTCAATTAACAAAAAAATCAAACACTATTAAAACTATAATTATAATAAAGCAAAAACTGCAGAAAGTCTTAATTGCTACGCCGTAGTGGCCTACGCCGTAGACACTGCTACGATGAGCCAAGTGTACAGCTCGTTGGGCACGCCACAATAGAGGCGGTAAGTCCCCTCTTTGAGGAGTGGCTAACGAGGCGTCATGGCGTCCTCACCTTCTACCTGACGCAGGTGCTCACCGGAAACGGTTATTTCAGGAGTTATTTGTGTCGGATTCGGCGGGAGGAAACGCCCGGGTGTCACCACTGCGAGGATCGCCCTGAGATCACGATGGAACACACAGCGGAGGTTTGTCCCGCTTGGGCAGAGCTCCGCCGTGTCCTCGTAGGGGCCATAGGCGGGGATCTCTCGTTCCTGGCCCTGTTTCAATCCATGGTCCGGAGCGAAGAAGCATGGGAAGCAGTCAACTCTTTCTGCGAAGCAGTTATGCAAGCGAAGGAGGCGGAGGGACGCGCGATGGAGATGCGGGCCTCAAGGCCCTCACAGCCCTTACGCCCCAACCACCGTAGGAGACGCTTCGGGCATCGGGAGTCGCAGGGTGACTCCCAGTCACCGTTGGCGTGGGCCTGCGGGCTGCGAGCAATGGGTAGCTCGCCGCCCGACAAAAACCAGGCCTGTGTAGACGGCGCGTCGTATTCCACGTGCGCCTCAAAGAGTGTCAGCAAAATTGTTGGGGCCCACAAGGGGGCCGTTGCCTGGTTGCGGAATTGTTCGAAAGAGTTACCGCGGCTTCGGAACACGAAGGGAAAATGATGGAACACGGATGGGTTTCAGTCAGTAAAAGTCTGACACACCCTCACGCTTTGCCCAGATCGGAAGGAAGTCATTGGATGATTTTTGATCCTTAAAAAAAAGTGTATAGCTCGCGAATCTAAAACCTAATATTGGATCTAGTTTTCTTCGCAAATGTGTTTTTGTCTTGTTATCATTTTAATAAATTGTAATAAGGTTTTATGTTAATTGAAGCCATAAACTTTAATATGTTTATGGTAATATTGTCTGCAGGCTAGAGGTGGTCCTGAAAATCTTTATTAGTTTATTTTCTTACTGGAATATTATTTTTCTTACTTTTATATTAAGATTTAAAATGCATAGCAAATACTGACTAAGCAGAATAAACTGAAAGTAATGGATATTAACGGTAAATAAGACTCTACAGGTGGGTAGGTAAGAAAAAATGTGGCCAAGTACGTGTCGGACTCGCTCATGAAGGGTAGTAGTAACGTAAAATAACTTAATTTTTCATAGCGTTTGTAAAAAAATACAAAGTTATACAACGTGTAACAGAATAAACGCAATTCCTGAAAGTAGTTGTTTCAGAATCGGCTTCTGAGTCGATTTCAGTCATAAAAATAAGTGTTACATTTTGACGGAAAAATCTTTAATTGAACTTAAAATAGAAATACAGTATCATGAAAAATTAATAAAATCTTTAATTCAAGGAAATACGCTCGTGTGCGTGTCGGCCGCTAACATTGCATGAGTGTATACGTCTGCGTAAGGATATTGTATGACGCACATACGTTTCGCGTTTAGTAAGGTTACCTATCTTATAAAAAAATGTCTAGGTTTGGTTTCAATTTATTATAATTTAATATTCTAATTGGGGGGTCTGAGGTATTGCGCTTAACCTGTTATATATTGTATATTTGTGGTTTAGGTCAGAAATTGCTGACTGTATCTCGTTAAAAGTTATTTTCGTTGAAAATGTTCGTTAAGAACCACAGCATATATTTTAGGGGTTTTTTACCACTTTGGAATTGTCTATCTTTCGGACGATTAACTTCGAGAATAAATGCTTCTTGGACACTCGATATCTTTTGGAAACAAATATCTATAAACACACCTATAGGTATGACGAAAAGTATTCTTCCTAGTTTGAGTTCCTTGTATTTTTTTATTTCTGTATAAATATAGTAAGGTGGTTTACAGAATATATCTAGGTACTTACCAACTATATATTCCTAATAGTTTCAGAATAAAGTGGCTATGACATAGGAATGGATGGAAAGACAGTCATGACGAATCTATAAGAGTTCCGTTTCTTACCATTCGGCTACAGAGCTTTAAAAGCGAGTTAAGTGCAAATCGAATTCAAACACAAACACGAAGTTTAATTTACTATATATTTTTTTGGTATAAATTGTCTTCAATTCAAATCAAAACAAAAAGCTACGTTTTGTTGATCATATTGACAATGTTATATTAAAGGCTACAAAAATACTTGGCTTCGTGATGCGCGAGTGCAAAAATTTCAAAAATTTTAGAACAAAAAAAGTTATGTACAACTCGCTAGTCCGAAGTCACCTAGAGTACTGCAGTGTTGTCTGGTCTCCTAGATATAATAAACATCAAGCGTATCGAACGCCTGCAGAAAAGGTTCATATGGCATCTGACTTATTATTGTAATATGGGAAAAAAGCTCAAATCGTACCAAGACAGATTAAAATATTTTAGAATGGCTTCATTAGAGAAACGTAGAGACATGTTTGACTTAATTTTCCTTAAGAAACTAGTAACAGGCTCTTTGAATTGTCCGGAGTTGCTCAGTAAAGTGTCTTTTCATGTGCCACGGAATCTACCAAGAAGATCTAATAGGAAACTATTCAGGACGCCAAAAAGTCATACGAATTTAAGGCAGCACTGCTCATTGTCGAGAATGTATACTGTGTATGAAAGCCACGATGAAGACATTGATTTGTTCCTTACACCTGTGTCTTCTATGAAGATAATTTTAAATTGTATATAGGTAAATTTTTTTGTAACACATAATTTATTGTAATTGTTTAATTAAGTAATTCATTTTGTTTAACAGTTTACGCGTATAAAATAGAGCATGCAGTGCTCTTCTCTAAGTGATGGAGCACTTAAACATAGATTAAGATGTAAAATTGTGTATGTAATAGTGTTTTCATTGTTGAAGAGCCAAATAAAATAAATAAATAAATTCATTGTTTTTATAGTGGCAATAATCACACACTTTAATAATATCTATTGCCTACTTATAACAGTTTACGAGATACAGCCATTTGACAGGCAGATAGACAGGTGGATGGCGGCGGCTTATTAGAAATATGGTTTCATTGTTAACGGAACCTTATAAATATTCCTGAGTAATTTTATTTAACAAAGTAAACATGTTGTTATGACCAATTACATTGCTAAACGTTCCTCCTACGCTTAACATCCTTACTAATATTAGAAATGTCAAAATTTGTTTGTTACAATCAAGGAAGTTACAATTCACCAAAAATAAACAAAGGTTTATTTGAACATCGACCCCTTTTTTTCAAGAGTAAATCATTAATTTTAGGTGCAGCGGAATGCAGTATCAAACTTTTAGTGACTAAAATCCCACCCTGTTTATTCAGTTATGCTTGCGTTTCTGGGCCGTGGTACCTCGTTAGAACAGTTCCGCAACCCCGGCAGGCAATGGCCCTATGAGGCCCCGTCACTGGTGTTGATAGCTCTTTGAGGCGCGCGTGGAACCCGACGCACCGGTATAAAAAAATGCGTGAATAAAATCACGGACGACAGCCACTACTTATGAAAGGAAAAAATTAAGCTTCCTTAATAAGCCATTTCATTCGTATAACAATTCAAACAATTACGCTATAAAGAATAAATTATGCATTTCAAATAACAATTTTAATTAAAAATAAAGATCAATAACGCATGATGTCAATCGATATAATATTAAATAATATTATCGTTAATAATATTATCTCAATTAATATAAATCCATTGTCTTACATACGTAAGTAATAACTTCAACCACACAGCCGAAAAAGAAAAGGACAAAATCTATACTAATATTATAAAGCGGAAAAGCTTGTTTGTTTGTTTGCTTGAACGCGCTAATCTTCGAAAGTACTGGGTGGATTTCAAAAATTCTTTCTGATAGGCAGTTTCATGAGGAAGGCTATAGGCTATCTAGCATGACGCTACTGCTCTCGGTTTTCCTAAAATAAGGGTATTAGAGAAGTAAGTCGGAAGAAAATACGCCACTAAATTACTATAATCGCGTGCGCTGGCGAAATGCTGAGATATACGTAAAGACCATGTACTACAAAAATGTAGGATTTATGTAGATCTAAAAAAAGTCCGCGGTATTACACATCTAACTTTTATAAATAATCCACAATAAGGCAAATTATGTAAAGAAAACATTTAAAAAATAAGCCATGACTTTGTAGTATTATAATTATGCAACCATATTAGTATATAAGTAGTTAGGGTGTGTAACTGCACATGAAATATGGAAGAAGTTGGAGACCGTATATGCATCGAAAGGTCCGGTAAGAAAAGCAAGTCTACTTAAAAAGCTAAAGTTGAGCCGTATGAAGGAGGGCGATGATGTACAGCGTTATTTAAGTGATTTCTTTGAGGCAGCGAACATAACATGACAAATAAAAAAAAACCTTAAAAATTTCTTAAAACTAGCTTATTTACATTTTTACAACTACGCTAAATAACTTTGTTTTTCATAGTGTTTGTATGAATTACAAAGTTATATTTGCGGTTTTAGAAAATATGCTGTATCTCAAAAACTGCTGATCCGATTTTGTTCAAACCAATTTTGGTTGAAAGTTTACATTAAGATCTACAGACACGTATTTTTTTTAGATTTTTCACCCCATTATTATAGAAGTTAGAGGGGGGGACACATTTTACCACTTTGGAAGCTTATATCTTTTAAACGATTGACATTATGAAAAAGTAGTTTTAGAAACCCTTATATCATTTTTAAAGACCTGTCTATAGATACCACACACGCATAGGTTTCATGACAAAAAATATTTTCATTTCTAGTTCCATGTATGGGGACCCCCTTCATTTTAAATATTTTTTAATTTTCTTCTTAAAATCGGAAAGCGGTTTACAGAATACATCTACCTACTAAGTTTCACATGTATAGTTTTAATAGTTTCGGAATAAAATGGCTGTAACATACGGACGGACGGACAGACAGACAGACGGACAGACATATCGAAACTATAAGGGTTCCGTTTTTTGCCATTCGGCTACGGAACCCTAAAAAGCTAGCATTTCAAATGCAACGGAAGCTGAGAATATCGAGGGCGCTATGTACGTGAAGCGTAGAGTACTGAAGAATGCAAAACAGAAAAAACAAAAACCTAAGACCAATAAATTTACCTACAAATGCTTCAAATGTCATAAATATGGTCATAAAGCTTCAGAATGTAAGATGAAGCGGAACAATGACGATGCTACATATATAGCAGATCCAGAAGAGGAAGAGGACAGTACTTTTGATATTCATTTTAATTGTAAAAATCTTTCGAACTCTTTACAAACTACAAGAAATTACTGGATACTTGATAGTGGATGTACATCGCATTTGTGTAATAATTTAGATAAATTTACAGATAACTTTTGTGTTTTGCAGGATAAACTCAACTTAGCAGCTAATCTGTCGACTGATGTAAAGGGCAAAGGTGATATTCGGTTGTCAGCATCAAACAGGAGAATTACCTTCAAAAATACCTTGTTCGTACCAGATCTTCGTAGCAATTTACTGTCAGTAGCAAAAATTGCAGATAACGGGAATGAGATTAATTTTACTAATGATAGGGCCTGTATAAATGATGCGACGTCTGGTAAGACCGTGATGACAGCTGTACCTTGTAATCTTTACCTTGTTAAGGAATTGAATGAAAAAGCTTATTTTGCTGTAGATTCAATTGATATCCTAGCTTGGCATGAGCGTATGGGTCATTTAAATGGTAGAGATATCGTAAAACTGCTGAACCGTTGCGGGCAGATTAAAGAGGCAGATTTACGTGATATATCCAATTGCGATATATGTGCTGAGGGACAAATGAGTTCATTACCTTTTTCTAAGTCGAGTGGACCATGTAATGAGTTATTACGTATCGTACACTCCGATGTGGTAGGTCCAATGAAAACGCAATGCATAGGAGGCGCAAAATATTTTGTAACCTTTATCGATGACAGTTCCCGGTGGTGTGAAGTTTATCTACTAGGGAAGAAAATTGCAGTATTTAGTGCATTTAAACTTTATAAAAATTACGCTGAGAAGTTGACAGGAAAGAAAATAAAATTTCTTCAGACTGACAACGGTGGTGAATATTGCAATCGCGAGTTTGATGAGTTTTTAGAGAATGAAGGTATCAGACGAAGATTGACAATACCACATACTCCTCAGATGAACCGTGTCAGCGAACGCATGAACAGAACTTTGTTGGAAATGGCTAGGTGCATGTTGTTGTCGTCTGGTCTATCTGTAGGCTTTTGGGCGGATGCGGTTGTGACAGCATGCTATGTACGTAACCGTTGTCCAACCAGCAGCTTAGATGGAGGCATTCCTTTTGAAAAATGGACTGGAACTGCTGTGGACTTAACGATTATCCGAAGTTTTGGTACCAAAGCGTACGTTTTGGATAAGACACCAGGGAAAGACAAGTTCGATGTACGTGCCAGCGAGGGAATTCTAGTTGGATATCCGAGATCTACGAGGGGATACCGAATTTGGATTCCAGCTGAACACAAAGTTATAGAAGCTAGAGACGTTAAATTTCAAACAGAAGTAAAAACCTTGAAGAGTGATAATAATATTGAATTAAAAGTTGATAATAATATTCGAACACGAGAGAAACCTATAATTCGAACTGTAGAATTTGAAGTACCAAATGAAGCCACACAAAAACCTACCTTAGGTGCTGGTGATTTTGCTAGAGAACAAGAACTCACTGTAAGAGAGCGCTCAAGAGGTGGTGACTTTCAAGACAACAGAGACAACTCTCGTTGCAATTGTGATAAAGATATGGATCAAATTGAAGAAGTTGCGGAGGATTGTCATAGACGCGAGCGAAATATATAAAGCGAGCTCCTGGAAGACCTAAACTTATTAAGGGGGAGCGTGGACGTCCGAAGAAAGTATACAACATGGTAGAAGTACATTCAGGAGATGCAGAACGAATGGAAGGAAATGAAGAACATCAAGGTAATGTTAATGAGACAGATCCACAAGTTGAAGTTGAAGTGCTGAATAATGAAAATCATGAAGAGAATGATGAAGAATTTTTTTCTGCAGTGGCTGAAATATCTCTTAACAAGCTTAATATGATGTGTGGCGCAGTTCTCGTTGGTATTAATCATTTCCAAAGATCTGAATCGGTACTCTAAGTAATCTTTTAATTGCGTCCATGTGGGCAAGTCATCACAAACCATATTTACATTCTGCTCCCATTGTCTAAGTGATTCCTTATCCAGTTTAGAAATAACGAGATGTATGATGATTGCGTCCCACGTGTCGGTACTAATGCCCAAGTTCTCCAAAGAGTTAAGACAAGCTGATGTTGTATCCAATAAACTCCTAATTGCATCGGCTGACTCATTCACTATTTTCTTTGTACCAAACAATGTTCTCATAATAGCATTACAGTTATAACGCCGCACTAATTGCTTCCATGCTTCCTCATAATTTGCTTCAGTCGTCGAAAAATTACTAAGTAGATTTAACGTTTCTCCACTCAAATTGCACTTAAGATAATGCAATTTCTGCACTGATGAAATACTCTTATTAGTGTTGTTATCAAGCGATGATCATGTGGGGTGGCGAGAAGCAATCCTATCCGAGATAACAAGCTTAATAAAGAATGAAACTTGGGATATTGTAAAGAAGCCTAAAGACCGAGACATCGTGGGCTGTCGTTATGTATTGACAACAAAATTGAATGTCGACTTGAGCACGAAGAAGAAGGCTCGATTGGTAGCAAAGGGTCGACGTTATGGAATAGACTACCATCAAACGTATGCACCAGTAGCAAGACTTGAATCAATTAGATTACTAATGGCACTTGCTGTAGAATTGAACCTCGAAGTACATCAATTGGATATCAACACAGCATATTTGAATGGTCGACTCGATGAAGAGGTATACATGCAAATACCGAAAATTCTCTATGAGAGTCTTATTAATACGTTGATTCGAAGAGAAGATAAGAACTCAGTCATTCATGTGCGCGCTAGAAAAATGTGGCGAGACCTCAAGGCTGGAGGAGACGCCTGTTTACTAAGGCGATCTTTATATGGTTTAAAGCAAGTGGGACGACAGTGGTATCTCAGATTAGATGAGAAGCTTCGTCGAATGGGCTTAATGCCAACTAAGAACCATGTCTTTATCAACAGCGGAGGGCAGATGGAACAATTTTAATAGTAACAATTAACGTTGATGATATTTTAGTAGTTTCACAGAATGTTAAATGGATAGAACATTTTAAGAAAAACTTAGCTGAAGATTTTGAGCTGAAAGACTTTGGACCAGCCAAATACAGTCTAGAGATAGAAATTGAAAGAAAAGATGGTGGTATAAGTCTGTCACAGCGAAATTATATCAAAGATACTTTAAAGAAATTTGGTATGGAAGATTGCAAAACAGTGTCCACTCCATTTGAAGTTGGACTGAATTTTTCAGAGCCGAAGAAAGATCGTGATGAAGATCCTAAAGAACAGGTAACGTGGCCGTATCGAGAACTGATAGGCACGTTAATGTACATAAGCGTGGGTACGAGACCTGATATTTGTAATACTGTTTCAAAATTAGCTCAGTTCACGACTTGTCCTAACCATACGCATTGGATTTCAGCTAAGAGGGTTCTTCGATATTTGAAGAAAACAATCGACTATCGTCTAACGTTTCGTAAGACAGACAAAACGTTGATAGGTTACTCGGATGCCGACTGGGGTAATTGTTTAATCGATAGGCGGTCATACTCCGGTTATGCTTTTATTTTAGGAGATGCAGCCATTTCTTGGCGATCTCAAAAACAGAGAACTGTAGCTACGTCATCCACTGAGGCAGAATATATTAGTGCTAGTGAAGTGATGAAGGAAGCTCTCTATCTAAGTAGTTTATTGAGGGAGATAGGATTATCAGGGCTATCTAAAACTACTGTATACGCTGACAACCAGGGAGCGATATACCTTGCTAAAGATCCTGTCTATCATGCTCGTAGCAAACACATAGACATAAAGTATCACTTTAGTAGGGATGTACTCAAGGGTAACATCCTTTGACGAAAGCTTTACCTGTATGTAAGCATTATAAATGTACTGAAGGCTTAGGGCTGCAGCAGATAAATTGAGGAGGCGTGTTGAAGGTTCTATTCAATTGAGCTGCTGGCTAGAAAGATTGTCTATTGATGTGACAAAGTCACTTTTGAAGATGATTGTTTTTTTCTGAGTATGAATATGATATAATGAAAAGTCCTTACGTAAAATAAACGTATTTAATTTTGTTCTCAAGTAATCTTTGATTCTAGTTGCACACTCTGCGTTACAGAAGCATAGCCTTCTAACATCATCATCAAGACAATTTTATGAAGATAAACTTTGCTTTTTACAGTATGTAATTTGGACTTATATAATAACGCGAGTGAAACCGCGGGGCATAGCTAGTAATCAATAAAAAACTTTTTAGCATAAAAATACGTTAACTACCACCCTATGTTATCGATTTGACCTCAATACCGGATAGAATTGGTTCGATCCGGACTAGACCGGTTATTCATTGCCTTATTGACTATAGAGGGCTCAATGGATGTGAGATACGTTTCAAATAGTCCGTTTAAACTTTATTCCATGTTTGGCTGAGTATTATAAATGCGAAAGTTTGTGAGGATGTATGTATGTTTGTTGCTCTTTAACGCAAAATCTACCGAACGGAACTGAATGAAACTTTTTATATCGGGATTCCCACGGGATCGGGATTTACGCGGGAAAGCCCTTCCACGCGAACGAAGTCGCGGGTAGAAGCTGGTATATTATAAAGTGTTAATAAGGATGGTGGGTTGTTGTTGTTTTTATATCATTGTGGCAATGGGTCAATTTTTAAGGCAGGTCAGTCCGTCGATGGGAGGACCATCTTGATATAACGATATTCCTCCACGTCCTGGGAACCATGTTAAGTCATTGGTCCTGATTGTCATTTATATCTATATATATATAACTCAAAGGTGACTGACTGACTGACTGACTGACTGACATAGTGATCTATCAACGCACAGCCCAAACCACTGGACGGATCGGGCTGAAATTTGGCATGCAGGTAGATGTTATGACGTAGGCATCCGCTAAGAAAGGTTTTTGCAAAATTCCCACGGGATTTACACGGGAAAAACTTCCCACGTGGGTGAAGCCGCTGGCACAAGCTAGTATCTTATAAGTTTTTAAGCTAACATGGTCACTAACAGTATCATTAAAACTTAGAACGGGATATTTTTTATGTGTATTTTTTGTATTGAGTTTCCGATATTTCGGCACTGTTGCAAGCACCATGATCACGAATGAACAAGTAATTGCGGGTGGAAGTTTATGAGCAGACAAATCGGTCTACCCTCTTTCTCGTTCGTTTTCTGTTAGCGACACCGCTACAACTGTCACATGTATCACTAAACACTCGATTCTGTTTCCGACACACAAAACTCACCGTGTCGACTCGCGAACTTTCTACGGAACTTTTTCGGTTCCGATTTGTCTGCTCATAAACTTCCACCCGGAATTACTTCAGTTCATCCGTGATCATGGCGGTTGCAACAGTGCCGAAATATTGGAAACTCAAAACAAAAAATACACATCGTAAATATCCCGTTTGAAGTTTTAATGATATTTATACATCTTTGTTACGAGTAGTAAAAAGCCAGAAAATCTTTCTTGCCAAGGGGTATCATGCTGCCCAGCTGTGTTGTGAAGGCCAGATAGCCAGTCCCTCCATGTAAAATACTAGAACTCAGCTGCATCCGGCTAAATTAATTACAAGGTTGTAGCTTTGCCAACTTTAGCATTGTTTAATTTAATTAAATTACAATTTCGTGCCTTTAAACTAGCAGTGGGGAGGTTACATGATCATGGTACATCTTAGATTGTTATATAGGTATCTTCAGTACGATATTATGTAACCTCAAAATTGCACTATTTCAAATGTGAATTTGTCGTCATCAAACAACTGAGCTTTTTTGACTTTTAAGCTCTTAGTTTAGAAAGGCGCGCCTACCCAACAAACATTTCAGTCGTATAAGTAAAAGTTACGCGACTCAAAATCCTATAAACATTGTATTGAAGTAATTTTAGTGCGTAATACGACTTAGTGCCTCTAATTTATATACAACTTGTAGTCGTATATAGACATCTTATAACCTTCTATACGACTGTTATTATATGACCATTATACAACTTTCAGTAGTGTAGGTAACCAGTGCTGTCGTCTTAGTAACGACTTTACCACCAACATTAGACATATAGGAGTTGCGAGATCTACTTTTACCTGACCATCGTGTAAGAGTGATAAATTGCACTATTATACGATTTCAAATCAATTTGAAAACTTTTATGCTACTATTAAATGACTGAAATAATAAAAAAAATAATAAAAAATAATATTTCTACACGACAAGTCAACTGTAATCAAACTGGAGTTGGTTCCGCACAAAATTTAATTTTGGACTCAAGAGAATTGAGTTCGGTGCAGAATAGGTTTAAACAATATGATATTGTTAGAAGAGCAGGAAAAGGAGTAAATAAAAAAATACAATCATAAGTGTATCATTCATAATTTTAAATACAATTCCTCAGTCGCTATAAAATGTGTAGGTTTGGTTTGGAATGGAACTTAAAGTTAAAATTGGCACGTCATGGCGACCTATCTAATATTTGTTGGGTAACCTTTCAACACGGTGCCATTTTTATAACCCTTGTCATATCGTAAATATAATTATTCACGCAAAAAACCGGTTTTGCATTAAAATCATCATAACGTGTGTCAACAGCCTAATAGTAATGGTTGATGGCAGGCTTGTGATCGAGAAGTAGCAGGTTCAAACACCACTCACTAATGCCGTGAACCAACTCCAAACACAAGCATATTTAACTTAGTCGGCGGGGTTGATAAGATTGCTAGTAGTAGTGTAAATTCTAACCACAGTTCTAGTTCCCTTTATTAAAAAAAAAATACACCAGCAAAATTTGGTATTTCACAAAAAATTCAACATTTTTGTGAAAAAAGCTCTGTTTGATAGACCTTTGGGTCTAAACCACAAAACTGAATACCTAAGTTACTTCATGACACACATGTAAAATCTCTGGGGTCGTCAGAAAACTTATGGGTTTGAGGTACCAATTTTGTTAGTAAGTCGTACACGGCTCAAGCAGTACGCCTGTGGAATGCCATGTCAGTAAGAGAAGCAAAAACCCTTCCTTCTTTCAAAGCATGGTAAAAGATCCCTTCCATTCCACCCAGAGCGGGCGACCCATATGATGATTAAAAATTAAAACAAAAACTCCCAGGTAAAAGAAGGCCTGCCGGGGTTGCGGTAGTGTTCTAGCGAGATACCGCGGTCCCAGAACTTAAGGGCAGCTGAAGCAATTGGGTGGGTTCTTAGTCAATAGAAGTCTGACACTCCCTTTCGCTCTACCCAGAGCTGGACAAGTCATTCGATAACTTTCCCACCCGGAAAAAAAGGTAATGGAGGGGAGGGAAGTGAAAGACCTACACCAAAGCTCTGTAGTATATTTACGAATATATATACAACGTGTAACGGAAAGGGTATATACATACCAAAGGCACAGTTTGATGATATCAAACGATATTGGAAGGGTTTCAACTCAAAATAAAATACTCTAAAAATTGATATCAAAGTTTCGGTTTCGTAAGTTTCTTATATTGAAATCTTAACAATCGTGTCACCGCACTACGTAGGTCAATAACTTTCCATGTTACTTGCAAATATCACGATAAATCTCTTCTGTGATGTGCTTATTTCAATTTGAAAAGTTCGGTTTCTGGTATCAATGTATTAAAAATTCTCATTACTTCCGAACATGTAGAAATATGATTAAAAAAACCCTTCCAATATCGTTTGATATCACTCAAAGAAGCCGTGCCCTTGGTATGTATATACCCTTTCCGTTACACGTTGTATATATGATATAAATTTATGTATAATTCCAATTTTTTATTCAAAATTATTTATACAAATAATTAATTTTGAATTTAATAAGTGGCCGTTGTTTGATGGTATGTGAATATTGGAGGTTTATCTAGGAGGTGTCAATCTCTCATAATATATTATGTTACGACTTATGTCTCTGCATGTGTGTTGTGAATTACAAAACAAGAAATTCCAGTAACTACATAGGTTTTTTCTTTTCATCTCTAATATTATATTTAGAGCTCCCTTGGTTGACTTGTAGATAATTCGTACAAAATAAAGTCGGCCAGTGCACCTACTAAAAATTAACATGTTCATTCCATTCTGTTCTGCGGCGAATAAATAATTAATAAAATATAATTACTCTAGAAAATGTCAAATTTAGTTTTTTATTAATGTAAAGGTACAAGTCTTATTTGCTCCTGCATTCTTAAGTTTTAAAGTCCAATTTAGCAAAGCAAAAATATTTTACGATAGTGAACTTAATTCCTCTCATAGTAACTACGGGGGATATACATATACTACCATGTCGTGAGAGGCCTATTTCCGTTCCATTTGGCAACTTAGTATCTTGTCAAACCCTTATCATATATCTGTAGTTAATTTCCTTTCTACAAGGCTAAATCTTAGGAGATACGTCAATTTATACATTGTGAATATTTTTATTCTATAGTTGTGACCGCGACTGCGTTCGTGTCGTAGATTATTATTTATTTATTTTATTTATTATTATTTATTTCAGTACATACATACACCTATCTTTACAGGCATTCCCAAAGTGATAGTGTAGAAAAACAAAAACAAAATGCTTAAATCACAAATAAAAATATAAAAATATGTTCATTAGCCCATTAAATAGACTTAATACAATTAAGTCAATAGTTAAGATAATCAATCATACAAAAAAAAAGAATCAATTAAATCATAATCAATACATAATCAATAGAAAAACAATAAGAAATGGTAAGTCCGGGATTAAAAGTATAATACATGAAAAATGTTAATTCATAACGCATAATGAAATTAAGCAACGGATTGCGTATGAACGCAGCAATGAGTTAATGACGGAGTATGTGTTCGAGGAAAATGTGAAATAATGGAACGAAGTTAATAAAATAAAATAAAGGAGTATTCGGGAAGTTAATAGTATTATTTAAGTCATTCACATCACCCTCCATACATGTTACCCTATCTCCCTGACTGCTATGCGCAAGGTCGTGGGTTCAATTCCCACCTAGGACAAATGTTTGTGTGATGAGCACGGTCATTTGTTCTTTGTCTGGGTGTAATTTATCTATACTTATAATAAATCTGTAGAGAGGTCAATTCTGTACATGAAATATATTTCCAAAATAACTATCAGGGGGTGATTAAGGATCGATACTCATGCCAAAAATGCAATCAGTTAAATTTTTGTCTGTCTGTCTGTCTGTCTGTCTGTCTGTCTGTATAACCGTTATAGAAACAAAAACTACTCGACGGATTTTAACGAAACTTGGTACAATTATTTTTCATACTCCTGAGCGGGTTATAGTATACTTTTCATCACGCTACAATCAATAGGAGCAGAGCAGTGAAGGGAAATGTTGGGAAAACGGGAGAAGTTACTCCATTTTTTAAGCTTCCGTCGCGTGTGCAACCTTAATGGTTAAAGCTACACAAATCATTTCATGACGGAAATATTCTCTTTAAAATTATAGACATATGCTGTCGTGGGATATTTTTTTGGTTGACTCACAATAACACGTGTAACTCCCGATAGCTTAGCAGTTCGAAGCTTTCTGATTATAATATTTGTCTACTCTTACGTTTATAACACTCTCAGTCACCCCTAATTGAAAAAGTTAACATTATTAACTATTCCATAAAAAAATTGGCCAAGTGCGAGTCAGACTCGCCCATGAAGGGTTCCGTAGTAACTATAATATAATATGCAAATTTATTTGACGAAAAAAAAAACCTTACAAATTTCTTAAAACTAGCTTATTTACATTTTTTACAATTGCGCCAAATAAATTTGCTTTGAAAAAAAAAAAAACCTTACAAATTTCTTAAAACTGGGTTTTTTACTTTTTTTACAACTGCGCCGAATAAATTTGTTTTTCATAGTGTTTGTATGAATTACAAGGTTATATTTGCGGTTTTAGAAAATATGCTGTATCTCAAAAACTGCTGAACTGATTTCGTTCAAACTAATTTTGGGTGAAAGTTTATATTAATATCTACAGATATATATTTTTTTTAGATTTTTCACTCCATTATTATAGAAGTTAGAGGTTGTGTCCGCCACACACACATTTTACCACTTTGGAAGCTTATATCTTTTAAACGATTGACTTTATGGAAAAGTGGTTTTAGAAACCCCGATGTCGTTTTTAAAGAACTGTCTATAGATACCACACATGCATCGATTTCATGAAAAAAAAATAAAAATTGGCCAAGTGCGAGTCAGACTCGCCCATGAAGGGTTCCGTAGTAACTATAATATAATATGCAAATTTATTTGACGAAAAAAAAACCTTACAAATTTCTTAAAACTAGCTTATTTACATTTTTTACAACTGCGCCAAATAAATTTGTTTTGAAAAAAAAAACCTTACAAATTTCTTAAAACTGGGTTTTTTACTTTTTTTACAACTGCGCCGAATAAATTTGTTTTTCATAGTGTTTGTATGAATTACAAAGTTATATTGCGGTTTTAGAAAATATGCTGTATCTCAAAAACTGCTGAACTGATTTCGTTCAAAATAATTTTGGGTGAAAGTTTATATTAAGATCTACAGATATATATTTTTTTTAGATTTTTCACTCCATTATTATAGAAGTTAGAGGTTGTGTCCGCCACACACACATTTTACCACTTTGGAAGCTTATATCTTTTAAACGATTGACTTTATGGAAAAGTGGTTTTAGAAACCCCGATGTCGTTTTTAAAGAACTGTCTATAGATACCACACATGCATCGATTTCATGAAAAAAAAATATTTTCAGGTTTAGTTCCATGTATGGGAAAAAAAATTAAAAAATATTTAAAATAAAGGGGGGCTATTTTAAATATTTTTTAATTTTTTTCTCAAAATCGGAAAGCGGTTCACAGAATACATCTACCTATCAAGTTTCACATGTATAGTCCTAATAGTTTCGGAATAAAATTGCTGTGACAGACGGACGGACGGACAGACAGACAGACAGAAAGACGGACAGACATGTCGAAATTATAAAGATTCCGTTTTTTGCCATTCGGCTACGAAACGCGACGCGTCTCGCGGTCGAAGCGTTCTCTAGGTACTTAAGCCTCATGTGAACGTGATCTAAACAATATTACCAATACATTAACTTACGCTGACGGACTCGCGGGCACAGCTATATTGTATCATTACGCTAAGGCCAATAGGAGCGGAGCGCCAATGAAGAATGCTTCAAAATCGGGGTTAAATTTAACGTTAGCCCAAAGTAACTATTCCACGCGGACGAAGTCGCGGGCAAAAGCTAGTCTATAATATGTATGTATTTAGAAATATATATGTATGTTTATCAGTTGTCTAGTACCCATACCACAAGCTCTGCTTAGTTTGGGACTAGATGGCGTTGTGTGAAAAGTTGTGGAATATTATATTATTATTTCATTTATTACACTTTAAAAACATATTATTTACATTTTTAAATATTATATAAATAAATATTATATAATATAAATATAATAAATATTTATAATATATATAAAAACAAAAAACATTTAAAAATATAAAAAACAGTAGCCCACCGGTATCGGGAACAGGGTCCAAGCTACCGGTGGTCAGGGCTCTTGAGAGAGGAACCTCCTAACAATGCGCGCCGTGTCCAAAAGTACTGCTTTCTGGATCAAGCCCTTGATCCAGCCGTCCAACGAGAGCCTCTTAAGATGTTTGTCGAGGCTCTTGGCTATTATGCCATTGGCCGAGACGACTATCGGCACAATGATTGCTGTATCCACATCCCACATGTCGACAACCTCGCGAGCCAGATCAAGATACTTAAATTGCTTATCTTTCTCTGCTTTCACGAGGTTTTCGTCATGAGGGACCGCTATATCAACAATCATTGTGCGACGCTCTAATCGGTCTATCACCACTATGTCAGGCTTATTGGCAACAATAGTCCTGTCAGTGATGATAGACCGATCCCAGTACAATGTAATATTGCCATATTATTATTATTATTATTATATCTTCTTGTGGCAGTCCCATTAAAATCGGATCAGTCGTTCCAGGAATTAGCTCGGACAAACTTAAAGACGGCTAGACGGATGAAGTTTAAAAAAGTTTATGACAATTCAATGTTATTTAAATACAATAGATATTATAAAGCTGATAAGTTTGCTTGTTTGTTTGTTTGAACGCGCTAATCTTCGGAAGTACTGGGTAGATTTGGATGAAATTTAGTGTGGAGATAGCTTGAAGCTTGAATAATAACTTTTAGACCCGATAGCAAAAGAAGGAGGTTATGTTTTTAAAGTTATTAGTATATATATAAAATATATGTGTAGTAAAAAACAAAGTGGTTTCCCGAATCCCAAACTACGAATTTTAATGCAGTTTTCATCAAAAGATAGTCTGATTCAAGTGGAAGTTTTATACATGTACCTATATTATAGAGAGATACCTAATGTGAAAAATTCGAAGATTTGTAATGGGATGTCGTCAAATACATTTTTTGTGTGCTTACATTGTAAACGCTGCCTTAACCGACGGGATAGATCAAAATATAAATTAAAATAAATTTAAAATATCTGGGTGGGAAAATCATCAAATGACTTCTCTCGCTCTGAGTGGAGCGGAAAGCATTGTTCACCACCTATGTATAATAGACTGATAGAGAAAATCCCCTTTTTTGGTGGAAATCTCATCAAATAACTTAACTTGACTTTTAGTCAGTAAGAGTCTGACATTTCTACTGACTAAAAACTCACCCTCAAATAACCCCTAAAAAAAGGAATCCTGTTTCTTTTTCTGAATTCCGTCCTATCTCCATTTTACCGTTCCTCTCCAAAGTCCTAGAACGCCTTATCCATAGCCAGCTTAGTGCTTTCCTCTGTGGAAACAGACTCCTTAATTTTTACCAATCCGGGTTTCGTCCAGGGCATAGCACTACCACAGCTCTTGTTAACATTACTGACGATATAAGATCAGGAATGGACTGTGGTAAACTGACAGTCCTTTCCTTACTTAATTTCAGTAATGCTTTTAACACTGTTGATTTTGATGTCTTGCTCGGGATACTGTGCTCTCTTAACATATCTCCAACAGCTATTGATTGGTTTCGTAGTTACCTGTGTGGCCGCCGACAACGTATTTACATTGAAGGTTCATTGTCTTCATGGTGCAATACTACTGCTGGCGTACCGCAGGGGGGCGTTCTCTCTCCTCTTCTTTTCGCCATATTTATTAATTCAATTTCTAATGAACTTCTCTCATCCTACCACCTTTATGCTGATGATCTGCAAATTTATTCACAAGCTCCCGTTGAGGAATTGTCTGAGGCGGTGAAGATAGTGAATAAAGACTTAGCGCGTATTTCTGACTGGAGTTTGGATCATGGTTTGAGGGTTAATCCTGCGAAGACTCAAGTCATTATTGTTGGCAGCCCTGGGCTACGTTCCAAAATTGACTGGACGACCCTTCCCCAAATCGTTTTTGATGGAGCTGTTATACCTTACTGTGACTCAGTAAGAGACCTTGGTATTTATATTGATAAGGATTTGTCTTGGGGTCCCCAGTTGCAGGAAGTGAGCCGCAAACTGTTTGCCTCTGCGGGGTCTTTACGCAGATTGCGCAATTTCCTGCCGACTGCCACTAAAACTACGCTTGCCCAATCTCTTCTTCTCCCTATCCTCGACTATGCTGATGCAAGTTATCCAGATCTCACTGAATTGCAGTTAGATAAGCTTGAGCGACTCCAAAATTTTTGTATCAGATTCATATTTGGTTTGCGCAAGTATGATCATGTTTCTGAGTTTCGCATTAAACTCAAGTGGCTGCCTATCCGCCTTCGCCGGAATACACATATTTTATCATTACTCTACAGTATTCTTTTCAATCCAACGACTCCCTTTTATCTCAAAGAACGATTTAAGTTCCTTCGTGACACACATGGTAGAGATTTGAGATCATCGGAAAATTTGAGACTTTTGATGCCTACACATTCCACTAAATTTTACGACCATTCTTTTATGGTGCAGGCTATTCGGTTGTGGAATGCATTGCCGGTGTCAGTAAGACAAGCACAGTCACTCGCTGCTTTTAAAAGCTCGGTTGCCAATCATTTTCTTTCAAATTTATGATTATTTCTTTGTTTTTCTCCACACGATGATAAAGAACACATTACATTTATATATTTTATATAATTATGTATTGTATTTATATATATTATATATATATGGACAGGCCCGTTGGTATAGTGGTCAGTGGCCCTGACTGCTATGCGCAAGATCGTGGGTTCGATTCCCACCTAGGACAAATGTTTGTGTGATGAGCACGGTCATTTGTTCTTTGTCTGGGTGTAATTTATCTATAATATGTATGTATTTAGAAATATATATGTATGTTTATCAGTTGTCTAGTACCCATACCACAAGCTCTGCTTAGTTTGGGACTAGATGGCGTTGTGTGAAAAAAGTTGTGGAATATATATTGTGGAATAATATATATAATATATATAATAATATATATATAAGTATAATATATACTTATATATTTCAATTAGTTTTTTTTTTCCGTTATGAGTATTTGTAGTACACTAATTTAGCCCTCTCCAATTTCAATTAAAGCTTTTAAAGTCCTTCCAAAGGTTGTCTGGAAGATATCGCTCTCAGCGATAAGACCGCCATTGTAACCAAAGTTATAGAAATAAGGTTATGTAAGTGTGTTCCAATTTTTGGTGTACAATAAAGTATATTCTATCTATCTATCTTAAGTTCTGGGGCCAAGGTATCTCGTTAGAACATTCCTGCAACCCGGGCAGGCAATGGCCCTGTGGGGCCCCGTCACTAGTGCTGACGACTCTTTGAGGCGCGCGTGAAATACGACGCGCTGCCGCCGACCCGGAAAATATATAACTAGCACATTAGCACTTGGCTGGCGACTCTTCTGCGTGGATTCCGATATAATTTATAGCTTATAGCACTCACCAAAAACGCACCTTACTACCAATGAAATAATTTTACAATTCATTAGTTCCAGATATTACCCCTTCATACAAACTTACAAACAAATTTCACTTCTTTATAGTAATGATAATGTACGACAAAGATGTTAATCTTAAAAAAATCTAGAGCAAAGTCCGCAATGGGTATTTCTTTCTTGTATACTTTATTGTACACCTAATAATAAAAATAAGCATAACCCACAGTAACCATTTTCGTCTTTTACATAAGAAGGAGAAAGAACTATTTGATAATAAATCCCCTTTGAGCCTTGGAATTTATCTCACTAAGTTAAAAGATGACCTAGTGAAGTCCTGATGGTTGATAATGGAAAATATCATGAAAAGCATTGGACTGGATGGCTACATTTCAAATGTTTTTTTTTTTTATATCTGTAGAGTGACATGACGTAAAAGGTTGTATTTCTGTCGATTTTGTATTTAATTTCCTTTCTACTACACTAAAACAATGGTTCGCGGTTGTGGAAACGTTCTAAGGAGATACCACGGCTCCGGAACAGGGATAACTAAAAAACAAGGTGAGTTTTTAGTCAGAAAAGTCTAACACTCCCTTCCGCATCACCAAGAGTAGTAGTCGTCTGAGAAGTAGTCTTTAATTATTTACACTCGAAAACAGGCTTTATTAAAAGTATAAAAATATACGTACTTTATACGTATAAATTTATATACGTTTTGTGTTATGTATACAGATCTGCTAAAAATAGAGCCTTTACTAATTAATTGAATAAACACAGAACGAACACTACCCCAACTTGAAGGATGTTTGTTTAAAATTACGTGATATTGAAACTGAGACAAGTTAGTTAGTTAGTTAGAATAGTCAGTTACTAGAATAGTCTTTAATTATTTACACCCGCAAACAGGCTTCATTAAAAGTATAAAAATGTATGTACTTTATACGTAAAAATTTATATACGTAAATTTGTGGGACACAGATAAATATGTATACAGATCTGCTAAAAATAGAGCCTTTACTAATTAATTGAATAAACACAGAGCGAAACACTACCCCAACTTGAAGGATGTTTGTTTAAAATTACGTGATATTGAAACTGAGACAAGTTAGATTGCCTTCAAACTAAGGGGTAGCATACACTGAATGCGAGGCGGAATAGTCAGTTACCGTTTTTGTTTGTGTACGACATCCCATGTCGTTGTTGAAATAGTAAACTTGCCAATGTCAAACTTTTGTGGAAAGCGAAATGAAAATAAACATTGGTAATGTAAATCATGTGTTACAGGTAGGTATATATCTCTTCAAGTTTGTAAATTAATATTTCAAAAAAAAATGAAAGCAGCTTTGCATAGACAAGTAAAGTAATTATTGAATTGAATACATTTATTTCAGACTACAAAATTGTCCATATAATGTTAGTAACAAAAATCTTATAAACTATGTTAGTGCTCATGTCATTCTTGTCTATTCTCATACTAATAAAAATAAATAAAATCCAATAAAAAATCCAATTAATGTCATAAAATAAAAAAATTAAAAAATAACAATAATATAGGCAGATAAACAAAAATAAAATAATTAAAAACATTGCGTCATCTCTTCACGTGAAGCTGAATAAGCCTTCCTAACACTGCAGACTCTGGCCTTTCTGATATCATTTTCAGAATTCCGTTGGCGCTCCCCCGGATCCTACACATCAGAGATGCTGCTTTTTTAAAAATCGTCAACTCTTGCGTCAGCAAACATGCCTGAAGCGCTACAGAAACGTGGGAGCCCCACCAGAATTCTGAAAGCATTGTTATATTGTACGCGAAGAGCGTTGTAGGCCCGTTGCGTGTAGCTGGTCCATAGAGCACTGGTGTAAAAGCTTTGGCAGTAGGCCCTGAACAGTGTCACTTTTACGTCTACTGTACACTTTGCAAATCTATGCACCAACATATTAGTACGAACCGACAACGCCCTTCGCTCCCGCTCGATATCTGTATCATCTTTAAGGGTCTCAGTTACTATGTGTCCTAGGTACTTAAATTTAGAGACACGTTTTAGAGCTATTCCGTTTAAACGGACTGGGGGTACATGTTCCGGAGTTTTATTCTTACCTCTAATAACCATGAACTCACTTTTCTTCTCATTGTACTTCAGACCATGAGCTTCCGCATATGACTCACAGATATCGAGCAGTTTTCTCAATCCACTGAGCGACGGACTCAGTAACACCATATCGTCAGCGTAACTGATGTTGTTAACGCAGACATCATCTATATGACAACCAACGTGGGTATTACTGAGCCCCTCAATCAGCTGATTAACATATAAGTTAAATAGTCTTGGAGAGGATAGGCCTCCCTGTCTGACACCACATTCAAGTGCATACTCGTCCGAAAAAACATTCCCCCACTTTACAAAATTTTTCTGATGGTTACACCAAAAGGACAAGATGTTAATAAGTTCAGTAGGAGCTCCCACCTCCCCAAGTTTGGCCCAGAGCCTACTGTAATCGACCAGGTCGAAGGCCTTCGACAAGTCCAGGAAACAAGCATAGATAGGTGTTTTTCTATCAACATAGTAGTTGACTGTATGTTTCAGTGTCAAGATGGCACTTTCGGTCGACAGGTTCTCACGAAAGCCAAACTGCGCATCGTGAAGCTGAATATGCTTGCTGAGTTGTGCATCCAGTAGACTGTCAAAGACCCTTGCAATAACAGTTGCGAGAGATATCGGCCTGTAGTTGTTTACATCTGTGACGTCACCAGTTACATTTTTTGGTATCGGTACTACAATCGTTTCTGTCAACTTTGTTGGTAGGTAAGAGTGTCGCATACAAAAGGTAAACAGCATGGACAGGACCCTAAATAGATGCTTTCCTGCATACTGCAGATGCTCAATACTGAGCCCATCATTGCCTGGGGACTTGCCTCGTACCATATTTTTGATAACCTTTTCCACATCTTTACTGGAAAAGCCTATCAAATTTTCTGACTCGTATATATTCACACAAGGCGCTGAAGCACCAGACGACAGCGGTGAGACAACTTTAAAGTGATCCTTAAACAGGTTGGCTATACCCTGAGCATCACTACATCCCCCAACACAAGCAGGCATGCTAACCTTACTTTTCATCTTTTTAGTGCTCTTCCAGAATGCTCGGAAGTTTTTAACTGCTACATCTTCAGCTAAAATATCCATCTCAAGTTATTTTTTGTGATTTTGACAAAACTTTAACCTCGACTTAAATACTTTGCGTGTTGTATACATGTCGTCATACAAAGGCCCATTATTTGGTTTGCCACATGACACATACCTACTGTACGCCTGCCTAGCCTCATTGTGAGCCCTCCTTACATGCTTGTTCCACCCTACCACACTCTTACTTTTCCTATGTTTCCTAACAGGTTTGCTTTGTACAGAAGCATAACATAGTATATCTATAACACCATTATATAATTGGTCAATAACAAGTCGGTGTTTTAAGTTATCACACATCTTGTCAGCACAGTCACCAAGGTCAGCAGGGAAATTAATGTCTTTTAATTTACTATTACAAATGTCAAAATATTTTACAGTTTCGTCCTTAGATCTTTCTCCCCAAATAATATAATTACAAATCCAATTGTCAACAGTACATTTCTTTCTAATTATGTCAAAGTCACATTCTATTATTAAAGGCAAGTGGTCCGACCAATACACTCCATAATCAACTTTTACACTTACTATCGTTTTCCAGGCGGATTCTGTAACTAAACAATGGTCTAGCCAACGTTTACATCTGTGAGCCTCACTAAAGAATGTATATGTATCAGACGACAAGCCTAACTTATCTATGTCCGCACATAACCAATTGTTATCCGAACAAAAATTCAGTAACTCGTCACAAAAAGCAGCAGATGGGTGTGCATTAAAGTCGCCAAGGATATACACAGATTCTATGTTATTATTTTGAACCATAGCACTAACCTCGCCCATGCAGTTCGAAAACATTGGCAGATTGTCTGGCTGGTCCGTTGGCATGTATACACAAATAATCAGTACCCCCCGCTGGTTACCCGTACACGCTTTAATTGCCATAATTATGTCTGTAAGGATCGAGGAGTCACTTTTATTTATTTTTGATCTTCGATTTTATAGTATAATAGTTCAAAAGTAATATGAACGCTAAGTAATAATATGTTTGGATTGAGGAGCTACGTCATAACTAGGAAGATTATTGATTAATACTTATCATAATTTGGTATAAATTTGTAGCATTTAAGATTAGTTAATAGACAAAATCCGAGCTCTGTACCTAGTACTAAAATTTAAAAAGTTACTATACATTGTATGTGGCTACTCAAAGCATACATATGGCTTGTAATTTTTTTAGAATAGTGTCCAGTAGGCAAAGTAGTAAATAAATAAATTGGCAGCGATGGAGCATACCTTACAAATTTAAGTATGGGAGGAACATTTTACGTTCCATGAGCCAATTAGGCTAGTATACCGTTTCCACTAGCCTTTCGCTGAGATAAAGTATTCAATGTATCAATCCGGTTAATAATTAAGAAAAGTAGCAATATTCTGTAGAATAAAATAGAACAAAAATCACAATGAAAACTAACTTTTGTAGAAAGGCATTATAAATATGCATTTTCATTAGGAATAATGTCAGTATCTTCGAAATGGAAACTTCAAGAGATATTTTGCCACAGTAATCTTTTTTTATTGATAATAGGCTCGCGTTTGACCGCCATCTCACCTGATGGTAAGTGATGATGTGGTCGAAGATGGATCACGCTAAAAAATATAATCAGGCTATCTTACATCTGTGCCGACGTGCCGACAATATGGTTTGTTCCACTTTGTTCACCTGCCTGAAATCACTCAGGTGAACAAATTAGGCTTTAGTTTCCTCATTTCATCTCGGAATAATAAGTTATCTGCTAATTTAAAAGTATTTATTAACATATTTTAGTCACCTTGTGGACTTTTATCGGGTGATATTTATCGGAAGATAAGTCCTCAAGGTGAATACAAAAATTCGCCTTTGTTAACCCAATGGCGAACACGTATTTTCATTAATTTCACCTAAAATGTTTCACCTAGGTGAAATTATCCCGAGGTGAAATCAGGACACTAAAAAGTTGATGGAATACACTAAAAGTCTATGGATGATACATGTATGTCTGTACTCAAAATTATAGTTTGTTTTTTTTTAGAATTAGCAATGTGGGTGGAATTCACATTACTAGCAATCTTTTTACCCCCTCCAATTAAGCTAAATAATGGGTAATGGGAGCCGGCTTTAGACATTAGGCTATAGACTCTCCAAACATCGAGACGTTCATTTTTAAAATATATTTTATTTTGATTTTGTTTTTTTTTTTTTTACTGTATCACAAGAACATACATACATAATCCTTACATATTTTTATAACACTAAGTCTCCCACCGCTGTCTGTCTGTTCGCGCGAAACACAAAAACTAAACAGATTTCCATTCAGCTTTTGTTTTGGTAGTTATGTGGTTTTTCATACAAAAGCTACAACAACCGGTAGAGAGAAAATAAAACCGTTAAAAGGCGCTCGGTGTACAACTGTCTTTAAAGCTTCATTATACATAGTGTCTGTTTATGTGGTTGTATTTGAGTCAAACCTGTTAGTTATCTCCGGTAATAACAAACAAGCAGATAAATGTGAAGTAAATACTGGTAATAATAAATACGGAGACAAATTATCAGTGGACGTATACCCACAAATAAATTGTAAGTTTTTGCAGAATATACTGTGGATTTTCAATAGACTATATAGTGTCCTACAATATTTAATTTAGTCCGTCACTTAGATTACCAAATAATATTGGACACGTATTTTTATTTTTTCGTAATTGAAAATGCAGTGAGTCGAAATGTCACGTGACGTCACGCCGTGTTACACTTTTTAGCACTATGTGACGTCAGGAGCCCCCACTCCTGAACTTTGAAGCTTATTTCTATCTATATTTCATTCGGAAGGAAAAATAAAAACACTTGTACTTTTTTTTATTTAACTAACAGACTAAGAATATCATCCATTTTGAAAACAGGAAACTACTGTATTGTTGGTGATTTTAAAGGGATAAAAGTTAGGGCAACTGAAGGAACAGGTATTCTGTAGTAGGTATTTAGTAGGTAGTAGGTATTTTGTCAGTGGAAGTCTGACTCTCCTTTCTGCTCCACCCAGAACGACAGAGAATATTTATGCGGTTTTCCGCAGAGTAGGTACTTAAAATAAAAGTGTATTTAAAAAAACAATAGTAATTCTATCCTTAATGCTAATACGATAACGACTAGTGGCGGCCCAAAAGTTACAGGTATGACTTACGAGTTGAAAGACGTGGGTTCGACCCAGGCAGGCACATTACTTTGTGTAAGTTTCATCATCACTACAGCTCTTAATGGTGAAGGAAAACGTGAGGAATCTGTTATGTCTTAGGATCTAAAACCCTAAGATATGTGATCTAAATCTATCTATTAAACTGCACTCGGCTTGCATGATAGATTACGGCCTATTCCAGAGGGAATACACACGTCGGGACCGAGATTCTTTCATATCTCTGAAGTAAATATGAGTTGAAGTTTTTTATATTTCTTAGTACTCTTTATTCCTAAAAGATGACCAAAAGTTAGAAGTCACCCTGTATAAATCAACCAACCCAAACAAAATAGGCCCTTTTCAAGAAACGATCGTGCTTCACTAAGCCTGCGATCTTTGCCATTTCGTCAATCCTATAAAAGGGTACTCTAATAATATCCACGGTACAAGCTCAAAGAGACGGAAATTCAAAGATTTCTATGAAACATGATAATCCTTTGAAAGCGAAAAAAGACTCGTAAAGGAATATAACTCGTCAAACATTGTTACATGGTCCCTATAGCGAGCGACTGAACTATACATGACATATGGCCGTAATCTTTTTTATTTATTGTCACGTATCGAAATATCAATATACAAAAACAATAGAAGAATTTTCGGCCATAAATCTAAGATACGGTGATTTATCAAAATGTCAAAAGATGCACACACCTGTGTAGCGTCGACCTAATTCTACCAATTGAATCAGCCTTATTGGTATCCCTAACAAGGCAAAATGAGCTTTAGTGTCTGGTAATAACGTATAATGTTTTTTATTGGATGCTAAGAGGAGGACGTAAAATTTATCAGTATCCCTAGAGATAAGTATCGGCGTCATATTTCTGTTTTGACGTTTATTCTCGAGGTAGATTCGTTAAAAAGCACACCATTTTTTATGGTTCCGTAGCTGCATGGCAAAAACAGAACTCTTATAGTTTCGTCATGTCTCTCTGTCTGTCTGTCCATCCGTCCGTCCATCCGTATGTCACAGCCATTTTATTCCGAAACTATTAGGACTATACATGTGAAACTTGATAGGTAGATGTATTCTGTGAAACGCTTTCTGATATATTTTTTTAAAGAATATTTAAAATAAAGGGGGGCTCCCATAGATGGAACTAAAACTGAAAATATTTTTCTTTCATGAAACCTATGCCTGTGTGGTATTTATAGACAGGTATTTAAAAATGACATTGAGGTTTTTAAACCACTTTTTCATAAAGTTAATCGTTTAAAAGATATACGCTTCCAAAGTGGTAAAATGTGTGTCCCCCGTCTAACTTCTATAATAATGGAATGAAAAATATAAAAAAAATATGTCTGTAGATCTTAATGTAATCTTTCAACTAAAATTAGTTTCAACGAGATCGGGTCAGCAGTTTTTGAGATACAGCATATTTTCTAAAACCGCAAATATAACTTAGTAATTCATACAAACACTATGAAAAACAAAGTTATTTGGCAAAGTTGTAAAAATGTAAATAAGCTGGTTTTCAGAAATTTGTAAGGTTTTTTTTTGTCAAATAAATATATATATTATATTATTATAGTTACTACGGAACCTTTCATGGGCGAGTCTGACTCGCACTTGGCCAAATTTTTTTTGTATTGCATTCTGTGATTGGTAGTGTGCTCCAATAGCTAATATTTAGGGATATAAGTTTTTAAGCTAACATGGTCATGGTCAGTCCGTATCTTGTTAGAACATTCCCGCTGCCCTGGCCAGTAATGCTCTACCGGGCCATACCATGTGTATTTATTGTTTTGAGTTTCCGATATTTCGGCACTGTTGCAAGCGCCATGATCACTTCAGTAAATATCCCGTTTTAAGTTCTAATGATAATATAGAGATGTTTGGATTATTATTAGATTAGATTTCGTATTAAAAAGAACAAATACAAATAGAATTAGAACAGTGATTTTGATTGTCACTTTTCAAAAACAGTCAGCAATAATGATTAGGCCCGGTAGAGCTTTACTGGCCAGGGCAGCGGGAATGTTCTAACAAGATACGGACTGAAGGGCATGGTTGACTGGTAGAGAATGCCTCTGGCATTAAGTCCGCCTCTGTACTTTTTGTGTTGCATAAAGTTTTAATAAATAAATAAATAAAAAGGGCAGCTGAAGGAACAGGGTGGGATTTAAGTCTGTAGAAGTCTGACACTATCTCTTCTGCTCCGAAGCAGATCCGAAGCAGTTATTAGATGATTTTACCCACGGAAAAAACATGTGTTATTTCAAACTCAAACTCAAAATGTTTTATTTCACATAGGCCTACATGGCCAGTTACAAGAAACTCCACAGTTACTCTTTTAAAATATCATTCTTACAATGTATCCATAATACAGGTAAATTAGGTATGAGAGGACAGTATAGACCAATTAATACATCACAATGCAATTACAAATAAAAATTTGTTAAACAAATCTAAGTGTCTACTGTGGCATTTGTATTGCAAGGGTACTTTCAGTTCCTATATTCTGATAGACCGACCGCCTCTTGACTATCCCTATCGACTGTTCATAAATTACAGCCTTGCCCAAAGGCTAGAAATGCTTTCCGAAGCACAGAAGAATCTCAATATGTTCAAACTGATGACCCATCCACGGCCTGAACTTGACAAGTGTTGCAGACCGACTGTTATTATTTAGTCATCAGCTCCTCAGATATATATCCGTGAATAGCCTTGGGAATATGCAGTCCAAAGCAACACGAAGGTACGATAGTAATGGTTTTGTTCCCTCTTATTCTCTCCGGAACGATTTACGTCTGGAAACCGTATCGTGTAATTCCCGCTTGGAGAACTTATTACAACACGGTATACACGCAGAGTACACTGTGTTCTTAAAATATGAGACTGCGTGGTTTTGCCCGGGCGTATTTCAGATAGGTACTAAGAATGGAAAATGTATTTAGTTATTTATGTACACATATGATACTTAAGAGAGAGAGAAAAAAACAAATACAGATAAAAGAGCACAAAGGAGTACATTTTTTTTAATTGATAATAGGCTCACGTTCGACCACCATCTCACCTGATGGTAAGTGACGATGTGGTCGAAGATGGAGCATGCTTGCCTAGAAGTAACCTATTCACTCTTGACTTAAAGACTCCCAGATTATAGCGATCAGGAAACGCAGACTCCGGCATGGAATTCCACTCCTTAGCCGTACGCACAATGAAAGTATTCCCAAAACGTTTTATGTGTATGGGTGGGATGTCCACCATGTAACGATGGCGCATCGCCGTTTGTCTTGTAGTCCGATGATGGAACGGGCTTGGCGGAATTAGATTGTGTAACTCCATCGCACACTCCCCGAAATGTAACCGATAGAAAGCCGATAGACTTGCAACTCGTCGTCGATGTTCAAGGCTCTGGAGCTTTGATTCGACGAGTGAATCGTTGCCAATGAGTCTCTTGGATTGCGATGGCGTATATTTATGATGAACAATTGCCTAATAGCAATAGCCATACCAATTTCGATCATGGCGGCCAATCTCAGCAGAGATTACCCATCTCCGCAGGTGGTGCACTCTCTGTTCCTTTACTCTCATTGTTCGATAGGACGGCTATCCGATACGACCGGGAAGAGATCAGGTGCAGAAACAAAGGCCTAACGTGTTTTCCGAGGCAAGGAAGTTATCACACTGACAAAGGCTTGCACTGACGGGACGGGTCTACTCAAATCAGTGTGGTCTTTCCTCAAAAAGCCATTTCAGACTAATCTACATAATCCTCATAAACGATTGTGAATATTTGAACTATGTAGGTTATTTTATTCGAGTTAAACATAATTGTGTGGCAGTTTGAATGCTTTTTACGGCCTACCCAAACGTAACCTTGGTATTGTTTGTCAAATCGTTAAGCTCCTTGTTCTAAGTTGAGCTATACGTCATTTGACAAATGCTTGCACTGTATGGATAGGCCCACTCAAATCTGTGAGCATCTTTCTTCAAAAGATCGCCTAAGACTGAAACCTACAAGGTTCCCATATAATTAAACCAGTGTAGATTGTATGGACTTTAAAAGAGACGGACCCCTGAGTTTGTTTCGGTGTTTCTTTTCAGGGTAGCCAGTTAGAAAACACCGGCCTCATCTAGTTAATATTTACGAAAAAAATGACGTGTGTTATTTAATAACCAATTTGCAATATAAAGATCATTTATCACTACCAAACTCCGGGCTGCTACTGAGAAATTTGTAACAGATAAACCCAACAGAACTCTTTGCTCGATCCGGGAATGTAACCCGAGACCTTACAGCGACCACTAGATAGACAACGAGGCACTTGGTCTAGTGGTCGCGAAATTGGCCTAAATACTATAGAGGAGTGGAACGCAGCTAGCAGTGGTGGTGATGAATTAATGAACCAAATAATCATAATTTATTGACTTAATATGGGTAAAACTTAGAACAATGTAACAGACTCTGTTACATTGTTCTGAGATCTCAACTACCGTTTAATAAATAGCAATAGGATAATCGCTAATTGCAAGACTCTTGCGAGACTCTCGTTTGGGCAACACTAGTAAAACTATTCTTCTTCTTTGTCGTTTCAGTCTTGACAGAGTGGCCGAGTGAAGTAGCCAATTTAAGGCATCCATGTCGGTGGTAGAAGCGGACACTGCTTTGAGTAATATCTCTCGCCATCTCTCTTTGTTGGCATACTGCCTGGCGCAATCAGATATATCTACGATTTCCTACTGCTAATTTTAAGAAGCCACTATTATCAACTCTAGACCTAGGTAGTATCAATATTTTGGAGTGTAGTTGAGAGTGCACTAGAATTGCAGTAATGTCACTAAGAGAAGCAGCGCGCCGGAAACTCGTGGGTAATAAAAACCCTCAAAGATTATGGATCTATTCGAACTTAATGTCATGTGAGAAGCTTGTTTTTCTCTACACATTAGGTACCTCATCATAATCACCCACTTTTCATTTTTCAGGGAGGGTGGCAAGCTCTTGCTCTAGGTAGAGCGGAAGGGAGTGTCAGACTTCTACTGACTAAAAACTCATCCTGGTTCTTGCAGTTGCCTTTACGTTATGGGGTCGCTACATATGTTTAGAACATTCCCGCAACTCATCGCCCTATCGTGCTCCTTTACTAGTGGTGAAGGTTCTAAGAGACGAAGAGGATCTTGCTCACTAGCGTTTGTTCGGCTAGTAGTCACAGCAAAAGGAGGATAAGCACACACATGCGAATACCATTTTTTTTTCTGGTTGGGAAAATCATCAAATGACTCCTCCCGCTGTGTGTGGAGTGGAAGGGAGTGTCAGACTTCTACTGACTAAAATCCCACCCTGCTCCTTCAGTTGCGTACGTATATTAAATAAACGAAACGAAAGAAAGAAATAAGTTTATTTGAAAGTCGAACCAGAAAATAATGCAATAATATAAATTCACACCTACATTATTAACAAAAAAAAAAACAAGCCAAGTGTGCGTCAGACTTGCGCACGAAGGGTTCCGTACCATTATCTATAAAAAACGGCAAAAAAAAAAAAATCACGTCTGTTCTCTTTGCGACTCTTTTTTGTTGCATATCAAGGACCTGCTCCAGCTCTTGGGTACGCGGATGACAGCACAGACTTAAAGAGATACTTATCCAGTGCTAGAGCTAGCAGGGACGAAACAGACTGTCTTAGAAAGGCCATGTTGGAGCGAATAAATTTGACCCGACAATCTGGTCAAATTCAATGCTTTGAGAACACAGGTTTGTCTCTTCACTGCTAAAAAGAGGCCAATTTAAATTATCTCCTACTGTCCAAGGTGCATCTATACCTATCAGTTACCTACCACCTGGAGCTCTTGGGCATGGAGTTGACGTCTAACTGAAACTTCGGCTCAACCATTGAATCAAAAGCTTTGACTGCGGCCAAAAAGCTGGAAATCTTTCACAAGGTGAGGTGATACTTCACACCTGTACAGCTTTTGAATTTGTATGAAGCACAGATCTGTTCTTGTATGGAGTACTGCAGTCACTTGTAGGATGGCTCAGCAAAATACCAGCTTGCTGCACTTGACTTGGATAACGCAGAGCTAAAAGACTCATAGGAGATGCAGTATTAGCAGACAAGCTTCACAGCCTAGCTTATCGGCGAAACGTTGTTTGCCTGTCGGTCTTCCACAGATTGTACTTCGGGGAGTGTGCGCAGGAAGTCCATGTCCCGATGCCTCCATCTACCTTATACTAACAATCTACCAGACGTACTGCATAGTACCATTCTCACTTGTTCAATATACCGTCTTGTCGTACTAAGCGATTCTCCTCTACATTTATTGTGCGCACGGCCAAGGTTTCGAACTCTCTGCAGGCTGCTGTGGGGATTCTACATATCAACCGTCTACCTTCAAAGCAACAGTGAACGGGCAACTTCTGGGCTCGTCAGTAATAAAACATATAAAAAAAGTAGCAGAAGGCATTCAAGGTATTGTCTTTGAGATACGATCTTATTTTGTTGCACGTATGTATGGACGCCAGAACATCAAGCTACAACAATCTGTCAAATTTCTTTAATAGATTTTCAACTTTATTGTTAAAGAAATTAGGTTCTAGGTTGATTGAGAAAATTTTACAGTTTCGGGTAGCTTCATGTGCTGGCGGCTGTACATAATGCCGGGCCAAGTGTTGTACACTTTTATATGGAAATAAACATTTATAAATGACATTTTAGCATACATATTATTATAATTAACCATTAGGTATTGTTTACATTAATTAAATTCAATGAAATAAGTAAGAAAGATTCTATTGCGTCTTGTTTTTTGTTTCATATAAAATATCGAAAAACCGATATTTGAAATCCAATATCACTTTTTTCAATATCGGATTTATGGTCCGATATTCCAGTTTTTCGATATTATCGAAAACCGGTATCCATGCTCTAGTTATAGCGGCAACAGAAATGTATCATCTGTGAAAAATTCAACTGTCTAGCTATCTCAGTTCATGAGATGAGAGCCTGGTGACAGACGGACAGTGGTACCTTAGTAATAGGGTCCCGTTTTTACCCTTTGGGTACGGAACCCTAAAAAGATGAAGCAAAGAAAAGCAAACGTTCCGATTCTGATATTATGTTGCCGCGGTTCACTCACGCACCAACTAACTAAAGAGATAAGAATTTTAACAAATACAAACGGTGAAGTATTGATTTTGTACATATATAACTACTAAAAATTATTTAGATTTAGTAGATATGTATATAGTCTTAGAAAAAAACACTAAGGCCTCGGAGAATATATTCCTCCACAGCACTGTTACCTAGAATTGCACCGAGAATGTAGAAAGACATTGCTAATTCTTTGGGCAAAGATTAATCCAGCCCTCTGGTCAAAGTGTCAAACGATTAGTAGATAGAATGATTTCTTCCCTAAAAGATACGACACTGTAAAAATAACCGCCATTAGAAATGAATTTCACTCAATCTTTCACTTCAGAACTTCGGTCGGATCGTTAAGCAATTGGTACGGTTCAATTCCTTTTTCTTTTATTCTGTGCTGGCGGATGCGAACGTATAAACTTTTAAACGTTACCGTACAAATGCTTCTACGAGCAAATAAAGTAATAAATCTTTGAAAATCTTTAGTGCACCGTAAGGTTGTGGCGTGCCGGAGAGTTGTCAAAGCCATTGGGTGAGAGAGCGTTGTCACTCACAGAAATAAAAAAGAACGAAAGAATTTGACCCGTATAGAACCACTGTTACATTAGAGATTTTGTCCCTCTTGAGGTAATGGAACTCAATCCCAGATGTAAGGTGGTTGGTATTGAAACAATAAACGGTTTCAAAACAATATTAATTTATTAAAACAAGGAAAAGTTAAATACATAAAAAGAGATATTTCCTTATTCAAACTAGGTTTAATTAAATACCAAACATTGGTTAATGCCAGCCAGTTTAAACTTCAGTAGGTAGATCTACGGGTTATATTGTGTGTGCCTCACGGCTGTGCCGAATAGGCCCAGTTCAGCAAAATGCCAGGCACCTGCAAGTGCCTAACACTGATTTTCAACTGAACCTTATGTAGCAAAGACTTGCTACCATAGAAATATAAAAAAACTTTTTACCAAAAAATTAAACCGACTCCCAAAAACACTGCAAAGTGAAAAATAACTTTAATTTCGGTAGTCGGTGTCTTTAGTTTTGTATTTTCGTTTTTGGCACCGACTTCCGAAATTAAAGTTATTTTTCACTTTGCAGTGTTTTTGGGAGTCGGTTTAATTTTTTGGTAAAAAGTTTTTATTTCACTGTTTTTAGTTGGTCGGTTTTTAATTTACCTAGTTAAAAGAGCCTAAATGTCAACTACTTATAACCTTTTACAAAATATTGCTTTTCCCAATGCTGGGCCGTTAATTTTTGAGGAGTTCTCCTGGTACTTCACCATCAGCTCTACATCACCATATGCATTGTGACGAACATAAAGTGCTTAACATCCATATTCAAGTATTCGAATCGCAATCCACGAAATACTTATTATTGAGTAGTTTCGGCGGCCATCTGTGGTCTTCATCATCAGTTCCACTTCCCCAAATGGTATTTTTTGAGAGCAACTGCACAAGTTACTATAAGAAATACCCAAAACGGCATAGGTGTGCCTATAATATTTGAAGAGTTCCCTCGATTTCTCCAGGATCCCATCATCAGATCCTGACTTGGTGATAAATGGTACCAATTTCGAAGTATACCCTTTCAAATAAAAAAAGAATTTTCCAAATCGGTTCAGCCGTCTTCGAGTAATCGGTGATCATACATAAAAAAAAAAAGAAAAAAGAGAAAAAAAAATATACGCGTCGAATTGATAACCTCCTCTTTTGGTCGTCGGTTGAAAAACAGGAGAAGTAGTAAGGGGGCGTGTCGGTGTCCGCGCGACTTGGCCACAGTGTCCATGTCACAGGCAAATGGCCGTCTCCGCGAACTAGTACGCTTTCGACGGCGGTCGTGACAACTTATAAGAATGCCGAGTTTTTCAGTGGTTTCTTGCAAAAACCGAAGCCAAAACCAAAACATTGTGAATCATGGAATCACTTACCATATGTTAGTACAAGTATTTTACAATATTTGTCTTTAAAATCATGAAAAACAATAAATCGTAAAGTATTTCTTGCTTTTACTGTGTTATTTTTGTTATCAAATATCACAGCGACTGTACTACTTTTGCTATAAATACATTGCTCCTTAACCACTACCTGAGTTCGTCACTAAGTAACTGGACAAGCCCTGAGGACACCGTAGAGCACACGGTGCAAGACTGCCCCGCCTGGGCAGAGCACCGACGTGTCCTCACGGCGGCGATAGGCGGAGACCTCTCGCGCCCGGCATTGGTCGAGGCCATGCTGCGGGGCGAGAGGGAGTGGGAAGCGGTCGCCTTCTGCGAAGCAATCATGCTATCGAAGGAGGAGGCGGGCCGCGTGAGGGAGAGGATGGCGTCCTCCCTCCAGCCCAGCCGCAGTGGTAGACGCCCACGGCGTCGGACGTCGGCCGACGATCTCCGGCCACCGTAGGCGCGGGCATGCGGACAGCGAGTAAAGGGCAACTCGCTGTCCGACCATGGACCATGCCCGGGTCGACGGCGCGTTGTGTTGCACGCGCGCCTCAAAGAGCGTCAGCAACATGACGAGGCCCCCTCTGCAGAGGGCCGAAGCCTGCCGGGGTCGTGGGACTTATCCCATTACCGTGACCCCGGTACGTAAAGGGTTATTGAAGGAACACCGTGGATTTTAGTCAGTAAAAGTCTGACAGTCCCTCCCACCCTGCCCGGGGTGGGAGGACTTATTTGATGATTTTACCACGTAAAAAAAAAAAAAAAAAAGTAACTGGTCAAGCAATGTGAATGTAAAAATAACAAAATGATACTATATTACGCGGATTCATCGCGTAGTGAGGCCGCCGCCGCTTCTTGCGACGAGTTAGTGATGTGCTTATGCAGATCCACTAACGTAGGCTATCGACAACAATGTCGATTGATGAATGAAATATTATTATTATAGTTTAGGGGTTTTATAACATACGGAAACCTCTAAGAAAATATGTGTAACTTTTATTTTTCATGAGATGACAGAAAGAAAAATACGTTGACAAGTCAAGAGTACAAAAAAGTAAAAAATAATAAACAATTTATTTTACGCCCGCCGCATGCGGAAGGAGTTCCGACGTCGCCGTCACTATAATAGTTTATTTTTCAATCTGTCAACCGTTTTAACCTGGTTGGAAGATCGATGTAAATAATGTTTTTTTGCTTATTTTTTTATTTTACAGCGTAGTAGAGAAATGCGTAACCAATGTTCGTAAAGTAAGTTACTTAAATTTTAGGTTAATAATCGGTGGTGTTTTTGGGTTTCGAATTATCGTATGTTATGCCTTATCCTTGTGCTGTTTCCTTATTTTTTCCTTATTTACCGTTGAAGCTTCGAATGCGTTATAATAATCGGCATGGTTCAGATAATATATTAGTGAATTTAGCTTAAAATAAGTCAATACATTCATGCTATTTATTTGTTATGCATGGCTGTGTGTTTGTTTTCATATATTTAATAATTTATCTACTAACTAGGGTCTTTCCTATAACAAAAACCTATTATAACCTACTAAACTATTTGTAAAAGAATGGAAATAGTCATGAAAACAGTTTGTCTCACGGATGATAAATTTACAGTTAAAAGTAAAAATGTCGAACAGGACTCATGGCAAATGCTTTGCCACATTTCATAGGATTAGATGTTTTTGATAATATTAAATTTCACCAGTTTGAGCAGTCCCCGATGAATAATCACATAATATTTCATACCAAAACAGTAATGGAAAAATATATGAATTTAAGATTACACTATTTGACAAAAAAATGCCACCCCAGTAATATCAAAGCGTCAAGTGCTACACAAATACCTCCACTTCACAGGTCAGTGAGTAAACTTAAATTTAAGAGTACTTAATTATAATTAGGTTATTTTATGTTCTTAATAACATGTTTATTTTTATTATAATATTTTCTGGACATGCCGTTTTTTATTTTCAGGAGCCCAAAAAAATTGTACAATAATAAATGGAAGAATCGATAACTTTTCGATTTAGTCAATCACTAGCGTATATGTAAAATAAATTGCTTTTGCACAGCACAACGATAGCGACCGATGTTTTTGTGTAGGTAAGTTCTACGGTGTATGGTAAAAACACGCTGTGTTTGATGTAATAAGGTTTATTATTGATTGTATAGTACGTTCTGATTTAAGAAATGCAGGTGTGTGCGCGAGTGCGTATCTATTGATTTTATTAAACTGCATGTGTAGTTGTTGCCCCGCCCACCGCCTAACTGGAGACACACGGTTCCGATATCATTTCGTCTGTAGACCATATCTACTTGTTTATTTTATCTATGCGTGCTACAGATGTAAAATAGTTTTAGTGTTAATGTGTTGTGTGCATGTGCATGTATATGGTATAATATAATGTGTAATATATCATTGAGGATATAGGTACTTCACAGCATTATTTAATAGCCGAAAATCGGCACCGTAAATTGATGAATCTATCCAAAGTCACGACATATGTATGAGCAACCACCAGTTCTAGATTACACGCGACGCACACTTTTTTAATTACGGATGAGTCCGCCCTTTTTTTCTTTTTCTTGGTGAGAAAATTATCAAATGACTCCACCCGCTGTGGGTGGAGCGCAAGGGAGTGTCAGACTTCTACTGACTAAAAACCCACCCTGCTCCTTCAGCTGCCCTTGCATTCCGGGCCGCGGTATCTCGTTAGAAAATTTCCGCAACCCCGTAAGGCACTGGCCTTATCGGGCCCCGTCAATGCTGCTGACTACTGTTAGAGGCGCGTGTGGAACACGACGCGCCGCCGACTCGTGTCTGGTCCTTACCGGACGGTGAGCTACCCGCAGACCCGCTTTTACGGTGGCCGGAGATCAGCTCGTGATTCCTGACGAATGAGTCCGCTTTTGACCCCGATCACACCTGATGGTAATTGTTAGATGAAGTCTACAATGGAACGAGCAAACCTAGAAGATGCCTGTTCACTTGGTTTGGTACAACTTGGTTTTTAATATTATATGTAGTCAATTCTCTGCTGGAAATTTATTACTGACGCAGGCGAGCTAGACTTGTGTCACTACTACTATTATTTTATTCTCTTTTGTGAATTCCTATTCAGGCACATTACTTTGGGTCTTAATGTATATCATCACCACAACTATCTAAACGGTAAAGGAAAACATCGTCAGGAAACCGGTATGTCCTAGGAGTTAAAATTCGAAGACATGTGAGATTCACCAATTTGTACTGGACCCGCGCTGTTGATTACGGGCCATTTCCTTGAAGCAAAAAAGCTAGGAATCCTACACAGGGTGAGGCGGTACTTCACGCCTGGACAGCATCTGAATCTATATAAAGCACAGGTCCGTTCCTGCATGGAGCATTGCAGCCACTTTTTTTTATATCTTTATATTTTTTAATTTGGAGTTTTTGTCCAATAAGGATATGTCAACCCCATCGTACCTTATGACAAAATTAATCCGCTAAGTAATATAATAAAATGCAACACTAAAATACTAGCTCCTCACTGCTGAACGATTAAAACTAAACTACATAGACCTTTTGCTTCCTTCGATTTTGGGTTTGCCAAAATGCTTTGAACTTTTTTCTTTTTTTTTTCTGGGTGGGAAAATCATCGAATGACTTCTCCTGCTATGGGTTAAAAGGAAGGGTGTGTCAGACTTGTATTGACTAAAAACCCACCCTGTTCCTTCAGCTGCCCTTAAGTTCCGGGGCTGCGGCATCCTGTTAGAACATTTCCGCAAAAAATGCTTTGAACTAGTCCTACATCCAGTATGTTTAACTTAAAGTCGTTGAGCAGCGAGTCGCGTTCATCTTTATTCCGGACACATTCCATCAGATTGCAGCCACTTGTGGGATGGCTCTGCCATTGCAGCCACTTGTGGGATGGATCTGCAAAATACCAACTTGCTAGACTCGATCGAGCGCAGAGCTAAAAGGCTTATAGGCAACGAGGCGCTATCGGGCAAGCTTCATAGCCTGGCTCACCGGCGAACCGTTGCTTGCCTGTCGGTTTTCTACAGATTGTACTTCGGGGAGTGTGCGCAGGAGCTCCATGACCTGATCCCTCCATCTCCCTATCACTACCGGTCACAAGCGCTTCTCTTCCACATTTATTGTGCGCACTTCCAAGCTGTGGAATTCTCTGCCGGCTTCTGTCTTCGCTGCCACTTATGCATAAAGCAAGAGTAAACAGGCGTCTTCTGGGCTCGCTCGTTCCATCGTAGACCTCATCTATCGCTTACCATCAGACGAGATCGAGGTCAAGACTGAGTTGTATCCCCGTAGTGGGAACGGTATAAACTGAATTATTATGCCTTTATTACAATGTGTTGCAAGCCCGACTCAGAGAAAATCGTATACAATATTAATGCAATGCCATTCTCGACCGCTCCTGCTATGTAACAGCATGCAAGCTTTTAAATTGTTAAGCAAAATGAATTTCCAGTACACAGTTTCTAAGAGAAGTATTTCTAAACATTTTTCGCTTACAGGAATCTAGGAAAAACGCATTTATTATGGGTTGAACGTAGTTTGTTTAGGGCACTCACACATGAATGAGTTGCTTGGAGGAAAGCGCATCGGTAATGTTGTTAGGACATAAAGTAATTGATAAAGGAGCTAGATTCTTTATTTATGTAACGTTAAGAGCCCGACTATGAAGTCTTAAAACTATTTTTTTTATTCCCATGAGGTTAGGGGACGGCGCTACATATTGGTAGGACTGTAATATTACTATAATCATGATCATTTATTAGTTCAATAAAAATTTTACAATAATATGGTCACTGGTACTTAAACTAGGTAAAAACCTGTTCTAAGTAACAGTTTGGCCGCGTGGGTGATCAATGGAACCAGTTAACTTATACAAACTATCCTTAACTTAATAAATGGAAAAACTAAACTTAATATATTTAACAATTTAACTAATAATTATGAATACAAAGTTAATGTTAAAAGCTTGTACAACACACATAGGGTTAGAGAGTAGTTACATACTGGTTCAACCATAGTCCATAGATAACAAATTATTATGGTCAAAGAGCATCTGAGTATTTGGTACCTAAAGTGTTAAACAAAATAGACTAATTAAGAGAAAAAGTAAAAATAGGCCAAAATTAAAACAATGTACTATAATTTGGATTGCTAATAATAAAGATTTTAAAGATAATAATTATATGTATATAACCAGTGAGTATTTATTTCATATACTTAATCCTATATTTAATAATAGGTAGCACCATTGATATATTAAAAACCCAGTATATCAATGGGTAGCACAGTAATATATAATATAATACTGATAAACATACATATATATTTCTAAATACATACATATTATAGATAAATTACACCCAGCCAAAGAACAAATGATCGTGTTCATCACACAAACATTTGTCCTGGGTGGGAATCATAGGTAGGTAATAATAGGTTATATGTTTATATGTGATATAATCCTTACTAATATTATAAATGCGAAAGTAACTCTGTCTGTCTGTGTGTTACGCAATCACGCCTAAACTACTGAACCGATTTTAATGAAATTCGCTACGGACATAATCTAGAGCCTGAGAAAGGACATAGTTGCTTTTTAATGCGAAAAAAGGGCTGTAAGGGGTTGAAATAGGGGATGAAAGTTTGTATGGAAATTACGTCATTTTTAAAGCTAGGAGCTTGAAACTTATTTTTTAGACTTTTCATTAGATATTAACAAATACGACATTCAAAGGAGAAGTACATTTACATGTATTACATAGGAGGCATCTCAAGGCGCTGCTTTTCATCTATTAGCTGTAAAATATTGGAAATAGCTTATTTATGTATGAGTTTCATTTTCAATATAATTAGCTTAAAAAATTTAAAATGTCGCCGAAAGTCACTATTCCGCGCGGACAAAGTCGCGGGCACAGCTAGATGATTATAACTAATATTATGTGTACATAAGGTGGCACTGTAATGTTAAGAGCACTCTTGCCATTAAACGTAAAAGTTTTTTTTTAAATAAAGATTACTAGCAATGAGGGTAGAATTCACATTACTAGCAATCTTGTTAACCCCTCCCTACCTAACAGCTACGAGTAGTTATGCTTATGTCTGGAGTGGGTTCACGGCAATCGTGTAATGGATGGGGTTCGAACCTGCGACCTCTCGATCACAAGTCCGACACTTTAGCCATTAGGCTACTGATTTTTTGAGTTTAGATTTAAGTAACATCATAATTTTTTTAATGACATTAACTACATAAACAAAAATTAATAGTTTAAAAAACCAAAACACGCATTTAGGACTAATGTACTGAGGAGAAATTAGAAATGTTTACTAGTAGGCAGTCCAAGGTTCCATCAGCCACCTTCCAATTCCATCGTCAGACCAGCTGGTACCATAGTATTCTATTGTCGTCTAATCTACATATATTTGCCAAGTTTCATGATGATACAACAATTAGAAGTACGTTTAATTCAGATTCTTAGATTTTATTGCATATTTAGTTCGTTACAGATCAACCTAATAATAAATCTATGGATTACGCGGTAATTCAAAAAAGTTAAGAAAACTGATAACAGATTTTCTTTAGGTTTGTTATAACCTTGAAACCTGATTGTGTTCAAAGTCACACACACACGTCACGTCACATGGCCTTTCTCACAAGTGCAAACTCGACTATGATATGATATTCCATCATGGAATGCCAGTGCCTATCTTCCGGCTTCATCATCAGACCTTGAAACCTAATCGTGATCAAAGTTCATTACAAGACCTTACTAAGAAATCCAAAACAGCTACGATACGATTTTCCATCATGAAGTTCCAGTTCATATCTTCCGGCTCCATCATCAGATCAGTTCGACAGTACCATATTATTGTATTGTCATCAGAACTACATACAGCTGCCAATTTTCATTACGCTACGACCCTTGGAAGATGGTTAAATTAGTTACCTTAGATTTCATTATATAGTTAGTTACATAGAGGTCGACCTAATAAAAGCGTGTTAAAAAATAAGCCCATAGCGTTATCTCATTTTCACAGCGTAATGATGACGTTGGCTTTTGCGACCTTGGGTGTTTCTGTATGCGGTTGCGGGTTGCCTCGGTAATCGGGTTCCCTCCTTTCCTCATAACCGTACTCGCCGTGAGATCTCTGACTGCATTCTACTGTTAAAATTTTTAAACAATAATATTTAATAGCCCCGATCTCTTACCTAAAGTTAATTTAAACATTCCGACTAAAACCCGGTATAATCCACCTTTACGGGTACCTTTCAGCTCAACCAAGTATAGGCTAAATTCATTTATTGTGCGTGCAAGCAGAAGCTTTAATAACCGGTGTAAGCAGTACGATTTTGACCCGTTTATAACAAGTGTGTTTGCTGCCAGAAGACGCCTAAGCCTTGATTTTTTCAAAAATGATTAATATCTGTAGTTACTGTGTTGTCTGTGTTATTTATATCTGCTATATATTTAGTCATTTTGAATATTGTATTTATGATATGGTTATATTAAGATTATACAACTTTTAAGTGTTCACTTTAAGATTTTCCTGCCTCTAAACTTGAGGACTTTTAATTGGCTCACTGTCTTCTATACTATATAATTTATGTATTTAATAGCTGTTACTTCTTTATTAAATAAATAAACATATATAGTGCTAGAGGAGTAATGGATAATATACTCTTGAACGGTTTATTTTGTTATTGTATGTATGTATGATTGTCGGACAAGTGACTGCAATTCCATGACCAAACGGGTTTTTAGCATACGAGTAGGACATATAAATCATTCGATCCATACCAGCTTTTCCAAAAAGATGAGCAATGTTCTTTTCTTGGATAGGAAAATCATCCCTCCAGACGCGGTATCTCGTTAAACTATTCCAGCAAACCTTTTCACTTACCATTTCACATAGGACACCTGGGTTTCCAAAGAAGCCCTGTAGTCAGCAACCACAGAGTAGCTTGGTAGCTGGTGTGCAGCTATCTTATCCTCCTTCAAGCAGAAACAGAGTGGGTTGTCTGTAACTCCTATTACATAGAGGTGTTTACCAAAAGACCCGTGATCAGTAACGGCTACTGTCACCCTCCAAAATTGTGGTTTGCATAGTCTTAGGGCCTGTTTTCTGAAGAGCCTCCTTAACCTTTTATCACTATAACAATTGAATGTTTATTTAACTACGATGGTATTTATTTATCCCGATAAATACACAATCCGCGGTGGACTACTGTGAGAAGAAACACGGAAAAAAAAGACTGGGACAAAAATCTCGTTTAAAGTTATATGTTATTATTGAGTACTATATAACACGATTGATTGTTATTTTCATTGATATTTTTGAAATCTGTAATAGTGTAAAATAAAGAGCACTTAGTGATTCCTACTTATGTATATAGCTAAAATTTATGAACAGATGTGGTTCATAGGCATATTATGAACCTATGAACCACGTCTGCAAAAATGTATAATGTCTATAAATATGATTTTAACAAAGAAAAACCATTATTCTCCTACTTTCCTTTTACTAAGCTATCCACGCGGAAATTATGAATGAAAAATAAGTTTTAAGATTTTTCTTTCAAGTTGCAAAGAAACATAACACTAATACGGGAAAATTCTACCTTATTATTCAAACACTGTAGATGATTATTTTCATCGTAGTCTTTCGAATTTCCCCAGAGAGCTTATATTTATGTTTGATAATAATATTACCTCATTTCATCCTCCGTTGGCTAAATTGCAGTACATCTTGTGAATATATAGAAACTAGTGTTGCCCAAACGAGAGTCTCGCAAGAGTCTCATAGAAACACAATAGAAACGTTTCAATGAAAAATCTACTTTTAAATGTATTCCACATATTCTACTGGACCGCAAATCTCTCGAGTGGCGTTAATAGGGTTTAAATTAAAACTGTATCCTCATTCAGAAATAGGTATGCAAAATCACCTCATTTGAAGCAAGCGTTACCATATCCTAAACAAAAATATGGCGAATCCGTTTTCCACCTCACTTGTCAACAAAAAAGAAAAAAATATTCGTGTCAAACCTAAACCATTCTGCCACCCACTGGTCTAGCATACCGAAATCGGGTCTCAGAATATAGAAAAAAAACAGAAGAAACAAAAGTGTTTAAGCCAATTTAAACTATGTAGTATATTTACTTCATTGCACATGCCACACAGATGCCACAGAAGTTAGACATTTCAGTGAAGTTACTATAATTAAGAGGCGTCTAATTTCTAGGCTAAAGAAGTAAATATTCATTTATTTAATCATATGTAGCATTGTACCTAGTTGAGGAGTTAGTGGCTGAATAATAACAGCCACACGGGTAAATATTTAAGGTTAAGCAACGCTTGGCGAGGTCAGTTCGTGGATGTATGATCAATTTAACCTAACGAGATTTATCCGTGCTCTCATTTGTTAATTTTTGATTGTCTTTACGGGTAGTCAGAAACTCGAAAATCTGACACTGCTCTTCCCAAGGATTATTTTGCTACCCAGCTAATGGCTTGTGAAGTTCAGATAGGCAGACGCTCCGTGTAAAACTCTGGTACTCTGCTTTAGCCGGTTAGATAGAAAACCGAAAAGGCTAGGCAGCTGATGATGGGGTATTTACTTATGTAGCATTGTACCTTGAATAAAATATTTCTCAATTAGTCATGATATTCAGTCAAATTAAAAGCCTTTATTTACTGAAAAAAAAAAACGACTAAATCTAAAAAAAAATACAATATTGCACTTCCACTTCACTATTGGAAAGGTTTTTGTTTAGTTTTTGAATATAGTGCAACATAGAATTATGGCGAGATGGCTTCTGGTTAGCTCTTTATTCTGTGTGATAGGTATGCCAGCCCCCCACGATTTCACAGGACCGCCAGACTATTTCAATCGTCCGAAGCGTCCCGCCAATCATTCCAATCAGCTTTCAATCATTTTCGAGCCTCCCCCTCGCTAATACCATTTGACGGCATTTTTTTCTATTTTCTTTTCACATTCCGTTGAGTTTTCTTTTTCATTTATAATTGCGATTCATTATGGCACCCGTTTTACGTCAATCCATTGGAATAAACGCGGAGCAAGTGGTTTTGTGAATCGTTGTTTGTCCTGGTGTAATAATTTCAGGATTTTTTTCTGTGATTAAATGGAATTGTTGGTTGAATAATTTTTTGAAGAGGAAAGTTTTGGTTTTGTGCCTGTTAGTAATTGATATACTCAAAAACTAGGACCTATTACAAAAACTCTTTCAGTAATAGTATCACTAGAATTTAAAAATAGGCCAAGTGCGAGTCGGACTCGCCCATGAAGGGTTCCGTAGTAACTATGATAAATATAATATATTTAATATACTTATTTGAAAAAAAAAAAAAAAACAAAAACCTTACAAATTTCTTAAAACTAGCTTATTTACAATTTTTACAACTACGCTTAATAACTTTGTTTTTCATAGTATTTGTATGAATTACAAAGTTATATTTACGGTTTTATAAAATATACTGTATCTCAAAAACTGCTAACTCGATCTCATTCAAACCAATTTCGGTTGAAAGTTTACATTAAGGTCTACAACATATGGTTTTTTTAGATTTTTAACTTCATTATTATAGAAGTTAGAGGGGGGACACACACATTTTACCACTTTGGAAGCGTATATCTTTTAAACGATTAACTTTATGAAAAAGTCATTTTAGAAACTTTAATGTCATTTTTAAAGACCTGTCTATAGATACCACACACGTATAGGTTTCATGAAAGAAAATATTTTCAGTTTCAGTTCCATGTATGGGGAGCCCCCTTTATTTTAAATTTTCTCTTAAAATCGGAAAGCGGTTCACAGAATACATCTACCTACCAAGTTTTACATGTATAGTCTTAACAGTTTCGGAATAAAATGGCTGTGACATACGGACGGACGGACAGACAGACAGACGGACAGACATGTCGAAACTATAAGGGTTCCGTTTTTCACATTCGGCTACGGAACCCTAAAAAGGGATTACCACGAGTATTTACGTATCCCTTTTTAAGTTCTAATGATACTGTTAGTTAGGATGTTAGCTTAAAAACATATGTCTTTCATTAATATTAAGCTACATAATCCGCAAGTTACATAGACGAGTTTAATTTCGCTAAAAACATCCATTTCACGGGAGCGATGCCGCGTGTATAACCTAGCTACAAGTAGATTGATTTTGGATTCAGGTTTTATGTGAGAGTACAATGTACGTAATTGTCTTAAAACGAATATCCAATTAACTGTTCTATATTGAGATATATCAGGTTCCCTGGTTCTTATCTCCTTTAAACTCAAACCACAAATGCTGACGGAACTGCGGAGGTCTGAACGAGTGAGTTAGAAAGGTACTGTCCGTATCTATACATATATCAGAAGGGTCCCAAAATGAGCATTAATTAACTTATTGCCTTACGAATAGGATGTGGAGGCATGCAATTTAAAGCTGTAGTTATTTAACCTAGTATGAAATTTATAAATAAGTAAGTTTTTGTATTTTGTTTAGTTACATGCATGGATATGCGCTAATAGGTCGATTTGGTAGTTCACGGCTGTATTTTATTTAGTATTTGATGATTGTATTTCTCTTACCGTGGTTTCATTTCCCACTCACGAGGTCTCGGAAATCATGTCATATTCATGTAACTCGGCAGCGAAAGCATTTTTAACCCTTAAGCCTCGCACAAATATCCTTCATTAGTACCCTTGTACTTGAAACAGGTCAAAGTCATGTCGGAATGATTAGCTTACTTGACATGATCGTATGCGTGTGCCGATGAAAGTAGGGTACAAAAGATTCGAGAATTCTTGAGATAAGCTGTTTCTTTTATGTCAAGAATGCTGAAAATGCGTGATACTTAAAGATAGGCAAGGGAAAAGGCGTGGAGACGACGGATGTCTTTAAGATTACATTATCGCTTACCATTTAGTATGTAAATGTGGAGTGTGTGTATTTCTAAAACGCAAAGTTCGTAAAAATGTTTGGTTAAAGTGTTTGATAGTTAATCATTATTTTGGGCATGGAGTTGACGTCAGACCTCAACTTTGGCTCAACCATCGAGTCCAGAGCTCAGACTGCAGCAAAAAAGCTAGGAATCCTACACAGGGTGAGGCGGTACTTCGCGCCTGGACAGCTTCTGAATCTATATAAAGCACAGGTCCGTTCCTGCGTGGAGTACTGCAGCTACTTGTGGGATGGCTCTGCAAAATACCAGCTTGCTGTACTGGACTCGATCGAGCGCAGGGCTAAAAGGCTTATAGGCGACGAAGCGCTACCGAGCAAGCTTCATAGCCTGCCTCATCGGCGAACCGTTGCTTGCCTGTTGGTTTTCTATAGATTGTACTTCGGGGAGTGTGCGCAGGAGCTCCGTGACCTGATTCCTTCATCTCCCTTTCACTACCGGTCTACCAGACGCACGGCTGGCTACCATACTTGGTTATACTTGGTTGATATACCGTCTTGTCGTACCAAGCGCTTCTCCTACACATTTATTGTGCGCACTTCCAAGCTGTGGAATTCTCTGCCAGCTTCTGTGTTCACTGCCACTTATGACCTTTCAACCTTTAAAGCAAGAGTAAACAGGCATCTTCTGGGCTCGCTCGTTCCATCGTAGACCTATATCGCTTACCATCAGGCGAGATTGAGGTCAAGAGTGAGCTCATTGAGAAAAAAAAAACTAAGTGGTCGAAATTCGGTCATAATTATAATACCTTCGAATGCTTAAATGGGTTGAATTCTGCAATCCGTATAAAATTAAACTGTGCCAAATTTAACTATTAAAAAGGGTACGAAGTCTTTACTTCACGTATTATTACTAAGCTGACTCTGCCCGCTATGGGTAGAGCGGAAGGGACTGTCGGACTAAAATCCACACTGCTCGTTCAGGTGCCTTTGCGATCCGAGGCCGCGGTATCTCGTTAGAATATTTCCACCACCCCGGCAGGAAACTATTAAGTTTTAATAATAATACTGGTCACTATACAAACGAGGCTAATGACCGCATCATTAACAGAAAAATTAAGTATGTTAGAGGCCAGTGTATCTCGTTAGAACTTTCCCGAAACCCCGGCAGGCGCGCGTGGTATACGTTTTGCCATAGAATTGGGGCACATTCTATCCCTAACGACATAACAGTCTCTGCAAATGGCAGCCGGGTCCAAAATATTGATGACAGTCGACTATAAAATGATCATCGACCTCGGCAAACGTATATCAACCCGTGTGCCCGATATTATTTACAGAAAAGCTCCTCTACTCTGAAGAAATAAAGGTATTTTTAACCTTCCACTTGCCGCTATGGTTAAGTCAAGTGTGCATAGAAGTGGCGCACATTCCACGTGCAAAAGATTTTTGGCCACAGAGCACAGTCACGCCTCGGTGGCTATTTCTACAGATTATACTACGGTGAGTGTGCGCAGGAGCTCTACAACCTGAGCCCTCAATTTCCCTTTCACTACCGGTCTACCAGATATATTGCAGAGTACGTACTATTTTGAACCATTTTGTCGTACTAAGCGCTTTTCCTCCACCTTTATTGTACGCAAGGCCAAGGTGTGTAACTCTCTGCCGGCTCCTGTGTTCTCTACCACATAAGACCTGTCAGCCTTTAAAGCAAGAGTGAACGGGCATCATCTGGGCTCACTTGTCCCATCGTTGATCTCATCTATCGCTTACCATCAGGCGTGATTAAATTATTGGCGTTATATAATTCAAAATAAAATTTAAAAAAAAACCTCGAAACTTTCCATATAAAACAAACTTGTCATTGAGTATTACCGTTTACTTATAAAAATCACCAGCTAGGGACTATAGGGACTACGTCTTTATAAATGTTTCGTTGATACGATGAAAAAAAACTGTGTTTAAGCATTTTTTTATATTATGGTATAGGTGAACTAAACAATAAACTAAATTCTTTTTAATCAATCGTGTCAATATAATATTTATAAAGTCTATGATAAACAGACACAACACATCTACCTGATTTTTTTTTATATTTACACACACAAGTTACTTACTTAATTGAATTGAATTGAATTGAATTGAATTGAATGATACAGACAGTAAATACAATACGAACATAGTTACAGCATACAACCCACTTAGCAATGGACCCCAAACTAGGCACAGCCTGTATCTTGGTGGTCCAATATTAAAACAGAGGTTGTCAGAAATCTACTCGTAACTCGGAAAAACAAAGAAATAATATTAACTGACATAAATATTAATAAATAATTATCCATTTTAAAAGCACAAATTTAACAAATTGGGGTACAAAAAAAAACAATATAATTGTAATGGAAAATATAATTAATAATAATTTAGAATAAAATAAAAATTAAAATAAGTTAACCATTAGATAGATAGATAGACTATACTTTATTGTACACCAAAATTTAAACACACCTATTTAACATTATTTCTTAATTATATGGTTATAATGGAGGTCTTATCGCGAAAAGCGATATCTTCCAGACAGAAAGACTTTTCGAAGAAGATTGTGTCATACATCAATAACGTTATGGCATTATTAAGTGAAATGGTGAAAGAGAGAGTGAAAATATTAGTTGAGTAGCATGATGTACTGATCTTGCAAGTGTGTGTGAGTATGTGCATGTATGTGGGTGTGTGTTCTTGCGTGTGAGCTGGTGCGTACGTATGTGCGTGAGTTGTAAAATAGACAGGGAAGAGAGTCTGTTTCTTGCTTTTAAATTAATTTAATTAAATTAAATACCAGGACATAACAGTTTTTCTGTTACATTGTAAGTCAGGTTACGAAGCCATGTCTTCAAAATAATCTTGGCTTCGAAAACATTTCCAGGGATTCTTAATGTGGATTTGTTAAGTTTATTGAAGACCTGAACAGGAAGAAACAGCGAAAACCGGAAGGAAAATATGGTTTTTATTCTTGGGATTGGTAGCCTATCAGCTCCTACCCTCCCTCTTTGGGTGTATGTGAATTGCCTCCCAGATGCAACAACAAGATTAAGAAGGGACCTCAGGATATAATGTTGTCGGATACGCAAGACGTCTGCTTCCTTGTAAAGTTCATCTGTGGGATATCGTCGCGGTTTCCCAAGGAAGACTTTAAGCACAGCCCGCTGAGCACGTTCGAGTTAGATCAAACTGGACTTGGCTACGCTACCCCAGACGCCTACGCAGTACTACAGCAATGATTGAAAAAGAGCTAGGTAGACTTTTCTGCACATGTCCTTCGAGGCACTGGCACGAAGAGATTTCATAATATAAATAAACTTATGGACTTTTTGGTGAGTGTCGAAATATGTTCTTTAAAGACAAATTCTGATCCATTATGATGCCCAGGTACCTGATCGATTTAACTTTTCTAATAACATTACAGCAGCACTGCGCGACATGACTTAATTAGAAGATTTATGTCCGGACAACAGGGACAGCTAATGTGGAACGTTATAAACTTAGTCTTTTCGACATTTAAGGTCAAAAGATTTCCATTGAGCCAGTCCGATATAATATGCATGCCGTTTTCTGCGGCGTCTAAAGCGTCCGTCCATGTATCACCGTGGAATATCACTGTGTCATCTGCGTAACAAATCATGTCTGACCTTGGAATGGTTAAACTCAAAGTGTTATTCATGTACACAGTGAACAATATCGGACCGAGAACACTGCCCTGTGGCACCCTGAAAGTGACAGCAAGGTTTCCGCTTACATAGTCCCCGATTACCGCATACTGCCATCTATCCGTTAAATAACTTCTGAACGAATCATGAGGCAGTGTTGAATGCCTTGGCCAGGTCAAGGAAGCCCCCAATTGTCCGTTGCCCCCCATCAATCTTCAAGGAAACAATATCTGTCAAAAGCCCTATGGCTTGCTCTGTGGACCTGCCTCGTCTAAAACCGAATTGGCGTCCAGACAATAGGTTGTGTTTCTCCAGAAAACCGATGAGACGTTTATTACAGAGTTTCTTCAAGATCTTGGATGTAACACTTAACAGAGAAATAGGCCTATAGTTGTTGAGACAGTCTTTGGCTCCCTTCTTATGGATCGGTGAAACAACTGCCATCTTCCAACAGCTAGGAAAAGTATCCGTTGACATACTCAGGTTACAGATATGCGTTAGGGGGTTTAAGATGTATGGCTTGATGAGCTTGAGGAGAAGTGGACGGATCCCGTCAGAACAAGGTGCACTATCGTCTTTCATGTCAGTTATTATGTAATCGATTTCAGAAATGTCAGTTGGGGGAAAAAATAAAGAATCTTTGGATCGATTTAATAGGGTAGCATCACTGCATAGTCTATTCTCTGTCATATGGAGTTTTTCTAGGATGTTGAGAGCCAAGCGTTGACCCATTGAGACAAAATGGCGGTTGCATTCATCAATAGATGAAGAACTGTCTTTTTCGATCCTAGTAATTGTTGGTTGTCATTCGTTTTTTTCGGGTTTTCGCAAATGTCTTTAATACCCCGCCAGAGTCTTTTTGGGTGATTACTATGGCTCTTCAGCTATTCACACTCTTTCCTTTCGCTTGCTTGATTTCCTTGCGCTTATGAAGGATGTCGTTACAAAAGTTCCTGTATCTTTGGTATACACAGTTTAACTCCAGGCTAGACGGATTTGCTTTTGATTGAGCATGCAGTGTGTCTTGGTGGCGCATGCACTAAATTAATCCAGGAGTGACCCACGGTTATAAACTGAACTTTGTACGACTAATTTTTACCTGTGCAGAGTGTTTTTTTTTATGATGTCCGATAGTTTTGTTGAATAGTAGGACCGCGTCATTAATTTCAGTTCTAGACATTACTTCTACCCAGTCGAGTTCGTTTACCTCATTTGCGATTTTAGAGTAATCTATTTTTGTTCTAAACCTATTACGGGGTGGGTTGTTAGCTTTTAATACGTTTGTTCCTAGGATAACAAGGTCATGGTCAGTTATTGAAGATTTGCAGACTACTCCTTGTGTTGAACTTTTAGATCTAATAAAGGCATGGTCTAAGCAAGCTTTGCCTCTAGTTGGTTTGGTTTGCATCGGGATTATTATCAAGAAGGTTTATGTTCATGTCCCCTGTAAAAATCACGCATGGGCTACTGCTTAGAACATTTAACGAATTTTCTAATGAATTCAGAAACCTATCAATATTACTGAATAAGAGAGAGCTGTAGATTTCCAGGAGAGTAACATCTATGTTAATTTTGACTATAAGGCAATTGGCATCATCTAATTCCGGCTCGCATAATGAAACTGTCCAAGTATCTCTTACATAGTCAGTAACTTCACCATTTTTGTTGATAACCTTTGGAGTGCGATAGCATTTGTACCCTAGTAACTGATTGACTATAGAGTTATCGTTAAGCCAACAAACACTCTGTTACATCAAATTGGCAGTCGAAACGGTGAAGTACCGTTTCAAGCTCGGGAAAGTTCTTTTGCAAGCTCCTTATATTGCAAGTCAGTACCTTAAAGTCATTATTAATAAGCAAATCCTCTGGTCTATCAATGATGCGGCAAGGTAATGTCAGTGTTTCGTCGATTTTCATTACACAGAGGCTTCGCACCATTCAGTACAAAAGACGTTTTTCGTGAAAAGTACCTTTAAATATCCATTTTTCGGAATCTTCTTTTTAGTAATCGTAACGTTCGTCATTGTATCATTTAGTGACCTTCTTTTAAATAAGTACTCATTGATGTATTTTAATAAACAGTTAAAAACCAGTTATGAAGAACTACAAACTTACAGATCGATGGTCAGATAAGTATACTTTCGCATTTACATATGTAAGTATGGACATTTTGTAGGAAGTATACAATAATTTAGGATGGTGTGTCTCCTGGGTTGTGGGAATGAAAAACTGGAATGCTAGGGCAACAGCAGGAACAAGGTGGGTTATTAGACAGACGAAATCTGACACTCCCTTCCGCTTTACTCAGAGCGGGAGGGTTATTTGATGTTTTCCCAAAAAACTAGGATGGTGCGTCTAGTTGCGTCCATACTCTGTGTTCCTATCGCTACCTCGCTTCATTACACAAGTCATATATTACCACGAGTGGGCGTTTCCACACAATGTTTTCTTTCACTGTAACGGAAAAGCGAAAGAGGAAATAAAAATACTTTGTTTTCAAATAGAAATCTATAATATCGAACGTTAGCCTCAAATACATATGTGTTATAATTTGTTGTTTTTTTATGTTCATGTTTTATCTTTATTTTGAAAATTGGTTATTAATTACAGTTTTACACGTCATTTATTTTCGTAAGTTTAAACTAGACGAGGCCGGTATTTCCTAACTGAGTACCCTGAGAAGAAATACCAAAACAAACTCAGGGGTCCGTCTCTTTTAAAGCCTATACAATCCTTATTTGTTAAAATATATGGGAACCTTGTAGGTAATTTGTCAGATGACGTATAGCTTAAGAGCCATTAGACGTTTTTTCGCAAATTTCTAAGATTTCAATCGCCTGCTTTACCATCTTACGTCATACTTTGAATTTTTAAAATACATGTCTAAAATAGATCAATTATTAATGAAGTGTTTCTTCGTTTCACATTTACTTAAAACATGTGCATCGCTTTGTGGTGAGTAATCTCCCAAAAGTAGTTTACTGAAAAATCATCGTAGAGTCAACTTCAGATTCCGGAATCTATGTCTAATGTTCACAAATTCAGGTGAAAAAAATATGGATAGTATAAGACATATACTTGATTTGTAAACTAATGTTCAATATTCAGGATTATTTATTGCATTATTTAGAAAAAAAATAAAAACTATTGTCTATTTTTAGGTGCTGTAGCGCAAATTTATCGCGATTATTCGCATTTAATAAGGCGTAATTTCGATAAAAAAAATTACGTCAAAATAAACTTTGTTCTGTGAAGAATTCAAATAAATAGTTTTTATGACAATGCGATCATGTAATTTTGTAATAACATGATTTTAAGAACGCTCTAAATTACTATATATTACGTTGCCCAAGCTAGCTGCATTCAGCCACTCTTCGCCCGACGCTCGCCCGAGACGGTCGTGCCGCTCTGCGCTCCCGATCGTTCCGTGTCTGTGTCATCGCTTCGTCGCGCTCGCCGTGACGTCATTCGTAGTCGCCGACTACAACTCTCGATCCGGAACCGCCTTTTTCAAGGCAGTGAAGGATATTTTGTTTCTATAACAGAGTATCGTCAAAAACAATTTGGTTTGGCCCCTTCAGGGTAAAACCACAGTTTCGTGGTCCTTGGTTGGAAACCTCACGGTGTCAACAATACCAAGGGGGTGCTGACCCGACGCACCCGCTGATCCCCTTCAGGGTGAAGCAGTCAATTGGAGTCGAGTGCTAGGTTTTGGCCTTGGGGGATCTCCTAGTCAAACCTAGTTACTGAGTTTCCTTTTCAGCTACACACCTAGTGTCGGTTGGGTGTGTCTACCCCTTCGCACTAGACCCAATAGGGCCCGGTTCGCACAATAAGACTGGCGACCGGTTACAAGCTTAGGGCTCACCATTAGGTACTCACCTCCCAGTCTCTACCCGACTGGGAGGGTTACACATCCCCGGACCCATCCATCCGGGGAGTTAGTACAGTTAGGCTTTAAATAGGTCCCCCGCGGGAGAGAAATCTCCAAAATTTCCCCATTAAATTTTTGATCCATTCGCCAATCATGGCAAACTCCAATATTTTGGAGATATTGCTAAAAATCCTTAAGGAAAACCCTGCTATTTCCGCCAAATATGGCGGAATAATCCAGCGTGAAATCGCTAACTGTCCTCCGGCTACCGAAGCCAACGTCGCTGATTTTAGTGACGCGCTTGACAGCCCATTATCTCCCCCGCTTGCTGATCAAGGCATTCCGGTTGGTCAATTCACGGAAGTGTTTATCAACTCCGATCCCATTGTTCATCGAACAACGAACGACTTCCAGGTAGATAGCCCTCTATCGCTCCCGCCCGCCGACAATGTCGTGCCGACCGCCCAATTCCCGAAATCATCCATTGTTTCCGGCCCACCTACTAATCCCATTGTTCATAAAACAATGGACGCCGCGCAGGTGTGCGCTGCAGTTGAATTCCGTGAAATGGACACCACCGAACCTGTGTCCAATAACAACTCCGACAATGATTTGTCATCATGCCCCTCGTCCTCGGAAGACGACTTTCAAGTCGTCACCGGTGGCAAGAGGAAGAAAGGGAAAACCTCCCAGGCCAGCAAGGCCAAAAAGACCACCGCGTCGCCCCCGTCCCCAACTCAAACGCCCGTTCGACCCGCTAGCCCCGTCCCAACTACCTCTGCTCGCGCGCAGAATAGTCGTCCCCCCAGCCCGATAGCCCAAACTTCCTCAGCCCAAAGGAAGCTACGCCCTCCGCCCCCCTTTTACATCCAGGACAAGGGTAAATGGACTGATGTGTCCAAGATGTGTGTTGATCGAAAGATCAACTACACAAACGCCCGTGCCTGCCAAAATGGCATTAAAGTCACCGTCCCTACGTCAAACGACTATAGGGAACTATATCGCGCCCTCCGTGAAAGGAATATTTCCTTTCACACTTTCTCCTTCCCCGAGGATACGCCCACTCGTGTTATTATTAAACGTGTCCCTAAAGAAATCCTAGTACAGGATATTAAAGATGACCTTGCCGATCAAGGTATACCAGTGATCGCCGTCCATCGCTTACATAAAGCGAGAGGCGGTGAATTGTACGACATGGTTCTTGTCATTTGTGAACCAACCGAAGGTCATCACCCGATTTTCAAGATTAAGTCCATTTGCTCCCTATCCGGCATCTCAATTGAAAAGCCCTACAAAACCGCAACAGTGGGACAATGCCACCGTTGCCAACTGTATGGCCATGCGCAGAGCAACTGCTATGCTACTCCCAGATGCGTCAAGTGTCTGGGCGAGCACAGCACTGCGGACTGCCCTCGGCCCAAAGACCGAACCCTCTGTTCGGAACCACCCAGCTGCGTTCTCTGCGGCCAGACCGGTCACCCGGCAAACTACCGCGGCTGTCCAAACTCGCTCCTAAATTAGCGAAGCGCGCCAACACCCGCCAACAAAGAGAGGCACCTTCCTCTCAAATTCCCCAACGTCTCGCTCCTCAGAGACCATCCCCGTGGAACAGGCTAAACCACGAACAAGCCTTTCCCTCCTTGACCCCTGCCAAACCTTTGCAGGCACTGATGGATATACCCATCGCAGCGCAGATCCTGCCGATAGCCGTGGCTCCAGAGGCCACAGCCAGTCCCCAACCCGAGCCTCAAACCACTGCTGCTCCTGCAGCCAAACAACCGCCCAATCCCTCACCCGTCGCGCACGGCGAGTCTTGCGGCCAGACTCTACTGCGCCACTATAGAATATTTATGACCCGCCAAGCCAGGTCTCTCCGCGATGCCCTTCTGGCTGCCGAGCAGTAGAATAACGGCAAAATTACGACGGCAATGTACAGCCAAATATTCAGCACACACAGTGATGTCGTGTTAGGCCTCGACCAGATGGATGCGATGGACTGATCCAATGGATTCCCAACGCACAAACCACACTAGGCCTCGATCCCTCAAATTAGGTTTTTTCAACGCCAATGGCATTTTCAACCAACGCGCCGAAATAACTAAATTCCTCCGCGACCACCAATTAGACGTCCTCCTTATACAGGAGACCCTTTTGAAACCCCACCGCGCTGACCCCAAAATTGCGAATTACCGTCTAGTTCGCAATGACAGAACACGCTGCCACGGCGGCGGTACCCTTATTTATTATAGGAAGGAGTTATACTGCATCCCTCTGACCCCACCCGCGCCTCTCTCTCACCTAGAGTACTCTGCCTGTCGACTAGGCATGACTGGTCATCCTCCGATAACCATCATCTCTGCCTACCATCCCCCACCATCGGTCGCGTCTCTTGCTTCAGACGATCCTATCGCGCTCACCAGCGATCTCACGACTCTCTTTGGCCTGAGTGACTCCGTCTTACTAGCGGGCGATCTCAATGCCAAACACCCCGCTTGGAACAGCAACACGACAAATGCCAGAGGCAGAATCGTGTATAACCTAGGCGCGACCCTAAACTATGACGTCATCGCTCCGTTGACTCCCACCCACTACCCACACGACCACAACCATAGGCCCGATGTCCTCGATGTGGCGCTCCTAAAGAATGTAAACCTCCATTTACACTCCATAGAAGCGCTTCACGAACTCAACTCGGATCACCGTCCCGTTATCCTACACCTAGGTTCGCGCTCGGGTAACCATGATCCTACCCAACCTCCTCCGACCCAATTGATCACCGACTGGAGGAAAGTAAGTGAAAAACTGAAATCCACCACGTCGCCTCACTTGGACACCATTCCTGACCACATAGTCTCAGTCGCTGACACGACGGCGGCGATCGACTCGCTTACAGATCACGTACAATCCGTCCTGAACGATTGTTCAAGGGAAGTTCCAGTAGGGGTAGACCACCACTGGAAACTCCCGGACGATGTACGGAATCTGATAACCGAGAAGAACGCAGCCATCCGTGCGTACAGCGCTTTTCCCTGCGCCGCAAACAAAGCTCACATGCGCAACTTACAGCGTGCTGTAAGGAAACGCATTGCCGAGCAGCGTAATGCGAGCTGGGACAAGATGCTGAGCGAACTTGAGCCCACCCATCTTGCCTTCTGGCAGCTTCAGAGGAAGTTACGATCTACTGAAGAGACCACAATGCCTCCTCTCATTCGTCCCGATAAGAGTGTCGCCTTCGACAACTCTGAAAAAGCAGAATGCCTAGCCGACAGCCTAGAGTCCCAGTGTTCTCCCAGCTCTCAACCAGTAGACCAAGCCCACCTCGATATGGTGAACGCCGAAGTCGAACGTAGAACTTCCCTTCCGCCCGTTGAAGATCCCGATAATCCATTGGCCCCCGTCACTCCTGATGAGGTCCAGGATATCATTAAAAGTCTCCAACCGCGAAAAGCCCCTGGCTCCGACGGCATCACTAATAGGGTTTTCAAACTTTTCCCCGCCCAGCTTATAGTGCTCATGACTGCCATCTTCAATGGCGCATTGAGCAATAATATGTTCCCCACAACCTGGAAACAGGCCACCGTCATAGGTATTCCCAAACCAGGCAAGCCCAAGTCTGACCCGTCTAGCTACCGTCCCATTAGCTTACTCAACGTCCTTGGCAAAATCTATGAAATGCTTATATATAAGCGGCTCAAAGATTTTGCCGAAGCAAAGAGTCTTATACCCAATGAGCAGTTTGGATTTAGAACCGAACACTCATGTATCCAACAAGTCCACCGCATCATAGAACACGTCAGCGCCGGCTTCCAACGGGGCGCAATAACGGGAGCCTTATTCTTCGACATAGCGAAAGCGTTCGACAAAGTCTGGCACAATGGCTTAATCTATAAGCTATACCAACTCGGCGTGCCTGACCGTCTCGTGCTCATCCTACGGGACTTTTTATCGAATCGCACCTTTCGTTACCGAATTGAGGGGGAGCTTTCCTCCCCCCATCCCATTCGCGCAGGAGTTCCTCAAGGCTCCGTACTATCCCCCCTCGTTTTCACGCTATTCACTAGCGATATCCCCAAGCATAAAAATACTCAGCTAGCCCTATTTGCCGACGATACGGCTATCTATTATACCGGTCTTAAACCCGATGCCATCGCTCGCACTCTCCAAACTTCCGCAAACACTCTGGCCAAGTGGTTCCGGAAATGGAGAATCGAAGTCAATCCAGACAAAAGCCAGGCAGTCCTCTTTTCTAAGCCGCGGATAAACCCACCCTCCCCCCGTCCGATTACCATGTACGGCAAGCCGATCCCCTGGGAAAAGCAAGCCAAATACTTAGGCGTGGTCCTCGATAAACACCTTTCCTTCGCTGAGCACATAAAGCAGGCACGTTCGCGCGCCGCTTTCGCTCTAGGTAGGCTCCACTTTATTCTTAGCTCCCGCAGCAAGTTATCACTCAGGTGCAAGCTGCGTATTTTCACCGCGGTCATCCGTCCCATCATGACCTACGCCTGCGTTGTTTTCGCACACGCAAAGCCCTACCTCCTCCACAAGATGCAGACCCTTCAAAACCGATTCCTCCGTAGAGTCACGGGAGCCCCCTTTTATGTTCGAAATGAGCTTCTTCACGTAGACCTCAAGATGCCCACCATCCAGCAGTTCATGAAACGTGTCTCCAAGCGTTTCTTTGATACTGCAATCCAACATAGGAATCCCCTTATCGTATCGGCCGCCCAATACGAACCCTCGCGTATCTCTAAGATTCGCCGACCAAGGCATACCCTTGTCACTCCCGATGACGCAATCACCCTGCTCCAAGAGAGCCGTAGGGAAACAAGTACAGTGGCACACAAACACAAAAACCGACCGTCCTTCCGTCCTCGCCGCCGAGGCCCGCCGCGACGTCCCCGTAATAGTCCGCCCCGACCCTTGCCAGAGCCAGCCCGCGACGCTGAGCCAGTAGCTTTAAATTCCCTTATTAATAATAAAAATGATATGATCCAGCCTGTCCCTAGCTGCCCTCCCACTGCGACGCCCTAAGCCGAGGTCCGTACCCCACAGGGGGTGCCCTTAGCGTGTAGTCGCCTAGTTTGTAAGTTTTCTAATAAGCCCTGGCTGGAGGCTTTAATTAATTTATTAATTAAAGCAACCACAGGCAAGCCCGGTTAAGCAGCCGACAACCTCAGAGGTTGACCTGCGAGATGCCACACACAAAAAAAAAAAAAAAAAAAAAAAAATAGCTGCATTCAGTACGGCGTGAGCGCCCTCCGAGGTAGGACCTATGTCAATTTTTTCCGCGTCCCGACAGTCGAGCGCACGTATTGAGAACGCTAACTATATTACGACTACGCGGGTTTTGATACTCGTATTTTTTTTTGTAATAAATATTTTTAGTGCTTTATACGTAATTGTTTTAGCTATGGAGAACAGGCACGGTGTATACCATTGTGTCAAAAAAGGGAAACGCAATAATTATGCATCATTAAAGAATGCACATGAAGCAAGGTACATCTTTTTTAACCGACTTCAAAAAAAAAGGAGAAGGTTCTGAGTTCGTCGGATTTGTGTATGTATGCTCCCCGATTACTTGAAGACGGTTAGACCGATTTTAAAATTCTATTTTTTTGTTTGATAGGGTATACTTTCTTATTGTTTCCATTGTCATCACGTCAGGATCTGATGATCGAATCATGGAGAAATCGAGGGAACTCTTCAAATATTATAGGCACACCTATAGCGATTTGGTTATTTTTTGTAGTAACTTGTGCAGTTGCTCTTGAAAAACACCATTTAGTGAAGTGGAACTGATGATGAAGACCACAGATGGCCACCGGAACTACTCAATAATAAGTATTTCGTGGGTTGTGATTCGATTACTTGAATATGGCTAAGCATTTTATGCTCGTTACAATGCATAATTATGGTGAAGTAAAGCTGATGGTGAAGTACCAGGAGAACTCCTCAAAAATTAACGGCTCTGCATCGGGAAAAGCTATATTTTGTATAAGGTGATAAGTAGTTGACATTTTGGCTTTTGTAACTTAATAAATTACAAATTAAAAAGCGTTAAAAACACTTTTTAACTAACTTTTTGGAAGTCGGTGTCCAAACACGAAAATACGAAAAAAAAACCGACGAACGAAAGCAAAGTCGGTTTTATTTTTTGTTTAAAAGTTTTTTGCATTTATAATATAAAGTAATACTTTGATGTAGTCTAAATTTAGGGCTACCAACGTTTTGAGGAAAAAAAATCACAAATAATCACAAAAGATAGAAGCACTTATAAAGTATCGTGCATTATTCATCCTTCAAATGGCTGATATAGTAAACAATATTTTATCTGAGCTGGAGGATATTGCAGTTGCAAAAGCGTATACTTGTCTTCCGGAGGAGTGCATAAAATATTTAAAAATATCAAACGATTCTACTACAATTCTACACGTCAACATACGCAGTATAAAAAAGAACTTTGACGAACTTCTAACCCTCCTTTGTCTAATTAAAGTAAATTGTGACGTGTTGATATTAACCGAATGCTGGTTAAGTAAAATCAGGAATATTCCGGTGTTAGACGGCTACACCTCTTACTATACAAAACAAACTAAAAATCAAAATGAAGGAGTGGTTCTGTATATAAAAAGCCACATCCAATGCACCGTACAGGAACCAGTTTTCACGAATGGTAACTGTCTTGTTTGCCAAATAAACAATAAACTAGCAATAATAGCCCTGTATCGCTCGCCGTCATATAATACAAAAGTAGAATTTGATCGTTTCATAGATAGTTTAGACAGTGTTCTTTCATCCCTTAATACGTTTAACAATATCTATCTCATTGGAGATGCTAACATAAACATTAAACCGCCTAATGTTGACGAGCGCTGTGTTAATTATTTAACTCTAAACGCTACTCATGGTCTGTTACCTGGCCATTACATTCCAACTAGAATTAATAATTGTATTGATCACGTTATATTAAAATCTAGAGGAACTACAAATGTGCTTATCCTAGAATCCCACATCACTGATCATCTACCACTACTTGTACAAATTAATGGTACAGGACCAATCAAACTATCTGTACCTGCCTATAAGATCCCAAAAATTGAATACTCCAACGTTATAAACGATATCGAATGTCAGGATTTCTCCCAAGTCACAAATACAGGCGACCCTAATATAGCCTCTACCAATTTAATTAATATACTTCAAACTATTTTAAAAAAGCATACAAAAGTAGTCACTGTTCCCAAAAGGAACAGAAACCTCAAGCCTTGGATAACGCCAGGTCTACTTCGTTGCATTCGGCACCGCGATAATCTCCACAAAAAATCTCGTAATCTACCCAATAATGATATTTTGAAGATCTCATACAGACGCTACCGGAATTATTGTAACAGCCTTCTTAGGAAACTTAAAACAGTACATGAAAAGTTCAAGTTAGAAAAGGCTAAGCACAACCCTAAAACATTATGGAATAAAATAAAAGAGATTACAAACACGAAAAAAATATCCACGCCACCTCTAGAACTCTTAAAGACCCACTCTGATCCGGACACTGCAGCCAGCGATGTATGTAAGTTCTTTGCCAACATAGGCCCAGACTTAGCTTCCAAAATCCCAGCCACCTCTCAGCAATTTACTCCACCTAAAAAGTCCTCCCCAAATTCTTTTGTTATTCTTGAAGTTGACAATGCCGAGGTTGAGTCCACCATTATGAACTTACGGCATGATAGTGCTACTGGCTGGGACGGAATATCCACTTCTCTTCTAAAACTCTGTAGAAAAACCCTTGTACCTTTAATAACACATATAATTAATATATCGTTAGATAAAGGACTATTCCCTGAACCCTTCAAAAAAGCCCTAGTCCATCCGATTCACAAGAGCGGGAACAGAGACTGTGTAAACAATTATAGACCGATTTCAGTTCTCTCGGCTATTTCTAAGGTTATGGAAAGGTTGATTAATAATCGTCTACTAAGCTACTTAAATAGATATAAAATCATAGCACGCAATCAGTACGGCTTTACAAAAGGCTTCTCTACAGAAGATGCAATTACCGACCTAACTGAATTCGTAGCTAGGAAGTTAGATGATCACAAAAAATGTCTTACTATATTCCTGGACTTAAGCAAAGCCTTCGACACAGTCTCTGTTCCCACGCTCCTGTCTAAACTGGAGGATATAGGCATTCGTGGAAAAGCACATGATTTTTTCAAGAGTTACCTCCAAAATAGGAGATTCAGTGTCAAAATAGATTCCTGTGTCAGTGATGAATAAACAATCACATACGGAGTTCCGCAAGGCAGTGTGCTGGGTCCTACATTGTTTCTAGTGTATATAAATGACCTTTGCTTACTGCCTTTCCCGAACTCTAAAATCTTCACATACGCTGATGACACTGCAATTGTTGTTTACGGTGATACATGGTCCGATGTGAAATCTTATGCTGAAGAATCGATACGAGAGGTTGTGAGATGGCTTCAGAATAATTTATTATCTTTAAACTTGGTAAAAACCAATTACATACCTTTTTCCATCAGCCATAGGACCAAAGCCCCACCGGAATTTAGCATAACAGCACATACATGTGCCATCTCCAATCCGTGCTCGTGTACAGTGTTATCCCGTGTCACTGAGACTAAATACCTGGGTGTAGTGATTGATGACGGGCTGAAGTGGTACTCTCATGTCGACAGTTTAGTTTCAAAAGTTAGAAAATTAATCTACATTTTTAAGTCACTAAGACAATGCGCCGATCCGAAAACTCTAAAAATTGTGTATTTTGCTCTTTGCGAGTCCGTTATCAATTATTGCATCCCGGTCTGGGGAGGCACCGGCAAAACTAGGATGCTGGGACTGGAACGTGCACAGAGAGCAGTGCTTAAGGTGATGCTTGGTAGACCGTATAGATTCCCTACTACTGAATTATACGCGGACTGTAGGGTACTTACTGTGCGGCAGCTGTTTGTGCTCCGAACCACACTCAAGAGACATGGTCAGACTCCAGCACCAGATCACACCAAACGCACAACCGTAACCACATGCCCATCAATATCCTATAAAACTGCCTTTGCCAGCCGCCAGCATTATGTGTTGAGCTCACTTATCTACAGAAAAATAAGCAAGTACATCCAAATGGCTAAACTTAATGGTTATGAAGTTAAGACTAAATTAAAAAACTGGCTGTTAGAACAGGACTATTGCCGTACTGAAGACTTACTCGTCTATCCACGGTAACTACATAACCGCACGTTCATTCTCACAAGTTCACTCTCACTAAGTATACACACATACTTGCACACATGCACATACAAACACACACACACACACACACCCAAACACATTCACATAACTATATATGTATAACCTCGTGCTATTTTTATTTTTATTGTATTTTTTATTTGGTATAGATTCCAAACTTTGTTATTAGGTTTCATAAAAACAACACAAATAGAGAGAATTATTTGATCACGAAGCAACAGCAGAACACTGACTCCTAAGTCACAGGTTTACCCTAGTTTAGGAGGCAGGGTTTCCAATGATTGAGACACCCTTTTAAATTCAAAACTATATTGTAACCTAATTAATAAGTAACTATGTAACAAAGGTTTTTTTTTTTTGGTGTTCAATAAAGTTATTAAGTTACTTAAGAAATTAAACCCTAACTGTTGTTCAGTACTGTAGAACTATAAATACAATTTAACGAATGTCATATTTCTTTATTGATTTATTTTTAAACCTACTTAAAAAAAACGGAGGAGGTTCTCATTTCGACTGTATTTTTGTAGTAGTTTTAGTAGATGTCTAGACCGATTTAGAAAAAACTTTTTTATTTGAAAGGATTTACTTCAAGGTGAGTTCCATTATCATCAAGTTAGGATCTGATGATGGAATCATGGAGAAATCGAGGGAACTCTTCAAATATTATAGGCACACCTATAATAAGTATTTCGTTGGTTGCGATTCGATTACTTGAATAAAATTTCTAAACAATTTATGCCCGTCACACTGCATATCGTGAAGTAGAGCTGATTTTGAAGTACCAAGAGAACTAAACGCTATCGTCCCTGCATTAGAAAAAAAAATGTTTTTCAAAAGGTGATACAAAGTTGACGTTTAGGCTTTTAAACTGGGTAAATTACAAACCAACCCACTAAAAAGCGACATATAAACAAACTTTAAAAATAAATCACTGCAAAGTGAAAAATTACTTTAATTTCGTGAGTCGGTGTCTTTGGTTTTGTAGTATCGTTTTTGATAATGAATTCCGAAATTAAAGTTATTTTTCTCTTTGCAGTGTTTTTTTGTAAGTCGGGTTTATTTTTTAATATAAAGTTTATTTTATTTGAGATTAAATTAAATTAAAAAAAAAAAGTTAAAATGTCAAAGACGATAAAATTCACCGAACAACTTTAATATTTTTTATAAATAACGTTAGATAGTTGATTATTTTTAATTTTCTCTAGAACTCATTCTAAATCACCGTTCGAAATAAACGTTTTTATTGCATTTTCCACCTCAAAATAAAAGATAAAATAAATTTTATTGCAATCGTATTAATCCTGTAGCTTTAGACCTTGGGCTTGATGATGCAATGGAACTTTCGAACGCAAACGTAAATATTATTTGGACTATTTATTTATGTAGTTACTTCAATTTAGGTGTTGAACCGAATGGTCGTCATCAAGCATTGTCTTTTCAGTTCCCCTTCAGAGTGACTGTGTAGTTTCTAGTCTATTCAGTGGTAAATTATTATATCTTATCTTAAATTTTATAGGAATAACTACCCGTTGCATTAGACATCAGACTTGACGATTTAGCGGAAGTTTAGAACTCAATAGTAAATACTTTTTGGACTTTCTATATTTATTTAGTTCTGAATTTAGTTAATACGAAACAGCATTACTTATATAAATAGGGTCTTCTACAGCGTGCCTTTTGTTTGGGACCCGGTATTTTGGTAATATTGAAAACGCCATAATCACAGAAAGATAAAATAGGTAGGAAGTTATCAGAGCTCGAATAAAAGGTACCTGGTAAAAAAGCCGAAAAATTTAAGATAATATATGTAAATAACGGCGAAAGTCTAAACTATATATATGAAACAGCACCAGTGTATAATCATATATACAACGTGTAATTTAAAGGGTATATACATACCGAGTGCACGGCTTCTTTGGATGATAACAAACGATATAGCAAGGGTTTTCTAATCTTTATGTCTACATGTGTGGAGCTTATTAGAAATTTCAATACATTGATACCAGAGACCGAATTTTTAAAATTAAGAAGAACGAAAAGAATTATCGTGTTATTGGCTAGTGACGTAGAAAGTGGTGACCCTCATAGTGATATGACACGTTTGTTATTATTGGTATTCAAGAAACATATGAAACCGATAATTTGGGGTCAATTCTGTGAGTCACTTATTTTGAGCTGAAACTTTGCATAGAGACTCCATACCAGATGTTGTCTTCAGTCCTTTTGGATAGATATGGGGTTTTCATTACACGTTGTATATGATTGCATAGGTAGAAAAATTTTGAACGTACAAAAATCTTCAGATATGTAGTGCAACAACTACTTGTATGAAGATAAACTAACTAACTAACTTTAGGGTAATATATTTTAAACATGTTATACAGGGTATAATGGAATATACATAAACCCTTAAATGGGGTAATTGTACTCATTATTATGAACGTGAAAATCATCATCAGCTGTTTAGTAAATTTTGTCCAGTTATGCACACTTATAAATGAACGAGGTCGTCTATTCTTTTTCGCAATTTTAAGGTTGGTCCAATAGTAAAAGATATTCATAATGATGATTACAATTACCTCTTTTCCAGTTTTACGTATGTATATTTCATTACAAAGTTAAAATTCTGAAATGCAAATTTTTATTTTTTAGAATAATTATAAAGTGCATGGAAGGTGAATAATAGATTGTCAGTACTTTTGGAGTCAATTAATCAATATAAGCAAACACAGTGAAAAGTTCGGCTACAATATGAGCTATCTAAAAATAGAAAAAGAGAAATGGATGGGTCTCATATCCAAATTTTACTTGAAATGTAAGATGTGTGTATCTAGCTTTATTCTGAAAACTTCAGACCCCAACACAACTGAAAAATCTAAACTCAATCAAGGCGCGGTATATGGTTCAATTATGACAGGAATATATATATTTTTGTATAGACGTGTGCCAACACTTTTTCTTACTTGTAACCTATTTGTAGAAATAAATATCATTTACAATTTAACGTAAAAAATAACCTTCCTTCTGAAACAGTTTATTAAAAAATAAATATCGGAAACTACAACTCATAACTTACGTGCGTACGTACGTACGTACACAAAAAGTGTGATTTTTCTTAGTTAAGTAACACCGATTTTACACTTTTGAGTTTAATTTTGTTGAAGTTGGTTGTCACATAACTTCCATTTTTCTTTTAAATATATACTTTTTACATATCTTTCATTTTTTAAATCTTAAGTCATTTAAGTAATCAAATCTCTTTCTTATAAAGACGATTATAACAGCTCAAGATTGTTTAGTCTGACTTGACACTCTCTCTACACTATTAGTGTTGTTTATGTGTGCATCGCCACGCAAACATACCGATTTTTACCTAAACTCGAGCGTTCAAATTTTGAAAAATGGCTCTTAATGAAGAAGGGACATTTGAGTTGGTCGCGAAAGTACTCAAACTGCCAGACAGCGTCTAAACAGAGTGAGAAAAGAAAAAAAAGTGGAAAGAAAAGCAAATTTAAAAAATCCACATAATCCTCACATAAGTACATAATTACAAAAAAAAAAAATCAAAAATATTCTACTTTACAAAGTAAATATTCATGTCAAAATAAATAATAAAAAGAAGATTATGTCAATTTAAATAAAAATACACGAAACACTAATGCTCCCTGTATATCATTGGAGCAGCTCAATCCCAAGCCTTTTTATCCTCAATATAGTCTTTAACCGTGTAAAAAGCTTTGTGAAAAAGCTTGCGTTTAAGACAATTTTTTTGTTGAGGCTCAATTCTAGCAAATGGCAGGATAGTTTATTATAAAAACGCAGGTATGCACTGGCATTTAAAAGAACCACCTATTTTCTATTTTTGCTGTATAGTGTTATATTAATTGTATTACTGTTTGTTATTTTTCCGTTTGATAATTTGCGTTTTTATTTTTAAGATATTTTTTATTTTAGTTACAATTACTATTCAAGAATAATAAACAATATTAGTTTGTTCAAGACCATACAGTTATTGTACCTTAAATTATTATGTATAATTATGTTAGAGCAAGACACAAAACATCTGCCGGAGTTTGCGAGAAAGTCTGCCGGGGTTTGCGGGAAAGTTCTAACGAACCTATAATGTACCATGTTTTATGCAAATAAATATTCTTATGCTTATAATGTTAGTTCGCCTTTAATTATTATTGACGACTAGATAAGTCCAGGATATAATATTTTACCTTTATTATTTTACACATGTTTTATGCAGAAGCTGTCAGCAACCTATTAAAATAAAATAAAAATAGTTTTCTAAAATAAAAATAAATACTTCCATGTTAAGTCGTACATATCCACAGTGTTCCAATCGATCAAAAAAGTGTCCCTCTGCTGTTTATGGTATTTATTGATCAAGGGATGCATTTAAAATGCACGAGTAAAACTCCCACTTGTCAATGTCAATTTCAAATGCTTTTTTTTAATGATGTAGTTTAGGTGACCTTTTCATTAAAAAAAATGTGAAAACGTAACTGTGGCGTTATCTTGCGTCTATCATCTGAGGAGGCCGTAGAAGCAAAAGCTTTTATCACTTTGTTCTGTGGTTCACTTTCTAGTGTCTCCATGATTCGTTTTCTGCTTTTAAGATCTTGTTTAATAACTCATAGGATCATTGGTGAAATACTGCAGACCACTCCCTTGAACTCATCTGGGATGTCGTCTATGAACTGTTTGTTCAAGAAAACGTCATACTTGTCCTTGAACCATTTTTTGTTCCTTCGACATTCCTTATAATATGTCATGGCTTTACCGAGAAATGGTTTAACAACTTCCCTTATGAGTCTATCTTTTTCGCTAGACGAGAGGTCTTTGAGGTGTTGACCCATTTTTCTAAAAACTCCAATGGTCAATTCCGAGGATGTTAGGTTGTCAGGTGACCCGTTCTTCTTCTTTAATTTTTACTTTCTGCGTAAAAGCATTCCAAAATCTGTAATTGACTACAACCTCCTTGCACATTTGCGAATACTTCCGGAGGTTGAGAAGTACCGGATGTGGCGCAGTCCACAGTATAGTTTGCCGCTCGAATACCAACATAAGGTTTGGCGCCCTCATGCCCCCCTTGCATTAAGTCATCCGGTCGGGGCCCGGATGGACATCCCTCAGCAGGTTGGGTAAGCCCCTGCTGAGGCGAAGTGGCGCCATGGCTCTGTAACAGCTCCATGGTGCCTCACCCCCGTTTCTCCAAGTCACATGTATAGCGCGTGGTTTTAGCAACAGCCTAACGAGGGTGGACCTCTTACTGCGCTACGTGTGTCCCGTCACACGTCAAAAAAAAAACATAGTGGCCAAACGCGTGCCTATATCAATAGTTAAAAAAAAACTAAAATAAAAGGTCTTCCAAGCATGTCATTGGATTTTATTCTTAAATGAGATAAGCTATTGTAGTGCGACGTGATTTTTTTATCAACGATAGGCCTTGTTACGAGCAAAATTATAGAAAAAAAATATTTCTCGGTATCCGGAGGTGATTTTCTAAAAATAAAAACTGAAATATATGCGCCCAAAGATGCTTTATCAGACTATATTTATATAAAATTAATATCTTGGACAGTTACGTTTTCAGAATTTATTTTAATTTTTTTTCATGAAAAGGTCACCTAAAGTTCATCATTTAAAAAAAAGTATTTTAAATTGACACATGGGAGTTTTACTCGTGCATTTTAAATGCATCCCTTGATCGATAAATACCATAAACAGCTAGGGAATTTTTTTTGATCATTTGGAACATGCGTATCAAACGTTTTATAAGCGCCTATCTATACTAATATTATAAAGCGGAAAAGTTTGTTTGTTTGTTTGAATGCGCTAATCTTTAAAAGTACCCGATCGCAAAAGAAGATTTTATTTTTATCGTGTTAAGGTCCGCGGTAGCGAAGCCCCGCGCGACCGCTAATGTAGTCTTGTGTCATAAAAATATTTTTTAATTGATAAAAAACCAAAACTTTTTCGTGTATCTGATTACTTATAAATCTACGTTGTATCAAATTTCTTCGCACATAACCCACAAATGTGTTGCTGGGTAGCTTGTTGTGCCATTACTTCTGGACTTGCGTGGTACACGCTTGAAGTACACAGAATGCCAATTTCAGGTCTAGTTTGAATAAATAACTTTTCAATTATGTTTTTCGTACGCACAAGTCATACAAGTCTTCACTAAAAATAATTGACCCAGGTGCTTTCGCTGTGCGATGCTTTTTAGACAAAAACAAGTAATAGTTTTAATTAATAAATTAAGTACCTACCGCAGCAATGGTGGCTCGACTAAGGACTTCTTGGTCGTGGATTCAAATCCAGGCAAGCACTTATTTTATAGTAATTTCCATCATCAAAATTAAAAGGAAAACATCGTAAAGAATTGGACATATGTCCTGGGACCGAGTGTCCATGCGACGTCCACCAATCCCCGCTGGGCCTGCGTGATTGTCAATCAGCCGTCAATTTTTCCAACATTGATTGAGCCGTTATCAATCACTGATTGATAACGGCTCAATCAATGTCCCAGCAGTGGGAATGTTTTAGGCCGATTGTGCTAATAAAGCACTTATGTGTACTAAATATTGTGCCCGACAGCCTCCCTGGCCTACTATTAGCCTCCGAGTTTAAGATCCAACCCACAATTGGTCACAACTTTTCGTATTTTTTTTCAATTACATTATTTTTTTTTAGTACATTCGAGCTTTGGATTAGTATTAAGCAGATATCAATCCTACTGAAGAATATGGGAATATTTGGTGGTTTATATTTGGTGTTTTGGGCACTTTTCCCAATGACACCTACACTGAAATATGTTCTGATGAGAGATTTTCTAGATTTAGTTAACTCAACTACTAAATAACACGTTTTAACAGCCTTCCAAAGAGTGATTCTAAGAGTTTTACGAGGCGAACGACATTTTTACGTATCATAAAATCTGTTCATAAGGAAATCTTTGTAAGACCCGTGTGGAAAGTAATGAGTTTCTTTGGTTTTACAACTGTGTTTGTATTCATAACGGCTTTTAGAGACTCCTTAATAAGTTTACGGCTGAATGAGTTTTATGAAAGAGTTTTATAAATACATAATGGTTTATGGAAATACGCAGGGTTTCTTATTAGTCTTTCTTGTTAAGGTACATAATATACACACAGACATAATACTGATTTCTGAAAGTGGTTATCAGTGTAACAAAACTGATAGTAACTTGCTACATTTATTCATGACCAGATAAACTGTATGTGCTGTAGGTATCTCAAAAGCTCTTTGCTCGAGGTCAATATTTATAACTCTAAAAACATTTGGTCCTTACGTGACCAAATGACAAGTTGATATATTTTGGCTTCTCAGCCTCTAGGCCCCTTAAAGTGGGTCAACAGCCCCATAAAATATTGCATACAATATTTATATTCTATGACAAGTTTACGTGATGCACCTTCTTGCCTTTTAAAGAAGGTTAGAGTTATCTATGGGTAGCCATAAAGTGTCTTGTTTAAAGAGTGGAACAGTGCATAATAATGGAGGGAGGCTGACCTACAGCCCTCGTGGGCCACAAAGGACGTTTTACGAGCATGGTGAAGGAATGAAATATACCGTTTTGTTTTTATTGAAAAAAAAAATGTTAAGTGTTGTCTATATTTATAAATGTTTTTGACTGGTGGAAGCAATTCATTTTGTAATTATTTAGTAAGATATTAATTTAAATATAGGGTAGCATGATATTGTTCCAAGTGTAGTCGGATTCGTCAAAGTTAGATTTTGAAAACGCCTATTTTAATATTTCCCATTTTATATATGCTAAAATGGAGAATATGTGTTGAATGAGTTTAAGTCTCCATCTAAAGACTTTTGATCCTCCAAGTCAACAGCGCGTCGTGTTCCACGCGCACCTAAAAGATCAGTTAGCACCATAGACGGAACCCAACAGTGCCAATGCCTGCCGGGGTTACGGAAATGTTCCGACAGGATAACGCGGCCCCGAAACGCAAGGGAAAATTAAGGAACAGGGTGATATTTTAGTCAGTAAAAGTCTGACACTCCCTTCTGCCCTACCCAAAGTGGGAGGAGTCATTTGATATTTTTCTCCCCCAAAATAAACTTACTTAATTTGATCTCCAAGAAATATAGATAGATAGATAGATGTATTGTACACCATAACATAATTAAATAAGGACTTAAAAAAACTACAAAGGGTGTTACAATGGGAGGTCTTACCACTACCACTACTATGCATGGAACTTAAAAATGGCTTGCAATCTAATGGATATGCCTTGGTGCAATGAAGGTGCAAGTGAATACCAGTATTTGACGTGAACTGTCGCCTAAATAACATCGCTGTTCCCGTTGGCGTTAAAACATCTGACCGTCCCAAATTTGGCACAAGTTCGTTTATATTAACGATGGTACGAGAGGACACGGTGTATGTAATTTATTTCCGTATGTAAGACGACACGTTGACGTAGCGACGAGGGTGTTAGCAGCAGGTTAGCTTAATTAACTCTGTGAGTGATGTCCACCCGCCCTTGTGGTGTGTCATTGTCTACACGTGCCTATATTAAGAGATTATTCAAATGCCAGTGTAGGAAATCGAACTCCATTAAATATTTAGTAAAGCAAGTATCGAGCATCAACATTGACACTAGCATTATCACTTCCTAAGCTATAATCAATATTCCTTTAAAGTAGTAATAATTAGATTTTTAAATCGATTCTTACTTATAAATATAATATTATTGTAACCAAACTTTTTTATTATACGTATCGGTCAACTGGAGGAGCGGAGAGCGTTCACCTGAGTTTGTATGACACAAGTATGTAAGTAGTATGACGATAAATACATCATCATCCCCAGCCTTCGTATACTGCTGAGTATAGGCCTCGCTGTGTCTGTGTTAATCCCCACGTTGGTTCCAGATCCATTTAAAATGCATAGTTCGCTAGTCGTTATCGGACTACAAGACAAACGGCGATGCACCATCGTTACATGGTGGACATCCCACCCACACGCACAAAAGGTTTTGGGAATACTTTCATTGTGCGTACGGCTAAGGAGTGGAATTCCCTGCCGGAGTCTGTCTGTGGCTATAACCTGGAAGTCTTTAAATCAACAGTGAATAGGTTACTTCTAGGCAAGCGTGCTTCATCTTCGACCATATCATCTCTTAACATCAGGTGAGATTGTGGTCAAACGCAAGCAAAAAAAAACATTCCTAACCAACCCATTATCAGCCTTTTTGATGATTAAAAATATGGGAAAATATATTCCTCCATCAGAGAACGGGAAATATTAAAATAATATACTAATATTTCACACAACAGTACTTTATAAAAATATTCCACACAAATATTTTATATTTTAAAAGCTTTCGCGCATTTTAAATGTTTACCATAAAAAAGAATAACACAACATGTATTTTTTATGGATAAAATATCGGTATTGAATAAAAATTCATCTAATGAATACTAAATGCTGTGAAAAACAAAATTGTAAAAGTTTTCAGCAAATAAAACTTGTTTTTTTTAAAAGGGAAGTTAACGTTTTGCCGGTTACTGTATAAGTTATATATGGCATTAGTTCAACTTACAATGGTAGATAATGAGGTTGAGCAATGGTGGGTAAACAATACTATTTATCTCAGTTAGGTCACTGCAACTGTTTATAATTTTACAACTTTGGAATCGGCGAGTAGGCTACATTTCCACCAGAGATGTGCGAGGATGCGTAGCGAGGGATGTGTTTGTAAAGAACCAATAGAATCGCTTCATTTACCTCGCCTCGGTCAGCACATCTCTGGTGGAAACGGCTCAGCGGAGCTAGATTTTTGCGCATACAAAACAAGCGAGGGATGTGTGCGAGAGATGTGTTAAGATAAGATAAGATAAGATACTTTATTTTGCAAATATGGGTAGTACAATAACATGTGGTGTAAGGGTACAATGTCAGTTCAGCCATATTTTACCAGAAGGCATGCAAAGGTACAATAATTTAATTCACAAAAGTAATTCAACTGTAAATTATATAATGTAATTAAATAACAAAAAATTATAAATTAAATCAAATGCAAAATCGATTATTATAACTAAACAATAATTACCAGATAATATGTATATAAAAAAAAAAACAAATATCTAAATCATAGCATTAAATTAAATGTTAAAATATAAATGTCAAAACTATAATGTCAAAAGGGTAAGTTGTATAATTAAAATTGAATAATAAATGATCACAGTTTAATCACAATTAATAGGAAGCGCCAAAATATTAATAAATTAAATGTTACAAAAAAAATGTCAAAATATAATGTCAAAAGTTAAATGTCTAAAGTTGAATGTCAAAAATGTAATGTCAAAATTAGGTTGTACAATTAAAATGGAATAATAAATTATCACAGTTAAATCACAATTAATAGGAAGTGCCAAAATATTAACAAATTTTATTTTCCATTAAGAAATCCGAAATGCTGTAATAAGTCTTGTCTGCTAAAAAGTTTCGCAATTTCTTTTTAAATAATGACATAATTAAATCTTTCCAAGCTTTGGGTAATTTATTAAATATTTTCGGTGCCATGCAGCAGACACTTTTGCGCATCAGTGTCGTCTTAGCCCTTTGGACACACAGTCCACTATTGTCGCGTCTATTTCGTGCAACCAAATCATTTACGCGTTCAAAATAAGCTGGGTTTGATTTAACAAACACAGCTATCTCCAAAATATAAACACAAGGCAAAGTTAAGATTTTGTGCTTGTTGAAATATGGATAGTGTTGCGAGGGATGTGTTGCGAGGAATGTGTGTTGAGAAGGATGTGTTGCGAGGTTTGCGCATCCTCGCACCACACATTAATGCGCATTTTCACAGCTCCGCTACACATCCTCGTAGGCACATTTTCATCGCACAGCTTTGGTGGAAACGCCCACACATTTTCACAGCACAGCTAGACATCATCGCACGACACATTTCCATCGCACATCTCTGGTGGAAACGCAGCCTAGGATTTCACGGATTGTTAAGTTAATATAATTACTTGTAAAAAGTTATACATACCTATTCTAAACGATTGTTTAAAATTAAAAATTATGAAAGGAACCTAAAATCATTTTTGAATACATATTCAATGATGTGATGTGATTTGTAATTTTTTTATTTTATCATTTTGTTGACGCTGTCGATGGTTATGTTTGATTATTGTCATGTCGTTAGTGTCGCAAAGTTTAGACGAATCGATTGACTTATTAAAATGATTGAATTATTAAAATTGGCTTACGCGTTTGGCCTCTACATCGCCATATAGGACTGATAAACACAATAACTCACTTTACGTCACGAAGTTCAGCAACTAGGTGAGTGAGGTTACGGACTTACGGAGATATATTCGAAGAAGCTTTTTGTGACTTATACTTATGCTCATATCAATGGAGAACATGTCTCAATAGCTCTCGGTAAACTATTCTAGATTGTATATTTAAAAAAATAGTTTAACTATTATTAAGGCGTGGATTAATTCCATATTTTAATTTAACACAAATCGCATCCCTTTTAACGAAAAAGCGAATGTTTGTGACGGCTGACCGCAGCCCACATATATGAAATTGCGCGTTCAAACAATATTATACCGTTCGTTTGTACAAGTTATATGAAGCAAGCACCACTGAGTTTTATTTTACTTTATTTGATAAATTGGAAATCAAATGGTAACGTAAAAGACTGTTCAGATACACGAAAGGGTTTCAAATACTGATTTCGTTGCGTGGAAATTAAATATGAATGTCACACAGCGCTTTCCAATTTAATAATGGATTTTTACGACAAATACATGTAGACGTGTGTTTTCATTTTCCTGTGACGAAGTAATATTTAGATTTGCGAATTTTTATCGCGGTATTACTGTTTTATTTTATTTAGTTTATTAAGGAAAACCAACAAGTACGCACTATACATGGTTAACATTAGCAACAACGTTATCCATATGTTATATATTCTTATTGAAAATGTGAGCACGTGTACAACATTACTTATTAATTTTTAGTAGATTTTAGTATTAGATATAAGAGTAAGCTCTTACTATATGTAATACTAAAATTTATACATATCTGAAAATAGGTCAATATTCTGCATTTTAGGTCAGTTTAAATAATTCAATACGATTTTTGTTCGCAGAGCTGAGTGTTTAATGAGTGACAGCGGAGTGCGGAGTCAGAGAGCGTAGTGGTTACTGGTGAATCGATTGTCTGCGACGCGTTGAGTCGCAGGTAAGGTTCCCGTACCGGATCAAATATTTGTATGACCTACAAATAATTGTAAAAATGCTCTCACAATAGAGAAAGTCTAGTTATTCCTGAAACTACCTGTATAATGGTTTCGCTCAACTAAATCTAAATTGATATTATTTAGACTTAAACTCAGCAAAAAGCTAAATAAATTATAAATGATCTTTATTTTGCAAATCGGTTATTAAATAACACCTTCACACGTCATTTTTTAGTAAATTTAAACTAGATGAGGCCGGTGTTTCCTAACTGACTACCCTGAGAAGAAACACAAATAAGAATAAAATACACTCTATTATGTAGTATGTCACAGAAAAATATCGATAAAAATACATTTAATAGGGTTACCGACGTACTGCAGAATCCGTAAAGGATTTGTCCTGAATTTTATTTGGTGGGAAAACTTTTTATAGACACCCCAGACTTTTCCAATCAATTTTAATCGGGAGTGAAAACCTAGGAACAGTTTGTCATCAACGTTTGTGCGTTCAAGTTGCCTCATGTTAGTACCGTCACACGGGACCCGGGATCGCGGAAGGAAATCCATGAGGATTTAGCCACCTCGAGAAAAACAGTGTACTTACATAAAGTAGCTTGTAAAAACACAAAGTGAAATTTCAGCTGTAAGCCCGTAGTATCGATCAAAATGACAGGCTATTTACCCAAAGTTATTAAGATAAGTGAGGAGAGGTGAGGACCTAGTTACCTTCGCACAACTGAGACCTCTTTGGCAGTCGTAAAATCTGACCTGGAGAGTATAACTAATACTCTTCGGGTCCAACGTCAGATCTGTGGTACTCTACGGGTGCGAAACGTGGAAGATAAGATAAACATCTCACGCCAAATTCAAGTCTTTATCAACCGCTGTCTCTGTCACATCTTCGCAATTTACTGGCTCGAGACCGTTTTCAATGAGGAACTGCTGGAAAAGCCATGAGTAATAGGTTTGTTACGGGAATTCCTCCGGAGCCTGTGTTGATGGAAAGGAATCCTCAGAAAAAAGGAAACGTGGCCATCCCCCAGAAACCTAGCGTCGTACCGTGGTGGTAGAAGCGGTGAGTAGCTAGATGACGTGGAGCGAAGTGAAGCGAGAAACTCAAGATCATTCGCAAAGGAGGTCTATAGTAGTCGCCCTCGGCCTCTGTGTTTTATATAATTCACCGGCTCGTGGAAAAGGTAGACCATATAAACACAATGTGAATTAAATAAGCATCACGTGGTCGTGCTATGGTCAGTAAATCTTAATGACGTTATTACGTATTTAAAGTACGCCATTTTCGTTATTAGCGTAAATGCACAGTTGTTGCCGCATATCCGAATTGCCCACACCCACAATGGCATTGTGGAATTTTCAGAAAAGCTTACAACAATATGCAGCGTAATGTGGCGCCTAAGGATTTATGAATAATAATGAAAAGGTAGAAATTTAGATTTTCGAAGGTACAATTTAGAGTAGGCCTAGTAAATTTTAAGGGGTTGCGGGAATGTTGCTGGTCATTTTGCTCACTAATCATTTTTATTATTAGTATTTTCCATAAAAAAAGAAATATTTAAATTATCAAGAAGTCGGTTAAAAATAGGAAGCTGGTGTCGGGAACAGGCTCCAAACTACCGGTGTTGGTAAATGGAAGAACAGAGCCATATCAAAAATAGTTTTTACCAATGGCATAGCGACATTAGTTAGAACTATTTTTCATAGTTTTATTTTATTTTATTCGCTAGTTTAAGGGGCTAAATGGTAGAGCAACTTGGTATTAATTATCTCAAATTTTGTTTTGGTTTATTGGTAATTTGGTTTCGTGCGCAAAATATTTCTTTCTACTTATATTTTAATTAAATAAATTTAAAAAAATTCAGTAAAATTCAATTAACTAAATTATACAACATTAAACTCTACTTAGTGTATATTATGTAATTGCGTGAGAAGCTCAATGGACAAGCTATCTAAAATATCAGATAGACCACCGCGTAGATAATTCATGGATAAGTCTTTTCCGACTCTCCCGTGGATGTCGACATCATCAACCAATTTCAAATCATGCTTTTGGACCACAACGGTTTCGACGTTTTTCTACGATTGAAAATTAACCCCAATAATCTTACATACGTTCAGCTTAAACCCAGCTGTGCCTATTTAAATTAAGATATTTAATTAATTGAATGTATATTTCGCTATTACAAGCCATAAGGTGTTGTTTTATTACCGCAAAAGTAAAATTGAAAATAAATATCTTGATAAAAAACTGTGTTTTTATCTAAGAGGATTTTTTAAATTTATTTAATAGGCTCGCGTTTGACCACCATCTCTCGTGATGGTAAGTCGGCTGCCCAAATTCAAAACCTAGTAACAGGTGATTTGAAGAAAAACACTTTTTTGGCATTTTTCGACTTACTAGACAGTATCAAAACGATGTGAACCTTAAAACACCCAGTTTCATACGTAATTTTAAAAATTTAATTTAGTAAGTCTAAGCAATTTGGCATGATTACGAAAATTTCCTTGAAGTACAAATTCTAAACTTAGTATGTCAGAATACAAATTTAAAACCCTAGCAGCTCAAGCGACTTACTAAGTTATGAATTTGAAATACCAACTTGCTATGTTTTGAATTTGGCGCCGATTGTAAAGTCAATGAAATTTCGTTTAGTAAGTCCAGTGTTACGGCGCACAAAGTGTCTCGAGAGTGTTAAAGAGACTCGAGGTGGCAAAAAACCTAGACTATCAAGAACACCAATCGAAGACCACATCATGAGCTATATAACCCGGCATTGAGCTACTACAGGAGAAACAATACACTGCTGACACGGTACTTGCCACGAACGCTTACGCTGCAATCTATGTATGTTATACTGACTTCATATTGAAGAATCCTGATGTCAAATGTTCTATTGAAACCTACAGAAATACTATAAAATCAATGAAAGTTTCCTTAAAATATCCTAAAGGGGACCAATGTGTTGATTGCGGAATATTCGAGGAAAAGATGAAAAATGAAAGTGAGGCATCAGTTGTCGAAAGTTTACAGAATGATTCCGCTCAACATAAGGGTAAAGCTGAAAAAGCTATAAAAAATATGCGAATAAAGGCAATGATACTATGGAACACTATTTTTCTATGGATCTTCAGAAAGTGACATTATTACCAGATATGCCAAAAATTAAAAATTAATTTTTTTTTATTCGTCTAGTGGCTTTCAGTTTAGCATTTCTTTATCAAGCCCAGGTTCGGTCGTGTACTGCGGTCGGTGAATACTGCTCTCATCTTTGGGATGGATCTGCCAAATACCAACTGGACGCGCTTGAGTCTATCGAGAGACGGGCCAAGAGACTCATTGGCAACAATTCACTGGTCGAATCAAAGCTCCAGAGCCTTGAACATCGACGACGAGTTGCAAGTCTATCGGTTTTCTATCGGTTACATTTCAGGGAGTGTGCGATAGAATTACACAATCTCTGGCTGTCAAGAGTGAATAGGTTACTTCTAGGCAAGCGTGCTCCATCTTCGACCACATCATCACTTACCATCAGGTGAGATGGAGGTCAAACGCGAGCCATCAATAAAAAAAATGTAAAAACGCAAAGATAAACAGCAAGTGTGTTATATGGCATGAAGCAATGATGGGTCGAGATGCCAATAATATAATAGACGCATTGATGGCTTTTCTTATTTTGGAAAGAGATGTGAAAAAATTAACTTTATGGTGTGACAATTGCACTGGACAAAATAAAAACTGGTTTTCGTTTACAGCGCTGGTAATGATTATTAATTCTGAGTGTATTAATATTGATACTATCACTTTGAGATTTCTCACTAAAGGCCACACCCATATGTCTGCAGACAGCATACACTGAAACATAGAAAAAGAGATGAGGCGTCGAGATGGAGTTTATGATTATGGGGACTAAAAGCCTATTATAGCGAACTGTAGAAAGGACATTGACATTATCGTGTAATAAGTGCAAAAATCATACCAACGGGTAAAAAAGAAATGAGTTCCACGGTGTAACACAAATGACGATCCTCTGATCACATTTTTGCTAAACCCAGTGGTTGAAGCTAAGTTCCTCAAAGGATCACGAAATCTGTTCTATAAAACAGATTTGATGACTCTTACAAAGAACTGAACTTCTTGATATTATTATCTGATCTACTTATGGTACTTTTTTTTTTTTTTTTATCGTGGTAAAATTATCAAATAAGTCCTCCCACTCCGGGCAGGGTGGGAGGGACTGTCAGACTTTTACTGACTAAAATCCACGGTGTTCCTTCAATAACCCTTTACATACCGGGGCCACGGTAACGGGATGAGTCCCACGACCCCGGCGGGCTTCGGCCCTCTGCAGAGGGGGCCTCGTCATGTTGCTGACGCTCTTTGAGGCGCGCGTGGAACACGACGCGCCGTCGACCCGGGCATGGTCCATGGTCGGACAGCGAGTTGCCCTTTACTCGCGGTCGCATGCCCGCGCCTACGGTGGCCGGAGATCGTCGGCCGACGTCCGACGCCGTGGGCGTCTACCACTGCGGCTGGGCTGGAGGGAGGACGCCATCCTCTCCCTCACGCGGCCCGCCTCCTCCTTCGGAAGCATGACTGCTTCGCAGAAGGAGGCGACCGCTTCCCACTCCCTCTCGCCCCGCAGCATGGCCTCGACCAAGGCCGGGCGCGAGAGGTCTCCGCCTATTGTCGCCGTGAGGACACGTCGGTGCTCTGCCCAAGCTGGGCAGTCCTGCACCGTGTGCTCGACTGTGTCCTCAGGGCGACCCTCGCAGTGGTGACACCCAGGCGTCTCTTCCTTACCCATCAGACACAGGTACCTCCCGAAACTTCCGTGTCCGGTGAGGACCTGCGTCATGCGGTAGGTCAGGACGCCGTGACGCCGATCTAGCCACTCCTCAAAGAGGGGTCTTACCGCCGCAATTGCGGCGTGCCCGTACTTATGGTACTTAGGGATTGTTTTTATTTCACTCGGTTATAAACACTATGCATAATGAATTTGTTTTGTTTTTACTTTTACCATATAAAATCAAATTGATAACCTAGTGAGCAGACTTACTAAGTTTCGATATTGTTTTTACAGAAATATTTGAGTAAATTCACAAATATAAAAACTTTTTTGCAAAAAAATAAAACCGACTTCCATATCAAAACACTACAAAGCCAAAAATAATTTTAATTTCGGTAGTCGGTGTTATTGGTTTTCTTTTTTTTTCACACCGCCTTCCGAAATTAAAATTATTTTTGGCTTTGTAGTGTTTTGATATGGAAGTCGGTTTTATTTTTTTGCAAAAAAGTTTTTATTTTCGCGCTTTTTAGTGGGTCAATTTGTAATTAATCTAGTTATAAAAGCCAAAATGTCAACTACAAAAAACTAAAAACGCGCGAACAAAAAACACAATATAGAGTAACCGAAAAGATCATCAATGTAAACTTTTTTTTCAGACTTTTGTTGATTTTTCAGAAACGGCTTGTTCGATGTCGATAAAATTTTCATGGGACCATTTGGGAAGTATACCCTTTCCAACAAAAAAAGAATTTTTCAAATCGGTTGGCGAGCGACGGAGCTATGCCCGAACAAACATAAAAAAAAAAAAAAAAAAAAAACAAACAAACATCCGAATTGAGAACCTCCTCCTTTTTCAGAAGTCGGTTAAAAAACAAAGTATAAGCGATTCAAGTGCAACCATAAATTCGATAACTATAACGATTTTTTTTTTTTTTTTTAATCATAATCATAAACTTTATTTCAAAAAAGGATATTTGTAATACATAAATGGGTACTAAATCTAAAATGTGAACTCGTAGTACTTATAATATTCTACAAATCTGTGGGTGTGGTTCTGCTCTCCTAGGTAAGCTGCAATACAGCCTGTGTTTAGGAGAAGCAGTGCCCGCCCCATTATTGAATATAATTTATTTTCTAACAATTAAATTAAGGACTAATATCAATCTATCCTTTAGTATATTTTACAATTAATAAAATAAAAATCTTAATCTTAATTTGTATAATAATTGTCTTAAACGTATGTGTGTTGTGTATTCGTGCGTGTTTATTTGTGTGTAGTGCATGTTTATGTATGTGGTATGTAATGCATGTATTGTGTATAGGTATGCGGTTGGAGTGTATGAAGAGTACAGCAACAATACTAACAATATAGATTTTAGGCAACGCTTAAATTTTTTATTTTATGTAGGTACGAACATGACATAAATTCTTCTGTCTCGTCATATGATTTGCCTAGGAGAAATGAATGAATAATTGTTTTAAATTGACGTAAAGGTAGTTCATAGACCGGTAAGGAGGAGTTAATTTTATTGTAGAGGGTAGGACCAAGGTAATAATAGAATCTTTTTGTAAAGGTGAAGGTTATCGGAGGAACAGTACAAATGAAGTCCTTACGTCGTTTAGTTATGGGAATAAAAGGGGTTTCTTGATGTTGCTTGACTAAAGTTTTCATTATAAATAGTTGTCTTACATTTAGTTCGTTACAATCTCGATATAGTTGAGTTGTTGGGAAACGTATTGGCCGAAATAAAAACTAATGTCAACAATATAGCACAACTTTTCGCCTAACATCCAAATCGCTATCTTTTCTAGTTTTTTCGGGCGAACGAATCAAAGTTGCCGACCCGTTTTTTGGCTCTCCTGAACATTTTTGTTAGAACGAGTTACTATGTTTTGATTTAAGACAGCCGAAGTGATGAGTGATGTGGTCGAAGATGGAGCACGCTTGCTTAGAAGTAACCTTTTCACTCTTGACTTAAAGACTCTCAGGTTATAGCGATCAGGAAACACAGACTCCGGCAGGGAATTCCATTCCTTAGCCGTACGCACAATAAAAGTATTCCCAAAACGATTAGTGCGTATGGGTGGGATGTCCACCATGTAACTATAGCGCATCGCCGTCTGTCTTGTAGTCCGATGATGGAACGGAGTTGGCGGAATTAGATTATGTAATTCCATCAAATACTCGCACATCGGATTTCCAAACACTGAACTTTATGTTCCACAATAATAGCTTGCCTTGATAAAAGTATCATGTAGAATTGTAGACAGAACACAATAAATACGATACACTATACGCCGATCCGACTATAACCCAGTAAACAGAGACATGTTTACGCCGCCAGCAACCGGAAACAATATTCCTCTTCCAGCACCTATTGCTGCTACACTCGGCTCTATGATTTAATCGCCATCTTTGTTGCACGTGTGTAACCCCCAGAGACATATCTAGTCGTTCTGTAATGCTTCATAGACGGACAACTTCCAAAGCAACTGCTAAGCGAAAGGAAAGTGGGGGGATGCATCATGGTTTTCTTCTTCCACTTGCCCCTGTCAACCGTAACGTTATTCACTCTTTTATTAACTGACTATTAAAAAAAGGTTCTGAATTTGTATATATATATACATATAATAATATTATAAGTGTTCCGCCATATTGATAGGATACGTACGCCGCATTCCGGGGTACGCACGTAGTGATCAAACCTATTCAATTGGCTTGACTGACTTCAACTATAAGTTGGTACCTAGACATTATTGTATACGAAATTAGACATCTAAACCTGCTTCATCGCAAAGATTATTAAGGTATTTTTTATATACCTATCACATAATTACTTTTTACTAACATTTTGAAATATCCAGAATTATGAAACATATTAATAAAAAAATATTGAGTTAAGGGTTTTGTACGGGGAGAATAAGCGGTGCAACTGTTTATATCTGCATAGTCTTATTGAATTTCTGTATATTCAATTAAATTTTCTGATTTTCCTTTTAAAGTACATGACACGTTTACTCAATACAATCAATTTTCAGCGACAGTGGATTGGTTTAACTGAACGTATTTTTTTTATGATTTTACCACCATGACTAATCGCAGCCACTGTTGGCCAACTTAAATCGCCCGTGTAAGCGTATTATAGAATGTCGGTTTCAGATATCGCACATCTGCGGCGTTTATGCCGAATCCCACTCGGTTTCAAATCCTAGCTTAGTCTATTTTGTGTGAATGAATTAGGTGAGGAGTTTACGAGTATGCGTTGTGTGCGGTCGTACCACATTAATCCGTAATTATATAGACATTAACTACCGGAAGGATGAATTATTATAGGCTTCTCTTTCTCAAGTCGAGTAAACCAATATCGAATTTTTCTTTGTATTATTTCAAATTGAGAATCATAATCAAAATCTATCTTTATTTTGCCAATAGAAGGAGATGGCGGGAGATCATGCAGAGAGCTGTGACCACCTCTACCACCGACGCGGACGCCTTTACGTGACCAGGACCGCCCTTTTTAAATAAGTAGCCCCTTTATGCTCTTTTATTAAATCTGTATTTGTCTTTGTTTTTGTCATTTAATTGTCATGTGTACATAAATAAATAAAATGTTATGAGCTCTTGTGTAACAAAATAATATTCAATTATAAGAGTATGTTTTACAGAACTATTTACATATATTATTTATGATGTTTGTACACCGACAGCGTCCTTTAAGTTCTGTCCATCCAAAGGTTTTCTGTAAGAGATCGCCTTGTGCGATAAGGCCTATTGTACAGTAGTTTTACTTTTTGTATCCATAGAAATATTGTTACATGTACAATAAAGTATCTAATAAATAAATAAAATAAGTACGACATTTTTTAATTCTACGAATAATATAAATGTGAAAGTTTGGTAGTTTGTGTTTCAATCACGCAAACAACTAATGCGGGCTTAGAATAATAACGGTACATTCTTAAAAGACACCGTGGCCTCGGAACAGTCGGAACGTGACGGCAACTGATGGAACAGAGATTGTTTTAGCCAGTAGATTGTAGAAGTTTGACTCTCCCTTCTGCTCCACCTAGAGCAGGAGTCAGTTAGATGATATGAAGTCATTTGATGATTTTCCCCCTTGAAAAAGGGATATCACATAGGCTTCATTTTATTTCGAGAAAATTAGTTTATAAACTCTTATTGTAGTGAGTATAATGTATGTGTGTTTTATAGCCATTTAAGAAACGAGTTGACTAGTAGTACCATGTAAAAAGACAACCATTTTCAATGCAAAAAGCTTGTCATAATGTAACGTATTATAATTTGGCATAACCTCCACCATCCCACCTGTTCATAACCAAAACAATAGCCCTACCTGATGTAATCTCCTTCTGACAGTCTCCATGGGAGTCCCATGGGCCCGCCAGTGTGTATCGATCACGTCACGTCGTATTCCATGTCGTGTCACGTTGAGATCACCAAACTACGTCAGGGGTGTCACGACTAAAAATGTTTTTTTCTTTTAAGTTTGCAAATAATTTCTAAAATGTCGGCTGACAACAGTGTGGCTTGTGATAGTTGTGGATCCAATATAAATCATCTGGAACATTATGAATTCATCATTATCTACTCAACCCTTTCCAAATTATGTTGGAGTCAGCTTCTAGTCTAGGCGGATACAGCTGAGTACTCTACCAGGAGTTTTAATTCGATGCAGTAGACCGACAGTTTCTGCGTTGTCAGATAATGACGACTACGAAATTCTGTTTCTACGTTGTCAGATAATGATAAAAATTATACGAAATTTAAATTAATCGATTCGGGAATATAACAATAACTTTTTTTTAATAATATGTGTGAAAATAACAAAAATTTAAATGTGATTATAATATAACGTTTATAATATAACGTTTATTTGGCTTAAATAAGTTATGTTAACAATATGAGCACTGTTACTTAAACTAGGTATAAGCACCTGTGCTATAAGCAACAGTTACAATTCGTGGTTGATCTAATATTACAATATATGAAGTATTGTGCAACAATCCGTTATTACATATATAAACAAGGTAAAGTAATTAAAAGTTAAAAATTAATATTAAAACAAAGTAAAAAATTAGGTAATGAAAAATAGAATGTTTGTACGAGACATAATTACGTTTGTATGTGTGTCGATGTGTGTGTGTGTGTGTGTGTGTGCGTGCGTGCGTGTGTGTGTGTGTGTGTGTGTGTGTAAATGTGTTTATAATTTGGAATGTAATGCATACGTGTAAGAAGTTAGATATGCAGGAACTTAGTGTGTAATTGCGTTACCCAGGAACAGTTAATAAATTTTCGGTTTCTTGGTAATTTAACACAACTAACAAGTTCTTAACAACTTTTTTAAATTTGAAATGACATATTTTCTTTAAGGACACATCTTTACTCATTTTATTGTATATATAAGGAGCTATTATATAGGGATATCTCTTTGCAAATACTGTTTTATGTGGAGTGGTTTTGAATACGATGTCGTTTCTTCTTCTATTATCTATTTGGGAACCGATACTCAGTAAATGGGTGTGTGCATAAATAAGATTGCGTGAAATAAATAATTGGCGTACAGTAAGGACATTAAACTCTTTGTATAGTTTTGCAGTAGTGATTATAAAGGGACGTGAAAAATAAAACAAATAGATCATGACAATATTTTTTATTTTTTGCAACAGGTCGCAATGGTGCGGGGGTAGTCTTTTTAATATTCATCACATGAAACATTTTGCATAAGAGTGGCTTTTATCATGTCAGGTTAGATATGAATATTTTTAATTAATTTAGAGCGTTTTCCGAAGATATCGCATCAATCCAAACAGTCCAAGCCAATTTTTATGTCTTGGGTTGCTATTTACTGTGTCATCTTTTGCATTGTATTTTAACTACTAACACTAGTGATAAATTATAATATTGTTTACGTTTATTGTCCGAAAATAAATAATTATTGATGATAATAATTACCTTCAAAGAAAATAAATAGGTATTTTACAAACGATTCTACATTTTGTAGCGTATTAAAACAATATTCTAGTTATAAACCCCAACCCAAAATTCTGGAAAACAAAAGTTTGACGGACAACCTTGTCGCTTCATGTGACTGATGGCTAAGTCCCAGAGGACACATAGTTCGAGTAAATACATTATTTTTACCTCAATCACTCCAGGGATCTGTCCTGGGAGCCTCTGCATCAGACAATATTTTGAAACTGATAAGTTCAACCGATGTGTTAGGATAATACACATGTATATTATATAGAGCTATAAAGAAAGTTATGTCGTTTAATTTCTTTACTTATTTTGTAAAAGTTTATCAACAGCCAATTCGCTTTGTAGCTTCAAAAAAAAACCATAAGTCATTGAAACTTTTAGAAGTATTTGAATAAAATTGCATGTTTAACTGACATGAATAGAAAACTTTTGAATTACATAATTGTTTGTTATTCAGATTAAAGTTTTCAGACTTTTGACAAATTAGCCTTTAGACATATATCTGCATTTACATCACAATTTACTGTTAGTATAGGTTCATCAATAATATGATTGGAGAAACATGACTTGATCCTAATTTCGCTTATAATATATCAAATATATTGTGATCCTTTATCAAAGCATATTTACGTACCCGTTTTGTCTTCTGATCACACTTTACATACACAATTTGAGGTGTAAAACTTATTTAAAAGTACGTAACGCTTAACATGTGTCGTAACAAATCCTGTGTATACTGAGATGACAGCGTGACAACAGAGATTGACGTGTGTCACGGTAATTCGTAGGCTCGGGATCTACGAACAAGCTTATTTAGTTGCAGTACTATATAATGATAGAGTTTATCAATTTTCAAATTTATTAAATCACTAGCTTCTGCCTGCGACTTCATTCGCTTGGAAGAGTATCCCCGCAAAAATTCCAATCCCGTGGATATTTTGGATTAAAAAGTAGCCTAAGGGTTATTCTCCTATCTACTTACCAAATTTAATTCAGATCCGTTTTGTAGTCTTTGCGTAAACGAGTAACAAATATCCATACATCTATACATCCATCCCCATAAACTTTCGCATTTATAATATTAGTAAGACGTAAGATATAAAATTAGTAAGGTAACAAGATAACCATGGTATGACTAGGCTAACTGAAACGCGAGATATAGACGTCAGACATAACTTACACTCTATTTTCGCCTTTAAACGGCAAGGTTATACATTATTTTTGTTGAAAACCTTTTCTACTATAACCTACATAATTGTTTTACTTAAACGTGTCTTTTAACGATTAATATATTTTTCGTGTTGGGAAAATGTACAAATGTAAACAAATCCCTTTGCTTTATACATGTCAACATTTTAGAAACTGGAATAACAAAATATACGGTTTACAAATTGCACTAAGCCCCGTCCTAAAAGCAAGCCTACAGCATGATGCGTGACAGAGATTGAAATGTGACGTGCCAGCCTGTCACGCCAACTCGCTGCAGCGGGCTTTTAGAATGTGATGGCCACATAGAAAGCTCGCAAAAAATAGTGTTAAAGTCAATAGCAAAAGTGGTTTTGGGAACAGCTATGTACATATGTTGAATGTAACACCAGCCTTTTCAAAAAAAACATCTATTGATGTATCCGCGATGGGTTGTGAAATTTTTCAAGGATTTAAATTGAAACTAATAATATAATATTCCACAATAATAATAATATAATAAAATGGAGTTACAGTCTATCAATATAAAGTCAATAGCCTAATGGATAAGGTGTCGGACTTGTGATCGAGAGGTCACGAGTTCGAACCCCACCCATTACACAATTGCCGTGAACCCACTCCAGACACAAGCATATTTAGCTAAGTTGGAGGGGTTAACAAGATTGCTAGTAATGTGAATTCTACCCACATTGCTAGTTACCTTTAAAAAATATATATTAAAATTATGAAAAATTTTAAACAAACTTATACCGTTTGTTTTATTGTCGAAAGTACTGGGTGGATTTAGATGAATTTTGGTATGGAACTAGCTTGAAGCTTGAGGAAAGTTATAGGCTACTTTTTGCTCGACTGAAAAAGAAAGTTATGCTTTTATCATAACGTCCACGGTAGCGAAGTCCCACGCAATATATGCCCGGTAAAGGTTCCTTACCAATTTTTCCTGCCTTTTGCTCCCATACTCGGAGCCTAGATATTTTATGATAAATGGATTTTTATTTAATAACATTTCAGCTTCTTATTCTTAAAATACACGCGTTACAGGCAGGTATGCTACTCAGTGGCCTATTTGGCGCAGCCGTGCGTCACACAGTAATATCTAGTACCTTATCAATTTTTTATTTTAATTTTTATACTTTTTAAAAATAATATGATGTTAGTTGTTTTTTTTTTTTACCGTGTGTACTTGTGGCAAGTGTCAATAAACGTTTTTTCTTACTCTCTTTCTTTCAGTGATAAGAAAACAAAGCTAAGATTTTTGTCAGTGACAGACGGGTGGATCTTTGAAAAATCTATTAATCTTCTTATTGTCTTTTCGAAGTTGCAAATAAAACCAAACGATATTAAAAAAAAATGTAAATTAGAAACCAAAAAATATATAATTCAATACGGCATTTTCTTTCGTGAAATATTAATACGAAACTGTGGACTGGAATTTTGCGTGACGCCAAGCCTAGGTAAAAGTATCAGAATATTTATTTATAAACTTAGGTTCATTGGCTCTAGTTACCAAAATAAAAAATATTTGAATTAATTTAATTAAGTTACAACATCTTTTTATTTATTTTATAAACATTCCCCACATTAAGAATTTCTCCCGTATCCTGATAATTTTACAAACACTCAGACCGGGAACAAATATTTGTAGGCCGTACAAACATTTGTCATGGTGTGGGAATCGAACCCGTGACACGCAGCGTAGCAGTCGATTACTCAACCATTGCGCCAAACATGTCGTCAAAACATTGCCCGTTCTTTGTCTCATAATATGGCGTTCAAATACATATTATTAAGTTGCTCAGTATATCGTATCTAATGTAATATTGTTTTCAATTAAGTAATTAGATACATACGTGTTGCATTTTTAATAATAGGATATTTTCGTTTTTAACACGCTTTTATTAGGTCGACCTGTATGTAACTAACTATGTAATGGAATCTAAGGTAACTAATTTAACCATCTTCCAAGGGTCGTAGGGTAATGAAAATTGGCAGCTGTATGTAGTTCTGATGACAATACAATAATATGGTACTGTCGAACTGATCTGATGATGGAGCCGGAAGATATGAACTGGTGCTTCATGATGGAAAATCGTATCATAGCTGTTTTGGATTTCTTAGGAAAGTCTTGTAATGAACTTTGACCACGATTAGGTTTCAAGGATGATGAAGCCGGAAGATAGGCACTGGCATTCCATGATGGAATCGTATCATAGTCGTATTTGCACTTGTGAGAAAGGCCACGTAATGGACTTTGAACACGATCAGGTTTGAAGTTTATAACAAACCTAAAGAAAATCCGTTATCGATTTTCTTAACCTTTTTGAATTACCGCGTAATCCATAGATTTATTTTTTTATAGATGTCACTTTCAAATCCTCTGAAAGGATCGACCGTTTAATTGTTCACTTTTTTTGTTTTTACGTGCATTTATAAAAGCGAGTTTTTGTAGTGTTTTTGGATAAAGCAATAATTATTTATTTTGTTTGTCACTTAGATTACCAAAAAATATTGACCAGGCATTTTTCTTTTTCACTTAATTAAAAAATCAGACGAAACAATAAGTTTAAATTTCACGCGACGTCACGCCATTTTAGCACTACATGACGCTATCAGCTCATGAACTTAATCTTAATGACTTGCTTAGCCTTTACTAGTGTTTATCATGAATCAATTGCCTATCGAACCCCCACAACCCAGTAACTGGCAACAAATCTGACACTAGTCTTGCCAAGGCGTATCGACGCCTTGGCAAGACTAGTGTCCGATTTTTAGGCTTCTGACTACACGTAACAATTGAAAAGATGTACAAATGACAGGCGTGAACAACTTAACATGATTTCCGAGGCACAGAGGTATTTCAACATGTTGAAATGAAATGAAATATTTATTTTGTAAATTGGTTATAAATAACACTTTTACACGTCAGGAATTTTTGCCATACAATTTGTATTTGTATATAAGAATAGCTATCCAATAGCTATCTACGTACGTGTCACGCGGAGTCACTAACTAGGCGCGCTCGCCCTGCACGCGAGCGCGCCTAGTTAGTGATTCCGCGTGACACGTACACATTGTGTGTGTGGAACGCATGTGTTAAGATGGTTACCCAGCCACGGTTTAACCTCGCACGCTTTGCTTGCCGCGGTCTCGGAACACGAAGAGCAAATGACGGAACCCGGATGGGTTTTAATCAGTATAAAAACTTTTTAACAAAAAATTAAACCGACTCCCAAAAACACTGCAAAGTGAAAAATAACTTTAATTTCGGTAGTCGGTGTCTTTAGTTTTGTTTTTCGTTTTTGGCACCGACTTCCGAAATTAAAGTTATTTTTCACTTTGCAGTGTTTATGGGAGTCGGTTTAATTTTTTGTTAAAAAGTTTTTATTTCACTCTTTTTAGTTGGATGATTTTTAATTTACCTAGTTACAAGAGCCTAAATGACAACTAATTATAACCTTTTACAAAATATTGCTTTTCCCAATGCTGGGCCGTTAATTGTTGAGGAGTTCTCCTGGTACTTCACCATCAGCTCTACATCACCATATGCATTGTGACGAGCATAAAGTGCTTAACATCCATATTCAAGTAATCGAATCGCAATCCACTCAATACTTATTATTGAGTAGTTTCGGCGGCCATCTGTGGTCTTCATCATCAGTTCCACTTCCCCAAATGGTACTTTTTGAGAGCAACTGCACAAGTTACTATAAGGAATACCCAAAACGCCATAGGTGTGCCTATAATATTTGAAGAGTTCCCTCGATTTCTCCAGGATCCCATCATCAGATCCTGACATTGGTGATAATGGGACCAATTTCGAAGTATACCTATTCGAACAAAAAAAGAATTTTTCAAATCGGTTCAGCCGTCTTCGAGTACTCGATGACCATACATAAAAAAAAAATATACGCGTCGAATTGATAACCTCCTCTTTTTGTCGTCGGTTGAAAAGTCTGACACACCGGCTCGGCTCCACAGCTTCGCCCAGATTGGTCATTGGACGATTTCCCATAGGCAGGTATTTAAAAAAAAGATAGCTAGAAGATAGCCCCGTACGTATGTTGTTATTTAGCGCCACAAGCTGTTCTACTTAATTACATGGTACATAATTAATGGACATTATTAGAACGTAAACGAAGCACGATCCTCAATCAATTAGTTTACATTCACCTTCATCGACTCATTATCTCCAGCGTAAGGTTAAAATGGTTAATCGAGGTTAAGATGTTTTATTTATTATCAATGTTTGGTTATTCAACCATTATTTCGTAGAATAAATTATATAATAGTGATTCTCACTTAAATATGTAGCGTTTTTATGAAACTTTTGGCTTATTTGCCTTTAATTTATTTTTTATAACATCAAATGTATCACATTTATTTCAGCAAATATACATAATTATGTACTAAAATACTTAAAATACAAACTAGAATAAAGCATCAAAAATTGATCCTCAACGCTGTCGGCTGGCAATTAATTATTTTCGTAACCTAAAATAAAAATTATTTTTCATCTTATATGCATTTATTAAAACGATAGAATTCTTATAGGTTTTTATGCAATAGGAAAAATATATTGATAAGGATATTTATAGGTTTAAATACCTGTTCTTAAATTTGACTTTAGATCTTTTTCATTATATTTTCAGAGCTAGTTAACACTTGCGATGCAGTCATTTTTAAGACGCGAAGAAAGGCAACACTAATATCTAAAATATGTTAAATAAATATTTTTTTTATTATAATTTAAAATCCGCAAAATGAAGAGGTTCACAATAAGTGTATTTATCTGACATAATTTATGACGCAGCTTTAAAAGCTTCTAATTGTTTAATTAGAAGCTTTTAAAGCTGTAATTTGTATTAACGGCCTGTTAAAGTCTTTTAGGTTCGTTTGGGTCACAGAAGTTTATAAATATTTAGTACTTTGATGATAGATTTGAATGATCTTATGAGGTTTTCGTTTTTCATTCGGACCTACACGGTGTCCTGTAATAAATCCTTACTTTGATAAATCTACACTAATACTATAAAGAGATGGTGGACATCCTACCACCTATTCGCACGAATCGTTTTGGGAATATTTTCATTATGCGTATAGCTAAGAAGTAGAAATCTCTGCCGGAGGCTGTCTTTTCTTGATATACTCGTACTATGCCTGGGCGTCTCTAAGTCAAGAGTGAATAGGTTACTTCTAGGTAAGCGTGTTTCATCTTCAACCACATCATTGCTTATCATCAGGTGAGATATTCACTCGACATACTAAAAAGAGGTATTTTTGTAAGTTAAAGGTAAAAGGTAAAAGGTTAAAGGGTAGAGGGTAATTTCCGGCACTAATAATCCAATTCTATATATTTTTCATAGGTAGTAAGGTCCATTATTAGGAATTTTTAAATCCACGTGAACGAAATCGCGAGCGAAGTGGTAGTTTGTTCTAAAATGAAATATAAGATGTGAACATTGGTTTAATATACTTAGTGTCGTTCATGTTTAATGTTATAATTTACATTATAAATGCTGCACTATAAATTATGCGGGCAGTTGTACAGCTTTGAAGTCAAAGTTTTGTTAGTACTCAAAGGGGCAATCATAGCTAATGCTTTTAAAGTTAGCATAGTGGAATCTTAGAATGAATAAATAATTCAGGGTCAACTTCTTCTCTAGAAACAGAATAGATCAAGCCTTACTTCTAATATTATCAATGCGACAGTTTGTGAGGATGTATTAAAAAAAATGTATGTATCTTTGTTTCTCTTTCACGCGAAAACTCCTCAACGGATCTCGATGAAATTGTACAGACATCCTGAAATAACACATTGGCTATTTTTTAACCTGGAATTCCCACGGGATCGAGATTTATGCGGGAATTCCTCCCACGCGAACAAAGTTGCGGGCAGTAGCTAGTAAATAAATAAGTACAAGCTTCAGGTTTAGTTTCGGCACCAGTTTTCCAAAGTACGAAAACATCGTGATAAAACCTAGGAACTAGGAACCTAAATTCGAAAACATGATAGATAAATATGCTCTTTATTGCACTATAACAGAACTAAATGAGGACTTTAAAAACTACAAAGGGTGTTAGAATGGGAGGTCTTATCGTTAAAAGCGGTCTTTTACAGACAACCCAGACAACCTTTGGATGGATTTGACATAGCAGGAGAAAATAAATACGCGAGTAGTCCATGGTGTACTATTCAATTATATACAATAAACTAATATTATAAAGCGGAAAAGTTTGTTTGTTTGTTTGCTTGAACGCGCTAATCTTCGAAAGTACTGGGTGGATTTGGATGAAATTTGGTAAGGAAGTAGCTTGAAGCGTGAGAAAGGTTATAGGCTACTTTTACGTGACTGCAAAAAAGGAGAGTTATGTTTTTACCGTGATAGAATCCACGGGAGCGAAGCCCCGCGTGAGTACTATACACCTAAATATATACATTAAAAAGCTGATATACACACATCAAAAGTGTCTAGGGATCAACATATATTTTTGCAATAACTTTTCTCCTGATTGATATTAATTAAAATTTTCTTTAAGGATTCATCAAATAAAGTGTTTTCGTTTGTCACAGTAACGATAAACCAAGTCACCTTTGCATTAATAAAGAAATTTGCCATTTTCCTAATAAAGGGATTTTTGACATTTGAACCACTAACATTAAAGTTCGAAAAAAAGACTGAAATAACAGTTTTCTTTAAAATTTTATTGGGTAACTTAAACAATTAATAATCCGTGTTTCTACCGCGAACACTAACAACACAAGAACATCGGTTTGGCATACTCAAAATGAGTTCATCCAAATCACGCTGTGGAATGGCCGCCCATGTTCGTTGCAACAACAAAAAAAGGTCTTCTTGCGACTGGATACCCTCCATATTCGGCAGAGCTCTTCTCTGTAGCATATCCCATGCATGCTCAATCGGGTTCAAGTCTGGCGACTGAGCAGGCCAGAGCAGGACATTGATGTTAGCTGCGGCGAGAGTCTGTCTTACAACTCTTGCGGTGTGCGGTCGTGCATTATCATGCATTAACTGAAATAAGGGACCGATTTGCACTTGTAGAGGAACGATGACGTCAGATACAATCATCTCAGCATAAATTTGAGCGTTGAGGTTGGCTCTGATCCAAATCAACTCAGTTCTTCCGCCGATCCAAATACCCGCCCATACCATGATGGTTCCACCACTATAAGGATGGACTTCCTGGCAGGATTTTAATCGCTGTTGGCGTCCAGGGGTTCTCCAGTGTCGTATACGTCTTGTATCCGGTCTCATACCAAAACGAGACTCATCAGAAAAGCACACGAAACGCCATTGTTTTTCTGCCCAATTTCTGTGTTCAAGAGCCCATTGATATCGAATCCTACGATTGTGCATGGCTATAGGTGGTACCCGTAGCGGTCTTCGGGAATGAAGGTTCACTTCATGCAAGCGGTTTCTGACTGTTTGGTCGCTAATTAAGTTCCCTGAAGAGTGATGAAGCCTCACGGCTAACATCATGGCGGTTATTGTTGGAGCTCTTCGAGTTAAGATTTGAATGTATCGGTCTTGTCTCCGTGTGGTGCAGCGATACCGTCCTCCATGGCGCTCAGCCACGGTACCAGTGCTTCGGTAACGTGTCCAAAGTCGACTGATAACACTCTGACTTGTATTCAGAGCTAAAGCCACAGTACGTTGCCGGGAACCAGCTTCTATCATTCCCACGGCTCTGAGCATTTCTTCCCTGCTTAAATGACATCGCCGCTCCATAATAACGTTGGTTTTAATCAGTAGTAGGGAAACAGTAGCACTAATAATGTCTTCAATGCGTTGTATGTTTTTATAGGGAAAAGATTGACAGCTGATTTTCATCTTTTACTCGAATTTGATTCTGCTCTGCATTTCATAATTTGAAACAGTTCCTGTTTCAAATTATGAAATGCACCAAAAAGGATCCATATAAATTTATAAAATCATAAATTTATTACAAAGCCACATCTCAATCTCAAGAAATCCGCATAAAAATGCTTGATCCCTAGACACTTTTGATGTGTGTATATAAAAATAGTAACAAATTAAAGAGAGAGATAAAGATCTTTTACCATGTTTTTGAAAGAAGGAAGGGTTTGTGCTTGTCTTACTAACACGGAAAGAGTATTCCACAGTCGTACTGCTTGAGCTGCGAACGACTTACCAAAGAAATTTGGGGAGTGACTCGGTACCTCTACCGTCAAGTGGCTCACGTGGTTAATTATGGCCCATTTCCATTGGCTCTTCTTTCAGAGAGGAGATATCTGTCCCAGCAATGGGAACGTTACAGGATGAATTATTATACATTTTGAATTATGTACCTTAGTAATCATCTGCCAGATAACACGAGCCCTAGCCCAGTGCTAACCTGGAAATACTAATCCTAACTAATAGGTTACGGTAATCAATGACTTAATGATATTTGAGTCCTCGTTTTTATTTTACCTAGAAGTACCTACTTAGTACTAGTGCCATTATGGTCAACGATTCTTTGAATGTAATAGCCATTCGTTCTACGTTCCAATTTCAAATGTCTATTTTAAATCGTGCAACGGCTTTTCTAAAACATAAAATAAAAATCTGAGTTTTCCACTGTACTACCGGTCGTCAGTCCCGGGAAAATCAGTTCGCAGCACTAATTACAGCCCCGGACCCCGAGACGGCTAGGGACGTCAAACGTGGCGTCTGTTCCTGACGTTTATATAAAGTGGTGTTCACCCAAAGGTAAACGTTTATAGCTTCAATGAACCGTTTCAAAAGAGGTTTTTATTAGAATGTTATGATTCAAAGGTTATGAGACCAGTTTAGCTACTTATTTTAGAGCCAAATCATTTATTAATGCCTTGCAATAAATCTAATCCTTATAGATTCGTCATGTCAATCTGTTTGTCTGACTGTATGTAAATATGTCACAGCTTCTTTATTCCGAAATTGTTGGGCTGTTAGTAGTCCTAAACTAAACAAAACCGCATTAGTAATTTTTATACAAAAATAAATAAAAAATATATTTTTCATAAAACCTTAGGCTGTCTATAGATAGGTCTTCAAAATGTCACTGAGATTATTTTTCATAAAGGGAACCAACGTGTAGGTACTGCACTGGCGGAAAGCTATGCTATCGCTCAGATTGCACTTTATCTCCTAAAAAGCGATTATACCAATACCTCATTCAGTAATCTTTGTTTCTACACTTTAATTAATTTTGCAACGATACACTGAGTAAAAAATTAAAAGGTTTTTGTGCAGAAGTTATTCCTCATAAGAGATTTTCTTTTAAAGTTTATTAATACACGACGTGATACTGAGCCTCGAAATTGGGTGAAGTTTTGCAATTTGCCAAGGAAGTCCTATTTGTACAGCGACGTAAGAAGTTTATTATGAAAGTCAGGAATCGACTTCGACTTCTTATTTGATGAATTCATCCCTCAAAAGTCTAAGACTTTCAGGTTTTGATGTAGGACTAGAATGCTCCAACAAATAGACAACGCAAATTATCTTCTCGTATATTCGGTAGGTTTGAGAATCGGTCGTAATCTATTTTTAATTATTTTTTTTTATAATTTTTGTATTTTTTTTTTATTTCTTTTTTATGATGTGGCATTAAAAAATACATACAACTCTTAATTTTCATCCTTCTATCACCAACCCCTTTTTTAATTTATATGGCAAAACAATTTTTGCTGAGTCAACTCGTAATAATATTTAAATGTATGTAAGTCAAAATATTAGGTAAAGTTAAAACACGTTTAAAAAAACAATATTTAATTTCTCTTCGGTAAAAATATGGACCCAGATCTCCGTTTTTTCAACTTATAAATATTTTCATAAAATATTCATTGGAACGTGACGTCATTAAGTCAGATTTTGGCAGCGACTGGCCGTAGATTACATTAATGACTTGTCATCCGACGCCCCAAGTTTCCGGAGCCCAGTTTTGATACAAAAAAGCCACTTTTTTATCCGGGTTTCCTCGATTAATTATGTATTAACTTCAAAGAAAGTCAGTAAGCCAATAATTCTTTGGAGCGCAGGAGTTTCTTTAGACAATAAATTATAGAAACAGATTCATTCATCTGTTTATTCATTTCAGTTTCACTTCGAAGGTACGTAGTACTGGGATATTTAGAGGATTGTGTGGGGTACCTAGAGATCCTTCAGACTAGAAGGGGAGGGAGGCACAGCTTCGTATATTTTGCGTAATGCTCACAAATAAATATAAAGCAAACTCGAGTACCCACGCAGTCGGAGCCGCACTGGTAATATATGTTTACTGAAAAAGAAAAACTTGATATTCTCGGTACATATTTTTATAAACTTTGATGTTTTTTCGTGCGAGAATATTATGAATATCTGGGTAAAGTTTATGTCTTTATCCGTTTATCGTCTGCCTAGACTTCTTTGCGAGAGTTTTTGATCTTACTTAGAGATGTATTTCGGTACTTACATAATATGTAGGTATTCCCCATTAATTACAAACATATAATTTTATCGGTTGATTTATATTTCAGATAAATGTAATATGAATGCATGTATTAGATACTTAAAATGGTTTTACCTCGTTACATCTTCTAAACGTAACTAGCTACGTATGTTCATAAATACAAAACAAAATACATTTAGGTGTCTAAGCAATCCTCCACATCGATAAAATCCAGAAATATGCTTAAAAGACTAGTAGCGTAGGCACATTAAATGGCAATGCTTAACATAGCTTATCGGTGTCATCTTCACTTATCAATTTTCACTTGATTTTTCTAAATAGCTCGATAGGAGGGATTGTAACGTATCCCCTCCATACAAAGAGGTGCACACAAGGCACCCCCTCTCACGAACTCAACCAAGGATAACGACACAAAAGCATCACATAATGAAAAAATAAAGCTACACAACAAAGCTGTAGTGACTTTAACCGCTGCAGAAATATTTAATTTACTTACATAAGAAAATACCCAGATGAGGACAAAGATTAAAGTAACCCGAGGAGAACCTCCCTTCGTCCTCATTCCGGATGATATGAGCAAAGTACCGAAGATTTAATTGCGAAACACCCTCCATCAACCTGAAAGAGGGGTTTTTAGGACATATTACTAAAATAAATCATACACACACAATTTATACCATGTATTTTTTATACTGGGTTACAAGAATTTTGTGTGGCATGGTAATCGGGAGTCATTTTTCTAGTTAGGTAGGTCCAGCCGATTTTATACCTAGAAGCTAGAATGACATTACATTGTTTAGAATAATAACATTCAAAATTACAGGGTAATGGTTCTTTCCTGATCGACGGAGAAATAGGTACTGATATAATAGTATTTATTTATTTTATTTATTTATGTACACACATGACACAAAAAAAATTAAATACAGACAAAAGAGCACAAAGGTGCTGCTTCTTTCCTAAGAAATTTCTTCCAGCAGACCTGCGACAGGAGAGTTGAAGAGGAGATGATAGACACAGTGTGTATTATACTAATTACGATGTATAAAACATACTTAGCTATAAAATCAAAGTATATTGATATAATAAACAAATATATACATACATAGAATTAAAATACATATTTATATTAATGCTATAAAAATATATACCTATAATAAATATATATAATTACGGGATGTTAGATAGGACCAGCTTTTTGAAAATACTAATGGATTTAGCTTCGCGGATTTTAGCGGGAAGTGAGTTCCACAGTCGTACTGCATGAAAGAAGAAGGAATGGGAATAGAAACGGGTTTTATGGGATGGGAAATTGAGATGGAGTTTAAGGTGGGATCTACAAAGGGCATCAGTAGGACGAGTGAATGAAAAACGATTGCGCAGGTAGCTAGGATATGCAGGGTTGAATAGGATGTTGTAAAAAAAGAATAATATTCGAGTGCTCCTGCGAAGACGGATAGGGAGCCACTTGAGATCCTTGCGAAACTGAAAGACGGTTGTATTTCCTCAGACCAAAAACAAAGCGAATTATTAGGATGAAAAGCAAGCATTACAAACTTAAGAAAAGTATATAGCTCATCTTTATCTGCTTAGCCTTTTCCAAAACTATGTCGGGATCGGATGATGATGATGATGATGATCAGATGAGTACTAGTGTTTCACATGGCGCGAATGTCTATCTAATCTCCTCAACCTATTACCTGGATAACAAGTTAGTGTAGCCAAGGGGGGCTACACTACTGTAACAACAATCAAAGATATACGAATGACACATGAGACTAACGACTTGACAAGAATTTACAGAAATCGATCTTTTTAACATTTCTCTTAATAGCTTAAAACTAAAGCTAAAAAGTAGATATGTCATCTAATTAAATTATAATGTAATGACATAATAAAATATATATATATATATACTTTATTTCGGATACAGAAAATCCATAATGTGTTAGTAACAGAAATACTTATACAACTATATAAGTAAAAAAAAAATTAATTAAACAAAATAAATTAACTTTATAATATCGTCCCCTCTTAATTTAAATATTTTCCCTCAGCACCAGGACCGCAGGCATGCCTGCGGGACCAGTGCATCAGGAAAGGACAGTCCGGTTTCTCAACTATTACCTTCAGGATGCTATTAGAGCTTCCACGTATCCTACGCATCAAGGATGCCGTTCTCTTGCGCATGATAGCCTCAAAACTATCTGTGCCTGCCTCAGCAAACATGCCTGATGCGCTACAAAACCGCGGAAGCCCCAATAACACCCGGAAAGCATTATTGTACTGGACTCGAAGAGCGTTGTAGGCCCTCTGCGTATACGTGACCCACAGGCTGCAGGTGTAAAAAGTCTGGCAGTAGGCCTTAAACAGTGTAATTTTCACTTCTTTAGTACACCTAGCAAACCTGCGGGTCAACATATTACATCGGACCGACAACGCTCTTCTCTCTCTCTGCAAATCATCGTCATCATTCAGATCCTCATTCAAAACGTGCGTGCGATAATGTTTCAGTGTTAATTTTTACTTCGAACGAATATGTTATATAGCTCATATTTTCTGCGAAACTTGGACACCAGCCAACTTCTCCCGCTTAACTTCAGCAATACTGTCATCCCTCTCTCGCCACATGTAAAAGACTTAGGCCTGTATATTGACGACAGGTTAAGTTGGAATAAGCAGATTACACAGGTTAGCCAGAGGGTAACATTCACACTGCGATCTCTCTATAGATTCAAGCATTTCCTTCCTTGTAGCACTAAAACTACATTGGTCCAATCAGTTGTGCTTCTAATCATTGATTATGCTGATGTGTGCTACACTGATCTTTTCCAAGAACTTCTTAACAAACTGGATCGACTTCTCAACAACATTTCTGTTTCATTTTTGGCCTTCGAAAATATGATCACGTTTCTTCCTTCCGTTCTCAGCTTAAATGGTTGCCTATCCGTCAAAGGAGATCCCCCAGATCCCTCTGTATGCTCTTCACCACAGAACAGATAAAAGAGGTTAGAATGGCCTTGTGGGCGGGGCAGGCGCGCCGCTCATAGTTTGAACGCTCATACTTAAGCCAAAATTATGTTCACCGGCCAATAGTCGCACTTTTATTGTGGCGACGAACGAAACTCCATGAAAAAAAATCATTATGCCGTCTTGCGATGTCATATCGTGTCGGAAAAGAAGCCAGGTGTGTAGTGTAACCCGTGAAGGGATTTCTTTTCACCGGTAAGTTCCAAAAACCTTAAAATACTAGTGATATTTGTTATTATTACAATAGTATTATGTAATTTGTAGAAAAAAACGACACAATCGCAATCAGATGCAAAATCATACATTGCTTGCAATACATGGGTACCATCTTGTACTACGCAAGCGATCGCGCAATGTAATACGTTATTGCGAGAGTCGCGTGTGCCGAATCAATGCTTGAATACCGTAAAATTCCATGCGTATCGATAGTGTTGCACCAAGTTGTAAATACTGTCGATATAACGAATGTATTCAAATGATTATTATCAGTATTATTTTAATGAAAATACCTTTTTTATTACCACCAATAATTGTGGTTATCAATTTAGTTACTAGGTTTTCGTCAAAAAATTTGTTTGAGGTTAGCTGTTTATAAACATACGTTTTATTGCTAGGTTTCCAACAGATCCAGATATAAAAGAAATTGTAGATTGAGGCAACTGATAGAAATGAATGGATACCTACTAAATGTAGTACAATTTGGTCTGAAAATTTTGCAGAAAATTATTATATAAAAAAGTCAGGCAATAGATACTTAAAAACAGGAACTTTTCCACACAAAAATATTGCAGTAAGTAGTGTGTAATTTATATTCTATAAAAGTTTATATGTATTGTTTTTTTTTTGACCACCATCTCACCTGATAGTAAGTGATGGTTTGGTCGAAGATGGAACTCGCTTGTCTTGTAAGAAGTAACTTATTCAGTCTTGACGGATATTATTATTAAATTTGCATTGAAATTAGTTTAAATTATTGTTCATTATTAAAAGATTGTTGTACTTTTTACTTGTGTCATTTATTACGTAATAGCTTTAACTGGTGGCTTTCTATGGCGCGAATAACGTTTATCGCGAGAACACACAGCCCAGGTTCGCATGGGTGGTATTTTGAATTTTTGGTATATAGCATATAGAAATTTACAGGGTGAGTCACATGAAATTAAATTAAATTATATTATGCCATGACATAATGACGTAAAACAGAACTGCACTACAAAAAAAAACACAAAAATCGAGAGAAAATTCGAATATCGTGGCTGTGACGGATGTGCCCCCTAAATTTGACAATATTATTTAATTTACTTCCACACTATTACCACCCCTGCCCTTCCCCCCGCCCTTCCCAAACTATAGCAAAAAATCGCAAAACTTTAGTAACAAGTTTTAAGAATAACAATAATTTTATCGATATTGACTATCGACCTTTTAGTTACCTTAACATATATCAGAAATAAATTGCTTTTACGCGTGTGTGCATGCCAAACACAGTCTTTTCGTTAGTGTGACAATCAGTTGCAAACTCGTGATCTAAGTGTGTAGTTTATTTGTGTGCGTAATGCGCATACGTATGGGTCTCTTGCTTGTAGTGAAGATAAAGAGTGGGAGACAAGCGGCGACATGCGTTCTAATACAAATCAGGAACTATTTCCTTTCTAACCTCTTTTATCTGTTCTGTGCTCTTCACTATCATGAACGATCCTTGTGCTCCTGTTTACTTAAAACAAAATTTTAAATTATTGGGCAGCTCTCATAGTCTTCGCGCATCCACATACTTACTACTTCTTCACATTCCTTCTCACCGCACCGGATTTCTATCTAATTCTTACGCTATTTCTACTATTAAACTCTGGAATCTGCTTCCTCTTGACATCAAGAAGGCTGAGTCAAAATTTTCTTTTAAGCGTAAAATTAAAAACCACTACTTAAGGGGCTGTTATTCTTAGTTTGGTGTTCGTCATAATTATGATGAGCTCTCTTATTCAGATATATTATTATAAAGCACCGTATTTATTAGTTTATTATTTTATATATGTATTTTATGAGTATTATATATTTATTAGTATTAAATATGCCCAACGAGCACATTAGTGGAAATAGCAGCCTATTTTGTTACTTTGGGCTGCAAAATAGCGCTTTAAGGGTTCAAAAAGCAGTTCAGAGTTCCATATCTGCATCCGTAAACGTCTATAGTTATAAAAGTTACTTAAGGTGCTATAAGCTGAATCAAATACTACCCTAGCCTTCACAGTAGTCCACGGTAGAACTCATTTACCACTTACACCTTTATATGAGAGTTACGAAGGTCATTCTGCCACTCACAGCTGCATAGTAGTTTCCATTGTAACTTGTATAGGTTATAGTTATAGTAACCACTATTATACTACTATAAGTTTCATTATAGAAATAATAGAAACTCTTATGCATACTATAGTTACAAAAAGCTCATCAGTGTAACTAAGGCCTTTAGTAGCAATAGTCATTCCTTGCAGGCTCAATCCATTCGCCATTTTACAGCCGCTTTTGTAACTATTATAAAACATTTAATAAAATGGATGCTAAACGAATAAGTACGTAACTAGATCTTATTTATTTATTTATTATATACTTTATTGTACACCTTACATTACACTTAAGGATACAAATAATTAATCTTATAACCTCAAAAACAGGAAAATAGGAGCTTTTTGTGGCTGTGACTTGCACTAGGGGAACAAAAATCACTGGAAGCGTTAGAAGGGTGAAAATTAGCGCTATGATTCTCAAAAGGGAGTTATTAGAGCTCAAACTGCAGGTTATGACTACAGTACAATGACGCCATGATTTTTTAAAATAAATAAATAAATGCTGCTTTATTTCAGGCAAAACACCCATATACAAAATAAAAACAGTGAGAACAAAATTTAAAAGAATAAAACTAGAATCTAAAACTTTGAGGTATGTATAGGTACCCATAGTCATAAAATACATCATATTGCATAGAAATTGCATATTCATCCTAATTATTACGTCATTTTTTGTTCTCGTTCAGGTGAACAGAAATCCAATGCGTATATATGGGACATAGTAAATTGCACGAGACAGCCCTCAGGATGCTGTTGCTGGAACGTCTCAAACCTTCCCAAAAAGACGCAACACGCGACCTCATGATTGCATAGAAGTCCGGGACCCTCGCTTCTGCAAACATGCTCGAGGCACTGCAGTATCTCGGTAGTTTCATAAGAGTTCGGTAAGCATTATTGTACTGAACTCTTAATGAACTGTACATCTTTTTTGTGAAGTTGCACCAAAGTTGACAAGTGTACATTGACAGACAATAAGCTCTGAAAAGAGTGTTCTTGACATCATTGGTGCAACTCGCAAATCTTCGTGCGAGCATGTTACTCCTTACTGAGAGGGCCCTTCGCTCTCTTTCTATATCTGTGTCGTCATGCAGTCTGTCTGTCAGTATGTGCCCCAGATATTTAAACTGTTTTACTACCTTAATGGCGGACCCGTTCAAATTAAGACTGGGTATGTTCTCCGGACCAGCTCCAGATCTGAAGACCATAGTTTCCGTCTTGAGAACATTATATTTCAATCCGTGAGCATTAGCATAATGCTCACAAACTGACAGCAGCCTTCTTAACCCTTTAATCGAAGGACTCAGAAGAACCATATCGTCAGCGTAGCTCAAGCTGTTCACACATACGTTACCCAGGTGACAGCCAACTCCGGTTCCTCTGAGTTCCTCGATCAGCCCGTTCACGTATAGGTTAAATAGGTCCGGAGAAGTCAGCCCCCCTTGGCGCACGCCACAATCTAGCCTGTAACTACTAGATAGGGTGTCACCCCACTTCACTTGATTTGTTTGGTTTTCGTACCAGTATCTCAACAGATCTACAACATGCTGAGACACTTGTGACCGTCTTAGTTTGTCCCAGAGAATTTTATAATTCACTAGGTCAAATGCTTTGCTAAGGTCTAGAAAGCAAGCGTAAACAGAAGTTTTTCTGCAGGTGTAGTATGCTATCGTGCTCTTAAGACTCATAACAGCAGAGTCTGTTGAGAGCCCGGGTCGGAAACCAAACTGAGCATCGTCAATTTTAATATTCCTCTGCAGTTCGGGCAGTACGAGACGTTCCAGGACTTTACCTATGACAGTACCAAGTGAGATAGGCCGGTAGTTGCTGGATGCACTGAAATCGCTTGTCTTGTTTTTGACGACAGGCACTATAACCGTTTTCATCAAGGATTCAGGTAAGTAGGCGTGCTGCACACACAGATTAAAAAATACATGCAGATGGTGGTATAAATAGCCACTACCCCAGATTAGGTGCTCAACGCTGAGACCGTCATGTCCTGGTGACTTACCACGCTTCATATTTCTCACCGCGGAGATTACATCTTCGAGCGTAAATGAGCATGGCAGAGACTCATTAACGACGGTATCAGCGCCGAGCTGGCAATCCGTAGGCAGAGGGTTCACCTTAAATTTACTAGCAAACAAGTCAGCCACCCGGCGTGCCCCCTGCAACCCATCAACAGACACTGGTAGGCTCTGTTTAAAATTTAACTTTTTAGTAGCATTCCAGAATTTAACAAAATTTTTCTCTCTTCTATGCAAAGCCAAAATATTCATTTTTATACTGTCTTCGTTTTTCTGACACCATTTGATTTTATTTTTAAATAAAGCACGACTACTACGCATTTTATCGAAAATCGGTCCTTGTATAGGCCTACCAGCCTCGACCCATACCTTGAAATGGAGCCTAGCAGTCTGGTGATAGTCCCGCACGTGGTGATTCCACCCTATTACCTTTTTGCAATGCTTCTGTTCACCTGCACGAGAACTAAGTGTAGCAGCGGCCTGTAATGTATTAACAATGTGATTATAATATAAACTAATCGATTCACAATATTTGCCATAATGCTCACAAACTTTGTTTGTTGTACAATTACACTTAAAAACGCTAAAATCATTACATAATTTGTCAGCACAATACTTTTGGTATAACTTTATCTGGTCTGTGGTACGTTTGCCCCATTTAATACATTTGAGGTGGTCACGGCAGCCGGTAAAGGCTGTCTCAATATTCATGCACTTTATATCGCAAACAATACGTAAGGGATAATGATCAGACCACGTGACGTCATATATGACGTCCGCCGCTATCACAGTATCCCATGCCGCTTTTGTTGTGATGCAGTGATCCAGCCAACGCCGACTCCCATGTGACTCACTCATAAACGTGTAAGTGTCTGAATTTAAGCCAAGTAAATTAAAATCCACACATTCCCACTCCATCTCTGTACAGAATTTTATTAATTCATTTCCAAACTTCGCGGTGGGATGAGCATTAAAATCACCTAGAACATAAACACATTGTGCATCGCCTTCTTCTATAATTGCGTTAATTGAGCCCAAGCAATCAATGAACTCGGTCAAATTATCGGTGTTGTCCACAGGCATATACACATTTATAATTATAATACAACCCACATCAGTTGTTATTCGCACCGCCGCTAACCGGTCGCTAATACAGTTAATAGGTGACACATATGGAAGCTTTGTTTTGTTCCACATAATGGCTAAGCCTCCGTATGGCCTCCCTCTTAATATGCCTGCTGATGTATCGACAGAAGACTTGCCTACACATCCAAAGCCCTCATTTATTTCATTTATAAAATCTAAGTCATGGGGAAGCAACCAAGTCTCCTGCAGAAGGACAATATCGTTTGTTTTAGTAAGCTCACGCACACATTGCTGTGACCTCTTAATTGATTTACAATTGTATGATATTATAGATAGCTTACAATCCATAGTTAGTTATTATTATTCTTAATTACTCTCGCCGCATACTCACGGAACCGCCTAAATCTGACACCCTCAGGCCAAAAGTTAACACTTAAGAATCTTTCTAGTTTATTCCTATACACGGTAACTTTATAAGACGCAAACTCAGTCTCATGTTTCTGCGTAAGGAGTTCCACCTTAACACAGCTTTCACTTTCACCCATTTCACTAATGTATGCCCGAATATCATCTATTGTGGTTGATTTGTTTAATCGAGACACGTAGATATCTGACGATAGCTGTGCAACCTGTAGCTTATTCGAGCCTTGTCCCGTACCACTCATGTTTGCAAACTTCTTCCGTCTCTTTTTCTCTACTAAGGTAAAGGTATCATCCTCAATTTTCGGTTTACCGGCAGTATCTGTTTGCATTGTGCTTATCAACATATCTCTGTATAGAGGAGTATGTGAGTCAGCTGTTGTTTTTCGATCGAGCGGCCTTGAACTCACGCTCATTAACGGTTCTGTCGTAGGAATATTCGGCTGATTGGGTTTTGCAGTAAGTGTGAGCGAGATCGGGGATATCGTGTTTACTTGTTCACGTCCTTTCTGCGCAATGTAGTTTACTGCTACCTCCTGCGTTTGTTTACTTTTTTGTACCTTCAGTTCTGTCACCATACGTTTTAAATCGTCAATTTCCGATTTTAAAATCTCCATATCCGAGGATGGGGTGGTCAAATCAGTCACCCGTTTACTATTAGCTTTAATGGACGCCACGTCGGTTTTCAATATAGCCATTTCTTTTAGAAATGCAGTCACGTCGACATAGTCAAACGACACCGGTGGCAGCTTATTGAGATTTTTTGCGACAAACGCTGGGAGGTGATCCGGTTCAAATTCTTTTACGATCTTAATGATTTCTTGCAAGCTTTTCTGTTCCGAGCCCTCTTTACGTCGCGCAATATACTTCTTTGTAGGAGCTAACAGCTTATAAACAATCGATCTTGCGGTTTCCACTTCCTCGTTAGTAAAGGTACTGAGGCAAATCTGCAGTATCCCAGTCTCCGGTATAGTGTCTATCTTATGGGTTACAAAGGCCAACAGTTCATTGACCACCACTTTACACTCTTTACATCGATGTTCACAGTCATTCAATATGTCACTTTTACCCGGTATGTCACTATTTGGCGAGCGCACGATCGGCATTGTGCGAGCAAGCGACGCACGCCGCGGCTAGCATGGGACTGACTTTTTAAGAAAACTTATAATTCACTTGCAAAATTGAGTTGATATACATTGGTTTTTCAGTTAAATGTGCATTAAATGTACCGGTAAACAATCGGCCACTTGCAAATAGTAAGTTATCGACACGTAAAAATACGGAAATAAAATTTATTCTGTATAACAAATAAAAAATATCACATATCTTTTGTTAATTTTTTAAATATCATAAAAGCGCGTTAAAATTACTAAAATTATCTTATATATCTACAGTAAACTGGACAGCGTTTTAAGTATCTTTATATATGTTGCTAATACAGAATACAAACATTTACTTCTTTTTGTTTTATTTTCATGTTGGCGACGAAAACACTTTACCAAAATATTACAAACAATGTCAACTGAAGATATACAATAAAGAACTATAATCAATTCATTCGTTCAAAGTAGTTCAAAATCATTCAAAAGTAGCGCTACGAGAGCTTTAGTATAGCGTTAATAAATCGTTATAGCTATTAAGGAACCTTTATGCAACCGTTGTGCAGGTTAAATGGAACTTTAGGTTGCATAAAATGGCGCCCAAATAGCGCTAAAGCGGCTGCTTTAAGTCTGCAGTAGACGCTCTAGCGCTTACGTCTATTACCATAAGTAATAATCGGATACGCTCCAAAGCTCTAATGCAGCCCATTTGTGCTAGTTGGGTGTTATTTCATTCCATTTTCTCGTACACTTACCACAATGTGTTTTTTTTAACCCAACTGCATTAAGTCCGCCCATGTAACATCATTGTGCATAAAGTTTAAATAAATAAATAAATATGTATTTTTACGCATCTTTCCTTATTTTTGTATCTATTTCTATCATTATTTAACAATGTCGGCACTCTGGGTATATTGTATGGAACCAAATGACTTAAAACTGTAATGTCTGGATATGAATATTTGATGCCAAAATAAAAAATAATAAAAAAATTATGACCCATCCACAGACCGACCCTCGCAAACGTTGCTATACCTTAAAGATCGACCCGTGTGGCTGATATTATCAACTACTAAATAACCACGAGCTCCTCTAACAAAAAGTAGGCTAGGAGCTTTGTGTCGCAGCAGTGGAAGCATTATAGGCTCATCATGTTTATGTATGACTAGCGGTTGGGCGGGGCTTTGCTCCCGTGGACTTTTAAAAACATAACCTCCTTTTTCGCAGTCAGGTAAAAAATTGCCTATAACCTGCTTCCGTACTAAATTTCATCCAAATCCACCCAGTAATTTCGAAGATTAGCGCATAATAATAAACTAATAAACAATCTTTTCCGCATTATAATATTATTATAGACAACTAGTACTCTCGCGGGGCTTCGCTCCCGTGGATTCTATCACGATAAAAACATAACTCTCCTTTTTTGCAGTCGGGTAAAAAGTAGCCTATAACCTTCCTCAAGCTTCAAGCTACTTCCATACCAAATTTCATCCAAATCCACCCAGTACTTTCGAAGATTAGCGCGTTCAAGCAAACAAACAAACAAACAAACTAACAAACTTTTCCGCTTTATAATATTAGTATAGATAAGAGTTACTGTCAAGACGGAATAGAAATAATTATGGTAACAAAACCCGCATTGAATCACAACGTAAACAATTGAAGCATCTCTTATTGCAAACCCTCTCCGATCGCATTGAAAGAGAGGTGAAATCGCTAAAGGCACCTTTTTCATCTCTCTACTCACTCTACACTTCACTAGATCAAGCACAAAGAAACCTTGACAATAGACCCTGTAATATTATTTACCAGACAAGTGAAAAGATGATAGGATAAAAAGCTTAGTTGCAGTGCTACCAGTAATCACGGGCCATCGTCCCGATAATGAGGGGAATTACCCCTGAACTAGGGAAAATTGTTTATGAACAAATCAGCAGGCGACGCGGTCATTGCGCAGGGGTGGGAATCCATTACGACGAATGAAATATTGCTATTATAGTTTAGGGGTTTTTCAACCGATGACATAAAAAAGAGAAGGTTATCAATTCGACGCGTATATTATTATTATTTTTTTATGTATCACCTATTACTCGGACACGGCTGAACCGATTTGAAAAATGCTTTTTTTGTTTGAAAGGGTATACTTTGAAATTGGTCCCATTGTCACCAAGTCAGGATCTGATGATGGGATCCTGGAGAAATCGAGGGAACTCTTCAAATATTATAGGCACACCTATAGTGATTTGAGTATTTTTTATAGTAACTTGTGTAGAAAAGCACCATTTTGAAGTAGACCTGATGATGAAGACCACCGATGGCCACTGGAACTACTCAATATATAAGTAGGAATAATAAGTAGTTCATGTGTTCCGCTTCGATTACTTGAATGTGGTTATTAAGCACAATATGCTCGTCACAATGCATATGGTGAAGTGAAGCTGATGGTGAACTACCAGGAGAACTCCTCAACAAATAACAGCCCAACATTGGGAAAAGCAATATTTTGTAAATGAATATAAGTAGTTGACATTTAGGCTCTTGTAACTAGGTAAATTAAAAATCGACCAACTAAAAGAGTGAAATAAAAACTTTTTACCAAAAAATTAAACCGACTCCCAAAAAATTTGTTTGTCAAAAAGTTTGTGTGTCTGTTTAATTTTTTGGTAAAAAGTTTTTTATAACATACGGAAACCGCTAAGAAAATATGTTTAACTTTTATTTTACATGAGATGACAGAAATAAAAATACGTTGAAAAGTCAAGTGTACAAAAAAGTAAAAAAAAATAAACAATTTATTTTACGCCCGCAGCATGCGTAAGGAGTTCCGACATCGCCGTCGCTACAATAGTTTATTTTTCAATCTGTCAACCGTTTTAGCCCGGTTGGAAGATCGATGTAAATAAGGTTTTTTTACTTATTTTGATTTTTTTACAGAGTAGTAGAGAAATGCGTAACCAATATTCGTAAAGTAAGTTACTTTAATTTTAGGTTAAAAATCGGTGGTGTTTTTCGGTTTAGAATTATCGTATGTTATGCCTTATCCTCATGCTGTTTCTTTATTTTTTATGGTTTTTGTATTTTGCTTCCATTGAAGCTTCGAATGCGTTATAATAATCGACATGGTTCAGATAATATATTTGTGAATTTAGCTTAAAATAAGTCAATATATTCATGCTATTTATTTGTTATGCATGGATGTGTGTTTGTTTTCATATATTTAACAATTTCTCTACTAATTAGGATTTTTCTTATAACAAAAACCTATTATAACCTACTAAACTATTACCTGCGGTTACCCCGCAGGTAATAGTTGCGTAACACACTTACAGTAGGAATCGGTTTCATTATGCTAAATCAACAACACTCACTGCGGTATTTACGTTGTTGAGCAGACCAATATTTCGAACATATGAAGCAATGGATTAGCAATATACGTCAAAATCATTCAGATCTTGATTTATAGTGTGTTACGTAATTATTGCGATGCTTATTATATGGTGACGTTTAGAAGTAGCTTAGGATGTATGTAAATGATAAATAAGTGCTTTTCGTACTTTTCAGCTTCCCAAAAGATGGTAACATAAAAAAGGAATGGATTGATGCCACAGGCATGCCACCTAACTGGTACCCTACAAAAAATAGCACCATATGCTCGGTTCACTTCAACGCAGAAATGTTCTAGTCTCTAAAGAAAAGTCGCAGGCTTTTTGAATGGACAATTCCAAAATTAAGAGTACAACTGATATTTGCAGAAGTGTGTTAAATTTTATTTTATTACTGAAAGCTATTCTCATGATTTAGGGTATTCATAAAATCAGTCATTCAACTTTTCAGGATTCTATACAACCTATACGGCTGGTATGTTCCGATCAAGAGCGTAATGTAAGTTAACATCGACTTCTATTTGACCTATCACTATGATAATTAAATATTAAGATTTAAGTCGAAAGCGCCAGGGTAGCCCTTAATACTTAGTAGGTAGTACTTAATAATAATTATGTAATGTTATGTTCTTAATAATATGTTTATTGTTATTGTAATATTTTCTGGACATGCCATTTTTTATTTGGTTCATTTTCAGGTGCCCAAAAAAAATTGTACAATAATAAATGGAAGAATCGATAACTTTCCGATTTAGTCAATCACTAGCGTATATGTAAAATAAATTGCTTTTGCACAGCACAACGATAGCGACCGATGTTTTTGTGTGGGTAAATTCTACGGTGCATGGTAAATACACGCTGTGTTTGACAGAATAAGGTTTATTATTGATTGTATAGTACGTTCTGATTTAAGAAATGCGGGTGTGTGCGCGAGTGCGTATCTATTGATTTTATTAAACTGCATGTGTAGTTGTTGCCCCGCCCAGCGCCTAACTGGAGACACACGGTTCCGATATAATTTCGTCTGTTGACCAAATCTACTTATTTATTTTATCTATGGTGCAGCTGTTTGTCTGTCCGCCTCACAGCCAATTTTCACTGAACGAAAATTCGTCGGATTTGGGTCGATTCCATTATATGATATGAAGGTCTTTACCCCAACACGGTCGCATACCGTAAAGGTTAATTAGGAATTAAAATTAAAGTGCTCCATGTGTCATATCAGATACCTACAAATGGTGATGCGCCATCTGGACATACCGACCATACGCATATAACGTTGTGAGAATAAATAATAATAAATAAATAATATGGAAATCAAAAAATAAAAAAATGACGAATGATAAATCAAATGGACTTAGACTGAACTTGACGCCTTGGACAGGCGGGTCCGCACAACGCTTACTGCAAATCGAATGCATCACCCACGTTCATCGGTGATGAGGCTGTATATCCCGCGGAAGTACGGGGGTCGTGGCTTTTTAAATGCAAAGACCCTGCACAACCGCGAGGTATGCAGCCTTATGGAACATTTCCTAGAAGCCGACGTGGGTATGCATCGAGATCGCTATTACCAGGCCCTTCATGGGTCTGACGTAGATACATTAGCGTCCGTAGCCTGGCTACGTTTTGGTGACCTCTTCGGGGAAACCGAAGGTTTTGTTTGTGCGATTATGGATGAAGTTATGATGACGAATAACTATCGGAAATATATCGTGAAGGATGGTACGGTAGACACATGTCGGGCATGTCACAAACCGGGAGAATCCATTCGTCACATTATCTCCGGTTGTTCTCGTCTGGCTAACGGAGACTATTTGCATAGATAAAACCTTGTAGCCAGGATTGTTCACCAGCAACTTGCTCTTAAATACAATCTTGTGGAATCAGAAGTAACGTACTATAGGTATGTACCCGACCCAGTTCTCGAAAATGGCAATATTACATTGTATTGGGATCGGTCTATCATCACTGACAGGACTATTGTTGCCAATAAGCCTGACATAGTGGTGATAGACCGATTAGAGCGTCGCACAATGATTGTTGATATAGCGGTCCCTCATGACGAAAACCTCGTGAAAGCAGAGAAAGATAAGCAATTTAAGTATCTTGATCTGGCTCGCGAGGTTGTCGACATGTGGGATGTGGATACAGCAATCATTGTGCTGATAGTCGTCTCGGCCAATGGCATAATAGCCAAGAGCCTCGACAAACATCTTAAGAGGCTCTCGTTGGACGGCTGGATCAAGGGCTTGATCCAGAAAGCAGTACTTCTGGACACGGCGCGAATTGTTAGGAGGTTCCTCTCTCAAGAGCCCTGACCACCAGTAGCTTGGACCCTGTTCCCGATACCGGTGGGCTACTGTTTTTTATATTTTTAAATGTTGTTTGTTTTTAGAGGAATATTTAAAAATGTAAATAATATGTTTGTAAAGTGTAATAAATGAATAAATAAATTGTTTAGTATGTCTCAAACAGTAACATTAACAAATGTGGATGAAATAGCCCCAGTAAGTAGTTAATAACATTTGTGCCGGGGTTGTCTCGCTCCTCCCCTTGAAAGTTAGTTGACAATATTAAGACTTAGTAGATTTAAATTTAACTTAGAACTAATTTTAAGAACAAAAAGATTGACTTAAAAGTTACAAAGGGTAGTTTCCTAAAATATTTTATTTAGTCCATCACGTAGTTTATCAAAAAACATTGGACACGTACTTTTTATTTTTTCACGTAATTGAAAAATTAAGACAATACAGTGCGTTGAAATTTTGCGTGACGTCACTCCTCGGTATAATTCTTAGCAATGTGTGACGTCAGCAGCCCCCACTCCTGTATTTTGAAGCTTTCCATCTTTGTGAATTTTTCTTGACTCGAAAAAGCAAAAAATACATGACCAATATTTTTTGAAAATCTACCTAATGGACCAAATAAAATAATTATTTTGTAACCCAGGAAACTACTATTGCAGCTCTGTATAGTGTGTTATTGTGGGTGTGTCTATAGAAGTGTGTAAGTTTGAGTGTGTATGGACGTGATAATATAATATAAGAATACATTTATTATTAACCATTTTTTAAATAAATAATAATAAAAAAATATTGGAATGATCAATTATGAAACTACAAGTTTTCCACATTTCTGTAAAATTACTGTTAAAAAAAATTATTTATTTAAACTTTATGTACAATAGTGGCACATACATGGGCGGACTTAATGCAACAAGACATTCTCTACCAGTCAACCTTTAAAAAGACCTTCGCCCGCATGTTTTAGTTTAGGTTTTATATAAAAAGGCTAATACGATTTTAAACAAAACCATTTCAATACATACTAGATTTTTTAGATTACCTGTTTAATCAAGGTAAATCATTACTTAGGTGAAGAGATAAGTAACTCGCTGTTTGTAGGTAGGTATATCAATTGATGGATTTTGGCGATCTCAACCCTCCTCATTTCCATCAAATCAAGGACTCCACTCAACGAACCTTTTTTTTTTTTTTAGCTTGGTAAAATTATCAAATAAGTCCTCCCACCCCGGGCAGGGTGGGACGGACTGTCAGACTTTTACTGACTAAAATCCACGGTGTTCCTTCAATAACCCTTTACGTACCGGGGTCACGGTAACGGGATGAGTCCCACGACCCCGGCAGGCTTCGGCCCTCTACGGGGGGGCCTCGTCATATTGCTGACGCTCTTTGAGGCGCGCGTGGAACACGACGCGCCGTCGACCCGGGCATGGTCTATGGTCGGACAGCGAGTTGCCCTTTACTCGCTGTCCGCATGCCCGCGCCTACGGTGGCCGGAGATCGTCGGCCGACGTCCGACGCCGTGGGCGTCTACCACTGCGGCTGGGCTGGAGGGAGGACGCCATCCTCTCCCTCACGCGGCCCGCCTCCTCCTTCGGAAGCATGACTGCTTCGCAGAAGGAGGCGACCGCTTCCCACTCCCTCTCGCCCCGCAGCATGGCCTCGACCAATGCCGGGCGCGAGAGGTCTCCGCCTATTGCCGCCGTGAGGACACGTCGGTGCTCTGCCCAAGCGGGGCAATCCTGCACCGTGTGCTCGACTGTGTCCTCAGGGCGACCCTCGCAGTGGTGACACCCAGGCGTTTCCTCCTTTCCCATCAGACACTGGTACCTCCCGAAACTTCCGTGTCCGGTGAGGACCTGCGTCATGCGGTAGGTCAGGACGCCGTGACGCCGATCTAGCCACTCCTCAAAGAGGGGTCTTACCGCCGCAATTGCGGCGTGTCCGACTCAACGAACCTAGAGACTTATTTACATATACTAAAATCGCTATTCACTGATTCTACAAAACGATTGTTAAAATTTTGTTGCCTCACTAGTTCTTCCAAGATAAATCACTAGGAAGTACACATACTTTAATAGACACTAAAATGGTTACACAACTGTTTAACAGTATTGCTTATCTTATGTTCACAATGGTGGCCGTACAGCTAATAGTGATATCTTCTAGACAACCTTTGGATCGACTAGATACTAACTTAAAAAAAGTCAAGTGCGTGTCGGGTCACGCGCAGTGTAGGATTCCGTAGTATGAGTGCCAAGTGCGAGTCGGATTAGCTGACCGAGAGCTCTGTACCATGCTCTACCAATACAATGTTTTCTGTTTCACACAAATAAGAACTTGACCTGAATATTTTTGTACTTATGCGATATTAGCACTCTCTATAATCCATACTTTCCATACTTATATTTTAAATGCGAAAGTAACCGTGTCTGCCTGTTTGTTACCTTTTCACCCCTAAACCGCTGAACCGATTTTGATGAAATTTGGCACGGGACTTGTTTAGGACCCTGGGACATAGGATAGTTTTTATCCCTAAATTCCCACGGGATCGGGATTTACGCGGGAAACTACTCCAACGCGAATGAAGTCGCGGGCAGAAGCTAGTATACAATATAACGAATTTAAAGGAAATTACGGCTGACTAAGCTGAGGCTAGGCACAAAGGTGGTGATTAACCTGTACCATGTAACTCAATAAGTAAAATTGTCGTACCTAAGGGTGTTTTTAATATCGTGCGGATTTCATCACGCACGCGGGATTGGCCCGCATGCGGAAAATTTCACGCAGCGTGAGACACGCTAGCCCACGATTGAGTTTTCTGCGGGCTGCCATGCATTGTGGTTGTGTACAATCGACGACAAACTCAGAAAATTATTTGAAAAAAGGATTCGTGCTGGAACGTTTTTTCACTATGGCAAATTATGAATGAATGAAAGGAAATTTAAGATTTATTTTCGAATGTCCATTCGTACTTTTGATGAATTGTTTGGAAGAATTGAACACAGGCTACAAAAATACAATTCAAGAAATAATATAAAAAAATAAAAATACAATACCAAGCAGCGTCTCTAGCATCTCTGTTTTTATAAAATTCATGGGATTTATCATGGCCGCAGATGCACTTCAATTATAACACGTTCTGTGTCAATTTTCATTTTAAATGTGACTGTACTACGCGCGCGTGCACCCCGCATGACAGTAAATCGCACACTGATTTTCATAAAGTGCTCACGCTCACGCGCGCGGAGTCCCCGCACGGGGCTGTTACCACGGATCACACCCCGCGTCCCGCGTGTGTATTCTACGCATTGCAATAAATACTTGTATAAAAAGGACAGTTGCGGGTGTTACGCATGCGGGGCAATCCCGCGTGCGTGATGAAATCCGCACGATATTAAAAACACCCTAACCATTCAATGGAAAATCACATTGCAAAAACAAAACAAGTTCCGTAGTTTAATACAACGCGCGAGTTGGTTTAGCTGACCGTGAGTTCCATACCATGCTCTAACAAAAACAAACTACTCTGTTTTACACAAATAAGAACTTGATCTAAATATTTTTCAACGGAATTTGTCCGAAAGCGAGTAGAATACAGTTGGTCGACTATTACTCATAAATTTGTGAAGCCAACTTATAAGTACATACTACACACACAACATATAACCACTTAGTTGGTAAGGGGAGTAACTTAAAATAATGTTTTTCATGGTTTTATTTTACCACTTTGCCGGTGCGATTTTGGCATATCCATGCCAAATTTTAGCTCCGTGCCAAATTTTAGCTTTCTAGGATAATAGTTTCTGAGCCGTGGACAGACGGACGGACGGACATGGCAAAATAAGGGTTCCTTGTCGACTACGGGTTTCTAAAAATGATGACGTAATATGGAGAGAAAAACAAGGTATTATCATTACTAGGTATCGCCAAGGGGTCGAAATTCTGGGCAGAGTACCGCCGTGTCTTCGTGGAAGCGATTGGCGGCGAAGACCTATCGCGTCCGCCCTTGGTTCAGGCCAGGTTGAGGGGCGAGGGGGAATGGGATGCAGTCGTCTCCTTCTTGTGATGCAGTCATGCTAGCGAAGGAGGAGGCTGAACCCGTGAGGGAGAGACAACTTTCTTCCTCAAGCCTCGGCCACCGCGGGAAAGGACCCAGGCGTCGGGGCTCGCGAGCCGATCTCCGGCCACCGTAGACGCGGGCTGGTGGACGACGAGGGGTAGCTCACCGTCCGGTAAGGACCAGGCCCGGGTCGGCGGCGCCTCGTGTTCGAGCAGTCAGAAGCATTGACGGGGCCTGATAGGGCTATTGCCTTACGGGGTTGCGGGAATGTTCTAACGAGATACCGCGGCCCCGGAATGCAAGGGCAACTGAAGGAGCAGGGTGGGTTTTTAGTCAGTAGAAGTCTGACACTCCTGTCCACTCCACCCAGAGCGGGAGAAGTCATTTGATGATTTTCCAACCCAGAAAAAAACTCGTAAAGGTTATATCATATAAATCGTTAAGTTTCATAAAGTGCAGATTTTCAACCTGGATTTAATGATGTTCTAGCATAGATTGTCACCATATTCCATCTTTTTCGATTCTAGCAAATTCACAGAAATCAAAGTTATTTTATCTATGAGCAAATTATTTGAGATCGCTTTCTATAATATTATTTACAAGGTACAATGTATCTTTGGCCCAACTAATAATAGACATGTGAAAATGAATGCTTGATAGCTTCGACGGATATTCTAAGTTAATAAAGAACCCTCTCTCGACCCAGTCGCCATGACAATGAATGAAGGCCTTTATACAATTACATAACAACATGTGAATGAAAATATAATTACGTTTATTTGGGTAAGTAAACAAATGTTTAATGTATGTTACAATAAAATGAATGAATAATGAAATAAATGATTTAATTTGAAACGCTATTAGGAAATGAACATTAAACAAGGGTATTATTGCCTGAAATCTTATGTATAAAAATCAATTGCTGTTCGTTAGGCTCGTTGAAACTAGAGAACGGATGGATCGATTTCATTAATTCTTTTTTGTATCGCCCTTTCATACAGGGAAGGATTAAAAGATGAGAAAATATCGAAAAAAAAAAACATAGCGGTGCGAGGTTCGCTGGGGCAGCTAGTATGGGATAAATGTGTGGTATGACATGTGGGATACATACTAACATAGTACCATAAACAGAGTAACATACTAGTACTAATATATGATTTAGGAATTTTGTTACTAACCAATTAAGTCTTGTTACTTGAAATAAATGAAATTAAATAAATGTGCACTCCACAATGTCTCCACAGATTACTTGTGAGTACTTAGATAGGTACATATTTAGCTTAAGTAATCTATATTTTGGTTTTATCGGACAAACTACCAAACCGTTTTTTTTTTTCAATAAAATTAAAAATGTTAAAAGTTATACAACGTGTAATTTAAAGGGTATATACATACCGAGTGCACGGCTTCTTTGGATGATAACAAACGATATGGCAAGGGTTTTCTAATCCTATGTCTACATGTGTGGAGCATATTAGAAATTTCAATACATTGATACCAGAGACCGAATTTTTCAAATTAAGAAGAACGAAGAGAATTATCGTTTTATTGGCAAGTGACGTGGAAAGTGATGACCCTCATAGTGCTGTGATACGTTTGTTATTACTGGTGTTCAAGAAACATATGAAACCAATAATTTGGGGTCTATTCTGTGAGTCACTTATTTGAGCTGAAACTTTGCATAGAGACTCCATACCAGATGTTGTCTTTAGTCCTTTTGGATAGATATGGGGTTTCCGTTACACGTTGTATATTGCTACATACAAATTTTCTGCATTCACCTATCTATACTAATACGGAAAAGTTTGTTGGTTTAAACACGCTAATCTTCGAAAATACTGGGTGGATTTGGATGAAATTTGGTGTGGCAGTAGAGGAAGCTTGAGGAAAGTTAAAAGCTACTTTTACCCGGCTGTAAATGAAGGAGGATTATGTTTTTATCGTGATAAATTCCACGGGAGCGAAGTCCCGTCCGACTGCTACTTTGGAATAAAGAGTTGACTTTTTATTCTGCGTTTTGATATTACGTTCCTCCTCTGAGCTACACGATAACTGACAAATGCTTGCACTGTCTGGACAGGTCCGCTCAAATTTGTGTGGTTATTTCAATTTTTATACAAAAATAAAAAAATATATAAAATAAAGGCCTACCTTAATTTTATATATTTTTTATTTCCCCATACATGGAACTGAAAACGAAAATATTTTTTTCATCAAACGTATACGTGTGTGTGTAAATGCAGGTTTCTAAAATCATTTTTTCGTAAGATGAATTATTTCAGAGATAGACATGACCAAAGTGGTAAAATGCACCCCTCCCCCCCCTAACTTTTATAATAATAGAGTGAATAGTCTAAATAAAATATTTGCTATAGATTTTAATGAAAACTTTCAACGAAAATTTGAATGAACGAGATAGAGTCAGTAGTTTTTGAATTAAAGCACATTTTATAAAACCGCAAATATAAATTTGTATTTCATACAAACACTAAAAACAAAGTTATTTTGCGTAGTTACTATAACAACAAATAACAAATAAGCTTTTTTGAAAAGTCAATAGCTTAATAGCTAAAGTGTTGGACTTATGATCGAGAGGTCGCGGGTTCGAACCCCACCCATTACACTATTGCTGTGAATCCACTCTAGACACAAGCATATTTATCTTTGTTGGAATGGTAAACAAGATTGAACAAGATTGCTAGTAATGTGAATTCTAACCACATTCCTAATCCTCTTTAAAAACCAATTAATATGTTTATATTTATATTTACCCACCAAGTCGTCTCTTCACCACCAATGGTTGACTGGAAGAGGTTAGGTACCTACATAAGGCCTACATTAGGTACCTACATAAAGATATAAAGCCACCACCAAAACGTTTTGAAAACAATTCTAGAAAAAAATAAAGACAGACACACACCGAGGCGCAACAAATTAAATTGAAACGCTATAGGTAAGGTGATGAACATTGAACAAGGGTATTGCCCGAAATTTGGGAAGGAATGTCAAACGGATAGCCCCAAGGGAGGGCGGACACAACCGACCCCCGTTTTATTATACCCCTGAAACTGAACAGAACTTCTGAAAATTATAGTCTTTACTATACCGTAATCGTTTTACCGTGTTTGTGTGTCCGTAAGGGACTTGGGCAATGTATGGGGCTTATAGCGATTTATTGGTCAGAAATTGTCACAATGTTAAGATATAAAGAGCAAAAACAGGCTCAAAATAATATAAACGATGTTGTCAAGGAATTACAAACACAACAACCCAGTTGTGTTGTGTCTTATGATGCCATCTGGTATTATGTTGAGCTGAGACCCTTTCCGCATTAATAGCTTTGTTTCTTTATTTTATTTTGTTTTGTTTTAATGCCAATAAACGCTATCTTTATCTATCTTTGAAGTTAGCGAGGGTCTTCCTTAACTCATAGAAAGGCATTAGAAAACATACATATTATTATGTGCACAAATATTTATTATCTAACCACTTAATTCATGCTGTATATTTAATCCCACCAAAAACATCCTGTAAAAAAACTAGCCAAGTCTCGATGGAGCTGCTTGTTTCTATACAGGGTTAATTGTAAAACACCGAAAACCTCTCAGGACTATGAATCAACAACTTTTGTTCTATGACTTTTAAAAATCATCAAAGTGATAGTATAAATTGTTTTCTTTTGCTTCGCATAGACTTTGTAACATTTAGGGCGTTCAATTTAAATATTTTTATTTTCGTATGAAAATCTGGTGAGCTAAAATATGGCGAATTTTTAAAAGTCATAGAACAAAAGTTGTTGATTTTGATGTTAGTAACATAGTCCTGAGAGGTTTTTTGTGTTTTACAATTAACCCTGTATAAAGGTAATGAAATCTCCTAAGCAAAGCCAAGCCAAGCCTAAGGTTCTTTAAATAATTAATATAGTTAGATTTTATGTGACCGGCCGTTGAGCATTCTTTATGCACATTTACTTGTAGACACATCTAAGTCAAAAGCCAAGTCAGATAAAATCTAACTAAGTATATTAATTAAAAAATCGCATTAAAGAACCTTAGACTTGGCTTGGCTTGGCTTAGGAGATTTTATTCCTTTTTATAGAGAAAGAAGCAGCTCCATCGAGCTTTGGCTTGTTTTTTACAGGATATTTTTGGTGGGATTTCACTTCTTTTTGCAGAAAGCTATTTATTATTTGATCAGTTTCTTAGTAGAATTAGCCTGTTTCTACCTTCACCACGGGGAGGTACTTCCAGCTCATGTTATTTTATTAAAGTACTTAATGTGACTTTAGCACGTCTTAATGTTTTCTAAGACATTAAATACTTCAGACCCCAGTTTTATATACATCAATAGAAGGGGCTCATCACACTGAATAACTTTTTTCAACGTGCATTTCCATATCTCCCATAGTTCAGCTGAGCTCTTAGGGTTCTTCATTAGATACTTCAGACCTTCATTTTAAAATTTCTAAAGAAAGAGCTAACCACGCTTAATAAACTTTGTGAACACAGCATGTCAATAACTTTAATAGTTTGGCTGGTCGGTTTTGGTTTCTCCTTAGGGTCATCGGGTACTCCAGAACTTCCATGATCCTAGTTTTGATAGTTTTCCCTTTATATGGGTACCAAATCCTAACTATGCTACTATATTTATTTATTATTTATTTATAACTATATTTATTGTGCGCACAGCCAAGCTGTGGAATTCTCTGCCAGCTTCTGTGTTCCCTGCCACTTATGACCTTTCAGCCTTTAAAGCACGAGTAAATAGGCATCTTCTGGGCCCGCTCGACCCATCTTAGACCTCATCTATCGCTTACCATCAGGCGAGATCGAGGTCAAGAGTGGGCCCATCGGTAATAAAAAATAAAATAAAATAAAAAAACTTGAGATCTCTAGGTTTATGGGAAGTACTAGTTCTATTTTGATGATCAGTGAGTGTCGAATTAGCACAACTTTGCTTTTGCATAACTTAGGAAATAAATAAGCTACAAACATGATATTTTGTGGTTTAAATGTGTGCTTATAGCTTACTAGATGATGATAATTTCAGCGTTCCAAACACAGAAATAAAAAATATAGGAGAAGTGGTAAGGGGGCGTATCGGTGTCCACGCGACATGGCCACAGGGCTCATGTCACAGGCAAGTGGCCGTCTCCGCGAACTAGTGCGCTTTCGACGGCGATCGTGATAACATATATGAATGCCGAGTTGTTCTGTGGTATCTTGTAAAAACTGAAGCCAAAATCAAATCTATGTGAATCATGGAATCACTTACCATATGTAAGTACAAGTATTTTACAATATTTGTCTTTAAAATCATGAAAAACAATAAATCGTAAAATATTTCTTGGATTTACTATGTTATTTTTGTTTTCAAATATCAGAGCGACTGTACTACTTGTGCTATAAATACATTGCTCCTTAACCACTACCTGAGTTCGTCACTAAGTAACTGGCCAAGCAATGTAAAAATAATATACGAAACTGTATTACGCGGATTCATCGCGTAGTGAGGCCGCCACTTCTTGCGACGAATTAGTGATGTGCTTGTGCAGATCCACTAATGTAGGCTATCGACAGCAATGTTGATTGACGAATGAAATATTGCTATTATAGTTTAGGGGTTTTTCAACCGACGACAAAAAAAGGAGGAGGTTATCAATTCGACGCGTATATTATTATTATTTTTTATGTATGATCACCGATTACTCGGAGACGACTGAACCGATTTGGAAAATTGTTTTTTGTTTGAAAGGATATACTTTGAAATTGGTCCCATTGTCACCAGGTCAGGATCTGATGATGGGATCCTGGAGAAACCGAGGGAACTCTTCAAATATTATAGGCACACCTATATTGATTTGAATATTTTTTATAGTAACTTGTGTAGTTGCATTCGAAAAACACCATTTTGAAGTAGACCTAATGATGAAGACCACCGATGGCCACTGGAACTACTCAATATATAAGTAGGAATAATAAGTAGTTCATGTGTTCCGCTTCGATTACTTGAATGTGGTTATTAAACACAATATGCTCGTCACAATGCATATGGTGAAGTGAAGCTGATGGTGAACTACCAGGAGAACTCCTCAACAAATAACATTAGAAATAAAATTAGAAATTAAAGTTATTTTTCACTTTGCAGTGTTTTGGGAGTCTGTTTAATTTTTTGGTAAAAAGTTTTTTATAACATACGGAAACCTCTAAGAAAATATGTTTAACTTTTATTTTACATGAGATGACAGAAATAAAAATACGTTGAAAAGTCAAGTGTACAAAAAAGTAAAAAAATAAACAATTTATTTTACGCCCGCAGCATGCGTAAGGAGTTCCGACGTGGCCGTCGCTACAATAGTTTATTTTTCAATCTGTCAACCGTTTTAGCCCGGTTGGAAGATCGATGTAAATAATTTTTTTTACTTATTTTGATTTTTTACAGAGTAGTAGAGAAATGCGTAACCAATATTCGTAAAGTAAGTTACTTTAATTTCAGGTTAATAATCGGTGGTGTTTTTCAGTTTAGAATTATCGTATGTTATGCCTTATCCTATGTTGCTGTTTCTTTATTTTTTTTTATGGTTTTTGTATTTTACTTCCGTTGAAGCTTCGAATGCGTTATAATAATCGGCATGGTTCAGATAATATATTTGTGAATTTAGCTTAAAATAAGTCAATATATTCATGCTATTTATTTGTTATGCATGGATGTGTGTTTGTTTTCATATATTTAACAATTTCTCTACTAACTAGGATATTTCTTATAACAAAAACCTATTATAACCTACTAAACTATTACCTGCGGGGTAATTGCGTAACACACTTACAGTAGGAATCGGTTTCATTATGCTAAATCAACAACACTCACTGCGGTATTTACGTTGTTGAGCAGAACAATATTTCGAACATATGAAGCAATGGATTAGCAAAATACGTCAAAATCATTCAGATCTTGATTTATAGTGTGTTACGTAATAATTGCGATGCTTATTATATGGTGACGTTTAGAAGTAGCTTAGGATGTATGTAAATGATAAATAAGTGCTTTTCGTATTTTACAGCTTCCCAAAAGATGGTAACATAAAAAAGGAATGGATTGATGCCACAGGCATGCCACCTAACTGGTACCCTACAAAAAATAACACCATATGCTCGGTTCACTTCAGCGCAGAAATGTTCCAGCCTCTAAAGAAAAGTCGCAGGCTTTTTGAATGGACAATTCCAAAATTAAGAGTACAACTGATATTTGCAGAAGTGGGTTAAATTTTATTTTATTACTGAAAGCTATTCTCATGTTTTAGGGCATTCATAAAATCAGTCATTCAACTTTTCAGGATTCTATATAACCTATACGGCTGGTATGTTCCGATCAAGGGCGTAATGTAAGTTAACATCAACTTCTATTTCACCTATCACTATGATAATTAAATATTAAGAGTTAAGTCGAAAGCGCCAGGGTAGCCCTTAATACTTAGTAGGTAGTACTTAATAATAATTATGTAATGTTATGTTCTTAATAATATGTTTATTGTTATTATAATATTTTCTGGACATGCCATTTTTAATTTGGTTCATTTTCAGGTGCCCAAAAAAAATTGTACAATAATAAATGGAAGAATCGATAACTTTCCGATTTAGTCAATCACTAGCGTATATGTAAAATAAATTGCTTTTGCACAGCACAACGATAGCGACCGATGTTTTTGTGTGGGTAAGTTCTACGGTGCATGGTAAATACACGCTGTGTTTGACGGAATAAGGTTTATTATTGATTGTATAGTACGTTCTGATTTAAGAAATGCGGGTGTGTGCGCGAGTGCGTATCTATTGATTTTATTAAACTGCATGTGTAGTTGTTGCCCCGCCCAGCGCCTAACTGGAGACACACGGTTCCGATATAATTTCGTCTGTTGACCACATCTAGTTATTTATTTTATCTATGGTTCCAAACCTATCCAGTATTCAAATAGAAGTATGAAAATTAACCGAAATGGTTCCTGAAAATGACGGTACGGCAGTGTTTGCTTCGCGCTTGACTTGGCGGCAGATTCAAAGAAAGAATTGTCAGACTAAAGACCACCTCCGTTATTTCAGTCACTCCTGTGTTCTGGGGCCGCGGTATCTCGTTAACTCTTCCCACAACCCCGGAAAAACCAACAAGAGTGTAATCACCTGAAAAGACAAGTGTTGAGAGAACACAAGTTATGATCAAAATCATTGCATATTAGCTTTAGAATTTCTATTAATAGGAACGCACATACTCCTTAATATCCCTACAACAGGATTCTAATTTATCGAAAAACAAATAGGATATAAATGAAAATTTTAGGCTACTTTATAATATAATACACATTAATTAATCCCTTCCGTGAAAATGCTGTTTTCTGTTGTGATTACTGTATGGCTATCGCTCACGAAATCAAATATTTATGTTTAGAATAATATTAAGTAAAAATCCAGGTGTTTAAGCTCAAATTCTATCTACAAATACTGCTCTCCGGCCCGCAAATATACACATTCAAAAGTAGCGACGATGTAACATGAAAACTAAACCTGTACTCGACACATGTTTCACCCTTCCACTGATCATCCTCAGATGTTAACTCATCAAACGCTCCAGCTTGAAAGCTAATTAAGGAAAAGCTTTTTAAATTAATTTAGCCTTCGTTTATCAAAAGATACTCCGGAGCAAAGTTTAGGTAATTAGCAATTAAACCTAATCTTTTCAAATGAGTTTTATTAACAGTCTAGCTACCAAGTTACCGAGAGAATTTTTATTACCTACCTATTATAAAGTAAAGCTATAAAATAATCCAGTCGGCAGTCGGCTTACCAATAAAGTAATAAAAAATAAGGTACCGTATATCAAACAAGGAACCCTCTCTCCTCGGGGTCACATCGAGCCATTCATTGTCACAGGTAAGGGTTGACTATAACATTTAATATTTATAACACCACAGAGAGAAATTGTTTACCATTTATATTTAATATCTATTGTCTTGGTATTTTTTTTGCGAGTAGTAGTGATGATTGACATTTTTTTTTTCAATTATGTAAGGGTTGACTTCCAATCTAATTGGCTTAAGCTAAAGGGCAAACGACGGAACACGGATGGATTTTAGTCAGTAAAAGTCTGACACACAGACACACCGGGACACTGACAGATCGGGAAGTAGTCATTGGATAATCTTTTTACTACATTTCCGCGACCCCGGCAGGCTATGGCTTTATGAGGCCCCGTCACTAATGCTAACGGCTCCTTGAGGCGCGCGTGGAACACGTCGCGCCGCCGACCCGGGCCTGATCTTTGCCGGACGGTGAGCTACCCCTGCTCGCCGTCCGCAAGCCCGCGCCTACGGTGGCCGGTAATCGGCTCGCGATCCCCGACGCCCGGGGCGTCTACTACGACGGCTGGGGCGCGAGGAAGAGAGTTGCCTCTCCCTCGCGCGTTCGGCCTCCTCCTTCGCTAGCATGACTGCTTCGCAGAAGGAGGCGGCCGCATCCCCTTCCCTCTCACTCCGCACCATGGTCTGAACCAGAGCAGGGCGCGAGAGTTCACCGCCGCCGACCGCCTCTACGAGGACACGGCGGTGCTCCGCCCAAGCAGGGCATACCTCGACCGTATGCTCCACCGTGTCCTCCAGGCGGTCCTCACAATGACGACACCCGGGCGTGTCCTCCCGCTGAATCCGAAACAGGTACCTACCGAAACAACCATGTCCGGTCAGCACCTGCGTCAGGTGGAAGGTGAGGACGCCATGGCCTCTCTCCAGCCACTCCTCAAAGAGGGGACTTATCACCACGATTGCGGCGTGCCCAGCCTTCGATTGCGACAGCCGCTCTTTCCATGCTGCCGTGAGATCGCGCCGGAGTTCAATCCGCTGAGCCGCGACTTGCCGCGGTAGCGGAGTTTCACCCCGGCTTAGCACCTCCGCGCGCCAATTATGCACGCGCACGAGGGCTACCGCCTCCAGATCCCACGGCAGCAATCCGGCAAGGAGGTTCGCCGCCTCCCCAGAGATCGTGCGGTATCCCCGGATCATCCGGATAGCCATGACCCTCTGAGACGCGACCAGCTGGTGAGCTGGTCGCCGCTGCAGATTCAGCGCCCACACAGGGGCCCCATAGAGGGCCATGGACCGCACAATCTCCGCATATAGCCTCCGGCAGGAGGCGTTTGGCCCCCCTAGATTTGGTAGGAGCCGCTTGAGTGCAGCCCCCGCCCGGTCCAGTCTTGGAGCCAAACGTCGGAAATGTTCGACGAAGTTCCACCGGCTGTCGAGGACAAGTCCCAGGTACTTCATCGTCGTCTCGACGCCGATGTGAACCCCTCCCACCGTTACTTGGGAACCCGAAGGTGGCGCGTTCCGACGGCCATGAAAAAATGGCCTCGGACTTATGCAAAGCCACCTCGAGTCCCAGTTGCCGGATCCTTTCTACGACTGTCGCAAACCCTCGCATCGCCAGTTCGGCCGCCGCCCGGTGCGACCTCCCATGCGCCAAGACCAGCGTGTCGTCAGCGTAGCAGAATACGCTGACGCCTGTAGGGAGGTCGGCGCGCAACACTCAGTCGTAACCGATGTTCCACAAGGGTGGTCCTAGAACTGATCCCTGTGGGACACCGCACGACATCTCTCGCCGATTCCACTCTCCCTGGTGACCAGGGTAGATGACGGCTCTGTCCGTCAGGTAGGCCTCAACCACACGACAGAGGTAGGTCGGCATCCGGTGATACCGGAGTGCCTCCCGTATGCAACTCCAGGGCAGGGTATTAAAGGCATTAGCGGACCCGGACCCGAGGCATTGCCACGTCACATATTTCGGACATGGCCTCCTGGAACCATTCCGCCTCATTGTTGATGTCGGCAGGCCTGTCCGGTGATGCCACCCAGGCCTGCACGATTGAAGCTTCCAGGAGAAGCTCCCGGTCCAGCTGCCTCAGCGCCCAGCGCGAACCACTCGGGGCCTGTCTGACCGGCGCATCCGGGGTCTGGGCGGAGACGTCAAACCCTCAATTTTGGTCTGTTTGTCGAGGCGAAGGCTCAACTAGCATAAAAAAAGTTGGGAATCCTAGCCAAGGTGAGACGGTATTTCACACCGAAACAGCTGCTCAATCTGTATCAAGCCCAGGTTCGGTCATGTATGGAATACTGCTCTCATCTTTGGGATGGATCTGCCAAATACCAACTGGACGTGCTTGAGTCTATCGAGAAGCGGGCCAAGAGACTCATTGGCAACGAGAAACTGGTCGAGACAAGGCTCCAGAACCTAGAACATCGGCGTCGTGTTGCAAGCCTATCAGTTTTCTACCGGTTACATTTCGGGGAGTGTGCGATGGAATTGCACAGTCTTATTCCACCAAGCCCGATCCATCATCGGACTACAAGACAAACGGCGATGCGCCATTGTTCCATGGTGGACATCCCACCCATACGCACGAAACTTTTTGGAAATACTTTCATTGTGCGTACGGCTAAGGAGTGGAATTCTCTGCCGGAGTCTGTGTTTCCCGATACCTATAACCTAGGGGTCTTTAAGTCAAGAGTGAATAGGTTACTTTTGGGTAAGCGTGGTCCATCTTCGACCACATCATCACTTACAAAGGTGAGATGGTGGTCAAAAGCGAACCTATTGTCAATAAAAAATTTTATGTGGCTCCAGTCTTACCAATAATTGTAGCTGAGTAGGTCTTCTTCTTCTTAGTGTTCTATATAGAGTGACTGCCTATGTGATTTCTACAATCCAGAAGCTGAATAACATGGTACCCCTTGACAAGACTCGTGGCAGATTTTCTTACATCTGATCTGACTATCCTTAATGACTGTCAAAGATGTACAAACGACAGCCGTGAACAACACTTTAAAGTGCTTTCTGAGTTGTGGAGTAATCTCAATATGTTAAGTTAGGAGTCTTTAAGTCAAGAGTGAATAGGTTTCTTTTAGGCACGGACAAGGATCTTCTACCTACTAACACGGAATAGATGAATAAGGTTGGAATGGTAATGTGGGCGGGTCGAGCGCGCCACATTTATGATACGACAATCATAGCGCGACCGATTAATTCATTCACCGCGTTTAGTGCGCTTCGGATTAGTTCGGAACACAGAGCTCTGCTTTAAAATGCCGTGTTGTGCAATTATAACCTGTAAAACAAAAAAAACAGACCGCAAGTATAGAGCGAGGAGGTATATCTTTCCATCGGTAAGTTGAAAATAACATTTAATTACAATTTTATTTGTAAAAAACATAAAAATATTCTGATCCCTATGAAATTCCGAACATTAACAACATTATTGCAACAAGTTACAAAAAGTATACATTGCCCGTTGTGTACTCGCTTAATCAACGGAATGACCAAGTTCGCTCACAGTGTACTGCATGCGCGACACTTCAACCATTGACGTTTTGTCCTTTGCCCTGATTGGCCGTGATGCACGGCACGTGCTTATCAACAGTGAGTTACAATCAGTAGCAAGCTCTCGATTTAAGTGTGTGCAATTTATTTGTGTGCGTAATTCGCATACGTAACGGGCCTCTTGCTTATAGTAGAGCCAAAGAGTGGGGAGACAAGCGGCGACACGCGTTCTCATACAAATCAGGAACTATTTCCTTTCTAACCTCTTTTATCTGTTCTGTGCTTTTAGGTAAGCGTGCTCCATCTTCGACCACATCATCACTTACCATCAGATGAGATGGTGGTCAAACGCGAACCTATTTACAAGAATATAAAATAAAAATAGAAGTTGGTCTGCCTTCCACGGACCGACCACGCGACCATAATCGAGCCACGCGACTGTTATTGATTAACCACGAGTACCACCCAAAAAAATCCAACAAGCATCGACATTTCATAAAGTATCTGATTTAAATACTGAACTGATAAGGATCAATCTCAAAATTCAGTATTTTATTAATTTATGCAACGTGTAATTGAAAGGGTATAAGCATACCAAGGGCACGGCTTTTTTGGATGATAACTAACGTGTACGTACGTACAGTACGAATATGATAGGGTTTTGTAATCATATGTCTACATGTGTGGAACTTATTAAAAATTTCAATACATTGATACCACAGACCATTTTATTGGCAAGTGTCGTGACCCTTGTAGTACTGTCACACAGTGTGTGTTATGATTGGTATTCAAGAAACATATGAAACCGATAATTTGGTATCGATTCTTTGCGAAAGCGAGCTGAAACTATGCATAGAGACTCCATACCAGATGTTGTCTTCAGAACTTTTGAATTGATGTGGGGTTTCGGTTACACGTTGTATATCTTTAATTAACCGCAGCTTAAAAAAATCTAAAGCCTCCCCTTAAACCTCTATTTGATTCTATTTATTGTATGCAATAAATTACATACACTAAGCATATAACCCTCAACTCAACATCATCTTTTACCCAATACGCCTACAATATTTCTTTAATAACTTTCTCCGATAACACACTCCAATCGCACTCAAGGAAATATAAGTTTTTATACCGAGATTATCTCGTGACGCTTACAGATTTTTGCCGCAATCGTTGTCAAGAGACGAAAATCTATATACATAAAAGCCAAAGGTCACTGACTTATTCATTCACTTGACTCATTTATCACGAAATCTCAGAAATTACAAGTGCTAGGGGTCTCAAATTTTGCATTCCTTTTAGGACGTAAGTGCTCGCTAAGACGGGATTTAGCGAAATTCCCACGGGGTCGGGATTTACATGGGAAAAACTTCCCACGCGATCTAAGTCGTAGGCAACAGCTAGTAACATATAATTACTTATTTCTTTGATGCTGTTTCTAGCTAGAGGAAAATATACCTGATCTTTTCTGCCTCATCACCAAGCTTGAGATTAGGATATTAATCATTTTATATCGAGCCTGCGTCGTAAGTAGGTCAGCAGAGGTCACAGTACAACGAGCTGAGAGAAAAAGGAAAGGCTGTTATATGATGACAAGCTTTTTTCAAAACATGATTAATGCATAACTGGGTAATTCTACTGAGTGATGAAAAAATAAAATACTTTTTAAAATTCACCAAATCAGCTTCTTATTGTGTTATTGTATAGAGTTATTATGTATTTATCTTCTAAAAAATAAAATCAGAGATCAATCATTAAAATTATGAGAAATAATTGTACATTTTAGTGTTATCGCTTCGACAGGGGTGTTTCTAATTTCAACATAAGTGACAGAATCTTTCATATAACGAATGAACTTTAATAGTTAAATAAAATTAACAATCAGTCTTAACTACTTTTGGTTTCTCAATACGACTAGTACACATAATCAAATTAAGTAAACAAACACTCTGAAAAATAAACAATAATTTTCTACAGAAGTGACGTTATCATTACATTCATGTAGAGTATAAAGAGGCAATAATTAAAAGGACCGTTAGAAAATATTTTCTTCGTCCAAAGACGTATTATTTGACAGACTTTGTAGATTACTATCTGAACATTTAGTATTAATAACGTTTTCTCTAAGAGGTGTCTGCTTGCTGCTTTCAAAAATCTCTTCATCAGATAAACTATCAGATCCATAGCATTTTCGATAAAAATCGATAGATGTACGTGAGGTTGTTGCTATTGGGTTCTTGTATACGTCATACTCTGATTGTGGCGACTCCGATAGTGAATGAGTTGATGTTCTCAAAACTGTATATCATTCATTTTTGTTGTTTAGAGGTTACGTAAATAAGCCCAATTTCATGATGTGAGCAAATCTGATTTGATTTACAAACACTGCAGCTTAATCGTCTGGCGTGCAAGATATCAGGATTGGTCTTATTCAATGTAAGTTGATGAATTGATAGAGTACCAGTAAATGGTCTTGTAGGACTAGTACTGAGTATGTTAGAGATTTTATCAACATGAGTAAGCATTGTATAATTTAGTAATCGAATTTGCTTCTTTTTTTATTTTTTGTAATAGTCTCTTTTTTTCCCAGACATGACTCGACTACATTCGTCTGTTTCCAAAATCATTTCATCTGTTTTTTTCTATTTGTTTTCGTTTACGCCCTATCACAATTGTTTCTGGTAGTTCATAAGTTGTTAAATTACGAGGTTGTCTTGTACGTAATAATTTCATTCTTTTATTAGCCAATAACTTTTCTAAATGCAAAATTCTTGCTTTAGATGCATATTTTACATTTTTAGCCTTCGCTTATTTGTTTCGGCAAGTCTTCTGCCTAAGGAAGCTCTACTAGAATTATATTGTTGAACTTTGTGAAGTCGGACTTGGAGGAGTCTCATCATTCACAATTCTTCGCTCAGTAGCTTTCAGCCCTTTCAATTTATTGCGATAGGTTTTTGCTCGCTCACGCTAACTTTTTCGGATCGCTTTTTGCATTCTTGGTGTATATCCTTTAATTGATTTTATTTTACCAGTTTCGTTCTTTTCTTGTATCTCTCTCTATCTTTTTGACGTCTTTCTTGTAGTTCAGCCTCAGTCATTTTTCTTCTTTTTCTTTTCTTTCTTCTTTCGTATCCATGCCCTCTTTTGCTCCCTTAATCGTTCTTTTTTTCTTTCTCAGACCGCTTTTCACCCGCCATACCTGTAAATAAAAATTGAAATAGCCATGCCATCACTTTCGTAGAAAACCAGTCACTCCTGTCGGTAAAGACAATTAAATAGCGATACAGTGCATAAAATTTTCAAACCAGAATAAAAAACAGCATTTTACGTTTGTTAGGTTTTATTGTCAGTATATATTTCACATTAAAGATCACATCTAACAAGCACAAGCGCAAACCATCACTTCTAATGAAAAACGTCATTTCTGTAGAAAACTATATAGACAGAAGTGAGTTCTACATAAGTGAGTTTTAACATAAAAATACGTATCCTGTACAAAATTTGAGGTTATGAGAATTTAATCCACTTGACTTCGGTAATTAACCGATTAATTAATAAACCTATAAGGAAATCACATTCATAAATCACTTACTAGCTTTGGTTAGTTGAGTACAGTGGTGATGTATCAACTTTGACACTATTGTAGAACGCCGTTGGAACTTTATTTTTCTCGGCACCGTAGTCACTGGCCGAAATATGGCTGACACTGATACGAACAGACCACGATAAAGAGTTGCCAGAGATAGAAAATAATGTAGCAACTTAAAAAATAAATAATTTACCATTTTTGCCATTTATTTCTACAGGAGTGATTATTTTTTACGAACATTGTAGAATGTTGAGTAAAGTTAAAAATATCGTTTAATAATTATTAACATTTAAGTGACTGCTTTTTTATTATATGCTCTACTTGTTTTTCATGTGATATGTGCATGAAATATTTTAAAATAATTTGTAGAGACACCTAAATGCTGTAACCTGCGTTACGAACATTCGACAGGATGTGAGCAATCACATACTGTACCACAAAAAAATAAAATAACAATAATAATAATCAATGTAATTCCTATGTAAACTGTTAGATAATGCCACAAAGTTTATAAAATAATTATTAAGAAGAAATAAAAACTGAGGAGCTAGGTCATGTTTTAAGCGAACACAATTTTACTGTGTGTGTAGAATGACCCAACTAGATGTTGCCTGCGATTTTGTTCGCATGGAAATTTTGATAAATCGTTCCCACAGCCTATGTGCTATACCAAACATTAACCTTCTGTGCACTAGATTTCATCCAAATCCGTTCAGCCATTTTGTTGTGCCTGAGAAACAAACATCCACACATACATTAATGCTAAATTTTCGCATTTATAATATTAGTACACTTTTCAAGTTGCTCTTGGATGCTTAGTGATTTTCTTCCGACAATGTCTAGGAAGCAGTGGCGAAGGCTCCATACAACTCGATTTCTACCGGCTTCCCTTTTGAAATATGGCAAATATTAGTCTATTATTTTATATATGAATATATAAATAGTCATCTATTATTTTCAATTAAACAAATAATTATTTACGAAGTTACAAGGTTTCGAAGTCAGCCACAGGGCCACAGTTACTGGAATTCGCGTTTCACACTTGAGCAAGGTAAGTATTTTTTGGTCCGGCTTCCCTTTTATGAAAATTCACCCTTCGCCACTGCTAGGAAGTATTTTGAATTTAAGACGTCCAAAGTTAGGAAAGCCCTGTTTCCAGCTATCTAACAGAAAATCTTATTTAAAGTACCCAATAAGTAAACTAAAATACACTCACAATACAAGACATTTATTTATCATGCAATACAAAATTACTAAGGCGGCGGCGTAGGGGATTATATCTCGGCGCATGGAACCCGTCAGTGCCATTGCCTGCCGGGATTACGGAAATGTTCTAACGAGATACCCCCGCAACGTAAGGGCAGTTTAAGGAACAGGGTGGGTTTTTAGTCAGTAAAAGTCCGTGTGTTTAGTCAGTGACGTCTTTCCGCTCCACCCAAAGCACAAGCAATCACGTGATGAATTTTCCAACAAAAAAAAATTGGCCGAATGCGAGCCAGACTCGCCCATGAAGGGTTCCTTAGTAATTACGCCAAATAACTTTGTTTTTCATAGTGTTTGTATGAATTACAAAGTTATATTTGCGGTTTTAGAAAATATGCTGTATCTCAAAAACTGCTGACCCGATCTCGTTCAAACCAATTTTGGTTGAAAGTTTACATTAAGATCATATATTACTTTTTAATTAAAAGCAATACTTTTTCTTAATTTTTCACTCCACTATTGTAGAAGTTATAGGAGGGGGGGACATTTTGCCACTTTGGAAGCGCATATCTTTTAAACGATTAACTTTACTAAAAAGTGGCTTTAGAAACTTCAATGTCATTTTAAAGACCTGTCTATAAATACCACACACGTATAGGTTTCATGAAAAACATATTTTCAGTTTCAGTTCCATGTATGAGGGAGCCGTATGTATGGGGGAGCCCTCCTTTATTGTAAATATTTTTTAATTTTTTTCTTAAAATCGGAAAGCGGTATTAATAGTTTCGGAATAAAATAGCTGTGACATACGGACGGACGGACAGACAGACAGACATGACGAAACTATAAGGGTTCCGTTTTTTTGCCATTCGGCTACGGAACCCTAAAAAGTGTATCTTCTCTACCATTCATTTAGCTTACCGGTATACGGGTTAACTTTTCCAACATTCTCGTTCATCCAATAAAACATTGACTGTCTTTAAGTTGTTTAATTCGGTAACAATTCACCCTACACCCCCTATTTTTACCCGTCCGCCTAATAAGGAGGGCAACATCTTTTGTAGAAACGTCATGGATTCGATAGCGATTTATCAAAGTCTAACTAATTATTTTACATCGATGACTCAGCACTTGAGTAACCTAACCTTAATATTTTCTTAATGATTCCAAACTTGAAAATAAGTACTTAAAGTGTAATGTTTTCGAACCTGAACTATTTAAACTAAACTAAACCAAAAACTAAAACAAAGCATTGAAAAAAAAAACTTTTTAACAAAAAATTAAACCGACTCCCAAAAAACACTGCAAAGTGAAAAATAACTTTAATTTCGGTAGTCGGTGTCTTTAGTTTTGTTTTTTCGTTTTTGGCACCGACTTCCGAAATTAAAGTTATTTTTCACTTTGCAGTGTTTTTTGGGAGTCGGTTTAATTTTTTGTTAAAAAGTTTTTTTTTCACTCTTTTTAGTTGGATGATTTTTAATTTACCTAGTTACAAGAGCCTAAATGTCAACTATTTAAAACCTTTTACAAAATATTGCTTTTCCCAATGCTGGGCCGTTAATTGTTGAGGAGTTCTCCTGGTACTTCACCATCAGCTCTACATCACCATATGCATTGTGACGAGCATAAAGTGCTTAACATCCATATTCAAGTAATCGAATCGCAATCCACTTAATACTTATTATTGAGTAGTTTCGGCGGCCATCTGTGGTCTTCATCATCAGTTCCACTTCCCCAAATGGTACTTTTTGAGAGCAACTGCACAAGTTACTATAAGAAATACCCAAAACGCCATAGGTGTGCCTATAATATTTGAAGAGTTCCCTCGATTTCTCCAGGATCCCATCATCAGATCCTGACTTTGGTGATAATGGTACCAATTTCGAAGTATACCCATTCGAACAAAAAAAGAATTTTCCAAATCGGCTCAGCCGTCTTCGAGTACTCGATGATCATACATAAAAAAAAAAAAAAAAAAAAAAAATATACGCGTCGAATTGATAACCTCCTCTTTTGGTCGTCGGTTGAAAAACCCGTCCTCGACGTTGTCGGCTGGTACCTAAAAAACTGGCGGCATTGTCTCGTTGTACCTATGGCGACGCTTAGACTTGGCCAAAGTAATACTTGGGTGAACTAGCCTTTTTGTATTTCTCTGAAAAGGCTGTGATTAGGGCGGACAGTTTCAACACTCAGCTAGTCGTAATATAGAACTCACCAACCAATGAGCTTACTATATTTATACCACTTAAGGTTTTCCACAGACTTAGCGGCAACACCAGCACACCTGAACTAGTTCTGGTTATAAATGAATAAGTAGAAAAAAAAAGTTATTACTGTTGTCATTTAAATGCATACCATCCAGTAGCCGACCTGATATCAACAGGGAAAGCATGTTAGAAAAAAATCGACTAGATATTGAAAGTATACTTATTCTAATGCTAAAACGTAATGACCCGGTGGCTACGGGTCCCTCTTGCAAGTCAAAGATCGTGAGTTTGAACCTAGTCAGGTACATTATTCTGTGAAATTTAAAACGTCATGAAGAAGCATATCCCAAGAATATCCCAAGATCAAAAGGAGGATCTCCTGATGAAATATTTTCAGTGATTTTTTAAATAATCATACTATACATGCACATCCATATTTTTACACCTACACTCTACAGTGTAGAGTGTAGGTGTAAAAATGTTTAAGTGTGTGTACACTTTTTTTTTTAAATAATTTTTATTTTTATTGTTATTTTCTTTACTAAAGTTTAAGTTAAACCCAGTCGTTTTTTTTTTTCTTTTAGTACTTACTATGTTCCGTTTCATCGTTTATAATATAGCTTATTGTTAAGGAGAATCACTGACGCCTGAGTACCTAAACCTAGTTTAAGGGTCAGAAGGTGTGATTATTTGCTATGTCTATAAGCCTGTGTTTTGTTATTTATATTTTTAAGATTGTCTTGTCAAATAAAGATTTATTTATTTTTATTTATATACCTACTAGCTTTTTCCCGTGATTTCGTCCACGTGGGAGGTTTTTCCCGCGTAATTCCCGATCCCTTGGGAATTCCGGGATAAAGACCATCCTATGTCCTTCCCAGGGTCCTAAACTATTCCCATGCCAAATTTATTCTAAATCGGTTTAGCGGTTTAGGCGTGAAAAAGTAACATACAGAGTTACTTTCGCATTTATAATATTAGTATGGATAAAACTTTGAAAATATGTATGTGACTTCGATCAACCCGCACTGAGTCCGCGTGGTGGATTGCGGCCTATTCCATCTCATAGAGAGAAGGCCTGTGTACCACCATTGGGGACGTAATACCTAGGCTGAATAATAAACAGATTCTGATTTCCAGAAATTACAGTTGAGTTTTATATTAACGGTTAAATAGCACTTAAATGTCTATTTCTGTTATCGCTTGAATTAAGTTTAGTACAAAAATTTGTATTTGTAAATATTCATAAAACACAAATCTATATTTCGTGAAAAGAAAATTTTAACGTGAATTAGGAGATAGGTTTATCCGAATCCAATTCAATAGCTAAATAAGAAATAAATAAAATTCTGCGTGCCTTTGAGTCGTACAAAGAGATTTGAGGTATTACGACTAAATTGAAGTTGCTAGCCAGTGTGGTTGTTAGCAAGTGGTACCAGTTACCTATTTACTTTCACAACGTTTGACAAGTCTTATTACCTTCTTTCTGTCACAAATTGAGTCTTGAAAAAAAGTAGTAATTGGATCTGCTGCACCACGATACAATTATATTGGTCGAACTAGATATATCTAGTGACCAGCTAGTGGACAAAACGAGACTATAATTTTAATTATTTCTAATGCAGTTCTATCTATACTTATAATAAATCTGTAGAGAGGTCAATTCTGTACATGAAATATATTTCCAAAATAACTATCAGGGGGTGATTAGGGATCGATACTGATGCCAAAAATGCAATCAGTAAAATTTTTGTCTGTCTGTCTGTCTGTCTGTCTGTATAACCGTTATAGAAACAAAAACTACTCGACGGATTTTAACGAAACTTGGTACAATTATTTCTCATACTCCTGAGCTGGTTATAGTATACTTTTCATCATGCTACAATCAATAGGAGCAGAGCAGTGAAGGGAAATGTTGGGAAAACGGGAGAAGTTACTCCATTTTTTAAGCTTCCGTCGCGTGTGCTACCTTAGTGGTTAAAGCTACACAGAAATCATTTATGACGGAAATGTTCTCCTTAAAATTATATAAAAAATATCCCACGACAGCATATGTCTATCTTTTATGGTTGACTCACAATAACACGTGTAACTCCCGACAGCTTAGCAGTTCGAAGCTTTCTGATTATAATATTTGTCTACTCTTACGTTTATAACACTCTCAGTCACCCCTAATTGAAAAAGTTAACATTATTAACTATTCCATAAAAAAGAATCATATAAATCGGTATAGAAACACCAAAGTTATACATGAAATACGCTAATAATAAGCCATCGCGCGTGAATACTGAATCATGCTATAAAGATTATTTTTGAGAATCGGTCGCCGCGCTCGACGCGTCTCGATTGGCCAAGTGCGAGCCACACTCGCCCATGAAGAGTTCCTAAAAACCTTAAAAATTTCTAGAAACCAGCTTATTTACATTTTTACAACTTCGCTAAATAACTTTGTTTTTCATAGTGTTTGTATGAATTACAAAGTTATATTTGCGGTTTTAGAAAATATGCTGTATCTCAACACTGCTTACCCGATTTCGTTCAAACCAATTTTGGTTGAAAGTTTACATTAAGATCCACAGACATATTTTATATTTTTATTTTTCACTCCATTATTATAGAAGTTAGAGGGAGGGGGAACATTTTACCACTTTGGAAGCTTATATCTTTTAAACGATTGACTTTATGAAAAAGTCGTTTTAGAAACCCTTATATCATTTTAAAGACCTGTCTATAAGTACCACACACGCATAGGTTTCATGAAAAAAAATATTTTCAGTTTTAGTTCCATGTATGGGGATCCCCCTTTATTTTAAATATTTTTTAATTTTTTTCTTAAAATTGGAAAGCGGTTCATAGAATACATCTACCTACTAAGTTTCACATGTATAGTCGTAGTAGTTTCGGAATAAAATGGCTGTGACATACGGACGGACGGACAGACAGACAGACAGACATATCGAAACTATAAGGGTTCCGTGTTTTGCCATTCGGCTACGGAACCCTAAAAAGGCGGGGCGTCCGAGCGCGAGCTTCGCGGTTGAGTAGTGACCAGCCTTAGTGTGCTGAACTACGAGAGGCCCTACCTAAAAAAAAAGTGCGAGCTTCATACAATTATTGCCTGTTGATCCGAATAGACGTTCAGAGCGTTCGACCTTATTGACAGACAATACTTAATTGATATTAACAAACCGTGCTTATCAGCGTGACTTTTAGTCGTTGATAATTTATTTTTAGATTCCTTTTGTTGTTATTTTATAAAATAGGTATTAGTTATTTTAGTATACCGATAGGTAAGTTTTGGCTAATTTACGTTCACTTTTTTTATATTAGTTTTATTTTCACCCAGTTGCAACAAAATATAATCGAGGCTCAAATTTTAACAGGTTGCGGTGCAGGAGAAACCGTCTTTATTCCCAGAATTCCCATAATACCAAACAATTTTCCATTCGAATTTAAAAGAACGCAATTCCCAGTATCGGTGTGTTATGCAATGACAATTAATAAGGTTCAAGGGCAGACTTTTCGTGTTGCTGGAGTAGATCTCGGTGTCAGTTGTTTCTCGCATGGTCAGTTGTACGTCGCTCTTTCCCGGGTTAGCAGTTCTAGAAATCTTTATGTTCACGTGCCGGACGGGTCAACTTTCAACATAGTTTACCCGGAAGCTTTGCGCTGAAGTATTTTCGTTCTATAGGTACTTAATCCTCATGTGAACGTGATCTAAACAATATTACCAATACATTAACTTAATAACACGCAAGGAGTTACACGTTGACGGAGTCGCGGGCACAGCTATTAACAATAATATTGTGCGGTTCCGCATTGCGATATTTTTCAACAGTATTATAGATTGACATATTATATTTCCCTACTAAATTACGAAAGTTAATCTGTCTGTTACATCAAAATCACTGAACCGTGAGGAAGGACATAGGCTACTTTTTTTACGAAAAAACGACGGAAACGCGGACGAAGTCGCGGGCAACAGCTATCTATACTAATAATATAAGGCTGAACAGTTTGTTTATTTGGTTGAACGCGATAATCTCAGGAACTACTGGTTCGAATTGAAAAAATATTTTTTTAATTAAATAGTCAATTTATAGAGAAAGGCTATAGGCTATATATCATTACGCTAAGGCCAATAGGAGCGGAGCGCCAATGAAGAATGCTTCAATATCGGGGTTAAATTTAACGTTAGCCCAAAGTAACTATTCCACGCGGACGAAGTCGCGGGCAAAAGCTAGTTATAAATATTTTTGTACTACTTTTCTGCATATAAACTTAAACTGTGGCGTAATTTTCGTAAATAGGGGTACCTACCTTTTTTGTTATCGGAGATAAACCTTCAAAAGGTACCTGGACTTTTGGGGAAAAGAAAAGACCAGGGAGTGTGAGTTTCTACTTCACTAGAACCACTCCGGTGATCATCAATAACACATAGAAGGGATCCCGTACCTCCTAAAATAACACTATGGAACCCCAGACCACTCCCGGACTCCAAAGGGGCACCTACTAGGGCATGCAATATCGCAAGGTTCTCAATTCCGGAACTGAGTTCCAATACTGGAAATCTGATTCCGGAATTCCGGAACCAGTTCCGGAATTACGAAAACTTTTAAAGTTTGTTTCAAATCAAAAAAGATTTATTATTATATCAGTCTTTTAACCTTTTGACTGCCACGTCAAGAAAGCAAAAGCGTGCCCTCGGCGCCAAGCTTCGAATTCATCCTTTAAACCTACAAATTAGTAGTGAGGTCGAAATTATATCGATAAAGCTCATGGAAAACTGACAATATTTTTTAACATAGGCTTTAATTTGAATAAAGATTATTATACCATTCTTGTGTTGAGTTTTATTTCAACCCGCTTTGTCCTTTATGACATAAATGTAATAATCTGTGTCACATTTACGGCTTTTATTATTATTTAAATCCATAAATGGAATCAACAATCGATAAAACCAAGTCAATACCATCACAGCACTATTGTCCATCATGACGTAATTTTTTGTCACTCTATGACGACAGTGGCGCAGCTGGCACGGATTTCTTGAAATTGCTCGCTTCTGTTCTAGAGGTGCGACACCGATACTTATTAATAACTAGCTTTTGCCCGCGACTTCGTCCGCGTGGAATAGTTACTTTGGGCTAACGTTAAATTTAACCCCGATTTTGAAGCATTCTTCATTGGCGCTCCGCTCCTATTGGCCTTAGCGTAATGATATATAGCCTATAGCCTTTCTCTATAAATTGACTATTTAATTAAAAATTAAATATTTTTTCAATTCGAACCAGTAGTTCCTGAGATTATCGCGTTCAACCAAACAAACAAACTGTTCAGCCTTATATTATTAGTATAGATAGCTGTTGCCCGCGACTTCGTCCGCGTTTCCGTCGTTTTTCGTAAAAAGCAGCCTATGTCCTTCCTCACGGTTCAGTGATTTTGATGTAACAGACAGATTAACTTTCGTAATTTAGTAGGGAAATATAATATGTCAGTCTATAATACTGTTGAAAAATATCGCAATGCGGAACCGCACAATATTATTGTTAATAGCTGTGCCCGCGACTCCGTCAGCGTGTAACTCCTTATGTGTTATTAAGTTAATGTATTGGTAATATTGTTTAAATCACGTTCACATGAGGCTTAAGTACCTATAGAACGAAAATACTTCAGCGCAAAGCTTCCGGGTAAACTATGTTGAAAGTTGACCCGTCCGGCACGTGAACATAAAGATTTCTAGAACTGCTAATCCGGGAAAGAGCGACGTACAACTGACCATGCGAGAAACAACTGACACCGAGATCTACTCCAGCAACACGAAAAGTCTGCCCTTGAACCATATTAATTGTCATTGCATAACACACCGATACTGGGAATTGCGTTCTTTTAAATTCGAATGGAAAATTATTTGGTATTATGGGAATTCTGGGAATAAAGACGGTTTCTCCTGCACCGCAACCTGTTAAAATTTGAGCCTCGATTATATTTTGTTGCAACTGGGTGAAAATAAAACTAATATAAAAAAAGTGAACGTAAATTAGCCAAAACTTACCTATCGTTATACTAAAATAACTAATACCTATTTTATAAAATAACAACAAAAGGAATCTAAAAATAAATTATCAACGACTAAAAGTCGCGCTGATAAGCACGGTTTGTTAATATCTGTCTTATAAGTATTGTCCAATATATGAAAGTACTCTGTGGTATTGTCTGTCAATAAGGTCGAACGCTCTGAATGTCTATTCGGATCAACCATACTTTTCCTATCTCAATGGGATCAACAGGCAAAAATTGTGTGTTTTTTTTTTGGGATTTTATGACCTGGTAACTGGACCTTTAGGTCAAATCTTATTTAAAAAAATTGTATGAAGCCCGCACTTTTTTTTTTAGATAGGGCCTCTCGTAGTTCAGCACACTAAGGCTGGTCACTACTCAACCGCGAACCTCGCGCTCGGACACCCCGCCTTTTTAGGGTTCCGTAGCCGAATGGCAAAACACGGAACCCTTATAGTTTCGATATGTCTGTCCGTCTGTCTGTCTGTCTGTCTGTCCGTCCGTCCGTCCGTATGTCACAGCCATTTTATTCCGAAACTACTAAGACTATACATGTGAAACTTAGTAGGTAGATGTATTCTATGAACAGCTTTCCGATTTTAAGACAAAAATTAAAAAATATTTAAAATAAAGGGGGATCGCCATACATGGAACTAAAACTGAAAATATTTTTTTTCATGAAACCTATGCGTGTGTGGTACTTATAGACAGGTCTTTAAAAATGATATAAGGGTTTCTAAAGCCACTTTTTCATAAAGTCAATCGTTTAAAAAATATAAGCTTCCAAAGTGGTAAAATGTCCCCCCCTCCCTCTAACTTCTATAATAATGGAGTGAAAAATCTAAAAAAATATATATGTCTGTAGATCCTAATGTAAACTTTCAACCAAAATTGGTTTGAACGAAATCGGGTAAGCAGTTTTGAGATACAGCATATTTTCTAAAACCGCAAATATAACTTTGTAATTCATACAAACACTATGAACAACAAAGTTATCTAGCGTAGTTGTAAAAATGCAAATAAGCTGGTTTCTAGAAATTTTAAAGGTTTTTTTAGGAACCCTTCATGGGCGAGTCTGGCTCGCACTTGGCCAATCGAGACGCGTCGAGCGCGGCGACCGATTCTCAAAAATAATCCTTATAGCATGATTCAGTATTCACGCGCGATGGCTTATTATTAGCGTATTTCATGCATAACTTTGGTGTTTCTATACCGATTTATATGATTCTGTTTTATGGAATAGTTAATAATGTTAACTTTTTCAATTAGGGGTGACTGAGAGTGTTATAAACGTAAGAGTAGACGAATATTATAATCAGAAAGCTTCGAACTGCTAAGCTATCGGAAGTTACACGTGTTATTGTGAGTCAACCATAAAAGATAGACATATGCTGTCGTGGGATATTTTTTATATAATTTTAAGGAGAACATTTCCGTCATAAATGATTTCTGTGTAGCTTTAACCATTAAGGTTGCACACGCGACGGAAGCTTAAAAAATGGAGTAACTTCTCCCGTTTTTTCCAACATTTCCCTTCACTGCTCTGCTCCTATTGATTGTAGCGTGATGAAAAGTATACTATAACCTGCTCAGGAGTATGTATATTAATTGTACCAAGTTTCGTTAAAATCCGTCGAGTAGTTTTTGTTTCTATAACGGTTATACAGACAGACAGACAGACAGACAGACAGACAGACAAAAATTTTACTGATTGCATTTTTGGTATCAGTATCGATCCCTAATCACCCCCTGATAGTTATTTTGTAAATATATTTAATGTACAGAATTGACCTCTCTACAGATTTATTATAAGTATAGAAGATATCGAAATATTTATTCTTATTGTTTTGTACTTCCAACAGTGTCACGTAATAAAATGTAAGTTTCTTTGAAAGAACAATCAATTTAATGTTTTTTTCAACACATTTGCTCGTAAAGTGCACAGTCTTATTCCACCAAGCCCGTTCCATCATCAGACTACAAGACAAACAGCGATGCGCCATCGTTACATGGTGGACATCCCACTCATACGCAAGAAACGTTTTGGGAATACTTTCATTGTGCGTACGGCTAAGGAGTGGAATTCCCTGACGAAGTCTGTGTTTCCTGATAGTTACAACCTGGGAGTCTTTAAGTCAAGAGTGAATAGGTTACTTCTAGGCAAGTGTGCTTCATCTTCGAACACATCATCGCTTAACATCAGGTGAGATTATGGTCAAACGAAAGCCTATCAACTATAAAAAAGTGGCTCTTTATGAACCGCTATTAGGTCCATAATTCAGTGTATTAGAAACGCGTGCTTTTTTCTTTACGTTACTGCACTAGTGCTATAACGCCACAGATTATTACTATTAACTATTACTACTACTTACTAACTATTTACTAGTTGGAAGTCGAAAATAGCGGCTTGTGGAAAGTTCCACAGACTAGTTTGGTTGCGTTCAGAAAAAATAATAATTAAAATATCAAAAATGTATGAATATCGGAATTCCGATATTACTCCTCTCAATTCCGGAATTGAAATACCAGAAAAATTGTTACGGAATTCCGGAATTACGAAATTCCGGAATTCCGGAATGCATGCCCTAGCACCTACGTACAAAGTTGCTTCACGTTTTAATACAACGTGTAATTTAAAGGGTATATACATACCAAGTGCATGGCTTCTTTGGATGATAATAAACGATATGGCAAGGGTTTTCTAATCCTATGTGTACATGTGTGGAGCATATTAGAAATTTCAATACAGTGATACCAATGACCAAATTTTTCAAATTAAGAAGAACGAAGAGTATTATCGTTTTATTGGCAAGTAACGTGGAAAGTGATGACCCTCATAGTGCTGTGACACGTTTGTTATTACTGGTATTCAAGAAACATATGAAACCAATAATTTGGGGTCAATTCTGTGAGTCACTTATTTTGAGCTGAAACTGCATAGAGACTTCATACCAGATGTTGTCTTCAGTCCTTTTGGATAGATATGGGGTTTCCCTTACACGTTGTATATTGAGAATCTATGGTTCATAGATAATTAGAATAAAATATAATAATAATCCTAATGGATTAGGTGCCGGACTTGTGATCGAGACGTCACGCGTTCAAATCCCACCCATTACACTATTGCCGTGAACCCGCTCCAGACACAAGCATATTTAGCTTAGTTGGAGGGGTTAACAAGATTGCTAGTAATGTGAATGCTACCCACATTGCTAGTTATCTTTTTAAAAGAAAAATAAATAAATTTAATATTTTTTTTTTTCACAACTTTCACACAACGCCATCTAGTCCCAAACTAAGCAGAGCTTGTGCTATGAGTACTAGACAACTGATAAACATGCATATATATTTCTAAATACATACATATTATAGATAAATTACACCCAGACAAAGAACAAATGATCGTGCTCATCACACAAACATTTGTCCTGGGTGGGAATCGAACCCACGACCTTGAGCATAGCAGTCAGGGCCACTGACCACTAGACCAACAGGCATATTATACATATATAATGCCTACACTGTATAGAGTTACACAACACAATTTTATTATAAGCTAGAGTATTGGTGGCCAAATACTTATATGTCCAACTTACGAAGTTTGAATTCACATAGGCGCATCATTAGATGTAATATTACATCATCACCACTTCCACCATCCACACTTCTACCACTTCTCTCAAAATGGAAAACATTCTGATTTCAAACCGGCATGTTCTAAAACCAAAAATCCGAAGTCATGTGAGATCCGGCAACTCGCATTGAGCCCACGTGGTTACGCCCCATTCCCTCTCATAGAATTGAGGCCTGTGTCTCAGCAGTTCGTCGTTCAGAAAGTTCGTCGATTCTCTCACTTACACACCCACACACTAATATCATACGTACATACCTACGTCTTCTATTTATAAGAACATACATTAATTATAACTTACATTCGCTCACTGTCAGTTGTCACAAGCAGCTTACACAGCAAACACTATGACAATAGATAATGTCTTCAAAATATTCTACAATTATAATTATCTATATTTTAAAGTAAGTTTAGGAAGTGTCGTTTTTCCTTTTTCGCTTAAAATAGAATCGAGAGTTCTATACGTTCATTTTGATTTGAATTATTTATTTTCATGATAACACTAGCAGTCGTAAACCTTCGTCCTTTTTTAGAAGTCGAGCTTCAAGTTACGTCGATACCAAATCCACCCAGTAATTTTGAAGAATAGCGCGTTTAAACAAACATACAGACTTTTCCGCTAATGTATAATGCCTATTGTATAATGTCAATAAAAGCGAATTCTTGGTCTTTAAGGCTGACGGGGTTAAATGTCCTGAGTATGTGCCCCCGATTAAACTAAATGGGAATGACATATTGCGAGTGTACCAGTTCAAGTACTTGGGGCATTATGTAACCGACGACCTTAATGATCGAGTGGATATTGAGAGGGAACGTAGGGCGCTGGCCGTCCGATGTAACATGTTGGTTCGCAGGTTTGCACGCTGTAGCAGGGCAGTCAAAATAACGATTTTTAAAGCTTATTGCCAAGTGTTTTACACGTGCAGCCTGTGGACCAACTATACTCAGCGGGCTATTAGCGCCCTACGGGTCCAATATAACAACGGGTTCAGGATGTTGATGGGGCTGTCCAGTTTTTGCAGTGCATCAGATATGTTTGCACAAGCACAAGTCGATGGCTTCCACGCCATCGTCAGACAGAAATCTGCCTCTTTGCTCTGCAGAGTGCGGGGCAGCTCCAACTCCATCCTGAAGACCATAGCGGAGAGGTACGATTCTCCTTTGTTAGGTGATGTTGTTCAAAGATGCATTTTGAACAACAGCCTTGTTGTAAAATAGAAAATACATAAGTTTAGGTACTAACATAGGTATAAGTTATCCTTTGTTTTTTTTACTAACCCATATGGATGTTGCTTATCCGAATTAAAGATTATTTTATTTTATTTATTTTATTTATTTAAAGTTTAAACGCTAACTGTGCCCGCAACTCCGTTCACGTAGTAGTCAATCTACCCCATCTATGATCGCGGGAAATTACTGGATTTATCTTTAAAAAGTATATATTCTATCCCTATCTACCTTCCAGTGAAAGTCTCACAAAAATCGATTGAGCCGTTCCAGATTAAACCGGCCAAATGGACAGAAATTTAAAACACGTTAGTTTGTGTTTAAGTATTATGTAAATAAGTATAATATTTAATAAGCTAATTTGAACACACACACAAACAGCTATTTTGAAATGTGATTTCAAAATAGCTGACAGACATTACATTTTATTTATTTGTGTTATTCACATCATGCCCGCCCTTTGGTACAAAGTAACCTTTGGGTAGTCAAGGGTATTAAGAAAACTTATTTAAATTCAAATTCGTTTTACACTTCTATTGAATAAGCAACCCTTTACTCGTAATTTTCGTCACGTCCTACGCGTTCAGACGTCACTCACTATGATTTTGAATGAACCTTCTCGTTCGTTCAAAACTACATACAGTCATGTAGAAGAACATAATTTGACGCTGTAGACAGTTTCATCACGTGCTTAGGCTTTTTGCAACTGTTGTTGGTCGGCTTCCAGTCTAACCTAACCGTATACAACTGAGTACTAGTGTTGTACAGACGCCAGCACATGAAGCTACCCGAAACTGTCATATTTTCCCAATCAACCTTGAACTTAATTGCTTTAAAAATAAAGTTAAAAATCTATTAAAGACATTTGACAGATTGTTGCAGCTTGATGTGGTGGCGTCTGTACATGAAGCGAATGCCTACCTGACCTGGCAAGACGGGTATCAGATTCTCTGGCTTCTAAATATAACGACTGTTATATATTGGTTACCGAAAAACGCCAATAGCGACTGAAATCCCAAGAACCAGGCGATTGACATATACCCCGCGTCCTTCCTAATCATTGCGTTCACACATTATGCTAAACAAATCGCACCTTTAGAATTAAAGTGGCTTAATTCAAAATTTTAAGACAATGATTTTTATACACAGAACGACTTAAATACATGTTTATAAGCCGTTCTGTGTATAAAAATCATTTTCTTAAAATTTTATTTTAATTATAATATAGAAATATAAAGTTTCTTTTGAGACACCTTGTATATAAAGACTAATATGGATAGTCTAACTCGAGAATGGCTGAAATTTAATCATTCTCTTTATATTATGTTCCCTCGCGTACAGGGAAGGTTTAAAAGTTCAGAAAGACATCACAAGTTCATCTTTTGGGTCAGCTACTAAGAGACATTTGAGATTCTTAATAACATCTATTATGTATAAGTATATAGATCTCAGTACAATTATATTTAGAATGTTTTATTTACCCATTTTTTTTATACATGGACTGAATAAAATCAAGTACCTATATGTTTCAAATTGAGGCTGATAACCAACGTGATGGTTATCAAGCTATAATCGCAGATATTAATTACTTAATTAAGTTCCACTGAAGCTCGCTAATCCCTCACAGATAACTCAATTTTGAACAAATGATGCAAAGCTTTCAGGATGGCACTATGTTTCAACCATAGAGTTTAGAATGAGCGGAGTATACAGCTATCCTTAATGTGTCTTCAAAATTCCCCAAACTATATGAAACCGATACGACTGTATTTTCTGGTAGGTATAAGGCGATATATTAACCACACCGTTAAATATATTTTCGACCCGTTTCGCACACAGCCTTATCAAAAAAAATACAAATAGGCTGGTTCATATTTAGTAGCTGTCGTATCTGAGGCTAAGCACTGCTACAACGTTACCATACAACGCGTCAATGCCGATCGTCTCTTGGGAACAGTACCAGGTGACAGAATTGAGAACAAATTTTTATATGCTACTATTTTAGTTTAGATTATTAGCATAAAAAGTTAGGCAAGTGCCTGACGCTGGTTTTCAACCGAACATAGTCATACCATCATATACCGCATCACATTTCACAAACCTCCGCCATATCCCTCTCATAGTGCGTGCACGAGAGTTATCCCAGCTACAGGCATTGTTACTTAAGGGTTAATTGATGCGGCCTGATTGGTGCTTTGTCGTAGCTCCGCACCTAACCGCGGTGTAATTGAATTATTGACTGTCACTGTAATATTGTTTGATTCTAGCCTAACTCGTGTAATAGAGGACGGCGGTAATGTTTTGTTTATTTAATTTAACTTCCAATGTATGGGCATCTATTTTCGGATCGAATCTTGCACATGAATTATAAAGAAGTTATCCTCAAACGATTAGGATGAAATTTAATCGACGTAAAACGGAGGAGGTCCTCAAGTAGTTGCGTGTTTTCTTATGTATAGTCCGATTTTGATAATTATTTTTTTATTGGATAGAGTGTACCTCGAAGTTGGTCTCATATAAATTTGAAAAATAATTCCTGCCCTAGTGGTGGGAAAATAGGGGTGAGTTATTGTTCATTCACAGATTTTAATGCTGAGTTGTGTATTACAAAATGAAAACCTCACGATGAATGAACTTTAGACCTGTTCGTCTCTTGTGTCACCTCTCAGTCTCTGCATTTCTGCTAAAGCTCGTTCATCTTGAGGTTGAACCTTATTTGGCTCTAGATCAGATTAAGTTAAGGTGTTAAGTAATATGAAGTGTTGTATAAGTAAAGTGTTTTGACTCTACTCAGTGCCACAAATACCTGCCCTTTCGTTCACATTCCCAGCAATGTGATTTGTTTTGTGTTGTGCTACTGTCGGAATGTTTTTAGTTGTCATGTTATTAGCTGGAATTTTATGTTGAGCCCTTTATTGTATAGCATCATGTAACATTGTATGATGCCTGTTATTGTGGCAGTACATGCAATTCTCGCATACTTCCAAATTTTTATTGTATTTAATTTTTCTTCTGTTATATTTTGGAATGTTTTACAAGAAACCAAAATGTGGTCCGACTTGCATAACGGACATTTTCTTTCAGATCGAGCATGATAAGCTTTTCCCTTGTGGTTGAAATTCTTAGTATTTGAAAGAAAATTCCTTAGCCTCACTGTTGTCCTTGTTCTTGGCCTCAGGCTATGCAGAACCGGCCTTGTTGTTTTTTCTGTTAACTGGCTCTAGAGCCGTGAATTTGCTCTCCAAAAATGTCATAAGCTCATCGAATAAAGGCAAATTGCGTGGAGTTTTTCAACACTCCATGTAGGTCGATTACAGCTTTACCAAGGGTCGTATCTATTTTTTCTATGACGAAAAGATCTCCTTCTCTACGACGAAAAGAAATCCTCCTAAGACAGACTTGAGGTGGTGACTCCGCTGGAAGCTGGATTCATTGAAATGATCAAGTAAAAGGCTGAATTTGTTTATTAGCGACTCCCATTGATAAGATTTGGTAATTTTCCGAGCGCAAGTAAGTTAGTAGAACATTAATTAGTTTATGCATACCTCAATAGAATATTAAGAAACATTTTAGGTTAAGTTTAGATAAAAATAATATTACCCTACTGTACAAATACCGAGGATCCTTATGGCGAGGAGTGTAAATAATATAACACTACGTTCGTATAAACAGCGTATATTAAACACAAGGTTCACACAAAAAATAAAATTATCAAATGGTATACCCAAACTGCAGTAGTGAAACCATAGCGCGATCTAATTCGATCCCAACGCCATCTAGGGAAGTAAAATAAAAACTTGCATAAAATTCGAATTATCGTGCTATGGTTTCGTGTACAATCCAAACATACCGCCCACCAAGGACATATTGCTCAATGTCCTTCTACACCGCCCACCGTGCATAATAGGTTTTAGGTTGGTGTATAATATTGTAATACAAAAAAAAACATTTTCGTTACTAAACTTAACTTCTAGGTTTACAATCGTTGACAACAAAATCAACAACATTAACTACTTAATATTAACATACATATTACTTAATAAACATTTGGCACTTTCTTAATTTAATTATAACTAAGTTGCTATAGGCAAAACACATAACTTCGAAGTAGGTCTCTTTATGGTTGCCGATTGGGTACGTATTGTGACGACACGGGTAATGCCATCTGACCCAGGATGCTTTTGTTCTATCCTACCCAATAACCACTTGCCGGGGGGCATATCGTCCTCCTTTACCAAGACTATACTCCCAACAGCTGGTTCTGGAATTTTATAATTCCATTTATGTCTTTGCAGGAATTGATGAAGATAGTCGTGCGACCATCGTCGCCAGAAGTCCTGCATCATTTTCTGGTGAAGTTGCCAGCGCTGTAGACTACTAATATTAGACTGTTCATAGTTAGCATCAGGCGGCAAAATAAGTGGCTCCCCCACCAGGAAATGACCAGGTGTGAGAATTACTAACTTCTCCTGATCTTCAACGTAGGCTAAGGGCCTCGAATTGAGGCAGGCCTCAATTTGAGTGAGCACCGTAGTGATCTCCTCGAAAGTCAAAGTAGAAATGCCAATTACTCGCTTCAGATGGTATTTCATGGACTTTATCCCTGCCTCCCAAAGACCCCCAAAATTTGGTGAGTGAGGAGGGATAAAATGCCACTCCGTACCATTATTGGCTAATTCATCAACCAACTCTGGATTTAATGTTGCCTTCTGGTCGTCAAACAAAAATCTTAATTCGCGTGCAGCGCCTACAAAATTTGTTCCGTTGTCGCTATGTAATTCCGCACATCGACCGCGTCTGGCTACAAACCGTTTAAACGCTGTCAAAAACGCTTTAGTTGTCAACTCACTAACGGCTTCTAAGTGTACTGCCCTTGTAGCCATGCAGACGAACAAAGCGATGTAACCCTTATATGACTTGTTACCGCGACCTTTAGACAACCTAATGTTTATTGGGCCAGCGTAGTCTACCCCACTGCAAAAGAAAGGTTTATTCGTTGTCACACGACTAGATGGCAACTGCCCCATAAGTTGTGTCCTTACCTTGGCTGCATGTCGGATGCACCTAACACAGTTCCTTATGTGCCCTTTTACTAAAAGCTTAACACCTATGATCCAATATTTGGATCTTAAAAACGTGATCATTAATTGCGGACCACCAGGCATAGTCTTAATATGTGCGTCGGCAATTAAAAGATCCGTGAGGAAAGATTCTTTGGGTATCAGAATTGGATGTATACGATTGTAGCTAAGTTGAGCCATCTCAAGGCGGCCTCCAACTCTGATAATGCCCTTAGAGTCGAGAAAGGGGTTCAATGATTTTAAATTGCCATTTTTCTTTTCCTTGATGCTATTTTTAATGTCTTCAATTTCTTGAGAAAACACTTTCTGACACTTCTTCACACAGACCTCTAATGAATCCTCAAGTTCTAATTTTGATAAATATTTTGTTCTATATTTTGTCGTTGCTGACTTTCTCAAACTTAAGAACCGACGACAATAAGCTATTACTCTGATCAATCTGCTAAGAGATGAAAACTTGAGGCCTAATTCTTCGTGAAGCGTAGCGATATGTACTTTCACTTCTTCCAAGTTCGTCACTAAATGTTTTGGCTTTTTATACTCCACTACCTGTTGGTTTAAGAAGTCCGGACCATTCCACCATATCGAAATAGATTCGAGTTCAGCAGGAGAGACGCCGCGAGATGCACAATCTGCAGGATTGTGTTTTGACGACACGTGAGACCAATGTTGTGTTTCTAAAATATTCAATATATCGGAGACTCTGTTGGCCACAAAAGTTTTCCAACGACTGGGGTGACTGCTGAGCCAAGCTAGTACCACCTCACTGTCTGTCCATGCATGCCAATTGGCCTTTTGAATATTCAGCACGGCACCTACCTCAGCCATCAATTTGGCAAGTAATGCTGCTCCACAAAGTTCTAGTCGTGGGATAGACACTTGTCGAATGGGGGACACCTTTGTTTTTGATGTCACTAACGAAATATGAATATCTCCCTTGTCGTCCACAACTCTAAGGTAAATGACTGCTGAATACGCCATTTTAGAAGCATCTGAGAATCCATGCAATTCAGTTACCAAGTTGTTATTCTCATGGTGCAACCATCGTGGGATTCTAATGTTCATCAAAGCAGTTAAACTGTTATGGTAAGTCAACCATTCTTGTAATAGATTATTTGGAATTGCTTGATCCCATTCTAATCCCGCAAGCCACAATTTTTGAATAAATATCTTAGCTAGAATAATGCTTGGTGCCAACCAACCTAGAGGATCAAACAATCGTGAAATCTCGGAAATAACCTTTCTTTTTGTTACAGGTGCTGTTAGCGGGTGGAGTTCTACAGAGTACTGAAAGACATCTTCGTTCGAGTTCCAGGTAAGTCCCAGTATCTTCGTAATATTATCCATTTGTATCTTCAATTCTTCCATAGTTTCTTTCCCATCCCTTATTTTATTTAGTAATTTCTGACTGTTACTTCTCCATTTTTGTAATGGAAAACCTCCTTTGTTTAATACATCAATTAATTGAGTGTAAATCTTAAAACAGTCTTCTACACTTTCAGCTCCTGTCATAACGTCATCCATGTAGAAATCTTTTAGGATAATCTTAGCTATTCCAGATTCCTCAGGGCACTCATCATACACCAACTGTTGTAGAGCCCTTACAGCCAAATATGGTGCCAACGCAGTGCCGAAGGTAACAGTCTCCAACTCATACTCTTCAATTTCCTTTTCAGGGTCGTCTCTCCATAGAATACGTTGTAGTATTGTATCCTCCTTGTGTACCAACACTTGACGGTACATTTTGATGATGTCAGCCACGAGACATATGCGATGTGTCCTCCATCGTATTATAGTGTGGCGGAGTTCCGCCTGCAACGTAGGACCGACTAACAAATTGTCATTCAGTGACATGCCTTTAGTTCCCTTGCAGGAAGCATCGAATACGACGCGAACCTTCGACGTTTCCTTATCCTCCCGGACAACGGCGTGGTGAAGTAAGTAGATTGCTTTCTGATTATTTTTTCCACCTTCTGGGACCCTTTTCATGTGGTTCAACTGTAAATATTCCTTGATAACCCTTTTATATTCTTCCTTAAAATTGTTGTTTTTTCTAAATTTTACTTCTAATGACTTTAATCTTTTATTAGCAATACTCCTTGTCTCACCAACTTTACCGACCGGGTCAATATCACGTAATGGTAGTCTAACTATATATCTACCGTTACCATCCCGTTCGGTCGTATCTGTAAACAACCTTTCACATTTACCTTCTTCCTCCGTTAGCATTTTCCTCCTAGACGGTTCGGCTTCTAGTTCCCAAAATCGTTTGAGCATATCATCCGCCTCAAGACTTGAATGCATAACGGTAATATGTGATGGATTACTTGCCTGGTCTACTTCAAAGGTGCCCGACAATATCCACCCTAATTTAGTGTCCTGAGCTAATAAAGTCCCACTTATATTTCTTTTAATGCCATCCTGGATGACTTGACTGTAAACCTCAGCACCTAATAAGACATCAATCTTATTAGGCCTGTAGTATTCTGGATCAGCCAAATCCTCATCGGTCAAGTCTACCCATTCCACCCTTGTTACTTTCGTAGCTGGGAGAAGAGCAGTAACTGACTTCAGGACTAACGCATTAACCTCAATCTCAACCCTGGGGTCTATTCTAGACCTTAATCTAAGAATTACACTGGACTTGGCCATAGCACTTTTGTCCCCGCCTACACCTATCACAATTTGCCTTGAAGGTGTTTTATTTAATCCTAAATATTGGACCGTGGATTCAGTAATGAAAGAACCCTGCGACCCTTGATCTAGCAATGCCCTAACAACCCTATATGATCCGTCTTTCGACTCCGCCTTAATCAAGGCGGTAGTTAATAAAACCGTTTTACGATTGCTCCCTGTCGATAGACATGAGACCATTGGCTTGCTCGATCCCTCCGCTTGCGCGGTCACTCCAGCAATACAATTTTTAGTATCATCCTTCATCGCCGTTGAAGCGGCTGATGATATTTCCTCGTGAACCGTACTCCTATCTTCACCAACCGCAGACCCAGAAACCCCTGTTGGGTGCAACAAAGAATGGTGGCGGCGTTTACACACCTGGCACTTTAGAGTGTTTTTACAATTTTTTGCAGAGTGGTTATTGAGTAAACAAACAAAACACAAGTTATTTTCCATGGCAAAGTTACGTCGCGCTTCATTTGACTCTTTACTAAATTTCGGACAAGATGTAATCTTATGATCAGCTGAACAAAACATACATGATAATAATCTTTTTTCTTTAACTACATGAAACGATTGAGTTCCCTTTGTTTGTGGAGGTCTTCCCTGTCTCTGGTCCTTAATATCTCCTTTTTCTAAATGTTCCAAACCTCTAAAGCGATTATTTAAATATTCTGAAAATTGATGAAACGTAGGAAGCTCGTCACTTGAGTCTGAGGCTACCTTCAGTTCCCAACCCTTTCTAGTCTCTTTATCTAATTTTGCACTAATTACGTGAATCACAATAAGATCCCACGAAGACACATCCACACCCAAATTACCAATTGACTCCAGACATTCTGAAGTAGTATTGAGAAGCCTTTTTATTTCGCTAGCTGATTCATAAGTCGAATTCTTTTGACTGAGTAGTCTTTTTATTATACCAGTTGCCAGAAACCTTTTGTTGTTATACATTTTGTCCAATTTAGACCACGCAATTTTATAATTATCAGATGTAACTTTAATATTTCGCAATAAAAGCTCAGCATCCCCAGTCAAAAGTCCCTTTAAATAAAAGAATCTCTGTGCATCATCCAGCGTCTTGTTTTCGTGCACCAATCCCATAAATAAGTCTCTAAAAGTTTGCCACTCAGAATAATTCCCGGAAAATGAGGGAATTTTTATTTCGGGTAACTTTACTCTACTAACAGGTTTGTCGGTCAGACAACAAGTCTTAGAATCTGCACATGATTCAGTAGAAATTTGATTAGACAATAATTCTTTTAATTCACATTTAAATTCAACATAAAATTCCTCAACCTCATCATAAAGACCATTTTGAAAATACCTTGAGTTAGCAAATTCAGATTTCTTAATTGTACTTAATATTTCTTTATGAGTAGTTGTGAATGAATCCCATAACTGTTGTAAATTTTCAAGACGTGTTTCCAAATATACAGGAGTTAACCGATCTTTAGGAGACTTTTTAAAGTTTGATCTTGCCTTACGCATTGTAGCACAAACATCTTCTTGTACATTACAGAAAGACTCCATTTTAATATACAAGTTCTAATAATATAAATTTATCCAAACAAACTATATTCTTCAAGGAAATATTATGTTTTTTAAGAAGTTCTATCTAAATGTAAAAATTTACAAGTCTTTTTATAAACAACTTGGGACCAAAATCGGGCATAGGTTCCCCGTCAAAACCACTTTTGTCTTAAAATTATTACAAGTCTAAAAATGACTAAGTTTTAATATTTAATTAATGAAAAGTGCAATAATATGACTAAGTTAATATTTAATTAATTAAAGTTCAATAATTTTGATATTGTTCGTTGAAATCCTATTCTTCCTGTTAACCAGTAATATAATGTACTCACAGTTTTTTCTTCAAAATCCACTCACACACCATATCACTATCACAAGCGAAGCGCTGAACTGCACCATACAAGTGGCGCCCTCCGCCTGCTTCACTGCACCTCCCTTGCGCCGTTCCTCCGACTGCTGCTACCAAGTCGGCTGCACCACGCTCGACTCCTGGCGGCTGCACCACGCCTGACTCCTGGCTGCTGCACCGGTTCCACCTCCAACTCTTGAGCACCTGTAACCTGGTACCCGTTGAAGGGGCTGCTCTGGACAGCGATCCACTGCCCAGTAATGACGCGAAGGGTGGTAATCTCTACCACCACCGGAGACTACCAAAAACACTCCCGACCGTTCCGGTTAGAAGGACCATGAACAAATACCGAGGGTCCGTATGGCGAGGAGTGTAAATAATATAACACTACGTTCGTATAAACAGCGTATATTAAACAAAAGGTTCACACAAAAAATAAAATTATCAAATGGTATACCCAAACTGCAGTAGTGAAACCATAGCGCGATCTAATTCGATCCCAACGCCATCTAGGGAAGTAAAATAAAAACTTGCATAAAATTCGAATTATCGTGCTATGGTTTCGTGTACAATCCAAACACTACCCAAGAACTTAAGTTATAATTGTTTTTTTTTTGTAATGTATTGTAATAGCACGATAAAATTGACACTATCACATTATTATGTGCACGAAAATCCCTTAAATAAGATTTTTTAAAAAAGGAGAAGAAAACGTAAAGAAATCTATATAATTAAATATAAATGTTTATATGTTTGTCCTGCATGCATTCTTAAACCATCGATCAGATTGTGATGAAATGTTGGTTGGGCGTTCTGAGGAGGCTTGAGAGCGTTTAAAAATCGACAGCAGCCTGTGCGAAATTTACACGCAAACGAAGACGTACGTAGAAGATGGTATTATATGTACATACTAGCTGTGCCCGCGACTTCGTCCGCGTGGAATAGTGACTTTTCGGGCAGCATATTTTGAATTACATATAGGTACCGTCGTTTGGGTAGCTAAAAATTTACATTACAGTAATACTTCTCTGTATACGATATTTGACGTATGGCCATCGGGGATGAAAGCATACAGGCTCCTAGGATTGCTAACTCGTGACAGAGCCATATACAACTGACCGTGCGAGGAACAGCTTTCTTTTATTGATAATAGGCTCGCGTTTGACCACCATCTCACCTGATGGTCAGTGACGATGTGTTCGAAGATGGAGCACGCTTGCCTAGAAGTAACCTATTCACTCTTGACTTAAAGACTCCCAGGTTATAGCGATCAGGAAACACAGACTCCGGCAGGGAATTCCACTCCTTAGCCGTACGCACAATGAAAGTATTCCCAAAACATTTTGTGCGTATGGGTGGGATGTCCACCATGTAACGATGGCGCATCGCCGTTTGTCTTGTAGTCCGATGATGGAATGGGCTTGGCGGAATTAGATTGTGTAATTCCATACACACGCACACTTCCCGAAATGTAACCGATAGAAAACTGATAGATTTGCAACTCGTCGTCGATGTTCAGGGCTCTGGAGCTTTGATTCGACCAGTGAATCGCTGCCAATGAGTCTCTTGGCCCTTTTCTCGATAGACTCAAGCACGTCCACTTGGTATTTGGCAGATCCATCCCAAAGATGAGAGCAGATACTTACTGCTGCTGATACTTGGATCTACACCCACTACTTTCAGCGTCAGACCTTGAGCTTTATTAATTGTCATCGCAAAACATAGACTGACTGGAAACTGGACTCGTTTAAAACTAAATGGAAAATTGTTTGGAATGAGAGGAATCCGAGGAATGAAAACACTTTAAACTTTTCCAAACCCTGTTAAAATCTCTGCTTCTATCAGATTTCTTTGTAAATTGGTCACTTTTAACCTGGTGCTATTGCAAAGTTTTGGGGGCTTTTTCTAAGAAGCATTATGGGTATGCCTTATACTTTTAATTTTATTGTTGTGCTGGTAGTCCAGGAGCATTGAGGGATTTTAAAAATTCTACTGGGTAGCTTGTAGATTCTCCTTCTTCCATGACTCTATTAATGGAGATATACTCAACATAATCCCCCGGAACATAGCTCAAAATTTCAGCGTTTATTGTCGCTGCTTGGTTGTTTCGTGGCATCAAAATAGCTCTTTCGCAAAGCCAGGAATTTTCGCAAGTTGGTATTTGCGTTGCGTTTCCATACATAGATGATATGAGGTCTCGCATGAAACTATGTTACATAGGTTTTCATTAAGAACAACTTTTCCTTGTAGTCTTTGTCTTTTCTTGTGTCTTTCTCAAGTAGCAAATCTGTAAATTCTTGAGCATTTTCGTTGCCTCCAATTTGCGCATGCATATTTAATGTCAAATGCAAAGGGATAATGTAATTCGATTGGCCATTGTGGACTCATCCCATATAATAAGGCTACAATCACGAAGAACCTTAGCTTTATCGCTGCGATCGACAGATAAACGTGCCTTTCGTTGTTCCCCGTATTCCCTATTTCGAATTGTCATCATTCGAGAACGAATAGAACTCAGTCGAGATTCTTGCTGAGTCGAAGTTTCTGCAGCAAGAAACCTAGCCTGATGTTCCCGAGTTGCAGAGAGCCTTGCCTCACGACCTTCCTCAGATTCCTGTGATCGAACTAATCTCATCTTTTTAGCATTTCTGCTACATTGGGAGAGGTTGGATCTTCTTCGAGGCATTCTTACAATAAAATAGTACTTATTACTTAACACACAGTTATTTATTAAACACGTACTATCGTAAACAATTAAATTATAAATACTTACAGATTATTATACAGTCTAAAATTATCACAGCTTAAGTAAAGCAGCTTAAGAAGTGTAAAACAAACGTACTAACTTTATAAAACAAAAGAATTGCTATAAATATTAATTACTAACCTGAGCTAATTAACTTATACTTAATAAAGAAAATCAAGAAAAGAAATGCCAACCTATACCAAATACTTATAATATTATATGCAAACCCTAAATACAAATTAAGATAAGTACACCGAAAATCAAGGAAAGAAATGCCTAACCTATAACAAATGCTTACAATATTTATTTACAAACCCTAAATAAAAATTAAGATAAATAAATACCCAAAAATCAAGGAAAGAACCGCCTAACCTATACCACTAACAATATTTATTTACAAAATTTTAACGAAAATTAAGAAAAAGAACCTAACCTACAAACCCTAAAATATAAATAAATGAAATATGCAAACAGTCAGTATTCAAGTGAATCGCAATAATCGAATGCAACTATTCGCCTATACTCTCCAGCGGCCTTAGTATGAGTTTGCGATACTATTATCGTGTTCGAAAACTATAGCTTTGTCTCTTTCACACTAATCTAGTACGTGTGAAAGAGACAAAACGATAGTTTTCGAAAACGACAACAGTATTTCAAACTCATACTAAGCACACAGGATACGTGCGTTCGCTACGAATAACTGAATCCTTGCTCTCAGCGCGCTTTATACAACGTGTAACAGAATAAACGCAATTCCTGAAAGGAGTTGGTTTAGAATCGGCTTCTGAATCGATTTCCGTCATAAAAAATAAGTGTTAAATTTTGATGGAAAAATCTTTCATTAAACTTAAAATGGAAACACTGTATCATGACAAATTAATACAATCCTTAATTCAAGGAAATTGTGTGCGTGTCGCGTCGGCCGCTAACATGCATGAGTGTATGCGTCTGCGTAAGGATATTGTATGACACACATACGTTTTGCGTTTATAAAAATTTTTACCAAAAAATTAAACCGACTCCCAAAAAACACTGCAAAGTGAAAAATAACTTTAATTTCGGTAGTCGGTGTCTTTAGTTTTGTATTTTCGTTTTTGGCACCGACTTCCGAAATTAAAGTTATTTTTCACTTTGCAGTGTTTTTTGGGAGTCGGTTTAATTTTTTGGTAAAAAGTTTTTGTTTCACTCTTTTTAGTTGGTCTATTTTTAATTAACCTAGTTACAAGAGCCTAAATGTCAACTACTTATAACCTTTTACAAAATATTGCTTTTCCCAATGCTGGGCCGTTAATTGTTGAGGAGTTCTCCTGGTACTTCACCATCAGCTCTACATTACCATATGCATTGTGACGAGCATAAAGTGCTTAACATCCATATTCAAGTAATCGAATCGCAATCCACTCAATACTTATTATTGAGAAGTTTCGGCGGCCATCTGTGGTCTTCATCATCAGTTCCACTTCCTCAAATGGTACTTTTTGAGAGCAACTGCACAAGTTACTATAATAAATACCCAAAACCTCATAGGTGTGCCTTATAATATTTGAAGAGTTCCCTCGATTTCTCCAGGATCCCATCATCAGATCCTGACGTTTATGGGACCAATTTCGAAGTTTCAATTTCCTTTCAATCAAAAAAAGAATTTTCCAAATCGGTTCAGCCGTCTTCGAGTAATCGATGATAATACATAAAAAAAAATATACGCGTCGAATTGATAACCTCTTTTTGTCGTCGGTTGATAAAGAATTCCTAGGTTTGGTTTCAATTTATTTAGTTACGGATGTTGTTTTATAGACTTATAATTTAATATTCTAATTAGGGTGTCTGAGGTATTGCGCTTAATCTGTTACACCTTGTATAGCCACGGACGCGCAGGCGCGAGGCGTGTACGTACTCTGATAGAATACCTTAACAAATGTTCGCCGTGATTCTTTAAATTGACATAACTTTTTTATTTATGAACCGATTGACATGAAATAAACACTAAATGTTAAGTGAAGCTTACTATAATATATTACTGAAAACCGCATCTAAATCGAATAAGCCGTTTCTGATATTAGCATGCACAAACACACAGACAAACAGACAAACCGGCAAACACACAAATAAAAATTAATTACTATTTCGGGTTCGGCATCGATATAATAACAACCCCTGCTACTTCTTTTTTATATATTTCCATTGTACAGACACCACTTTTGTACAATTTTCTTATATGTATAGATATAGATATACTCAACGTATCGTTAGGCTGCTAATTTTAAAACATATTAAGTACCATTAACCCTGCCAACTTAATAACACAATTACAATAATTGAGAAGACTTTTGCATATAACGAGGCGTTATTAATAATGGGAGTTCGGAATAGTTTAATGGGTTCGCCTGCTATTTGTAATGTTGAGCTGTGTCTCGTGAAACAGGTCGTTTCGATGCTATTTATTATAATGGTTGCAATGTTGCACGCGTGAATAAAGTTTTTATTAAATAAAATTTTTATTAGGTAAGTTCAATGATATGGTAAGTTAATATAATAAAGTGTTTATTAGGTAGGTACTAGCTGTGCCCCGACTTTGTTTGCGTAGGAGTTTTTTCCCACGTAAATCCTGACTCCTCGGAATAGAGTATTTTCCAAAAATGTTTATTTAGTCCGTCACTTATAAATATTGTACTTACACGTATTTTTTTACGTAATTAAAAAATGAAGACGGTACAGTGAGTTGAAATTTCACGTGACGTTCCCAACTTCTGGACTTCGAAGCTTTTGATCTATGTATTTTTTTTTAAGATTTGAAAAGGAAAAATAATCGTATAGAAAGTTTTTTTTAAATATAAGTAACGGACCAAATAGAGTTTGTTTTAAAATAATTATTTTGAAACACATGATACTACACTATTCCGGAGTGAAAAACGGAAAGTTTAGTGGAAAGTTTTTATTTTATTGTAAAGTAGTAGCGATTTACAAACTGAAATTTGATGTGAGAAAAAATACCAGAAATCCCCATTTATGGGGCAAGTCAAAAGGAATCAGTAACCCGCTTTACGACGTGTATACCAAGCGACTGGAGAGTGTACAAAAGAAGTTTCTATACCATTTATGCTACGGGGATCATTTGGCTAAAGAGCTTACTGGGTACACTGAAAGATTAAAACACTATCGAATGGAAACACTATCGTAGGAAAAAGCTGGATGAATAGACTGTAGTGAACTTCTGGGTTCATTAATGATTAAAATACCAACTCACATTCCCAGGCATAATACTTACAGCTTATTTTATATCCCTGGCTCAAAAACCAACCTAGGTCACTACGCCGCGGTTCCAAGACTTTGTAGGCAATACAACATGCTGTCCAAAACAACCAATTTAGATATTAGTGAATCTCTTACGCAATATAAAAATATATAAAAGATGTATTATAATTAGTGTTAATCTTTTTTATGTATATCTAATTCATTTCTATAATTATTATTTTTTAATTTTCAATTAACTTATATATTTTAGCTTAGTTATTAATTTTATCTCGTGCATGCTGTGGTCTCTTATAAGTAAAAGAGTACACCTACAAAACACATAATTTGTACGACCTGAATATTTATGAACTGCATATCTTTTGTTAGTGATCCTAAATATAAAAATAAATAAATAAATAACCCCACCAAAAGACCTATTTGTATGATCTTTAGCATTTTACTTGTCTATTCACTGCTATTTCACATGTAAAAAGTCTGCCCTGATTCACAACACAAAGATCAATTTATCAGTTGGTGGTCGAACAGTATTAGGACTGAAGTGCTAAACCAAACATCAACCAACCAGGCCATCCATGATCAAATCCAGTAAAGACTTCCAACGAGGTTTTAATTCTATTACTTTTTTTCACAAACAAGTGCACAGTCGAGAATCTCGTACATTCGGATCCGCAGACGACTGAAGTCAACTAAGACGGTTTGTGTACAAAGCGAATTTCAAGGGTAGTAGTAGTCAAAGTGAAGTTTATAGTAGTTTTGGCGCCAAAACTGGTTTTTTCTAGTCGTTGCTGAGAAGAAATGATTAATTTGAGAGATTTATTCACGTTGTTGATAGTTACACATCATAGCGTTATAAAATATTTTTTAATGATAATTTATGACATACCTACATGTATTTAAATGAGTGATTTCTTTTTTCGGGTGGGAAAATCATCGAATGACTTCTCCCGCTCTGGGTTAAGCGGAAGGGAGTGTCAGACTTCTACTGACTAAAAACCATCTAAAAACCCACCCTGTTCCTTCAGCTACCCTTAACTTCCGGGGCCGCGGTATCTCGTTAGAACATTCCCGCAACCCCGGCAAACAATGACCCTATGGGGCCCCGTCAATTGTGCTAACAGCTCTTTGAGGCTATCTGTCCTTACCGGACGGTGAGCTACCCCTGCTCGTCGTCTGCAAGCCCGCGCCTACGGTGGCCGGAGATCGGCTCGCGATCCCCGACGCCCGGGCCTCTCCCGCGGCAGCTGGGGCGTGAGGAAGAGAGTTACCTCTCCCTTACGCGTTCGACCGCCTCCTTCGTTAACATGACTGCTTCGCAGAAGGAGGAGACTGCATCCCATTTCCTCTCGCTCCGCACCATGGTCTAAACCAGGGCGGGGCGCGAGAGGTCGCCGCCACCGATCGCCTCCACGAGGACACGCCGGTGCTCTGCCCAAGCAGGGCACTCCTCGACCGTGTGCTCCACCGATGAGTGATATTCAAATCAGACGTATCAGAAATCCTTAATATTACGTATCGAATTAAGTACTAAATGCACGTGTGACCGCGACTTAAAATACCTATCGCTACTAAGTATTATTATAAATGAAAAAATAACTCTGTGTGTCTTTCTATTACACTATCACGTCTAAACCATTAAAACGATTTTGATGAAATTTAGTGGACGTTAGAGCTTGGGAAGGAAATAGGCTAAAAAAAAAAACGTTGAAAACTTTTCTAGCTGCAAACAAAAACTGTCTTGAATAAGGCGACATTGTTTCACATAATTTACTCACTTAAGTATCTTCTAAAATTTACTTAGCACCTAATTACGACCCCATAGATCGAAAACGCTAAAAGGCTTAATTTTCACACGGTAAAGGAAACAATAGCGTTCACAAATGCTGTTTCGCACTCAGAGAATGCAATAAAAGTCTACATTAACTAAAGTAACAATCAATTAACGGTAGCAACCCCAAGATTACTCCCGCTTAACAAAGTTATCAAGCGGAATTAAACTTTAGGCTATGGGTCCAAAGTTCGAAGTGGAATGAAGAAAAAATTTAATTTCAATTGGATTTCTAGCCTTTGATTGCACAGTAAGGCTTTTAAAGCCAAATAGTAAAGCTGTCACTATCTTTGGTTTGTTTGAGTTTGGTTAGGACGAATTGTCCTTTGTTTGATAAAAGGTAGGTTTGATTATGTTCTGCGTGTGCTTACACTGATCAAATTATTGTTATGAGTACAGGTTATTTATTGCAAGAGAATCCTATCTTGGTTGGGACACATAAAGGTAAGAATAAGAAATAAGTTTTCTTTTTGTTTTCCTAGGTTTACTATGACATATGACATATGTATTTATTTATTTCATATAGGAAATAATAAGTCCAGCCACAGATTCATTTATTGGCCACGTGATCAAACTTCTCATTTTATAACTAAGCTACGAGAAAATGATATAGCCCCTAATAAACTAATTAGTCTTTTTTCAACGCCAATTAAATATTCTACAAAAAGCGACAATTAAAGATCAACTTGATCAACATATTAACTTGTCCTTCTTATTGCCACCTAATTTACTAATTCAGCCACGGATTTTACATCTCATCAACATTTTACGGTTTACAGCATCAACACAAAGTCCACATAGGTTAGGTTAGGTATTTTTTTAATGCGCAAACCGCAGAGGGTGATGGCCGTCAGAGTCGTCCGCGGGTACCGCACGATTTCCTACGAGGCGGCTTGCGTCCTGGCCGGATCCCCGCCCTGGGACCTAGAGGCGAAAGTACTCGCGTCGTTGTATCGATGGCGCGAGGAAGAGCGGGCACGGGGCTCGAGGCCGGTGCAGCGGCAGATCGCGCTGCGCCGAGAGGAGCTCCGTCAGGTCTTGGTGGCGGAATGGCGGCAGAGGCTTCTGCGCCCTACCGCCGGCCTCGCTACCGTCGAGGCGATCCGGCCAGTACTCGACGACTGGCTCGGGAGAAGGCACGGCTCCCTGTCTTTTAGAGTGACACAGGTGCTGTCGGGGCACGGCTGCTTCGGCAAGTACCTGTGCCGCATAGACAGAGAGCCGGACGCTCGGTGCCACCACTGCGTCCATTGCGGGGAGGACACGGCGCAACACACGCTCGCCGAGTGTGTAGCTTGGGAGGAGCTGCGCCGTGTCCTCACAAATGAAGTAGGAGGCGATGTCGCTGCCGGCCGTAGTGCAGAATATGGTCGGCAGCGCAGAGTCGTGGGACGCGGTGGTGTCCTTCTGCGAGGACGTGATGTCGCAGAAGGAAACTGCGGAAAGGGAGAGGGAGATCTCCACTCCCTTCCCTGGCCGCAGAAGGCGCACCGGGCGCAGGGGAAGGGCGGACAACGCCCTTTTCCAGCCCCCATGAATGGGTCCAGGGGCGAGGGACTTGGGGAAGTCCCCCGCCCCCTATTTGATGGACCCGAGTCGCAGGCGCGCGCGGGTGTCGGCGCGCGCCTCTGAGGCGATGCACGGGGTAGTTCAACACCTCACTACCCCGTGCAGGAGGCGAGGCCGGGACAGACCCGACCAGCACTAGTGCGGGGCTGCGGAAGAATTAGGTTTCCCGCGGCCCCCCACGCACGTGTGAGGAGACACCGGGAAAAAAAAAAAAAAAAAGGTATTTTTTTAATTCACTAGCTCCTCCATCGGTCGAACGAGACCTTATCTATCTAAATCTCATTCATTCCAGTTCATGTAGTTATTCCTCGCACACTTTTATCTATACTAATATTATAAAGAGGAAACCTTTGTATTTTTGTATGTTTGTATTGAATAGGCTCAAAAACTACTGGACCGATTTCAAAATTTCTTTTACCATTACTTAGAGGGATTCTTCCGAATCCGTATAGGCTATATTTTATCTCGGAAAATAGATAGTATTTTTCGTGGTAGTGAAAATTGTGGAGTAAGGCGTCGAAAAAATCTGCCGTACGTTAACGATTCTCGCGAACGCTGCCTATATTGCACCCGTGCGAAGCCGGGGCGGGTCGCTAGTACTTCATAAAAGCATAAAATAAGCGTTAGGTTATGTTAGGTTTCTTTTTTGATGTCATACATTAATATTTTAGAAGTTTACTGCTTGAATGCATGTTACAATTAATTTAGTTGCTAAAAATAACCACTATGCTGAGTTGTATTTACAATGGCTTAAAAAAGATAACTAGTGGGTAAGATAGTGTTATTCAGACGCTTGTTAATTGTGGCTGACTTAGTAATTTAGAAGGCAATGTAGACTTTTAGAGGCCAATGATGATATTCAAAAGAAGTATGTTTAACTAGCACCATTTGTTAACATAGGTAGGTACAATTTATAGATGTTATGAAAAAAAAAATTACAAGCGCTCTATGTTATACCAAAAAGGTGTACAAATGTCAATAGATTTCATTACATACATTAAAGCAAAAAAAATATATAAACATTGCAGACAAAAATTGAAATAAAACATGTCAAAAGAAAAGAATATAAGAATAATGTCAATAAAAATAATTTAAAAAATAATGTCAAAGAAATATAACAAAAAAAAAAAGAATACTTAATAATAACTAGTCCAAAAAAAAAAAAGCTATGTACTTTATTGTACACCTTACAATATTTCTATGGATACAAAATGTGAAACTAGTATACAATGGGCGGTCTTATCGCATAGGCCGATCTCTTACAGACAACATTTGGATGGACAGAACCCATAGAACACTGTGATGAATGAGATGAATGGGATGATGAAGAATATATGTAATGGTAATGAATGAATGAACATTTATGAAATGTGTTACTAATAAAATTGCTATCACATTCTCAATTAGATGAGACTCGAGATACATTGCTTACTGTGTTCTAATATCGTTTGTAGTAATAAAAACTAAGAATAACATAAATTCACTTATCATAAATTTGTAGACACTGAACTAAATAAGTTGCAAGTATTAGAAATGAATAGAATTGGTAGTCACCAGTGGTCGAAATTCAACCTTAGTTCATTAAAATATTAGATTTCTGCTCTTTTTCTCCTTATGAAATTCAAGTGATCTGTGAATTTCACATTTCTACATCTGCGTAATTTTTGTTAAAAGGGATAATATATAAAGATATTAACTCAATGTATTATATAGATCTACCTATAACATATAGGCTACTAAGGTTTTTGTTCTAGGATTTCAAAAAGTGGGGCAACTTTCTTTTACCCTACTTTTTATATTCCCGTGGGACAGTTTACGCAGACAAAGCCGCTAGTAAAAGCTTGCTAAACAAGGATATATAAGACATACATATATACATGGGTACCTTAAAGAAAACCAAACTGGACTGGAACCCCCAACTATGACAAAGATCCATCATGAACCCAAAACTTTGATTCTTTCCGTGCAGGTGAATGGAGTGTCAGACTTTTACTGACTAAACCCATCCTGTTCCTATACTTACCACCGATATACTTCTTCATCATACTACCAATGAAAAAAGTATTTGAATTGAATTGTAAGTTCCGGAGATTACCCCCTCATACAACACATACAAACTTACGAACAAATTGTACCTCTTTATATAGACCTAACTCTTCCAAAATCTTCAAAGACCAAAGAAAATGCCAACCAATTTGAAATACGACAAATCAACAGTCTAGTAAACTAAAAAGAATCGTCAGCAGCCCGGGGCCGTTGTCAACACACTTTGATATGCAAAAAGCTACTTAACGAGAGCGCAAGACGTTGCTACGTTTTCTTCTGCGACAGTTTGTGTTTGAGTAATGAATTCTAGACGAAAATGTGGTTAGAGGGAAATGCATGGTAGGTAGGTATTTTTATTGGTAAGAAAGGTAAGTAATACAAGTTTTAACATAGTTATTATGCTTCGATTATTATTGTTATATTTACTAACTGTGTCTAAGATGATACCTACGCGGGTTTTCCAGTGTAAATCCCACCACGTATGAATTATGTAGTAGGTTATAGCACATAGTCTATTTGTTTTCGTTTGTTTTGTTTCTATGTGTGTTTCGTTTCGGGAAAAACGGTGATGCGCCGTCCTTAAGCTTTGTTTTCCTAGGAAAGCGGTGCCGTCAAATAGCGGCCGTAATATTACGGACGCAAAAAGACGGCCGTCATTACGGTGACGACATGTGGAAAGTTCCACGGCCGTTTTATCACACTGTCTGCTTCATCGCTATCTAGTGTATTACATTCTCTTTGGAAACGTTCACGAAACCATCTGACACCGACAAGACGGCCGTCATGCAAATGGCGGCACCGCTTTTTGACGTTACGGTGTCAGTTACCGCTCTCTAGGAAACCGCGCCATTTTGTTTACATAGACAACGTTCTAGTGACGTCATTCACCGCTGTATAACGGCCGCTATTTGACGGCACCGCTATCCTAGGAAACCAAAGCTTTACATGTTGAACATCGCATACGCACAAAACGTTTTGAGAATACTTTCAAAGTGCGTATAGCTAAGGATTGGTATTCCCTGCCGGTGTGTGTTTCCTGCTAGCTGTAACCTGGGGGTATTTAAGTCAAGAGTGAATAGGTTACTTCTTGGTAAGCGTGCTTCATCTTCGACCATATCTTTGCTTATAATCAGGTGAGATGGTGCTCAAAGGCGAGTCTATTATCAAACAAAAAACCAGAAAGACAGACAATATATTAATAAAAAGTTTTACTAGGTATCATGTAAATATCTATAAGCATTACAAAAACACGATTATTTTGAAATCACAGAGTTAAACTTTATCTATATGTATGCATGTATAGATGTAAACAAAAAAACAATTTAAAAGAGGACAGCTCACAAAGACGAGCTTAACCCAGAATTGAGTTCTTTAACAGCAAATAACAGTGTACTAGTTTCTACAAATAAGTGAAAATATAAGTTTACAACAAAACCTACCTACCTTATATTTAAATCTTTACTAATACAAATACATATACCCATAAATCACAGTAACTAGGTTATGGATAATAACTTGAAGAGCTGTCACTCCATATTCACCTGCATCCATTTAGACTATAGTCTATAAGTCCCCAAAATAGTTGAGAATAAACCGAGTAGGTCCTATATTTACTAAACCTGTATTTACTAAAACTTAGTTACACGGAAAAAGTGGTATTCAAAATTGAACGGAGCGAAAATGCCTGTGTTAATGGAAAATAATGAGAATAAAAAAGTTGATAGCATTTAATTTTGTGTAAGTAAACATAATGTATTGAGCATGAAGGTGAAGATAACATTCGACTCAGCCGGGGTTGCAGGAATGTTTTAACGAGATACCGCGGCCTCGTAACGTAAGGACTAAATATTTTTAATGTGAGTTGAATTCACAAAACTGCAATCTTGTTAACCCCTCCAACTAAGCTAAATATGCTTGTGTCTGTAGTGGTTTTAAAAAATCAAAAAATTTCCTACCGAAAAAAAGCTAACATACCTACCGAATGAACTTTTTTTATAATTACAGGCCATATTAATTAAGTATTTAAAGTGTGCAATTGTATTTTTAACCGACTTATAAAAAAGGAGGAGGTTCTCAATTCGGATGTTTGTATTTTTTTTTTTTTTTTTTTTTTTTTTTAATGTTTGTCCACGCATAACTCCGTCGCTTGCCAACCGATTTGAAAAATTCTTTTTTTGTTGGAAAGGGTATACTTCCCAAATGGTCCCATGAAAATTTTATCGAAATCGGACGAGCCGTTTCTGAAAAATCAAAAAAAGTCGAAAAAACTAATTTACCTTGATGATCTTTTCGTTTACTCTGCATTGCGTTTTTTGTTCGCGCATAACTCCGTCATTTACGAATCGATTTGGAAAATTCACTGACCCACTAAAAAGCGCGAAAATAAAAACTTTTTTGCAAAAAATAAAACCGACTTCCATATCAAAACACTACAAAGCCAAAAATAATTTTAATTTCGGAAGGCGGTGTGAAAAAAAAAAGAAAATACAAAACCAATAACACCGACTACCGAAATTAAAATTATTTTTGGCTTTGTAGTGTTTTGATATGGAAGTCGGTTTTATTTTTTGCAAAAAAGTTTTTATTTAAAAGCTTTTCTGACCCTCAATGGAAATTTCTCTTGTATCGTGAGTGCATTTTTACAAAAAACCCGGACACAGAACAATAATTTTAACCCATACAAACATTTGTTTCCGTTGCGAGAAACGAACCTACGGCAGCGGTACGCAACGTAAAGCAGCCAATCGCTGAACTAAAACGCCAATCGTGTCATTTGTTTTACAATCGAATCTCAAAAAAAAATAGGCTATAATACGCACCTAAACTTCTATGTTTTCTTAATAACAAAAAACAAACACACGTATTCGTCTTGGAAAACACTACACACTAAAGTTTTGCTCAACCCATAGCGTAATTCAAAGAGTATTGACGCCGGACTATTCCGTATCTCCCGTTCACTCGTCCCAAGGCTTCCGAGCTCCTCAATTTGCTGTCTATTACCAAACTGAATGCCCCTATTTGCCCGTCTTTGCCCTCACCGTACTTGTTCTTAACGTATTTGTCTCTACAGGCATTTTGCTCAAGAAATAATAGAGATTTTCCGACGAACCTGGGATTGGCAATGTGGGCCTGTAAATAGATTTAAGCTGAGCAATGTGTTGCGAGTTAGAAGCTCGTCTTGAAGCAGCTTTGGAAATAAAACTGGATGATTTTGTGGCTTTTTTTGTGTTGATAATATCGTCACAAAAAGCCACAAAATCATCCAGTTTTATATGTAGTTAATGGTGTAGGCTGAGCTTTTTAGACACAGAAGCGATCTCTGGCATTCATTCGTAATATAAGTCTTAATACTTATCTGTTTGGTATGTTTACTATTAACTATATTTATACACTATATGTTATGTTAGATGTTGTTCTTAAGGAAGTGAAATTTAATGTTAAACTACCGTTCTCGTCACGATAAGAAAATTGTTACTCTGTTTATTTACACTTTTGTACGCGTGTACTATAATTTCTCTATCAAAACAAACGATAGTTAGTATACCATTATAGTAATAAACATCCATTTTACCAACAGAGAAATAACGAAAATTACCTTTATTTCATACCAAGCAAAAACAGTGGGTAAAAACAGCCCTTAATATCAATAAAATCACATAACTAATATCAATAGCCATATAGCGACAAAATACACGCAGCTTGGTCCCAAAAATACGAGTTATATTCTTCCAGAACACAGCCTAGACTATCGCCGACACAAAGTGAAACAAATGGCGCAGCATACAAAGTGATAATGAAAGCTTTTTGTTAGTCTGTGGTGTGTGAGTTGTGTGGGTGTAAGGGAACTTAATAAAATGACCACATGCCACAGTTTGTTGACGAAACTCTAGCAGAATATTGATGAAATCATTGTGAATTGATCTGCAGTCTCTAATGGTGACTAAATTGTACGCTTTTTGCAAAGCCTTGTATGGCCAATAATATTTGTATTATTGATGGATACTTTTTAGACCGCTTTTTCATTTAACGGAAAGTGATGTAGTCGACGATAGAGCATGCTTGGGAGTAATTATTTGATAATTTTCAGGCTGAGGTACGCTGTACTCATCAATTTATTTGTATGGCTCGCATAATGGGTTTTTCTACCATAAGGGTTAGTTTATTCATAGCTTTTATAATCTGTCTTTTTCTGAATCTAATTAAGTGTCATGTAATGCATTGTCTGTTTGGTTTTCCATATTTTATAGCGAAACCTAACTCTTCAATCGCACGAATCGTTTTCTTTATCGATAGGCGACTAGGCGTTCGACCACCATCTCACCCGATGGACAAAGAAGTGAACTTTTAACCTTCATGTTGGAGCACGCCTGCCTAGTTGCTTATTCACTCCTGATTTAAATACCTCCAGGTTGTATCTAGCAGGAATACAGACTCAGGCAGGGAATACCACACATTAGCTGTACACAGAGTGAAGGATTCCCGTAGCCTTTTGTGCATATACCTACGATTGGTAATTAGTTACGTATGTACTAATTATAAGGTTGTTAATTACGTATATAATAATGCAAAGGTTTGACTCTATTGGTCAAAAGACTTTTAAGTATGAGAAAAAAAGTCATCCTCAACAATAATATTCAAAGCTAAAACAGTGAATCTGCAAATAAAAAATACACCAGCAGCATAAATACCCCTGTAATACACTGAGCTGGTCTTCTCTTTGTGAATAGTCTAGGGAAAAACGCTAGCACCCCAGATACAGGACATGTCCTAGTTTGGGTGATAGAAGTTCACTACAAAATTATGCCTATACTTAGCCATGTGTATAGTTTCAATGTATTTATTGTATTGTATTGTATTTTATATTCCCTCTTTTTGTTAATAGGCTTAAGAAATAAATAAATAAATAAAATAAAAATAAATAAATTTCGTAAATAAGCATTTCGTCACCAATCTATGACGTAACCGAAAATCCACAATTGCACATTTCATATTTATGTACCGACAAACAAAAGCCTTCGTTCGTACGTACAGAAACCATTGATTTTTAAACATCATGAATAAAAACAGACACGTCACCATTAAATGAAACTTTTGCGAGGTAAATATTGTTTTAATTTAAAAGTTCATTTCGGTTTGTAACAATGGAAGAATGTCGGAAGAATTTTAATGAAATAACAACACGTAAAACATTTGATATTGATTTGTGGGGTCACTCACAGCCTCACAGGACTCAGCGTAGTTTTTTGTTTACTGATGAGCTCACTCTTGACCTCGACCTCGCCTGAGGATAAGCGATAGATGAGGTCTACGATGGGACGAGCGAGCCCAGAAGATGTCTATTTACTCGTGCTTTAAAGGCTGAAAGGTCATAAGTGGCAGGGCCACTGCTAGAACATAGGCCTCCACTCTATAAGAGGGGATGGACCGTAATCCACCTAACGAGCGGAATAATGAATGTCATATGCCATTGAATTCTTGGTCCTAGTTCATGTTAATTTACTCACGATTTACTTTCGTTCATTATTTTGAGAGTATGTAGCGGTAAAAACATACTTTGTATTAAAATAAAATTTATTTGATTGCACATGCAACGAGGATGGAGTTGTGAGTATAGTACGTTATTTAGTAAAAATTTTAAATATGTTAAACAGAAATGTGCAAATATTACCATGAAATAACATTATTCCTCAAAGCATTATTATTTTCAAGAATAATTTCCTCTAGACAAGCAGGCTTCATGAAATCAAAATGGCGACTTATCTACAAACTCTAGATACCTAGTCTATTCTATATTGGAATCTCTAAACCCATAAAAATACAATTGACTATGGTAATTGATGGTGACTGTAACAGGCCAATAAACGTCAGGTTTAGTACAAGTCCTTTTTATTTGGTTTGAAATTTTATCTGCGAGATAAATTGCTGGCAAATTACGACATGCGTGAAACCGACATCATTCGGAAATGCTACATTTTAATATCGCGATAAATGAATTTTGCAATGTAGAGGTTCTCAAACAAGATATTAATATTCGGCCGATGCCAAAGGGTTTTCATATGTAAATTCTTTCGCTCCATTTTATACTGAAGGGTGGGGCATGAAAAATGTAATAAAATGCAATAAAAACGATTTAGTGCACTTTTTCCGCCCTTTCGAGCACTCGTACGGCTCCCTAATATTTTTCATCATTGTCGTTACTCAACCCTTAAACCTATGCAAAAATACCATGATTTAGAAATTGTGATTGAAATGTCACATGATCCTTAGATGAAGTTTTGTACCGATTTATCTAAATGTGTATGTCTGTATGTGTGCTATTTTTTTGCAACTGCCAAGTTATATCCCCCACGGCCCCACCCATGACTGACGAATAAAGGCCTAAGGCGTTAAGTGCGCCATTGTACCTACCTTTTAGTGTTGCATAAAGCTTTATTAAACAAATAAATGTATTGATGATATGTGGTGTACATATAAAGGCTTTATAAATAGTGTGATAATGAATGAGAATATGATTGGCGAAATTTTACTCCGATTACCGACGAAAGTGAAGAGAAGATTCAACGTAAACTGGTTAACGTTCATCATCATTATCCACAGCCTGACTTGACTCACTGCTGGGTATTGCGAAGGCAGGCCCCCTTCGCTTGTGCCAAGCTCCACGTTCATGTGCCAGTCTCATCCAGGGTATACCCACGATGGTAACAATGTCGTCTGTCGATCTCGCAGGCGCCGACCAACGCTCCTCTGTCCAGTCCTAGGACGCTACTCAGTCAGAGCTTTACTCCACCCACCATCACTGCGCCTAGGAACGTTACCAGTATGTAATCTGATAAAAAATAGGTTACATTTTCTTATGAGTCATGAGCGCTAGAGCGAATACATGTTTATTTTTTATTATTTTCATTTCAATTTTTTATTTAGAATTTAATTACAAGATAACTATATTTTGCATTCCGTATATGTGTAATGAAAGAAGAAAGCAAAATATATCATGTTTAATAACTTTGTGTACCATATTTTATGAAATATAAATTATGCCTTAGCTGGAAAACACAATATTTTTACGGTCCAGTTCAAGACAAAGCTGAGTCCAAAACTTTAGTTTACATCAAACTTGGTCGTATGTTTGTTCGCGCAAACATAAGAAAACACAAAAAGGGCTCAACAGTTATTATGAAAATACCTGAAAGTGGTGGAATAATGACTGCTAACAGTCACCACGATCGACGTAACCCTAAGAAGCCGTAAGATTAAGAAAGGAACCAAGGAATCGGTCATTTCGAAGACAACATCGAAAACCAGTCACAAATATTCTATGTCTACCACAGCAACGCCTCTTCTCTTGAGACAGTATTGAAACTGTCAAATTTTGGACATTATGAACTGTTTGATAAATAGTTCGCGTCGAAATTTTAATGGTTCTATATTTAAATAAGCTTCTGCTCGCGACTTCGTTTGCGTAGGAGATTTTCCCGCGTAAATCCCGAGTCAATCCCGAGTCCGTGGGAATTGTGCAATAAAAAGTAGCTTTTGTGTTATTCCAGGATGTCAGCTATTTACTTACCAAATTTAATTCAGATCCATTTAGTAATTTTTGCGTAAAAGAGTAACAAACATTCATCCACCCATCATCACAAACTTTCGCATTTATAATATTAGTAAGATCCCGCGAGAATTTGCTATTTCCCGGGATATAAAAAAGGTCATTACAATTGGAAAATGTTTTGATTTGGTTAACACCCATACATCTAAACTTCCCTATTTAGGTATTTACTATAGATAGTAAAATGTTCATAACACGTACCTAACATATGTATAAAATTTGTTTTTTTGATGATTTGGAAATTTATGTTTTTTTCATATGATTGTATACTACGAATAGTCTAAAACATTACTGTATGTTCTTGAAAAAAGTTATCCGCGATAATATAAGTGGAAGACGTCAATGTGACGATTCTAACTTTGAAAAATCTCATATATTTCTTAACTACGTTTTTGTTCCAATGACGTAATGGTACACGTATTATGAGGTTCTTTTTTGTCAAGTGACGTGCGTAATCATCAAGTGATTTTTCTCCCGCCCTGGATCCTAGGACCTGTTTCTTCACTTACCCTTGCGTTCCGGGGCCGTCGCATCTCGTTAGAACATTCCCGAAACCCTGGTAGGTTAATACAAGATCCTTACATCATTACATCGCACACCTAGATCTAAAGAGAGCTAACTCAAAAATTGAGATTTTTGAGTTAGCTCTCTTTAGATCTAGGTGTGCGACATGTGAAATTTTGTCGAACTGGCCAACAGTGGCGAAGGGTGAATTTTCATAAAAGGAAAGCCGGACCAAAAAATGCTTACCTTCCTCAAGTGTGATGCGTGAATTCCAGTAACTGTGGCCCTGTGGCTGACTTTGAAATCTTTTAACTTCGTAAATAATTATTTGTTTAATTGAAAATAATAGATTACTATTTATATATTCATATATAAAATAATAGACTAATATTTGACATGTTTCAAAAGGGAAGCCGGTAGGAATCGAGTTGTATGCAGCTTTCGCCACTGCTGGCCAATATAAGCTCAAATACCGAGCTATCGGTTAGGAATTCACTTGTATTTTTGTGAATCGAATGTAGCAATTCATTTGTTTTCGATTTCGCGCCATTTAATTGTTGTATGACATCGTTCTGTTCCATTGTTTACGTTGTAAAATATTAATTTCGACCAATTTCAACATAATGTCAATTTGCCTAAGGAAACAAGTAGCAATAACGGTTTATTCCCTGAGTACCCCGATACCTGAGGCCCCCGTCCCGGAGGACCCCAATTTACTTTTGTCTTATTACACTCAATTAAAAGTCAGTTTAGCTTAAAAGTAACGTCAGCAAATGATATGTAAAATAAAATTTTATTATATACTGAAATTATTATTACTTGACTTAAAGGATCAGAAAAAAATTATAAAGTCTTGCTTGGTTAAGGTAAATATTATTAGGAGTACTCAGGGAATAACCCGAAATAACCGATATTTAATATTCAAACAGTTACCTACCAATAAGGTAATTTGTGACATTTAAGATTTTTGGTCCATGAAATATGATGGTAGCGATTGTCTAAAAACACAATTCCGTTATCTTATTAAGGTAAGATAAACGTGTAAATTTTCCATCACGCTCTAGGGTTGCATACAAATAATGTATAATAAATGTAATCATATTCAACACGCCTTATTATATTCTATACACACAATATTTATTCTTCATGATTCATTTTAAATTTGTAGTTTATTAATTAAATATCCAGGTATTTGTTTTGTTTTGTTCTAAGCTGATTCGTTTTGCCCCTTGTTAATCGACTGTATTTTTAGAAAAGCTGACGACTTGATACATATTTTTTCTTAAAAAATTAAAGGCAAAAACTTAAGGTAGGCACTTTATGCATGGTCAAAACTTATAAAAGTTATCCAAGACAGATTTTTATCTTCTCATCTTGAAAAAGTTTGACTCCGTCTTGAGACTAGTCGAGATAATGCGTAAATAAATCCATTTATCAACCTCAATAGATGAACTAGCTTCACGTAACACCATTATTCTTTAAGTCAACGACACTTGTATAGACGGATGTGAGTACCAAGCGATTACAGGACGAGCCTGAAGTAGACGCTAGCCTAGCGGGTTAGCCCGACTGTGAGATAAACTGAAATTGCTTTCCCAAATACCTGTCTGCAATAAATATAGTCAACTTGTCTACTATAAGAGTATACGACGTACAAAATGCCGCGCCCACTCGAAAATAATGATGCAAAATGGAATTTCACGCACACGCCGCGCCGTCTTCCCGTACCAGACTAGACAGAAAATGTGAAATATTGACTGCGCCAAGAGTCGCCCGGGGCCACAAGACGACGGCCCACTCTATCCGCGATATTTCATGCAAATCTCAAAAATTCCGTTTAAATTCTCCAATTGAAATCATGGCGATTGTGGTTGAGAGTCCCCGGTATTAAAGTCTAGCGAGATTCCATCAGGATTTTTGCGTGACATCAAAAAGTATTCATGATATGCACACAATATTTTATGCAAACATAGCTTTTAGATTTCCGTGCCGGCTTAGAAATGGAAGAGAATCGAATTTATCGGTTGCAGTGTCTACTAACTTATATTGGCATGTCAACTTGCTGAAAGTCGGTCAACAGGGTGAAAAGGGGATAAAGGACACTACATCTGTGCATTATCGTTTAGTCCTGTCTAGAAACCCTTCATATAAAGAATGGTCGCAGACTTATAAAATAACGCCTTTGTTTAATTAGTTAAATGTCAAAAATACTGGAAAACGCAATCTTTTAATTAAACTACAAATATGAACATTAAAAATGTAAACCAATACTACAACTTCAGAAAGATATTTTCTGTTCAATTCCATTCTGTAGCAAAAATGTACTTTTAGCCTTTAAAACTATTTTCAGTAAAAAGGCTAGAGCCAGCTGAATAACTTCCTACCAAAGCTAAAAGCATAAACTAGTAAAATAGTCGAGAAGACGGACATTAGATTAATCTCATTCCTTTATTGAGCCATCAAAGTGTCAGCGGCAGGAAATTCCCCAACTTCAGAAGGTCGCACCTGCCTTGGGACAGTATAAAGTCGTCCAAGGGTTGGCTTAGCTGTTAACGGTGGGAATACATTGGCCTATATTCAAATCATAGAAGATAAATGCTCTAAACACACATTTATCAAACACTTTATTCCTTTTCGAACCGAATGCGAAAACAAAAATGGAAGCTCTTTCGCCAATGTGTGCGAACCCTTATAGTCTATTTATTCTCTATCCAGGGGACGAATATTGAAATAATTCTTTCCCCTATACGTTCCCAGTGGGTGCAGCGATGGCGTGAACGACGTATTTATGCAGGTTAAATAACTTTTCTGCATAATCGGTTTTTGTCATGGTTTTATTTAGTTTTCGTTACGTTTGTTTTTGTTTCGAATGTGCCTTTATTTTTGTTGATTTACAGGCTGCTTTGGTATATACACAGTGGAAATTTTGTTGTCTGGCGCTTAGAGCCAGGCCATTAGAGAAACTGTAAAGTCTACGTAAGGAGCTATAGATTAAATTCATGCTCGCGGTAATATTCGTATTGTAGTAGGAAAATGTCTAAGACCCATTTATAATATTTTATTTTTATTACAAGCTGTCAAAGTTTTCTACTACTTCTGTCGTCATAGTTTTTTTTAAATATCTTTCTACAAACATAAAATCAAATTTTACTTTGAAATAAAAATAGGATAGAAATTAGGTTCAATCCTCTTTTTGTCAGGAATTTAAAGGACTAAACATCTCCGATATACTATCGCAAAGTCCAAGATATCAATGCAATATTATTCAAAGTATTCTCGCCATATAAAATAAATACACAAATATCAGTATTACATTAATTATACTGTTAAAGAAATAAATTATTGCAATGTGTAAATTTCCATATTAGCAAAGTATAAAACATATACTTATACTAACCAATCATTCTAAAGTCATACATAGATAATCTAATTATAACTTTGTTAATAGAACAATAGTTGAAGTATAGGGTTGTTTATCTTTAGAAATAGGCAAGTTATATTAATAAAATACCAAACCTCAAAATGAATTTCTCGTTTCAAGAACGTCAATAATTAGAAAAGTTTAACAAGAATATTCAAATATTGAAAAAGTTTTCTATCAACCAGACTAGAATAATGACTTGGAAAACTTTTTCCAAGAATTCTGTCTGTAACACCAACGTGTATTTGCATGAAAACGGAACGTAAAACGTTAACTCTATGGGTATTTAGGTTCACACACGGCGCCCGGTGCGTTTAACTGTGCAAGTTATAAAGTGACTCATCCAGTGCCAGCCGTGCCCACTCTCCTCTATTGTATGAAATCAATATTAATTAACGTGTTGTTTTTTTATATATTCTACATTCATACGTAAGCGCGGTTTTATTTTATTGCATGAGCAGCATTTATAAGGGAGTAGTTTCTGCTTGCGGCACCGCTAACTTAAAATGTTTATTGAATAAAATAAACATAACCAACCTGCCAAATTGGGTGGTATCTTTGACTTATCGCTGACGCAATGCCAGTGTGGAACCATCATGTCCATCGAGCATGGCCACCTGCACTTTGCAGGATCTTAACGACGCTGTTGTAAGAGCTGTAAAGTTTTTTTTTTTATTTGAAATTAAGTTCGCGTTTGACCACTATCTTACCTGATGGTAAGTGATGATGTGATCGAAGATGGAGCACGCTTACCTAAAAGTAACCTATTCACTCTGGACTTAAAGACTGTAGCTGTCGGGAAACACAGTCTCCGGCAGGGAATTCCACTCCTTAGCCGTACGCACAATGAACGTATTCCCAAAACGTTTTGTGCGTATGGGTGGGATGTCCACCGTGTAACGATGGCGCTTCGCCGTTTGTCTCGTAGTCCGATGATGGAACGGGCTTGGCGGAATTAGATTGTGTAATTCCATCTCACACCCCGATGTATATCGGTCCGAAGATGTTCAAGCATCGACTGATAAAGAAGAAGAAGCAAAAAATATGCAGCCTATGTCCTTCTCCAAGGTTTAATCTACCCTTTATCGTATACTAGCTTCTGCCCGCGACTTCGTACGCGTGGAAAGGTTTTCCCGCGCAAATCCCGATCCCGTGGGAATTTCGGGATAAAAAGTAGCCTATGTGTTATTCCAGAATATCAACTATCTACTTACCAAATTTCATTCAGATCCGTTCAGTAGTTTTTGCGTGAAAGAGTAACAAACATCCATCCATCCTCACAAACTTTCACATTTATAATATTAGTAGGATAGTAGGATAATCAAAATCAGTTAAGTGGTTTAGACGAAAATGTTTAACAGATAGACAGTAGAAATTGATGAATACTTAATTAAACGAGTTTCAATTTTACTCTTTCATGTACACGTATTTTTTCAAGTCTAGCACGTTCTTGGCCCGGAGTATTAGCATTGCCAATCAAGGTGGCAATTCTGCCAGTCTTCTGGGCACGTTTCCAAATGAAAGCGCTGTGAAGGAGTAGTTCGAAGCCTAAGTTTTTTTTTTTGTATTTTAGTTCGTAGTTAGGTTCAATAGATAGAATAGCCAGTAAATATTTAAGTTACTGATGTACATCTATACTTAATATTATAAAGCTGAAGAGTTTGTTTGTTTGTTTGTTTGTTCGTTTGCTTGAACGCGCTAATCTCAGGAACTACGGTTCTGATTTGAAAAATTCTTTCAGTGTTAGATAGCCCATTTATCGAGGAAGGCTATAAGCTATATATCATCACGCTAAGACCAATAGGAGCGGAGCACTAATGAAGAATGTTTCGAAATCGGGGGATTTTTTTTCCACGCGGACGAAGTCGCGGGCGGGAGCTAGTTATATATATTTTTTGACAAATATATCTATACAAATGTTGTAAATGCGCAAAGTTGAGTCGTACTCGTATGGATAGATGGAATATACGGATAGTTGTTACTAAATCACGTCTAAGTGGCTGAATAGAATATAGAATTTGACACAGTGTTTAAAATCTGGAATAACACGTAGACTGCTTTTATCCAGAAAAAATACAATTCACATTGAATAGATATGTTTTATTTTTCCATATACTAACAATATTTAGACGCGACCGAAGTCCCGGTCAACAGCTAGTATTTATGATTGTGTTATCAATTAGAATTTATCTTAAAGTGAAAAATAACTAATTTCAATTTGAGAATTTTACAGACTTGCCATCTTGCGCTACTGCTAAGGAATCTCTACATAAATTGTGCTAAGAATACAAACTACATCATAAGAGCTTTAACACCTTACGTTTCATAAACACAAACAATGAAAGTCTTATTCTTCGAAATTAAAGAACTGATTTTATTAAGACTTAGTACATATACACAACATCTCTAGGACTATATCTTTAAGAAAATTTTTAAAACACGGTTCAAAGAGAATGAAAGAGCCACTTTAAATTTTGTATAGAAAGTGATAAATTACACTCTGTTTCTCTCTAAATTCTTTGAAACACCGTGAGGTGTAAACGCTTTTATGTGCGGTACCCAATTCCCCGCTAAATGAAAAGCACTAGATATAAATAAATTAAATAAAATGCATTAATTCGTACTCTTTAGTCTGTATTTATACTTTTCTCTAGTAAGTGTTATGTGTGTACATAAATAAATAAATAAGTAAATTAATTAATTAATAATACTATTTTATATTAATTACATGAATAAATTAAATTATCGTAATGAGATTTTATGACAGTCAGTAGCCAGTAAAATATAAATAAAATTAAGAATGGATTAAGAAATAATAAAATTAATTAAAAATAGAAATTTAAAAAAAGAACAATACTAGCTGCCCCGGCGAACTTCATTGCACCTTTTTCATTTTACATATTTTCTCACCTTTTGAACTCTTCCTGAACTCCACTCCAAACTACTAATATTTTAAAACCAAAATTAGCCAAATCGATCCAAATACTCTGGAGTTTTAGCGAGACTAACGATCAACAAATAAAGCAGCGCACGATATGACAGAAACTCAAATTCACGTATCCCGTAGCATGACTCATTAGAACTCCTGCCGCAGTATACCTGGTACATGGGATGGGTGACCTGACTACTTAATTGGGTCACCAGCCCCGTGACTCGTAAAGATATACCCGGAAACATTCCTTCGGAAAATGAGAAATGATTTGTGTATTTGAAAAGTAAGATTAGATTACAAGATAATCTTTCTTTTAGTTATAAAAATACCAACCTACATAACTGCTTTATTTAATTCCATAGCAAACTGGTAATATGTATAAACATTTTTAAGACAATATTGATTTTTAAGATAATGTAATAAAACTAGATGTACTGTTTTAAGAAATAATTGTTCGCACACGCATTTTTTTCTTTTTCAGTTTCAAAATTCAGGAAATGAGTAGATGATGACGTCACTTGGCTGCTATAAACAAAACACGGCGTGACGTCACGTGAAATTTCAGCTAACTATACCTTTTGTTTTTTACTGTTGTAACTGTACTTACTGTAACGTCTACATTTTTAAATTACTTGTCAAATGAATAAATACATATTCAGTATTGGTTCGTGGTCTAAGATAAGTAACGGAATAAATTTAAATTTTCAGGAAATACCCTTTGGTTTTTTACGGAAATATGACTTAATACTGAAAAGCACTTTCTTTTTGCGTGTTGGATCACCATCCATTCCCTCTCATATAGAGGAAACCTGTGTCCCAACTCCCAACCGAAGTAACGTTATAAGTTGATGAGATTATGATTATGAAAATCACTTTCAATCGTTTACAGGTGCTCCTGATGCCATTCTGTGAACTGGTAATAATTATCTATATCTATACAAACATATAATAAAACAGTAAAAAAGTGTGTCTGTACAATTGAAGCGGGTTAAGAAACGGTAACACGGCAAAAAAAAAAGTCTGTCTGTTTGTACACGCTAATCTCCGGACCTACTGGATGGATTTTAATGAAATTTGGTAAGTAGATAGCTTTTTTTTTAAATTAAAAATAGGTTCTCGTTTGACCAACATCTCACCTGATGGTAAGTGATGATGTGGTCGAAGATGGAGCACGCTTACCTAAAAGTAACCTATTCACTCTTGACTTAAAGACTCCTAGGTTATAGCTATCAGGAAACACAGACTCCGGCAGGGAATTCCACTCCTTAGCCGTACGCACAATGAAGGTATTCCCAAAAGGTTTTGTGCGTATGGGTGGAATGTCCACCATGTAACGATGGCGCTTCGCCGTTTGTCACGTAGTCTGATGATGGAACGGGCTTGGCGGAATTAGACTGTGTAATTCCATCGCACACTCCCCGAAATGTAACCGATAGAAAACCGATAGACTTGCAACTCGTCGTCGATGTTCACATCTTGGAATAACACATAGGCTACTTTTTATCCCGGAACTCCCACGGGATTGGGATTTACGCGGGAAATCCTCCCACGCGAACGAAGTTGCGGGCAGCAGCTAGTAACTAAATGTATTAAAGTTTTCATCATCATCATCTGCTTATCTGCCGAATGCAGCGGAGTATTAGTGTCTGCCTATCTGACCTCCACAACCCAGTAGCTGGGTAACACGATACCCCTTGGTCAGACCAGTGTCAGACTAGTTTCTGACTGGATTTACTGGCTTCAGAATACAGTATGTTAATTAACAGAGGGCGTTCCCGTTAACCTGCAATAGTATAGCATCCATACATGCTAAAAAATATTACCATTCGAAAATAAAATGTTTATTTTTTTTTTTAATATTTAAATATTCACTAAAAATTTTATATTGATACGTAGAAGAAACACTCTGTACTCTGTACGCATCTATACTAATATTATAAAGCGGAAAAGTTTGTTTGTTTGTTTGTTTGCTTGAACGCGCAAATCTTCGAAAGTACTGGGTGGATTTGGATGCAATTTGGTATGGAAGTAGCTTGAAGCTTGAGGAAGGTTATAGGCTACTTTTTACGCGACTACAAAAAAGGAGAGTTATGTTTTTACCGTGATAGAATCCACGGGAGCGAAGCCCCGCGTGACTACTAGTTCATAAATAAATTGCGACGTTGCCGTCCTTCAAGTACGCGTGTACAGAGTGTTTCTTTTACGTATCAATTTAACATTTTTAGTGAATATTTTAATATTAAAAAAAAAAAATTGTTTTCGATTGGTAATATTTTTTAGCATGTATAGATGCTATACTATTGCGGGTTAACGGGAACGCCCTCTGTTAGTTAACATACTGTATATTAAAGTTTTCATTGTTTGATATCGCTACTGTAATTATAATCATCGGCATCAACTTAGCATTGAATACTAATAATACATACACCCTAAACGCTCAGACATGCTACCTTGGAACTGTGATTTATTATAATGTCAGTGTCGCATTGCACATGTCTTTGGAACCCTTAACAGTAAATAGATAGATATATTGTACACCATGTCTTTATTATACACCATTTATTGTGCGTGCAGGCATAAGCTTTAATAACCGGTGTAAGCGGCACGATTTTGACCTGTTTACAACAAGTATGATTGCAGCCAGAAGAAGCCTTAGCCTTAGACTTAATTTTTTCAAAAATTATAATAAATGTACTACTATGTATCTATTTAGTCTTGTTGAATGCTGTACGCTATGGTTTATATTAACATTATATATTAAGTATGTTTACTGTAAGTTTTCCTACCTCTAAACGTGAGGACTTTTAACTGGCTGACTGTCTGCTATGCTATATATTTCCTGTGTTTCATTACTGTTAGTCCTCCATACTTCCTAAATAAATAAATAACATAATTAAATAAGGACTTAACGATTACAAAGGGCGTTGCAATGGGTGGGCTAAGCAATCTTATACAGACCACTTTTGGATGGATTTCACAGCAGGAGATTGGAAATACGCGGGTAGTCCATGGTGATACCCAATACATAAGTAAAACTACATCCTCATTACATATATATATAGATTTTAACTTGTAACAAATTTAAAGCTTTTGCTTGTTATGTTTACCGCCTACTGCTGCATGTATTTATAACTCTGTAACAATTGTAGGTAAGCCAAATAAATATATATACATGTACATTTTTGATTTGTGTGATTTTTACTCCGTCATATTTCCAGTTCAAAATATACAATTGCTTTCAATTTAAGAAGGAAGTTCTATGTTCACTTACTTCGGTTCGTCTATTATTTTCCAATTTGCCAATTTTCTCCCTCGTTCACAATGAAATTGGTTCATGTCGGCAACAGAAATTTGTTTTTGTAAGAATTGTAATTAACTCTGTATTTATGATTTTAAAATATAAAATCTGGAAAAGAAGTTAAAGTAGATACGATTTTTAGGGTTCCGTAGCCGAATGGTAAAAAACGGAACCCTTATAGATGACACTGAGGTTTCTAAAACAATTTTTTCTTAAAGCCAATCGTTTAAAAGACACTTAGACACTTCCAAAGTCGTAAAATGTGTGTGTGTGTGTGGATCTAACTAAAACACCGGATGGGTACAATAGATTGGAAATCTTTAAAAAATATATGCCGTAAATGTTAACAAAAACTTCCAACGAAAATTGGTTTGAACTCAAAAAATTTTTGAGTCAGTAGTTTTTGAAATATAGTACATTTTCTAAAACCGCAAATATAACTTTGTATTTCATACGAACACTATGAAAAACAAAGTTATTTTGCATAGTTACTACGGAACCCTTCATGGGCGAGTATGAATCGCACTTGGCCAATATTTATTTTATTTTTTATTACGGATGAGCACGCTCTTGACCTCGATTTCGCCTGATGGTAAGCAATAGATGAGGTCTACGATGTGACGAGCGAGCCCAGAAGATGCTTATTTACTCTTGTTTTAAAGGCTGAAAGGTCATAAGTGGCAGGGAACACAGAAGCCGGCAGAGAATTCCACAACTTGGCTGTGCGCACAATAAATGTAGAGGAGAAGCGCTTGTTACGACAAGACGGTATATCAGTATGGATAGTGGTACCCAGCCGTGCGTCTGGTAGACCGGTAGTGAAATGGAGATGGAGGAATCAGGTCATGGAGCTCCTGCGCACTCTTCCCGAAGTACAATCCACAGAAAACCGACAGGCAAGCAACGGTTCGCCAATGAGCCAGACTATGAAGCTTGTCCGATAGCACCTCGTCGCCTATAAGCCTTGTTATTACTGATGAACCTGCTCTCTCGACCTCGCCTGATGGCATCCGAAAGATGAGGTCTACGATGAGACGAGCGAGCGTAGATATTTAACCATTATGATTTTAGCAGAAAGATGTCCACAGGTGGGACTGGCCTTCGCTAATCGTTACCATATCCATAAGTTTTGTGTATCCTACATCCACTGGACTCCCACAGTTTTAATCGCTACAGCCAGTAAAGAAGAAAGAAAGAAAACTGCGTTTATTGATATTAAAACACCTTAATCCTGTTACGAGCTGGGGTTCGGGATAGAAATAATTAACGCCAACTAGACCAAAATTAATTAAGCACTACCACTTTAATTAAGTACCACTTTAGTTAAGTAAACACAAAATAAAAATTAACACAGTTAATCGTACTGAAATTCACTTGTAGAGCTTCGATTATATCGCATATTCGCCTCGTAATAAGACTGCCGTCTGCATTCCTCTGCGATCTATTTATACCCCGGTCTATGAGTTCTAGAAAATTCTTGTAAAATTGACTCACAGCCTATACTGCTAAGAATGTTCCAGAAGCTATTTGAGATACTCAGTACTGCTACGGGCCGTCAGATGGCGTTAGTGTCTCGAACGTATTAGAAGTCGGTCGAAGTTTCTCGATATACTCAGTACTGCTACTCGCCGCCAAGTGGCGTTAGTGTCTCGAACATTCTAGATGAATACTAATCAAAATAAAGTGTTTTACATGGATCGACTGCCTAAATGACCTCCACAACACAGTAGCTGGGTAACACGATACCCGTTGGCTTGATCAGTGTCAGTTTTTAACCGACTTCTAAAAAAGGAGGAGATTCTCAATTTGGATGTTTGTTTGTTTTTTTTTTTTATGTTTGTTCGGGCTTAGCTCCGTCGCTTGCCAACCGAATTGAAAAATTCTTTTTTGTTGAAAAGGGTATACTTCCCAAATAGTCCCATTAAAATTTTATCGAAATCGGACAAGCCGTTCCTGCAAAATCAACAAAAGTCTAAAAAAAATATTTACCTGGATGATCTTTTCGTTTACTCTGCATTGCGTTTTTTGTTCGCGCATAACTCCGTCATTTACGAACTGATTTGGAAAATTCACTGACCAACTAAAAAGCGTGAAAATAAAAAACTTTTTTGCAAAAAATAAAACCGACTTCCATATCAAAACACTACAAAGCCAAAAATAATTTTAATTTCGGAAGGCGGTGTGAAACAAAGGAAAATACAAAACCAATAACACCGACTACCGAAATTAAAATTATTTTTGGCTTTGTAGTGTTTTGATATGGAAGTTGGTTTTATTTTTTGCAAAAAAGTTTTTTATACTCACTTCTGACTACCCGTAACGACTGTCAAAGATGTTCAAATGACAGCCGGGACCAACGGCTTAACGTGCTTCCCGAAGCACGGGGGTATAACGCTACCGACTTCCAAACTCCAAGCTACCACTGAGATATTCCTTACAGAAAACCCAATAGCACTTTTTGGCCGACCCGGGAATCGATCTCGAGACCTCTTTGGTACGATTCAGACCAACCGGCTCGCATCGGGCCGGGCCGGGCGGCATTTTTCAATGCGGTAAAGAACATTGAAATGTATCAACAGTAATTACAGTTCATATTTGCATGCAACTTACGCATAGTTACCTCATTCGGCATCCCGCGACGCGTCGCGACGTGTCGCAGAATGCATTCGGCTGTCGCGACGGCCGTGAGCAGCACTTCTGGGCCCCAAGTCTGCTATTTTTATAAATTTGTCATTCCATCACGATCCCATTGTCATTTTGCTAATAGTTCGTAATCTACTAAATTCATAATGGTTGGTCAGTAGTCTCGTATTAGAATGACATTGCCGTATTGCCATTATTATAAAACCCGTTAGTAGTAATTATTTTCGAAAAACTACCCCTAAATTTGAACATTTATTCATGCCAGATTTTATTTCTATTTAATTTTACATATTATTTCTTTCAATGAAGTGTCAGTGGTTGACCATTGGAAAGCCACTATATTAGTAGATTACCAAACTTGTCAAAATCAACAATTTTGAAATCAATGATAGACTATTTTGACACTATTGTAATAGCAGACTTGAGGCCCTGGGTGCTTGTTGGAGTGCGTACGGATTCCAGCGGATGCTATGGGCTGCCGCGGCACGGCTCTGACGGACGCGTTCGGCTACCGCGGCACGCATACGGCTCCGTTCCGATGCGGCGCGACGCGAGCCGGTTGGTCTGAATCGTACCTTTCTCAACAGTCGTGCTTGCCACCACTCGACCAACGAGCCTAAACCACTTTTGTAGGTATATAAAGTTTAAATAAATAAGATTTTCCATCTGACACTGCTGTAGGTATTCCTTTAATTTTTTTTTTGTCACCATAACGTAAGCAGCAAAGATTTTTCTCTATTTATAAATGCAGAAGCGACCGATCCTTGCTTCCACGGGTGCAAATCATATTCAAACCTTCCACGAATATTGCTCTTCCTGAATTTTGAAATAATTTTATGCTCATAATAACAAAAATGGCAATCTATACATACAAATAAAAACGAAACGTCTGTATATGATGTAAAAATAACTGTTTTGCAAATGCGCTTGCTTATTTACACGATACGAAAAATAAACCTTTTAAAAAAAATTGCATATCTATCTGTGTGGTTAGGGCTAATATCTGAAACGGCCAATCCAATTTTAATGGAAAGAAAGCTAGGATATAGGCTACTTTTAATTTCGGTTTTCTACGAGATCGGATTTATGCAGAGAAAACCACGTCATATATCATTGCAACTGTGAAGTTGTGGGCACAGGTAGTATATAAATAAACTCAGCTTATTAAATAAGTACCTACTTTTAGACATTTAACAACGTCTAAAAATATTCAATTTACAAATACATATAAAGGTTTTGACATTAGCAGAGAAACGAATTGGGACTTTTTTCATATATGTACATTGTTCATTGTACATAAATGGTCGCTCACTATGAAATGTACGGTTTTTCCGAAAATATCTTTAGTGTATCTATTTTCGTGACAAGCAAACATATGATCACTTAACACTTATTAAACTGGTACAAAAATAGAATGATGTTAATCAAACAAACGTCACCTACATTAATATGTCGTCAATAAACAGTTTTGTATTTATCTACTGTATTTGCAGGTACGTTCACACTAGCGTAAGGTTATTTATAAATTTTTCTTGCTTAGTTAATTGGGGCCTCGAAATGAGCGATTAATTATTTTATCTTCTTACTAATATTACAAATGCGAAATTTTGTGAGGACGGATGTATAAACTTTTACGCAAAAACTACTGAACGGATCTGAATGTAATTTGGTAAGTAGATAGTTGACATTCTGGAATAACATATAGGGTTAAGGCATCACAGGCTACTTTTTATCCCAGAATTCCATGGGATCGGGATTTACGCGGGAAAACCCTCCACGCGAACGAAGGCTAGGGCTAAAGCTAGTTGTAAATAATTTAGGAATAGGACATGTATGAACATTTCAAAAAATATTTACATTGATGATCTTTTCGTTTATTCTATATTGTGTTTTTTGTTCGCGCGTTTTTAGTTTTTTGTAGTTGACATTTTGGCTTTTATAACTAGATTAATTACAAATTGATCCACTAAAAAGCGCGAAAATAAAAACTTTTTTGCAAAAAAATAAAACCGACTTCCATATCAAAACACTACAAAGCCAAAAATAATTTTAATTTCGGAAGGCGGTGTGAAAAAAAAGAAAATACAAAACCAATAACACCGACTACCGAAATTAAAATTATTTTTGGCTTTGTAGTGTTTTGATATGGAAGTCGGTTTTATTTTTTTGCAAAAAAGTTTTTATTAGTGGGTCGGTTTGTAATTTACCTAATTACAAAAGCCTGAATCTCACCTTCTTATCACTTTTTGCAAAATATTCTTTTCCCGATGCCGAGCCGTTAATTGTTGAAGAGTTCTGGTACTTCACCATCAGCTTCACTTCACCATTTGCATTGTGACAAGCATAGAGTGCTTTACTACCATATTCAAGTAATCGAATCGCAACCAATGAAATACTAATTATTGATTTGTTCCGGTAGCCATCTGTGGTCTTCATCATCAGTTCTACTTCACGAAATGGTTCTTTTCAAGAGCAACAGCACAAGTTACAATAAAAAATACCCAAAGCGGTATAGGTGTGCCTATAATATTTGAAGAGTTCCCTCGATTTCTCCTTTCAAACAAAATGAATTTTTCAAATTGGTTCGGCCGTCTTAGAGTAATCAGGTAACATACAAAAAAAGATTCCAACGAACTCAGAACCTCCTCCTTTTTTTGAAGTCGGTTAAAAAGGTCAGCCTTCATGCAAAGAGTCTATTAATTGCTAATTACACTGAAAATGAGATGAACACTCGGTCTACTAATTATTTCAACCGCAAACCCCTCAAACGGTAACGCTTTCATGCGGAATTTTTCATGTGAATCACGATAACAAACAACAGTTTGGCATGATTGAGTAACAAAGTTTTTAAACTGACGGGATCACTAACAGAGTCATTAGAACTAAAAACTTAATTTTCCGTGTAAACAAAAAATATAATATGGGATGAACAGGATGACCGTTCGTCCCATTTAAATTTCTAATGATATTGGGTAATAAACACCCAAACATCCATCTAAACTTTCGTATTTATAATAATACTAGTACTCACGCGGGGCTTCGCTCCCGTGGATTCTATCACGGTAAAAACATAACTCTCCTTTTTTTGCAGTTGCGTAAAAAGTAGCCTATAACCTTCCTCAAGTTTCAAGCTACGTCCATACCAAATTGCATCCAAATCCACCCAGTACTTTTGAAGATTAGCGCGTTCAAGCAAACAAACAAACAAACAAACAAACAAACTTTTCCGCTTTATAATATTAGTATAGATTAGTAAGATTAGTATAGATTATTGCTATATACAATATTACTGCTCACCGTATTATATTATTTCTGATATTATAAGTACTTCTATTCTAAGATGTTGAATCTAATCATTTAAACAAATATTGTTTCAAGACTTTTTTTTGTTTCGTTGATAATAGGTTCGCGTTTGACCACCATCTCACCTGATGGTAAGTGATGATGTGGTCGAAGATGGAGCACGCTTACCTAAAAGTAACCTATTCACTCTTGACTTAAAGACCCCCAGGTTTTATAGCTATCGGGAAACACAGAATACGGCAGCGAATTCCACTCCTTAGCCGTACGCACAATGAAGGTATTCCCAAAACGTTTGGTGCGTATGGGTGGGAGAGTAAAGAGATTTGGTTAAATAACGTCATTTTTATAAAAAATACTGAGTATAGCCCCTGAGACTTCTTATTTGAATATTTCATTAAATAAATCTCATAATATTATAAAATTTATCATTAACTACCAGTCGCGCGGGGCTTCGCTCCTGTGAACTTTATCTCGATAAAAACATAACCCTTCTTTTTTGAAGTCGGGTAAAAAATATCTATACCAAATTCCAAATACACCCATCAAACTAAATCTATACTAATATTATAAAGCGGAAAAGTTTGTTTGTTTGTTTGCTTGAACGCGCTAATCTTCGAAAGTACTGGGTGGATTTGGATGAAATTTGGTATGGAAGTAGCTTGAAGCTTGAGGAAGGTTATAGGCTACTTTTTACGCCACTGCAAAAAAGGAGAGTTATGTTTTTACCGTGATAGAATCCACGGGAGCGAAGCCCCGCGTGAGTACTAGTGTGTGATATAATTAAAAAATAATGATAATTAGTAATTAATACAATGTAACCTGTTAGAAAACTGTAAGATAGACTATAAGATAAACATAAATTGTAATGCCTTAACAGGCAACTAAATTCTAAGAACCTACGTCTTGTTAACATCTTCAAAAATATTTTGTACATATAGTTCGCAATAAAGAATTTGAAACAATGGATAAATAATCGGTTTTAAAATAATCAATTTAAGTAAAGATGCAACATATTACAGTGGTGCATCTCGAAAGAAGGTTCTGTGCAGGAAATAAGAGAGTGTAAAACCATTTAGAATATGACTGGGTAAGTTAACGCTTCGATTGGTGCAGTAGCGAAGTAATTGGCTTCTGCACTACGGCAGCCGATTCAATTTCCGAAAGAAATAAACATTTCTATATATGCAAGAGTTTTCCAGAATAATAAGTAGGTACATAATAAGTCGAGGCTAAATATTATAATAACCGTATGGTTCGATTACGATAAGCATGCTTGCCGAAATCGTTGGGTGATGCATGCATCTCGGAAGTCGTTGGTCCCGTTATACGTAGATTTTTGGCAGTCATTGCGGATAGAATGAACGAAGATGAAGCCAGAAAATCTGCTGTCTTACCAAGGGGCATATTACCTAAGAACTGGGTAGTGGAGATCAGGAATAAAAAATAAAATAAAATAGTTTATTTGCACTTTCAAGTGAAATGGCAATGTTACAATGTAAATAGGCCTTAAGGTAATACATATATATAGGTATTAGCGCCCGCCCTTGTTATATTAGTTAGACATTTGAGCTTTAAGGTTAGTAAACATAATTAGGTGCAAACTATAATAAAAATTGAATGGTATTATGTGTGTATGTTAGGGCGTGTGAGGGTGTGTGTGTGTGTGTGTGGTGTGGATTTGAAGTGAATGGATGTGGTATGGAATATGTCTGTATAATTTTAGGTTAGGGCTTGTGTGCGTGTGTGTGGGTTTAGGTGAGGTTGCATAAGTACATGAAAAACTTAGGATAAAACATTTTCAAATGTAAATATATGTATTTATATGTAAAGAAAACAAGTTATAAAATTTACCACCCAAGTAACACAGTCTTGGAGGTTTAAAACAAATCTGTCTATTGACAGTCTAGTCATGGTTAATCTTTAGATAGGGGTTTCTAAAGATGGTTTCAATAAAGAAAATGTATTCTTATAGAGTTTTTTTTCTCAAGCTCGATTATTTTTAGAGCATTTGTTCTATAGCATACTTATTTTAAGTACCTTTATAGGTATATTGAATGTTTTAAGATAAAATGCTCTACAAATAGTTAATAAAGCCTAAAGGTACCTAACTTAAAATAACTTTATAGATAATATGATATATTTTAAGATAAAACATTCTATTTTATCTATTGGTACTCTTATCTTTGCTTATAAACAGACTTAAGTCTCAGATAAAATACTTTAATAGATATTTTTCAGTTTGTCTCAAAAAATTATAGTGAAAACGTGTTTTTAGTGGTTTTGTTCTTAAAAATGGCTTAATTAAGTGTATATTACATTAAATATTTGAATTGGATGATTTTATGCAAAGGAGACAATAAAAAGAATTAAAAGGTCTGGTGGCTTTCGTCGAAAAATCGGCAAATATTTAAAAAGGAAGAAAAGTGAAGAAGAGTTGCAAAATGATTCAGATTCAGAATAGAATTTTACATTAAATATTTGAATTGGATGATTTTATGCAATGGAGACAATAAAAAGAATTAAAAGGTCTGGTGGCTTTCGTCGAAAAATCGGCAAATATTTAAAAAGGATGAAAAGTGAAGAAGAGTTGCAAAATGATTCAGATTCAGAATCGAAATATTCTAGGTAACTTCCTCCAAAACGCGGGAAATTGTTCTACGACAGAAGATACAAGTTACTAGATAATCTTAAACCACTCATAAATCTGTTTTGTTTTGTTTTGTCGTTTTTCTAGTAAATTTTATCTTGACGCCATTTTTATTGCTTAATTTTGCTTCAAATGATTTTCTTTACATATTTTAATGCTTATTTTTATAAATAAATTATTTTTAATTAAACATTTAATATGTTTTAAATTACTATATTTTAAATAAAATGAGTATTTTAAACATTAAAATGCAATTTAAAAATTGGCTTATATAAATAATTTCGTAAAAAATGTTAAATCTTACATTTACAGCGGGCGCTCTTATTTCAAGAGAGTTTTACATAATAATCGACGATAGAATTTCAATCGCATATAGATTTGCTTGTTTACTCATTAATAACTAGCTAAAACATAAGTATATATGAAATAAGAAATTTGCTACGCCATGATGCAATACAATAATAAGTTTAATTAACTCTTGTAAGTTCTTCGCCATTATGTGTTGTTGTCTATTACAAATCAAATGTAACTTAACGTTGTTAGTCTTGAGTTAATTTTGGTTTAAAAACTTGACGAGTAAAGACTTCTTTAAAAGTCTTAACTTTATCTATAAACTATCTACTAGTAAAATTTGTGGTCTATAAACAGTTTAGTGAGACACTAGAAAAATCTCTACAGACAATTAGAATATTTATCTCTATCTATTCATTCATTAACTCTTATCTCTATCTATTCATCAGAATCAGAATCAGAGAATCAGAATCAGAATCATTTATTCCTAAACATAGGTGATAATTATATATAAGATCTTAAAAAATTTAGTAGTGCGCTATGTTTTGTCTATTGACAGCCAAATTATTACAAAAAAAAATTATACTATTAAATTAAAATATAAATTCGTCACAATATTATTATGCAAAAAGTAAAATTTTAAAATTCATAATACATTTCATTTCATGGCAAAACGTATGGTCAATTTAGAAGATTCATATTAAAAATAAAATAAGTAAAAAAAATATATTAAAAATGTCAAGTATAGGTAAAAATGTCAATATTGTAAAGTTACAGAGATTCGTCATTAAGAAATTCACCTAGAGTGTAATAACATTTTTCTAGTAGTAACCCATTAAGCGTTTTTTTAAACTTCTGCACTGGCATACATTTTATTTCATCAGGTATTTTATTATATATTTGCGGTGCAATACCAAAGAAGCTTTTCCTCATAAGAGAAGTTTTACATTTTACAAGGCATAAATCATTAGTGTACTGAGCACGCATGGGTGTTTTCTTTACTGTACATAGTTTCTTAAATAAATGTGGATTCATTTTTACAAATAATGCAATTTCTAGGATGTATAAAGCCGGTAGAGGTCATATTTTTAACTTTTTAAAATAAGGAATGCAACTATCTGTTGTTTTTAAACCACACATACACCGTACACATCTTTTCTGCATCCTGAAAACAAGTTCCCTATTTGTTGACTGTCCTCAAAAAATAACACCGTATCGCAGAACTGAAGCGACAAGTCCATGATATGCCATCAACAGTGTATCAATATTAACTTTTTTGGAAAGTTGAAATAACAAATATGCTGATTTACTTAATCGCTTGCAAATTTCCTCCAAATAAGGTTTCCAAGTCAGCTTTTCATCTATAGTTATACCCAGGAACTTCGCAGTACTAACTTCCCTTATTTCATAATCATCATAAACAACACTAAGTAGTGGTTTCTCAAGCCGTTGATGAAAGTGCATTATATTCGTTTTATTTAAATTAATTATTAGGTTATTATCATTAAGCCAATTTATTATTTTATTTAAAGAATTATTAATGTCATTTTGATGATTGTTTGGATTATTGATTGATTACATTCTATAATAGCCGTGCTATCGTCTGCAAAGAGTACCATTTCATGTTTTCTTAACTCATTCTTATGAGAACGGATAAGGTTATGCCCACTTTTACTAAACTGTGTCTATAAGCGTTCTTGAATATTACTTGGAGGATATTTTACTCTTAAGGTAGACGATAAATTTAAATTCTATTAGATATCTAATAGTCCGTTTTTAGACGCGGTTGTATTACTTGGGTAACCAGGTATATCAAACAGTCTCTCAGTTTCGTCATAATTTAGTGACAAGAGCCATGTAGTCACCTTCATTTTACACTCTCTTTTAGCCATCGCGTAAATTTGCAGCGTCTATTAGCCATATTAAATAGTCTTGGGCCCAGAAACTTGTTGAATTTTTGAGCAAAGCCTAGCCTACAAGGATTTTAATAATTCATAGCGTCTTCTTCTAGTAATTTCTTCGTTTTTTTGAGGATTTACCTTGACACAGGAATGCTGTCTCGTAATTAAGGCCAGCACAAAGAGTTTTCGAACAGTTAATACCTCACATTCATTATAGAGACTAATACCGGGGCCTATAATATGCTACCCTAAGTAAGGCTCTTTGAGCTCTTTCAGCAATTAAGATATGCGTTTTAGATGCACCACCCCAAGAAGTTATACAATATGTTTAATAATATAACACCGCTTGATATAAGGAAAAATAAATCATCTTCATAATTTTAGCATTAGCCGAGTGCCTTATTTGTTTAAATACATATACAAGTTTTCGAATTCTATTAGAGAGATTAAATAAATGATTTTTAAAATTATGATTTTTGTCCAAAGTGAGAACTAAATATTTAATATATTCAACGGATGACAGAGAGGGACAGACACAATTTAAAGATTCACTACTGCAAATGTGAGAGTTTATATGATACTTGTATAACCTCGATTGTAGTGATTCACCGGGGTTGCGTATAGAGAATGCTATATATTTTTTTATCGTTATTAAGTGAGAGATAATTTAGAGCAAGCCATTTTTAACTATAGGTAGTTATATAGGTAGTTATGTTATTAAAGCTCGATTGTACTTTTTGGTGAACGCCCATGAAATGTCAGGGTGGTGTCGTCTGCGTATGAGATTATTTTGCAGTTTTCTATATTAATTAGTATAAAATCATTAATATAGACTAGGAACAACGTGGGTCCTAGGATGCTGCCCTGTGGCACTCCATGAGTGACAGGTAAACATTCGCTTGTATATTTGCCTATTTTAACCCTTTGAGACGTTCCAGTTAGATAATCAGAGAGTAGTTTGTAAGTTGTTGCAAGTTTATATTATATAGCTTGTTAACAAGGGTAGGAATAGAAACCGTGTCAAAAGCTTTCGCCAGATCTAGAAAAATAGTTAGGCATTTCTTTTTGTTATCTATGGATTTGACAATGTGATCAGTATAATCATTCAAAGTATCTTCCGTGGACTTGCCCGATAGGAATCCAAATTGAAATTTCGAAAGTAGGTTATATTTTTCTAAATAATTTGTAAGTCTTTTATTAATAATATTTTACAAGATTTTTGATAAGGAAGTCAAGATTGAAATAGGTCGATAGTTAGTGACACGGCTTCCATCTCCACCCTTGAAAATAGATCTATAAAACATTTTAGTGATTCGGGAAAAATACCCGTCAGCAGGCATTTAACATGAGCGTATGAGGTCCGTCTCATATCATATAAAGTTATTTGGTATATTTTAATTTCAATAACTTTCACAAGATATAATGAACGTTAGTTATACCAACTGTTGATATAATTTCTTTAGATATAACATTTATATACTCTAAAACTTTTTACCTATAACGTTATTGGACATAACGTTTATTTAATCGAAAATCATTAGGCCTATCGTTTAAAATATATAATATTGCGATTAATTTGATTGAGCGTGCTGCGGGAGCGGCGCGGCGGCGTGACAGAAACGAATCGCTGCAAAACCGACTCCACGTAGTCTTGTCTGCTCTACCCTTAGAGCAGGGGTGGCCAACCGGTCGATCGCGATCGACTGTCGATCACGGCTATTAGTCGACTCGAAAGCTTCGAAAATCGCTGTGGATTTAAAAAAAATTGAGAAATTGGTGGAAAAACAGTTATCCGTTTAATGACTCCAATGATCATGATGACATCTATGAAATAGCTATAAAATTACCAGATATATTTCTAATGGATCACATGATATTGCAAAACGAAATTATTACTCTAGAATGTTATTTAAAATCGCGTAGGCGTGGAGGGGCGAGGCGGCCCGCGAGCTGAGGAGCAGGCGCATGGGGCCGCCGCGCAGCAGCCCTGGAGCGCCGGAGCCGTGACAGAAACCATGCCTGCTGCATGTTGCTTGTCGCATGCTTGCTTGCATGCCTCATGTATAGTGTATGCTTGTTTGCATGCCTGTTGCATGCATGTTGTATCCTAGTTTGCATGTTCTTACAGAGAAATAAAAACTAGGTATTTCATCATATTATACTAAATAATAATACTCTTGTCTTTTGAATGGTTTTCCAGTATATCAGATAATCAGATAAATATTATAAAGCGCAAAAGTTTGTTTCTTTGTTTGCTTGAACGCGCTAATCTTCCAAAGTACAGGGTGGATTTAGATGAAATTTGGTATGGAAGTAGCTTGAAGCTTGAGGAAGGCTACTTTTTACGCGACTGCAAAAAAGGAGAGTAATGTTTTTACCGTGATAGAATCCACGGGAGCGAAGCCCCGCGTGAGTACTAGTATCAGATAAAATTCCATCATCACCTGCAGCACAGTTACCTTTCAGACCAGTAATTAGTTTCTTCTTCATCTGTGTCAAGGAGAATAAAGGAATTGCCCATCAGAGGTGTATCACAATGCGTGACCTTATCAAAATCATGTAATCCACTTGGAGGGGTAATTTTGCTAGCTAAATTTTCTCCTACGGTAGCAAAGAACAGGAAGGAAACTGCTTCTTGTAAAATACACACAGTCGCATGCATACGGCTAGCCTAAAAGTCAACACAGTTTATGTATGTATTATTATTATGTAAGACGAATAAAATTGTGAAGTTATCACACACAAACTCGGAACATTTTAAGTGGAACTAAATCAAAATAAACATGTACGAACATTCTTTTGCAAACTAAAAAAAAATAAAACAACAGCATAGTTGAGAAAAGGCTAAGCAAATTTGTTTTTATTTTATATACAACGTGTAATTTAAAGGGTATATACATACCAAGTGCATGGCTTCTTTGGATGATAACAAACGATATGGCAAAGGTTTTGTAATCCTAAGTCTACGTGTGTAGAACTTATTACAAATTACAATACACTGATACCAGAGACCGAATTTTTCAAATTAAGAAGAACGGAAAGTTATTGACCCTCGTAGTGCTGTGACACGTTTGTTATTATTGGTATTCAAGAAATATATGAAACCAATAATTTGGTATCAATTCTTTGAGTCAGTTATTTTGTGCTGAAACTGTGCATAGAGACTCCATACCAGATGTTGTCTTCAGCCCTTTTGGATAGATATGGGGTTTCCGTTACACGTTGTATACCTGATGGTAAGTGATGTTGATTTTATATATACGTACTTCTGCTAAAATCTCTCAAGCAAAGATATGTTAGCAGAAGCCCGCAAAAGCACCGTATTTATTAGTTTATTATTTTAGCATATATGTATATGTATTTTGTTATTATTATATATTTATACATATATTCTTTCGATAATGACATTTATTTTACTTGTACACCTACCACATTGCACATTGTGGTCTTTTTAACCAAAGGTTGACTGGTAGAGAATGCCTTGTTGCATTAAGTCCGCCCATGTACCACTATTGTACATAAAGTATAAATAAATAAATAACTTTTCCATAATAATAGGTAAGAGACGCACATCCTGGTAGACAGGGTGCTTGGCAGCACAATCAGCATCCTAAAAATAATCTCTAGTCAATTTAATTGCTGGAATTTGAGCAATATAACTATTTGTTATGTTAGGTATAGGTTACACGTAATTTCATTATTTGAGTATTATTTAGTTTATTAACATAGATATAAGGCAAATTGTTTTAATACTATGAGTTATGTTACTAATAATGTAGATAGTATAATATTATAGGCTTTTGCTATTAGTAGTTTTAAGGATATTTATTAAAACAAAGAGACCATGCAAAATAATTGCACTGTTCTTTAACTTTACTAGGAGTTCGGTTTCATTTTAATTAGGTGGCGACCTAGTGCACTTGTTGGGTAACTTTGCACACAAAAATAAATAACGACTATGCGGCGTATTTATCCTTGGAAGTTTTTTATTTGAGTTATTCTAGAGCATTTTTATGCGGCTTCTTATGTTATGCTCATTGAACTTTTTATCACAAACTATGTAGGTAGCTTGAGCTTTTTAGTTTTTTGTCCCCCTTTTTCATTCAACGTGATCGTATCTTATAGATATTCTCACCATCATCTCGTGGTATTGTTGGAAGGAAAGGCTTGGTTCAAATTTACATAATTATACTCCCACATACATATTATTTCCTATATACTCGACTAGAGTGCAGTGCATGTGTAAGGTGGAAGCGGGAACCCGTTCCCGCTTCTCGCATTTGCATGAACACAGTGCATCGCGAGATTTTGGAGCCGGAATTTATTGTTTCAGAGGTTATCTACAATGGCTGAAGATTTACTGATGTTAGTAGACAGCGCAGTAAATATTACACTTCTTGTTTTCATGGTAAAGGGGTAGTAACTTGTTTTTATACTAAAACTGTCGTCGTAATCCTGATATCTTTTTGAATATACGACTACTCTAAAAACCATATCTGTAAACTTCTATAAGTAAGTAGAAGTAAGCCGCGAGTTTAATATTATTTTTTAGTTTTGTTATCCTCGCCACTAGGCTCGTAGCTAGGCCATAGGACTAGGCTGAGATAGGGAACCATCTTATAAATATAGTCCGACATAATGGGTTTGATGCGAAAACCCGATCGATTTGACGACACTCGGGAAACCTTATGTGATGTCGATGATGATGCTGCGTTACAACACTACCATAACATAACATACTGTTCTTCCTTTGCACCAAGTCTCCCTCAAATTCGTTCAGCCTTTAGCACTTTCGAATACTAATAGAACCTAAGTATCGGTATGGATTATTTATCCTTTAGGACCCATACAGCTCCTCAAATCAGCTTCTATCTGGACATCAATGTTTTAATACTATCTTGTTATCGCTATTTTAGAAGCCCCATCGAAGGATTAATCACGTAGTATCGACGTTCAAGCTACCATTTAGCATGATTAGTAGCGGATTCATTACCGCAGCTTATTTCTCCACAGCGAGTTTTCTAATTAACGGCTGACTCATGAATGGAATAAAAGAATACTCAGTACATGTGCTTTATTCATTAAGCTTAACATTTCTTTACAGACAGTTCTAATTATAATTCAGTGGCTTGGTAATTCAGTACATTATTATGTATCCCTTATCGTATCATAAATGCAAAAACAATTATGATCACAACTCTGTCTGTCTTTTTAATTAACCAATTTTAATGAATTGGTACAGAGATAGTTTAGATTTTGCAGAGGGTCTCTATTTTTTTCCTTTGCTAAGCCATACAAGCATGAGAGCCGTGGGCAGAAGCTAGTTTCTAATCATAATAGTATGAACTGAAAATAATTAGCCTAAGGTATTAAACTATTGACAAAAAACTGAGAAATTATGATATTTTTGAAAATTAGACGTTATCTCGGCTATTAGTCGGTGCATATGTGCATAACCACAGTATATTTCGGGTTGGCGTCTAGTCCCAGATAAGGCTTTTATTTGTATTTTACTGACAACCGCCTGCCATTTGACCTGTAAACTAATATCCAATTTTAAAGCAAACAATTTCAATTTATAACTTCATGGCTCGGTTTTTTAGATATGTTTATTTTTTATCAAATAGCAGTAAAATGCTTTATGTATCTAAAATTGACTATTTCACGCATCCCCAATTTTCACTAAAATAAAATATGAAACAAAAATATTCTACGAAATCATAGGTTTGTAAAGAGGCAGACGTCTAGGAAGCGAATATTTCCTGTCGTTGATCGATTCAGCCAACAAATTGAATTATGAGTACACGAGCACCAGACGAGACGCCAAATTAAATGCTCAAACTGATTTTTACGCTTCGATAGTTCCATAAAGGATTCATAATATCTAGCACGGTTTTGTACCGTAGTACAAGTAGTGTGTAGTGTAGACAGTAACTTTGTCGGTCTGCCCAATCGGAAAGCCCTATTTACATAACTTCTGTGTTTAGAGAATTTTTCGGGAAATGAACTTGAAATAATTGATAAAGTAACTTGTGACTAAGTCATTGAAAAGAGCACTTGCGAAGCGTAGCTTTTAAATAAAGTTACTAGCAAAAACTGTTCATAATTTTATTCATTTCATGCAATATCCCATTGAACACAGACAGCCGATACAAATCTATTGTGTACAACAAAATATCTGTATCGCAAAACTTCTCGTTTCAAATTCAATAGGGCTGTATTTGCATATTTTGTGTACACCAATAAGAGTTCCCATTCATCCCTTTTCTATACACTTATCAAAAACAAATTTCGCGTCAGAGCAAAATACATTTTTCCGTACCAAAGGGAAGTGAGTGTGTTTTAAAAAAATCTTTTATTTGCTCCGGAAAGGTCAATTCCATAGAGTAGCTTCTGTGCGGAAACTGTTTATTATTTTGCTTATACCTAAACCTGTTAAATTTTCGCAGTAAAAGAGAATTTTAAGGTATATTTGTGTAATGAGCAATTTATGTTTGAGCGGTTCCCATTTTAGATATTGTAAATAATATAAGAAAACACATTTTTGTTTTTAAAAGGGTCTGTTTATTTTCTTGAAATTCATTAACTGAAGGTATGAAATCGCTGTAACATTTCATGTGTACTACCTATTTACATTTAGGTTTAAAGACATTTATTTCTCATAAGAACATTATGGTTCACTTAAAATGAGATACAAAGTATTGATATACTTGAATATTAATTATTAAGTAGCAACTTGTTTATACTCCGTGTGTTGTATGTCACTATTTTTTTGTGTAGTTTTATGTTTGATTGTAATGAATTGGTGGTGATATGTTTAATGAGTACGCAGGTGTTATAGGTGTAAAGTTGTGCGAGGTTAAGTAGGTTAGTTTTTTTGTATAATGATTTAGTTGGATGAAGGTAGTGATAGTGGCATAAGGATTTTATGATTCTGTTTTGTGTTCTTTGTAGAGGGTTGAGATTAGATTTAGAAGCTGATCCCCATATCTCGATTAAGTATTCTAAATGAGATTTTACTAGGGAGTTGTATATAACCAGACGTATTTTTTTCGGTATGTAATTTGAAGATTTGTGTAACGCACCTAGCAAAGTTATTAATTTTGTTTTAATATGATCAATGTGTATTTTCCAATTGAGCTTGTCGTCCAGCCAAAGTCCAAGTCCAAGTCCATTTCATCTAAAGAACTCGACAGATAGCAATGTTCTATGTCAAAATGCGAATTAGACACTCGTTTTATATTACAGAATATCACAGAGGGGATGAACAGTAATATCGTCATAATTATGAAACCATGTTATTCACTTTTAGACCGACTTTGACACCAAAACGTTGGCGTGTTGGTTGATTAAAATTTTATTACAAAATGTCGGGGCGTCTGAAGTTTAGCGAATTGCCTTATAATTGAGTTCCCCGGTAATTTGTACGTAATGTAATTATTACATTGTTCAAGAATCCCTTCGCTCATTAGGTTGTCTAATTCAGTAATTTAGTTGTAATTGTAGGTAGGTCGACTGCAAATTTGAATATTTTTTTGCTGTTTCAGCTGGAAAAACAGTTATCTTAGATTTTCGATGATTAAAAATAATGCGTTTATTTCACCTCAAAATTGAATGATGATTTAACCTATCTGATCTAGATAATAGAGTCGAGAGAAGGTAACTTTCTACCGGGATTGCGGAAATGTTCTGCCACCGCCGTGACAAGAGACCGTGGCCTCGGAACGTAACAGCAACTAAAGGAACAGGGTAGGTCTTTAGTCCATAGTAGAAGTCTAAGCACTCCCTTTTGCTCCATGGGAAGAGTCAAAAACATCAAAATGTTTTCCAACAGAAAAAAAGGACGTTTAAAGTATCGCTTTCGCGTACAAAATCTAGAACATCCATCTCACAAGATGAATTTCATGACAAAGTTGCGCCTACACCCGTTGTCACTTAAATTTAACTTAAAACTTTAATATCCTTCATAGTCAAGATGACAAACTAAAGAGCGTCGCTAAATTGAAAACTACGCGTCAATATGAAAAATATATCCAGCGCATTATTAAAACAGGGTGACACGGAGAAAACTTTGCTCGAGCGGAGCTGAGCTGTGCGGAGCGTTACAGAGCGATGTCTCCCACTTTTCCTGTTGATGCATATATCTATACTTTTTTTTTAGCGTGGTGAAATTATCAAATAAGTCCTCCCACCCCGGGCAGGGTGGGAGGGACTGTCAGACTTTTACTGACTAAAATCCACGGTGTTCCTTCAATAACCCTTTACGTACCGGGGTCACGGTAATGGGATAAGTCCCACGACCCCGGCAGGCTTCGGCCCTCTACGGGGGGGCCTCGTCATATTGCTGACGCTCTTTGAGGCGCGCGTGGAACACAACGCGCCGTCGACCCGGGCATGGTCCATGGTCGGACAGCGAGTTGCCCTTTACTCGCTGTCCGCATGCCGCCGCAGAGGTCTCCGCCTGTCGCCGCCGTGAGGACACGTCGGTGATCTGCCCAGGCGGGGCAGTCTTGCACCGTATGCTCTACTGTGTCCTCAGGGCGACCCTCGCAGTGGTGACACCCAGGCGTTTTTACTTTCCCATCAGACACAGGTACCTCCCGAAACTTCCGTGTCTGGTAAGGACCTGCGTCATGCGGTAGGTCAGGACGCCGTGACGCCGATCTAGCCACTCCTCAAAGAGGGGTCTTACCGCCGTAATTGCGGCGGTAAGACCCCTCTTTGAGGTATATCCGATATCTATACTATATATATCTATACTAATATTATAAAGCGGAAAAGTTTGTTTGTTTGATTGTTTGCTTGAACGCGCTAATCTTCGAAAGTACTGGGTGGATTTGGATGCAATTTGGTATGGAAGTAGCTTGAAGCTTGAGGAAGGTTATAGGCTACTTTTTACCCGACTGCAAAAAAGGAGAGTTATGTTTTTACCGTGATAGAATCCACGGGAGCGAAGCCCCGCGTGAGTACTAGTGTTTAATAAAACTAAGCCACAGATGTAATAATACTTTATATCATAAACTTGGAACGTAGAACGTACGTAGGTACTTACAAACTTTTAAACGGTTAGTTAAACGACCAAGTTTTGGTGATGCTACTTTTATGTCTTAGATGTGTGTATCATGTTCTTTCACAAGAAATTTCTGCATATTCTTCTATATCTGGATATGAAGTTGATAATTCAAAGAAGGATCGTAATGTAAAAAGTAGGGAAAGTAAAGTACGAATACTTAACATTTGAAGCTCAATAAAACCAAACATTTTCACGTTTATACTTATTTTGTTTATCGTAATAATCAATCGTAATTATCATTTTATCATAATTCTTTCTAATCAGTAGGTACCACATTATGTTAAAGAGGGAAAAAATACATACACGCAGGGAAAACTATAATAGTGCGTACAGCAATAAGGAGTGAAGTTTCCTGCCCTAGTCCGGTTTCTGATATCTATGTTACCGGCCAAACCCGATTTCAGGACAAACTAGTTTTGCCTAGGCTTAACTAGTTCTTCCTATACGCGATAGGATTAATTAGTATAGCCTAGTTCAAACTAATTTGTCCTAAGCCCGATAGGATAAACTAGTTTAGCCTAGGCCAAACTCGTTGAGCCTGATATAAATACACACACTCTAGGATAAATTAGTACGGCCTAGTCTAAACCAATTTTGTAGAGTCGAAAGTTAAAAGTCTTCTTATTATAATGTGTTATCATCAGAGTAATATTTGGAAATCATTGAACAAGTTGAAGATGCAGAAAAATCTGAAAAAAGACACCATTACAACAAAGGAAATTGAAACGATTTGCTGTGTTAAAAATCGGGGACGTGAAAAAACTGATTGCACGGAGTGAAGGTAATATAAAAAACTATCTTCCATCTGATGAACTTTATGATGTGATTGGCGCAGCTCATGCAGCTGTCGGCCACGGTGGTCGTGATAGTGCCAATATTACAAAAGAAATTATAGGCTTGTATTTATCTATGTGTAGTGTCTCTCATCGAAGGAAAACAAGGAAGAAAAGAGGATTAGTCTCTAAGCCCATTCTTCATTCGGAAATGAATAGTAGGTGCCAAGTAGATCTGATCGATTTTCAGACACAACCAGATGGAAATATTAAATTTATTATGGTTTACCAAGACCATCTAACAAAATTGTTCTGCTACGCGCTTTACAATCTAAGAGAGCGTCAGAGGTGGCTTACCATTTGAATGATATATTCAGTTAAAAATTCAGTTAGATCAGGCCGAGGTTTTGTGAGATGCAGCTGCAATAAAAACTGATCCACAAACAGATGCCAGTGCAAGAAGGCAACGATACTCTGCAATTCTAAGTGCCACCAAAGCTCACCATGTAAAAATAAATAACAATTTTAATAATCGATATATAATTATAGCTTCTATTAAAAAAAAAAACACATATTATTTGTTATAATATGATTGTTTGTATTACCAATTATCCATAACTTTTAACGACGAATCATTATCGTTTTAATAAAAATGATTACTTATTCAAAAAATAAATGAATAGATAAACTGAATAAAATACTCCGTGTATTCTATTCAGTTCATCTATTTATATTTACTTTCTAGATATACTATAATGTTTAGACTAGGCCATAATAGTTTATCCTAGAGTGTGCGTATTTACATCAGGATCAACTAGTTTGGCCTAGGCTAAACTAGTTTATCCTATCGGGCTTAGGACAAATTAGTTTGGACTAGGCTATACTAGTTAATCCTATTGCGTTTAGGAAGAATTAGTTTAGCCTAGGCAAAACTAGTTTGTCCTGAAATCGGGTTTGGCCGGTAACATCTATAAGGTCATTAAGTCAAGCGTGAATAGGCAAGCATGATTCATCTTTGAACAAATCATCGCTTACAGTCAGGTGGTCAAACGCAAGCCCATCGTCAGTAAACACAATAGGGCAAATAGAGTTAAGATTTCATATCTTCGAAAGTACGCATTCCCTTAGCAAAAAAGACCCAAACATGTATATAAACTATTCGGGCTACTTACAAAAACCATCATACAAGACAAAATAGATGTATGCACAAGGAATACTGAATAGCGTTCTCTCGTAAGTCGCAAAGTACGCGCGAATCCCGGCTCGTCGACACCCCCGAAGGCGATGAAGAACCCAGTGACTTACAAAATACTAAGAATAAAATCATAAATAAGTGAACAGCAATTTGCACAGCGACCTGTTTCCCTGCTTTTCCGTCAGACTGACCGATTTACTCGTTGAAAACCTTCCTAAGTAAATAGGTTCTCATTAGAACTTAAGACGGGATATTTAGTATGTGTACTTATTAAACTTGAAACAATAAGTACCTATACATGGTAATTATCCCGTTTTAAGTTCTAATGATCCTGTCAGTGACCGTGTTAGCTTAAATAGGTTCTGTTACATAGGCATGTGATGTTTATCCGTGAATTTTACGTTTTTTTTTTATTTTGTATTATTTCTACCGTAATAAATTAATGTAATCATTACAGATTTTGAGCATTACTCGTAGATATATTTTTAGATATTGTAGTGCTTTGGAGATGTTTGCGCAAGCTCGTAGGTAGGTACCAGACTGATGCTATTCATGCGATTAGGTAATACGCAAAAAATCAGCTTGCAGCTGTTGCAACAGCATCCCGAGAAAGTTAAGAATAAGAATAATTTAATTTTTCATTGTTACACTGGTGTACTTAAATCTAATACTATAATTATTTAATCTGTAACTGTGTGAACATTTCTTTTTGTTGCGTTACATATAATTTTCGATAGCGTGGACATACTAAATTCTGGTAGGTGAGAGTGTCAGCTCTTCAATTGATATAAAACAGTTTGTGCGGAGGGTGATGGTTACTAACATGCGATAATAAGCTATTTTTGATTCTTTGGTCCGAAATAAGTTTTATTATTATTAATAAAAATATAATTATATAAAACGGCTGAATGTATAGAGACAAACGAAGCTGATGGCGTGTATTTCTGTTCACCTTTATGAAAAAAGGCCGAAATTTGAAATGTGTTTGTGCAGTACGTAATTTAGGAATGCTTTTCACAAAATCACGTAGTATTTACGACCTGCCCTCTAAACTTTTGACTAAAGGGAAAATTGCCGAATTTGTAGCTCGTGAAAACTACATAAAATACTTAAGCCGGCTCTACACGTTGGCCAACACAGTGGCGAATGTAGTGGCCAGCATATTGGCCAAGAGTTCGTGATAAGCCGGCTCTACACGTTGGCCAACACAGTGGCGAATGTAGTGGCCAATGCGTATTGGCCAACGTGTAGACGGCGTGTTTGTGCATGTTGGGTGCACAAACACCCCCTCTACACGTTGGCGAATAGTCATTGGCCACTACATTCGCCACTGTGTTGGCCAACGTGTAGAGCCGGCTATAGCGTCCACACGTTGGAAGGTCGTTCAGTTTGCTACGGTTCAGGCCAATGTGCGGACGTATTTATTAAAATGGATATTGAGGCGCTAACTGCTGCTTCTTGGGTTCCACAAACAATTTACGTCTTGGTAGAGCTCTATAAACCGAAAAGTTTCTTCGTTATTAGTCATTACTGACATTTTGTTTACACTACTTGTTACCGACGCGTGACTATAAAAACATTTTAACATAAAATAAAACCAACTTCCATATCAAAACACTACAACGCCAAAAATAACTTTAATTTCGGTAGTCGGTGTTATTCGTTTTGTATTTTCTTTTTTGACACCGCCTTCCGAAATTATAGTTATTTTTGCCTTTGTAGTATTTTAATATGGAAGTCGGTTTTATTTTTTGTTAAAAAGTTTTTTTCACGCTTTTTAGTGGGTCGGTTTGTAATTTATCTAGTTACAAAAGCCAAAATGTCAACTACTTATCACCTTTTACAAAATATTGCTTTTCCCGATGCAGAGCCGTTAATTTTTGAGGAGTTCTCCTGGTACTTCACCATCAGATCTACATCACCATATGCATTGTGACGAACAAAAAGTGCTTAACATCCATATTCAAGTAATCGAATCGCAATCCATGAAATACTTATTATTGAGTAGTTTCGGTGGTCATCTGTGGTCTTCATCATCAGTTCCACGTTCCACTTCCCTAAATGGAGCTTTTCGAAAGCAACTGCACAAGATACTATAAGTTATAACCAAAACGCTATAGATGTGCCTATAATATTTGAAGAGTTCCCTCGATTACTCCAGGATCCCATCATCAGATCCTGATTTCATAACAATGGGACCAACTAGAAAGTATACCATTTCAAATGAAAAGAGAATTTTCTAAATCGGTCGAGCTAACTTCGAGTTATGAGATAACATACATAAAAAAAAAGTTCAAGACGAACTGAGAACCTCCTTCTTTTTTTGAAGTTGGTTAAAATGTTTAATCAGGTGCGTGCGATCGTTCTGGGAGCTGGTAGCATACTAAACGCGCGGCCAACGTGTGGACGCGGTAGCCAATACTCAGCCAACAACCCTTTGATCTTTTGCAAAAAACCGACACCACACGGATCTCGCGCCAACTCGTCGGCCATCATTCCAATACAACCCAAGATGCACAAACACCCCCTCTACACGTTGGCGAATAGGCACTGGCCACTACATTCGCCACTGTGTTGGCCAACGTGTAGAGCCGGCTTTACGCGAATATATTTTGTTATTACAAGATTCCCTCTTGGTTACACATTGTGTGCGTGTTATTCAGCTATCAAGTGGATATCTACGCGGGATTAACGACATGTCCTAACCGCCAACACTTTATTAGTTTTTATTGCCATTATTTTACCACTATAATGGGAATGGGGTTGTTTGTTTTGCCAGCGAATGGGTTGTCCGTTAAACAAACTACTGCAATCGTCACCTGGAGAGTTCATAACTATAATAAAATGAATTTATATCCTATTGCCTTGTAAAATATGGTACCAGAATAGTTTTGTTTTCGTATATATTGATATTTTTTCTTTTATAACTGACTACGATTCGCGGCACAACACAATAGGCTGTCTTTAATTTTTATAAAGATTATATGAAACACAATAACCTTGTTAAATCAAACTCAGAACAAGATTCCTATCACTAAGTAATCCTACCAAAACACCGAAATTCAACCTCAATCAAAGGTCTTACAATAGTTCGCGTCAATCCTATTGAGCTGTGGACAAATTAGACTGCAAGTTACTAGGAACAACACTTCGGAGGTTACCGGGATTTGTAGTGTAGGTATTTAAAATGCCGCGTGACTCGGAGGCGACATCTTTACAGACTCTCCAGGGATGTGCCGTAACATGCGTTACACATAGGGGGCTCCGGAGTGGTCATTTTAGCGACGACGGGGCCCTTTATATGTGCTGATAGTGACCACCGCGGAGGTTTTATTAAGGTAAGAATCCCACACTCCCAGATCTTCTCCCCGAAACTCCAGAAGCCTTTTGAACCTTTCCCCCCGACAACAAAAAAAAGGAATTCAAATGCCAAACACAAACAAGGGCAAACCTACTATAGAATTAAGACTAACGTTTCGTCACTTTTACATACGTATCGAAATATAAGGTCCAACCTAAATACCTGGACAAACTTTTATCACAGATAATATGGTAGATACTAGAGTATTTTTTATAGCGCAATAACATTGCGTCACTCACTACAGTAAAATGAAAAAAAAAAAACTGAAAAATGCTGACTGGACAACCTTTGGTTTGGTGGGTAGATCCCTGTTTACGTAGGTACCTTATAACGTTTTAGTTAAACTTTGGTCGTGATTTTTTTAGTTTTTTTTATAGGTAGGTAGATATGTAGTCTGGCTGTGAATAAGTTCATTACTACATAATCTATTTCAAAACTGTTTTCCGTCGATTCATCGAAGAATTCGGGAGAGGTCCGAATAGGTAGTTATTTGTAGTTAATTTACTTTAGTAGGTACTAGATATCTGAAACTAACATTGAAAATCCGAAGCTTTACTATTCAATGTAGAAATGTCTTTAGAAAGAAATGAAGGCTAGACCCTTACTTATCTGTGTAATTAGTGACCGTGAGCGAACTTTGATCTATCTCAAAGCTTTAGCAGATACAAGGCAAAATGAGAGATTTGCCAAAGAGCCCAACGAACCGGATTATCTTTCCTTTATCAGGGAAAGTTACGAGTTAGGAGCCACCTGAATAATTATGTTCAGTCCGACTCATTAGTTTGAAAATATATCTCGCTATCAGTCCTGTTAGCATGTCGGCTAATGGACGGCGTTGTAGAAGTTTTAATAGTGACTTTGTCATAGATGAAAATTATAGCCTTTTGATCCCAAATCATTCGTACTCTTGTACCTACTAAGAGCCGGGGCACACGATGCGTTGCGGCGGCGGTGCGGCGCCGGAGCGGTGTCGCTGCGTCGTCTTACATAGAAATATCTGTGGCATGCACACGATGCGCTCCGGCGCCGCACCGGACTTGCAACCATCAAGACGAGGCGGGGAGGGGTGAATGCGTTGCGACGTCGGAGCGGCACCGCTCAGTTGTTTTGCGTCACAAGGAAGGACACACGCTCGCTCGTTTCGATTGTCTGTCAACAGACTGTCCAACGCTGCTACGGCGCCACTGCGACATAACAACGTTACGGCGCCGCACCGCTCGTGTGCCCACTGACACGGTGAAATCTTTGCGGTGCGGCGCCGCAACGCATCGTGTGCCCCCGCCCTTACTAAAGCCGATTTTAATAATTAAGTAGGGTAAGGTCGTTTATAAGTTGCCATCGTTTCATGGTGGACATCCCACCCATACGCACTAAACGTTTTGGGAATACAATCAATGTGCGGACGGCTAAGGAGTGGAATTTCCTGCCGGAGTCTGTGTTTCCTGATCGCTATAACCTGGGGGTCTTTAAGTCAAGAGTGAATAGGTTACTTCTAGGCAAGCGTGCTCCATCTTCGACCACATCATCACTTACCATCAGGTGAGATGGTGGTCAAACACGAACCTATAATCAATAAAAAAAAAACTCCAAATGTGATACGTACCTGATGAAAAAAGCGCATCGAAGCATTTGGGCACTTTTTCCAAACCTCACACGTCAAAGAGTGTGCAGTTCGAAGACATTATTTTTCGGACCTTGTAAGAAGGCTATCTGGAAATTTATTAGAATCCACGGCGTAAAGTATTGACAATCACTCAGGCACACAGACACATATATCGTCCTTCAGTTATCAAATATTTATATTACCTACTAACCTACGTCTATCGATCCTTATTAATGACACAGCTTTCTTGGAAAGGCATCTATATTTCATGTCGAACCAAATAATTTCCGTTAAAATATTAGGGGACGAAACATAATGAAAACCAAATATATTTTTTCAGTTAATAACTGCATTTTAGACGCCCTCTCCGTAATTTTGAGGGGTGACAATTAAGCGGAATATCATTCAAATTGTGATAGGTGTTGATTGATAATGTCGCTCTGTGGTCGCACCCCTGCCGGGCAGAGGTCTGAAAATAGCAGATTCGAGGAAAATATTTCAATATACTGTATACCTTTTCATTCAGACTAGTAGCTTAGAACTCTAAGGAATTATTGGAGTAACTGTGAAGACAAGAATGTAATTTAAATCGGTGCTAGCACCTAACTTGAAAGACATTTAACGTAGGACTTGTCTATTTGCCTTTAAGCAATTGTGGCACTACTTTCGAAGAATGCTTCCTTCTGTTTGTGTGTCTTTTCAGTCTGCTCCGTAGTCAGCCACTTGGATTGGCATGATGGCCGTATCCACGGTGGGGCAAGATAGGGCATTTCGCCCCACCCTGTGGCCTATTCCATAACAGAATTTTCGACTTTTATATTTATAAATAACACCTAGCACAGCCCTGCACAATATTTAAAGATCTATTGAAAGCTACCACCACTGCTCAAACCTGACGGGTCTCTGGCTCACTCCGCTGAGGAAAAAGCAAACTTGTTTGCCGCTCTCTTCGCGGAGTCTTCACGTCTGGATAGTAGTGGCGCTCACCCTCCTGATGCTCCTATTGGATGCGAGACGTGTATGTCGGACATTCGCATCCATCAGAAGGACGTCCGTAGAGTGCTGCGTAATCTTGACGTGAACAAAGCTAGTGGCCCCGACGGGATACCAGCAATTGTTCTTAGAACTTGTGCGCCTGAATTGTCCCCAATCTTGACACGCCTGTTTCGCCTTTCGCTAGAGACTGGAAAGGTGCCGAAAGCATGGAAGCTGGCTAACGTACAGCCTGTACCCAAAAAGGGCAGTCGTGCTGACCCTGCCAACTACAGGCCTATTTCAGTCACGTCCATACTCTGTAAGAGTACTTAATAAAAAAAGCGAAAAAAAAAAAAGCGAAAAAGCGTGTACTTAATAGTAAGCTCCTGGCATACCTAGAAGCCAACGACATCCTCAGTGACCGGCAATACGGCTTTCGCAAAAACCGGTCAACTGGGGATCTTCTAGCGTATGCCATTCATATCTGGAGTGGAGGTGATTGAGAGGCAAGGGGAAGCACTTGCTGTTTCCCTTGACATCTCCAAGGCTTTTGACAGGGTCTGGCACGATAGCCTTATTGCTAAGCTTCCTTCTTTAGGGTTACCCACTCAACTTTGCGTTTGGATTGAAGACTTCCTGAGGGATCGGTCCATTCGAGTGGTCATTGATGGCTGCTCGTCTGGCCAATTGGCAATTAATGCCGGGGTCCCTCAGGGGTCTGTTCTCTCAGCAACTTTATTCTTGCTGCACATTAACGATCTGCTAATGCCCGGTACCTTTGGGTATGCAGACGACAGCACAGTTTCTGAGAGATATGTGTCCAGCGCGCGAGCTGGTGGGTCACAGATCCAGTCTCTCCGTGAGGACATGGTCGGGCGCTTGAACTTGACTTTGAAGGTTGTCTCCGAATGGGGCGATGCCAACCTGGTCAAGTTTAATGCAGCTAAGACCCAGGCGTGTCTCTTCTCCGCAAAAAGGAGCCAATTTGAACCGGCTCCTGCTTTCCGAGGTGTAACTGTGCCGATAACCGACCGTATCGAGCTTCTGGGGGTAACATTAACTTCTACCCTCAATTTTGGCCCGTTTATCGAGGCTAAGGCTCAACTAGCATCAAAAAAGTTGGGAATCCTAGCAAAGGTGAGACGGTACTTCACACCCGAACAGTTGCTCAATCTCTATCAAGCCCAGGTTCGGTCGTGTATGGAGTACTGCTCTCATCTTTGGGATGGATCTGCTAAATACCAACTGGACGCGCTTGAGTCTATCCAGAAGCAGGCCAAATGACTCATTGGCAACGATGCACTGGTCGAATCAAAGCTCCAGAGCCTTGAACATCGACGACGAGTTGCAAGTCTATCGGTTTTCTATCGGTTACATTTCGGGGAGTGTGCGATGGAATTACACAATCTAATTCCACCAAGCCCGTTCCATCATCGGACTACGAGACAAACGGCGAAGCGCCATCGTTACATGGTGGACATCCCACCCATACGCACCAAACGTTTTGGGAATACCTTCATTGTGCGTACGGCTAAGGAGTGGAATTCCCTGCCGGAGTCTGTGTTTCCCGATAGCTATAACCTAGGAGTCTTTAAGTCAAGAGTGAATAGGTTACTTTTAGGTAAGCGTGCTCCATCTTCGACTACATCATCACTTACCATCAGGTGAGATGGTGGTCAAACGCGAACCTATTCTAAATAAAAAAAAAATAAAAAAAAAGTTGAAAGGGTATTAAATACTTTACACAGAGTAAACAAATTTATAGTCATAAACGATAGTACCGGCTTGTTGGCCTCAAACACAAAATAAATTTTAAAATGATTGTTTTTTTTTATTACTTTTTAACATGAAATTATTAACACTTTAAACACTTAAAACCCTAAACTACATAAATATACATCTAAAAATATACCCTAACCTTTATTAAGAAAAAATAAATAAAGGAAATGAAGAGATTTGTTTAAGTTTGTTTCTAGTATTAATAAAATTAGAGCCACTATTTAAAATGCTATGAAGTTATAGTAACAAAAGCATAATGAAAATAGATTAAGCGTCCGTCGGACGAGGCCTGTAGCTGACGTAATGTGGGGTCCAGACTATGGGCTTACTTATATATGTGGCGCCAACTTTCATCGGCCAAGGGTTGGCGGCCAGCCAATTGGCGATGCCAGGCATTTCACGGCTCTCTTCACTCCGTACGATAACCAACCCAGACATTACCATTTTATTATTCTTCTTCACTTTTACAATTATTCATGCTTTGGTCATCCTTTTTTTAAAACACGGCAAATGAGGTCGGAACCATAGTAACACTAAAAATATTTCTAGTCAACTTTTTAGTAATCTCATTTCGCCGTAGCACCAACTTTTCTAATTGAATTCTATGAGCGCCGAAAAGTCGCACTCATTAATCTCCTTAGAGTTTCAATCACGGGAAAGGATAATTAAGTAGGAAAGAAAACAAGGCGTATCATTAAGAAATAAAAACTTTTATTATTATCAGTTCAAATATCGTATTTACATTCTTTTAAACGAGTAAAAGCACATTGTTTATACATTACAAAAAAGTATTAAAAAAACGTAACTAAGTCAGTAGCGGGACAATTTCGTGATACGTAAAATAATAAAACATAGTTAATCGAAAATAACCTATAATAATAGATAAAACAAAATTAAAATAAATCTCATATGGTCCGCGTAGTCCGGACCTCATACAATCAGCAATGGCAACTCGTATAGGACTTCGTAACTAAGAAATCGTAACAACTAACTGATTAATTATACCTAGGTATATACAATTCGTCCCTTCGCAACGAACGTGAGCCTAGCGGCCTCGGTCAGTACATCGTACAAATGCAAATTACTATGTATACAATAGAATTTCCACTATTCTCAATATAAATGCTCAACGTAATCTCGTATCGTACATTGTGTGCTCACTCAACGGGTGAAATTATTTACTTTGCATCCCTAACTCACTGAAGCCGCGAGTGTGTGCCTCAGCCACGAATGTGCTCCGCTCATTCTGCTACACAATTTTATTATTACATTAACTCGGCGAATTCTGAAGACATTCATCGGATATTAGGATATACTCTATACATACATAAATGGATTAAACTTCGATATTCGAATGTATCTACGCACTTCAAAAATTAACACACTATCTAAGGCAACTTAGGGCGGGTTGCGTCGCCCTGTTATTACAAACACGTCAACAATTCAACAATCAATAACGCACATACATATATTACAATAATCAATTATTTGACCAACCCGCCGTACCTTCAGAATTCGCGACAGTTTGTTCCACACTCGTATTTCGGCCCACATCGCGACTCCTCCTAAATTACATACAATAAAACTCAACAAACCATGTACACTGAAAATATTGCGTTTCACATACTATACAATTTACGTACTATTTATTGGTGTTCGGAACCGTATTATGAATTAACTACCCGATAGTGCCGGGGGCGGCGCTTGAGTTTGTGACGTAACAATTTTGTGCTCAATTTAGTTAAATATGGTATTTTCCTGAAATATTTTACTTAGGCCGTCACTTAGATTACCGAAAAGTATTGGACACGTATTTTTTGTTTTGACGAAAACCTTTTTATTTCTAAAGAAAACTAGCAACGTGGGTAGAATTCACATTACTAGCAATCTTGTTAACCCCTCAAATTAAGCTAAATATGCTTCTTTTTAGCAACAAATGATGTTAGTACAAATACGCGTACAATATTTTATGATTGACTGTTGAACTGACGAACCAAATGAATAATGATTTTTAGAAAAATACCCTTGTTTGTTTGATTCGGCTAAGTGCGGCCCCCGGCATTCAGTGTAAACATGTCTAAAGCTCGGTAAAGACTACACTAAGTTGATCTATGCTCACTAGTGTTATATCTCCGCGCACACTGACAACTCGATACTACTCGATTCTATTACTTATTATCGATTTTGTCGCATAATTTGGCAGTGTGTTCAGTGCGATTCAATTGTTATAAGGCTTTATTTGTTTAGTCTTAGCGTAGGTAAAATTTAATTGATTTTTATTGCTATTCGTCACCAATTTTATTTACAGTAATGATTTTTCGCTTCTAGACTAGTATTATTTTTAAGACTACGTATACAATGATGTGTATGCGATACTAATGTCTTGATTGTTTGTAATCCCGGATTCCATTGAAGCGTTTGTTTTAATTGTTGGCACAATTTATGTTGATGTTTTTGTAGAGCTAGAATCTATTGTGGAATCACAGACTATTCGTTTTATAGCTATCTAACAAGACATGGAGGATATGACATCATGTTCGTCTAATGTGTCTGTCAAGTTGCCAATGCGCCGGTCCTACATTACTTACACTGCGCTCCTAACCTTACGTCGTGGGGACCACTGCTAATTCACTAAACTGGTTAATTTCACTAGTCTTTAGTCTAGACGGAACCTACTTCCATCTACTCTACTCGCCTCGCTCGGAACAATGATTAGTATAATATTAATAAATCGTCGAATTTCCTATCACGTTACAATTTACAGTAGGACGGTCCCACACTTGATTATATTTGAGATCTGCGAAGATTAAATAATTTTGGTAATAGATTATCTCCGTTCAATTCACGTGGTATCACTGGGGCGGCTCAGGCCGCGACACATCTCCTCGCCACACTAACTTTACTATTTGAGCACCGTGGAAGGAATGTGTGCATAAGATTTAGATAAACGCCAAGATTCAATGTAAGAACGTCTACCATGAATTACGATGACTCTATAGCCGTAGACCCAATAAACATCGGATAGTAGCCAAGAGCAACCAATAGTAGATTCACATCCGATCAGAAATCGATCGTAAACTCATGCTAGAAGCTCAATGATAAAACCGTATAGTTTTCATAAGACTGCATTAGAGTTAACTTCATCGACAATTATCCCTTAATAAATATAAATAAACATCTTCAAAATTTTTACCAAATTATGAGCATATATTTCCAGCATAAAAATCTTTTAAAATAATACGTCATACTCTTCTCAATTATAGATATACATGGCACACTGCTCTGTTTATATATTTATAGTTATAATTCATACACTCGTTACCTATCAGTTTACCTTGTCACCATAGAATAATTGAATTATATGGATGGATATTCCGTTGGAAGCTTAACAAGCACTAATAGAAAGGATAAAGCAATCGACGGACGAATAAACAAACGAATAATGATGGGGAGGTTTTGAAAATAGAATACTGTCGGCATTGGATGCCCGTTCGAGCGATTCTTTTTTTAAACTAGACGATAGAACTATCACGAAATGTTGGTCCGACGGAGCGAGTCAGTCACAGTGAGGTGACCCTCGAGTGCAGGTGGGCGGCGCGGCGCGGCCGCTCGGCAGAACGTAAAAAGCGTAATTGATTCGACTAAAGGGCTCGCCGGCCGCGGCTCACTTGATGGTCGCGTGCCGCGTCTCCGGGTGCAGGCTCACGCCCTCCACTGTGAATATTGACACCTCTGCAACAATGGAAAACATGGTCTGATGAGCTAATTCATGTTCACGGATTCTTCTTTACGAGTCGATGCTCGAACGTCCTCGGAATAATATGCAGCTACCTGCACAGCTCTTACATTAGGCTCATTAGATAGATATGTCACATATCTATCTGGGCATATATATCGGGGCACCTTTTGTCATTTCTATCACATATCATATGTAATAGAAATGACAAAAGGTGCCCCCCCCCCCCCCCCCCCCATACTAACATTACGCCTGCGATGGGTCAATTGGCCAAATGTACCTATATATAACGGTCGAACTTTTTTTCAGGTGGGAAAATCATCGCATGACTTCTCCCGCACCGGGTATAGCAGTCAGATTTCTACAGACTAAAAACCCATCGTGTTCCTTCAGCTGCCTATGGGTTCGCGAGCAACACTAGAGACTCACCGTCGGGCAGGTCCCGGAGCCGCGGCGGCAGGTCGGCGAAGTAGGCGTGGTGGAGGGCGCGCTGGGCAGGCAGGCGGCGCGCCGGGTCGGGCTGCAGCAGCGCGGCGGGACACACTAGACACTCACCGTCGGGCAGGTCCCGGAGCCGCGGCGGCAGGTCGGCGAAGTAGGCGTGGTGGAGGGCGCGCTGGGCAGGCAGGCGGCGCGCCGGGTCGGGCTGCAGCAGCGCGGCGGGACACACTAGACACTCACCGTCGGGCAGGTCCCGGAGCCGCGGCGGCAGGTCGGCGAAGTAGGCGTGGTGGAGGGCGCGCTGGGCAGGCAGGCGGCGCGCCGGGTCGGGCTGCAGCAGCGCGGCGGGACACACTAGACACTCACCGTCGGGCAGGTCCCGGAGCCGCGGCGGCAGGTCGGCGAAGTAGGCGTGGTGGAGGGCGCGCTGGGCAGGCAGGCGGCGCGCCGGGTCGGGCTGCAGCAGCGCGGCGGGACACACTAGACACTCACCGTCGGGCAGGTCCCGGAGCCGCGGCGGCAGGTCGGCGAAGTAGGCGTGGTGGAGGGCGCGCTGGGCAGGCAGGCGGCGCGCCGGGTCGGGCTGCAGCAGCGCGGCGGGACACACTAGAGACTCACCGTCGGGCAGGTCCCGGAGCCGCGGCGGCAGGTCGGCGAAGTAGGCGTGGTGGAGGGCGCGCTGGGCAGGCAGGCGGCGCGCCGGGTCGGGCTGCAGCAGCGCGGCGGGACACACTAGACACTCACCGTCGGGCAGGTCCCGGAGCCGCGGCGGCAGGTCGGCGAAGTAGGCGTGGTGGAGGGCGCGCTGGGCAGGCAGGCGGCGCGCCGGGTCGGGCTGCAGCAGTGCGGCGGCCAGGCGCTCGGCGTCGCGGCCGGCGTCGCGTAGGCGCGGGAAGGCGGCGCCAAGCGCGCGCGCCGGCGCCGGCCCCCAGCGCGACACGTGCGCGCGCAGCCCCGGCAGCCGGCTCACTCCGCACCAGCTCTCCTCCGTAGGCGTGCCTACCACCTGTTCACAACAGGGATTATACAACGTGTAACGGAAACCCCATATCTATCCAAAAGGGCTGAAGACAACATCTGGTATGGAGCCTATGCAAAGTTTCAGCTCAAAATAACTGACTCACAGAATTGACCCCAAATTATTGGTTTCATATGTTTTTGAATACCAGTAATAACAAACGTGTCACAGCACTATGAGCGTCATCACTTTCCACGTCACTTGCCAATAAAACAATTATTCTCTTCGTTCTTCTTCATTTGAAAAATTCAGTCTCTGGTATCAATGTATTGAAATTTCTAATATGCTCTACACATGTACACATAGGATTAGAAAACCCTTGCCATATCGTTTATTATCATCCAAAGAAGCCATGCACTTGGTATGTATATACCCTTAAATTACACGTTATTTAGTTTCCCAACTGAAGCTATGCAATCGAGACATCATACAACTCTAATCAAATCTCTCGGAGAAGGTAATAATAACCAACTGATTTTTTTTTTAATCAATTTAAATTAATCTCTCAGTTTCAATTTGGCTTTAGTCCTGGCGTATCTACTGAAAACGCTGCAGAATGTTTCATTTGTTATATTGTAAGCTATTTAGACTCCAAAATTAAATGTCTACGAATCTTTTTGGACCTCTTTTAGGCCTTTGACACCATCTTCCATAAAATTATTTTTTTCAAACTAGAAAACCTGGGTATACATGGTGTCTTTCTCTACTGGAAAGCTTGTTAGAAAAGCGCTCCGCGATGGTTAGCATTAATAATAATATTAATGATAAGCAAACTCCCGTGTCATTTTGGAGTGCCACAAGGAAGTGTACTTGGGCCTACCCTATTTAAAATCTATTTAAATATATATTTTTCTAAAAGAGAAAAACAAAGTTTTCTGACCTTAAATATTTTATCTAGTTGGTCGTGCGTGTCCCTCACACCCGGGAAGGTGGGCACTCCGCAGAGCATCTCCACAAATATGCAGCCCACGCCCCACATGTCCAGCGACGTAGAGTATTCCGTGCTGCCCAGTAGCACATCTGCACCAAACAAGGGGTTATGATAAATCATTATCTTTATAGCTTACCTTAACAGGACTAGACATTCAAAAGTGAATTGCCTATCAGACTTCCTCAACCCTAGATGGATGGCTGATATTCAATGTGTTGTAATGAACCTCAGGTTACGATCTTATGGACTACTCAAAGTTTTTACCAATACTAGGGATCAAAAACTTCAAGAGTACAGTAGTCCATTTCCAGACAGGGCTTATAATATTGCAGTCCATCCCAAATTGTCAGATCACTTTGTCAGGCATGACAAAAATATCTTCGAAAAGACTCATGGAATCTAACCATGCTTTTATCGGGGTTGAATTACGCACCGTGCAATGCTCTAGCCAGAAGAAGGCTTACTGGGGACTAGCTAGCGTAGCGTCCGATATAGTACCAAGCAGGACCTACACTACTATTTTTATTTGAAACTACATAGCTTCTTCCATCTACAGCTTTGTCCGCGTGTAAAGTTCTGCAAATTAATTATAGCATAAATATAGCCCGGATTTAATAGCTGTATCTTACTAATATTATAAATCTTATCTTATCTTACTCTTACTAATACTAATATACTATATACTAATATTATATATATTAATATTATATATACTAATATTATATAAATACTAATATTATAAATGTGAAAGTTTGTGAGGATGGATGGATGTTTGTTACTCTTTCACGCAAAAACTACTGAATGGATTTGAATGAAATTTGGCAAGTAGATAGTTTACATCCTGGAATAACACATAGGGTACTTTTTATCCCGGAATTCCCACGGGATCAGGATTTTACGCGGGAAAACCCTCCTACGCGAACGAAGTCGCGGGCAGAAGCTAGTATAAAATAAGTTTCATTTGAATCCGTCAAGTAGTTTTGGAGATTAGCGTGTACAAACAGATAAACGGATAAACAGACAGATATTTTATTATAAATTCTTGACCAATCACCGTTTCTAAAAACCCTACAATTTTTTTTTGTAAATACATTCGTTATTCAATGTTTTTTACACACTTTTTTTACTGTTTTATTATATGTACTAGCTGTCGCGCGGGACTTCGCTCCCGTGGATTTTATCACGATAAAAACACAACCTTTTTTCTTTTGTAGTTGGGTAAAAACCTTCCTCAACCTTCAAGCTACTTCCATTCCAAATTTCATCCAAATCCACCCAGTACTTTCAAAGATTAGCGCGTTCAAACAAACAAACAATTTTTTCCGCTTTATAATATTAGTATAGATTGTATTTATCATAAGTTCATATTTTTTATGAACTGTCTATAAAGCACTCTACAAGAATTTAGAAGACTTTAGGTAAGGGTCATGAAAATGCCGAGCTGAGTGTAAAAATAAAGATAAATGATGACTCGTGACAGCCATAAAAGTATATTTAGGGATGGTAGGCGACATTCAATTCTCACTGTGCGAAAATAAACCGTAAATTCACATTACAACCTTCGTATATTACTTTTAGATATAAACTTTGAGATAGAAAATAGATAATAACTATGAGCACTTAAGCGAATGTTATGTAAGCAGCCCAAAAACTAAATGAAAATGAAATTAGGGGATGAAACAAAGGGTCGAAATTAGGTCGAGCTCCTTGGTCACATACCGCCCTGAGGTCATCCATTTATTAGTAAGTATAAATACTACAGGAATGCACTCATGTTCGTTACCCCGGGATAAATGTCGGCTTACAAAAGTATCCCTGAGGTTGCAAAAACGGTCCGACCTTCACTTTTCACTAATAATAATAAAATACATTCATCTTCTCTTGCCAATGTTATAAAGCAGATCATACCCATGCTAACAATGATAGATTTACAAATTAGTAAGAGACTGAAGCACCAGTCTCCTACTATAGGGTAGGTATAGCGATATCAAAAGTCACCATGCATGTTTTTGGTAAAAGCAATAATCTAATCTTACGAGACGTACAGTCTCACCATCAATGAGAAGAGTGTCGCGTTAAATTAAAGCTTCTGACATACCCAAATACTAATAATACATATAGTTACTACAAAATTAAAGCCGAAGACTAAGCTATCGTTGCAAAAAATATATATATTTCTTTTTTTGCTAGATAGCAAGCAAGACTTGAATGTATTATGTATCTTGACTCCTACATAGATTTAATAATTATTTGTAGACTTATTACTTTATACTTTTTAGTAATGTCTACATTGTATAAGACCGCGTTATCGTATTGAGTACTACTGGTTAGAAGGGAGATTTTCATAAATAAGTATGTACATATATTCTGCTAAAGGCGATGTTTTTCACACACGTGTTTACATAATATTTTTCGCGATTTTTTCGTGACAGGTAAAAATTTTATTTCTCTTAGCTGAAAACCTTAGAAGAAAATTGTTTAATTCTATTACCAGAACAAATAGATGAACAGGGTTGTTGTTGAACACAACACTTCGCACTCTCGCAGTCCGAATAACAAATTACATTGCACTTCCCCAGTTCGCGTGACAATATTACGAGCGAGACTCGTTAAACCATATTACAATAAAGTTTTCAAGGAAAGCATTACTTCTATATATAAACAGACCCTGTCACTTCTAATTTTACTGAGTCTGTTACTAGAAATTTTCATAATGTCTCTTCTCCAGGAAGCATTTAATAGTAGACTGTAAAACGTCAGTGGCTGTGTCGTTTAAGCCGGATTTGCAGAAATTCAAAATTGGCTTTCTGATTCAATTTGCTTTCGGCTTCAGATCTAGACTAATGAGACAATAAAAATGTCTATTATTAAGTTATTCCCGGTAGTCTTAATAAAACATCTATATTATTATTATTAATATTATAAAGCGGAAAAGTTTGTTAGTTTGTTTGTTTGTTTGCTTGAACGCGCTAATCTTCGAAAGTACTGGGTGGATTTGGATGAAATTTGGTATGGAAGTAGCTTGAAGCTTGAGGAAGGTTATAGGCTACTTTTTACCCGACTGCAAAAAAGGAGAGTTATGTTTTTACCGTGATAGAATCCACGGGAGCGAAGCCCCGCGAGAGTACTAGTAATAAATACTACCTATGTATTACATTGTATTTATATGCATATATATATATTTGCATATACATTTATTTATTTTAATATTTTTTGTTTCTCTGTTTTTATGAGTAATGTAGTTAGTACACGAATTTAGCCCTCCCCACTTTAATTTAAAAGTTTTTAAAGTCCTTCCAAAGGTTGTCTGGAAGATATCGCTTTCAGCGATAAGACCGCCATTGTTACCATAGAATAAGCAATATTGTTAAATAGGTGTGTTTAAATTTTGGTGTACAATAAAGTGTATTCTATCTATCTATCTATCTAAAACGGTAATTTTAATAAAACATCAGAAAATAAATTTAATCAACTAAATAATTATGTAAAAACATTAAATGATAAATGATCTTTATGTTGCAAATTGGTTATTAAATAACACTTTTACATGTCATTTTTTTCGTAAATATTAACTAGATGAGGCCGGTGTTTCCTAACTGACTACCCTGAGAAGAAACACCGAAACAAACTCATAACAGTGTATTTTTTTAAATCTCAGTTTGTTTTACGGTATTCTCTCTCTGTCTCTCTCTCTCTATCAGCTTTAAGAATAACCAAAATGCACCATCGTTACATGGTGGATATCCCACCCATACGCACAAAACGTTTTGGGAATACTTTCATTGTGCGTACGGCTAAGGAGTGGAATTGCCTGTCGGAGTCTGTGTTTCCCGATAGCTATAACCTGGGGGTCTTGTCAAGAGTGAATAGGTTAATTCTAGGTAAGCATACTTCATCTTCGACCACATCATCGCTTACTTTCAGGTAAGATGATGGTCAAACACATACAAAGTTTATCCCCGTCCACCCTTTGGTCTGATTAGACACGATAAAAATCTGTTCCGTAGGTGAGTGACCTGCAGTCCTGAAATACAAGGTTTCCCTAGTTTACGCTCCAGTTCACCCTTTGAATATTGTAATAAGCGAATATTGTAACTTTTTACAAGTACCTAAGTAATTGTAACATATTGTTAAATCTTCAGTCGTGGTGGATAAGAAAGTTGTGGTGGAAAAGTAACTTATTATTGTTTTTATTTATAAAACAAAGTGTGACTTACCAGGTGGTCGGTACCATAGTGTGACGACCTCGTGAGAGTACGTGTGGCTCGGCACGGACTTGGCGCGCGCTAGCCCGAAGTCCGCCAGTTTCAGTTCGCCGTGAGTACTTATTAGTAGATTCTGAGGTTTTACATCCCTGTGACAATAGAATGTTTTATTTAGATACACACGATAGCTAAGTAAAAAAAAAGAGCCTAAAACATCGGCGACGTGTTGCAAGCCTATCAGTTTTCTATAGGTTACATTTCGGGGAGTGTGCAATGGAATTGCACAGTCTTATTCCGCCAAGCCCGTTCCATCATCGGACTACAAGACAAACGGCGATGCGCCATCGTTACATGGTGGAGATCCCACCCATACGCACGAAATGTTTTGGGAATACTTTCATTGTGCGTACGGCTAAGGAGTGGAATTCCCTGCCGGAGTAGTTATAACCTGGGAGTCTTTAAGTCAAGAGTGAATATAGGTTACTTCTAGGCAAGCGTGCTTCATCTTCGACCACATCAACGCTTAACATCAGGTGAGATTATGGTCAAACGCAAGCAACTATAAAAAAAAGTAAAAGCAAATTAAATATGACCGCAGATGTGATTTGCTGATTGTTTTCTTAATGGCCGAAATTACTCGAAATTCCATTCCGTTAAGAGACATTCAATATTATTATTTCAGATATCAGTTGATTTGCGGGAATGTTCTAACGAGATACCGCGGCCTCGGAAAGTAAGGGCAGTGAAGGAACGGTGGGTTTTTAGTCAGTAGAAGTCTGACACTCACTTCCGCTCGCCCCAGAGCGGGAGGAGTCATTAGATGACTTTACCACCCGATATTATCTATATATATGTCGGAGTTGGTTGTCAATTACAATTAGTTATTGTGGGTATTCATCATATTTTGTTAAGAGTTGATTTTCTTGTTATGAATTTAAGTGATCTTTCAGTATCAATTACTGTCTGATAAATCGAAACATAATTTATTAAGTACTTAGTGTACGCACTAATTGGTTTTTGGCGACTTATTTCGATAAGTGTGACTGATAGTTTTGATCAAAACAATGGATGACATGTTTCTTTAATTTAAACTTTGTGAAATCACCATTGTTTATTATCGATAATTACTCTTGTATTATTTGATTATTTTATAACGTAAGTCTCATTAGATTTAGTACGTTTTGTATCAAGTAAACACGTGACGCACTTCTTCGCGCCAATGGACAGAGTTGGAGGGATTTCAAAGTGCGGGTATCGTCTTATAAAAGACCGTGCACTTGGTAAGCTCAGCAGTCTGTCTTCGGATCTGACTCAATAAAGAGCTTCCCTGCTCCCGACAAAACTGTCGGTTTATTTGGTACAGCGCTGCTGTATATTTACAATAGCTGTATAACCCTGCTATTAGCAAGCGGATACACTTTGTAATTGGGTGGTTTGACCACTATACGAACTGTGACCTTGAGAGGGTCTGTTCGCCTAACTGTATTCTTTGTAATTGGGTGGCTTGGCCACTATACGAACTGTGACCTTAAAAGGGTCTGTTCGCCTAACTGTATTCTTTCTTTGTAATTTGCTTTATCTTTTACCTGGATTATATGGACTTTAAAAGAAACGTTGACCACTGAGTTTGTTTCAGTGTTTCTTCTCAGAGTAGTCAGTTAGGAAACACTGGCCTCATCTAGTTTGCAAAATAAACATCATTATTTCATTACTAGTAAGCTCAGTAAATAAACATCTGTGTTTGCTTGTACCGGCTTGTTTATCCCAATAAAATGGGGCTTCATGCTGTACCGCTCGGCACTCCTCCTCCACCTGACACTCCTGTCTCCTACATCAGAAGTGGGATAGCGTGGGTCCAAATTTGATTCCCGTGCTCATCGACTAGCATTTACTACCGAAGTTACAAACCAGGCATAAACTTCAGATTTTCTTTGACCAGCAAGATAGTCTTTCACACCCACTGGGATAGTCTTTCATACCCACTGGGATAGTCTTTCACAGCCACTGGGATAGTTCTTTCAGGCACTGGGATAGCTCTTTCACAGCACACTTATTTTGTTTCCGTTAATTGAGTTTTTGGTTCATAGTCCGTGTGATTTTATTTTAAGAGGGTACTTGAATGCAGGTCACGATTGTCAGATTGCTTTGCAAGTACTTTTCTCGCTAGTTGGTTAGCTGTACGTTTGTTTTAGTTCTTGATATTATTTTTAAGTAGAGGGTACGTGTATGTAGAAACCATTTTCGGATTGTTTTGAAGTTATTTATGTCGTAAGCTAATGTCGCCTGTTTATTATGAAAATAAAAAGTCCGCGCTCTCGTTCTATATCACGGCTACGTTATTCAGAACCTAGTTCTAACAGAGCACCGGAACATTCTACGGTAACCGATCGTAATGTTGACGCTAACCGTGTTTTTACATTTTTCGTTTTGATCCGAATTCTCGATCGTGCAAAATCCATTAATAACTAGGGTGATTATGAGTCTTTCGATTGTCTGAAAGGTGACGCTCGATCGTGGTTAAACGAGTGGGTATCTAGCGATCGTACGTGGAGTAATTTTAAGAGGGATTGGCCGACATGAATACGAACTCGGATAAGTATCCAACGTATGCGGATTACGCACTTTGTTCATTGCTTCGTTTACGTATAGTGCGGGGACTAAGTGACGAATTGATTTCGGCAATTATTATACGTGGTATTACTGATCCTAATATCAGAGTGGCTGCAACAAATGCTAAATCGTTTCCGAATGATTTAATTGATTTTTTTTCTCGATTTACATTAAACCGATTAGTTCTAAAAGTACTTTTTCACGTTCGGTTCCGATTAAAAATACTAAAAGTAACTCAACTACGAATTCCTTGCCAAAGCAGGGTAGCAGTGTAACTTTTTGTAAACGATCTAAAGTTGATCAGGATACGAGTAGTAACGTCTGGTACTTCGATATTCAAAGACTTTTGTTTTTGTTCCGCATAGGTCCGAACCCTGTTCTTTTCGTAAGAAGCTGGGTCATAAAGTTGACACTTGTTTTGCCAAACAAAGATCTGAATCAGCAAACAAGGACACAGTTGGTTAATTGTAGTAATGTTTAAGTAGTAGCGACCATTATTCAAGACGTACGGGTAGACGTGTTAACAGATAGTGGTCCCACTTTAAATGTTTTCGTCTTTGTTAAAACATTTTTGCTGTTAGGTAGTCAAGAAGTAGAAAGTACCTCTAATGTTACATTGCCTGTTTAGTTTCATTTCATGTCATGGCATGTCATGATTTGGTTTTCATGGATTGAGTCTCGATTTTGATTTATTCATGGTGTCGTGCTATTATACCTACATGAACATCTGATAATTGTACGTACGACTATTTTGAATACAAATTAGTTATCCGAATAGGGTAGTAAGATAATTGAAACTTGGATTTCAATTCCAATCATGAAATTCTAGATATTAAAATCTAGTAAAACTGTAGATCTCATTTTATTGCATTACAGTTTTGATGTGTTCATTTTTGGCATTGAGATTGAGTATTTGGGATGGATAATTAGTCGAAGTTAAAGCTTTGATTCATTCAGTTCAAACGCAGTGTGAAATAATAATCAGTCAGTTTATGGGATTAGCTAGTTATTGTAGACGTTATAAAGCTGACTTCTTCATCATGTATTACTGCGTGTTTGGAATAACAGGCTACCCGAAAGTTCACTGTAAAATGTCTTACTTATTGTTTGTTTGTTTGTTACCAGTAGATAGGTATGGGTTGCAATACACATCTGATGACATCCGAGAAGGCAAATCAGATGGCAACTCCACTCAAAGTTCCAGTCCAAACAAAGAAACTCTTTGTGAGATGAGTCGGAAGACGATGTCTGAACGACTTCGTTCAAGTCAAGAAGACCAGGACACCTATGACAACCGAGGTTGCAAGGCGCCTCGTACCGTTCTAAATTATTTGCCTTTTGTTTTAGAAATCTGGCACAATCGACAGGGAAGCTGGACTCCTGCATGCGAGGGCTATCATGTGGTGGTACTCCCACGTGGTCGTTACGAGCTTCTGGCCGGCTCGCATTGGAAGTCAACACAAGCAGCCCTGAGTATAACTAAAATACCGAATACGATAAAGCCCGTTATGATAAGACTAAAATTGTTTTGAAAACGTTCGAAAATTAGACCCTAAATATAAAGGTCCTTGTAGATTTTTAGAAGTATTAGATGGTGATAGATAATTGTTGGAAGCTTTGAGTAAAAATAGATTTTACAAATATCCCCATGATCGTGTACGAAAAATGCCTGAATGTCCAGTTACTGTTAGTAATGATGTCATACTGACACTGATGATGACTCATCTGCTACTGACATAGCATTGCTGAATTGGCAAGTTGTCTATGATGACTCTTGTCTGGGCTTGGAGGTTGATCTTGACGCCTATGCGGGTTGTTCTATCTTGACGCCTATGCGGGTTGTTCTATTCGACTCCAAGTTATTTACTGAATCCCATGGTGTGATTTCAGTTGGAGGTTTAATCTTGACGCCTATGCGGGTTGTTCTATTTGACCTTATTCGTCGAATCCCATGGTGTGATTTCGGCTGGGAGACTATGTCTCTAGTAAAGCTATGTGTTGTCAGTAACAGTTTAGTAATTTTGAATGGTTGCGATGCAACTGCTAATGATAATTTTATTTGACAAACTCAGGACTTTTCGTTTCACAATACTTTTTGAAGGCTTTTTGAATGGTTGCGATGCAAATGCTATTGATGATGATAATTTTATTTGATAAACACGGGATTTTTAGTTTCACCATACTTCTTGTTAAGGCTTTTGATTGTCAGAAAGGCCGATCGATATTCACATGAGATTTTCTTTTTCAGGATCACACGAGGTCGTGTAGAACGTCAGTTCTGGCCGTGTCGGAGTTGGTTGTCAATTACAATTAGTTATTGTGGGTATTCATCATATTTTGTTAAGAGTTGATTTTCTTGTTATGAATTTAAGTGATCTTTCAGTATCAATTACTGTCTGATAAATCGAAACATAATTTATTAAGTACTTAGTGTACGCACTAATTGGTTTTTGGCGACTTATTTCGATAAGTGTGACTGATAGTTTTGATCAAAACAATGGATGACATGTTTCTTTAATTTAAACTTTGTGAAATCACCATTGTTTATTATCGATAATTACTCTTGTATTATTTGATTATTTTATAACGTAAGTCTCATTAGATTTAGTACGTTTTGTATCAAGTAAACACGTGACGCACTTCTTCGCGCCAATGGACAGAGTTGGAGGGATTTCAAAGTGCGGGTATCGTCTTATAAAAGACCGTGCACTTGGTAAGCTCAGCAGTTCCCCGCCCAGCTTATAGTGCTAATGACTGCCATCTTCAATGGTGCATTGAGCAATAATATGTTCCCCGCAACCTGGAAACAGGCCACCGTCATAGGTATTCCCAAACCAGGCAAGCCCAAGTCTGACCCGTCTAGCTACCGTCCCATTAGCTTACTCAACGTCCTTGGTAAAATCTATGAAAGGCTTATATATAAGCGGCTCAAAGATTTTGCCGAAGCAAAGAGTCTTATACCCAATGAGCAGTTTGGATTTAGAACCGAACACTCATGTATCCAACAAGTCCACCGCATCATAGAACACGTCAGCGCCGGCTTCCAACGGGGCGCAATAACGGGAGCCTTATTCTTCGACATAGCGAAAGCGTTCGACAAAGTCTGGCACAATGGCTTAATCTATAAGCTATACCAACTCGGCGTGCCTGACCGTCTCGTGCTCATCCTACGGGACTTTTTATCGAATCGCACCTTTCGTTACCGAATTGAGGGGGAGCTTTCCTCCCCCCATCCCATTCGCGCAGGAGTTCCTCAAGGCTCCGTACTATCCCCCCTCGTTTTCACGCTATTCACTAGCGATATCCCCAAGCATAAAAATACTCAGCTAGCCCTATTTGCCGACGATACGGCTATCTATTATACCGGTCTTAAACCCGATGCCATCGCTCGCACTCTCCAAACTTCCGCAAACACTCTGGCCAAGTGGTTCCGGAAATGGAGAATCGAAGTCAATCCAGACAAAAGCCAGGCAGTCCTCTTTTCTAAGCCGCGGATAAACCCACCCTCCCCCCGTCCGATTACCATGTACGGCAAGCCGATCCCCTGGGAAAAGCAAGCCAAATACTTAGGCGTGGTCCTCGATAAACACCTTTCCTTCGCTGAGCACATAAAGCAGGCACGTTCGCGCGCCGCTTTCGCTCTAGGTAGGCTCCACTTCATTCTTAGCTCCCGCAGCAAGTTATCACTCAGGTGCAAGCTGCGTATTTTCACCGCGGTCATCCGTCCCATCATGACCTACGCCTGCGTTGTTTTCGCACACGCAAAGCCCTACCTCCTCCACAAGATGTGCAGACCCTTCAAAACCGATTCCTCCGTAGAGTCACGGGAGCCCCCTTTTATGTTCGAAATGAGCTTCTTCACGTAGACCTCAAGATGCCCACCATCCAGCAGTTCATGAAACGTGTCTCCAAGCGTTTCTTTGATACTGCAATCCAACATAGGAATCCCCTTATCGTATCGGCCGCCCAATACGAACCCTCGCGTATCTCTAAGATTCGCCGACCAAGGCATACCCTTGTCACTCCCGATGACGCAATCACCCTGCTCCAAGAGAGCCGTAGGGAAACAAGTACAGTGGCACACAAAAACAAAAACCGACCGTCCTTCCGTCCTCGCCGCCGAGGCCCGCCGCGACGTCCCCGTAATAGTCCGCCCCGACCCTTGCCAGAGCCAGCCCGCGACGCTGAGCCAGTAGCTTTAAATTCCCTTATTAATAATAAAAATGATATGATCCAGCCTGTCCCTAGCTGCCCTCCCACTGCGACGCCCTAAGCCGAGGTCCGTACCCCACAGGGGGTGCCCTTGGCGTGTAGTCGCCTAGTTTGTAAGTTTTCTAATAAGCCCTGGCTGGAGGCTTTAATTAATTTATTAATTAAGGCAACCACAGGCAAGCCCGGTTAAGCAGCCGACAACCTCAGAGGTTGACCTGCGAGATGCCACACACAAAAAAAAAAAAAAAAAAAAAAATAAGCTCAGCAGTCTGTCTTCGGATCTGACTCAATAAAGAGCTTCCCTGCTCCCGACAAAACTGTCGGTTTATTTGGTACAGCGCTGCTGTATATTTACAATAGCTGTAGAACCCTGCTATTAGCAAGCGGATACACTTTGTAATTGGGTGGTTTGACCACTATACGAACTGTGACCTTGAGAGGGTCTGTTCGCCTAACTGTATTCTTTGTAATTGGGTGGCTTGGCCACTATACGAACTGTGACCTTCTTTGTAATTTGCTTTATCTTTTACCTGGATTATATGGACTTTAAAAGAGACGTTGACCTCTCAGTGTTTCTTCTCAGAGTAGTCAGTTAGGAAACACTGGCCTCATCTAGTTTGCAAAATAAACATCATTATTTCATTACTAGTAAGCTCAGTAAATAAACATCTGTGTTTGCTTGTACCGGCTTGTTTATCCCAATAAAATGGGGACTCCAAACCCTTCGTGCCGTACCGCTCGGCACTCGCTCCTCCTCCTGATCCTACATATATAAAAATCAATTGCTGTTCGTTAGTCTCGCTAAAACTCTAGAACGGCTGAATTGATTTATCTTATCTTGGTTTTGAAATGTTCGTGGAGGTCTAGGGAAGGTTTAAAAAAAAACAAACGTTTTCTAAATAAAATGGGGATTAGGGTAGGGGTAGGGTAGGGGCAGGGTAGGGGTAGGGTAGGTGTAGGGTTGGTGTAGGGTAAGGGTAGTGTAGGGGTAGGGTAGGGGTAGGGTAGTTGTGGGGTAGGGGTAGGGTAGTTGTGGGGTAGGGGTAGGGTAGTTGTGGGGTAGGGGTAGGGTAGTTGTGGGGTAGGGGTAGGGTAGTTGTGGGGTAGGGGTAGGGTAGTTGTGGGGTAGGGGTAGGGTAGTTGTGGGGTAGGGGTAGGGTAGTTGTGGGGTAGGGGTAGGGTAGTTGTGGGGTAGGGGTAGGGTAGTTGTGGGGTAGGGGTAGGGTAGTTGTGGGGTAGGGGTAGGGTAGGGGCAGGGTAGGGTATTGGTAGGGTAGGGGTAGTGTAGGGTAGGGTAGGGTTAGAGTAAGGTATGGGTAGGGTATCGGTAGGATAGGGGTAGTGGTATAAGTAGGGTAGGGGTAGGATACCACGCGAACGAAGTCGTGGCGGATCAGCTAGTACAATATAAAAAAATTGGCCAAGTGCGAGTTGGACTCGCACATGAAGGGTAACTATAATAAATATAATATACTTAATATATTTATTTGTAAAAAAAAAACAAAAAACCTTACAAATTTCTTAAAACTAGATTATTTACAATTTTTACAACTACGCCAAATAACTTTGTTTTTCATAGTATTTGTATGAATTACAAAGTTATATTTGCGGTTTTAGAAAATATACTGTATCTCAAAAACTGCTGACTCGATCTCGTTCCCTAGTACAATATAAAAAAATTGGCCAAGTGCGAGTTGGACTCGCACATGAAGGGTAACTATAATAAATATAATATACTTAATATATTTATTTGTAAAAAAAAAACAAAAAACCTTAGGGTAGGGTATTGGTAGGGTAGGGGTAGTGTAGGGTAGGGTAGGGTTAGAGTAAGGTATGGGTAGGGTATCGGTAGGATAGGGGTAGTGGTATAAGTAGGGTAGGGGTAGGATACCACGCGAACGAAGTCGTGGCGGATCAGCTAGTACAATATAAAAAAATTGGCCAAGTGCGAGTTGGACTCGCACATGAAGGGTAACTATAATAAATATAATATACTTAATATATTTATTTGTAAAAAAAAAACAAAAAACCTTACAAATTTCTTAAAACTAGATTATTTACAATTTTTACAACTACGCCAAATAACTTTGTTTTTCATAGTATTTGTATGAATTACAAAGTTATATTTGCGGTTTTAGAAAATATACTGTATCTCAAAAACTGCTGACTCGATCTCGTTCCCTAGTACAATATAAAAAAATTGGCCAAGTGCGAGTTGGACTCGCACATGAAGGGTAACTATAATAAATATAATATACTTAATATATTTATTTGTAAAAAAAAACAAAAAACCTTACAAATTTCTTAAAACTAGATTATTTACAATTTTTACAACTACGCCAAATAACTTTTTTGGTTGAAAGTTTACATTACGATTAACTTTATGAAAAAGTCATTTTAGAAACCTTAATGTCATTTTTAAAGACCTGTCTATAGTTACCACACACGTATAGATTTCATGAGAGAAAATATTTTCAGTTTCAGTTCCATGTATGGGAGCCCCCTTTATTTTAAATATTTTTTAAATTTTCTCTTAAAATCGGAAAGCGGTTCACAGAATACATTTACCTACCAAGTTTTACATGTATAGTCCTAATAGTTTGGGAATAAAATGGCTTTGACATACGGACGGACGGACAGACAGACGGACAGACATGTCGAAACTATAAGGGTTCCGTTTTTTGCCATTCGGCTATGGAACCCTAAAAAATCAATTCTACAATATTTGGAGTCTTTCCGGCCACGCACAAAGCTAATGTCATTGCCACTATCACGAACATTACGATTGTTGTATTTTCAAAGTAGCTATCGGACCTCAAACTTACAGCAAGAAAACAACGTAACCAACTGTACCATGCTTATGTTTCTCATCTCCGCATGTTAATAACAATATAAAAAACGAATACTCCCGTTATTACGGGAAGAGCTTACTTTTATTATTATAAACAGCCAACGTACAGCACATGCACGCTATTGTTTACCTTCGCCTCTCTCAAGCGATATTAAAATGGTCGAGAAGAACTAGGTATTATAATACTGCGAAGATATTTTGAATCCCGTCTTGCGAAATATTATAAACGCGAAAGTTTGTGAGGATAGATGGATGTTTGTTACTCTTTCACGCAAAAGCTACTTAACGGATCTGAATGAAAGGATAATGCCAAGGTTTCCTTCAAGACTCTGCCAGAACCCACAAAGATGATCTATATATCATAAAAAAGGAAAATAATTATAGAATTTGACTGTATAATTAGTTTTCTATAAGAAGTACACCAAAATAAGTTATAGTTCTTTGAAGTTGATCACTTAATACTTCTAATTTTAACGATAACATGATATAAACCATTAAATGATTGAATAATAACTATTGGGTTCAGTTTCAACGTCCAAGGTAGTCGTTATTGATACATAAATTGGAGTCCGGCAACACAGCAATAAACAACACAAAACTCAAAAAACACATAAGACATTTCGTCGCTCGTCATAAAACGCGAGAGATGTAAAACTTTTGACGATTATCAGTGACAACTACAAGATTAAGTGTTACCAGTACTATGTAACTATTCTAACTGTATCGATAATTGAATTGAATTATTATATAATATTGAAAAATATAACTAAACATTATTTATTATTATAAGAATTACGAATTATGACTTTTGTAAATAATAAATTCACTTACGTAGGTTCATAATGATATTAATGTAATCGATTTGCAAGTGCAATTTCGTATCTATATTATTCTATTTTGGTATTGGCAACATTTCTAATTGAAATTGTTGATAGAAAACGTGTTTATAAATTGAATAACTAGTTAAAATGACTTTTAAATGGTGTACTTCAACACATTTTGGTTATACTGTGTAATTCTTACTATTTTATATAATGAACTAGTACTCATGCGGGGCTTCGCTCCCGTGGATTCTATCACAGTAAAAACATAACTCTCCCTTTTGCAGTTGCGTAAAAAGTAGCCTATAACCTTCCTCAAGCTTCAAGCTACGTCCATACCAAATTGCATCCAAATCCACCCAGTACTTTCGAAGATTAGCGCGTTCAAGCAAACAAACAAACTTTTTCCGCTTTATAGTCTATACTAATATTATACAGCGGAAAAGTTTGTTTGTTTGTTTGTTTGCTTGAACGCGCTAATCTTCGAAAGTACTGGGTGGATTTGTACTCACACGGGGCTTCGCTCCCGTGGATTCTATCACAGTAAAAACATAACTCTCCCTTTTGCAGTTGCGTAAAAAGTAGCCTATAACCTTCCTCAAGCTTCAAGCTACGTTCATACCAAATTGCATCCAAATCCACCCAGTACTTTCGAAGATTAGCGCGTTCAAGCAAACAAACAAACTTTTCCGCTTTATAATATTAGTATAGATTATCATTAATTTAGAAATCATGTCGGACGCTACTTGATTCGAGCCGAAACTTGGCATTCTCTTTTGGTAAGTAGATAGTTGACATCTTTGGATAACACATACTACTACTGCTTCTTATCCCGGAATTCCCACGGGATCGAGATTTACGCGGGAATAACCTCCCACGCGAACGAAGTCGCGGGCAGAATCTAGTGGTGAATAATTATGTATGGTAGAACAGACGTATAATTGTGTTTTTAAATGAAATTTTGGTTGGCATGTAGTGAAAATATTATCAACAAGTACGAAGATAGAATTACTGAAATGATTTTGGTCTGTTTTGTGTTAATCTTTTACTATTTTCATACACTAGTGTGCATGGAAAATTAATAAAAAATAAAAACACCCTCTGTATATTTTCCATGTTTAAAAATATGCTAAAAGGATTACAGCTATAGATGTTAAGTGGTGCAATAAAGTCTGAAAGCCCAAAAAAAAAATACAGAGGACCATGCTTTAAACAATGTTTTTACAACTCCGTCTTAAGAGGGTGTCGAGCCTACGAGACGCGCGGAAAATAGGTATTTACTGCAGCGGGCTAGTCGTGTGCGTTGTCACACACACAATGACAAGTTCGCTCGAGGCCCGCTTGCCGTTGCACGACGAAGTTTGCTAACTTTGCATTTTTTATTTTTTTGTCGTTATGTTGAATAAACTTGAAAAACGAATATTAATTATTTAGATGGTTTTATTTATCACGCTAATATTATAAAGGCGAAAGTTTGTGAATGAACGTGTCTGTTTGCATGTTTGTTACTTCTTCACGCTCAAACGGCTGGATGGATCTAAATGAAGCAAGTAGGTACGTAAATAAATCACAAAAATAAATTTAATAAATTATACCTATTATATAAAAATTAACGTTTGTTTTTACTGTAGTAATACATTATCCGTTCCCTCACTATTCATCCTATTGCAATAAAACTTTGATTTTATATATTAAACTCCTCAGATTTTTTTTTTAAAGAATACTAGCTATGTGGGTACATTTCACATTACTAGCAATCTTGTTAACCCCTCCAACTAAGCTAAATATGCTTGTGTCTGGAGTGGGTTCACGTCAATAGTGTAATGGGTGGGGTTCGAACCTGCGACCTCTCGATCACAAGTCCGACACCTTATCCATTAGGCTATTGACGCTTCGAAACTGGGTAAGTAGCAAGTTAGGGTAGATGGGTATGCAGTACTTATTTGAATAATAAAACCAGTATGAAATAAAAAAAAATTATGTAATGTCATAATAAAACCAGACTGAAATAAGTTTTGTTTATTAAAATTTCATTTAGTGCTCGTTTAAATTCTGATGTACTGTCATATTTTTAATAACATTCGGTACTTTATTATATATACGTGGGGCCATACCAAAAAAACATTTTTTCATTAATGCTGTCTAGCGAACTTACTTCGCAGAAAATATAAGCGTAATTTATTTCATAACAATATATGTATCAAGTGTAACTTAATTTAAAATAAAAAAAAAATAAAAGAAATCTATAAATCTAATGTTATATTGCTTATTATAACATTTTACAAAAATTGGCCAAGTGCGAGTCAGACTCGCCCATGAAGGGTTCCGTAGTAACTATAATAATATAATATAATATGTATATTTACTTGACAAAAAACTAAAACTTACAAATTTCTTAAAACTAGCTTATTTACATTTTTTGCCACTACGCCAAATAACTTTGTTTTTCATAGTATTTGTATGAATTACAAAGTTATATTTGCGGTTTTAGAAAATATGCTGTATCTCAAAAACTGCTGACTCGATCTCTTTAAAACCAATTTTGATTGAAAGTTTACATTAAGATCTATAGATATATATATATATATACAACGTGTAATTTAAAGGGTATATACATACCAAGTGCATGGCTTCTTTGGATGATAACAAACGATATGGCAAGGGTTTTGTAATCCTAAGTCTACATGTGTAGAACTTATTACAAATTCCAGTACACTGATACCAGAGACCGAATTTTTCAAATTAAGAAGAACGAAAAGAATTATCGTGTTATTGGCAAGTGACGTGAAAAGTTATTGACCCTCGTAGTGCTGTGACACGTTTGTTATGATTGGTATTCAAAAAATATGTGAAACCAATAATTTGGTATCAATTCTTTAAGTCAGTTATTTTGTGCTGAAACTGTGCATAGAGACTCCATACAAAATGTTGTCTTCAGCCCTTTTGGTTAGATATGGGGTTTCCGTTACACGTTGTATATATATATTTATATTTTTCACTCCACTATTATAGAAGTTAGAGGGAGGGATACACATTTGACCACTTTGGAAGCTTTTATCTTTTAAACGATTGACTTTATGAAAAAGTGGTTTCAGAAACCCCCATGTCATTTTTAAAGACCTGTCTATAAATACCACACACGCATAGGTTTCATGAAAAAAAAAATATTTTCAGTTTTAGTTCCATGTATGGGGTAGTAGTATGTTCCTTTATTTTAAATGATTTTTAATTTTTTTCTCAATATCGGAAAGCGTTTCATAGAATACATCTACTTACCAAGTTTCACATGTATAGTCTTAATAGTTTTGGAATATAATAGCTGTGACATACGGACGGACGGACAGACAGACAGACAGACAGACAGACAGACGGACAGACATGACGAAACTATAAGGGTTCCGTTTTTTGCCATTCGGCAACTGAACTCTAAAAAACGAGTAATTTCTTTAAATATATATTTTTAATTTTGGTACACTACACATACCACAGTATAGTAAGAAAATAAAAAATGACAAAAAGATACTATACTTTGTAAGAAATAAAAAGACAATAAAACTTATTTCGAATTTTGAAAATACAATCGTAGAAATATCAATGCATCCAAGGTTTGACTTCCAAGCTTGCTTCGTTTATTACCAACATAAGCAGCAGCTGAAAACGCTCGTTTAGGTTTTACACTGGTTGGAGGAATAGACAATAGATACTTATATGCTGTTTCTAAGTGATATCCACTAATTCCTCCATTTTCAAACAGGCTTATTTCACGTCTATTTTGCCAACCCCGATTTATTTTGTATTTGTTCTTCACGATCTGGGGATTTCATACTCTTATCAATTTCCAGCTATAACTTTCCTTTAGTGTCAATTGGGGTTGGGATTGGGAGGTTTGTGGTATTAACTCATCATCTGTTTGTGATCCTGATCTTCCTTCTTCTTCTTCCGTGTCATCTCGACTTTTAAGTTTTTTAACAATATACTTTTTAACAATAATGTAACAGACTCTGTTACATTGTTCTGAGATCTCAACTACCGTTTAATAAATAGCAATAGGATAATCGCTAATTGCAAGACTCTTGCGAGACTCTCGTTTGGGCAACACTATATGGTTTATTGGATGTTGAAGTCCACTTGTCGAAAGAAAGACTAAATCTTTCACCTGCACTTTTCAAATGTTTCAATTCTGCAGTTACTTGCTTTCTGATTTTTTCACTATAATTCATGACACGTTTTTGAATGGTGACGGCTGACTTTGGTAAATCCGTGTATTTTGCAAAGACAAATTTGATTCGAATCATCTGAAGTTATGAATATACTGAATGGAAATCCATCTAATGCAATCATTCTTGCCAAAACATCATCGAGGCTATCGTCGGCACTTTTGTAAAATAATCATTTAACTTTCGCTTGGCTGGCGGCGGTGCTGTGTTCAGATTATCAGAATCTAGACTTGTTGAAGCTGATATAAGCTTGATGTTATGTTTTGATGACAAATGTGTATGTAATCCCTTAGTCGATCCATCCAAAGTCTTGAGAATGGCTGAGCATCGGTTACATTTGGCACTATTCCTATCCTTCGCAACTAAAAAATAGCTCCACATTGACGTCGTATCACTGTGTTTTTTATGTTTAACAAAGTCTCCCGCCATTTGAAATACCTAATTTCAGATAATTGACTTTTAAATTTAAATGACGTAGGTCGTGGGTTTAAATTTAGAAAATATCTTGTAATGACCAAAGTTTTAAATATAATTAAGCATATCTTAAAACTGGAAACATATTAACTCAAAATGTTTTATTTCACATAGGCCTGCATGGGCACTTATAAAACGTCAGCAGTTTGGCGCAGGGCACGGTTCGAAATTGGTCGTTTTCTATGGAGAAGATCCGGCAAGAAACTCCACAGTTACTCTTTTAAAATATCATTCTTACAATGTATCTATAATACAGGTTAATTACCTAATTAACCTGTATTATACCTATGAGAGGACATTAAAGCCTGTCTGAATTCTGATGGATAACCTATATTATTATATAGTTGTAAGATATGTTTCCAGTTCTAAGATATGCTTAATTATATTTAAAACTTTGGTCTATACTGTCGTATAGACCAATTAATACAGCACAATGGAATTACAAATAAAAAATATCCTATAAGTTGGTCATCATGTATGTCATTGATATACACTATAAAAAGGAAAGGGCCAAGAATTGAATCTTGCGGAGCACTCATCTTGGCTAGGGATCCTGCAGATGTCGCTCCATTAACAATAACTTTTTGTTGCCTGTTTGATAAATATGAAAGAACAAGGTCAGCAGAACACGAATCCACGAACTCCGTAATGGTGTAATTTACAGATCAGTGTTTTGTGGTCAACGCAATCAAAAGCTTTGGAGAGGTCACAAAATATGCCAATTGCATCCTGAGATTTCTCCCAAGATTCCAGAATGTGACGGATGAGCGCTACTCCTGCGTCTGTTGTTGACCTACCTTTCGTGAAACCAAACTGCCGACTATGAAGAATTCCATTTGAGTTAAAATATGATAGCATCTGGTCCAGCATGATTTTTTCGTATATTTTGCTTAATGCTGGAAGCACATATATCGGTCTATAGTTAGAGGGATCACTCTTACAACCTGACTTAAAAATTAGTACTACTTTACTATGTTTCATTAAATCGGGAAAATTACCGCTATCTATACATTAATTAAATGTGCCTGTTAGGATAGCAGCAATTGAGTCAATAATATTACCAAGAACCCTAACAGATGCACTCCATAAGTCATCAGTGTTTGTTATGTTAAGCCTTTGGAATGCTTTTTAATTACATCAATAGAAATGGGCTTAAATGAAAATGTTGGTATATCCTTATTGAAGTTTTCCTTTAAAAAAGATTCTGCTGATAATGGCGAAGAATGTAGATTAGTAACCTCTACTGGAATATTGGTAAAGTAATTTTCCAACTTCTCAGCCACTTTTACTTATCTGAGATGACCTGATCATCGATGTTCAAAGTCAAATCATTCTAACCCTGTTGGTTTGTGTTTCCAGTTTCTTTGTTTATCACCTTCAACACAGTTTTTATTTTATTGTTAGAAATGCTATTTTTTTTTCCTTTCTGATTTAGATTTAGCTTAGGGCGCATACTCTTTTAAATATCTTTGAGTAGTTTCTTACATAATTATGGAAGGCTTCATCGGAAGTCAATGATTTTTCATGGTATAAGTTGTATAAATTGTCTCAGCTTATTCTTATTCCAGCAGTGGCCCATTCATTAAATTTAGATTTATTACTCATTTGAAATTTTTTAACTGGACATGCCTTACTAAATTCGTGGCATGGTGAAGAAAAAATATCCTGTAATTTTCATTGGGGTCATGGGAGTCAAAATTGGCCATTGAAAGATTACTTTACATGTTATCATTAAAAACATTAATTTCTTTTTAGTTAGTGGCCTAAACTTAATAGTCTTATTTAATTGCCGCTTTTTAACCAACTCAAAGGATACTAGTTGACCTGTATGGTCAGACCTAACTCCACTAATTTGAGACGAGTATTTTATGGCACAATTAGTATAAATATTATCTATGCATTGAGCTGATTTTGCTGTTATTCTTGTTGCTTCCTTGTATGTGCATTTTAAGTTAAATGAACCAGACAATGAAGTAAGCTTGCAGTGTTCAGGTGAATTTACTAACAAATCAATATTTAGGTGACCACAAACGAAAACTAATTTATTATCTCTTATAAGCTTAGGTACTTAAAATTTCTCCCATTATCATTAAGAATGATGACAAGTTTGATGCTGGTGGTCTATAAACACTTAAGAAAGTTTGGCCTTCAACTTCTGTACATGCTACCTCACACAAGCAATCAACAGAGCAAGCGGTGACATATTTTTGTTCCTTATATCTAAGAGAATTATTACGTAATATTAAAGTACCACCTCCTACTGAGGACCTGTTGTATGCACTAGTAACAGAAAAATATTAATTTTAAACAACATTCTATCTGGTTTTAGCCAGGTTTCACAAAAACATAAGATATCTATATCATATTTATCTATTAACATTTCCTCATCTAATATTTTGCCGGAGAAACGATTTATATTCTGATGATATAGTAAAATTGTGTTATTATAACTCTCCTTTGTCACATTTAAGGGTTTAAACAATTAATTTCAGTATTATTAGATACCCTAGATAATACTGAATAGTCACTTAACCTAGGATCAGTTAAATTGTCAATAACCCAGTGTAAATTGTAAGCTAACAAAGTAGCCAATGAACTTTCGTCGTAAATTCTAAAATAAATGTAAGGATTGCAATCGGTATGCCCAAAAACCTATTACACGATGTTTGATGCAATATTTTGCAATCGACCACGTTTGCTGAGCAAGCGATATAATGCGGTCGCACTAAGTTCGCCGCGAGCTTAGTGTATTTCGAACAGCAACCGGGTGCACTCATTTTCATCATTTAGCGATAATTTTAGCCCTTACGTTACTTTGTTAATTATACTTAGCAATAAACCCTTGAAGGTTATCAGTGTATTTAACTTAGTAGACACACACGATATCCATATTGAATGTTGGAGAAAAAGTTGCATCCTTGGTGGATGCAACTTTTTCTCCAACATTCAATATGGATATCGTATGTGTTTTAAACTGGATTTCAAAATGAAAGCCAGATTTGCAATCACCACACCCAAAAACCCATTACACGATACCCATATCGAATGTGTGAGAAAAAGTTGCATCCGCCATCTTGGATTTTAAAATGAATGCCAGATTTGCAATCACCACCCCCAAAAACCCATTACACGATACCTATATCGAATGTTTGAGAAAAAGTTGCATCCGCCATCTTGGATTTTAAAATGAATGCCAGATTTGCAATTACCACCCCCAAAAACCCATTACACGGTACCCATATCAAATGTTTGAGAAAAAGTTGCATCCGCCATCTTGGATTTTAAAATGAATGCCAGATTTGATATCACCACCCCCAAAAACCCATTACACGATACCCATATCGAATGTTTGAGAAAAAATTGCATCCGCCATCTTGGATTTTAAAATGAATGCCAGATTTGCAATCACCACTCCCAAAAACCCATTACACGATACCTATATCGAATGTTTGAGAAAAAGTTGCATCCGCCATCTTGGATTTTAAAATGAATGCCAGATTTGCAATCACCACCCCCAAAAACCCATTACACGGTACCCATATCAAATGTTTGAGAAAAAGTTGCATCCGCCATCTTGGATTTTAAAATGAATGCCAGATTTGCAATCACCACCCCCAAAAACCCATTACACGATACCTATATCGAATGTTTGAGAAAAAGTTGCATCCGCCATCTTGGATTTTAAAATGAATGCCAGATTTGCAATCACCACCCCCAAAAACCCATTACACGATACCTATATCGAATGTTTGAGAAAAAGTTGCATCCGCCATCTTGGATTTTAAAATGAATGTCAGATTTGCAATCACCACCGCCAAAAACCCATTACACGGTACCCATATCGAATGTTTGAGAAAAAGTTGCATCCGCCATCTTGGATTTTAAAATGAATGCCAGATTTGCAATCACCACCCCCAAAAACCCATTACACGATACCTATATCGAATGTTTGAGAAAAAGTTGCATCCGCCATCTTGGATTTTAAAATAAATGCCAGATTTGCAATTACCACCCCCAAAAACCCATTACACGATACCCATATCGAATGTTTGAAAAAAGTCTTCATCATCACTTTCACTTCCTCAAATGGTGCTTTTCGGGAGCAACTGCACAAGGTACTATTAGAAATACCCAAAACGCTATAGGTGTGCCTATAATATTTAAAGAGTTCCCTCGCTTTCTCCAGGATCCCATCATCAGATCCTGATTTCATAACAATGGAACCAACTAGAAAGTATACCCTTTCAAACGAAAAAAAAATTCCAAATCGGTCCAGCCGTCTTCGAGTTTGAGGTTACATACATAAAAAAAAGTTTAAGACGAACTGAGAACCTTCTCCTTTTTTTTGAAGTCGGTTAAAAAGTAATAATAACATCACAAAATAGAAATACGTACTTTTTATGAGAATGGCGTTTTTTTCGAAAATTTGCGCCAACTTTCTTCTAATAATATTTTTTTTTACATTTTCCCATAATAAAACAAATATAGAAAAAAAAATGTTAAAGAAATATATATTGAACAATAAAAAGTAATTGTTGGGTATGCATAATAAATCATACTCAAAAAACAAAAAATTAGACTTATGTTATTCAACGGATTGCTGCAATACATACGTACACAATTGATCGCGAATTATCGTTACCGGCGAAACGCTCCACGATGAGACGTGACCCCTCTCTGAGCTCCCGTGGACGACTGAATTTTCGACCGGTGTACGTTGCGTATGGTTCAAAATAGCGCGCAAATTAGAAGAAAAAATTAAAATTAAAACAACCAAGCGACATTTTTGAAATGTTAAAGCTGTAAATGATAGTATGATAATTAGAGAATAATATGAATTGAAGTTTATGAAAAAATTCAACAGTTTACTATCAAAATTCAGCGACGCACGAGCATGTTTTGTAAGGATTTTTGTCCAACTTTATGTATTTTTGTTTAATAAACTATAAAATATTTTTAAATTTTGCCAACTATGTTTGCTAACACATTTATTCTAGTGTTCATTACATATTTTTTTATGGTAATTAAAGTACTATTATAGGTTATATTCCTTTAGTAGTGAAGACCGTTTTGAGTTATTTTACTCGGCGCAGCCTTAAGAGAATTCCATCGCATTATCCAGTATGATTTATTAAATTAATTTTGAAGTGTTAATTTCTTTTAACTGACAAAAAACACTCTGTTCCATCAGCTGCCCTTCCGTTCCGTGGCCGCGGTATTTCGTTAGAACATTCTTGCAACCCCTGGGTAATGAAATTTAAATTATTTCAAAACGACCCATAATGTCTTTGCATAAGGAATCCATCTCTATAATAAGTTTAAACCAAGCAATTGCATACCTGTGTAGTATCTCGTTAGAACATTCCCGCAACCCTGGGGTAAGGAAACCCTAATTAAACAACCCTTATTGTCTCCTAGCATAAGAAACCCATACCTCTAAGTTTAAACAAAGCAATTGCATACCTGTGTAAAACTCTTCTTCTGTGGCAGTACGAGAGACCTCGCAGCAATTGGAACATGTACAGCCTCACATTGTGGTGATTCAGCCCACCAGGATGCCTCTCCATGTATTGTGATAGATCCGTGTCCTGAACAAAAACAAGAAGTGATCAGCATATCTTGTTTCATAATGTACATATAAGTCACTGTAAAATTGAAAAAACCGTTAGATTATAATATTTCTCGCGATATTATAATCTAACAATAAATTGTGATCCATAAATTGCGAGCAGTGTGTGAAATGTAACGTATTATTTTTCAATAGATTCTATTTTACTTAATTGTTTATACAGTAAATATGAACATTTAATTTTAAAGTTTTAACAATAAATATAATATTTTTGAACTAATCTTGAACTGAAATTAGGGTTACATTTATCCTTCGGCTTGACTACGCTTGTGGGCATAACCGATTAATCGTCGGACTCGTCTAAAACTAGATCGGTTCTTCGGTCGGCCACCGCACAGAGTGCAAGTTGCACTACCTTCGGTCTAAAAAAATCTTTATATCCTCCTAACACCACTCAAATGTATTAAAGATGTATTATGAATACATTGTAAAAATCAATAATGTTTTGAAAAAAATAACCATGGAGTTTCTTGCCGGTTCTTCTCCACGTAAACGACCAATTTCGAACCATGCACGTGCTTCTGACGTTTTATAAGTTCCCATGTAGGCCTATGTCAATTAAAATTAGTTTGAGTTGAATTCATGACCAAAACATACAAACATGGTAAAGATACTACGCTTCTTTCAAACATAAGACTTAAAAAAAGATAACGTAATAGCTAGTTTATATTAGAATAGGGAGTGCCGCTACAAAATGAAAGTGAAACTTGGTGTAAATCGTAATTTCAAACAAAAACGGTATTTACCGATGACATCAACCAAGACACTTTAGCTACACTTTCTAGTACTAACAAAGATGAACTAAGTATACAAAACACAGGTAATAAAAACAGTGATGTAAAAATAAAAACGGATTTACATCAAAGTGCGTCATCTTGATGAGAAAAATAGCTACTAGAGCAGTTATACACGAAACAAGCGATCTTTATGGTACATACAGTGGTAATCGAATTCAATTCCAATGAATATTGAGAAAGAAAGACGCGTCAAATGAAATTGGATTCGTGAACGGACTGCTGGTTGGAGATATTTGAATTTTTTATTTTAAACATGACAGTGGATGAAAGTTGTCAGAAGCTAAGAACTCACAAATAGTTACACCGGAATATATTCTTGGGTGGAATTAATACGAATTGCGTCATCGCAACGGAATAAAATTTCTTGTAAGCAAAGCCTCTTTAACTTGCATCAATATCTTTGTCTTTCTTTTCAAGTTAGACCAAAGACATCTATCTACAGTTGTATATAGAATTATAGACCATTCAGCATGTCCCACATTTAGCCTTTACTCCAGTTAGTCCGCTTATTTTACACTAAGCGTAAACCTCTCTTGTGCGAATACCCATGCTCCTGATGTCAGTGTTATTGGCTACAAACAACTTACCACAAATTCAAACACGAAAGTTAGCGTCTCCCTGGTGTGCACGATGTCGTGAAGTGTCACAATGTTGGCATGCTTCAACTCTTTGAGTAACGAAGCCTCCCGGATAGCTGTGAACGGCGCGCCCTCTTCCTCTTGCAGTCTGATCTCTTTCAATGCCACCACTTGCTGCGTTAAACTAGGAAAGAAGGAAAGATATTAAATTTGTGATTGGATACTTGTAACCTTAAGTGAACACAATAACATTGGCGATGCAGGTACTGCTCAGATGCTTAAAAGGTATTCTTGTCGCGAACCAGTACATGTCATGCTCAACAAACGATCACAGATGGCCCTAAGATAACAAGAAGAGAACTCCAACAACATGCCGTTTGTATCAGATATTGAATAGCTAGTCCTTTGACGTCAAACCCCTTTTGAATTAAAACTCCTTATTATAATTGCCAGTTCAATAAGTACACAATGCCTTTCCGACGATAGGACTCGAGACACAATACTCCCTACGTCCACGTTTTGTGCTAATGGCACGTTTGATAAAATAAAACAGGTGTACGGATTATTTCTCATTGTTTATACCGGTCGTGGTCACGACTAGGCTAGTTCACACGTTATTCCAGGTAACATAAATAATGCAACGCCCAGCCTCATTTGCATCGCAAGCTCTGACCATTGAAATTGGAGGCATGGAAAGTAAACAATTTATCGCACCTGTCGACCTAGGGCAATGCATAAAGAAAACAGTGATAGGAAGTCTTATAAGGTTTTATTGCCGGATATAAGTAATTATGTCAATGTGTCTAGCACCCGTGCCTAAGGAAACTACGCTCATTAATATGCTAGACGTCTTGATGTCGTTAAGCGAAGTACTCTCCTGATTATGACATTACAATCTAATAACTTTCCTACCAAAGCATAAATTATATCCGCTTCACAACTTTTTGTGGATGTTGCTTAACTGTTATAAATTTATGTTATGCTATGTTATTAATTATGTTATAAATTAATTACTAGGCAACGTTAACGTAGAAGCTTTTACATAAGTGTTAATGTAAACTGCTCCTTTCAGCACTAGCTTTTAGCTTCACGAATTTTGAAGCATTTATGAGGTATGAGGCTGCAGTTACTCGATCCCAAGACATTCTTGAACCAATTTCGAGAGAACTAGTTGAACTACTTTTGAACTTAGAACATAGGAAGTGCAGAACTCACGTTGAAATTGTATGTTGTCATGGCACCACAGCGGGGAAACTTGAAGCGCCATGAATACGACAATTTGGAGCTGAACACGCTTATTACCGTTCAACTCAGGGAGGTGAAGAACTACATTCAATATTCACGAGTAATGAACACAGAAGTTCCGTTTGACTTGGCCCACTCGACCTGACCCCGCCGCGAACCACCGGGCTTTAGCATATTAATTCGTGAACTAAAATATACGAGATTTTTTAACGTAAAATTTTATTTGGCGTGAGTTCTGATATTAAAATTAACGAGCCAGAATGTTAAAGGCAGTCAATGATAAATAAATCTGAAAAAGCTGATGTTCCGTTTGGATTTTTGTTAATATTATTTTTAAATGTCAAAGGCTCTCGATTCGAAATATTTTGATACAAAATAGGATTACAGCTTGTACTCGCGATGCTCTACATATCGAGTACATAACGAAAAATTTTTTTGCAAAAAAATAGATCCGACTTCCATATCAAAACACTACAAAGTCAAAAATAACTTTAATTTCGGAAGTCGGTGTTATTGGTTTTGGATTTTCTTTTTTTTTTCAGTTGTAGTGTTTTGATATGGAAGGCGGTTCTATTTTTTGCAAAAAAAAAATTTTTACGCTTTTTAGTGGGTCGGTTTGTAATTTATCTAGTTACAAAAGCCATAATATCAACCACTTATCACCTTTTACAAAATATTGCTTTTCCCGATGCATAGCCGTTAATTTTTGAGTTCTCCTGGTACTTGACCATCAGCTCTACATCACCATATGTATTGTGACAAGCATAAAGTGTTTAACATCCGTACTCAAGTAATCGAAACGCAATCCACGAAATACTTATTATTGAGGAGTTTCAGTGGCCATCTGTGGTCTTCATCATCAGTTCAACTTCCCCAAATGGTACTTTTCGGAAGCAACTGCTCAAGGTACTATAAGAAATACCCAAAACGCTATAGCTGTGCTTCCGTTTTTGCCTTTTCAATTTGTAAAAAATATTATATTTTTATTAATGGGACCAACTAGAAAGTATACCCATTCAAACGCAAAAAGAATTTTCCAAATCAGTCCAGCCGTCTCCGAGTTATGAGGGACGAATTGAGAACCTCCTTTTTTTTAAGTCGGTTAAAAAGGCTGATTTTCAAGTGGAAATGCAAGAAGAGACTATGACAAGTGCACCACAAAGGCCACATTGTTGCGAAAAATACAAACTTGGATGTTGGAAACAAAAGCTAAAGAAGTTTTATTTTCATAAATACCGGAACTTAACAGGCATAATTTCGCAATGAACGGAACATTTGATCAACGTAGAAAAGTAAAGAAATAAACAGATGAATCCAATTAAACAAGGATTTGATTGCAAAGGACCAAACTGAAGACCGTTAAATTTTCAAGATCAATAAATCTTTATTAATATTGGAACTGTATAATTGTACAATCTATTTGAGTTGATAAAGTCATCAAAAGCAAGGCTGTTCAAAAGCTAAAGTACAAAGAAATTTTCAGATATAAACTTAGATTTGCCAAAAATGTACTTCAACTGTATTCACTTAAGGAATTCCCTTGATGCATATTTAAATGTTGATTACTTTTACCATGGAATAATTAATTTCCTTGTGTCAATTAGGCGACTTCCTTATTATGCTGTGTCATTTCATTTTGAGTGAAATATGTCGGCTATGCGTATCTATATTATTAATATTGTAGAGATAACGGAACTAATGAGCTTTTTTTTCCCGGGTGGGAAAATCAGGAGCGGAAGGGAGTGTCAGACTTCTACTGACAAAAAACCCACCCTGTTCCTTCAGTTCCGGGGCCGCGGTATCTCGTTAGAACATTCCCGAAACCCCGGAATAAGCTACAACTACATTATACCTAATAATAATTAGTTCGTCAGGCGGCGCTCTGTAGTTACCGATGAGTAAGCTCATTTCACTGAAAAAGGTAAAGTTACCGTATCCATTTGTGGTTAAAATCACTGGAAGTTAATTGATTGCATATAGCATTATTCACAAATAGGTGCTTTTGTCCCTCGTTAGTCTATAAAGGTCGCTGTCTGTCTCTCTGTATACCTACTCCTCAAGGGTCTCTGATACAGGTTCACTAGGATAAACAAATAAACGACGTTTATGTATATTTTTGGACCCGTCCGAAACTCAGGATTCATTTCAACAATTTGTTCAGTTTTCAACTTCTCAGGAAGGTCGCTGCTTATCTTCTTCAATCATGATTATATTTTGCATTTAATTTATCACATATAAAATCTAGATAATCAATAGTTACGAAGAACTTAAAACGAATTTTGACTACATGTTTAGTGCAGTGGTTGAGCGATGGACTGCTACGCTGCGGGTCAGTTTCATTCCGGAACAAATGCTTATACACGCTACAAATAAATGTTCCGTCTCTAGATATTTGTAAAAATGTGGGTGGGTAAATTAAAAAAAAAAAGTTACAAATAGGTAATAATAATGTATACTCACTTGCTATAACCTTTATACACTGTGGCGTAGGAACCCTCACCAAGTTGCTCGAGTTTTATGTAGGCTTCGGATTTCCCGAAGGGAGAATCACCCTGTTGACGGACAGAAAACATTCATTAATCAAGTTAACACATTGAAATAATCGCATAATTTACGACACCGCACAACCACGCTGGTATTAAATGATAAATGATATTTATTTTGAAAATATAAGTGGGTATTTGCAAAATATCCACTTATATTTGCAATGCGATATTTATTATTTATTTATTTATTAAAACCTTATGCAACATAAAATGTACAAAGGCGGACGTATTTGAAATGCGAAAGTTACTCTTTCTGTTTGTCTGTCTGTTACACTTTCACGTCTAAGCCAGCGTTTTTATTTTAATTTGTTAGTCATTTATTGTGTACTAGCTTCCGCCCGCGACTTCGTCCGCGTGGAAAAAAATCCCCCGATTTTGAAAAATTCTTCATTAGTGCTCCGCTCCTATTGGTCTTAGCGTAATGATATATAGCCTATAGCCTTCCTCGATAAATGGGCTATCCTACACTGAAAGAATTTTTCAAATCAGAACCGTAGTTCCTGAGATTAGCGCGTTCAAGCAAACAAACAAACAAACTCTTCAGCTTTATAATATTATAGTATAGATTTCAACGTAGGGTAAGGACCTTAATAAAAAATACGAGAACAAGATCTTAATCTTATTCTCGTATTGTACGAAATGTAAATTTTAATTAGTAATGTATCATACATTTGTATTTAACTTTGAATAGGGGTTAAATGATCGTTTGCTCTCTATCAAAGCAAGTAGCTGGAATAACTTATTACAAATTTGAATAACAAAATTTTCTTGTTTAGGCATAAGAACGTTTTCCAGTCTTTATTATTAGAAATTAATGGACCGGTTTAAGCAAAATTTGTAAGCAAGATACCTAGGTACCTAGTTATAAATTGTTAACATTTTTTAGGCTCAATTTAGACCGCCGCGGAATGGAATGGAAGTGACTTTTTGCAACGAAATTGTACATAGCATAATGAACTTTATGTCAAGACTTTATGTAAGGTCCACTCCCTTACAGGAGAGGAGACATGTGTCCCCAGCAGTGGGAACATTGTAAGGCTGCTATATGTTTAAGATTTTTTGCAAAAGGTTTTTAGGGTTCCGTACTCAAAGGGTAAAACCGAACCCTATTACTAAGACTCCGCTGTCCGTCCGTCTGTCACCAGGCTGTACCTCATGAACTGTGATAGTTAGACAGTTGAAATTTAAAGTTCACAGATGATGTATTTCTGTTGCCGCTATAACAACAAATACTACCTGCTAACTTTTTTTTTATCGTGGTAAAATTATCAAATAAGTCCTCCAACCCCGGGCAGGGCCGGAGGGACTGTCAGACTTTTACTGACTAAAATCCACGGTGTTCCTTCAATAACCCTTTACGTTCCGGGGTCACGGTAATGGGATAAGTCCCACGACCCCGGCGGGCTTCGGCCCTCTACAGGGGGGGCCTCGTCATCTTGCTGACGCTCTTTGAGGCGCGCGTGGAACACAACGCGCCGTCGACCCGGGCATGGTCCATGGTCGGACAGCGAGCTGCCCTTTACTCGCTGTCCGCATGCCCGCGCCTACGGTGGCCGGAGATCGTCGGCCGACGTCCGACGCCGTGGGCGTCTACCACTGCGGCTGGGCTGGAGGGAGGACGCCATCCTCTCCCTCACACGGCCCGCCTCCTCCTTCGGAAGCATGACTGCTTCGCAGAAGGAGGCGACCGCTTCCCACTCCCTCTCGCCCCGCAGCATGGCCTCGACCAATGCCGGGCGCGAGAGGTCTCCGCCTATAGCCGCCGTGAGGACACGTCGGTGCTCTGCCCAGGCGGGGCAGTCTTGCACCGTATGCTCTACTGTGTCCTTAGGGCAATCCTCGCAGTGGTGACACCCAGGCGTTTCTTCCTTCCCCATCAGACACAGGTATATTTAAGGGGGCTCCCATACAACAAACGTGATATTTTGCTCGGTTTTGCTCGATATTGATAACGGCGACAGGTAGACGCTTGAAATATTCACAGAATATTTAGATATATATTCGCTTTAAAAATAAGTAATTTAATTAACATATTTAAGGGGGACTCCCACACAACAGACATGATTTTTTGCCGTTTTTATAGATCCGAGCGAGTCCGACTCGCACATGACCGGTTTTTTATGTAAAGTGAGAGCCAAAAAGGTTTTAAACATGAATAAGGACTTCCCAGTTTGTATGGAAAACAAAGGGAAGTAAACGCTCTTAATGTCAATAAATAATAATTCCAAGTAACACCGCATCGAAACTGCGAACTTAGCTCGTTTTATGACCGCATAATACCTGAGTGAGCACAACAGGAGTTATTTATTACTATTAGTTTATATTGTGACATATAGCCACTTAGAATACTACAGTTAATGCCTATACCGTTTTCTGCTTTCTTCCACTCTGCCCTTTTTGGCTGGTTTACAGAAAGAAAAGAATGCACCAATAGAATTGCTCCATTTCTAATTTCGAGCAATGGATATTTAATAAAATGACGTGTAAATTAGCACTGAATCCTGCCGGGGTTTCGGAAATGTTCAAATGAGATACCGGGGCCTCGGAACGCCAGACCTACTGATAGAACAGGGTACCTAAGATTTTTGACAGCAGAAGTCTGACAGTCCCTTCGCCACCCAGAATAAAGGTAGCAGTAACAGTAACATTAGAGCCAGGTACCTGTCTCAGTCTTTGTTTTCTGACATCGGCATCATTTTGACGTCTTAGGTTTTTAAAGTGTCACCTTCTGCGATAGCGGCTCCCAACCCATTGTTGCCATTTTTTAAACCCGTTGTCCTTGTGGGTTCTACCGCGCTGAAAAAACCCGTTACTTGGCTGTAAATCCTACTAAACTACAAATATTTACTTAAACCAATGCGCTTACGCAGAGTTGCATGCCCGAATAAAATTCCATCTAGTTATTACGCGCACGCCTCGTAAACGTAACTGAACAACCTACTCGAGTTCGTGTTAGAAACGTTAATTGGACTATTGTAAGTGGTTAATTCTTTGATAGATTAGTTGGCTGTAAAGGATTTAAATCGATGGATTTTGTTATACTGATAAAGGTTACCTACCTACGTTGATGTAATACAAGTAAAATTGTTTAAAATTTCCGGCCTCATCTAGTTTAAATTTACGAAAAAAATGACGTGTACAAGATTTGTTTAATAACCAACTTGCAAAATAAAGATCATTTACCAAATTTATTAACAGTCGATGTCCTATTTGGCAAGTAAAATTAAAGCCAAAAGTTTGAGTTCAGTTCCGAATTCAAGTCTAATTGATTTTATGACAGCACCTACACAAGACTGAACAATAAACAACGATTGCCAACTACAGTATCTTAATTGCAAACTATAAAGGCTGTTTCAAGCACAAGCACAAAGTATCACAAATGACTGGTATCCCAGAATTACTCCCCAATCTAATCGCACAATCTATCAACGTCGCCGTTGGTCCTACTCGGCCAATTTGTAAGCTAGCAACACTACGCCTAGGGAATGCAATCTCGATCTCGCGAGATCTCGAAAACACGAGATCTCGGCCATTTTTTCGATATTCAATCTCGAAAATAAGCAATCTCGTTTTCTTAATCTCGTTCGAGATCTCGACAATATTTATCGAGATTTTGTGACTGTGATATTCAACTAGAACTCATTGCAAAACTCGGTGGTCAAGTCTTGCTAACATGATAACTACATACAACAGAATCAAGCTGTGTGTTAGTAAAACATTGATCGACTTGGGGTATGGCTCCACTTCAGATTACTTTTTTAGTGATGAAGAACATGCAATTCTTATCAACATGCAACAAACTTTTGAACCAATAAAACTGACTGTCGAAGTCCTGTGCCGACGCGAAACTGACTTAGTGCAGAATGTGCCTTGCAATTCATGATTCGTAAGTTGGAAGAGTTAAAGACGCCACTCTCAGAGAAGCTGGCTATTGCCATGAGAAAGCGTATTTCCGAACGCCGAATCGAAGCAACTGCAACATTGTTATACCTTCAAAATCCAGCACAGTATGAAGAGAATTCAAAGAAAAATGCAAATGATACATTCCAATTGACTGACGAGAGCGGCATAAGGAAATATATCCATAACTTAGTCAAACGATTATACCCTCACTCGAGTGAAGTAGTTGATGATGATGAAGAAGATCTACTACCCGTCTCACATATTCAACGAGATCTCAGTTCAGTTGCTGAAAGTACAACATTATCTCTGCAGAAAGAGTTGGAAGAGGCTTTAAAGTCGTGTAAAAACACTCAACCCCAACAAGCAATAGTAACAGACAGGATTGACAGCCTGCTTAAAATGGAGATGCATCTCTACGAGTATGGTGGCCAAAGAGGCAATACCTTAAGTTTGTATATAACAGCCTACTTACTGTAGTCCCTACCAGCGTGGAAGCTGAACAGGCATTCTCGGCCGCAGGCTATTTAGCTACAGACATTAGATGTCGCTTAGCAGACGACACTTTGAGCACTCTGTGCTTTGTAAGAAGCTATTTTCAAAATCACAATTAATGTGTTTGTGTACTGTGTACCTACATAATTACTTTATTTAAATAATTCAAAGACGCGCGCCATAATGCCGTATTTTTTTGCTTTGTCAAGTATAATTTTGTTGACTTTTTTGAAATAAATAGATTTCATTTTCATTGTTTTGTATTATTCATAAGATATTACAGCGATATCCTAACTAGTATTACGAGTATTCTAATTAATGTGGTATTCTAATCTAATAGCATTCCTCGAGTTTTGTATCGATTTAAGGGTGTTTGAGTTTAAAAACCAAAATCTCGATAATCTCGAAATCTTGCCAGATCTCGACTTGTTTTGCACGAGATCTCGAAACTGCCAATCTCGACACCAGGTTCAACAGGCGAGATCTCGATTTGCTAATCTCGGCTCGAGATTGCATTCTCTAACTACGCCCCATCGCCCGCGAACACTAACATTTATCATTATTCTTTTATATTTATGTGCATACGGACGTGCGAAATAGAAGTGAAATAAATATGGAAGTGGGCGTACAATCTATTTGTGTTTGCGTTGGAAAGAAACAATAGTAAACATTTTCAGAATGTCTATCTAATGGAGATATGTGAATAACGTGTTTGTGATCAAGTTCGTATTGTGTAGTGATGTTTGAAAACAAATTGACTGAAATACGGTGACGAGCCTCTTGTTAGTGTTTGTTATTTTCTCTTGGCATAGCTTGTGCGTAATTTAGCTTGGAGATATTTTCCTTGTATTTATAGATAAAATTATTCAAAGTAACACATTATAACGAAAAACGAATTAAATAGAGTAGTAGTGATTTGCCGGTTCTGGCGCACCAATCCCGTGGCTCACCGGTTCTGGCGCACCACCGCTTCTGGCGCAATCGCGGTCCAGGGCGTTTCAAAACTAAAAAAAAAAAAAAAAAAAAAAAAAAAAAAAAAGTTTTGGGGTCCGCTGATCACGATTCTGCAATCCGTTTTCGCGTAGGATGCATGGTTCCGGAGATACAGAAATCAATTAACAACAATCTGTTTCATTTCCGGTGACACCCGAACCCTCATTATCGACTTTCATTGTTCGCCTTTTCTTATCTATTGTCCGTGCGTCCGCCCGCGCACCCTCATTAGGATTGCATTGGCGTTTCTATTGTATACTTTTATTGTTCATAAACGATTGCTTACTTACTATTCGGAATCATCAAAACAGAATCAATAAAACACATTCCTCATTCAGAAATAAAGGTTTATATATAAGCGGCTCAAAGATTTTGCCGAAGCAAAGAGTCTAATACCCAATGAGCAGTTCGAATTTAGAACCAAAAACTCATGTATCCAACAAGTCCACCGCATCATAGAACACGTCAGCGCCGGCTTCCAACGGGGCGCAATAACGGGAGCGAAAGCGTTCGACAAAGTCTAGCACAATGGCTTAATGTATAAGCTATACCAACTCTCGTTATCACGCTATTCACTAACGATATCCCCAAGCATAAAAGTACCCAGCAAGCCCTATTTGCCGACGATACAGCTATCTATTATACCGATCTGAAACCCGATGCCATCGCTCGCACTCTCCAAACTTCCGCAAACAGTCTGGCGAAGTGGTTCCGGAAATGGAGAATCGAAGTCAATCCAGACAAAAACCAGGCAATCCTCTTTTCTAAACCGCGGATAAACGTTCGCGCCGCTTTCGCTCTAGGTAGGCTACTTCATTCTTAGCTCCCGCAGCAAATTATCACTCAGGTGTAAGCTGCATATTCACCTCCAAAACCGATTCCTCAGTAGAGTCACTGGAGCCCCCGTTTTATGTTCGAAATGAGCTTCTTCATGTAGACCTCAAGATGCCCACTATCCAGCAGTTCATGAAACGCGTCTCCAAGCGTTTCTTTGAAACTGCAATCCAACATAGGAATCCCCTTATCGTATCGGCCGTTTATTTATACTCCTATGGAATCATACTATCTCACATTCATACATATAAGCACACCGTCACTCGCGCACGCATATACACACACCCACTCACACAAACACATATACACACAAGCCTTTCAGACACTCATAAACACACACACACACAACCTTCTTTTGCTGTTGACAACAGAAATATTGTAACCGAAATGTCACGATCGTATTATTTATTGCCAATGCCGAAATATCTCCGACTCCTAAGATACAGGTCTGCGTACCTAGTTTAGATGCCGGAAATCTGACATTAATTTTTAGATTTTCTGTACAACCTACTGTTTTTCTTTTCACTTATGTATTGCGTGTCTTTTCTCATGTACAAATAAATTTTATCTTATCTTATCTTTCTGGATCCTATCATCATTCCAGTCCCACCTTTTGCAATTCCTTTCTAAGAACTCAAGATGGGATCTTGTAGGTGCTCGACCATAAGAATCAAAATATTGATTGATGCCGTTTGTATCGATATGTAATGCTACCCAGTGTGAGCCTGGTTAATCATTCGTATCCAAATTGCATATTATATACGTTGGTACATGAGTATAAATGGGTAGCCTATTAGCGGCAGAAACATTACTTTCTAGACTAGGGTGAATCTTTTTCAGATACTGTTGTACCTCTAGTGTATTCATGGTCTACTATTAGTAGATTATTACGATACGAATCTATTCAATGGTCAAGGAATGTTCAATTATAGTGATTTGGAAATATTAAATAACATTCCTTTGCAATGATTTCGTAGGAGTCACAAAGGATCTGTGCATCACGAAGGAATTTGAGATAAGCTTGTTTACTCACAAAGTTACTATCAGTTCCGTAGTACTTAGGAATTTGTTTTAGATAAGAAATACCTTTGTGGGTGCTATATAAGACCAAGCAGTTGCACCACTCAATCCACACTCGTTCGACATCAGCGAACAGTATCTACCAATACTACATTTTGTAATTATTCTTCGCATCAATGACAACGGAGGTAAGTGTTTATTCTATTAATAAACTTACTTTTCTTTCTGTCTATTTTAATTACATGAACTTTTCCTTACGTGTGTGAGGGTGTTTGTGATTAAGTGTAAACTAATTGATATTAATATGATAACTGTGTTGTTACAGAAATCATCCAGTCTTGCATACAACGATGAAAATACCCATAAACACTATTTGGGAATACAAACCTCTGAGCAATATAGTACGTCGTTTATCATGACTGCCATTGTAGACGTTCAAGGCTTTAAAACGGAAGCAAATAAATTTGTGCTGAAAGAAATTGCTATATTGTGTAGTGACAAATTACAGATGTTTTTAATCAAGCCACCATTTCCATTTTATGATTTGACAAAACAAGAAAGACGGCAAGTTGCATGGATTGAACGTAACAGGAAGATATGTTGGGGTGAAGGGTTTATACCTTATTCAAATTATCAATATTTAATTTTAGATTTGTTAAGAGATAAATGTATTTATATTAAAGGTCTTGAAAAAGTGTTATGGTTAAAAAATATTTTAAATAATAATAATGTGATTAATTTAGAAGATAAAGGTTGTCCTAGTTTGCCAAGTCTGTATGATCAATATAAATATTCTGAAGATTTGTATAGTTGTATTTATCATAGCTCTATATGTGCTTTAAAAAATGTATTATGTTTAAAAAAATGGTGCTCTGATAATAAACTTTTTATATAATTTAAAATATGTCATTCATTACAGAAATTTAAAGCAGTGCATAGAAATGGGAGTAAAATTAACTAAAGTTCATAGAGTTTTAAAATTTAAACAATGTCCCTGGTTAAAAATGTACATAGATCTCAATACAAAATTTAGAACGTTAACAAAATCAGATTTTGGAAAAGATTTTTTTAAATTAATGAATAATTCAGTCTTTGGTAAGACTATGGAGAATATTGAAAAAAGGGTTAACGTAAAATTAGTTATACACTGGGAGAACCGTGGTAAAGCTTTAGGTCGTAATCGCTAAACCACAATTTCATAATCTTTAAATATTTTCATTATAAAAGAATTTGTAGGTTTACGGTCTAAAATGTATGCTTTTGATGTAGAGAATAAGATTATAACGAAGGCAAAAGGGGTAAATAAAAGTGTCACTAAAAAGCTGACAACGAATAGTTATAATTCTTTTCTATTTAATAAAAAAGTGCAATATTGCAGTATGCTTAGGGGTCTCCCTTATTTGACCGAAAGGAATTTGTCATATTTTCACTCCCCAAAAACATTTTTCGCGTAATTTCATTTGCCAAATTATTACTTAGCAAAAAATCTATTCACAAAAAATTGTAACGCAAACCTAATGTTTGGGGAATGAACGTTTAAACTATAACTTGTTTACCAACTAGTACTTTTAACATTTTTTGTTTAATCAAATATTTCAGTTGGAATAACAGTTTTAACGCAAAATCAAATCAGTCAAATCTGTTTTCTATTAATGCAAGTCGTTTCTGGCACTCGCCGGCCGCTACCGCGGCACCACTCGCTTCGCTCGCTCGGCTCGTGCGTAAGAGGTCATAGTTTTAACCTAACCTAACCTACCCATTTTGTTTTTGTCAAAATCTTTTCGGCAAAACGGTTGGATTGTTTCCCTTATTTTTTACTTTCTTTATATTTTGCCATAACAAATTATTTGACCAAACGTTTACTGTCTAAAGATTGTTTGCTGTAACAAATCAAATGTTAAAGACCAAATGCCTAAATGACATTATCCTTCATAATATTCTGCCAAGTAACAATTTGACCAAATGAAAATGTGCGTACTAAAATCATTCCAAACATTGCATTGGTATAAAAAAGGTTGCTAAAATTTGTTTGGGTAGTGAAATTTTGGCAAAATCTTTTCGGCAAAAAGGCAGGATCCCGTATGCTTAGATTTAAATCGATTAAACACACAATTTTTACACAAAAACTAAATAAGACTTGTTTATCATACAATTACACAAAAAGACATATTTTAGACAATAATATTGAAACATTGGCTTGGGGTAATTATAAATTACGCTAAGATATGATACTGTACATTCGTTTATAAATTTAGTAATATTGTTATCGTAAATTAAGTCTTCTTACTTTTTTGTGTAATACAAAATTTGTATTGATTGTAAAATTATGATATTACTATAATGTTTCGTGGAGTTCAAAATTTTGTGTTGATTGTAAATAATATTAGTTATGTAATGTTATACTTGCGAGCATACATTTGAGGTGATTGTAAAATTCTGATAAGTACTAATTGTGTTACAATTAATTTACATGTCATTGCTGTTTTATATATTTTTTACTAATCATATATATATATTAAATTTTTTCAACAACACTGTTATTTTTTATTTCATCCCTTTAAGCAGATTAGACGTGTGTAATGTTTCATTTTATTCATCCGTCTTAGGTATTTTTTGTGTAAAAATCTGATGATTCTTTGACCGTATAACATACATATCACCCCTTAAACTTTCATTATGTTTTAAAACTTTTATACTTTTTAATATTCATGTTTCGTGTTATTGGCTTTGTTACTCCTTTTGCTTTTTTTATTTCTTTTTTCTCAGTTCTTATACAGTATAACTTGGCGTGTAAACCAACAAATTCTGAAATGACTTTTCATTCCATTTCGTGTTTAAAATAGCCGGGTATTTGCATGTTACGTTTAGGCATATAATAAATATTGTTCTCCTCAAAATTACTCGTATCAAAATATTGAATATTTTTTTCATATCCTTATAAAAATCATCAGTTTTTACATAATAAAGAAGATTATCGGTATCTGTATAACACAGTTTTATATTACCTTCATACATATTTTTCATAACAGAGTAATGGAAACTGTATAAATGAGCTTTAGAAATTTCAAGAATAGAAAATCCAACATAAATAGGACGATCTAAAATAATTTTTGTCTTATCTAATTGAATGGCTACTAGATTTTCCGAAAATATTGACAAGTTTTTAAAATTTGGAGTACTTATGTATTTTTCTGCTCCATGCAGTTTGTTTGTTGTATTCGACTTATCTTTCCATAATCACAAATCACAAATAGAAATAATCTTTATTCTCATCATTTAGATCTTTATTTAAAATGTGATGTTCTATTACTATGTGATATTTTTGAAAAAAATCCGAGATATGAGTTTGATTCATTATAATTTGGAACCATGCTTTTATGTTTCATCTCTATAATTAAGTTGGGATGCTATGCTGTTATACACCAAAGTGGAGCTTGAGTTAATATCGGATGTAGATGTGTACCAAATATTGGAAAGTGGAATTCGTGGGGGACTTGCTGAATGTTCAATAAGATATGCGAAAGCTAATAATAAATATCTTTCATCTAAATAAAAATAGAAATAATTTGCTTTAAAAATAAATCTATTTCGAAATTTGATTGAGCTTTTTGTCTCAGAGAAGTATTCAAAGATATATAAGGCTCTAAAAAGTTATCTTGGTAAAATTATAGTATTCTATGTATTTTCAGCAATATCAAACTATTTTTAAACACTCTTGTTAATGAATATAATGAATAACAAATCGATGTATTATTTTAATAGATGATTTGCTATTTATTTTTTACATTTTTACAATATTGAAATGGAGTATTTCGTTTTCGCTTAGAAATTTAAAATTATTCATCGGCAATTTTTGCATAATGACAAATCCACAACAAAATTAACACAATCCAGATAAATGAGATACGTGCTCGCTTCCATCTCATTGTTAGATGAAAGATATTTATTATTAGCTTTCGCATATCTTATTGAACATTCAGCAAGTCCCCCACGAATTCCACTTTCCAATATTTGGTACACATCTACATCCGATATTAACTCAAGCTCCACTTTGGTGTATAACAGCATAGCATCCCAACTTAATTATAGAGATGAAACATAAAAGCATGGTTCCAAATTATAATGAATCAAACTCATACCTCGGATTTTTTTCAAAAATATCACATAGTAATAGAACATCACATTTTAAATAAAGATCTAAATGATGAGAATAAAGATTATTTCTATTTGTGATTTGTGATTATGGAAAGATAAGTCGAATACAACAAACAAACTGCATGGAGCAGAAAAATACATAAGTACTCCAAATTTTAAAAACTTGTCAATATTTTCGGAAAATCTAGTAGCCATTCAATTAGATAAGACAAAAATTATTTTAGATCGTCCTATTTATGTTGGATTTTCTATTCTTGAAATTTCTAAAGCTCATTTATACAGTTTCCATTACTCTGTTATGAAAAATATGTATGAAGGTAATATAAAACTGTGTTATACAGATACCGATAATCTTCTTTATTATGTAAAAACTGATGATTTTTATAAGGATATGAAAAAAATATTCAATATTTTGATACGAGTAATTTTGAGGAGAACAATATTTATTATATGCCTAAACGTAACATGCAAATACCCGGCTATTTTAAACACGAAATGGAATGAAAAGTCATTTCAGAATTTGTTGGTTTACACGCCAAGTTATACTGTATAAGAACTGAGAAAAAAGAAATAAAAAAAGCAAAAGGAGTAACAAAGCCAATAACACGAAACATGAATATTAAAAAGTATAAAAGTTTTAAAACATAATGAAAGTTTAAGGGGTGATATGTATGTTATACGGTCAAAGAATCATCAGATTTTTACACAAAAAATACCTAAGACGGATGAATAAAATGAAACATTACACACGTCTAATCTGCTTAAAGGGATGAAATAAAAAATAACAGTGTTGTTGAAAAAATTTAATATATATATATGATTAGTAAAAAATATATAAAACAGCAATGACATGTAAATTAATTGTAACACAATTAGTACTTATCAGAATTTTACAATCACCTCAAATGTATGCTCGCAAGTATAACATTACATAACTAATATTATTTACAATCAACACAAAATTTTGAACTCCACGAAACATTATAGTAATATCATAATTTTACAATCAATACAAATTTTGTATTACACAAAAAAGTAAGAAGACTTAATTTACGATAACAATATTACTAAATTTAAAAACGAATGTACAGTATCATATCTTAGCGTAATTTATAATTACCCCAAGCCAATGTTTCAATATTATTGTCTAAAATATGTCTTTTTGTGTAATTGTATGATAAACAAGTCTTATTTAGTTTTTGTGTAAAAATTGTGTGTTTAATCGATTTAAATCTAAGCATACGGGATCCTGCCTTTTTGCCGAAAAGATTTTGCCAAAATTTCACTACCCAAACAAATTTTAGCAACCTTTTTTATACCAATGCAATGTTTGGAATGATTTTAGTACGCACATTTTCATTTGGTCAAATTGTTACTTGGCAGAATATTATGAAGGATAATGTCATTTAGGCATTTGGTCTTTAACATTTGATTTGTTACAGCAAACAATCTTTAGACAGTAAACGTTTGGTCAAATAATTTGTTATGGCAAAATATAAAGAAAGTAAAAAATAAGGGAAACAATCCAACCGTTTTGCCGAAAAGATTTTGACAAAAACAAAATGGGTAGGTTAGGTTAGGTTAAAACTATGACCTCTTACGCACGAGCCGAGCGAGCGAAGCGAGTGGTGCCGCGGTAGCGGCCGGCGAGTGCCAGAAACGACTTGCATTAATAGAAAACAGATTTGACTGATTTGATTTTGCGTTAAAACTGTTATTCCAACTGAAATATTTGATTAAACAAAAAATGTTAAAAGTACTAGTTGGTAAACAAGTTATAGTTTAAACGTTCATTCCCCAAACATTAGGTTTGCGTTACAATTTTTTGTGAATAGATTTTTTGCTAAGTAATAATTTGGCAAATGAAATTACGCGAAAAATGTTTTTGGGGAGTGAAAATATGACAAATTCCTTTCGGTCAAATAAGGGAGACCCCTAAGCATACTGCAATATTGCACTTTTTTATTAAATAGAAAAGAATTATAACTATTCGTTGTCAGCTTTTTAGTGACACTTTTATTTACCCCTTTTGCCTTCGTTATAATCTTATTCTCTACATCAAAAGCATACATTTTAGACCGTAAACCTACAAATTCTTTTATAATGAAAATATTTAAAGATTATGAAATTGTGGTTTAGCGATTAGATCTTGAGCACCTAAAGCTTTACCACGGTTCTCCCAGTGTATAACTAATTTTACGTTAACCCTTTTTTCAATATTCTCCATAGTCTTACCAAAGACTGAATTATTCATTAATTTAAAAAAATCTTTTCCAAAATCTGATTTTGTTAACGTTCTAAATTTTGTATTGAGATCTATGTACATTTTTAACCAGGGACATTGTTTAAATTTTAAAACTCTATGAACTTTAGTTAATTTTACTCCCATTTCTATGCACTGCTTTAAATTTCTGTAATGAATGACATATTTTAAATTATATAAAAAGTTTATTATCAGAGCACCATTTTTTTAAACATAATACATTTTTTAAAGCACATATAGAGCTATGATAAATACAACTATACAAATCTTCAGAATATTTATATTGATCATACAGACTTGGCAAACTAGGACAACCTTTATCTTCTAAATTAATCACATTATTATTATTTAAAATATTTTTTAACCATAACACTTTTTCAAGACCTTTAATATAAATACATTTATCTCTTAACAAATCTAAAATTAAATATTGATAATTTGAATAAGGTATAAACCCTTCACCCCAACATATCTTCCTGTTACGTTCAATCCATGCAACTTGCCGTCTTTCTTGTTTTGTCAAATCATAAAATGGAAATGGTGGCTTGATTAAAAACATCTGTAATTTGTCACTACACAATATAGCAATTTCTTTCAGCACAAATTTATTTGCTTCCGTTTTAAAGCCTTGAACGTCTACAATGGCAGTCATGATAAACGACGTACTATATTGCTCAGAGGTTTGTATTCCCAAATAGTGTTTATGGGTATTTTCATCGTTGTATGCAAGACTGGATGATTTCTGTAACAACACAGTTATCATATTAATATCAATTAGTTTACACTTAATCACAAACACCCTCACACACGTAAGGAAAAGTTCATGTAATTAAAATAGACAGAAAGAAAAGTAAGTTTATTAATAGAATAAACACTTACCTCCGTTGTCATTGATGCGAAGAATAATTACAAAATGTAGTATTGGTAGATACTGTTCGCTGATGTCGAACGAGTGTGGATTGAGTGGTGCAACTGCTTGGTCTTATATAGCACCCACAAAGGTATTTCTTATCTAAAACAAATTCCTAAGTACTACGGAACTGATAGTAACTTTGTGAGTAAACAAGCTTATCTCAAATTCCTTCGTGATGCACAGATCCTTTGTGACTCCTACGAAATCATTGCAAAGGAATGTTATTTAATATTTCCAAATCACTATAATTGAACATTCCTTGACCATTGAATAGATTCGTATCGTAATAATCTACTAATAGTAGACCATGAATACACTAGAGGTACAACAGTATCTGAAAAAGATTCACCCTAGTCTAGAAAGTAATGTTTCTGCCGCTAATAGGCTACCCATTTATACTCATGTACCAACGTATATAATATGCAATTTGGATACGAATGATTAACCAGGCTCACACTGGGTAGCATTACATATCGATACAAACGGCATCAATCAATATTTTGATTCTTATGGTCGAGCACCTACAAGATCCCATCTTGAGTTCTTAGAAAGGAATTGCAAAAGGTGGGACTGGAATGATGATAGGATCCAGAAAGATAAGATAAGATAAAATTTATTTGTACATGAGAAAAGACACGCAATACATAAGTGAAAAGAAAAACAGTAGGTTGTACAGAAAATCTAAAAATTAATGTCAGATTTCCGGCATCTAAACTAGGTACGCAGACCTGTATCTTAG